>OX454416.1:50931986-52348771 GCA_949715475.1 Microchrysa polita
ATTGCCTCCAGGATTCGCGATAGTAGAAATGCAATTTGTTCTACAGCAACCTATATATTTCAAGCCGTGAGGCCCATCATCAGGGTTGATTTTTCTATTTAAATATTAGTCTAACAAACAAAGTTCGTTATAATAACGATGTTGTAATGGTAACTTATAGGCAGGCGAGACGATTAAGAAAGGAGGCGCGGCCACTTCTAATATTGGGGCCGTTTATGAATTATGATTCGCTTCGACACCATCATTCTGACTCGAACTTCTAATCCGTTGTTGCAAAGCGCTGCAAAATGGTCAAACATTTCATTTTTTGTATTTCAAGCTGAAACTCAGCCTGGTGTTGTTTTGTCGGAATCTCTAAAGTTTATTTGATGTTCTTGTATTGCCTCCAGGATTCACGAAATAAAAATGCATTTTTTTTATTGCAGCAACCTATATATTTCGAGCTTGATGCTCATCTTCAGGATTGATATTTCTGCAAAACAGACATTTTCAAAAAATTAAATAAATTAGAAAAAAAAATACAAATTTGAATTGATTATACATACCTATTAAGAGAAAATTAGTCGAACAAACAAAGGTTGTACAATGGTGGTAGCAAATGTCAACAGCAAAAGTCAGATGAATATTATAAACAGTAAAACCTCACAAAAACATAACACATTTAAAAAATAAATTAAAGAATATGACAATAACAACTTATACAAATAAATTAAAGAAAGAAAATATCACAGCTAACAATATTTGGCAAAGGAATAATTATTTAAAGCTACTTTTTATCAGATTATGGTAAACATCAGAAAAATGTTTTTTATCTATCTTACCATTGCATACTATATTTTCATTTGATAATTTGATTCACTTCTTGTATTTGTAATTTGGTTTTGTTGGGTTGATTGACTAGGATTGTTGAATCCTCAAAATTGAAATGATGCTTATTTTTATTATGCAATTGATGAAGGTCGCGCTTCTGATATGAACCGCATCAGCCAGCTAGTCTTTGTATGGATAGAATGATCTTTGGTAAACAAATTGCGGATATTGGTCGCTCCGGTAACATAAATTTTGCTGCTTGACTTATCACTGAAGCCATGTTGACGGCAGCATTCCTTGTCCAATTTTTACACACCTATTTTCGGTTTTTAGATTGGGAACCACTGCTATAGGCTCTACAGCAGTGATTCCCAAACTGTGGGCGCACCCCCCTAGGGACGCGTGAGCAAAACACAAGTATTGAGGCCGTTTATGAAAATAATAAATCTTACCAAATACATATTACTGAATAAGCTAAACTGTTATAACATATAACACTTGCAAAAAAATACTTTTGCATCCATTTGATTCAAGAAACCTCTCTATAGCGCTGTAAAATGTATAATTATACTAGCTTAGGGTCTCGGCCAGAAGACAATGTTTTAGGAAACCTAGGCTCCTGCTGGAGACGAAAACTTCTTATTTATTTTTTATTTGTTAACAGGGATTTGGAGCGACACATTTTTTCGCTCCGCTCCGCTCCCGCTCCGTCCAACTTGAAACCGCTCCGCTCCAGCGCTCCGCTCCGACTAAAATTTTTTCGCTCCGCTCCGCTCCACGCTCCGCTCCGCTCCATTACAAAAATACAACAAAACTTCATTGTTCTTAGTTAATATTTATTATTTTCCGCGAATTATTCAATTTAACATATATCTACTCACGTATTATAGAATATGACTTAACAGGTGCGTTTTTTTCGATCAAGTACAGAACAGGATAGCACCAATTTCGTAATCCGGATCAATTATTGCAAGGGGTAATCCGGATCATTGGAACATCCGGATTAGCGCAATCACTTTTTTCTAGGAAAAACAATCGAAACCAATAAAAAGGCGGAACAAAAGTCGATAAATGTTTTATTTGTTAGAAATTAGCCAGCATCATGTCAATTGCTAAACAGTCCCGTAAAAAAGTACGAGACCAAATCATCCATTTCACACTGAAAATCTCAAATATCCGGATTTTAGAGTCAACATTGCTGCCGAAATCCGGACTATAGAAGATAGTGGAAATATTTAATCGTCCGGATTAGCGTGATATCCGGATTAAAGGAGATCCGGATTACCGAGTCAAGACTGATTATTAATTTCATTTCCAGCAAAATAGGTGCTGAATTCTTAACTCCTTAGCATTTAAAGATTTTCCAAAAATGATACCACTAACACCTCCGTGGGAAAAAAATGTATATGCAGTAAGATCACAAAATTTTGTCTTTGAAGCTGTGTAAAACTGTAAAAACTAAACTGCTTATCCAATTTTTATGGGGTTTATTCTTAGGAAAAATTGTTGGGCCCAACCGAAAGAAAATATGTATTATGTAAAATGTTAAATTTTTGAAAAATCTTTAAATGTCTGTGGAAGCTGAAGAGTTAATAATTTTTTTATACTCCTTTTTGCTGGAAATATCACGAGGAATCATATTTGGGTGCTTTTATGCGATAGTTTCCGGACATCCCGCATAGAACGAGATCTCTCAAATGGTTATGGAAGCTGCGCTGTCCTGTACTCCATCCAATAAAACGCAACTAATAACTTTTCTGTCCTGGATGATCTTGAATTTCTTAATAATGAAGAGTGATGATTATGACTAAACGCAAAACCTCTTTTATCACAATGAATTTCACAATAATACGAAATTTTGCAAGTCTCTCAGCGAATTCTTCGCCTTTAAATAGCCCAAAATCATCAATTCGTTCCATAAAATAAAAAATTTCGTCGAAAAAAATCCTTTTTTTTTCTCGGAATTTTTCGATTTTTTACATCGGAGCGGAGCGGAGCGGAGCGATCTTTAAAGCAAAATTCGCTCCGCTCCAGCCTGCAAAAATTCGCTCCACGCTCCGCTCTTTCGCTCCGAAATTTAAGGTCGCTCCGCTCCGCTCCATCGCTCCGCTCCGCTCCGCTCCAAATCCCTGTTTGTTAAGCACTTTCGGATTATGATAGCTGGAGTAATGCCAAATCTTATTTGGACATACGCCTAAGTCGAAACGAATAATAACTCTTTTGGCTGCTTGTTATGGCGATCACAACAAAATTCACTTTGCGCACATTACAAAATTCTGATATTAGTTTTTTTTTTTAATTTTTAAAACTTCCACAACAAAAACAAGTTATTTTTCTATGCAGGGAGATATGGATTCTGAAAGCAATTTTCTGCCTTGCGCGTAACGAGGTAAATCTGAGCATTGGACTCGGCCATCGTTTAAATAGAAAAAAAAAGAGTCAGCAGAATTTGTCCAAAATCAGTTTGTAAATGATCTTATTGATTTTTAAAATTAAAACCTGACATACTATACATAATTGCGAAAAAAATATATCAACATCTATTTTCCGTTTTGGCCAACATTTTCATGGGGCACCAGATTCTGGAGACCTCGTAAGGGAGGCACACACTTAAAAATATTGGGAACCGCTGCTCTACAGTTTTTCTATCTTTCTCCGAAAAGAATGGATCTGCCGGTAGATACACAGCTTTTTCACACGTTTGTGGTACAAATATAAAAATATAAATTGTATGTAGTGATTCATTTTCAAGAAAAGTAGTCCGCAGACATTTGTGATTTGGGAACCACTAGCTCCAGTAAATATTTACATCGTTCCCATGGGAATCGAACAGTTGGCAGTTTTCTTACCAAACTATTAACTTCTATCAACAAGATGGAGTATAGGTGAAACCCGAAAAGAATCACAAATAATTGAGTTCTATGTCTTAACACTAGAAGCGCTGTATTCAGCGTTCGAGAGAGATGCCTTATCATTGAAAAGGATTATGTGTGGGATCTACAGCAACTGTGTCAGCCTTAACAATCGACTATATCACGTACAGGATGGATTATTCTTATGCTATGGACGCCTTAAATCTATACAAACTTAACGGAGTATCTTTTCGTGTCAGTCTATTATATTGTTAGTAAACTTATACGGAAGACTTTATCAAATATCAATCCCAATGAATCCTTCAAGTCATGCACAAAGTATACGTAGTCGTAGTCGTAACATTGTTCCGCTTTTTATAACGTGTTTATTTTTATCATGACTGTGACGACAGGATATGCATAGTATTCGTATTTTGTGAAAGGATCTAAGTCACAAGCAATCCCCGAATCCATACGAGTATTTTCCTTTACGAGACGGGAACACACATATTATTGGTAGCAGATTATGAATACAATACAACGCATAGGAAAGGAATACATATAATGCTTTTGCGGACGTTCCATGGCGCTTCTTGCTGCTCACATAAAAGGCAAGGTATGGTGCGTCGACTCTTAACACTTCTTGGAATTTTCATATTCAGTGCATAAACCGAAGTTAGGTTTTGACGTTGATAAGGGTTGAAGTGAATGTGCTACACACAATTGAAATAAAGGATCATATTGTTTAGGGATAGTATAATAGGTGAAACTTTTGAGTTCAATCAAAATGAAAGGGTTTCGGTGACGAATGAGCAGATACTAATTCCTCGCATCAAACAATTGATTTCGAAACGAAATCAATTACGCAGAATGTGACAGCGCTCTCGATTCATGTTACATAACCAATTGATGAACCGTCTCAAAACACAGATAGACGATGAGATTAGGGAATTAAGGAATCTCAAGTCAAATCTCTGAATAATGACAGCAAAGCATTTTGAAAAATTACGAAGGCACTCAAAAAGAGACGTTGTACTATTAGTGTAGTTCCCAGGTGATTTCAGATTGCAAAGTGTGGTGGAGAACATTTTTTTTTTGTTTCTTATGTTTTTTGGGGTGCTGAGCTCGAATCCGGAGCTTCCCACCAAAATTTCGTTGCGGAACAGGATCAAAACCGCGAAAAAAACCCAAAATTTTCGGAGTTTTCCGGTTTTTTTGTTTATAACTCCGAAAGTGTACATTTCTCCGAAAACCTGTCCATGAAAATATTAGAGAAAACATAGCTGCGGGTCCAACGCGCCATTAATCATTAAAATGTGTTAAGCGGTATTGCTACAATTGATAGTCATTTTTTGCAATTTTGACCCTGTTTTGCAACGAAATTTTGGTGGGAACTTACAGGTTCAGGTTTTGCACTCCAAAATACACAATGTACAAGATAAATGCAACTTTTACGACCAAAAATGAAAAACCGTTCAATCTCAAAAATTTTTTCATAAAATGGAACTATGTTAAAAATGGCAAATTTAAATTATCCACTGTAGTCATACCGCTCAACAGATTTTTAATATTTATGTCTCTTTGGACGCGCAATTATGTGCTCTCTAAAATATGCATGGAGAGTTTTTCGCAGAAATAAATAGTTGCAGAATTAGGGGGCGAATAACGGAAAAACAGCAAAAATTTTAGGGTTTTTCACGATTTTGACCCTGTTCCGCAACGAAATTTTGGTGGGAAGCCCCGGATTCGTGCTCAACACCCCAAAAAACATAAGAAACAAAAAAAAATTTGTCTCCACCACATTTTGCAATCTGATGTACTAGGTTTATCACGTAGTAACTACACTATATGCCACCGCTCGTTATGCAGGATACCATTTTACTAACAAGCTCGGAAAAGTGCGATGCATTCGGAAATTATTTCCATAGTCAGCATCTCATTACCAGTGATTTTGGAGATGTAGAGACTACAAATCCAGTCAAGGAAACAATAAACTTAATAAATAATTCTATTATCTCTGATCCCCCTTCTTTTCAGTTGCTTATTCCAATGAACTTCTTAAAAAATATGCACAAAAAAATGATGATTGAACGCCTGTGCTCGGTACTCATATTTCCCCGAAGCCGGGAAAAATGCATCTGTTAGATTAGATTAGATTTATTGAGAGCACAGGCAACAAGAGTTGCCCTAGGCACTGCGACCGGTGGTCTATTGTACCATTGCCCCTACTATGGATTAGATGAACTCATCTAACCGACTGCCTTCGATAAATCGATTCAGCTGGGCCATGTTGATAGTGGCGATATCCTCTTCCAAGGGAAAAGCGATACCGAAAAACTCCAATCGGCGCCTTGCCAGCCTCTCACATTCACACAGGATGTGAGAAGCAGTTTCGTCGTCAGCCTCACAGAAGCGACAGCTGGCGTCGGTAACAATGCGCAAGCGCTTTAAATTACCGTTTAAACGGCAATGCCCCGTAAGGAGCCCGCATATGATCCTAACCCTATTTCTGCTCAATTTCATCAGACCAAGGGTACGATTGGGTGAGTAGTTAGCAACAAAAAGTTTTAACTGCCTAAGCAGGCATGTCAAACTCGCGGCCCACCTAGCAGTTTTGTGCGGCCCGCGGCTAGGTCGAAGAAACACAATGTGTATCAGCACAAACATGAACTCGGTGGCTTATGCGAGGTTAAATTATGTATTTCAGAAATCTTTCTCTCAGTTCTAGAAACAATTTGCTGACGGTTATTTGAGGTGCATTTGTTTAAGACGGCCTTTGTGTAGAAAAATATTAAGCCGCTTCGTAAAATTGTTTTGTCCCGAAATTCGGTTAAGAAAGAAGTTGTTGACTTTGCCTGATAGTTTTTCTTGCATTATATTTAAATGCATTTATTTAAAAAAGAAGCCTAAGCTTTGAAGACCCAGAAATTCGGTATTTGGTGAGGAGATCACATGGATGTGAACTAGCGTAAACATAACAACTTTAGCTCATTATCCGATTGTTCGCCTTTCAGACTGACAAGCTTCACTAGTGCATGCCTTTGTTTCAGAGCACATCACAAACGAATTGTTGTCCATTTTTAGCCACCTTGCTGTTCAAACATAATGTCAACTCAACCTAACAATTTTGGCTCCCAAGGTTGATTTGGATTACCTCGGTGTTTCGTGTCTAAAGTTTCTAAATTTGTTTGAAGAACATTATGAAATGAAAAAAGTATTTCTAAACAAAATAATTCCGAGGTTGTTTGTGACTCAGATTTATACTGTAATATTGTAATATTCTGTGTTGAAATTTCAAAACTAATTTTCTAAGGGCGTTTTTGAAATGTGTTATCGTGCGGCCCGCTCAATCCTGCAGACAGTGATATTTGGCCCAGGGAAGGTTTTGAGTTTGACATCCCTGGCCTAAGCCCTGGAAGAGCTTCCCAGTGTGTGGTGGCTTTGTCTTTTTCCCACTCACTAATTACATTTCTGCAGATACAGAGTTGTAACCCACAGTAAGGTTCTGGGCCATAGAAGGGAGTGGTGGATGCTCTTCTTGCGAGCTCGTCGGCCTTCTCATTGCCGTAAAACCCCGACTGCCCAGGTACCCAGAAAAGGGTGAGATTGTTGAGATTGCCCACCTGTTGGAGGATTTCCTGACAAACCAACACGAGCTTAGATGTGACAGTACAGCTCGTCAGCGCTTTTATTGCTGCTTGTCTGTCAGTGAATATTGCTATTTTCTTGTTGGTGTAACCTTTGTCAATGCATAATCTTGCACACACTTCGATTGCGTGCACTTCCGCCTGAAACACGGTCGGATGTATTCCCATAGGAATAAAGATATTAGTGTTGGGGCCAGTAATTCCAGCTCCAGATCCTGTATCGGTCTTGGAGCCGTCCGTGTAAAATTTGATGGGGCTAGGGTGGAGTGATCTGAATCTATCAGTCCAGTCCACCCTTTCCCATATCTCTGCACTATAAGATGGGTCAAAATGGAGAGTTTTGACCAGATGGTCTGATGGCATATCCAGTAATCTGCTGTTACTTAACCAACCTTGTTGAACTGAGTTCAGTGGGGACGCCGCATCACATGCTACGAGCCTAATGACAGCTAACCTTGCCACTGCCTCGATGTGTATGTGGAGAGGTGGCAAGTTTAGCAGGACCTCCAGGGCGGCAGTGGGGCTCGCCACGAGTGGCTAAAGTAGAAAGGGTAGTATTGCCTATACTGGTAAAAATAATTCTTGACGAAAGCATACGCTGCACCCAGGTAATGATCGTATTGTCGGCTCCTTTGGCTCGTAGTGCCGTTTCTATGTATTTGAAGGAGGTGTTATCGAAGGCGCCTTCTATGTCAAGGAATGCACATAGTGTTGTTTCCTTATTGGACATGGCTACCTCGATCTCTTCTGCCAGGCTCTGAAGTGCCGATTCCGTGGATTTACCCGACTGGTAGGCGTATTGTTTTGGGTGCAGCGGCCGCGTCTTAAGAAGTGTGCCTCTGATGTGAGAGTCCAGTATCTTTTCCATAGCTTTCATGAGAAAGGATGTAAGGCTGATAGGGCGGTACGACTTAGGATCGCCCGCCGGTCTTTTACCCACTTTGGGGTTGAAGACTACCCTAACTGATCTCAAGGCTGTCGGAATATATCCCAAAGCATAACTACTTCTATAGATACTAACCATGAATGGTATCAGCTCGCTTTGGCCTCTTTGTAGGAGCGCCGGAAAGATTCCATCCATGCTGGGCGACTTAAATGGATCGAATGTCCCAATTGCCCACCTAATCCTGCCATACGTGAAGATATCTTTTGCTGCCCAGGCAGATCTGTTTGCCCTATTGGGCGGATTCATGCAACTGTGACCATCATTCACGTTATAGTCCAGTCTGCAGCTGGGGAAATGGGTTGCTAAAAGAAGCATGCCTGTGCTTTCGGCAACCCTCGTTATGTCCCCATTTGCACCCTTCAGAGTGCTAATAGTGCTGCAACCATTTTTTGCCATAATTTTGCATCTGTTATCTGCATTGCAAATTCGGACAAACCCAAATCTGCACATAGCAGTTACCGTCCAATAAGTCCGCTGAGCAACGTTGGCAAAGTCTTCGAAAGACTATTAAAAAACCAAATTACAAAATTTTTAAACGGAAAGAATACTTAATTAAAGGAACAATTTGGATTTCGAAGTCAACACATTACTTCTCACCAAATTGCCCGCATTAAAAAAATACATAGTTCAAACGAATTTCGATTTAAAAAAAAATCGACTGGTATCGACTCGATATAGAAAAGGCATTCAATGGTGTCTGGCATGATGGGCTTATTACAAAAATGCATAATTTTGGCTTCCCTCTTTACCTTACCAAGTTAATCCAAGACTTCGTATCAAAACGCACTTTCCAAGTGAATATCAATTCGTCCAAATCAAAATCATTCTCGTTACCAGTTGGGGTTCCTCAAGGATCGGCATTGAACCCCGTACTTTATAACATATTCACAAGTGATATGCCTTCTTCTTCCTTGCCTCGTTCTTTATACCGCTCCATGGTTTCGCGTTGCTCGACCTGCAGTGTAGGCACATCGCCCGTTTTGGCGATAATATCTCAGCATATTTCTACAGGCAGCTCTAACTTGGATCGTGTCATCGCCGAGACCAATGCGTTGTTGTTGTCACAAGTGATATGCCAAGACCTACTAATTGCCAACTATGTTTATTCGCCGACGATACAGCTTTACTTTGCAGCGACGAGTCTCCCGATTATACAACACACTTTTTTCTTTCAAATGGATTTAGAACTCTTCAAGATTATTTTTCGAAATGAAAAACAAAAATAAACTCCAGCGAAACAAAAGTAGTTTTCTTCACTAGGAAACGTGAAGAGAGCCTTATTCCCAATCAGCCACTGCAACTACGTAACACCTCAATAAATTGGAGCCCACTATCTTTAAAATATCTTGGAGTTTTGCTAGATAAAAAGCTGACTTTCAAGCCTAACACCGACGCAATATTAAAAAAAAAATCAGAAAGCTATATTAAAACTTTGTATCCCCTTATTCACCGTCGGTCAACCCTTTCTTCTAAAAATAAATTACTAATTTTCAAAACTATATTCCAACTGGTAATGCTATATGCTTCTACAGCATGGGGAACCTGTGCGGATTCACATAAAAAGAACATCCAAGTCAAACAGAACAAAATCCTAAAAATTATGCTCAACTTACCACATTTCTTCTCAACAGCAAAATTACATAAAATTAGTAAAATTCGATACATTGGGTCTAAAATATCACATAACCTCATTAATTTCCATCTATCATGTGCTAATGCAACCATTACATTTATTCAACCATGTCTGTATCTGTATTTATTTTCACTTCTTAAAGACATATTACAAGGGCAACCAAAATATGCCCTAAAAACTATATTTTAGGCGCCTAAAATATGCTCTTAAAATTGAAAAATATGCCCTTAAAATTGTAAAATATGACCGTAAAAGTAAAAACCATGCTCTTATAAAAAGCACTTTTTTCAAAAAAAGATTATTTTTATTAACAGAATCATTGAAGGGCAAGAACAAACTAAAATGTATTACTGCAAAAAAAATTACGAAAAATTTGGCTTATTCTGTGATTCGTTCTGTTTCCGATATTGTTGTTGTTGCTGCCGTTATTCTCTATCGTGTCTAAGTCCTTTCCTTATACAGTATCCGCTCGAAAATTAGAGTATCGTGGGAATTAAAAAAAAAAGCCAGTTAGACACACTGAATAAAGAATAGAATAAACTGTTCTAATTTTCAAGCGTAAGAAGTTTGAATACACAATTCTTATATTTTAATCCTTTTAAACGATAAAATACACTCGGCCGCAAAACTATCGACTCAACCTGAAAGCGCGTGTATTTTGGAAAGTATGATAGGTATCCATAAAAGTCGTATGTCGTTTAAAAGTTTGAAACTTTAGCTACCTGATAGTACCATTTTTATCACATTTTTTCACTTTCGCACTTTTTAAATTATTGCCACTTGTAACAGAAAACCCAGAAAAAACCCAGATGAAATTTCAGGTAAAGGTCAGGACAGGTAAACTACCCCTATAAAAGCGTCCGTAATCGGTTTCTCCTTATCAGTTGCATCAGGAAAGTTAGGTAATTTACATCTGAAGTAATTTCAATCACTGTTTTGTCATCAATGGATACGACGCCAGATCAGGCGGCACAAGTTTTAGCCCTATTGTCGGAAAATCATAGTCAGCGAACCGCCGCTCGCCGTCTTGGAATGAGTCAGTCTGCTGTCTCGAGAGTTAGCAGGAGATTTCGAGAGACTGGTAGCTTTAATTTAAGACCAAGAACGGGCCGTCCTCGATCCACTTCAGAGAGAGACAACCGTTTCATTGTTACAAGTACGTTACGAAATCGGTTCCTCACGGGTGTTGTTGCGCACCGGACCCTTAGGCGTGTTCGCGGAGTAGCTGTTAGTGTCTGCACAGTTAAGGTAAATTTTCCTCGACACGACAGCAACTCGCTCATTCCATATAAAAACTAGTTTTTAAAATGAGAGAGAAACGAGTTTTTGTATGGAATGAGCGAGTCGCTGTCGTACGGCCGCGTCGAGGACAACGTACCTTTAGGAGACGATTAAAGGAAGCGAATATCAATCCAAGACAGCCTGCCAGGGGCCCCAAATTGACTGCACGACACCGACAAACGCGCCTCTTATTTGCTCGAGATCATCTTACTTGGAACGATACGGAATGGAGCTCAGTATTGTTCACTGACGAGTCGAGAATGTGTCTACATGGCAGTGACAGAAGAAGTCGAGTCTACAGGCGTCCAACTGAGCGATTTGCGCAGTGCTGTTTCACTGAAACTGTTGCATACGGCGGCGGTTCCTGTATGATGTGGGCTGGCATTTCCTTTGAGGGAAAAACGGATCTCGTATTCGTGCCCACAGGAGCCGAGGAGGGGGGCTGACAGCTGAGCGATACGCTACCGATATTCTCCGTGTCCACGTTGTGCCCTATGCAGCATTTATTGGCGAGAACTTCACTTTGATGCACGACAATGCCCGGTGTTATGCATCGCGCCTCACTCGACAGTTCTTGAATGAAGCCAATATGTCGTCACTAAACATCAATCCCATTGAACGCTTATGGGACGAACTCAAGAGAAGAGTCCGAGCCAGAAATCCAGTCCCTTTGTCCACTGAAGAATTGAAGGCAGCCCTATTAGAGGAGTGGAATGGTATTCCTCAAGATACCATCAGCAACTTGATCAGTTCAATGCAGAATTGACTGGAAGCTGTCATTAGAGCAAGAGGAGGCAATGCCAAATACTAAAATAATACTTAACTTATTTTCCAACAGTTTTTGTTTTATTTGCAAAAAAACCTAACCAAAAACCATTTTCATATTTGCTCATTTTTGCTACGACTTCGCTGAAAGAGCATCAATTTTAAAAGTGCTCACCAAATATTGGTTAAAATGGTACCAACGTAAAGCTGAGGCCTTTAGATTTTCAATGACATACGATTTTTATGGATAACTGCTATACTTTTCGAAAAACACGTATGCAAATACACGCGCTTTTAGGTTGAGTCGATAGTTTTGCGGCCGAGTGTAGTTGTAAATAGTTTAGGTTAGTGTAAGCTCTAGGTTAGGTTTTAATTCACCTATAGAATGAGACGTTTTTCACGCCGTTTCCCTCACTTAACTCAAATTTTGATAATTATCATAACTATAAATCTACTATTTATATATAGGTACTACTCAAAACAAAATAAGGGCCACTAATAATTTTCTGATTATTTTTCTGTTGTAAAGTAAAATCATAGTTTTGTTGGTCTAATTTAATAAAACAATGTGTTTTTCATTAAATATAATGAATTTTATTGAATTTTGACCAAAAGTTACACTTTTCTTTAGCATTTTTTCGGAATGCTTACTTTTTGCGGTCATGTAATCGTAACAAAAACAATTAATTTGTATGTCTAATCTGTAAACAAAAATTGATTCTTTGTTTTTTTTTGGTATCGAGTATGGTCTCCACTTTTTGATATGCAGTCTCGAAGCCTGGACGCAACGCTTTCAATAAGCCGATCGACGCTTTCTTTTGATATCTCGTCCCAACACATTTTTATCAACTGAATCTGCTGTTGCTGATTGTGTATGTCCTCTTCAGCGGTCCGCATCCGGCGTTTTAATTGATCCCAAAGATGTTCTATCGAATGGCAGGCTACTCCATCAACTCAATATTGACCTCCTCGAAAACAAACATTGTCAGCCGGACAGTATGTGATCGTGCATTATCCTGCATGAGGATAAAACCATCCAACGTCTGTTCTGAAAAAAGAATGATATGGGTCCAATGGACCCACCCAACTATTTAAATGTAATTTAAAATATCTCGAATATAAAGCAACATTTTTCGAAATGGCCAGTATCTATTTTACAATAGATATATCCTAAATTAGAAATGTATGTGAAATATTTTAATTTTTTTTTACAATCGCTGAAATTTTTGATTATGTACATAAAAATGGAACGCAAACTGGCAGTGAAGGTCCCATTTATAGACTCATCGTACTGGAAATACATATGGCAACTAATTTTGTTGTATGTACTGATACTTTCTTGTCATTTGCAAAAATTCCTGTAACTATTTCCTTATAGGGTTGAAGAACTCATACAATACTATAACTCAATCAAAAGGGGCGTAGATTTATTAGATCAATCGGCATATTATTTTCAACGTATTGAGTTTAGTTGGAGTTGCGTATTTTTTGGAAGCAAAGCCGATCATCAAATATAATTAATCTTGGAAGCAGTTGCTCAAAAAATTATTTTTCCGCATGTCCGAAGACGAAAATCCACACAATTAGGACGGTACATAAAAAACACGATGACGGAGGTGATATCATGCCATTTGTGTCCCCCCAAAAAAAAGTCGTATACAATGACAGAAATGCAACAATTGATGTTGCAACCTTTGTAACGAGTATGCAAAAGTAATTTACAATTCCAGTGGCTAATGTTGGAATTATACACGTCTACCTACTTACTTTTTTATTTATGTGAATAATATTTTTATTTTACTTGAATTATTATGTGATACATTATACACATATTATGTATATTAAATATTCTAAGTTCAAAACTAAATAGAAACTGAATTATAAGCCGTTTTTACTTAAAACTTTGTGCGGGGTCCAATGGACCCCACTTACCAGTCTATGTCACTAAAATGACCTACCAGTTTGAGGATTAAAAAGAGTTTACACAAGGATGGTTATGCCATGCAGACTACTTCGTCATTAGTTATCCTCTTAACGATAAACAATAATGAACTTTGTTACGCAAACTATTATGAACTTGATCTCATCATTTAATGCAAATAATCCTCTTTGCATTTGCAAAGCACTTACTAAAATTGGCAGTATGTACGTTTCGTTCATTATTAAAAGCATCATTAGTCGAAGATTTGCAGTTGCAATCAGTCTGTTGAATTAAAGTAGTTGCCAACATCGCTTCGTTGAACAATTCCACAAATACAGAGCTTAATTTTTCAAATAATTAGTCCCTATCACCACGAAATCCTGTCCAATACTCAACTCTGTCATTCCTAATTATGTACCATATTTTACGCCACAAGATATGTTGTCTCGAATGTCCTCTTTGTGTATGCATTAATATTAATAAGCACTTCTCGCCAACGCTACGTAAACAAAATCAACTTGATCTTCCGGACTATGAGTATGTATTATGTATCAGTGTTTCGACTTTACCACTTTTGTGGTAGATCTACCACTTTTTTCGAGGAATTGGACAATTCACCACTCTATACCACAAAAAAATCAAATATATACAAATCTACCACAATTTGAAACCTTCAAAATTAGACGATTTGTTTTTGCAAAAGTTAACTAGGTACTATAAGAAGAAAGAAAGCAACAACAGCGCATTGGTATCGGCGATGGCACGATCTAAAATAGAGCTGTCTATAGAAATAGTCTGAGACTACTACACCGCAAGTCGAGCGAGCGACACGACGCCATAGAGCGATATAAGAACGAGGCAAGGGAGATGGAAGAACTATTATAAGAGTTAGTAAAAATAATTCCTATACCGAAGAAGTTATTTCCATTTTTCATTTTTCTTACAAGCAATTAAGAGTAAAACAATACTCAATAGTATGCACTGAACTTATCGTGAGCTGCGATAGCATACTGCAGAGTTGAGGCCAATTATGGGACAGACGAATATTCCAAAGGTTGAGGAGGGGTAACTTGAGTGTATGATACATAAAAGAAATGCGGACTTTCAGTTTTTATTATTTTAAAAAAGCGATGAATTTTCTTATTCTCAACTGTTCGATTGTTTCATCGATTCACAATTTCTTCTGTAGAAGCACGTCAACTAATTTTGTTTTTTCAATCTTTTTGGAATAATTGACTCCTATTCGTTTAGTTTCCCCTAGTATTATCAAAAACATGAGTCTGGTACCATATCTTCTGCTAGGTTTCTGGCTCATTTTCTAGGTTAGATTTACTTTCTGTAACGGCCCATCCTCCATCACTGGCTAAGCCTACTCTATTCATTCCTGAGGGCTCCATTACAAAGTCATATTTATATTATAATATGTACTGTCATTATGCCTAAGCCTACTCGATTCATTCAGTATAAATTGTTAGACGTGCAGAAAGCGAAATCAAGTAGGGTAACGCATATTAGAATAGAAATATGACCAAATATGACTGTGTACTGGAGCCCTGAATCCAAGCATGAAGTACACAACTTTCAGGAGATGAAGGTGAAATTCAAAGTGAAATTCAAAGTGAAATTATCTTGAAAATCATTGTGGAAATATTTCCTTTCGATGTGATTCTGAACAATAACAGGATTTATTTGAAGTTTTGAAAATCAACCATACTATTTTCAAGGCACCACGACCATCAAAAATTAAGTCGAAACACTGGTATGTATATTAAATCTAAAAAGCCGTAGCCATGACATACTTGTAGAAAGTTTCGTTTCGCCAACAAGGTCATATTATATTTGAAGTGTACAAACCTCTTATTGTGTCCAAGTTCAATATTATTCCCAAACATTTTGCGGAAAACAACTTGACGTTGCTCACGTGGTGCTACTCTAAGTACGTAGGACATACGTTATACTTCATTCCACCCTTCTGCATCTAAAAGGGATACAAAGGGATCTAATGCTTAAATCTTAAGTAACGTGACTTGTGGTTTCAAGCTTGTTATTGTGTTGTCAAATAGATTTTCCTGACCCATGTGACGTGAGCATTTACGTGAAATCATCTCGATGGTAATGATGCGAAAATATTGTTACATAAATTGTAGCTGTATATTTGGCAAATCAATACTGATCAAATGGTGAACATAGGGCAGAGATTGAGGAGGTTGGAGTAGTAATCCAATTGCGTATGTCAATAGGAGATTGCATCGGATCTCATGATTTTCAATTTTAATTCAAAGGATACTTCGTATCTGAGACGTAACGTTAAGGCCCATGCGCATACACCGCGTGCCGTGCGAAGGAAATGTGGTGCCTGAGGCGACAGCTATAGCCCAAGTGCAAACCAGGGTTTTATAAAAATACACCTTTCCACTTATGGGATGAGAGCATTTTGTGTTTGGATTTATTCAAAATGAAGGCCAAGCTTGGAAACTCCACAATTCCTGGATTTAGATGTGACCTTTCGGAAGAATTAGAATTTAAATAAAGCCATTTTAACTCATTGCCGGACACAACGCCAAAATTTGACACGATTTGTATGTCAAATGCCCAAAATTGGTCGTCTATAGACGTTCTGTCCGGAAAAGGGTTAAGAAAGGACATTCGAGAAGGATCTTGGCCACTTTTTAACGATAAATAGCACCAGCAAGTGTTTAACCTTTTACTCCTGATGAAATACAACTCTCCTACTGTTTCCACTTGCATAGTTCGTTCGTTGTTTATCTTACAGTGTTGGCCGTTTTTCGGCTAAATTTAGCCGGAAGATTCACTAATTCCGACCGGCCGGATTCTTAGCCGAAATCGATTTTTTTCGGTCGTTTTTCTGGCTGAAACTATTTGATTAAATTTTCGAACCTTAACTTTAAACTTATTGTCGTGTAGTAGCGCTCTTAAAAGTATAAGGGGGTGGGTGAAATATATGTGGGGTGGGGAGAGATATGTCTAGGAGGAATCATTTAATTCAAGAGGAAACTTTTTGCATTCGCTGTCACGCTGTCGCATGTCACTAGCTAAGCTACCATCAATCTGGTGAATAATTTGCGAAATGAAGAACAGTTTCATAAATGATATTCTTTGCTGATTGAGTACAGGGACATGGGGCCTTTTTGTAGAAGCACAAGCAGAAATTGGTGTAAACATTTTAATGAAAAAGTGCAATTTGGCAGATTTCGGGTTCACTTTGTATTGGAGGTACTCTTAGTTTTGATCCGATCGAAGTAATTGTTGGTCGAGAGTGTAAAGGGACTTGCCCTAGGCATCTAACCAAAATTTTATTTGCATTTTTATTTCTATTAGATGCGTGGGAGGGGTTCTTGGTCGAAGTAAGCATATTTTTGCTATAAATTAAATACATTTAATTGGCAGCATCAGCATAAATTCTTATCAATATATCTTTACCCTATTATAAGTTCCAGTGCGAAATGTAGATATCAAAAAATGTTAATTCCACATAATACTTTTGGGTCTAGGGTATATTTTCCAAAGAAAATTTCTGCAAGAGAATTGAATGTACACTTACGGTCAAAAGTATCGACTCAACCTAATAGCGCGTGTATTTGTACGTGTTTTTTGGAAAGTATGATAGTTATTCATAAAAGTCGTATGTCGTTTAAAAGTTCGAAACCTTAGCTACCTGTTGGTACCCTTTTTATCAACATTTGCTTTGCACTTTTTAAATTATTGCCACTTGTAACAAAAAACCCAGAAAAAATGAAGTTCCAGGTAAAGGTCAGGTCAGGTAAACTACCCCTATAAAAGCGCCCGTAATCGGTTTCTCATTATCAGTTGCATCAGGAAAGTTAGGTAACTTACCTCTGAAGTAATTTCAATCACTGTTTTCTCTTCAATGGATACGACGCCAGATCAGGCGGCACAAGTTGTAGACCTATTGTCGGAGAATCATAGTCAGCGAACCGTCGCTCGCCGTCTTGGAATGAGTCAGTCTGCTATCTCGAGAGTTAGCAGGAGATTTCGTGAGACTGGTAGCTTTAATTCGAGACCAAGAACGGGCCGCCCTCGATCCACTTCAGAGAGAGACGACCGTTTCATTGTAACAAGTACGTTACGAAATCGTTTCCTCACGGGTGTTGCTGCGCAGCGGAACCTGAGGCGTGTTCGCGGAGTAGCTGTCAGTGACCGCACGGTAAGCAGACGATTAAGGGAAGCGAATATCACTCCAAGACGGCCTGCCAGGGGCCCCAAATTGACTGCACGACACCGACAAGCGCGCCTCTTATTTGCTCGTAATCACCTTACTTGGAGCGATACGGAATGGAGCTCAGTATTGTTCACTGACGAGTCGAGAATGTGTCTGCATGGCAGTGACAGAAGATGTCGAGTCTACAGGCGTCCAACTGAGCGATTTGTGCAGTGCCGTTTCACTGAAACGGTTGCATACGGCGGCGGTTCCTGTATGATGTGGGCTGGCATTTCATTGGAGGGAAAAACGGATCTCGTATTCGTGCCCGCAGGAGGCCGAGGAGGAGGGCTGACAGCTGAGCGATACGTTACCGATGTTCTCCGTGTCCACGTTGTGCCCTATGCAGCATTTATTGGCGAGAACTTTACTTTGATGCACGACAATGCCCGGTGTCATGCGTCGCGCCTCACTCGGCAGTTCTTGAATGAAGCCAATATGTCGTCACTTAACTGGCCTGCGCGCAGTCCCGACATCAATCCCATTGAACACTTATGGGACGAACTCAAGAGAAGAGTCCGAGCCAGAAATCCAGTCCCTTCGTCCACTGAAGAATTGAAGGCAGCCCTATTAGAGGAGTGGAACGGTATTCCTCAAGATACCATCAGCAACTTGATCAAATCAATGCAGAATCGACTGGAAGCTGTCATTAGAGCAAGAGGAGGAAATACCAAATACTAAAATAATAAATACTTAACTTATTTTCCAACAGTTTTTGTTTTCTTTGCAAAAAACCTAACCAAAATCCATTTTCATATTTGCTCATTTTCGCTACGTTTTCGTTCAAAGAGCATCAATTTTAAAAGTGCTCACCAAATATTGGTTAAAATGGTACCAACGTAAAGCTGAGGCCTTAAGCTTTTTAATGACATACGATTTTTATGGATAACTGCTATACTTTTCGAAAAATACGTACAAATACACGCGCTTTTAGGTTGAGTCGATACTTTTGAACGTAAGTGTAGTTTATTTGTATGTATGGCTCAGGGAAAGGATTGATGTGGTTCTAAGTCATCATGGGGGAAAACCTCAATTCAGTTTTCTCTTACCTAATTGATACTCTTGCGGCAAAGCTGCATAACCTGTGCCTCCAAATTTACGTCTTTCCTACGGAATGATGTAAAATTCTATTAACTTCCTAGAAAGACGTTCTTGTGACTCTCGGGAAAATAAGCATATAAAAGCAAGATTTAAGCCCAAAATTAAATTCAATTTCTGCTTAACCTTTCTCTTGGCACCTACTACAATGTGCATGTTGTATCTACTCAGGTCTGTCTAAGCCTATAGGGACAAAAAAGTACTTTTAGTTTTCAATCGTGGGTCGCTCATCACTCGGGGTTGACATTCGCTTTTTTCAGACAGCGCCAAAATTTGTTTTTTTTTTTTTATTTTATTGTTGTATTTAATATTTAACTGTTTACCTATGAAATAAAATTCAACTGCAGGGCCTCCAACCTTTAAACCAGGGTTGAAGTGTGCCTCTGCGAAGGCGCAAACCAAACTTCGAATTTCAAATTTTTTTTAATGTTTCAAAAAATATGACAACCACTTTTACACCTCGTTTGGGACACCCTGTTAACATTTCCCAATCTCAAAGATATTCGTAGTAAATACCCTACCATTCAACACATTCATACTAAATTGACTGCCGATTATAATCTACTTTTGCACCTCGTTTAGCACACCCTGTTAACATTTCCTAATCTTAAAGGTATTTGTAGCAAATACCCCCTACCATTCTACATATTTACAGTGAATTTCATGTCGATATACGTGGCGATACACCCTTTTCCGATGATAATTAAAATAATCTACTTTTGCTCCTTCTTTAGGACACCCTGTTAACATTTCCTAATCTCAAAGGTATTCGTAGCACCCTACCATTCTACACATTCACACTGAATTTCATGTCGATCGGTTGAGCCGTTAATTCGGAATCCACCGGGAAATAATTTTAGTGTATATTAACTCGCTGGCTGGTTGCTAGTCGAATTGAACATGTCCTATTCCACTAGTAGCTAGTAAAATGTATATATTTACTAGCTACTAGTAAAATTGCACAAAACTTTTTTGGTTGTTTACGGCGCCGTCACCCTGGTGATTTCGCGCATTCATCTAACTCCTGTAGATAGGGTGACTAGTTCGCGTCTAGTTGCATCAGGATTTCGGTGACGACGCCACGTCGCGTCTCGTAACAAAGCGTAGTCACCCATTTACATGACACTGTTTTCGTTGTTTATTACGTGTTATTATGGTGATTTCTCGAATGCATTACTAGCGCTAGTAGACTCGCCAAATGTGACTGTAGCTTTATCTAATTCAAGATTTTGTAGCCACTATTTTGTCCACAGCTGTCAAGCACCGTTTAGCTTGAGGCTTAGGGATTTAAGAAAGCTAAAATGTACCTTTTGTAAGCACTGTAAGTAACAACTTGATAAAAGGTGGTCCAACGTGAATGCACGAAGTTAATTTAATTTTTTTTTATTATGATAGAACGATCTATGGCGCCTATGTGTGAAACAAAATATCGGCCAAATGCTCGCCATGGCTATACCGTGGTATACTTCTATCCGATGGTCCATATTTTCAATGACTCAGAGACATAATTGATATTGATTATCGTTAATGTGCTTAATTATCTCATCCTATAGCTCTTGAATTGTTTTTGGCGTATTGACGTACACTTTTCCTTTCAAATATCCCCAGAGAAAGAAGTCCAACGGTGTCAAATCACATGATCGTGGCGTCCAATTGACATCGCCAAGAAGTCATTGAATTTCTCGTCCAAAAGAGCCATTGTTTGGTTGGCTGTGTGGCAAGTGGCCCCATCCTGTTGGAACCACATATCGTCCAGGTCCATATTCTCGATTTCTGGCCACAAGAAGTCGGTTATGTGGACGCATTTGGTCGATTATGTTGACCAAAAAAATCACGAAGTGCACGAAAAGCATTTTGATTTGAACGTCCATTTTCATAAAAGGCTTCAACGACCTTAACGCGCTGTTAAGCTGTGTACTTCTCCATACATAGTTGAATTTGCCAAAAACTGAAGCAAAGAAATGTCTTATAAAATTGGGCGAGAAACTTACCGTTAAGGTGTGACACTCAATTAACATCGTGCATTTTAGTTGGACCACCCGTTATTTTAAATTAATTCAAATCGGATGGTAGGTGTTTACAAAATGGCAAAGTTGTTCCTTAATACATATTCAACTCTCCTGACAACGGTCATTAAAATACCAATATCAGGCACTCCTTATAAGTGGCTCCGTATCCCATCTTTATGAATGTGTTAAATTTCTTCTATCCGTACACATTCAAGTTGTGAGAAATTTCGAAACAGAGACTTCAATGACCATGTAAAACTGACAGTGAAAAACAACTGAACTGTTTCGGAATTGGATGAATAAAGTGCTTTTTGCACCTCCCTATATCCTTTTTTGTGTACAGGACTTTGTGGTTGAAAAACAACAGTGGGATGTATTGGGTGTTATCGATGGTTCGCATATAGTACTGCGGTTAGACATTATTGGTAATAAAGTATGTAAAAATGAACAAAACTTAATTCTTTTATATAAATAAAAATATTATTGTAATTGTAATATTATTGAAGTCGTGTTAAAGGTCCTTTTTGTCCTTACAGGACTACCCTATACTAATATGTATACCGTAATTAAACTAAAATATCTAAAAAAAATAATTAGGCGAAATTAAATATTTGGGCTAAGTTAGACGAGAGTTGTTGCCTCAATTAGTAGTGACAATGTATTATCTTTAGTAGAGGAGGAATTGAGATCAAATCGTCTATATTCATATAGTCAGTTCTGTTTTCTTGCAAGTTTCCGAAAGATTTGGAAATCCATATATTTGCTCCCAGAGCAGAGTATCATATATACCACCGGATTATATAGAGCTTGACCAAATTAAATGCATACAAAGGACACCAGCTGAAATTCTTATTGTGCATACCGCTTATGGAACAAAGCGCGTCGAATCATTAATGTATGACCATTCTAAATAAAGTAAAAATTTATGATAAATATTTAATTTCAAATTAATTGCTGCTCCCTGAGAAGCTTTGTATATTAGATGTTGTGTATTGAGTACATTCATAATAAAAGTAAGCTTCAAGCTTCATTTTTAAATAAATACATGTTTACTGTGTACAATGCTTTTTGGCGTGCAATTTTATATCCACGCCTTTCATAAAAGTATCACGGAATCGACACCCTCAAGTCCCACTGTTGTTTTAAAACCACAAAGACATTTTCATGCATATTATTAACAAAAAACACTTTTTTCGGCTAAAATCTTTTTTTATAAAACAGAAAACACTTCAGTTAATGGCATAATATTTTTTTCATACCTGAAATTCGTAAAAATTAACTGTTTTTATTTAAATTAAAAATGTGAAATTTGTTACCGAGCCATATATTTTACCTTAATTTAAAAAAATGGCCAATTACGGTATAACAGCAAGTTTTGAATAAACCCAGTAAATAATACTAAACAAAAAACTTGTTACACTCAAATAGTATATAAAAAGATCATAAAAGTCATAAAAAATTCAATTTGGTAAATTACTAAATTTAGTTCTGTTGGGGAAAAATTTGCCGCTTAAAGGGTAAAAAAAACAGTTAGGTTGCCGTATCATCAGTGCCGGATTAACCACGTGGCAGAAGGTGGCAAATGCCACGGGCCCCGCGCTTTAAGGGGCCCCGCGATTTTCTCAAATAAAAATGAAAATGACCAAGATGCCAACGAATTCTAAAAGACAGTTCCTTCTAAATTGTTATAACACGTTATCGTTGAAGAATTTACGCCACGGTGCTCCAAAATTAAAGAGAGGGTTTATATTTCATGAAAATACAGAAAAGTTTCTTTCTAATTCATGATGGCATTCCCGTAAACCTACGACCACAGTGTTTCAGATTCATATTCTAGGGGGACATACGATTTTTGAAGTTCTTGTTGGGAAATGTATTGGCACACATCCACAGAATTTAGAAACTACAATTATATTTCTCTTTCACAGTGGCGTATTGCTTTAAATGTTATGAAAAGTGGGGGCAAAACTGCCTGTTTAAAAAATAATTCAAAATTGTTTGACAAAAATGTTGTTTTTCAGTTGAGTGTCTTAAGTTTCCCAATGTGTTTTATTTTAGTTAGTAAAACCAGAAGGGGTTAACGTAAATTTGGTCTTCTGGTATCTTTATTATGGGCCTTTCTTAGCTAGATGTTGTTGGTTGTTAACTTTATTATATTAAAAATTTAAATTTTCAGAGGTCTTCCAAAAAGTGACTTCTGAAAAAAATTTTCTTTATCGAATAAATTTGTCTACAGAAGTTCGGTTTTACTAATTAAAATAAAACAAATCTTGAAAAACTTATCTTCATGAAATCTTGAAAAACAGTTTTGTGAAACAATTTTGAATCAGATAATTTTTCCCCCGTTTTCCATATTGATTTGAGAGGTACGCCCCTGTGAATGAGGAATATAATTGTTATTTCTGTATTCTTTTCTATTTCAAAATATTCAGTAATCGCATACTTACTCTTTTGATTTTTGTCCCCGCTAGAATGTGTCTCGCGGTTAGTGCGCGCACCTTCGGTGCACAGGGTCATGAGTTCGAATCTCACCGTGATCCATGGTGTTTTTCGAGCTCACGAGCTTGTGACTATGATCTCACACAGATGTTAAACGAGTACCCATTTATGGGGATAAATAACGCTACTGAGCGTGATGCAGATTTCATTACCTCAACAAAAAAGCAGATAAGATCTTGGAAATAGGATGTCACTAACACATCCTGCGGCCTTAGTCCAATGTTGGATTGTCGCGCCTGTTATTTATTTTTTATTTAGAATGTGAATCTGAACCACTTTGCGTCGTGTATCTGTCTCAGTGGGTCCTGGCAATATGTATTTGGCTTTCATTAGAGGTACAGCAATTGTAAATTTACGAAGTATGTGCGAATTTCGGCGAAAATTTGCTAATTTTTGCGAATAGATGCGAAATGTCTTAACTCGCACTTTTTACCAAAAAAAAGATAATTTTCCCCTAGAAAATCAATTATGAAAGATAACAATCTTCTTCATTTTAGATTGATTTTATAAGTTTTCCGTTAATGAGGATGAACACATTGTAAATGCAGAGTACGGAAAGTTCACAGAATCACGAGCACAATGGCTTACGAAACACCATACCTTCAAATATCATAATAGCAATTCTTTTATTGCATATTCGTGGTATATTGCAAGGTTATAATGCTGATATTTGCTAGCTGCTAGCCGCTTTCCTATGAAGGCATCCGTTTCCAACGAACTGATCTTGTTAATTTTTAGGACCTCTTTATTAGTTTGGTTAGGCGAAGTTCCATAGGCCCCGCGCTCAACATTTGCCACAGGCCCCGCGCTTGCCTAACCCGGCACTGCGTATCATCTCTCTCTTTCACAATAAAAAAACGTTAATATTGATTCGGCTCACACGCATGATAAATACATTGATAATAATTGTATAATGAGCTTCCGGAAATAAACAAAAAGTTGGCTCTGTTTATTTCTCTTTTAACGTCTTTCCGTAAAATAACGTTGCCGCTTCAAGTTAAAAGCGCTAGAAGTACATAAGAAATTCAAAAGAAATAAAATTTAACGATTTTTAATCAACATTCATATAATAGGGCTCGATCAGATTTTATCTGTATACACGGCTGTGAATAGGGATATTAAAGTTGAATGCGAACGTTTTATGATCTCCTTACGATTTTTCACATGATTTTCTCCGACTTTCTATGTTATTATGGGATCTAAAAGAGAGAGACCAAAAGATGTATGTAGATTCCTGCTGATTAATAAACTTGATAATGATTTCGGGCAATTTATGGGAATGTGGAATAGCTATAGGAACGCAATTTTTTCTTTCAGTTCTTTTATTATTCTTTTAAATAGAGGGAAACAATAGGTTCAATGGACTGCGAATTGTGTTTTCATAGTATGTACATATTTATTTTTAGCACATTGTGGAATATTTCGTGCTATTCTCATAGATATAAATTAAAGTGTCAGATGTCTCTTTTCCGTGAGTACTGACGCTTAATATTATCTAGTCTATTTATTACTATCACCTTATTTTTACTATTTTCCACTGGTTCCATGTCCCAATAAAATTACCTCATCTTCATGATACATACTATCAATTCTAATGGCCATTGCGCCATAGAATGTGAGAATGGTGCACGTCCATCAAGCATCCTTATAAAATTAGCCATAATAATCGTAACTATCCCGGAAATGCCGGATGCGACACCTGCTCACCTACGTACATATCGTACTGAGTATCCTGTACAAGTGCCAAGTGGTGGAATGCCATCATGAAAGACGAAAGAGTAAACCTGAACTCTTGCATTTGCGGAGGAATCCTAATTGGTTCATTTTTCAACATGGCACATAGTCGTCTATCTCGGTCGCAGGCTTGCCAGATTTTGAAAAACTCAAATCGCAAGTTTGAGCTAAAAAAGTAGCCCAAAATCGCGCAACATACACATGGTGTAAATGCGGAGCAAAAAAGCTCACGTGGATGCATATATTGGTTGTCACTAAGATAATCTACACTCGGCTTCACAAAAATCGGGCCACTCGCCACTTTCGACTCAAATTCAATTTTCTAAAAAAGTATGAAACTTACAACTATGAAAGTTATTTCTACAGAAAGTGCATTTAATGGCAATTCAAATGACTATGATTTTTATCTGAAGTACCGTTAACTCACATTACAAACGATTTGCCTGTTTTGATTAGAGTTCGCGCTTACCGTGTAGCCCGGTTTCATTTAAGCTCAGTGTATATTCCAATAAGAAAAACATACACGAGAGAAAATACGCGTGGTGGTCCGGGCAAATTAGATGCAAAAACGGCAAACGAGTAGGTACTTATCTGGATGCTACGGCTGGATCAATTGAGATTTTAAATAGAAATAAATAGCATACGTCTATTTTTCATTTATTAAAATCTATAGTGTTCCCTGACTCCGAAAATGAATTTGTTTCAAATAATTTTCACCAGACAGAATTGAAAAAACGAGAACCAGGCTAATTTCGAGCGCAGCCGAAATTTGAATACCCTTCACCCTTATAAAAACAAAAAACAATGAAATTTTCTTGGCACGTGGATTGCCTGTATCAAATGGAGTGCCCTATCAAAGCAGATTTTATGTATACAGCAAATCTGATAATTAAAAAATTCTAGAACAGAGTAAGGGTCCCAGAAAAATCTTCGCAAAAAAAAAACACAAAATATCAATTAGTTTCTTTCTTAGGCCGACTGCACACGATGCAACTTTTATGAGAATCACGTTTCAAACCCGTATGAAACTTTTTGATTTGTGTTTTTCGTCATATGCAGAAATGGGAAAACAAATTAAGTACGCATTGGAAGGTAGTTTCACACCCGTTTGCAATTAGTTCATCCTCTGGCATGCATGGGAAAGATTACAAATCAAGAAGTTTCATGCGGGTTTGAAACATGATTATCAGAAAAGTTGCGTCATGTGCATTTTGCCTAAGAATCAAAATAATAGATGCCGGTAGCATCCAGCTAGATACTCGTTTTGGAGCATGAAAATTAATTTAAAAAATGCTGGAAACAGTTCCCTTAACCTTATTTAGTCTGACAACAAATTACAAATAAAACGATTTGTATTCATGATTGGACTTATTTACCTGTGCTTACGGTACGACGATGTAAAATCACGAAGATATAAAATTTTAAAATTATTAAAATGATGTGATTATCACAAGGTTGAACAGTTTAAAAATTTACTTACGGCGACGGAAGCATTCACGCTCCGTGGCTCACTTGGTTGAGTCGCACTCTACGATACTAGTAATCTAGAGGTCCAGGGATCGAATCTCGGTGGGTAAAAATTTGCGTACATGTGCGGATAGGAAATATATAGTGCTTGCAACATTTTATACACTCCGAAATGATATGCAATGTAACGTTGACTCGAAGTTGCCTATAGACGGCTGAGTTAACGCACAATGGCCCCACATGGGGCTATACGGTACTGAGAAGAAGACGGAAGCATGAAACCTGGTGAAAATTTCGCTATATGGCAATTCAAGCAGGATCATATCACTCAGCTGTTAATCCTACAGTTAAGTTATGGTCGTGAATGACATGTAATTCGTTCAATTCCGATGGGGAGGGTTCACAATATGTACGTATTTAATATCTTAAACTTTGTAAAAAGTGATTTTGAAAAAATCGCAATATTTGCGTATTTGAAAATCGCAATAGTCGCAATTTCAGCTTCAGAAGTAGCCCACGAAAGGCGCCCATCGCAAAATCAAATTTTCTGTCGCAAAATTGAAAAAAGTAGCCCAATTCGCGAAAAATCGCGGCATCTGGCAAGCCTGCTCGGTCGGTACATGGGAAACATTTTTAAGTGATGGAAACGACTACTGCGGAGCTGAAGGCATGCTTTTCTTGTACGAACAGAACAGTTTGGATGAATTAGCTTGCATTGCATGGGAGAGAACAAATTTATGATACGATCTAATAAAAATGAAAAATTTTCGTTGAAAAATCTTTCTCTCTTAGTTCGTCTGACGTTTATTATTATTTATGGACTTGTCTCTATTTCACGTATAGTTGACTGTTTTTATTCTTATATAAGCGTTGATTTCATAAGAGCTTTTTATACTCTAAGAAGTTAGATTATTATGTATTTGATTTTATCATGTTGGCATTCCTTCATAATCATTTTCGCCTGAAACATTGACCAACATGGAAAGTTAATTAAAGATGAGGATATGTCCGAACTAGATTAAAAATTAACGTGTCATTTTCATTTAACCCAGTTACATGGGGCACATTGATCCGAGCTACTTTTAATTTCTAAACAATTCTGCTTGCATACCTGCAGGGTTGCTACAGCCATCCGTAGTTGGAGTCTTCTAAAGATTTGTTGCTACAAATCAGTCTAGAAAAAGTTCCAGAGAATTTTAGAGGAGTAAAAGGACTAAATTTGACCCTTCCCCCTTAGTTCACGTAACTATTTCGTGCAATGTTTATTGTTGTTGTTAACAATAGAGAGTTTTAGCATATTGTTTGAAATAAAACGACATATTTTGGCATTTCATATAACAATTCGCTTGTTTACCGTATACGAAACAGTATATGTATCTTGATTTTGCATGTCCTAAGTAGTGTAAAATCACGATAAATTATTTCGCCAATTTCGACTGTTTCCAGAGCATCAAATATACGGAAATACACCCATGCCCACAGGAAAAATTAAGGTATATTGTTTCGTATACGGTAAGCAAGCGATTTTTTATATGAAATGTCAAATTATGTCGTTTTATTTCAAACGATATGCTAAAACTCTCTAAGGTCATAAAATTTTTACTCAATTTTTTTAAACCAATAAGCTGCACATTTTTTCTATCGAAAATTGTCTTGGGATTATCAAAAAATCTTAAATTAATCAAAAGCAATAATTTTGACTTTTTATAAATCTCCATAACGAGGAAGAAATATTTATTTAATAAAAGGAAAACTAAAATTTATTTTACAAAAAACTAAATTTATTTTACAAATTTTGATGTAGTATTAATTTGGTATTTAGAAAAGAAGATATATTTTTAGTTGTTCTGCGATCAGTGGCGCGGTGGAAAATTCCGGGGGTTCACAGGGAAATATAAAAATGTATTGATTATATGGCATGAATAGTTGTGTAACAAAATTTTTCATAGTTTATATTTTAAAAAAAAATACTCTTTTTATATTACTATTCTTCCGCAGACTATTTCCGACTTTCGTTAGCTGGAATGTTCGTTTTCACTCCCGCACAACTAATAGGGAAAACACACACTTGGCGTATCCATGGATTTTAATAAATGTTCATTCTGTCAAAATCCATATCCACTTGTACTAAAGAAATCATGGGTGTAGGTCTTCCCCAGTTTTTTTCTTATTTTCTATTAGAAGATTTTTAAAATTTGCTTTAAAAAAATCGACCGTTTTATTCACCGCGATTTCAACAGAACAGACGAATGCGAGCATGCGACACAATTTCTCTGCTTTTACAATTTAGTTCATACAATTTACAAGGCGCTGTGCACAACCTCTTTGTGCACAAGTTCTAGTGTAAATTTTGCACTACACCCTTGCCCCGGAAGCGTATTTCGAAATGCTTGTTCAGCTCGTCTCCACGTAGGTGACGAAATCGATCGATCGATCGCCAAATTATCTTCCTGGCAAATTTTATTACCAACCAATTATTAATTTTATTACAGCGCAATGAGATTTTTCATTACAGATGTATTAACTTTTACATCAGTTGCAATAGGGTCAAAAATTATTACAAATGCAATAGTTTTTATTACAGTTTTAATACCTTTCACTACATTTTTTATCTCCGTGGCAGTAAATTTTTTGTGTAAAACAGCTTGAAACGCTTGTTCAGCTCGTCCCCACGTAAAGTAACGAAATATCCGCTTTACTAGCGCTAAAAATAACAAAAGTCATGAAAGTAACGGTTTCTATTTTCAGTTACAAGAGAGGGAAATATTTGTTGTGCGTATACATTACTAACGCAACGTATACGTTAAACAAAGCGAGCACCTATACTGCTAGCAATAAAAAAATATAAAAAGATTGTGATTGAGTAGTTAATGCATAAGAATGGCTGATCAATGTTGTACGACTAACATCGCGTGGGGACGAGCTGAACAAGGGTTTTAAGCCGTTTTAGACAAAAAATGTACTCGAAATCCTATGCGAGTTCGTCCCCTATCAGGTGACGAAATCGATAAGGGTTTCAGACGGTTTATGCACTTGAAAAGCTGATTGATTTCGTCACCTACGTGGGGACGAGCTGAATAAGGTTTACGATATACGCGCCACGGAAACCTCTACGATATCCAAAATTTCAGCGTGCAAGATATGATATACACTGTGCGACAAATGCTTAGGTTCATGGATATTTTACTTTAAAATGATATAATTTCTATGTAATCTGATCGGAAATAGTTTTTAAATAATGCTCTCTCAATTAACGGTTATTTTAATAAATATTGCAATTCAATCAAGCAACTCGCATAGCTAAGGGAATTTGTTAAAATGAAAATCGAAATTTCCACTGCGACAATTGTATAGGTTCACTTAACTTAAAATGTTATCTCGTCGTGGTGAGAAGTGTTTGTGGAAACAGTTTTTTTCGCGTTGTACTCTGTGAGTAATATAGTGGACAATGTCAAAAGGAAAGCAACTTTCTGCCGAGAAAAAGGCGACAATTTCCATACTAAAGCAAGAAGGATATTCAAACCGACAAAAATGGCAATACGGATTCAGCGGAGCTCGAACGTTGTTAATAATTTTACACGAGATAGTGAAAATTATCGCCGATGATACGCACGAGGCAAAAAAAGCGATTTCCGGTGCATCGCGGCGACGTCTCTTAAGATAAGCCTCGAATTCGCCCCTTACTGCGCGTACGCTTGGGGAGAATTTCGGGTTATCAACAAGTGTGAGGACCATCCAACGAGCTCTTAGATCTTCTTCTTGTTTGAAACGTTTACGGTTGAAGAAAAAACAGACTTAACTACGCAACATCGCCTACAGTGCCTGGAATTCGCCTCAAGGTTCATGAACTGGACATCGCAATGGAGACAAGTAATATTTACGGATGAAAAACAGTTTTGTGTGGACGGTCCAGATGGGGTTTCCTACTATTATCATGATATTAGAAAGGATCCTATGTACCTGTCACGTCATCACTTCCGAATAGGTTCCGTTATGGTATGGGGAGCCATATCATATCATGGAACTATCGACTTGGTCATACTACGAGGTCGCCAAACGGGTTCATCTTACAAACCGCTCTTAGAAGATGAAATCCCTAAGATAAATTTCATGGACGAAGGCGGATATTGCAACATGATCTTGTCCCAATTCATACAGCGAAGGTAGTTAAATCGTTTATTGAGGAGAAAAATATGACTTTGTTAAACTGGGTGCCCAACTCCCCTGACATTAACATATTAGAAAACATTTGGGGGTGGCTTGTTCGGGAGGTAGTGGTAAACAGTACAACCCTAAAGAAGAGTTAATTCATGGAATTAAGACAGCTTGGTCTAAAATTCCGATATCCGTGCTTCATTTTTTATACGATTCCCTGCCTCGAAGGTTTTATGAAATTATATAGCATTTTCAGGTCAAGTAAATAACTTTCCGAGTCTAAAAGATAAATGTCCGAAACAAATAGGTAAATTTCCGAATCAACAAAACACATTTGCATATCAAGTAGATAAATGTCCGAAACAAAAAAATGAATTCCTAAATGAAAAAAATTAATAGACAAATCATAAAAATAAATTTCCAAATCAAAAAAATAAATTTCCAAATCAGAAAAATTAATTTACAATTCAAACAAAAAATTGTCCAAAACAGAAAAATGTATTCACAAATCAAGAAAATGATTTTGTCCATGCTTCGTATGAAGAAAGCGATTTAAAGAGATAGTACTTTAATATAGTAAATAATGTGCTTTTATATGAATTTCGTTGAGCATTGAAAAAATGATTAGGGCGGAATTCATAGTCCTCACTTATTCTTAAGGGAACCCTTAAGGGAATCCTTATTAATTTTGCGATTCATAGTCGCTCATACTTAAAAAATAAATTTGAATTTTGCTACTACTCGATAATTTTTTATAATATATTTGTCAGTTACTATAATTGGGCTCCTGAATTAAATTATTTTATTGAATGTGTCAATGCCTTTATAAGTGACGTTTTGCGCGAATAAGCATTCCCTTATACTTATTCCTTAAAGGAATCCTTATCCCTTAAGTGAAGACTATGAATTCCACCCTTAATTTATTATTTCAATCTGAATGAGATTTTGTTTATTCAAAATGACGTATATAATTGTCAATTGTACTACACACGCTTGGAAAAGGACGATATAAATTGTTTTCTTAGACGTTATTTGCCATCTAAACTACCATAACTTCCTCAAAACTCAAGCTGAGCTTTCGAAAATTTTTATTTTACATTAGAATCGAAGATAGAGGTGACCTCAGAATGATGGAGGTTCGGGAACATAACGGAATCTATACATTGGCAGTGTCCTCGAGTCTGTAAGACCCAGTGTTGGTACGTAAAAGTTAAAATTATTAAGTCTCGATCGAATTTGAATAAAAGCTCCAAATTATAAGTGTTTTTATTTTTTTACAAGAGAACGTTTAGCTTTTTATTGCCATGATCAATTAGATTCCGTTTCTTTAAAAATATTTCTATCGCAATAGGTGAAGAATACCAAGGAGGAGGGAGGATGGTATTCCAGGGGAATAAACCCGAGCAAATAATCAGGGGAAAATGCGGGAGAGTCTACACCCTAAGCAGACACATTGACACAGCTTTTAATAACGGTGACCCGATTCAGACAGGATTCTGTTGAATTATACGAATTGTAATGTTCAGCTGATGAGGTGTACCTTTACTAATAGAGAGTTTTAGCATGTCGTACTATTGTACACATTTCAACTTTAATCGACAGTCTCCTCTGTATAACGTACGTGCAACTTACGCCTACTTGGGACAAGCAAAATTGTGGTATATTGTTTTTTTGCCCGTTACACAAGCGAATTTTTCCTTTAAAATCTCATAGACTTCCACTTCCAACCGCCCGTTAATATATATCTTGGGGTGTCATAAATTTAATATAATTTAATTTTTCTTATTAGAAGAATATTATTAACCTTTGGAAATTTATTTATTTGATTTGGAAATGTATTTATTTGATTTACTTTTTAGGCATGTAAATATATTTATTCGATTTGGAAATTTATTTATTTGATTTGTAAATTTATTTTCCTGATTTGGACATTTATTTTTTGATTTGGAAATTTATTTTTTGATTTGGTTATTTATTTCTTTTATTTAGAAGTTCATTTATTTCGCCCGGAAATGTATTTATTTGATCCGGATTCTTCTTTTGTTGATTCGGAAATTTATTTTTTTGATCCGGAAATGTATTTTGTTGATTCCGAAATTTATCTATTTCTCTCGGAGAGTTATTTACTTGACCTGGAAATGCTATAAATAAAAATGGCAGAAATACACACTATTAAATAACAAAAACTGCTCTTGTTTTTAATATTTATCGTCTTTGATACTTTTCTCAAATATTTTTCAGCGAAAACATTATGTAAAACGGTAAAATCGTCCGTGAACCTAAGCAATTGTCGCACTGAAAATTGACTCTTTGAATGAAATAAATTACTGTAATTTAAGGAAAATGTCCGATGTGGGGATTCAGTCCATCCATTTTCTTTGTGATATTTAATAGTTTCGAAAATAACATTTCTTGAACCGGTAACCTTTTATTTTACCGTTTCCTGGAAGGAAATATGTGTGAACCTATGCATTTGTCGCGCAGTGTATGTATTGAATATTGGTTGATATACCTTTCTTGTGTTCGATCTGTGACCTCTTGAATAGGTATGTCCGGGCCGTTAATAAGCGTTCACTTGCTCTATAAAAATGTCTAGCTCAACAAGCACCAGTCGATATGATTTATGGATAATTTATTCATTGCGTACATATTTCGTTCACATCTGGCCTCTGATCGTTGGTAGCAAAAACGTTTAAAATTTTGCACACTACATATGACAGATTTTATCCTATTTTTATATCTTCTCTTGTTGCACGTATTGTCTGACCAATAAAAAATATCACTTTACCATCATAAAATGTCTAGAAAATTGAACTCAATATTCATTCAAGGCATGAAATTATTGTTTGTTTTATTATTTTCTATTTCGTGTTTTTATTATTCTATGACAAAACTGAAACCAATATAATCTAAAACGTTTTATATGTTTCTTTCTCTTCAGATCTATTTGTTGGCACGCGATACAGTCGTCCTTTTGCTTGAATCCAACACCGATATCGGACAACTACTGGAATGGGTCATAGACAGATGCTACACAGCTATTCCGCGTGAGGCGGATGCCTGCTTTTTATCTTTGGCCGCGATATTTAGTGCTAGGTAAGATTTTTGTTTTCTTTCTTCAATAATAATTCTGCGAAGGACCTTATTTTGCTGGCCAATTGTGCGATATAAATATATATAGTACAACAATTGACGTTATTGGCATTTTTTCATGACTATTAGCAAAATATTTCATACTACCATATCAGAGAGTGAAAATATAGCACCGTGGGCGAATTTTTTCGTCCGATTTCTGTCTCGGCAAAATTTAGTCATGTGTATCCTCCGTAGCTTAAATTTCTTGTGCAGTGGCATAGACTCTCGTTTGAGAATGAATATGTAAAATAATCATGAGTTTTGTGGCTTTCAGAGTCAGAAATATAATGTCCGACAGGATTTTCTAATAATAATGTGAAAGTGGGTCATGAATTGAAGAGTATTATGTACATACCATACATGTGTGTTTGAGTCGTTTGAATATCCGGGTAGAAGCTAAATGTTTTGTAAATATTTGTGGTCTTTACGAGTGAATTTATTTTAGATATCCCTCTTCTGGTTGATGGAATGAGATGCTCGTGTTTTGCTTTGGATGAATGCCATGCCACATGCCATTTTCTTGGGAACCATATAGGAATATCACAAAAAATGGTTCATACACTCAGAAAATTATATCCCGGTTTCAAAGAAAAATATCCACGAAATCAAAGAAAATTGATAATGATTTGGCTCCAAAAAAAAAGAAAAATTTTTGATTCAAAGGAAAAAATTTACTCGATTTGAAGAAATAGCGTTTTATTTGTTCAGAGGATATACCACCTCAAAACAAAATACTTTTCCATAAGCACAAGAATTTGTTCCTTTGATTCGAAGAAGTCCCATTTCCATAATTCATATAAATTCCCATTAAATGCAAAGACATGTCTCTTACAAACGAAACCATGCTCTGTATCATTTAGAAGAAATGTTTTATTCAAACTGAAGAAAGGTTATCTTCGAACTAAAGGAATGTTTTTTGTTCCGAAGAAGCTAAGCTTTCGACTTGAAGATAGTAAACGTTAATTGGAAGAAAATATTACTTTCATAGGAAAAAAATATCTAACTATTTTGAGGTGTGGATTTACTCAAATTGAAAAACATGGCCTCCAAACTAAAGCAATTTTCTTATGAACTGATGAAGCCTTATTAATGTTTTGTAAAAGAGTGTTTCCCAAAATCGAAGATTTTTTTTCAGAATGAAGAAAGCTTTCCTTCTGCCGAATACCATACGGTTTTAGAAGCGATATTCATAATCAAAGGATAGAAAGTTTCTATGAAAGAAACATATTTGTGGTTGGTTTGATGCAGGACACTTCCAGAAGAATAGATTGTTTACCAAGAAATAAAAATTCTTTTAGGGTCTTCTACATAAATGAAATGAGACCAGGATTATAATAATGTTTAAATTTTATTTTATTAATTTCATCAATGTTTGTTACAATCCGGGGCAAACCGCGCATGTGCGGGCACTAAACACAGGAATAAACGGCGGAGCGGAGCACTGTTATATTAGCTGAACCGGCACTGAATTTTTCCACACAGTTCTGTCCGCACGGAGACGAACTTAATGCGAGACACTACACTTTGCGTGACCCAATACGATATGTTCTTTGTTCGGTTGTAACTAGTTTGTAACTGCACAAAAAGGTTTTTATATTATAGAATGGACGTATCTACGCGTTAGCATTGGCCGCGCGGAGACGAACTTAATACGAGACACTACACTTTGCGTGACCCAACACGATATTTTCTTTGTCCGGTGTAGTTTTAGCCAAAAAATAAAAAAATACAGCGGAATTAAACAAGGAATCCATGTACAATCCGGAGCAACACACACAAAACGCGCGGGGACACGAAAAGCTCGAATAAACGGACAGATTTGTTCTGTGCACTGCGTGCACTGTGAAGAACCGCCAACAATTTTGAAACAGCACCGTGCACTAGCAGAGGCGCGTGTGTTTGCGGCGGATAACACCGGAAGACTTTTCGGGTTTTGTAGAAGAACAATCTCTTAGAAAAGGTTTTTTCTTCTCTGTTCGTCATTCCGACTTCCGAGAACGGCTGGACTGATTCCATAGAGGAATTCAAAAGAGGAAATTTGAATTAATGTCACATAATATTTCTAACTTAAAATGAAGAAAAATAAGGATTTGGATTAAAGAATGAACTATTTTCCTATTTCCTCAAACTGAAGAATTTTTCTTTGATTTGTGGAAAATTTTCATGAAGTGAGAAAATTTTATTTAAAATGAAAATAAAAATATTGATGAAATGAAATACATGTTGTCTTTGATTTAGCATCGGATTTTTTTCTGAGTGTATATGGTGGGCGTAGACTGTTGTTGCGTAGACAGCAACTGGCCTATTTTCGATTTTATTGGCTAAGAAAAAATTGAATTACATATTACAATACGTGATATTAATTTTGAATAGCGCGTCCTGAAACTAAATAAAATGTGAAATTGACGCAGTGCCGCTTCGTGTTAACCTGTTTTTTTTTTTTATTCATAAAGAATTCTGAATAGGTACGTTCAATTTTCATCATTTAAAGATAAAAATATATTTTTTTTTTAATTCATTGCACTTGAAAAGTCAATACATACAGTAAAATCTCCCTTAACGGACACCTCCTATAAGCGGACACTTCTATTAACTGGACACTTAGACTGGTCCCGTGCACCAGCTGCTTATTTTCTAAGAAAAAAGTCTTCATTAAGCGGACACCTCCCTCATCCGGATGCGGACATGTATTCTTTTTAATTAACTAAACCTGTAGCATTGAATGGTTCTACCTACGCAGCTGCAAAAACATTGTGTACGAGTATGTACATGATTTTCAGGAATTTGGGATCAATTTCAAGAAACCAACTAATTTCTGAGACCAGGCAACTTTATCGGAGATAACAAGAAAATGTTGTTTTGGTGCCAATTTGATCTAACGGTTTTGTAAATCCAAAGCAAATGTACACAGGTTGGATGCGGAATAAATTTCATAATAATTAATTTTCAGAATAAATTTAACTTGTCGTTCGGAAGCATTTGTGTTTGGATCGAGATTTTAAAGTTAGACATATTGACGGCTTAAAAAAGTGTCTTAATTCGGTTCACACCAGTTTATGTTTCGTAGAAATTTTTATTTTTGGTTTGTTTTATTTACCAATTTTTGCACACCCATGATATTTTTGAACTTTTTTTTACAAAAAAAAATCTGTAAAACCCAAGCCGCGGCGCGATTCTTAAGAACAAAGAACATTTCCTGGAGCTGTGGTCGTCAAAAAACGTCAATTCATGCTCAAAAAGAAGTTTCACCTCCAAGGACAGAAGCAAATTAGATCAATTGGTATAGGAGTTGTTCAGTAAAGTTAGAACAAAACATATTTCCGTATCCGGACCCATGATTCAAAGTCATGCTATGTCTATTGCCACTGACTTAAATCTAACGAGCTTTGGAGCATCAGCCGGATGGTTGGAGAAATTTAAAAAAAGACACAAACATTTTTCTAAAGACAAATTCCGGGGAATCAGCTGATCTCAATGCGGAGGATGTGCAGGAGTTAATTGGCAAATTGCCCGATATTATGAAAGATCACGCTCCAGATTGTGTCTACAACGCAGGCGAGACTGGTTTATTTTTTAAAGCGTTGCCGGGCTTTAAAAAATTTAGATTAAGCACAATTTATTGTCCATTACATGGCGGAACCACAAAAAGTCACTGATTCCATTACATGGCGGAACCACAAAAAGTCACTGATGACGCTTGACTTGATGTACGATTGGCTCACTTCATTTAATGAAAAAATGAAGCGCTGTAATAAAAATGTGCTTTTTTGGGATAATGCGGGATGTCATCCGAAAAATCCGAACCTTTCTAATACGAAGGTCCTGTTCTTACCACCAAATACAACCTGTGGGTGTCAACCCTTGGACCAGAGTATCATAAGGAATTTTAAGTTTTTTATATCGGTCGATGATTTCGAAGCACATAAATTACAACATGAACACTTGTCCTTCGGTATCGGAATTTTCGAAGAAAATCATTGTATTGAAGTCTGTTCATTTTATAAAGGCAGCTTGGGGAAAAGTTACATCTGCAAAAAAAATTATTTCCGTAAAGCAGGGTTTGCATTCGTGATGGGCTAAATCAACGCAGTCGTTGTCACAGAACTATTCTGGTGGCAATAGACCTATCAAGTGCATTCGATAAGGTCAATCATTCAATGCTCCTAGCAAACCTGTTGAATATGCATCTTCCTGCACAAGAGATCCGTTGGATTGCCAATTATCTAGCTGGTCGGCACACCTTCACCGAGTTTCGAGGCAAACGTTCTAAGCTTAGGAAAATCAAATTAGGTGTTCCACAGGGAGGGGTACTCTCCCCCACTCTGTTCAACATCTACATGTCCGGCCTTCCCACACCACCTGAAGGAATCGAGGTGATTTCCTATGCTGACGATTGCACCGTACTCGCCACAGGGAATGATAAGGATGAAATGCGCCTCCGAATTAATCGCTATCTAGGACGATTACAGGCATTTTTCCAAAGCCGAAACCTCACCATCTCTGCGTCCAAATCTTCTGCGACTTTTCTAACCACTTGGTGGGAGGATATCAGATGGGAGATGGATATACGTATTGGCAACAATTCTGTTCCTACTGTTAAAAACCCCAAAATTCTCGGGCTTCACCTAGAGAACATGATGACGTCTGCGAATCATGCAGCTTCAGTATGTGAAAAAATGCGCAGTAGGAACAACATCCTAAAAGCTCTAGCTGGTAGCACCTGGGGCAAAGATAAAGAAACCATGCTAGCTACTTATAAAGCGGTGGGTCGAGCGGCCGCTGATTATGCAGCCCCAGTTTGGACACATAGTCTATGTGACACAAACTGGTCCAAAGTTCAGGTCTGCCAAAATGCCGCTCTACGCATCGCGACAGGTTGCCTTCTGATGTCTGCCCAGGATCACTTACATCAGGAGACAAAATTGATGCCAATACGTGATCACAATCTCCTACTCTCTAAACAGTATCTTGTTGGTTGCTACCGTGAGGATCATCCCAATAATCATCTCATGGACCGAATTCCTCCACCACGACATGTCAGGCGTGGTTTACGAGACCTTGAGAGAGAGGTTCAGGGATACAAACGGGACCCTTACGATGAAGTTACATACCGAGCCGCCATTGCAGCGATCCACACTGAAGAAGTGAATCGGTCTATCGCGAATTTAGGTGCGAATAGAGTCCTCTCAGAGCGCCCACCACCAATTTCGCCTGAGGAGATTAGGCTCCCGAGAGCCACCAGAGTAACACTAGCTCAACTTCGGTCGGGCTTTTGTTCACGCCTTAATTCGTGCCTTTCTCGCATAAACCCGGACATCCAAAACATCTGTCCAAACTGCAATGGTACTCCTCATGATGTGGGCCATTTGTTTCAATGCCCCGCTGCGCCCACTGATCTTACCCCTATATCACTGTGGGAAAACCCTATCGCAGCAGCTATGTTTTTGTCCTTAGACCTCACGGACACAAACATTGACGAACCATAAATCGTACCCACATAGATGCACAGAGGTTACACACCTTTCTGCACCGCTACAAGAAGAAGAAGAAGGGTTTGCAGAACAAACTTGTGGGGAATTATTTGATGAGGAAGATGAGATTCCGCTAGTAGAATGGAGAAATATGATAGGAGATTTGCGCAGAGTCGACGCTACAAACGTGGAAATAGATAACTTTATTCGCATTGATGAGCATATTTATGTTAATGGCGATCAAGAAGACGGCATGGCCATTTGACTTCAGAAGCAGATGAAAACGAAGAGGGTTCTGAAGAAGAAGAAATGCAACCAAAGTTTATTATTAATAGTTGCAGTGACGCTTTTTCATGTCTCCAGGAGATAAAACTATTTGTTTGTATGAAAAATGATGTGAAAACCGTCGATTCGATAAGTGAGCTTCAGATTCATATTTCTAATCAGTCCCTTTTGAGGAAAAGACTGACGACAGTCATGATTATTTTGCATGAGAAAAAAAATATTATAAATCACGTGTTTTGTTCATTGTTAATGAAATATGAATTAAAAATAAAACATTATGAACTTATAAGTATATTTATTTTATTTTTGGTATTCCTCGTATAAGCGGACACCTCTCTTGACCGGACAGATTTTTTTTGGTCCCGAAACTGTTCGGTTACGGGAGATTTTACTGTATACTTCCTCCTCATTTTTAAATTCATTGTTCTTCATGGGCGTAGCCAAGGGGAGGGGAGTACTGCTGTATTTCTCTATTAAAAAAGTGTGACTTCTTTCGAATCACAACTAGAATATGAAGCCAAACAAAATACATTCATTTTTTTGAAGTGTTTTAGTTTGGGCTTTTTTAAATAATCATTCATCTGTAATTACATGTAAATAGGTAGAAAAGTATTAATATAGAGAAATACAAATTTTCCACTTACCGGGATTTGAACCTACGACCTCTCTTTCCGTAGTCCATTGTCCTTGCCGCTGTTCCACATCCATTGGCAAGTATGCTATGTTGGAATGCTCTACGCATTGGCGTAAATCACTCTCTTAATAATTGATTTAGAGATTTAATTAAGAACAATTTAAAAGTATTCCAGTAGTAGTTATTCAACTGAATTTGATGTTTTTAATGCAGTCTTGTTTGTGGATTTAGTGCCCGGTCGCAAATTATGGTCACTGCACTATGAAGATTTCTGACACAAGAGCAATCGAGCTGGTGCTTGCAGGGATTATGAAATACTTATTTACTTGCTAAACACGTCGCACTTGGCACATATAAAAAAAAGACATCCCTCAGCCTTATTTTCCTTCAGTATCATTACTATAAGTTTGCGTAGAAAATAATTTTTATATATAAGTCATCAGACAGACAGTCAATTTTTACTTAGAAATTGTAGGTGTATGTGACTGATGTGTAAAAATCTACCCATAATGAAGTCAATCCAATCATCTGAAGCCCAACAGTTTGAATTTAATTCAACTTGACGTCTTACTGCCATGACTAATGGTCGTATCCGTCCTTTTTTTGGCAGGATAGTCCTGATTTTTCGACCTTATCCTGACGTCCTGTCAACACGCCCAATGTCCTGTTTTTGTCCTTCTTTGTCCTGTTTTGGGAATTCAAGTTTAAATTTCAGAAAATAAGCAATTTGTGAAAACCACACCAAAAATTCGTACAACAACAACAAAAGGAACAAGAGCTCCACTCGTTCGCGTTTATTTTCTTGCCAAAATTTTCGTCAGACGAGTCAAAAAAATAAAGTGTCTAAATGTCGCCTATTGCCTTACATAGTGGTACTTAGTTTAAGAACAAAATAGCTGTGCTTTTACACTAGATAGCCCTGGTGAGAAGAACCTCATCTAGAAACATTGATACGAAAGGACGAGCTGGGAATTTCGTAGTAGGGATTTCGAAAAGAGCGTCATAGAATAGTTATTACATTTGATTGGGAAAGAAGTGATGTCACTTGAGTCAGATAAGAGATAAACACCTCTAGGTAACACAGGATGGCACACGGGAACCTGATGATTTTTAAAACGTCGCAAAAAATTTGAGTTTCAGGACAGGTGTTGAACTTGCATTAGATCCATTTTAAAGATTTTATGCCGAGGAATTGTACTAATTTTTATCATTAACTTTAGAAGTCGTGTTTGAAAATTGCCCTACAGTTTTTTTTTTCAGAAAAGCCACTTCAGTTTCCATTTAGCATTAAATTTCTTGGTTCAAAGAGTTTTAGCTTGTAAGATAGATCAGTGGACCTTGTTTATGCACAATGATGCGTTAAAGCGTAATAAGCTTGCTTAAATGGAGACTTTCACCGTCCCTTCAATATTCATCGGAATGCGTATGTCGCTTTGCATATAGTCTTATTCCATTGACTGAAAAACACTTCGAGCAAAGTGTTTTCGAAAAAAATAACCACAGTACAGAATGCGATAGCTTCAACACCAGTCCTCTTCAAATTGCTTCTTATCTAAAAGATCAAATCATAAATTTTCGACCCAATCCCAATCGCTCCCTCGACCTAAACAGGCCTGGCTTTATTTTCTTTGGGTTCCTGAAATTACGCATTTTTTAAAGTAAACCACGCATGCGTTGATACAACTGCATCCACTCGCGGAGAGATCGGGCAAATTTAAGTTGATCCGCTGCAGAAAGGGAAAGAAAACCACTCTAATAGTGTAAGAAAAATGGCATATTTGGTCGGCAAAAATCCTACATCGGAAATTTTTTTGGATTATGGTTGGGAATGGTCCCCAGATTATGGCATTACAAGTCCCAACCGATCGGCGGTCCGCACCCTTAAAAAAAGGGGGGGAAGGGGGCATTTATTCGGTTTTTTGCGATTATTTCAAAAACAGTAAGAGATACAGAAAAATGATCTGAGGACAAAAACAAAACTCCATAAAATTATCTTTGCAATGATATATAACACATTAGAGTTTAATTGAATATTTCGGCGTTAGACTAGAACATAATTTAGAATATTTTCATTTTATACCTTTTTTAAAAGCTCCATAACTTTTGAAAGAATGCCTGTTCAGCCGTAAAATTTTGTATAAGTATTCGCAATAAATTCAAGATCATTTTAAGTTAAACATTGAGTCGCTCCGGTCAAGTACCCCCATTATCCCCCCATTTAAATTTTTGAAAACGGCATATCCATAACTCCCCCAAAATTGGAGCAGAGTGCTAAATTTTGGTTTGTTGGAATTGGAGGTCATATTGACCCCACCCACCAAAAATCAGCTCATTCGGATAAAAACTAAGGGTATCTGCCATACAAAGTAACCCATCAGGAGTTTGTTCTACGTACTACTCATTTTATAAACTGTAGAACAAAGTTGTCTTGGGTGACTTTGTATGGGAGGTACCCTTAGTTTTTATCCGAATGAGCTGATTTTTGGTAGGTGAGGTGACTATGACCCCCAATCGCTTGTACATAATTTTACGGTTGAAATAGCATTCTTTCAAAAGTGATGGAGCTTTTAAGAAAGGTCTAAAATACAAATATTCTAATTTATTTTGTTAGGCTAGCGACGAAATATTTAATTAAAATCTAATGTGTTTTACATCATTGGAAAGGTAATTTTATGTATTTTTTTTCGTCCTCAGATCATTTTTGTGTATCTCTTGCCGTTTTTGAAAAAAATCGCAAGAAAAACTAAAAATGCCCCCCCCCTTTCCCCCTTTTTTTAAGGTTGCGGACCCCCAATCGGTTGGGACTTTTTATGCCATCATCTCGGGACCATCCCCAACCATAATCAAAAAAAATTTCCTATGTAGGATTTTTGCCGTTCGATGGCCATATTTTGGTCCAATTTTCTTAGACTATAAAGATTAGTGATGAAAACAAACACCATTTTGTCGAATGTTTTTTTTTAAAGGGTGTGATTTAAATTCTGCAACTGTCTTGAGTGTTTTAGTGACAGAAAAAAAAATTGTAGCATTAATTTTCGATTTTTTATGACCTTTTCAAAACCGTCCGGTTTCCATGTGCCACCCTGTACAAACATGAAAATTCTAAAGATACAGAGTGTCTTTCTGGTTGTCCTTCTTTTCATCCAGCTTTTTTAGTAGAGTTGTCCTCACAAATAATTATACGAGCATTAGCCATGACACATATTTCATAATGATAATAATAATTTAACAACCAGAACAGCATTTAACTACACAAGTACCTACTTTTATAACCATTGGATTTGACAAATTAATTAAATTTACACGCCTTTATTATTGCTCAGATTTTAATGAGTTTGTTTTGATTGCACCAACCCTAATAAGTAAATGGCGTGCGAATGAAATTTATTTATTTTTATCTTAAACGTCATTTCAGCGCTCATTGTATACAAGGACTTTTCATTAAAGTCAAGTACGGCGAGAAATTTGTGAGGATTTTAAATATTTAAATGTTGTTGTCCGGACAGGACAAAATCACCGTACAGATAAGTTTACCAACTACATACATGCATACATATAAATTGAGCACACAAAATGAAGGTCATATATGTACGTCCCGGTCAGCAAAAGGAAATTTAACACCAAAGTAGGTTGTGGTTGTGAGTATGGTGCATACATTTTGTGGTTACTGCGGTTAATGATATGAGGGTTTCAGGCGGTTGCTTTTATAAAAAGCCTTACATACAGAGGTGATGAAGTTGGCAGGTCTGACTGTAATTATCTTTTCCTTGATAAAACATAAAAGTAAAAAAAAAATATGACTTAATTTTAGTGAATTTTTATACCCTTCGCTCATAGAGTGAAAGGGTATATTAACTTTGTCATGAAGTTTGTAACGCATTGAAGGCAGCATCCGACCATATAAAAAGTATACATAGGTATATGATCAGCATCTGTCTGTTCGTCTGTTGCGACGCGTTTTACTCGGCCAATTTTAAAGCTATGAAGTTGAAATTTTTCGCAAATCCTTCTTTTTGCTGCAGGCAATTTGTATGTTTGAATCGGTAAAATCGGACAATGGGGTCATGGGGCTGCCATCCAAACCCAACCCCACAAATTAGGTTCTTATAAGAAAAAGTTTTTGATTTGTCCACCAATTTCAACTTAAATTTACACAAATGTGTTTCTATTGTTGACACAAAGCATATGTAAGAATGGATCAAATCGCACCATGGGGTCATGGGGCTACCATACGAACTCAACTTAACTCAACTTCAAAGGAACCTTTTTTACACCAATTTGACACCATTTTGAATTAATGTGTCTTTATCAAAGCGACTAAAAAGCTCAAAACAAATGGAATCATACTATTATTTACCAACTTATTCCAACCAAACCCCAAACAAATATTGTTTTGTCGACGCAACGGAACTTTTGTGAAGAAAAAAAGGGGGCGGGATTAAATACAAGACGTAGGTACGCCCGAAAAAAAACTTTTGGCCCGAGGAGAGTCCTTCGCTCCAAATTTCGGCCGCGCCCGAAATTAGCCTCGGTCTAGTTATTTTATTATAACCAAAACCAAAACCCCATTTAATATTTATTTAGACAGATATGTAGATTACATTACAATCCTACGAGGGACTACACACGTGTAAACTTAAAAAACCCTACAAACAAAATTAAATCAGGTATCCTATCTTTTCTCATACCTCGTACACTCTTAACTACCTTAAAACATAAACCACGAGCAAACAAAAATATGGAGCCATTCTACAATTATTCCAGATATCGTATTTAAAAATCGGAAATAGGATACAATACAGACACCAGAGTCGTCAGACTCTTACAAAGGACCGACGGAAACTATTTTTATTAAATTTCAGTGAATGATGAATTTTTATTTTATTTTTTCACCAAACAAGGACAGTCAAATTGGTTAGCTGTTAGTAGATGGTATGCCCATAAATATGCAAAAAATGGTCAGTATAGCAAAGTTTCAATACTCATCTATCCATAGAACATATGCATTTTTATTAAATCCGCGAAAATTTCATCTATGATACGAATATGTAGATATATCGTATGTGTTTGTGTATTTTCCCTGGCACAACATGTGTACTTAAAGTTCGCAGTACCCTTTAAAATACTACAATAAATGCTTCAATATACAGGGTGCCCCGCAACTGGTTAGCCATATACCAATGGTAGAATCTACAGGATGTTTTAGGAAAAATGTCGCCAAAATTATTTCTCTAGCTTTTACCGTTAAGGAGTAATTGCCTTTACTGTGATTCTTGTAAAAAAAACACGATTTTTTTCCGAAAAACTCCTATTTTCTAGCTTCCACTTTAGCCAAATCAATGTTTTCCAGCTTTTTCTGAAAGTACACAAAATTTCCAATAAAAGAACATATCGAACGTTTCGAACGGTTTCGTATCTTCCGATATACGACGTTTTGAATTTTGCAGAAATTTCAATTTCAATGTCAAAATTAAACCCGAATTTCGTAACGGTACATTGTAGTGGCAAATCTGCAATTTGACAAAAGTTGGCTTAGTATCTTAGCTTTCGAACGGCATATAAGAATAAAGCACAGAGTCATCCAGTTTCTGAATAATACGTATAAATGAAAAAAAAGACCATAGTCTGCAAATGTACCAAACCCACTTCAATCTTGAAAAGGAAGTAAAATTTTTACATCGCATAGACTTGGTTGTTATGCATTATGGAAAAATACTTCTCGCTACTGTTGTAGATGCTACTTTACTAATTATAACGGTAAGTATAAACAAATTTGTTAAACTGCACCCATATCGTCTAATGGAAGTGTTTACTTCCTGCAGATTATCAGAGAAGAATTAACTTTTCTAGGTGGTTTTTACAGCAAAAAGCAGCCGACCGCCATTTCCCGAATAAAATTCTTTGGACGGACGTGGCCACTTTTACTCGAAGTGGTGTTTTCAACAGCTGAAATAGTCACATTTGGAGTTTTGACAACCCCATGCTATACGGACATCTCGCTACCAGCATGAGTTTAGCGTAAATGTATGATTGGGGGTTCTTGGGGATAAGTGATTTTTCTCGCACATCGGTTGAATTCTGCTGCATTTCTCCATATTTTAGAGGACAAAATAGTATCTTCGATTTTGGACAATTTACCTATTGCCCAACAGATTAATATTTAGTGGCAGATGGATGGTTGGCCAGCCCACAATAGGAGGGTAATTACGGACTTTTTAAATACAGAATTTGGAGAAAAATGGATAGGAAGATTCGGACCAGTCGCATGGCCACCAAGGAGTCCAGATTTAACACCTCTAGATTTTTATGTATGGGGAAAATGAAAAGCGAAGTTTACACCCAACCGATTTTGTGTCGAGAGCAACTAATGGAACAAATTCAAACGGCGTGCAATAATTTGAAAATGCACCACCAACAAATCCTTGCAGCAGTTACATCAACGTCTAAAACACTGTTTCCCAACAGGTGGTCCGCGGACCGAAGGTGGTCCGTGAGAGACCCGAAAGTGGCCCGCGAGGTACTATTGGGACTACTTCTGAAAAAGGAGTTTTAATCGTGATTAATTGAAATAACAGGCATGAGCTTTGAACAATTTTATAGTATAAATAAAGAACTGAATACTTTACTACTAGGTATGTGGTTGATATGAAAATGCGATGTGCAGACCTTAAGATAAGTTGCAAAAAGCTCGGTGGTCTCAGTCTACATTGTACCGGTGATTTTCGCGAAGCAGTGGATTTTTCCTCGCATAATGTGACACTATTGTCTGTACCTAATTGTTTTTACTTCTTAAGTTAATTGGCACAGTGGCAGCACAGTGTCCAAATTTTGCCACATTTGAAGACAAACCCTGTTAGAGTAATCAACCACTTCAATCCTCCTTAATCCGGTAAAACCGCATCCAATGAATTATTATCGGACAAAGTTAGACGCCTTTAACTCTGAAAGTTAGGTGTCTCTGTCCTGTTCTGAAGAACCTAATGCCGATGTTACTGCCTGTGCCTATACTTTAACTTTGGTAGTTACTACGGTAAACTCTTCACCCATATTCATTACCTTTTTTGTGTATGTTTCGACAAAGCCTATGAAGAGTCTGCTTCAAATTATTTCAATACGAGGCGGTTACAGAGGAGGAATGTGGTGTTTTCTTCTGATGTTTTGAGTTTTTGTCATAAGGTGTTGTAAAAAACCAATAAGAAAGTCTAAAACCTTGTGAAAAATCGCGAAATTCCCTTTATTAACAAATATGGTGGTCCGTAGTGACTCATGTTCAAGCAAAGTGGTCCGCAGTCATTTGCGAGTTGGGAACCACTTCGTTCATGTGTGAGAGTCAATTTCATTCCCACGTGAAAGCAAGATTTTTTCCACTTACGGACTATGTTTTTTTTTTACTTTTTACACATATTATTCAGAAGCCGTTTTTTGTTTTTGCAATGTGTCAAACATAAGTCATAAGTACACCGGGAAAAAAACATTAGCCCGAGAAGAGTGAAGGGTATCAAAATTTCGGCAGTGCCCAAAATTAACCTCGGTATCGTGTTTTTTTTTGTTTTTTACTAAAAAAAATCTTGTTTACTAAATAAACTGAAATGTTTACTTTGGTTTTCTCTTGGAACCACGTTTTTTTTCTCTTTATCACAAGATATGCAATTTTTCAAATCCTAAGACCCTAATTTTAATATGTCGTTGGAAAGCTAACATTATGAGGCGACTTTTATCAACTTTGCACATTTGTCAGTTCAAAGTACCGTTACGATTTTACAATTTAAATTTTCAATGAAAAATCAATTTTCGAATTTCTTAAAAGTTTGAATGGTTGTATCTGGGTAAGGTTTTAAACTATTTAATTGGCAAAACAGTTATTTTATGTAGAATTTTATGCAGTTTCAAAAAGTAAAGTCAAACCCCGGATCAAATAGTCATGAGTGTGGCAAATAGTGATTTTGCTCGGCAAGTCGAGGTTTCTGACACTATTAAAAAAAAAACGCTATAACTTTATAACGGTTAAAGATAGAGGGGTCATGTAGAACATTAATTGTACCCAAATGAGCTGTACTATCACCCATTATCGTATGTACCAAGAGTCGCGGGACACCCTGTATACAGGGTAGGCAAATAGTCTTTTACCGATTTGAAAAGCTGCCAATAACTTTTTTGTTTATGAGAAGTTGTTATTTTTGTTTGTTTCCAATCTTCAGTTTGGAAGAGGCCGGGCTGAAATTTTGTATACATGTTTATATATACACTTCAGATATGTCGGAACAAATGAAATTGGACCATGACGTCATTGGGGTTGCCATAGAAGCCAACCCAAAGTCCAAAATCAGGTTCTGCTAAGAATTAATTTTTTAATTTTTGAAGCAATCGTAACTAAACTTCACTTAAGTAAGTGTGTTACAAGTAAAGCCTCAAAACATATCCAGGAACGGATAGAATCGGAGCCTTGCACCATAGCGCTGTCATATAAACACTACGTCATAAGGCTGTCATGATTTAAACCTACCCCCTAAAATTTGGTTCGTCTAAGAAAAACTTTTTTCTTTATAAACCAGTCTTAACCAAACTTCATCCAAGCGCGTTTCTAGAAGCCTCAACTCATATCCAGGAACAGATGAAATCAAAACACTACATCATAGGGCTGCGGTAGAAATGATTAACACAAAAGAAGCTTAAGTTTCATTCAAATGGGACGGGTATTCAAATTTAGCCTCGGTCTCGTTTATATTTTTTTCAGATTTTAAGCTTGGGAGATTTTACACAGCAAACTTTTAATGTCATTTGTCTTGGAAAAAGGTCGATCAGGAATTGTGACTCGACGTAGCGTTTATGGGTGTTCGTAATGCCCCAGCAAGCTTAGGCTTACGATTAAGGTTCGATTCGCTAGATTTTGAAAGAGGACTTGTCACCTTTAACTCTACAGAACTCAGTTGGTTCGTCATTTCAATCTTGATGTCTGATATTGTCGAATCGTAGCCTCTCGCGAAATGCTGACATACAATCATCGTCGCGATTGTCTGATCTAAAAGCTCCAAATTTGATATTTTTGAGGCTACATGAAAGACGAAGTATATCAACAAACCACAGACCTCCTCGGGAGTTAAAAAAAAACATTTGAGCAGAAATTCTTAAAAATTACACCGGGTGTTTGCTTCTTCTCTGTACCGTAACCCCTTGTGGGGCATGGTGCGTTCACTCAGTCGTTTATAGGCTACTTCGAGTCAACGTTACGTTGCGAGGAGTGTATATAATGTTGCAAGCACTATATATTTCCTGGACCACATCGAGATTCGATCTCTGGACCTCTAGATTACTAGCATCGTTTAGTGCGATGTATGCCGAAACTAAAAAATTCTTGGGTTGTAACCGAATATATAAGAGGACGGATAAGGAGGGAAAAGTGTTTAATTTTGCAGAGGTTTCTGATCGGCAAAAGCTATTCTGAAGACGAAATTAATTACATGGATTTTACACGGTTTCTGGTGATCAGCATCCGCTCTAGCGCTTACGTTGTTACCCCTTAAGTAGGTACTATACCGGGTAGTTCTCGGTCATTGTACGACATAGTACCTCCGAAACGATCTACACTCTCGAACCGGATGCACATTTTTATCAAGACAACACACCAAAAATTCATGGTCACAGTGTAACTCGAACCAACCCTGGAGTAATTCAGAGACTAGAATCTCTTCCCGCACTGGGGTACTGAAGGCCCAGTTAATATGTAGTAGAAACCTATTCATTCAGACTCTTAAGCGCAACTTATCACAGTTTAGCTAGTCTTGTCCAGAGTTTTTTTAAGGTAAAAAATTAAGGCTGAGTATTGAATTCCCCGAACAAACCGGATCTATTCGCGAAAGGGTTGATTTCTATCGTTTTGGCAGTGGATACTGTGGCTTCATCATACTTATCTTGCTGAAATTCAGACCCCTTGTTCCAAATTTTTCGTCTCAGTGCTTGATGAATCAATGCAATCGGAACCAACTGAAGGAATCCATCCACGCACAGAATCAGGTGAAATTAAATTGAATTGCTGCTGAAGGTGGATGACAGTTATCGAAAATGAAAATTAGGGCTATTTACGCTTTGAGCTCTCACGATAGTAGCGCCATTTGTGGATGATGCCGCGGCTAAGTGAAAATCTACACCTTCTGTGTCATCTGATTCTCGACCATGGTCTGATACCGTGATGACGCTCTTGTATGAACTCATTTGAAAGGAGGTTAATCGTCTTTTATGTCAAAGTTCCACACCCAGAGAAAAACATCCCATAACCTGTTAATGGGACTCCTATTAACTTTTCGCCTCGGCTATTTTAAACAAGTTAATAGTTTTATCCTATTAGTTTAATGAGATTATAAACCATTGAATTTCTAATAGGACGTACATACATGGTATTGCCATGTTCAAAGGCGTCCGCCTGAGAACCCCGCAAAGAGAGCGATATCAATGGAAGTTCCACTTGATGTACCCAAGGCCAGAGGCAGACCGAAGAACACCTGGATGTGTCAAATGAAAAAGCAACAACAACGCATTGGTCTCGGCGATGACACGATCCAAGATAGAGCTGCCTGTAGAAATAGGCTGAGAAATTATCACCAAAACGGGCGATGTGCCTACACCGCAGGTCGAGCAACGCGGAACCATGGAGCGGTATAAAGAACGAGGCAAGGAAGAAGAAAAGTACATTTTAGACTAATGGGATTATCTAATAAGATTGATTCAGATTTACATTGTTAGTTGCCAATATTTTAAAACGTATGCTTATGCATCATGATTAGAGGTACGGATAATTCGCAAAAAAATGAAATTTCTCATAAAAATTTTTTGAATATTGGAAATTTTGCAAAAATTCAATTCAAATGCAAAAATCAATCTGAGATGGAATTTATTTTCTCCTATCAGTCTTAACTGATTTTTTAAAAGAAAATTAACTTTTTCGTGGTAAAAGTACAAATGGGTGGATTTCGCATTTATTTTTTAAAACAGCAATTTTCGCTGAAATTCGCAACTATTTCGTAAATTTGAAATAGATACGAATTCGGGACTTAATTATGATTTTCATATTCATACTTCCGTGCATTTATATACAATTTTATATGTATAGTGATGGAAAAAAATATGTCCTGTTATTGAGGTAACGGTATTTTCAAAGGGACATCCTATAAAATTTATAGGAAATAACTATTGTCCCAATAAGAAAAAAATATTGTTTTAACAGGATGCCCCATTATTAATATAGGATAAACTATAATTTCAATGGGAAAATCATATTAATTTAATGGGATGTCCTTTTATTGAGGCAATAGGATAACATGATTGCATTAATAGGATATCGTATAACATTAATAGTATAATATCACATTTATTTAATAGTTCGATCTAATTATTTTAATGATGTTCCATCCCGTTAAATTAATGGTATCCTATTAACCCAACAATGGGATTTTCCCATTGACTAAATCTAATGGGATAAAATGGCCAATTCCTATTGGTTTAATGGGATTTTTTTTCTTAGTGCATGGATGTGATATTATCACCAAAGATACAAACCAATGTACCGAATATGGCCGGCAGGTGGCGCTAATATCGTTAAGGGGAAACTTCGCTCGATAGTGGATCTAGGAAAGTCCCCATCCTTTATTTGAGAATTTGGTGTCTCTTCCCTTAAGCAAATTTTAGAGATCATGCATGTCCAATTAGAATCCTTATTTTTGACGAAGGTAAGAGGAACTAGATTTTCAATTAGAGGTCGAAATTACCACGTATATTTCTGCAATGAAAATCTTGTTTCAAGAAGAACTTAATTAGTTCATAACCGATCAAATTGTTCGACTTTGCATCACAGACGTAAAAATTTAGGCCACTTATATTTAGCATTTCAGGATTCTAAATGCAGCACCTCCAGCAATTGTGGGCACTTCAGTCTCGCGAGGACTTTACATAATGGTACAGTTGATAAATAAACAAAAATTCAACTCGAATATTAATTAAATAATTATTAAATTAATAATCAGTGTTAACCAAAAAGCCGTCCGTAGAATTTAGCACACGAGGTGACCGCCCGGCTTACCACTCTGTCAAGACCGGCTATCATCGAGGGCTTCTGTTCTCAAATTCAAGATACATTTATTATGGCCATTTTTAATCTATTTTTCTAAGACTAAAAGCAGCAACATGATAATGCGTTTCATGTGTTTGTGCTGAGTTTTTGGCTTTTGGGATGATTCCCCATTGCTTATCGAACAAAAATCTATAACCTGTACACATTTAACTCTCACAATTAAATAACTTCTCATATGTAAAAATCAGTGGCGTATAACGTTTCTTAAATATCTTGTGTTAGAGATTGGGCCCCCACACAATGTAATTAATAATTAAACAAAATTGTTGAAATTACTATTTTTCCCGATTGCCTCTCACCGTTGTATATTCGGACAAATTATAAAATTTCAAGTAAGTCCAGGACTATATTTATAGGGGGTTCCCAACTAACAATGCGTAACCCTTATAGAAGCACTACACCCTTTAGCAATTCATAGTAACACTTAACTCAGTTGAACGCTTAAACGAGTATTATGATTCGATAAATAATCCTTAAAACCTTTTCCGGAAAGCTTCTAACATCCTTCAATTCACGATTATCCAATAATTATTGAATTAGCATTATAAAGAACGCAAATCAGTAAGTAAAACTAAAAAAAAAATAGATAAAAATGGGAAAAAATATTTTTTCACTTTTTTAATCTTACAATCAAAACATTTTAAATTTAAAGTGAAATCACTTTGAAAATAAAGTGATATGTATTCAATTTTGATTTGACATGCAGCAATTTTAAAAGTACAATAATGACTTTAATATTTCCACTATATATTCAAAATGAAACATTTTTGAATTAAACGTAAACGTATATGGAACCAAATAATATTTGAAAATGTTTGAATCATAGCTGTTACTTTTGATTTTATAACGATTTTTTCTCTGTGTAATGTTCTATAGCAGCTAATCACAAATGAACACACACATGCAATATTCTCATATAGCAAAGAATCGGTTGTGTTATTTCATTTTAATAGTGTGATATTCGTATTGTCATCCGATAAATTGTCGATCGTAGTTTTATAGAAGGGAGGATTTTGTGATGAAAGAATTGAAACTTATGAAGTGCTCTGGAATACCAAGTTTCTTAAATAGAATTGTTTCAAGGCTTTCATGAAACCAACATTTCCTCACTGATTGTTATTTTCAGAACCAATTAAGATGATCTGTGCGCAGAAACTGGCTGAATTTTATTGATGAATGTGCGGATTTAATCAACGTCATTTTCGGTAAAGCCAACTAATTGATTAAAATAATCATCAAAAATCATTGCAGATGGTTCTATTAAGAATTTTTAAGCATTTCTATAGAAGCAACTAATGACCGTTTGAAGTGTTAACGGGCAATGCTGACTATATCTCAGGTTGGTCGAGTGGTTAGCGCGTAGGACGGCCAATACTATAGTCATGGGTTCGTGACTCCCTTTAAGCATCATATAGTTGTCCACACTACTTATTCCTTTCACCTTGGTTATCCGCGTAAACATAAGAAAATGATGATATAAGATGCATGCTGTATGCCGTTTTCGAAGTATAATGTTGTGCTGCAATAAGGATCTATTGGCTTAAAAACCGCGCCAAATGTCATTATTGGACTATTATTTAGCTTTTATAGCCTTAAGAGAATATTCTAAGAAGTATCATAGGGCTAAAATTGTTAGTTAGGTTCACACTATCGACAAAATGATTCAAACGAGTTTGACTGAATTTATTTAGTTCGAAACCAGGATTTCCGACGAAAGCAGCATCAAAGCATTTTAAATGGGTGTCGTCATGTTGGCAACGTTCTGTTGCTGTTCAACCGCGAGAGCAAAATTACGTCATCCATTTTAAATCCATTGCTTTCTTTGCTGTTTTGCCGCATAATATATATTTCAAGCAGTAGGACAGACCCTACTAAAATGCATTGCACACTTGACAACGAAATCTGGGTTTATTATGAAACCTCGAATCCCGTTGAAACTATCGTCCCTATAGTGTTAAAGAATTTGACAGTAAATAATTCTTCCAAATTTAGTTATTAAGGAAACCCGAGTTAATTTTTTTCTGCTGATTGAATCAATATTCTAATACCTGAGGTATTGGTTAATGAGTGAAGCTATTTGTGGTGGGTGAATCGATTTCTTCTGTTAATATTTTCCGAAATTTTTAATATACATACTTTATTTTATTTTAATTAATCGCGTTGAAAGTTATCAAATAATTTTCAACGCAGTATTTGCAACAATATATAGAGTAGATCGTAGAGAACCGGAGTGGCCCCAGCACACCACATCACAGATGACAAATAAAATAAAATTTATATTTTCATTTAACGCAATACCGTACTTTTTTTGTAATTGTTTTATAAAAAAACCGGTTTTTTAAATTTGCAAGAAAATTGAATTTTATTAATCTGTATGCATTTCGAGTGGCGTTCCACTCATCTTCAGCAACACGATTGAAACAATGTTTAGTTCATGTGTATAGGAAAAGAGATTAGCGGTATTGTGAATAATAGGAAGTTACAAATGTATGTGGTTAACAAAGATATTTGGACATTTCAAATAAATAACAAATAATGTAAAGGCAAATGTTATGAAAATATTGCACGAATTTTCTTAAAATTACGCTAAAGAATGGTCAAATGAAATAAATTAAAGTTTTAAATTTACTTAACAATAACATAAAAAAAAACGTATACAACTTAACAATATAATTTGGTAGCCGCAAGTTCGCGTTTTAATGGATAAAAAGGCGCTATAATTGGATTATATTTTTCTGGTTCCTCGAAGCTCTTCAAATTGCTTTGTAGCAAATAAAACGTTTCTCTGTAGAGCACTAAAGCATCCGTCCCAAATTTAACTTCAATATTCCAATGACACAGAAATCTACAAAAAGTTATTATATTAAATAATAGTTAAAAATTTCCCACTCCTCGCCACGCTTGCGGCCCCCTGGTGGCTGGGGCCTGTGCTCGACCGAACACATGGAACACCGTACGTTACGCCACTGGTAAAAGTTGCTCATATCATCATTATAATTTGCCATGAAATAAAGACATACAGCAAGGCTCTCAAAAGGAACCTCGCTCCCTGTCTCTTTATTTCATGGAATAATGGAATTTTCTCATGCCTTGTATGAGTAATTACGAGTATAGTAACTTTATTCACCTAATAATATATTCATAGTGACCGAAAACATATAATTTGGGGCTATTTTCATGTTTTCGTATGAAAACAGCCCCAAAACATTTCAATTCCCATACAAATTGACACATTGAAAATACCCTATTTTGCGTGTTTTCTAAAAAAACTTGATTTTTTCAAATGAAAACGTGTAAGCATCCCGGACTCAAACCTGAATTCCCCTTTTCAGCACATTTCTGCTCACTCCGATATTTTAGCTGACACCCGAAAAAATTGTTCAGTTTCGTGTGTTTGCCAATGTTCTTAATTTCTCCATGATAAGAGAATGGACGGTTTGAAGTGACGAAATATGTTACAAATGACTATCGATGACTGCACTAGCACATTTTTACACTTAGAACGATTTATAGGCAAAATACATAATATTGTCGGTTATCATATGAAATTACCAAAAGCGCAATGTGAACACTTTTCGGTGATTTTTGAAAACATACGGCGAAATCAATCCGTTTTCGTCCACTCTGAACATAATATAAATGACACGTTCAAAGTCATAAATTCATTTTATATTTCGAACATAACCCAGCAAACAATTTTATCGTTTTGTTCAAAAAATCACAAAAACGATACGAAAACGATATCATTCAAATGAAATATTTATCGGATGCATATATATATAATAATTTGGAAACGCTAAGTTTGTTTAAAAACTTGTCTGTATCACAATTCTGCGTATTATAGACTTATTCTGTTTTAATTTTTATTTACAGAGAATATCCTTGTGATCATTATACATCCGTCATCAATGTGACACTATTGATGACCGGCTGTCCACGCGTTGAAGTACATTCAACAGCTCTACAACTTCTACAAATTTTGGATAAGCGCTTTTTTGGAACTGTTGGTCCGTTACAAGTGGAAAGTGATAAAGGTACGTTTCTTTTTGATTAAATGTTTCTTTAAATTGATTCAATGGTAAAAAAATGTATGTATGTATCACAATAAAATATTAAATACATGTTTTAGTCGTACCTATCTATGTACTATTATTCTATTATCAGACAAGAATTTAATTCAATTAGTGAAAATGGAGAACTTTGTTTTTTTTTTATTTATAATAAAATACATAGATTTTTGTCTCTTAACATTTAAAATTTGATAAAGACTTATATCAGGGTCTACTCCTGGTTTTGATTTATGTACGAGTACGAGCGAAAGAATTTTAAAAATGCGATAAATGAATTGTTTCGATCACTTCACACATTAATTTACTGTTATTCCAACCACTGCTTAAAATTGCGATCTACGATTCCTTGTTAGCACTATTTGATGATCATGTAGCATGTATTCCTTCGACGGTATATAGCAGTTGGGTTACTCGCTTAAGTTTATTACAGATGTACCATGCTTCTATGCATATGAAGAGGTTGATAGCCTATTAACTGTTGGTGGAGCTTGTGAACATTTTGGATTTTTTTTTGTTCGAGAAGTTACATTAAAGGGTGTAGCTTTGTCAAACATAGGAAACCATCGAATCAGACAAATTTCATACATAAAGAGCAACACATATATTTCAAACTACATTTCATCCGCCGTTTCTTATCACATTGAAGTCATACTTAGGCTATGCTTTTCAACAGCAAACCAACGATCAACTAGACCAAAATCAGGCACTCCTTGTAAGTATGGCTGCGTAGCCCATCTTTAGGAATGTGTTGAATTTCTTCTATCCATGCACATTTAAGTTATGAGAGATTGTGAAACAGAGACTCATATGTAATCCTTCATAATGACCAGTTAAAGGGTAGACCTCGGGTGAAATAAAAATAAAATTTTTGTGCGTTGGGATTGTCTCAATGAAACAATTTGTTTCTGCCGTTTTATGTAATATTTCTCGATTCTCCGGTCATTAGATAATTTACACTATGAGCTCGTCGTGGACAGTGAATAGTTTCATGTCACCACGGTTGGCGGATAATATGTTCTCGATGTGACTCATTTTCATATAGAAAATGCATTCGGATAAGAGGTAAATTAATTTTTTAGTTATTTTTAAGATTATACAGGACGTAAAAACTCTGTGTAGTAATATTCGGAGCGGAAATTATATATTGCCAGTTCATTATCGATTCATTTTCATTATCGAGTCATTTTCGCTCCAGGTGTTAAAACCTCTTAAATCTGAAAGAAAAGCGGAACTGAACCGGTTTCTAAAGTGCTCATTTTACTCTCAATGTTGCGTTTGACAGCCCGGAAATTCTGCTATTTCGTAATGATGGCAATCCTGAATTTAGCAAAAATGTCACATCTATTCATCTATAAAACCGAGCTATGCTAGATGCCACCAATACATACGCAAACATGGGCTAATCAGCTGATTTTGAATTTGTTCCGCCCTCATCTGTCCCGTGGAATTTTCCGTTTAAAAAATGTTAAATATGTGTGCGGCTAAGAACCATGCTTCCCTTTCTACGAAAAATGTGTACTAAGTACATTGCCTACACACACACTATACAGGGTGTCCCATTCATGGTGGAGAATATTTTAATCGTAGGTAGTGTGGCACATTTGGAGAAAATTAATGTACAACGGGACCCCTCTATTTTTAACCGTTACAATGTTATAGCATTTTTTGTCAAAATGCACGACTTGCTGAACTAAATCAAAATTTGCCACACCACCAATCATTTCATCCGAGATATGACTTCTTTTTCTGAAACTACATAAAATTTCCAATAAAACGACACCTCGCCCGTTACGAAGTTGCTCGTATCTTCCGAGATACACCCGCTCAAACTTTAAAGAAATTTTAAAATTGCATACGATTTTATTATTTGAATTTTTTATGAAAAAAACAATTTTACAATTTCTGCGAAATAAGTGTCAGTTACTATTCACTGACACAAGATTGCTAACTATGGTATGCTGTATTAACTATCACAAAATTGACGCGTCCTCTATTTCGTTGTAGATCTCAGTTTCAACCAATTTTTGAATAAACTACCACATCACGTTCGTGGGCCCCGCCAGTTCGGTGATTTCTCCATAATACTACATAGTTGGTCTCATTCCAGATGTTAGACGTCGTTATGAAACCCCTAGCAAGACTCCATTCATACCAATTGTGGCACCACAGCCCTAATGACCATGTACATACTACTAGCAAGATAAAATATTTTAGTCTTCAACGACACATACAGGTCGTACTAATTATAGTTTCAACTGTTTTTTTTTTACCACTCGCGATCTATTTTGTTCGTGTTTGACAGTTCATGACAAAGTGGACTAGAATTAAGTCCTGTAAAAAAGGTACTATCTTCAAAAATGTTTTACGATAGTCTATTTGCAGAGGGGCCTAAAATGCAAGGAATAGGGTGGGTCGGATTAAAAACCGCAGCTACAATTACAGCAAATACCACAGGCATACCAGGATCAAATTTATTCCGTGATGGAAGATAAGGTGTTTATAGAGCCTAAAGCTGACTTCTTATTTTAGATAAATTTAGAGTTTAAGCAGAAGAATTTTGAAAGTTTAATTTATCTTTTCACAAAAACAACACAAAATGATGTGTTTTCATTGTATACATTTAAATTAACTGATTTCGAGCTTTTTAAGTGGATTGTGAAAAAAGAACAAAGTTTTCCTGCACTATGATTAATTATAAAACATTGAGCGTAGAGGCTGATGCAAGGGACCTATTGTGAAAGAGAAACAATAAATTTAGCATTTGTTTTGACTTCAAAAAGTATATACACTTTCTACTTCTTGTATATTAAAAATATCTACATCGGAACATTGCTTTTCGTAGTCGCGCTGTTTTTATGATTCGAGAAATTTTTCAAGTGGCTTTTGGGCCCCTAAATCCCATGGCCCCCCGCCACGCGGGCCCTTGTGCGCCGCCCCTGCATCTGGCCAATCACACATGGTACACGTGGCTGATATTTTTTACCACTTCTGTTGTATTGGAACAAGAACTTCCTCTCACAAAACTGAACTGTCATGAAAACTTACAGTTTACCACAGCCAAATGCATTCATTCATAATTTCTTCATGTCCTGCCGGACTTTCAAGCCAACAGCAGCGTGTTCGTGTAGCGAAAAATTCCTTTTAAACGAAGATTTTCGTTTAATTTTAGCTGCCTGCTGTGTGCTTGAAACATGTTGATGAACGAAATTTCATATAGACAGAATGTAGTCGTACGATCATTCTGAGACCAAACACGTGTTTTCCGCTTACGTCCATCATAAAATCTGACACATTTTAAAACGTCGTACAAAATCCCTTCAATATTCATCTAAATTTATTAAGTGAAACCTAAGAACTTTGTGAAAGGTCGTACTTATACACACACACTACCAAAGCCTCAATAGTCTGCTGCGAAAAGTGAAAAAAAACTTAACGAAAATGACTCCAAACGTATATGGTGATGAAAACGGCCGCCGTTCATTGATATTCGAATTTTTACAGTGGTTTCATCTGAAATCCTTAATTGTACCGATTGTTCTATATAGTTAGAGACAAATTTGTGTGGCAGCCATTTACATTTGTTACGACGTTAGCGTGTTAAAAATTGTCTGATTCCTGTGTGCCACTCTGTGTAACGAGCTGATTTTCCGTACAATTTCAGAAGGCGAGAAGACATCTTGTGAAATATGTTTTGTAGAAACTCAATTAACAAATATATGTTTCATAAATCATAATAAATATTGACTTTTGAATATTCAACACGTGTCGGAACTCAGCAGTAAAAATTACATATTAGTAATCCCTTATAGCGATATCAATGGAAGTTCCACTTGATAAACCCTAGGTCAGAGGCAGACCGAAGAACACCAAGCTTCTGGATATACATAAAATAACATAAAACTGCAATTAACTGTTATAAAGACGTTTTAAGAGATAAATAGATTTTTTCTATTTTATAGAATGTAGATAGAAGTGAAAAAATGTGAAATTTGTTAGATTTTTGTTTCACTTTTAAGGGGGGGGGGGTACCCTTCGTTTAGATCGGATGGTAATAATTTTTGGTGGGGAGGATAATGGAGCTTGGACTAGGCACCACACCAAATTTGATCTGCCTGTCTCAATTGAAAAAGAAGCTACAGACATTCCTTTTTGAAAAATGGTAGGAGTGTGGAGGGTGTCAATGGTCGGAGCCATTCAACTTTTGGTTCAAATCATAAGAATTTTGTTAGCAATATGTGGACAAAATTTTATGACTCTAGGTCTATTCTATCAAGAGTTACAGTGCGATATATAAAACTCAAAAAAATGTAATTTCACTATTATACTTTTGGGTCTAGGGTATAATTTTCTAGGAAAATATTAAGAGTATTATATATCATTACAAATGAATTTTGTGTAGTTCATTTTGTACTCAGCACGTTTTGTGGTCAGACTAATCGTTTTCCAGATATTTGCAAAAAACGGAATTTTTGCCTTTTTCCCCACCCACTCCCCACTTAATCCATGACGCAATTTAGTGTAACTTTTTACTGCGTATACTTAGCAGAGTCCAGAGTATTCAACAATTTGGCATCAAACAATTCTTTTTTTTATGTTTGGGTTTTAAGCTATTTGTACTATACTAATTAGAGTAACGTTTTGATGCCATATTGTTTGACATACAATTACTATAGGCAGTAAAAAGTTACTTTTACCTGTATGTCTATTTAAAGAAAATGTAGCGGCAAAAAACTTAAGTTTTTCCAGAATATCGGATAACTAGGAGTCTCGCAGCAAAATGTCATAAGGACGCAGCAAACTACACACCATTACCGGTCCACTAATTGGTGTGGTGGTGACTGGTTGTAGTTGCATCACTCACTCAACAATCTTCAAGTGCATCTCTCTCAATCTCTCAGTAGCTTAACAGGATGAGTTAACTTAACGATCATTATTCATATTTATTTCAATCTTAATAATTCGCTCAGACGTCAACCATACCATTTAACGTCTCGTATCAATAGCAACAGTAATGCAGAATTCCTTTATCTAATACTTTCTTGTCATCATAAGGATGTGTGGATAATATGAAATCTGCAGATTATGAATATTTCTTGAATGAAATTGAAAATCTGATGAAAAGTAAATATATATATAAATATGTTTCTTCCTAGTATTTCTTTGATTTGTCACGTCAAGAAAGATTCACTTGTGAATAAGATAAATAGAAATCGTGTCAAGTGCGCATTGAATTTCAACTTTTCAAGGGCTTCTGAGCTTATTGGTATAGAGATGTATTTAAAATCTTTAAAATTTATGGAGATTGAAAATAATATAAGTAGGGATCATTATTCACATGACATGACGTAAATAAAGCTGCAGTCGAGTATGAATAACGTAAATCGTTTAGGATTTTGTTATATGTATACTAGAAATGTGAAAAACGTGATATCTGTTTGTAATATCGAAGTTAGAATAAATTACGGAGATCATGGTCACGATACACTCGGACGAATACGATTTTCGAACGAATGGTGTTGATGGTGGCATTGTTACCGTTGACCGTCATTTGTGTAAATTGGTTTGTTCATCAATGAACAGAATCGAAGGTTTGTAGTCCCACAATTTCCTAATGGATATCGAATTGCACATCGTTCGGTGTACGTATTTCGTTTAAATTTAATACCATTTGATATCTCTACAACAAGTTTTTCCTAATTAAGTGGTCTAGAAAACCCAATGGCTGCATTTGATTAGCGTCCACAGAGTTCCAAGTTCTAATTCCACTAAAAGCATTCCAGTAAAAAAAACTGAAATTGAAAAAAAATACGAAGTTCAGAATGGAGCCCGATTTTCCGCTATAGGGTTTATTTGAATACACCACTTGGTGTCAATTTTCGAGAGAATTAACATGCCGAAAAAGCCTGGACTCCATGAAACATCAAAAGGTTTTGTTTGTCACACAGAAGCCGTTAAAGATTTCGCTAAGCAATTTCTTAAGTATGTAGAATTAAATAAAAAGACGTTCTTCCCCTACGAGTTTCAAGTCGTCACTTTTTAACGTTAATTTATTTAATGTTTAATGTTCCCTTTTCCGCTTAGACTGGTGAAAATTTGATTATCGGTTAAATCAATCTGCGTAATTAAAAAATACGGTTTCGCCTCAAATTTCGTTAACATCTACAGTATGGAAATGCTACATTTTGATTCATCAATTTTACCTAACATATTTTCATAAAAATGATTATTGCTTTTCTATGTAGAGAATCACGAGTCGTTGGAGAATATACAAATTTATAAAGCTATAGTACGGTACAGACGTCTTAATTGCCTATAATAGTTACATCAGTTTGTCATGAATTTCAGGAATTTCTTTCAAGTTCCAAGAATTTGCTTTATTATTCTCTGAAAAGGATGTACATTACATGCCCGTTCTACCAATGTCTTCATCTGAGCCAGCCGTACACATTTCATTCATTCAGACTTAATCAATTTCCACGAAAAGCTAAAAAATTTGACACGAGTTGTACTCGTCGTAAGTTGGAAAAGACCTTTCCAATTTTTTTCACATTAGCACATTCCAAAAATTTAAGCCTGAAACGATTTCAGTTTCCATAGTCGAGCTCGGACAGATTGATGAAAGAGTGGCGTAACTGACGCAAGGCACAAAATGCTCCAAAAGCCGATAGGAGTATGTACATTATGTATGTGCAGCAGGGTGTTTGTTTAGTCGTTTGATTTCCAATTATTTTTTTTGTGCCCCTAATGCACAAAAAATTAGATTCATTGGAACGAGGAAGCTCTATGCCATTTACGTTTGATGACCTTTTTTTTAGCATGTGACTTACAATGATGCTGTCTCTGCGGTGAAAATGCATTAACTTATCTATTTTAAAGTCCTGAGGCTATTCTGTTTTATCTATAGGCCAGTCATTTAACGATTTTAGGTCGCAAAAAATTGCTCGGCTCTGTTTCTTTGGGATATTGTTGGGATAGATACCAGAAGTGTACCACCAAGTTTGCAACTTCGAAAAACCTGTGCTAACCCCGTAACCCTCAAAAACCTTAAAATTTTCGGACTTTTTTTATATTTTTGTTTGTAATTTCTAAAAGGTGCTCCCTACAGGTAAATCGTCCACTGCACTTTTAAAGCTAAGAAAATCTTCTTTTAATTTGAGTGTAACCCCAGCTTTTCAGGTGCAAAGGATCGCAAGATACAGCACTTTAAAAAATGTTTTTTTTTTTGTAAAAAAGTCCAAAATTGTATTTTAGGAGGTTTGTATGACAGCCCTGTGACGTAATGTTCCGATTCCATCCATTCCTAGATATGTTTTGAGGCTTTACTAGGAACACATTTGGGTGAGGTTTGGTTAAGATTGGTTCATAAAGAAAAAAGTTTTTCTTAGATGAACCTAATTATCAGGGGTTGGTTTGTATGACAGCCCTATGACCTAGTGTTCCGATTCCATCCGTTTCTAGATATGTTTTGAGGCTTTACTAGGAACACATTTGGGTGAGGTTTGGTTAAGATTGGTTCATAAAGAAAAAAGTTTTTCTTAGAAGAACCTAATTTCCAGAGGTTGGTTTGTATGAGAGCCCTATAACGTAGTGTTCCGACTTCATCCGTTCCTAGATATTTTTTGAGGCCTAACCAGGAACATACTTGGGTGAAGTTTGGTAATTATTGGTACACAAAGAAAAAAGTTTTTCTTAGAAGAACCTAATTTTCAGGGGCAGCCCTATGACCCCATGGTCTGATTCCATTCGTTCCGACATATATAAAGCTAAGTAACTGGTTTATAACTTCATGTCACATGACTTTCTCCCTAAAATGCGCATTTAAGCTGATATTCAGCTCGGAACATGACTGAAATTACAATTTCGATCTTTTTTTACAAAAAAAAAAAAACAATGTTTAAAGTGCTTGGGATCCGTTGCGCCTAAAAAGCTGGGGTTACACTCAAATTAAAGAAGATTTTCTTAGCCTTAACAGTGCAGTGGACAACTTACTTGTAGGAAGCACCTTTTAGAAATTTCAAACAAAAATATGAAAAAAGTCCGAAAATCTTGAGGTTTTTTGAGGGTCACGGGGTTAGCACAGGTTTTTCGAAGTTGCAAACTTGGTGGTACACTTCTGGTATCTATCTTAACAATATCCCAAAAAACCAGAGACGAGCGATTTTTTGCGACCTAACGCCTTATATTTCGGTTTATTGACTGGCCTACTATGTATGTTAATATTTTCGCTCAGATTTACTCAAAGAATTCACTTTAAACCGATTAAATCAGACAAACTCAGTTGGCATGGCACGATAACTGAAATTAATTTGCTCATTGTGTACATCCTTCAATAAAATAATTATATCAATTCTGTCTCACACTTTAAAACGTTTCTTTTAAAAATAATTTGTTCACAGTATCAACGGCTTTCAATTGTTTGTCAAAAAAAGGTAACAATTTTAACATATTGACATGTTAGATTCGAATTACATATATGTATATATTCTAAGTGATTTTTGAATTGGTGTCATATCTACGTTATATGTATGTATGTATATTCCTTAGAGAAAGCATAGCAACCCATGTCATGCGTTAGGCCAAGGTGGCTACGTGCTCACACAACCCATATGTATTTGACTCCAAATTTATTACACTACACTCCACGAAATAATTCAAACGTCAAAATATTGTCGATGCAATTATTAACCCTTCTGTGGCCGCCTACGAACTATTATGACTGAAGTGGAGCTGAATCTTCTGTGAAATCAATCTCATTTGTTTATGAAGTCTAATTTTGGTTCTAGAAACAGTTTACATACTATGCCTTTCTTACGATGATACGCCATTTTTTCGTTTAGACATAGTTTATATTTCGCCGAACGTTTGATCGCACTTGTGGACGTCAGTTCCTTTGAAATATAATATGGAAAGGGGTGGAAAATATTGTTGAACAATGTTTTCCATCAAGATATAATACCAATGGTCTGTTTAGGTCTATGTGCCAACGGAAGGGTTAATTATCACGTTGGCATTTTGAGAGAGTAATAAATATTACGCGGATATTATATTCTAAATTTTAAACAAAAATTTGACATTTGAATTAAATTTTTGTTTAGATGTGTGAACCGCGATAGTGTGAAAACGGTGCCATTTTTATTTTCTGATGCCCACTCTGGACTAACGCATGCAGTGGGTTGCTATGCTTTTTTCTGGTAGCTGCTTTTAGCATAAACACGTTGATCTGGAAAAGAAATAATTAGAGATCATAGGAAATAAGAGAAATTTTTGTTTGCGGACTAAAACATAACATGGACAAGATTATCTGCTGTCAATTTGCCTCCTGCACAAAGTTGTATTAATTTTTAGATTTTATGGATAAAATTGAGTATGGTTTGGTTTATTAGCCTTGTACAATTTCTTGCAATTTACAAGGAAGTAAGAAAAAAATAATCAAATCTGAAAAATCACATACTGGATTTGACATCCTCTTTCTTTTCTTCATATTCGGAGTCTACGCTGGCTGAAACTGTCCTCCGTTCATGACAGTAGAATATTCTGGTTAATTACACCGATCTGTTTATCTATATATTTCTGATTGAATTCAGATATATGATTGAATCCCAATAGAATAATTTGCAGCACTCATATAAATTCAATTTTAAAAGAATAATAGCAAAGGAAAAAAAATAAGTTCATTATCTGAATAATGAAAAGTATAATTTAGAATTTTCAATTAGGGAATGAAAGTAGCACATAAGGCGTGTTTTTTGTACTCCGGTGTAGGTTAGTTTAGTGTAACTACATGGGGTTACAATAACAACATGACCCATACGGTTTATGGGTGTGGCTGACAACCTGTATCATACTCCAGCTTTCAGTTGCCGAGAAATGTTTGTGACAATGTTCCTGAAAGAGTTTCGGTGCAATGAGAAGATATGCTGGGACAGAAGCACGCCAATATTGTTCCTTTTTATGTAAGAGTGTTGGTAGTTTTTCCAATTTAAATTATACTTTGAGGCTCGTCGAACCACGAGAAAAGCTCTTCCTAAATTGCTATGCAGAAAACATCTTTCATTCATTGAAACTCCGATTAAACAGCTTATTCGCTATTTGGTAAGCCATCGTCATCGTAATTCTGCGAACTTCTTGCATTAAGACATTCGTTTTTTCATATCAATCGGAGATGAGCAATCATTATTTTCGAGGAAAAAGTCCAAGTTAGAAGGGGAGAATAAAACTCTCCTGGGTTTTGTTCAAATCTATACACTTGCGCGCGACATTGATTGTGCTCAATTGTATACATTTCAGTTGCCGAGAAATGTTTGTGACAATGTTCCTGAAAGAGTTTCGGTGCAATGAGAAGATATGCTGGGACAGAAGCACGCCAATATTGTTCCTTTTTATGTAAGAGTGTTGGTAGTTTTTCCAATTTAAATTATACTTTGAGGCTCGTCGAACCACGAGAAAAGCTCTTCCTAAATTGCTATGCAGAAAACATCTTTCATTCATTGAAACTCCGATTAAACAGCTTATTCGCTATTTGGTAAGCCATCGTCATCGTAATTCTGCGAACTTCTTGCATTAAGACATTCGTTTTTTCATATCAATCGGAGATGAGCAATCATTATTTTCGAGGAAAAAGTCCAAGTTAGAAGGGGAGAATAAAACTCTCCTGGGTTTTGTTCAAATCTATACACTTGCGCGCGACATTGATTGTGCTCAATTGTATACATATGTACGCAGCTTAACATAAATTGACTCCTGTGGTGTTGGGGTTGGAATTATGCGACAGCGTTCCCGGCTTTTCCTAGAAGGCAACTTGAGGGATAGGGTGTGTAGGCTTGTAACTTGTATACCTGAAGCTGAATTACACTCGAAGTATTGAACGAGCCTCGGATACCACGGATTCATTTATCGGCAACGACCTTTGGCTACAAACAACGGACTACTACATTACAACGAAACTGCAAACTTTCGTGAATCAGTGCCTACGACACATCCTACGAATTCGCTGGCCTGAGGTAATATCTAACGTCGACCTCCTCGAAATTACTGGCCAAAATAGTATTGGTATCGACATCAAAAGGCGGAAGTGGCAGTGGATAAGCCCCACACTTCCAAAGTAGCCAAAAACATTGCAAAACAGATTCTAGATTGAAACCCTCAGGGAACCAATGAAAGCCGTCGTATGGGACGACGACCCCAAAATACATGGAGAAAGTTTGTCGAGGAAGAGGGAAAATCTATATGCAAATCGTGGGACCAGCTAAGGGCGCTGGTTGCTAATAAGCAGAGGTGGAAAAGAAGAGTAGTCAAGGCAGCAAAAAATAATCAAATCTGAAAAATCATATTCAGGATTTGTCTTCGTTTTTGCCATTTTGGAGTCTATAATGACGGATACTGTTATTCGGTCATAACATTCGAAGATTAAGATTAATTTCTTTTATCTGTTCACGATTCTTTTAGATGTTCCATTTAAACCAGTGGTTATTAATATTTTGGACATAGGGGACAACTTTTAGAACTCGTTTAGTGTCGCGGACCACCAAATTGAAAATTTACAGATAGTCATAAAACATAAAAAAAGGGTTTGTACCGAAATCGTATCTTGTGGTCAATGGGGAGGGGAGAGTTAATAATTTGAAGACAAATTAATGCAATCTTGTCTTTTTACGTTTCCGAATGAATCGGCTGGCCACTCTGATAATTATAATCAAGGAACATTGAAAATGGACTCGACTGTGATTCGGTAACAATTTTTAAAAAATTGTGTGTGAGTCCAGGAAATACAGAATTTTTCACATATTTGTGCGAAAAAAGAACATTACCGATATCCTTTGGGTTAGAAATGCAATCTTCTAACCCAAAGGATATCGGGTTAGAAGATTGCATATATGCAATATACGTATATTTTTGAAAAATCAGGTGAAGTTTAAGCTTGGTGAAAATCGAGAATGTTAATAGCGAATTACGTGAGGACTACATGAAAAGGCACCAGTGATTCGCGGACCACCGGCTATGAACCGTTGATCGGAACTTGTGTTTCAACAGTCACAGGAAAAAAATAACTCAGTAGGAATATGATCTGTAACTGTAGAAATCGTGCGTTTTCCAGAGAAATTTTTCGGCATGTATCTCAAGTGGTTAGATGGACCACTACTCTTGCTAGTGACATCCGAAGACCATCCATCCATCCGAAGACCTTAACTGCTTTTTTGTTGAGTCGAGATCAAATCTCTTATCTTAGAAATCTAAGTTATTTATCCTAATGAATGGGTACTCATTTAATAACAGTGTCGGTCGCATGGGTTGTGATTTCAAACACCATCCTAAACTGAATCCGCTCACGGTGGGACTCAAAACCACTACCCTATGCTTCGAAAGTGGTCGCCATAACCACTACACCGATCAGACTGCAGACACCTTTTCGTACTTAGAGGTAAAAAGGAATAAAATAAAAAACATTGTTTTCGGGTGGACAATCATATGTATTCCTTGTAATATGCATTTACATTTCTATTTAGGATATTAGGATTATTTTCTTTTGAGGATTCTCTGAAGTTCAATGCAATTTTACATTATGTATTTCTACATTTGGAATAAATTATTATCTACATCTCCTTAGAATTCTCTATAATGTAGTGCGACATAAAACACATATAAAAATTCTTAACAATAATCAGATCGTATAATTTCTATCTGCACTATACGGTATTGAAGCGTGCTAACATCATTATTATACATAAATACTAACAACTCGGTTTTTATTATCACATTTTTATTCTCATCGCCCAATTTGAGATACAATAATAATAATTGTCTAGTGTTTATCTCAAAATAAAGAGCCTTTCTATTTTGTTTATCTGTGCTTTCGTACAAAAATAATAAAAGAGTAGTACGACGTAACTTCTGTACTTCTGTGTCATAAACCTACATTTCGATAGCAATATAATAAATCCTTTCTTTCTTCGTCTCGTAAATCATCATTCAACAGTTTGTACTATACCCAAGTGACTATGCTCGTAACAACTTACTTACTCATTCTAAAACCTCAATATCTAGTCTACGAGTTCTATCTGGTAAAAAGGACTCAAATAAAATGTGGTTGGGGTTGGTACATATAGTTGTATGGCAACATCTATACCTAAACATAATTTTTATTTCTTTGTACAAAACATTCGTTCTTAATGGTTTCGGCTTGGTTGATAATAATCGTGCCAACAAGTTGCGAATAAATTTGATTACTAGACTGGAATTATTGGGTTATAATTACATTAAAGTATCCTTTTGTACATCCGAAGAATTTTATAAGTTCCTATAACAATCGTAACTAGTGTACAAATTTGATTTTTAATCCATATTATTTGTTGCAATAGTCAAGCAACTTACAATGAAGTTTAATAAGCTTCGTTATAGGTACGACGTTGGTGCTTGTCATGTGTATTTTTGCTAGGGTCTTCCATTTCCGATATACTGTCAAGGATTTCTTGGAATCCAGATCTAATTTCAAAAAAAGTTTCAAAAGAAGTTGACGACCAATGTAGCAAGATACTACATATTTTCTCTTGTTATGAGTTTGAGATATCGTTGACAAACTATACCAGCTAGATTTCCTATTTATCTTAATAGCTAATCAATTAGGGCCACTTAAGACTATCGTTTCTATATAATTTACCTTACAAACTTTATAGTCTAAGATAAATTAAATATTTTGTTCAGCCATACTTGAAACTTTTCTCACAATGGTCCATAGAAACTTTTTTCACTTTCGTTCTTTTGAGGAGGACATTTCTTTACTTGATCATTGCGATTTGTTTCAGTTCGTGCATATCATTCCAGGATCCATTTTGTGTGTAGGTTCGGCGACGTGATGCTGATGTTCCGCTATTTCGTAGATATTCTGAGACTGTGAAAGAAAAAAAAAGATGAAAGATTTATAAAAGATTAATTATTTCATTTTTGAGGTTTTGTGTAAACATATTTCTCATAAAATAGAGATAGTGATTCAATTTTAAGAGAGAGTATAAGAGTCGGCTCGGCATACATTATCCAATCGATTGCACAATAAAGCTCCTTTTCTGAGGAAAAAGCTAATGTTCTCTAGCTAGTAGTGGCGTAACGTACGGTGTTCCATATGTTCAGTGGAACACGGGCCCCCAAGCCACAGGGGCCCCCAAAGCTGCGAATATAAAGATTTTTTTCTTTGACACATTTTTTGTGTAACTGTTCTTTTAAAGATATTAATTTTTAGTCCGCAAGAAAAACTTGCGTGTTGAATACTGCCGCTACTAAAGATCAAAATGACTGTAGAGATTCTAAGGTGGAGACAAAACATTCCGAAAATTCCAATTTTGTATACGGAGAAGAAGCTTGAACTTCGTAGTATTGAACAACTAATTGGCTTAATCTTCCAATAAAACAATCATCGGCAATCAATAGATCACAACGATAACGTCTTCAAAGCTGGTGAAGTGGGGATTTGTGTTCGTCTGAATATTAGTTTCTACTGAGTTTTTGTTTACAACAATATTGAAGATAAATAAAGGTTCTTGCAAGGGGGAGTGCCTCTTTCAGAGTCGTACGAAAGGGGGGCGAAAGAGAGGAGCCCCGGGCACCGTCATCCAGGAGGCGCCAAGAACGCAGGCCGCAAAAAATCATGTTCAAAGAAATTTTCTTTCTTTTATTTTTTAGAAGAAATTTCGTTAAATCACTATAATGAAATACATAATAAAAAAGACTTTATGTTGGTACTGTATACGGCCAACCAGCTCTTTCTGCAAGGGACATTCGGGTAGTAATCAAAATAATCATAATCAAAACTGAAAGAAACATGTGCTTTCCAATCTAGAATTGCTTGTGTGTATTTTGGAAGTCTCAAAGTGTTGCCATCTGTACCCGTGCTACTTCAAATGTGACTTTGTTTTATCTGCGATCCTTTGTCTCTAATTAAGATAGGCTTCAAGTTTTTTTTCAAATTTAATCATCAAGATTTCCAACGGGTATCGTTTTTAGTGCATTTTCTTTTCTACACTCAAAGTTTCCAATCTTCACACTTAATTTTTTGAACAGTTTTATTTCCAAGGGTTTACATTTTTGAGTTAAATTTACAAAAGACTAACGGTACATCTCATTTTTCAGCAGAGGGGCTCCTCAGCTCAGCAGCATTTCGAAATTTTTAATTTTTCAGCCCTCTTGAACATAAAATTTTTGGTTATTTGGCTCATGCCAGCTCCTCTGTTGGACAGTCCAGTTCTTCAAGTTCTTCTTGAAACTTTCATCACCAATTTTTAAGTCAGGTTTAGGCTTAAAATTTCTTCGGTTTTCAATCGTTAGGTTAGTTGACGCGTTCGAAAATACTGAAAATTTCATATTAGTTTACATGTGGGCGCGAGGTTCTGCTCCAGGCAGAAAAATTCCTTCCCACGGATCTGACCTCTCTTGAAGGTTTTTCCGTTATTGTTATTTAGTTCTTTGAATATTTGACTCTTGTAAAGAAAGTGACTGCTGCATCAAGAAACATGTTTATATAATGTTATTTTTTCGCTGTTCCAGTCTTTTTCGATTTTTTGATATGAAATTAAAATTCCTTTCTTATTTTCGATATTTCGCTTTTTATTTTAATTTTAAAGCATCGTCAGGACTTCATATAAATTTTAGTAATAATTAGTATTTTTACAATCTTTTTAATGTATGTATTCCAAAAACTATGGTTAATTTTGGCTCGAATTTAACATCATTTGAATAAATTTTACCAAATTGCCGAACTTTAGGGGCAATTTGAATTAAATTGAATGGAAAATCGAGGTTAAATTAACCCTAGTTTTCTACACTTAACGTATCAAAACTGTTAGAAATAACGGAGTCATAATATGTAAGAATGATGTAAGAAAGATATGATCGTAAGCAGTGGCGTAACGTTTCTAAAATATCTTGTGTTCGAGATCGAAATGGGGGCCCCCCCCTCAAACTAATAATTTATAATTAAACAAAATCGTTGAAACCACTTTTTTGCCCGATTTGGAAAAATGTTGAAATTACAAGTAAATCCAGGGCTATGTTTATAGGAAATTTACACCTGCGACAGGATATACTAAAACCTCATGATTCAATCGAATAAACGGTTGGAATGAGTTTATTTAGTTCAAACCCAGGGTTGTTTGTGTGTAGACGGCTATCAGGTTCTGGTAAAATGAGATTTAAACTTGACAACGAAATTTAGGTTTATTATGAAATCTCGGATCCTGTTCACACGATCGTCCTAATTTATTACACAACTTTTACACGATCGCACACACACGAAGAATCCGAATACATTTTTTTTTTTAGATTTTCGCTCAATTATAATTCAAGAAAATGTATGATTTTGACGGAACGAGTAACCAAAAAATGGATTCGAATTGACCGTGTGTGTGCGGCATTATGGAAATCTACGTCAATGATTTGCACTTAGGTTGATAACGAGCTACTGTAAAAGTGGCATTTATTTTCAAAGATGTGTGTTGCATACACTCAGCGAAATTATCTACATTTTTACCACGATTTCGTATAGATTTAGTTTGGATTTTGGTTGAAATCGCGTTATGAACCGGGCTTCGATACGATCTGTAACAATTCATCGAAGCTAATGCATTCTAATTTGTATTTGGTAATAAAACTTAAGTATGTGTATGTCCTAAATGGGGACCCGCGCAAGTGAAGGGAAGTATATGCCTTCAAGGGTAACTAACTACAATGTATCCTGTACCTACGCCTATCATCAACCATGTTTAACACTATTCAGCAATGCCAGTACGATTCTCTTGTCTAAGGCCTTACAAAATGAGGGCTTTCATATTATTTATAAATCATCTTTGTAAAATTTTATGAATTCAAGTGAAGTTTTCCCCAAAGCTGTTTGATATTTGGTGAAATGCCTACTTGACGTCCAAAAACAGGACAAATCAGGATAAAAGCAAAACATTCGGGGTAATAGCCGGATGACAGGTTAACAGGTGACATGTCTTGTCAAAAACAGGACGGATGCGAGCATTATGTATGGGCCTCGCAAAAGTTGAGGCCCTGGTAACAGGAATGCAGCTCTTCAGCACAACAATAAAAAGTTCCTTGAAATTTTCGCTTCAAACCACATCGAAACAAAGAAAAACGTTTCACTCAAGAGCACTCCTTACTTGTTAATCCGCCTTAAATCTAGGTTCAACGTTGCAATGACCCAAAAGTCTAACAAAAATATTTTTTTTAAATCACAGTCCAACATTTCCAGCTCCTCTTCACTACGTTAGGGGGCCCCTAATGGTTGGGGGCCCGTGTGCGACTGAACACATGGAACACCGTACGTTACGCCACTGATCGTAAGACTACGCTTCAATTTTTAAAAAATCGTGCACGCACCTCACCTAGGCAGAAGTTGGAGAAAATTGAGATGGAAAAAAGATTTTTTCTGCGTCAAATCACGAAAAATTGACTTTGAAGCTCTATAAAAACCAAACCTCTTATCCGAGTGTTTCTAGTTATATTTTTTGGGTAAATTTGTTGGCTGTAATAATCATCTTCGTTCGCTATTCTAGCTGGTCTAGCTTTGTAGATATTGAGGTTTAAGTCGTACAAGAAAATTATTTTTTCAAAAATGTTCAAATCCATGTGGAAGCTATAGAGGGTTAAGAATTGGGGGTATGTTCCGTACAGCTTTTTTGCTGGAATTCACATGAGGAATCATAATCCGGTGCGTGTATGCCACAGTTTCCGGACACCCTGTATAGACACTCTCTCTCTTCATACCGTAACTCCTAGTGGAGCATGGTGCGTTGATGACTACCGTGTGTAGTCATCAACGTTACAAAGACAACTGAATTCAGAGTGTGATACGGTTGTCAGCCATACCACTTCCTAGTCGCATTGTTAGTTTATTATTCTACGATAAGAATATTTCTTATAATTTTCTTCTGATTAATAAACTTGCGACGAGTCGTGCCGAGTTTGGAAACTCGTTTCTCTATGAGTGTCGTATTTCACAGAGTGGCGACCGAACGATCACGGCCACAGAGCACGACACTATAGACACTACTGGAAATCATTCTTTCTGCGGTTTTTTTCTCTCTGCACTGGAAAAAATAATTAATTCCAATAAATCTACAAATGGTAATAACTAAATTTGCACACATAAATAAGTAAACTTACTTTTAGACTTATGTAAATTTAAATCAGAAATAAGCAAATTTTCACTGGAAAAATGTAATTTTACTTTCGGGTTTATGTAATTAATTAATAATATTTACGGCAGCCGGTTCTTCGATGTAAATCGTCTTGGAGCTACCCGTTATTCCAACGGCCAAGAGCTGCCACACCCCCTTCGGTTCAAGAGCAAAAAAGCGCTACAACAACAACAACAATAATATGATGCTCACACGAACGCACTTCGGACGGAACAGACTAACTGCACACAGAACAAGCCACTTGTGAGATACAGGAAAATGCAATAATGCACAAAAGTATTGTAACACCCTCCGTCTTACACAAATGTAGGAGCAATTTTCTACACCAAAATTTCCTTAAATTTCTTCTTCCAATGAAAATGTAAAGTTACACAAAAATAAAGTAATCTTCACACCATATATGGTGTAAAATTACACCAAAATAGAGTAATATTTAAAAATCTGTGTAGTACAGTCGAACTTCCCATAAGCGGACACCATTGGGGATTGAGATTTTGTCCGCTTATTGGAAGTGTCCGCTTATGAGAATATTTCACAAAGGAATAACATTTTATAAAACTAATTTGACTGCGCTGCGAATCCATTCAAAACCACGATGTCTCATTTCAGCCGTGTTTTTCGAATTCAATTTTTTTCGAGATCGACAACACTATTTTTTTCGTGAATTCTTAAATGACTTGTTCTTGCACTTTTTCTTCAAAAGACAATTTTTTTTTTCATATTTTAAAAGAATAGAAAACTGCAAGATTAAATGCCGCGACATCAATTGAACTCCTGAATCTCTAAGAAATTCCACCTACACGGAGAGATAAACAAGATTTGTGCAGCGATTTCCGGAAAGTGAATTTTGCTTTACGCAAAAGACCGATTTTCCGGTAATTTCAAAACTTCTTTTCTCGAAATACAATTCTGTAATCCAAGAATTTCGAATTTTATTTGTGGAACTGTCTGTTTATTAGATACTTGCTTGTTCAGAAAGGGTATAAAAGCACTGTCCGTGTCCGGTTATGAGAGTGTCCGGCTATTGGAAGTTATTTTTCTAGTAAAATATAAGGAAAAACGTTGGGGAAAATAAAAGTGTCCGTTTATGAGAAATGTTCGGTTATTAGAATTGTCCGTTTAGGGAGGTTCGACTCTATTACAAGTTTTTGTGGGTTGACTAGAAATTTTGTTTAAAAATAAACGTTTACTGTAATTTTGCGATAAAAAAGATATAAAATTCAACTAGGGGGCTTCGCCCCCTGCTCGCTTCGCTCGCCAACTCCCGGGGCCGAGGCTAATTTCGGGCACGGCCGAAATTTGGATACCCTTCGCTTGGGCTAAAAGTTTTTTCGGGCGTACCTATGACTTGTATTTAATTCCCCTCCTCATTCTTTTTCTTTCGTCTTGACAAAAGTTTTGGTCTTGGTTGAAATAAGTGGGCAAATAAAAATATTTACTCGGAAATTTTATTGGGGTTGCGGGAGCATGACCCCACAGTACGATTCCATTCGTTTTTAACTTTTTTGTTGATTTGGTAAAGACACATTAATTCAAGGTTTTGTGAAATTGGTGCAACAAATGTTTCTTAGAAGAACCAAAATGGGGGTTGGGTTTGTATGGCCACCCCATGACCCCATGGTCAGATTTCATGAATTCTTAGATATGTTTTGTGTCAGCAGGAGAAACACGTTTGTGTGTAATTTTGTGGAAATTGGTGCACAAATAAAAAAGTTTTTCTTAGAAGAACCTAATTTCGGGGGTTAAGCTTGTATGGCAGCCCCATGACCCCTGGTCCGATTTGATCCATTCTTGCATATATTTTGTGTTATCTATAGAAACACATTTGTGTGAAATTTGGTTGAAATTGGTACACAAATAAAAAAGTTTTTCTTAGAAGAACTCAAATTGGGGAGCTAGGTTTGTATGGCAGCCCCATGACCCAGTGATCCAATTTGGGTGAATCAAACATACAAACAGCCTGCAACAATAAGAAGCACGTGTGCAAAATTTCAGCTCCGTAGCTTTTATAGTGGCCGAGAAAAACGCACTGCAACAGACGGACAGACGGACAGACGCACTGAACGAAAAAGGTACGTGATATCAACGAAAAAGTACGTCAAAGTGAAAAATTTTTAATTGATTTTGCTCCAACAAACGAGTTTATCAAAATAATAAATTGGTGTTTATTGTTGAATAATTTGTTCATTTAATAATAATTTTGATTATCAATGAACAAATATCTTTCATAAAATCCATGAAAGCATTTAATCAATCTAATGAATGTCATTAATTGATATAATATTTGAGTTCATCAATTTTTATTTTTTTTTTTATAAAAAAAAATCAGAGGCACTGAACCTAGAGTTCTTATTGTGTTGACAATATTTTATTTACTTCAGTGCGCTCTGAAAAGCATTAATAATTTAATTACCTACCTATAGTGAGATTCGAACTCGGGACCCCATGATTCGAAGACCAACGCCCTACCTACAAGACCAAGCAGACTATTCGTGATAAGCGTTTCTAAAATACACTTAACGTATTGGTAGAGCTAATGAACAACATTTATCAAAGTGATGAACAAATTATCAACATCAATGCTCTTTAATATGCAAGACAATGAAATGGCTCATATCTACGCCAATATCTACAGTCAAGTAAACATATAATAAAGACTTTTAATTGTACTAAGAAACGGTTGATTATGTATATCCATAAAAGTAAATTATTAATTTGACAAATGATGGATCATTGATCATTGATGTTTCGAGAAATATTTTTTTAACATTTTTACTTGATTTAACCAACAAATGTTGTTAGTTAATAAAATGTTTTAAAAAAATGATTACCCGATTTATTAATATCAATAACTTTGATTATTAAAAAAAATAATTCGTATTTTTAATTAATATTATAAACAATTTCGTTAATGCAATGAATATTTTCACAATATTAATAAAAAATGATCATAAAATATTAATAAACACGGTTTTCTTATATTTACGACACGGTCATCATTTATTAAAACTGGATTTTCGATATAATAAAAATATACTTTAATCCAACGAAAATATACTTTAATCCAACGAAATGTAAATGATAAACAGCATTTATTAATATTACGAACGATTTTTCTTTCTGTGCGGACAGACAGACAGACAGACGGACATCACCCGATCGATTCATCTCGTCATGCTGATCATATATGTATACTTTTTATATGGTCGGAGATGCTTCCTTCAATGCGTTACAAACTTCATGACAAAGTTAATATACCCTTTAACTCTATGAGCGAAGGGTATAACGAGTTTTCGATGTAAAATTCAATCTTGTTTTTACAGTGTGATTACTAGTCTTTGCTGATTTAGTGGCATATCAGAAACAGAGTCCTATTGTACCGCAATTTACCTATGTATAACTCCTATGATACAATAGCTGAAAATAAATCAAATGACGAAACATTATCGATGATAATAATCTAATGTGTTTTCCACGGATTTGGTCAAGTTAGAAGTTGTGCGATGACATTATTTCTTTGTCCATGAATACGATAGCGATTGAGTAGACATATTAATAAATCCATTGTTTCGCATTATTCTGGCAAATGAACACGTTATCGTGTAAAGAACAACCATAAATTTGCATTGTCCTGCGGGACAAGCAAGCAAGTGGAGTTTTCTGCGCTGGTTTCATATAACACCGACAACCATACTTACGGTCGTCATTTAAGATTCATGCTATTATAATAGCAATACTTTTCTTTACATTCCCTTTCTTTCTCTATAAATATTAAAAGGTTACCCTAAAATACGTTTGCGAAATGTGTTTTAGGTTCGAGCGTTTTGTTTCATTCACTTCCCTTTCTTTTGTGAATGTAGTTGCTATGCGTAAACAAGATCAATTTAAAATTCATTCTTAGTCAACCAGAACGCGCGGAATATTCAAGGACCGTAAACGGCACTTGAAGGGATATGAGCTTTATGGGACAAATTGTAATAATGTAATAATAGGCGATACCGCTATAATGCCACTTGGAAATACGTTATGGCAGCATAGTTTGTTATACGTAACAACTCTGCATGCATGCAGATAATTTAAAAAAAAAAGTATACCTATACATTACTGCTTGATTACTTATCTTAACTATCCTACAACCCAAAAGCACCCTTAAAAGATTGATGGATATGGCTCCTAAATAGAAATAACTCAATTTCACAGAAATTTTTCTAATATATTGCTTGCGTCAGTTTGTCCGAAATATTAAGACGGTATTCTGACCCTTATCAATAAATTAAATTCTGAGAAGCATTTCAAAATCAGAGACAGTATGCGAGTCTACGACTACACACAATATGATATTATCGCAAAAAATTGCAAACCGGTTGATTTTTGGTATGTTTTCAAAAATATGTATAGAGGGGTTCCGAAACTACCGACTAAACGCATCGGAAAATGATTCCTCATGTGATTGTCAGCAAAAGGGGTGTATTGGACGTATGTATCCCCAATCATAGAGGCATATAGAGATATTGCGTACCCTGGAAGAAATTAAAAAAGTTATAATATAAATTCACTTTTTCAATTCAACTTCAAGCGCTACGTTAATTTTGACGTGCACTGTAAAGTAAAATCGTTCTCTTTTGCACGTCAAATCAAATTTACTATCTCCACGCAGCCCGGAAAATCGCCGGAATAGGCACGAACTTTGTGCCTTCAGAATCTTCACACTATCATGGAAAAAGGTGTGTACGTATACGAACCTTTTTTTTTCTTCGTTTAGCGGTAGAGAAATGTGTGAGCCGCTGTGAATCTATATTAGTGGGACCAGCATACATTCAATATTGCATGGACATTTGACTGTCAAAAAAATTTGTTCCCGTTGGATCCCACACAATTTGTCAATCATTCAAAAAAAGGCTCGTGTCGATTGGTCGAAAGAAACACGTCTATGACATCGTGACAGGTGATGAATCGTGGATTTACGCGTATGAGCCCGAAAGTAAACAGCAGTCGACTGTATGGGTGTTTCAAGATGAGCCAAATCCAACAAAAGTTGTTCGCGCACGAAGCACTTCCAAGCAAACGGTCGCCTGTTTTTTCGGCCGAATGGGTCCTGTGTCGTCAATTCCGAGTGGTACACGGCCATTCGCTTCCCCGAAGTCTTCGGGAAAATTCGCAAAACGAACACGAGAAGACGAATCATTCTTCGTCGTGACAATGCGAGCTCTCATTAGTTCAAACTAGCGCCTATTTCACCGGTCAAAACATTGAATTGATGGGTCATCCGCCTGACAGCCCTGACTTGGCACCGATTGATTTTTTTTTGTTCCCATTTATTAAAAATAAATTACGTGGTGAACGGTTTTCTTCGCCCGAAGCCTCAATCAGAGTGGCAAAAGTGCTTTGACAATTGGTTCAAACGCATGCAAAAGTGTATAGATCTTTATGGGGAATATTTTTGTTTTGTTCTCTAATCCCGAAATATAAAAGGCAACCCTTATATTATTGCAAAGATAATTTTATGTAGTTTTTTTCGTTTCCATAGCATTTTTCGGTATCTTTTGTCGTTTTTGAAATAATCGCAAAAAAAAACCGAAGAAATACCTCCCCCCCCCCTTTTTTAAGGTTGGCGACCCCCAACCGGTTGGGACTTTTTTTCCCATAATCTGGGGCTCATTCCCAACCATCATGCAAAAAAATTTCCGATGTAGGATTTTTGCCGTTCGATGGCCAAATTTTGGCTTAATTTTCTCAGAATATATGGACCTAGACCAAAAGGTGATTTTTTAGATGGCTTCATAGGACAACGATAAAGATTTTGTGATATGTTTTGGTTGTGTGGCATGTGGTTCTTCTGTGTAGGTATGGTCCGTGATTTGTCATCTTTTTAATGCATGATTGCTATCCATTTAATTGCAAATCATGACTTTAAATGATAGTCACGCGACATAATCGAAGGGTGCGACGAGGTGCCCTATCTCGGTAGCCGGCACGGTTATAGATGTGTTGGTTCCCTCCTCCGGACATGTTCAGATGGCCAAAATCCTTTCTTTACAATGTAAAACTCCCCAACAATTTATTTGAAAAGGAAGAAACAAGTTTTGATCAAAAGTGCTATTACTTTTTCGCAACTGTACATATTGGCCAATCAAAGAAGACATTATAGACAACATCGAAGGGGGTGACGATTTTTTTCTTCGGTATATTGTTAGTAGTAAATAGGAGGTAAAGGTACCAATTTTACTCGGTCCCGAGGGGCGCGCTAACGTGGGGAGCGGGGGTTAAAGGTGCAATTTTTGGTGTCTTGGGCTATATCTCGAAAACTGTGAGTCGCAGAGAAAAATGTTGTGAGTAAGCATTAAAGCTTTGTAACTATCCTATTTATTTGCCCATACTTGCATATGCAAAACTCCTAACGGTTCTTCCGATATTGGTTAATAAAACTCGAACATTTTTCTTTTCCATTCCATTGACTCTAGTGTCTCATCGAATTGTTTTTCCTAAACCTTTTGTAGGGCAAAGTTATAGTAAGTGTTAAATTTGCTTGAATTTGATACACTTCTTCTTGACTTGTCTCCTATCATTCGAGAGTTAAAAGAGTCTCAACGAAGTAATATTCTATATTCATCAGAATGAAGACAACCATTGGGGAAAATGGGGGGGGGGGGTTTATTTAATGGATCCATAACGGTTGGTTTCGAGTAAAACATACTAAAAGCTCGCGGTCCTGAGGTGTGCGCTAAAGTGGGGAGAGGGGGCTAAAGGATTCATTTTTGCAGGTTTTCGACTTAATCTCGGAAAATCGGGAGGGGGGTGACGGTTTTTTTTCATGAATTTATAATGGTTGGTTCGGAGTAAAACATACTAAAAGCACGCTGTCGTGGGGAGTGCGCTAACGTTGGGAGAGCGGGTTCAAATATCCCATTCTTGTGCTTATCAGCTCTATCCGCGCTATATCTCCGAAACCGCGAACTCTACAAAAAAAATGTCTGAGCAAGAATGAAAGCTTACACAATTTCCTATAAAGTTCGTCTGACATGCATAGGTCGAATTCCTAACAGTTATCCAGATATAGCTAATTTAAAAATCAGAAATTTCACATAGAAAACATCAACGCGTGCATGCATATAGCCAATCTAAAGATACACGTATACCAATTATGTTGTGTGGATGTTTTCTATGTGAAATTTCTGATTTTTAAATGAGCTATATCTGGGTAACTGTTAGGAATTCGACATATGCATATAAGATGAACTTTATAGGAAATCGTGTATGTAAGCTTTCATTCTTGTCAATAGAGTCAATAGAATGCAAATTCGACTTTTATTAAACAATATCGGAAGAACCATTAGGAGTTTTGCATTTGCAAGTATGGGCAAATAAATAGGATATTTACAAATCTTGAATGCTTGCTCACAACTTTTTTCTCTGCGACTCACCGTTTTCGAGATATAGCCCAAAACACCAAAAATTGCACAAAATAGCACCCCCCCCCTCCCCGCGTTAGCGCACCCGTCAGGTCCGAGTAAAATTAGTACCGATGTTCGATGTTCTCTACACCCCCTTTTCATGCTTTCATTGCTTGGCCTAATAGTGAATAGAAGCAAGTTATTTTGGATCATTTTGGACGGAAGGTACTCTTAGTTTTTAACCGATTGAAATAATTTTTTAAGCATGTAAGTATGCTTAGAGATATTCCAGTAACAATGGCTAGGAACCGAGTATGTATTTGTTTGTTTGTTCCTGGGTGCCACACTTATTCTAGGCCAGAGAGAAATCAAAACCTAGTTTCTTGAATTGACGTTGAATAGCCCATTCACCAGTCTAATTTATTGTTACAAAGACTGACCAACCACGGCAAAGTGCACAAAATTAAGTCGCGTCCCACTGATGATTCTGCCTTCCTTTTTACATATTCATAATGCTCCAAGTCAAAGCGTGTCCTCCATTATGCTCTGCTTGGCTTTGACTATGAAATTGTCCGGACAAAGCATCAAGTAATTGAGGAAAAATTCACTTTCAGAATTTCAATGATACTAATTAGAATTCTGTGGATAATGCGTGCATTTCAGCCTTTTTTTTAATGTGGATTCCAGGATAAAGCGTTGTGATTTAAATGACCGAGTATGTCTTTGTGGGATGATTTTCAATTAAATCTATGTAATCATGGACAGAGTATAATTTCTCGAAACGATTTCAGAACTTTAAGAACTATTCAAGTTAATTCGAAAGTCTTGTAGTTTTTTTCGTTGCTAATTATGTTCAACATAGATTGAAGAGGACATTTGTTGGTGGTTTTGTTTCATTGGATTTCATTGCCGATGAATATGCATAGTGTTTCCACATATATATTTTGTTAATAATGTTTTTATGAAATCTCGATTAGGAGCGGACATTAACCTTCATCTGCTCAAAAAAAAATTACATTTCCTTCCCTCGCGTAGATTTCTACGCATGTGGAGTGTGTAATAAAAACAAAGATATATGCATCGAATTAAATGGATTGTATTTTCATTTTTGATTAGTTTTTCAGTAATACATTTAATGCAAACATTTCGATTGTGTTCTGTTTTACACACTCGTTTTGCACAGAAGCAGCAAATGGCTTGGTATTACAGTCAAACCTGTTAATCGGACCACTCTATAATCGGACCACCTTCTAATTGGACCACCCTTTGTCAATTTTATTTGGTTTTTCATACAAAATAACCTTTATAAACGGACCACCTCTTAATCGGACCATGGACCACGATCGGTGACTGCAATCAGATGGATCAGTACTAGACGTACCTCCACAATCGGACCAACCACTGGATAAATCTCCAAAATCGGACCAAAACTTCAAATTGATTCTTACTTGAGCAGTACGAGGAAATTTTTGACCAACAGACAGGCAACGTGGCAAGACATTTTGTTGACTAAAAAAAAATCTTAGAAATTTCGTTACTGCATTCACTTCAGTTCCGATTACAATGATGAGCTATATTATTTCCCATGACCACAGGAAATTTCGTAGACAGCATCAACCATTGAATCAGTGTTGGGTAGATGAAGTGGTGTGGTGAGACAATTCTGGAGTTTCTGAGGCAAGAAGATGCAAGTGAAGTTAAAGGGAGGATTGCTTTAACCATTAACCATGACTTTGATTATAGAAACGCTTGATAAAATATTGAAGAATATTCAAAATTTCGGTAGAACTGAGTGGGGGAGAATTTATAATAAAAAAAAATAACAAAGGAGTTGCGCTGTTGAGCGGTTTCAAAACATTAATTGCATAGACCATAGGTGACCTTTGTACAAGTCCAATGTTCATGAATAACGTTTAAAAATTATTTCATTAAATTTTTGTACTTTTCTGGCATCCCTTAGTAATCGGACCACCTGCTAATCGGACCAAATTTGATCGGTCCCGTCAGTGGTCCGTCAGGTTTGACTGTAATATAATTTTTTTTGGGCACATTTTCGTCCAGGCATTGCTGACATGGGCATCCGCCTTTTACTTGTGTAGGAGTCATTATTTTTCGTCGTTTAGCAGGAGTTGCAGATATCGACGGTTCAAATTCATTTCTTCCATGGTGTAAATTACAAATACCATGTAATAGTCATAATTTTTCTGGAACTGGTCGTGGATTACGAGTTCTTTTCGACATATATGTATGTCCATGCTAGTGCATTTCCGAGCTCATGGAGAAAATTTCTTCTCATAGTTCGCACCTGCATCTGGTTGCCATTCCGGATTGATGTCTATATCTTATCTGACCAAAAACAACAAAGTTGTAAAAGTTACCCCGCCAAAGAAAAATTCATTTGCCGCAAAAAGAATACATATCCCTCCAATCCGCTGCTCATATCTAATTTTTTTTGCTGGATGTACTTTTGTTTTAGGTGTAAATGCTGGAGAAGTTTAAATGTACAGGACTACCTCTTAAAGTAATTTGGTGGGAGCTTTAACATTTTATTCAGTGCCACTTTGACAGCTCCCTCCAAATTACTTTAAGAAGAAGTCCTGTACATTTAAACTTCTCCAGCATTTACACCTAAAACAAAAGTACATCCAGCAAAAAAATTAGATATGAGCAGCGGATTGGAGGGATATGTATTCTTTTTGCGGCAAATGAATTTTTCTTTGGCGGGGTAACTTTTACAACTTTGTTGTTTTTGGTCAGATATCATATATTTTTGCATACTTAAATAGCCAACTAATATTTTTGCTTTGGGAAAAGTTTCAATAGGTTTTTGTTCAGCATATTCCATAAATTTAATATCATAAGTTATATTCACAGGGTCTTCTTTAAAATAAATAGATACTGCAAACGCAATTGCAAATACGCCACAAATGGCTGTTGCTGAGCTTTTTTAAAAATAATTTTGGGATGAAATGGGTATAGTTTATTAATATGTATTTTGTGCAAAATAGATTTGTGTTATCTTTGAGTTATGGCTCTGCTAACATTCTGTTAGTAATCTGTTAATTTTTTGTTAACTCTGTTAGCTCTATTAACGTTCTCTTAACACTCTATTATCTTTTCGTTAATGCTCTGTTAACGTTCTGTTAATGTTCTCTTAATTTTTTTTAATCATTCGGCTAACGCTCTGTAAACGGTCTGTTACCTTTCTTTTATTACTCGATTTACGTTCTGTTAACGTTCTGTTAAGGCTCTGTTAATTTTCTGTTAACACTCTGTTAACGATCTGCTAACGCTCTGTTGTTGCCTTGCCAACGCTTTGTAAACGTTCTGTTACTGATCTGTCTTAATGCCCCCTGACCCAGTGTCCCAATGTCACATTGTCCCAATGTCACAGTGTCCCAATGTTCCAATGTCCTCATGCCCTAATGCCCTAAGGTCCATTGTCACAGTGTCCTCATGTCCCAATGTTCTAATATCCCAGTGTCCCAATGTCCTAATATCCTAATGTGCCAACGTCCCAATATCCTGATGTCCCAGTGTCCCAATTTAGGTCCTATTGTCCCAATGTGCAAATATCACAGTGCCCCAATGGTTTAATGTCCGAATGTCCCACTACCCTAGTGTCACAATGTCCCAGTATCGGAATATCCCAATGTCCCAGTCTCCCAGCTAATGTCCTAATATCCCCATGTCTAACTGTCCTAATGTCCCAAGGTCCTAATGCCCCAATTTCCTATTATCCCAGTACCCCAATGTCCCAAATGTCCCAGTATCCTAATGTGATAATATCCCAATGGCCCAATGTCCTAATGTACCAGTGGTCAGTGTCCCAATGTCGCAGTATACCAAGTGTCCCAAGGTCCCAATAGCCTAATGTCCTAATATCCCAGTGCCCCAATGTCCCTGTATCTCAGTGCCAATATCCCAATGTTACAATGTCCCAATGTTCTAATATCCCGATGTCCCAGTGCCCCAATGTTCCCACGTCCCTGTTTCCCCATTGTACCTAATGTCCCAATGTCCTAATGTGTTGATGTCCTAATATCCCAATGTCCTAATGACCCAAGACCCTAATGTTCACATGTTCTTGTATCCCAGTGCCCCTATGTGCGAATATCCCGATGTCCCAATTTCACAACACTCCGATGTCTCAGTGGTCCAATGCCCCTATGTACCAGTGTCCCAATGTCCGATTGTCCCAAGGTCATAATGTCCCAATGTCCTAATATCCCAGTGTCCTAATGTCCCAGTCTCCCAGTGTCCTAATGTCCCAATATCCCAATGTCCCATTGTCCCAATATCCTGATGTCCCAATGCCCCAATATCCCGATGTCCCAATGGCCCAATATCCCGATGTCCCCACGTCCCTCTTTCCCCATTGTGCCTAATGCCCCAATGTCCTAATGTCCCAAGACCCTAATGTCCCAATTTCCTAATATCCCACTACCCCAAGATCCTAGTCTCCCAGTCTCCCGGTGTCCCAATATCCAAATGTCCCAATGCCGCAGTGTGTTTTAAAAAATGGTCAATGCGATGAGCCGATAGACGCAATTGTTGGAAATCTTTTGTTAACTTTGCCTATTAATTTACCGTTATTCCATCCACTTATCTAAATGGAAAACATTGATTCTTTAGAAGGACCACCAGAGGATCATTCGTTCCAAATTTCATAAAAATCCCATCACGAAGAGAGACAGTAGAAGCAAGTCTTTCTGCAACTGTAGACTTCATTCTGAAATAGGGTTACTCGCTTAAGTCTGTGAGGGTGAAAACTTCACCGTTTATTGCATATATCTTACCCGTTATTGTGCCGATCGAAAATTTTATTTGGAAAGGCACTAGAACAGGATATGTGGAATATTTTGGTAAAAAAATTTTTTTGGGGGCCGTTGCCTGGAAGGCTGTAGCCTGGTCAAACAAAAAAGCAAGTTGTCTCCGGTAATCATAGACTTGTTCGCTTTCGTTTTTCTTTTTCCTTTGGCGGGCGAGACGCTCTCGCGTCTCTTGATAAAGGCATTCAATGCGAAAATATCTACTATGTTGGAAAACGCCGCCACAGGCCATATGTTTGTCTTCCTTTGGTGTTGTAGCAAGACAACATTTTGTCCACAGTGTCAACACTAAAATCTAAAACCACACAACACACATACACCTTGTTGCTTTTCGGGTGCAGCTGCAAAGTATGGTTGAATCTTTCAAACATAGCATATCTTGGAACAAACTAACAGCCAGAATTTCAAACCATACCTTTCGTGAAAAGGACAATGCGGCTCTGGTAATGGTGATTCCATCCATCTGGCTGAAACCCAAACCAGTTGGTTCGGAATTTTTCCTCGCAATGCTCGATGAATCAGTGCAGGGACGTAGCCAGGCTTTTGTTTCGGGAGGGGTCCAAATTTCTCCATACTACCAAATTTTCGGTTAAATATTTTTTTTATTAAGCTAAGACAATGGGCGGCATTGCTGAATTAATATCGGTGCCTTTTTCGAAGTTCTATTTTTAGTGATAAAACGAATTCTAATGATTTTTTAACACATTTCTGGAGGGGTCCTTTGAGCATGAAATTTCTAACAGGAGTTTGTTTTAAACGCTTTTATGTGTTTAGTTTTTATGCGGCTCATTATTTTTAATTTCATATAAATTTCTCCGGAGGTTCGATATTGGCTGAACAACTCTACTCGGGGCCCTCCCGCCAACTTTTTGAGTGCTCCCTTGACTTTTGTTTTTCTGTGATTAGAAAAAAAATCTGCCACTCTCTATACTGGCAATTGTGCTAATGCTAATTGCTAATTATGCTATGCTTTTGAGAATCTCAAAATTAAGATCAAATATTTTGAGAGAACTTGACATATCCTCTATTTAGCCATCAGATACTTCAGTTTCGTACAATTTTTGCATCAACTATCACATCACATTCGTTGGCCTAGCCAGTTCAGTCGCCCAGCACCACAACCCTCCTGTTTCTGAGGCGATCGCATCGTTACGCATTAACGCAATGCAATGAAAATAACATCGCTAAAGGACGTTTTGGACGATCACGCAAAATTACGTGTCTTCATTGTATGCACTCTACGGCTTCCGTTCGGTTCTGATGGCCATCATCACTAATGCATTAAGATCACATCGCTTGACTATAGAGTAACTATGCTTTTATGGTGATGAGTATAATTCGAATGAATTTTTCTCGCGTTTTTCAAGTCTTTGCGACAACGTTTTACGTAAAATGCGCCGACTTTCTGGAACAAGTTAAGGCACAACAAGTTAAGGCACTTTTCCGCATGATTGTTTTTATGAAAATTCCATTTTCTAGGACAAAATGAAATTGCTATTGCGCTTATGTAGATGAGATAGAGATGGTCAAAGACCCACAATAAATTAAGGATTTGTTTTGACTTCGAAAAGTGTATCACTTCTGGTCTACAAAAAAAAAAACAATCGAAATTTATGGAAAGTTGTTTTTTGTAGTCGCGATTTGATTTACCTATATTTTGAAAAATTTTTCTTATGGCTTTTTCGCGTTTAAACTGAATAATACCTTTACGTTCTATAATTCCGTCCTTTATTTAAAAATTAGGTAGCCCTCCTCTTGGGTAAGAACTAGGGATCATGCATAGCAGGTTCAATTAGAATCCTTAATGCTTGTTAAAAGAAGAGGTACTAAATGTTCAATTGGAAATGACCACATAATTTTCCAATAAGTTTCCTTTTTAAAGAATAACTAGATTAGCACATAACTTAGCGAACTGACCCACTCTGATTTTCAGAAGTAGGCCGGGTGCTAGCATCACAGACGTACATTTTACTCTTACTCTTACGCAGAGTTTTAGTGTAATCTAAATGCCACACCGTTTCGCAAGTACTTTGCATCTTCAAAACACAACGTTCATAGGAGCACTAAAGATAAAGTTGATAACTAAATGAATCTTTAACGATTTATTTAATTAAGAAATTGTGTGTGTGCTTCTCTACATGAACAAAAAAGCTTATGCCTTATTGTAGCCTTTTTTATTTCATCTGTGGGTTCCCTTTTACTCCAATCAATAGTGACGAAATAATAGGGGTTAGCGTGCAAAAATTGGGGATGTCTCAAATGTTTTATATGTTATAAAGACAGGTGGGGTAAGTTAACCTCCAAGCTTGCGTCACTTTCCCCCCTGTGCTCACGCCGCTATCTTGAAAAAACCGTATAAAATCGGCCCTTTTATCAGTTCTTGGCCTGAACCTTGAACTTCTTTACCGTCCATTTGAGCACAAAATCTGCTGAGACAATTTTGTAGAGGACAAAAAAATTTCCTACAAACTTAATCTAAGATGTTGCATGCGGCCTTCGTGGTAGTTCTGTGCCGCCCGCGGCCATGACGAAGCAGCACAATGTATCAACACAAAAATGGTGAAATGGGTAAGGCGAACAAATTCAGAATAAGAACTCAAGTCTACAAAACTTACTAAAACTCGTCATAGGCTTATGCGATATTATTTTAGGATTTTTTTTTCCAAATACTACCATCAATTTGAAGCTGGTTATTTAATTTTATAAGACAGCTCATTTTTTTTTGTACAGGACAATACTGAGTCTCTTCATGAAACTGTTCTGTCCCGAGATGCAGTTAATAAAAAATTGTTTGGCTTTACCGAACATGAATTGAGATTTATTTGGAAAAATGGCAAAGCTTTAAAAACTACGGAAATCTTAGAATTGGTAACTAAACCACCTGGATGTGAAATTCCAACATAAATTAGAGCCCAAGTGCCTGATTTTTAGTCCTATACTTATCAAGCTTTATTAAATAAATAACAGGCGCGACAATCCAACTTTGGACTAAGGTCGCAGGATGTGTTAGTGACATCCTATTTCCAAGATCTTATCTGCTTTTTGTTGAGGTAATGAGATCAGCATCACGCTCAGCAGTGTTATTTATCCCCATAAATGGGTACTCGTTTAACATCTGAGTGAGATCATAGTCCGTCACAAGCTCGTGAGTTCGAAAAACACCATGGAACACGGTGAGATTTGAACTCATGACCCTGTGCACCGAAGGTGCGCGCACTAACCGCTCGACCAGCCAGACTACTGCTTTATTGGCGCATGTGTTTGTTTAAAACCATATCACAAAATTTTTGTCTCTTTTAGCAACCTTTCTGCTGAAATTAATTTATTGTAACTATTTTGCCTCCTAATGTTATTTTGGGTGACCTCGGTTGACTGGTGCTTAAACATTTTTTATCATCTGTCCAAGATTTGGCGAGAACCATGTAATTGTGGTTACTTGAAGATCAAACATATTTTCACGTTTCCCTTCTTTCTTGTCTTAATTTTTTAATGTTCTTAAAGTACATTTTCGAAAGGAGGAACTTCTAACGGATAAATCCGAACTCTCTGCTATATTTTAAAAGCAATATTATGTAATCAACTTTCTGTTTAGAATGATCATAGTAAAAGTTAAGAAGTTTCATGAACATTTGCTTAAAGGGTATTGTAAAAAATTTAAAAAAGTTTTCAGTGTGCGTAGATTTCTACGCAAGGAGCAGAGTAGGGTTAATAATGTTCGACGTTAAGAGTAGTAAATCAAAATCTACAAAAAAAAAACGCCAAAATAAAATGTCAATTCAAATCTCACAAAAACAACTGTGTTGTAAAAGGTGTCCGCCAAAGAAAAAGTCATCAGCCGCAAAAAGGATTGATATAAATACATTCCCGCCAAAATACTCGCATCTTGTCTCAATGATGGTGGTGGAGCAAATTTTTTTCAACGCTTATTGGCGGGGAGCTGAACGAGGGTACTATTTGCTGCTATGTTCTTTTCTTGATAATTTTGAAGCTTCCAGTCTTAAAGAAAATAAAAATGCGTTTTAGAACCTTATTTAGCTTTCCTTCGTATGGAACTCGTTTTTTTTTCTATACGATAAAAGTTCTTTCATAAATTTCTTAACATTGATTTTATTTTGTTATTAACCTTATTCAAATAGCGTTGAAAAAAATTTGCTCCACCACCATCATTGAGACAAGATGCGAGTATTTTGGCGGGAATGTATTTATATCAATCCTTTTTGCGGCTGATGACTTTTTCTTTGGCGGACACCTTTTACAACACAGTTGTTTTTGTGAGATATCATATCTTTTTGCAGTTTTCGATTTACGAAATTCGTAAATATATTATGAAGACGATATTCATTGCCCTATTGTCACGAATTTGTTTGAGAACAATAATTATAAGAATGATAAACCCCTTGCTAACCTTCGTCTCCTTGGTCTCCTTGGTAACCTTGCTCGTCTTGGTAATCTTAGTAACCATAGTACACTTGACTACTTTGGTGATCTTGCAAACCCTTAGTAACCTTGGTAACCCCGATGGCCTTGGTAGCCCTAGTAACCTCGCTAACCTTGGTATCTTTATACATAACATTAAACTTAATGATAACCCTAACTTTGACCATAACCCTGGCCTATACCTAAACCTCAAACTCAGACTAAACCTTAACCCAAACCCTATCCTTACATTTAACCCTAATAATAACGTTAACTGCGATGTAACAATAACTTTAACCCTATCCGTTACCCTAAACTTGATTTTGACTTTAACACCTTAGCCCTAAATTGAGTCTAAACCTTTACTTCATCTCTATCACATTCATCCTAATCTTAAATCTTAATTTTTAATGTAACCATTAAGCCTCACTGTGTACTCAATATGTGATTCAAATAACATCCATATTTCCTAAGTTCCACATTGCGCCTAAGACACATAGAGAAAGACATGTACATGTGAAAATATCCTTTTATCCCTCATCAAAGGTCCCGAAAACCTGTTGAGTTCTGACGAGCATTGCTCTTACAACAATAAAGTGGTTTCATGATCAAGAATCAGGGATAGCTATGAAATTCACTATATAACTAACAGTACTTTTTTGCCTACCACAACAGGATCAAACCGGGTGGAATTACAAGAATAAATCTACATGCCAAATTTTGTTCAAATTAACTCATCAGAATTCCTTGAAAAATCGATTTTCCATATGCCATCATCACGTAACTCTGGTTTGAACACAACAGAATACACCGTCTTGACAAAACCGATATGGTGTCCCAGCGCCATATTTAAGCTTCCACCAAAGCAGCGCAGAACGGTAGCGGTACGTGTCAGAATGTATGAAATAGTTTCCGCCGCGGTACACCACGGAGTACTTGTCAATTCTTGTGGTGTGTGTGTTGTGTGTACCGCGTACCGCTACCGCGCTGATTTGGTGGAAGCTTTAGGATCATCGGGATGAATGAAACAGTGCGTATGCTCATCCAATATTAAACTAATATGTACGTACTCGTATATATGAGACGAACCAAAACAGGAACTTTGACCCGCCCCCTTTCTTGCAGACGATCTAAAACTGAAAATTTTAGATACAAAAGATTGTTCGGTCCTACCAATTATACTATACTATACGATTCTTTTCTAGGCTTTTTTCGGGCCTATCCCCGACTTTTGCAAAATGCTTCCTTTAAAACAGTGGTTCTTAACCTTTTGCACATGAAGGACCACTTGATCAAACTCGTTAGTTGTTGCGGACCACCAAATTGCAATTGTGATAAGAACGATTCAAATCATGAAATCTTGTACCGAAGACTACTTCTTGTGGTGACCGTACTGGTAATGTCAATAGGGAAACTAATAGAATTAATTCAATTTACCTTTGGAACTCAACTTATTGTTGTCTCGTCAGTTGACGTTTTCGATTAAAAAAAATGTGGAAATAACGCCAATCGGATATTGCTGCTTTTAAGACCATCATCCAGAAAAAGTCGACTGACAGAGATCGTCTTGCAAAGGACTCTGGGTGTGATTTTGCTAAGTCTGAACGAATTTCAAAACCCTCATTAATTTTCGTAAAGGGTGTTTGTTTTATCCAGAGATGGCTTATAATTTTTAAATCCAGTTTTGTGTATCAGATTATAAAGCCGTTCCCTACAGTTCTTACTTGAACAACAATTTTTATATAAACTTCTATAAATATGGCATTGCTGGTTCATTTTGTACCAACAGAAACCTGTCGGAACCCTATTTAGAAGTGACACCGAAGATCAATAATAGCTTTATTATCTTAATTCAGCAATGTAAATTACCATTATGCATTTTGTGTGTCGCATCTCTGGCGGAGTATACCATTATGGTCTGGCCGGAAATGAATATATTTTCAAAATATTCATCGCCTTACACCCCTGAACTGTTTACCTACAATTATGACAACCCTCAGGTCTATAAAAACACGTAGCTACTCCACATAACGTGAACATTCCTTTCAACCTCTCGGCGGTCCTCGTTTTCTTGCACATGGCAATCATCTTGCGTTCGTCACCTCAAAAAAGCATTTAAACAAATTTTGACGGTATTTCATTTCATCGTAATAAGCTACACTCACACACTAAATATCTTACACAGTGTACATCGGTCAAAATCTCAATGAAAACAGTCTGTCCTGCTCAGTCAAAACAGACTCCCATCCGCTTCCAACCTTCAAGTTTCTATTAGAAAGTTAAGATTGAGCTGCGTGAAATTCGAGAATTGTTGTTCAGATTATGAAGGAACCACGGCAAAGTCTTGGCGGACCACCTAGGGTCGCCTCAGGGACCACCAGTGGTCCGCGGACCACCGGTTAAGAACCGTTGCTTTAAAACATATAAAAAGATTTAAGCGAGAAACTCTATGTATTTTTTCACATTTTCCGCTGTATCTTTTTTTCTACTTCACGGATCGGAGCAAACGATAGCCTATGCACACCTTCACGACAGACTCTATCAATGGGAAAAGAGACCAAATCCCGAGATGCCCTCTGCAAGGCTGTAGCCCTGTCAATGAACGACAAGAACAACAAGAACAACGAGAACAACGAGAACAAGATTTTTGAAAAAATGCGATTTTCAAACTCCTATATCTCCGGTGTTTCTTATCGTATCATCTTGAAATTTCCTACACTTCGTAAGACGGCGCGAGCGACAACGCTTACCGAATTTGAAGACTCAGGACCAACCAGGGTCCGAGCTACAGAGGTCCGAAAACCCGTACTTGTTCCGTCGTGTAAACATAGTCTTAGTCGCTTCTCACTTTTTATTTGTTCAAATTTCTTCGTTTTTCTTTGGCGTGCGGGACGCTCCCGCGTCCCTAGATCTAGATTGAAGTTTTTTCATTCTAAAATCCTATCCACAATTTGAATAAAACTCATGTTATGCAAACAGTTAGATGAATAAGGTGTACGCATATTTTACATAAATTCATGTCTCCAGGAGCTTTTCATCAGCATTCAGGGACAAGTGAATGTCGTGCCATGATAATTGCTTCCAGTCGCTTTTTTCTCTCCTTTTTTATGTTCTATATAGACCCTCAGAAATAAGTATAAATTTAACAAAAAAGAGCATGTCCTATTCATTTCCTTCGCGAATAAAATTGTTTTCCAGGAATATTCATACATATAGGTATAAGGATTTTTATACCCTTCGCTTATTAAGCGAAAAGGGTATATTAACTTTGTCATGAAGTTTGTAACGCATTGAAGGAAGCATCTCCCACCATATAAAATGTGTATACAGGGTGTCCCGTTCCTGGTGGAGAATCTTTTAATGGTAGATAGTGTGGCTCATTTTGGGGAAAATTAATGTTCTACGAGACACCTCTATTTTGAACCGTTACAATGTAAAAGCACTTTTTGTAAATTGTGTCAAAATACCTGACTTGCCGAACTAAATCAAAATTTGCCAAACCACCAAACATGTCATCCGAGATATGACTTCACTTTCCGAAACTACATAAAATTTCCTATAAAACGACTCCTCGTCCGTTACGAAGTTGCTCGTATCTTCCGAGATACACCAGTTCAAACTTTGAAGAAATTTTAAAATCGGTTTTTCATGCAAAATTCAAATGATAAAATCGTAACGGTACTTTGAACTGACAAATCTGCAAAGTTGAAAAAAGTTGCCTCATTATGTTAGCTCTCGAACGACATATAAAAATTAAGGGCTCACGATTTGAAAATTTAGTAAAAAATGTGGTTTTCGTGTAATGCAAATCATCTGATATGATGAAGATAAATTTGTACGATCAACACAGTTCATTTTGTTGGGCGAAACATAACACGAAAACCACATTTTTTTACCTAGCCCCGCATCCCCCAATAAAATTATCTAAGGAATTATTTTCATTTGCCCACTTATTCCAACCAAATCCCACACAAATAACTTTTGTGAAAACGGAAGGAAAAGAATGGAGAAGGGGGGGGATTAAATACAAATCGTAGGTACGCTCGAAAAAAAAACGTTTAACCCGAGGAGAGCGAAGGGTATCCAAATTTCGGCCGCGCCCGAAATTAGCCTCGGTCTCGTTTTTCTTCATATTAAATTGCTTTTGAATTGATGTCGGAAGGTTAAGCATGGAAGGTACATACATCTTACTTGTATGAACATATATCGTAGTAAGGATCTTCAAATAAGATACCAATTCCTCCCCATTCGTTTCTAAAATTACAGTCAAACCTATCTAACCCAAAACAAAATGTTCGAGTATGGCAGAGTTCGACTAATGGAATTAAACAGTGAAACCATAAAATACGAATTTTGTATCTAACCATTTGATAAAAGAAAAGTGCATGATTGCATGATTTGTGGAGTCATGTTCCTATGTATTTGGGTTTCCCACATGTCCTCACGAATATGACACAACTTTGTATCGACACGAGTTTCTAACCTTCCGCCGAATAATTTAGCTTATCCATCAGAAAAAGTAGGACATCTAAGCCATATGCTCGAAACTCGGCTTGAAAAAATTGTCAGACATTTTTCCGATAAAAATGTCATCAACCTTGAATACCAATGCTTGAATTTATTTGAGCAGTGATGTGAAATGGAACTTGTTTCGACTTAGGGGATGTAAAATTATAAGAAATGGCATTACAGAATTATAAAATATTGTTTGAGTTAAAGATATTATCGGCTTAGAGAAATTCGACCTAACAGTTGCGTCGTATATCCAAAACTGACGGGAACGGCAGTGAATCCCAAAATTTGTTAGTCGAGATAAGGAATAATTATACTTAAAAATAAATAATAGGCGCGACAATCCAGCATTGGACTAAGGCCGCAGAATGTGTTAGTGACATCCTATTTCCAAGAGCTTATCTGCTTTTTGTTGAGGTAATGAGATCAGCACCACGCTCAGCAGTGTTATTTATTTCCATAAATGGGTACTCGTTTAACATCTGAGTGAGATCATAGTCCGTCACAAGTTCGTGAGTTCGAAAAACACCATGATCCACGGTGAGATTCGAACTCATGACCCTGTGCACCGAAGGTGCGCGCACTAATCGCTAGACCAGCCAGACTACGAATAATTATACTTAAAGAGGTTTTTTATTTAGAGTGGTTTGACTGTATATGCAAATGTTGCACATACATACTTGATACCAAGGTCGTACCTACTTGAAATTTGCTTTCCAACAGAAACGCACGTGGGATATTTGAATTTTTTTACTAAAGGTATACAAGTATTACGCGATACGACACAAGAAATCCAAGGTTTTTATCTTCAATTTTTTTTGTGACATCCATTGCCAGAATTTGCACAGTTGCTAGTTAAACAGTAATCAGTATCGTAGGGTACCACAGTACCCCAGTCAAATTTCAAATGCTTAAAACTTTGCAACCACTGGGTGAATCCATCCAAAACTTTTACTACCTTTAAGGAGTTTGGTTCTGAATGTGTTAGCAGAAAAAAGTCCGCAAGGCGGTTGTTTTTTGAGAAATTAATGCAATTTCGCCGTCTGGGGTATCACAAGACCCCACGACCCCAATTAGCAGTACATTTTCGTCCTAAGAACAAGTCAGATATGCTGGCTATTTTTCTTAGAAAGTTTTATATTGGCGATCCGAAATACATTTTTCTATTATATTGAGTCCGTCTATGTATGAGAAATTGAAAATAACTATGAGGAACACAGTAGCTATGTCCAAAAATGGTACAGTTGTAATCAAACAAATTTTGAAAATTGGCCCATTGTTCACCGTTGTGAAAAGTATTCAAACTATTATTATAATTACTCCCTCTTTTGCAAAACTCCACCAACCTTTTCGCAACAAGTATCAGCGTTGACGATTTGAATCTTATCAGTTTATCATTCTAACCCAATTTAACAGCAAAATTATTTTATAAAATGCCGAAAAAGTTAATAACATTTTGGAGTACTAACGTACCCTTCGAAACCGATTAATTTATAAAATGGTCACGACATCGATTGAGGGTTAACTACTGACACAAAACTAACCAAACTTACATTAGATCCTCAAACTGACCAAGTTTGTGTCTAAGAGATAAAATGCTTTAAATTCTCTTGCCAAACTATCTCACAAACCATAACCGCAAAAACATAAACCTTACTCGTGTTCCACCGCAAAAGGAATCTAGGACACATTTAACCCCAATCTTAAAATATTTATGATGTCTTAATGCTCTTATCCCATTCTGTATACGTATCTTGCACGTGGTCCTTACACAATATTTTCCAGTGTCCCCTGATGGCCTCAGAATCTATGACGACACAAATCCTAGACCAACATCTTATCTGATTCGAACCTGGATATGTGTATATTATTAATCAAGTTAATGGCTACGGAGTAAATGGTATGATGGCGACTTGTGAAATTACCGAGTATTTCTTGAAAAATGATGTACATGTTGACAAGAGTTTATTGATTGATGGTAAGAAATGTGGTAACAGTTGAAGTTTTGATGAGGGTAGATTCAAGTAGTACTTGTATGTATCTAGGTCTGGAAGAGACAAATATCAGAAATTTTACTTTAAATTAGGGTGCTCTCTAGAATGGGGGAATGACGTAAGATGAGAAGAAAAAAAAGACGAGAAAGATGAAATTTCCCGCCTTTCGCTTATTTTGCTGTCATCATCGTAATCCACCACATAATCTAGCTTGTCGGAAGGAATATTGAATTCCCCCTTCTTTTTTGTTGATGTCAACAGTAAACAATTTTTTGTATTTTATTAACAAAAAAATATGTTATGTATGCTTTTGTTTGTTGCAAATATGACCTATAGTGCAGTCAAAATATCCCAATTCAGGCCTCCAAATAGAAAAAAATAGAGTAAGGCTAATTTTTGTTGTTTTTGAATCAGTGGGCTCCCAGGAATCTACAACTGGTTTTGCTAAAAAAAATTTTGATCGGAAAGGTCCCAAAAAGGACAAAAAAGTAACTCTTTAATCCTTGACCGGAGGTCGGCATGCGGAGTATCATATCAAAGGGCACGTCGAGTACATTACATATCCGGTGTTTGTTTCCTGTTTCCAGGACCCTCAAAGGAATAAATCGAGCTTAAATGGAAAATTTTCGAGTTTCCCGTGTATTTTTCCAAAGCCATAACTTCGAGAATAATTCAAGTTGTTCCTACTTCTATCACTTTTCAGAATCTATAATAGCTGGAGATTCTACCATTAAATTTCTTAAGAAAAAAGTTGATCGGAAAGCTCTGAAAAAGGACATAAAAGGACACTAATTGCACACCTTCATCGAACGTAGGCATGTGGGGTGTCATATCAAAGAGGACGTCGAGTGCATTGCATATCCGGTGCTTGTTTCCTGCCTCAAGGACACTAAATGGAATAAGTCCGGCTTAAATGGAAAATTACGAGACTTTAGAAAGATAGAGATACGGGAACACAAAAATTTTTAAGTTGAGCCCAATTTTCTCTTTTGAGGGTACAAGTAACAAATGGCGGCTATGGAATGTACTTGACATCCTCTTTGATATGACACCCCACATGCCCACGTTCGACTAAGGTGTGCAATTAGTGTGATTTTATGTCCTTTTTCAGAGCTTACCGATCAATTTTTTTCTTAGCAAATTTAATGGTAGAATCTTCAGCTATTATAGATTCTGAAAAGTGATAAAAGTAGTGACAACTTGAATTATTCTCGTAATTATGGCCTTGGAAAGATACACGGGAAACGCGAAAATTTTCCATTTAAGCTCGATTTATTCGAACACCGGATATGAAATGTACTCGACGTCCCCTTTGATATGATACTCCGCATGCCGAGCCCCGGTCAAGGATTAAAGAGTATCCTTTTTTGTCCATTTTGGGACCTTTCCGATCAAAATTTTCTTTAGCAAAATCAGTTGTAGATTCCAGGGAGCCCACTGATTCAAAAACAACAAAAATTAGCCTTACTCTATTTTTTCTATTTGAAATGCTAATATGACTGCATAGTGCAGTCAAAATATCCCAATTCAGGCCTCCAAATAGAAAAAAATAGAGTAAGGCTAATTTTTGTTGTTTTGGGCTCCCAGGAATCTACAACAGGTTTTGCTAAAAAAAATTTTGATCGGAAAGGTCCCAAAAAGGACAAAAAGGATACTCTTTAACCCTTGACCGGAGGTCGGCATGCGGGCTATCATATCAAAGGGGACGTCGATAACATTACATATCCGGTGTTTGTTTTCTGTTTCAAGGACCCTCAAAGGAATAAATCGAGCTTAAATGGAAAATTTTCGAGTTTTCCGTGTATCTTTTCAAAGCCATAACTACGAGAATAATTCAAGTTGTTCCTACTTTTATCACTTTTCAAAATCTATATAAGCTGGAGATTCTACCATTAAATTTGCTAATAAAAAAGTTGGTATGAAAGCTCTGAAAAAGGACATAAAAGGACACTAATTTCACACCTTGGTCGAACGTGGGCATGTGGGGTGTCATATCAAAGAGGACGTCGAGTGCATTGCATATCCGGTGCTTGTTTCCTGTCCCAAGGACACTAAATGGAATAAGTCGGGCTTAAATGGAAAATTACGGCTTGAGAAAAATACAGATACGGGAAACACAACAATTTTTAAGTTGAGCCCAATTTTCTCCTTTAAGGGTCCTTGGAACAAGTAACAAATACCGGGTATGGAATGTACTTGACATCCGCTTTGATATGACACCCCACATGCCCACTTACGACTAAGGTGTGCAATTAGTATTCTTTTATGTCCTTTTCCAGAGCTTTCCGATTAACTTTTTTCTTAGCAAATTTAATGGTAGAATCTTCAGCTATTATAGATTCTGGAAAGTGATAAAAGTAGTCACATCTTGAATTATTTTCGTAGTTAAGGCTTTGGAAAGATACACGGGAAACGCTAAAATTTTCCATTTAAGCTCGATTTATTCCGTTGAGGGTCCTTGAAACAGGAAACAAACACCGGATACGTAATGTACTCGACGTCCCCTTTAATATGACACTCCGCATGCCGACCTCCGGTCAAGGATTAAAGAGTATCCTTTTTTGTCCTTTTTGGGACCTTTCCGATCAAAATTTTTTTTAGCAAAATCAGTTGCAGATTCCTGGGAGCCCACTAATTCAAAAACAACAAAAATTAGCCTTACTCTATTTTTTTCTATTTGAAATGCTAATATGACTGCACTAGCACTACTACTACAATATAATAATAGTATGTATTGCAATATGCAATTACGAGCAAAAATACTGAATCAAAGGAAAGGCGTGTATTGTTGTTTGTGTATTTTCAAAATTTCGCATTTTTTTCTTTAAATTGCATGTCATGTCAAAGCTTGATGTCTCAACATTATTTTTATATCGATTTTGTCAAAATTTCCGGATCCGTTGTGAAGAGAATCGTCCCCGATACAAAAAAAAACTGAAAATAGGGGTAGGTGAATGAAAACAGTGTTCGGTTAGGTTTTTTTTTTTGGAAAATTGAACAACACTTCTCGAAGAAAAGTTGTGTGTTCATTTGCATAGGATGGGCTACTTTCTACATAAGGATTATTAGCAGTTTCATGTTGATCAAAAGTGGTTTTGATTACGTTTGGGGTGGTATTTTAAGTACTACCGTACAATTTCCCTAATTTCAGTGAAAATTGAAGAATTAGATTTTTCTCTCAGACTCTTTTTATAAGGTTCCAAACGTTCTTAATCTGATTCATCTCTGGACTGATTATAACCAAGTCATTACCGTATATCCTTCTTTTGAAACGGGCCGCATGTTGAGATTTGATGAATTGTAACGGGCTTTGTTAAACGCGAGAGGCATCCTCAGACCCATTAATGCTCAGAGAACGACAAGAGCACTCAGAATATCGGAACCGAAATCTCTCCTCCTTGGTGTCAGGAGGGACGAACACTAAGTTGGGGTTCTCATCCACGAGAGTGCTAGAATACATTATCCAGAAACGGATATAGTATGCTACAATTTTGGCGAATTAGCCCACCTGACCGTTAATAAACTAGGCACTGCATAAAAGGTGCAATATTGACTCATTAGTAGTAGAGCATTTTAAGAACCACTTTTTGGGACCTTTCCGATAATTTTTTTTTAGAAATGAGTCTTAGACTCCTGGGACCAGCGCCCGCTCTAAGGGGGGGCAAGCCGGGCGGTCGCCCGGGGCGGCAAATTTTAGAGGCGGCTTTTTGGCAATCACTCGAATAAAAAAAGAACTGTGAAAAAATTGTAACATCAACATCAATTTAGTAGAAAGCAAAACGTAGAAACTACCGATGAAATAAAATGAGTTGAAACAAAATGCCGCAAGGTAGGAAACAAACTGGCACCGAAACATTTTACAACCGTTATACCCAATTTTATTAGAGACGACAGATTAAGGTTTTTTAGGTAATTATAAAAACCCGTTGAACATTTTTTAAATTTATCAACAAAGTCAACAATTGATACGAGGTGCTTAGAAAAAGTTTCCTAAATGTTCCGCTTATGATGCTAGAACCTATTCCGCTTTCGAAAAGCAGAATGGCACAATTCGCTAAGTTATATAATAATAAAGTTCCTCCCCAAAAAAAAAAAATATTTTTTCATTGAAGAATGATGTGGTAATTTGGTGTTCCAATTGAAAAGTTAGTTCCTTTTCTTCAAAGGGTTCTATTTAGACCCGCTTATCCATAATTCCTTTTAAAGGGAAGGGCAACCAAATTTTTAAATAAAAGACGACATTATAGCATATATAGAGAAATAAGGTATCGTATAAACACTAGAGACATAAAAGCATTTTCGATTACAATAATTCAACTTAATTTCACCTGATCTTTATACGTGGATGATTTCCATCAGTTTCAATAGCATTCATTTGGCTATTCCCTATTGTCTTCAAGTTCCGTTTCCTCTTTCAACCTTGAACTTGTGATTGATAGCATCAAGTGAACAGAAGAGATGAATTCCTCAATTTGCCCGTTAGGTATTTGTTGACACTTGTGTCAAAATGCATAAATTATAGCTTCTTGCAGAAGAAGATTAGGCAATATGTACTAGTGTTAATTATTCAATTTTCAAAATTAAATGCCAAAAAACATTTTACAACTTATTCAGTCGCTCAGAAATTAAAATCGCGATTGAGATAGGATACTCCAAAAGGTTAGTATGAGGCCGGCCCCACACCGACCGGAGTGTGGCAAACACCAAGCAAAAGACCGGTCCAAGAATGATACCTTGGATTCGCTCAACCACACTGCTGCTGCACGACTTTCGTATCAATCTTTTGCACGGGGTTTGCCACACTCCGGTCGGTGTGGGGCTGGCTTAATGCAAATGAACATCAATCTTTGGCACAACATTTTCCAGAGCGGATTTTTCTAAAATGTTTTGAGTGTTTTAGTGGAATATTGGTAAGCTTTTATATTGGAACTCCGAGCAAACTCTCCACAAAGCCACCTGAACTGTGGTGAATTTTTAGTAAAATTTACTTTTATTCACCTCTATGCGCGTTTATAAATACTTTTTATTTAGAATAAAAGAGAGATTCCATTGTCAACGGTTATTTCCCATTAACAATGGACTCTTTCAAAAATGTTCACCATATATTGGCATACACCCAAGAGTTTCGTACCCCAATAGACTACTCATCAGGAGCTACCTTTTCGTCTATTGGGGAGGCAGCTCGACTCGTTTTTATAAACCTGGTGTCAAGGCTAGCTTTCCAACTGATGTTAAAAGCAATATTTCGAACTAACCACTTTCACTTATATACAGTGCAAATTACTACAAGGGTACGAATCTAAATTGACAATAAAATGCAGCTCCTGATGAGTAGTCTATTGGGTACGAAACTCTTGGGTGTATGCCAATATATGGTGAACATTTTTGAAAGAGTCCATTGTTAATGGGAAATAACCGTTGACAATGGAATCTCTTTTTTATTCTAAAGTGGTGAATTTTTGTTTCTACTATGCTTACTCGGCTACTGAACTCAGTGTGGGTAGAGATTCTACATATTATCTGAAGTACTGCAGTGTTGGTTTGATTCCCATTGTGACGATGAATTTTGTGTTGTCTTTATAAAAATGTGCCTACGGGAGCCGGTTCCAAAATGCTATAGGCGACGAAAATCTGCAAAAATCACAAATCAGTCGAGAAATAAATCTGGATTCAGGTCTACAACAACTATACAAGTAGGTACAAACTATCTCTACTATCAATTTGCCCGATATAGTACCTAGGGGCGCCAAATTTAGCTCTTGCCCGGGGCGGCGTAAGTGCTAGAGCGGGCGCTGCCTGGGACCCCACTGATCCCTTTGCTCATAGAGTGAAAAAGTATCTTAACTTTGTCCTGAAGCATCTCCAACCATATAAAAAGTATACATATATGATCAGCATGACTTGGTGAGTCGATTGGGCGATGTCCGTCTGTCTGTCCGTCTATTGCAGCGCGTTTTACTCTCCGCTATTAAAGCTATGTATATAGAGCTGAAATTTTCCACACATTATTTATGTTGCAGGCTGTTTGTATGTTTGAATCACCCAAATTGAATCACTGGGTCATGGGGCTGCCATACAAACCTAGCCCCCAATTTAAGTTCTGCTAGAAAAAACTTTTTTGTTTATAAACCAATCTTAACCAAACTTTACCTATATATAAATGGATCCCTATTGATGTTACATAAAATATGTAAAAATAGATGGGATCGACCGATGGGATCATGAGGCTGCCATACAAACCCGACTCCCCAAATTGGGTTCTCCCAAGAAAAACTTTTTTATTCGTGTACAAATTTACACCAAACCTCACGAAAATATATTTCTATTAATGTCACAAAACATATGAATGAATGAAATCCGACCATGGGGTCATGGGGCTGCCATACAAACCCAATCCCCCAAATTTTCTTCTTCACAGAAAAACCATTGATGTCACAAAACATACGTAAAAATGGATGGAAAGGAGCCATGGAGTCATGGGGATGTCGTACAAACCCTCCTCCCACGATTTTGGTTCTTCTGAGAAAAACTACACCAATTTCACCAAACCTTTTATTAATGTGTCTTTATCCAAACAACAACAAATGGAATTGTACTATGGGATCATGCCCCCGCTTCCCCCCAATAAAGTTTTCTAAAAGAATTTTGTTAGTTGCCCAATTATTCCAAGCAAGCCTCACTCAAATATTGTTTTATCGGCGCCACGGAACTTATGTGAAAAGAAAAGGTAAACAATGGAGGGGAGAGGATTAAATACAAGTCATAGGTACGCCCGAAAAGAACTGTTAGCCCTAGAAGAGAAGGGTATCCAAATTTTGGCCGCGCCTTGGTTTCGTTTTCTTTTCTGTAGGCCGCATTCCGCGAACGAAAATATAGCAAAACAGTTTTATTCCAATTGGATTCTCATTTCATATATGAATTAGTCAGCAGAGAAAGGGTTCGGTGGCGGGTACATTCTTGTGGTATTTCCAATGTTTTTCCCGTGAATTTCGTTCGCTTAATGCAGCCAATGTTGAACATATTGTGGCACACATTTAGCTGGAAGCAATGGCGCCGGAACAGGGGGGGCAGCGGGGGCAACTGCCCCCTCAATATTCTGACTAAGGGGGCAGTTAGTATTACATATAGCACTTGCACTATATTAAAAATTAAGAATAATTTGCTTTATATTTTTTATACATACGAGTATTCAATAATTTTAGTGGATATTTTTTTCCATAATGGAGTATCTAGTTCGCAGTCCATCCAATGAACGTACGAGTATGTACATGATCATTTCATTTTCATTTCTTCTTCGTCAACAAGAGCATCTCAAATTAACGACAAACTTAACTTCCAAAATAATCGAAGAGAGAAACCATTGAACGTTGATCAACGATTCATTCTCCTTGTCAGAAAACCGTACCGGCGCGCGGCGGAAGAGAGTCTCACAGTAAGATTGGGCTGCCATGCTGAAGATTTGGATGTTCTTCGCTCACAGTTAAAACTTTTGAAGGATATGCCGAATGCCGGGAGCTTAACCTAGATGCTGCGTCGAAATTGCTGATCACTTTCGAAGTAAATCGAATACAGCGAGGTAATACGGCTAGCTAGTAACAAGAATGCTGACGTTTCCAGCAGCATAATCAGAAAGGTTGTTCACAGCTTTGCGACGTCTTAAAATATGTCTACGTTCAAGAATGATGATTCTGAATGTTCACATGGAATTTAGATCTGCCAAAAATCATGAAAGAATTCGTTTCCCGAGGAAACCGGAAAACAACCTTTGGAAAATCGTGTAATGTTAAATTTTATATGCGAAACTATAAGTTGATAATCTTCAACACTTTGGAATTATAATGGGATCCAAATTGGTAACAAATGAAACATAAGGCTTATTCTCATTTTGGGGACTATTCAAGGTGGGTTCTTCTGTTGTTCTCTAATATGTTTCATAACTACTTGGTAATACCAAATAATTGGTATCGTTTCATAGGACATTAATGTGCTAGAGCAAAGGTCCGGTATATGGTTTTTAATATGAATTTGAGAAAAAAATCTTGCCCCCTCAATAAAAAATTCGTTCCGGCGCCCCTGGCTGGAAGCTTTAGAGTCCTACGTGTCTGCGTTCAAAAGTTACAGTCGTTCAAAGATACAAGCGCAAGCGGAGTCAATTTTGCGCATAAAAAGTTTGATGGGGGCCGATGGAAAACATATTGTGGCGCACAATTTGTCCGAGCTATCTACTTTCAAAAGTTCTAGCCTTTCCAAGATGCGATCCAAGGACAAAATTACACTTTGGCTGTTTTGCGGGACAATATGGGAGGATTTTCAATGCGGGACAATCCTGGGGTGTGTCTACCAGGATCTGGCACAGTTGGTCGTCATATTCATACTCCTACTCTGATGCTTTTCTAGGAAATCTTGTTCAGCTCGTTTCCAGGCCGGCCAAAAATCAATCAGCGATTTTAGTGGCTAAACCAGTGGTTCCCAACTCGCAAATCACTGCGGACTTCATATCCTGAAACTGAATCACTAACCGACCATCATTTTTTCATGAAAGGAAGCTTTCTTACAAGGCTGTAACCTTTTTCAAACCATTACTTCATTAGATTTTCTTCCACGACAATATAAAGATGAAAACCAATGGAAAAAACGTAGGTAACATCATTAGGAAGCGCCATGTACCTTCCACTGTACCTTCCCTGCGTAGAATTAATTTCAGGCTGACTCCATGCTCAGATTAGCCAAACCATTGCTAAACAGTTCGCTCGAATTTTATCTGTTTTCATATGCTTTTTAAATAACGTTAAAATGCTGCGAAGTGAGAAAATGTTCTTGGAAATAACATTATCACATTACTCTGCTCTTTTTTGGTACTTTTTCAAGTTGACTGCACGTGGTTCTATGAATCAAAATTAAAAGTTCACCGGGTATTGACACAAGCTGAATTACGTAACAATCAATAAATCAGGAACAATATTGCCATGCAGCATTTCTCATTTCAGTACACTCAGAAAAATTTCAATGGGAAATCCCATTAAACCAATCATTTGGTCCCATTATTTTTAGTGAATAGGAAAAATCAGATTACTTTAAAAGGATAGGAACCATTACTTTCACTCGATAAATATCTGTTTGTTTTAATAGTTGACTCATAAAAAAAAACATACACATGGTCTAGTTATTTTCCAATAAGATACGTCTTATTGAATTAATAGGATCAATCCTATGTAATAAAAAAACCTTGTTAATTTAATGGGACAAACTGATTAAAATGTAATCCGATGTCCCATAGAATTTACGAGATATATTTTATTCCATACAAAATATCTCAATAGAAATTCGTCCAGTTATATTAATTTTTGCATATGTTTACTTTTGTGAAGAAATCAGGTAAAATGCCAATTTAAATAATGGTACAAAACCATTAAAGTTGACTGGGTCCATTTTTCTGAGTGTACTTACATTTCTCAATTTCTCTTTGCACACTTGTTTTCATAACTGATTAATCGTTTTTTGGGGTTTAACAAACCGAAATCACTGTTTTACTTTATATTCAATATACTGATGGTTCAACAAATCTCTGCGGTAGGTACGGTAAACCCCGCGCTGTGTCGGTCCAGCTTTAGTAAAATGTAATTTAAGTAATAAGAATGTAATACAGTACATTGGTGTTTTAGCAGAACGCAGATAACTTTGTACCGATTTTGGGCGATCTCTGGCGACTGTTGGGCTTTCGATACACGGAGAGAAAAATATGGAATAAATTCAACAAAATCATACAATGAAATTCACAAATACATTTTCACTAAATTTGTAGTGAGAGTTATTAAAATGTAGTGAAATTGATTACAATTCAGTTATTTTTGCTGGTTCTGGCCTATTGTAAAAATGATTGCAGTGTAATGAAAAAAATCATTGCATGATATTTGTATGGGTAGGTAACATTTATTGTGTTTATGGTAATTTTCATCACTGTCTGTAATAATAATTATTGCACGGTGTACATGCAATTAACAAGAGCGCGTAATAATTATGAAACTGTCAAAAAACAAGACGAATTATTCGCAGAACTTGTAATCTTAGATAGCTTAGGTGTAGGACGTAGGACTACGAAACGATAGGTCCCCGGTTCAATTCCCAGTAGAAGCAAATTGTAAAAAGGTAAAGTTAAAATAGGGATAAATAGGGATAATAAGGATAAAATAGAAGTAAAAAATAAAAAAAGGTAAAAATAAAAAAATTATATCGCCAAATTTATCTTCCTGGCAAATTTTATTACCCACTAATTGTTAATTTTATTACAGCGCAATGACATTTTTCATTACAGAAGTAATAACTTTTACAGCAGTTGCAATAGGGTCAAAAATCATTACAAATGCAACAGTTTTTATTACAGTTTTAATACCTTTCACTACATTTTTTGCTCTCCGTGTAGTATATTTATATTTGTGAAGAGTTTATCCTAGTAACTGTAGTTTTTAAATTAGTCTTTAGAAAATATAAGTTTTTCATAAATAGTTGCTAGAGTTTCCTGCGGACCACTTACGGGTCTCTTGGCAAACAGTGGTCTAAACAGTCAAAAACCCTTATCGATTTCGTCGCCCAGACACTAAATACGTATTGTAATAAATTATTTTTTACTGTTATCCAAAAAATTTCCGCTTTAGTTCGACTGAAGAAGGTTTGCTAAATCGCTTTGCAGATACTGCTTTAGATTTACAATGTAATTAGTCCTTAACTTTCTACGGTCTATGGAGTAGTATACAGTACATAAAGAAGACAATTACATTCTACTTTTTTTATCACAGATTTTTTTTATTTTCAATCCTCTTGTATTTCATTTAAATTCACTATAAGTATAGCTTTTTCTGATTATGACTAATCAATTTTTACCTGTCACTTGCGTTATTGCCTCACGAGCGTTTGCTGACGACGATGCTTTTCGGAATAGACTTATCACGGCCCTCCTGAAAAAGAGATCGTAATAGAAATTTTTCCAAAACAAAAATACACAGTACAGTTTTCTTCGATAATTACAGAAAGATGTGAAGTCTGGCAATACACACCGAAAAACCACAGTTGTCTGTTTCTTTTTTTGTTTGCCTCCGAACGAAATTTACATATAACTTACCGAAAATTTTGCCCGCTCAAACAGTAAAGGACGAAATTTATACCGAAATTTGTCATAAACAAAAACCAGCATATGTATTGCATAATCACAGCTCTTTTCGATATTTTGCCATTCTGTAATAAAACGTGAGAGAAACTATAATGTATTCAAGTGACAAATCTGCAAATTAATTTATTTTGTTTTTCGTTATAAATATATTAACATAGCTATTTGACAAAAGTGAAACTGTCAATTGAATCCAATTATTCATAAACCCTTATTCTTCTTCTATTCTTCTCAGTACCGTATAGCCCCATGTTGCAAGCACTATATATTTCCCATCTGCACATGTACGGAAATTTGGACCACGCCGAGATTCGATCTCCGGGCCTCTAGATTACAAGAATCGTAGAGTGCGACTCAACTAAGTGAGCCACAGAGCGTGATATAAACCCTTATTGGATTTGGGAAAAATGGGTTAAAATAGGATTAATTTTTATTTTTTTACAAAAACATGGTAAACAGGGTCTTTCAATTCATCGAAATTTTAGTTCAAAAATAGGGTCAGAGTTTTCCAATTTTTAAATTTTTTCCTAAAAATGGGGTCAAGTTTTCAATTTTCTGTATTTTTTTTTAGTTTTTCGGTTTTTCAAAATTTTGAAACTGTACCTACATTTCCGCGAAAACCTGTCCATGAACATGTTAGAGAAAACATGATTGCGGGTCCAATGCAACATTAATCTTTAAAATGCGTTAAGCGGTATCGCTGCAATTGATTTGGCGTTTTGCGAATTTCACCCTGTTTCCCAACGAAATTTTAGTGGGAAGCTACGGGTTCGAGCTGACCACCACCCACCCCACATAAAGAACGAGAAAAATGCATATTTTGCGATAAAAAATTAAAAACCGTTTAATCTCAAAATTTATTTTATGATATGGAATTATGCTAAAAATTGCAAATTTAAATTATCAATCGTAGTAATACCGCTCAACGGATTTATAATATTTATATCTCTGTGAACGTGCAATCATGTTCTCTCTAACGTATTCATGAAGAGTTTTTCGCCGAAATTAATACATAGTTTCAGAGCTATGAACCAAAAAACGGGAAAACTGCGAAAATGTTGGGGTTTTCGTGATTTTGACCCTGTTTTGCAACGAAATTTTAGTGGGATGCTTCGAATTCGTGCTCAACACCCCAAAAACCATAAGAAACAAAAAAAAAATTTTTTATCCACTACGTTTTGCAATCTTATGTACTAGGTTTATCACCTGGCCACCACTCACCACTAGAACTCGTTACTGAAAATAATTTCTATATAAATAGATTGGCCACCGGTTTGAGTTATAATAAACCGTTGAGTTATCGTGCTGTAACTAAACATTCTGCCGACGAAATACTGCATTACTGGTATAATCTCCAAGGTAATCTAAGGTAAGGATCGCATACTTCCTTAGAGTGTAAGAGATGTTAGTCTGAGCACGACGCATCTCATATTACCTACGCATTGGTAACCTCACGGGTCACTACTTAGTGATATAACAAAAATTCACCTTCTGCAAATGTGCACCTACTGAAATGGAACCAGGCTACTGCCAAAGTCTGCGTAAACCAACTATTTAAGTAATGAATGCTGAAAAGCGGTTGCTCAGCTCAATACTGCAGTTTCTTAAAAATTCATCAGGTTTGCTGAGTTTCTTTGGGATCAGTTTAGGCTATTACACATTAGCACAGTCCTTTACGTTGGTTGCTTGCTTTAAGTACAGTAACTAGTTCGGTGATCGGCGAGAGTTCCTATATAAAAAGTTCGCACTTTGAAGCTTAAGCATCAACAATTTGGCTGGAATAATTCTTAATTGTTGGCTATTGATTGAATTTTTAGTCAAAAGTAATGGCTTTATCGGTGTTTCCTTAACGAAACACGTAACTCGGCGCCTCTTAAAATTCTTGGCTACAACAATAGGTCTGATACGGATCCTGGAATGTATAGATTGCAGTCATAGTCATTTTATAAATTAACGACCCGGGCGACTGCCCGGTTTGCCCTCTCCCTCTAGGAGTGGGGGCTACAGGCCAAGACCAGTTGACTAATCCTCTTCTATGAGGATTGTACTCCCAGTGTACCTATGTAGTTTGTAATTTTAGGAATTTATATTTTTCACTCGTTTATTTGAACGTGGGCCTCGGCAGCTCAAACCGTTCCACAATCACTCCACTGTGTTGCCACTTTAGACACAAATCCTATATAAAAAGTTCGCACTTTGAAGCTTAAGCATCAACAATTTGGCTGGAATAATTCTTAATTGTTGGCTATTGATTGGATTTTTAGTCAAAAGTAATGGCTTTATCGGTGTTTCCTTAACGAAACACGTAGCTCGGCGCCTCTTAAAATTCTTGGCTACAACAATAGGTCTGATACGGATCCTGGAATGTATGGATTGCAGTCATAGTCATTTTATAAATTAACGACCCGGGCGACTGCCCGGTTTGCCCTCTCCCTCTAGGAGTGGGGGCTACAGGCCAAGACCAGTTGACTAATCCTCTTCTATGAGGATTGTACTCCCAGTGTATCTATGTACATAGTTTGTAATTTTAGGAATTTATATTTTTCACTCGTTTATTTGAACGTGGGCCTCGCACCTCAAACCGTTCCACAATCACTCCACTGTGTTGCCACTTTAGACACAAATCCTCAACACGGTGCTTGCTCTTAATGTGCGCTTACAAGGCTACTGGAAAACAATTTCAAAGACCTCGACGCGTCACGTTCCTGTAACGAAAGCTAACAGAAAAGTAAAGTCGGTGTTTTCGAATTTTTCGAAATTTTTCCAAAACACATTTTCAATATAGAATAAAAGATGTACTTTACTATCGGAATCTTAAATTCATTTTAATACAAAGTCAAAAGTTTTCTGCTTACGTGTTGTACATCAGCTTTTTCTCCATTTCCACATAAATTTCTGTACACAACACTTTTTCAGCACTTTAAACGGGCCAGTTTCCAATCATTTTATCGTCTTTGATCATACGTGCCTGTCTACCGATGGATTTTCCATATTTTCGCCTAAAGTTCAATCACGTAAAAGGACCCCTTTTAGTCGGAAAATTTTCCATGTAATGACATTGATAGCCTGAAATATTTGTTTTGTTTTTTCTCTTTATTCGAGGAACTTTTGATATCCTTTCGCATTATAAAAAGAAAAAAAAATCGAAAAAAAGAAGGAAATAAGAAAAAAAAAAACCAAAGACCATGTCAATTCTCCGTTTTTGTGTTCGAATAAGCTCGTGCACTTGCTGCGACGTGCGCGTTGTTTGCTTGAAGAGCAAAAAATATAATCTTTATACAGGAGGCCATGTCAATGAAAAAACTTTTTCCATATAAACACCGTAGGAAATTCTGATTCTCCCGTGTACCGTGGTTATATTTCAACGTTGGAAATATAGGGTGCGGTTCTGAAACGGAACGGTTGCGTATGTTCAGACAACACGTTCCGTTCTCTTTCAAATCTACCGACCGTTACGAATCAGAAACTTCTCCTTACAAACAGATCCCCTAAGCGTCCCCTTGCGAGGCATAGCTTTATTGATTGAAAGAAATTTACAATCTGCCGTTGAAACGTGCAGTCCCGCCCTCATTTAATTATTAAACTATTTATACTCAAAATAAAATGTATCTGCATCTCGTTTGAAACTGGAAATTTTAATTTTCGAACAAAGTGTAGCATCTGTGATGTGTCAATTGTCACATTTTTCATTTTCTGAGAGATGACGGAAGGAAGACCAAATCTGATCCATATCTATTCGGTTACAGAACCAAATATAAAACAGTTTGCAAAATGCGGCACAGTTGTCGGAACATACGCAACTGTTCCATTTCGGAACCACACCCATTATGTGCGGTGTATTCGAAAACGTATCGTATGGTGTCTGACGAATATTAGGGAAGATTATTATGGTAGAGCTCTAATGAAAATGTTGTTTCGGACAGTTTTCTTTTACTTAGTTGTACTCCATTTATTCTTTTTTTATGTCGCCTTTTTATTAAGAATGGGGTTGACACTTTTCATTTAAGGAGCCAACACCAACACATTTCGATAAATTTACAAAATTCAATGCTATCTTTTGGGGAAAGGTTCAATAAATAAAGTTCAAGTGTGGGAGTGCTAAACGTGGAAATTTATTTGAATTTGTTCAAACGTGTAAATTTCGATTTTTAATTGATGCAGTGAGGAACGTGGAAGTCGTACTTTATGTTGAGATGCATACGGTACTAGTCAGAATATTATTTATGATTTTTTTCATCGCATTTTTCTTTTATATATAATGTGGAATCATTTGATTAAAAAAAAAAAAACAAATTTTCTATCCACTTAAACATTAATGGAATAAATCAATGATTTACATTTGTTTCTAATGAGCTTCTCCACACTAGGATAAGAAAATTCAGTTTATAGGTCCCCACTGTACTCTATAAATCCTTCTTCCATTTCATTAAGATTCACTTAAATCCAATATAGCCGCTACGTTTTATCCTCCGCGTTCGGCTCTGCCGGCATTTAGACATTGAAAAATGGAAAATTGAAAATTCATCAGCGAAGAAGCGCTCACTATTTTCAATTAAACATTGATAGAACTCTTTCAAATTTGACATCCTTTGTCTCGCCTGCCATTTTTTGTTTTGTGAAATCCGTCAGTCTTCCACCTAATAAGAATTGATGACAATATAAAACGAAGACACTGACTCTCTATTGTATGGAGGCTTCGTGCATAGTCCACATTGAAGTCTATGTCGTCGCTGTAAAACAAAACCGGCATAAGTGCAAAAATTTCGTTTTTGAGTTTTTGATATCAAAAGAATTTTTTTCTCTATTCTTATGTCATACCGGCACATTGTATAGTTGAGTGAAAATACATCAAATAGGGTTGTGCCGGTGTTCATTTCGGCGCAAATTGCCCTTCAATTTAGTAAAAGACAGATCTATCGGGCAATACGACAATCGCTTCAAAAATTTCCGAAGAAAAACCATTCATAATTGTAAGTAAAACCAAATTATCTTACAATATTCCTTATAGAATACTGTGCAACAGTGAAAATAGTGCCCCTGTTTTTAAATCAAACTGGCATAACTGCTCTGATTTTAAAACCAAACTGGCATATCTGCAGATTTCTTCTAAATTAAGCATTTTTTAATTTATTTGTAACTACTACTTCAATAATAACAGTATGTATATAAACTTAATTCAATTTTGTGTGACTTTGTGGTGACGTTTATATTAAAATACCGTTGGCAAAAACTTCAAAACCCTCTGGTGTAAAATATGGATTTTGCAGATATGCCCGTTTTGTTTTACAGCGACGATGTATATCTTTCGTCCTGAACTTGATTTTGACTAATGCGAAATAGGTCCCAGATTGACAAAACCGCATGTCCCATTATTTTTAACCACAATAGATCCTGGTTGAATTTGTTGATGCCATCGACGATAATGAGTTTTTCAACTCTGCCTTGGTGACTATAGATGTAATGGGGACAAAGTATGTAAGCATCTTCTTGATGGCATAAATATTTTCCCTCGGCATGCCTTACTTGAAATATGTACGTACGCCTACGTTGAAGTACGTTGCAAACAAGAATGTTTAAGATATGAGCTGAAAATACTTGCCTGAATGATGCATATAGCAGCAATATGAGTGTTTTTGATGAAATTGAGTTTCAACGCCCTTCTCTGAATGTTCATTTCTATGCGAAATTGATTTACGCCTCAATGTAACTTTTCCTGCGAATCATCTACCGATTTGCCCCCAATAAAGATTAACATAAAGTTGACAATTCTGTATAAAGTCCAAGATAAATATGATCCTCGTGAATCTGATTATTATTTACCTAAAGAAGAAGATGTTTGACAAAGAATTTCTTTATATTCCTTCAAGCAGTTTGGAATTTCAAATATTCCCTAAATAATTTGCCCCGACTTTTCCCTAAAACTGGCATCTTCGTTATTTCAATAACTTTTAGTCTTGCATGTATATGTTTGCATGATGAAATTGTTGACGTTTTTGTTATTAATAATTATTATTTATATATCACTACTATATACTCATTGAAACTAGTTTCGAAGTCAACAAAGGGCTCCCACTATATGTCAATCGGAATTGTAAAGAAAAAGTGTTAACACGAGTACATCCACTTTTTAAGTCATCTCAAAAAGAGTCGTAGTCGTAGTCTATCAGAGAGAAAAAACTATCGATTTGATAGCAAAATATAATTCTGAAATCCGTCATCATTAAGACAATTCTGTTAGACCTTCTGGTCGAAAAACTACATACTTTTCGAATAACATTCAAAATGAAGTAATTACTCGCTTAGGATAGGAAAGTAAGAGTCCAATTATCAAAGAAATTCACGATGCGAAATACTTTGCCAAAATTTCTAAAAATGCTCCATCGAAGAAAGATTTCTTTGTTTTGTCGAATCGGAGTCTAAAAATAGATTGGCAAATGAAATTGAAGACTTACTAAGTCACACGATCTATATTTGAAATATTGTCGAGCTCCGATATTTGCGCAAGACAGGAAAGTACAGAGGTGTTCAATCTCGTTTAAAGCTTCTATTGCACACTTTATTCCATGTTCCATTTTTCGGAATAATTCACAGTTTGTTTGTTTTCTTTTCGTCATCTCCCCTCAAATGGGATGTAATTTTAAGTTATTTGCCTGTATCGCTAAAAAACAGAGACATTCGTTGGTCATCGAAGCAACATACTGTGTCGACAGTTCATAAGTACCAGGCAAACGTTTGTAGACATTGGAGGGTTAAGCATCCAATAAATCTAATGAAGAAACATACACTGGTGCAAAGATGCTGATAACACAATTAAAAGATTTCCATTTCTTATGTAGGCTGGTTATTTGGAACAAAATTGATACAGTCAATAAAATATTACAAAAAAAAAAGAACATTAGCACTAGCAACTTAAATGAATATATTCGTCCATGAACCCATTGAGAAATGAAGGACTTGACACATTATGCAACTACAACATTGACCACGCTTAATCTCTCAATATAATCCCAGAATTAGTGAAATTTTAGTTGTGAAAAAAAAAAAACGTTTATTATCCTTGAATTAAAATTTTCAAAATATTTCGAAATACTGCAACTTATTTATAGCTTTTACTTAAGTAGCGAGTTGTTAAATACAGTAAAACTTCGTTATAACGCTTCCGGATATAACGCTTTCCCGGCTATAACGCTCTTTTTTCTCGGTCCCGGTCCCATTAGCATTTATTACAGGGAATTTATATTCGTTATAACGTTACTATTTCCCGGTTATAACGTTCTTTTCCCAGTCTAATTTTCTTAAAACAGCTTATACAGGGTGTCCGGAAACTGCCGCATAAACGCACCAATTATGATTCCTCAGTTGATTTCCAGCAAAAAAAGTTGTACGGAACATACCCCTTAGCTTAACCCTTTAGCTGCCACAGACATTTGAAGATTTTTGAAAAAATCATTTTCTTGCACGACTTAAAGCTCAATATCTCCAAAACTAGACCAGCTAGAATAGTGAAACAAAATGATTCTTACAGCCAACAAATTTACCTATAAAATAAAATTAACCACACTAAAATCAGATAAGAGGTTTGGTTTTTACAGAGCTTCAAAGTTAAATTTGTGTGATTTCACCCAAACACATTCTATTTTTTCATTTTAAATTTTCTCCAACTTCGGCCAAGGAGAGGTGCTTGTACGATTCTTTTAAAAATTGGCGCATAGTCTTACGATCATATCTTCCTTACATCATTTTATTCTAGCTCTATTATTTCTAACAGTTTTAATACCTTAAAGGTATGTACTGAGCTCACCGGGCGAAAAACTTGCATATATGTCTCCCGTGAAAACGGTGCCGTGGAGACTTGCTTTTTATTCACTCAATGTAAGATAAATGTTCACTCGCGGTTTGATTGATTGTCGATGACATCTTTTCACTGTGAAATAAAGTGCAACTGCATTTATTTTCGCTGGCGAAATGTCAAAAACAGGTGTGGAGACTTTCATGTGAAGTGAGTACCACCAAGCGAATTCGATTTCACGATCATCAAAATTTTGACAGTATTTGCATGGATTTCACGTGAACTGACGATGTTAGTACCTACTTTAAGTGCAGAAAAATAAATAACAGGCGCGACAATCCAGCATTGGACTAAGGCCGCAGGATGTGTTAGTGACATCCTATTTCCAAGATCTTATCTGCTTTTTTTTTGTTGAGGTAATGAGATCAGCATCACGCTCAGCAGTGTTATTTATCCCCATAAATGGGTACTCGTTTAACATCTGAGTGAGATCATAGTCCGTCACAAGCTCGTGAGTTCGAAAAACACCATGGAACACGGTGAGATTCGAACTCATGAGCCTGTGCCCCGAAGGTGCGCGCACTAACCGCTAGACCAGCCAGACTACAAGTGCAGAAAACTAGGGTTAATGTTGGCTTTGACTTTTCTCTGATTCCCTACATTCTAGTTAGTATAGTGATTTTAGCTGAAAAAATGATGAAACCCAAACATCCAAAAAAAGAGCTGACTTTTGATGCCAAATTGTTCTATGGCCTGACCGCATTACGTAGTAAAAAGTTAGACTTATTTGCGCGTCACATTTGGGGGAGAGGGGGTGGAAAAAGGGCGAAATTATGATTTTTCGCCAATATCTTGTTAACTGTAATATTTACAGCAAAATGTTCTAAGGACGATTTAAACTACACAAAATTTCCTTTCTAATGATATATTATATCATATACCTTCTCTTGGCAGATTATATACTAGACCTTAAAACATTTGGTGTAATCTCGATTTTTTGATAGTTACATTTGGCGCTCTAGCTCTTGAAGTAATTTAATTGGAGCCATGGTAATTGGGATATCTATTCCTAACAATATATAGCTGTCCCACACGGAGACTCAGGCTGCCCCGACAAAGCATCCCCCTATAGCCCCTATTAACATTTAAAAAAAAGACATGCCTGTAACTTTTCGCCGAATCACAGCAGGCGGGAAAAATTTTGGTAAACGTTAAGGCTAAGTCCCATTAGGCCCTCCACCAAATATTACTTCGATCTGATTAAAACAAAGGGTACCTTCCATACAAAATGACCGGAAAATTGCCTACGAGCAAAACTTTAATTTTGGTTGACTTGTTCCCTTATTTCTTACTAAACTAGTGGCATTGAATTTGAATAATTTGTATGGGAGGTACCCTTTGTTTTAATCCGATCGAAGTAATATTTGGTGGAGGGTCTAATGGGACTTAGTCTTAACGTTTACCAAAATTTTTCGCGCCTGCTATGATTCGGCAAAAAGTTACAGGAATGTCTTTTTCTTAAATGTTAATAGGGGCTATAGGGGGATGCTTTGTCGGGGCAGCCTGAGTCTCCGTGTGGGACAGCTATATATTGTTAGGAATAGTTATCCCAATTACCATGGCTCCAATTAAATTACTTCAGGAGCTAGAGCGCCAAATGTAACTATCAAAAAATCGAGATTACACCAAATGTTTTAAGGTCTAGTATATAATCTGCCAAGAGAAGGTATATGATATAATATATCATTAGAAAGGAAATTTTGTGTAGTTTAAATCGTCCTCAGAACATTTTGCTGTAAATATTACAGTTAACAAGATATTGGCGAAAAATCATAATTTCACCCCTTTGCCACCCCCTCCCCCCAAATGTGACGCGCAAAAAAGTCTAACTTTTTACTGCGTAATGCGGTCAGGCCATAGAACAATTTGGCATCAAAAGTCAGCTCTTTTTTTGGATGTTTGGGTCTAGAGCTAAAGTCACTATACTAAGTTATTAATTATAAAATATTTATTTTGGTTTTGGGATTAATATTAAAATCTTATTAATTTGACCTAATATGTATTTTCCTTGATATAGATACATATTTGTATTTTCTCCTCTATATGATCTGGAAGTGTTAAATTTAGTTTAAAAATGAAGTTTTTTTGTTGTTATGTTATTGCATGTGCATGATATAGAAAAAAATCCCACTTCTATTCCTCACCTTTTTCTTCCCATGGCAAGAAGGATCTAAACTCTCCCCGCTAGCTCTTGCTGGGCAGTGCATTTTATTTGCATCATTATAGAAATACATAGCAGTTTGAAAGTATAACCCTTAGAGAAAGCATGCGTTAGTCCAGAGTGCGCATCAGAAAGTAAAAATGGCACCGTTTTCACACTATTGCAGTTCAAGTACATACACTGCGTTTCACTTGAATAACACACTCTATACATTAGATTTATTTTCTCAATATCTTTAAAAAAAATGAAGACAACAGATATTTTGTATTTTTTATTTGCCATTTGATTAATTAGCTTTAATTTGAAATAAAAAGAATTCGAATTTTTCCAACATGTAATCTTAGAAAGAAAAAAAATGTAAAACACCAATGAAAAAACACAGGAATTCTGTTTCACTTGAATAGCACACTTTTTTTAAACCTATTTTAATTAACTTTTTATGCAGTGAGGATAACTTATTATTGTTCAGAATACAAGTTGAGATCAATTTGAATTAAAATCAGCAATTTTAGTAATGGGTTGAGCCTCCCCCGTTTGAAATAACCTCCTAGATCCTATTAGGCAAATAATCGTACAAACTTTTGATGTAAGCAAGGGAAATGGTAGCCCATGATGGCAGAATGGCTTCAATTATTTCAGTCTTTGTTGAAAATTATTTACCAGACTCATAAACTTTTCTAAGCAGCCATCACCAAACATTTTCTATTATGTTTAGATCCGGCGAGTATGGTGGCCAGTTCAAAAGAGTAACATTTTTGGACTCGATAAACGACTTTACGGCACGGGCAGTGTGTATTGGTTCATTGTCTGGTTGTAAAGTCCACGGCAATGGTCCAAAGAGACTTTCGAATGTCGGAAAAGCCTTTTCTAAAACACCTTGATACGACTTAGCATTCATAGTGGTGTCTAAGAATTGGAGTTCACAAGTGCCGTAGTAGGATTTGGCTCCCCAAACCATAACGCCGCAAACTCGACTGTGCAAACGATCCAACTGGTGAGTCTCCTTCCTTAAATCATAAAAATAACAGTTATATCCATCGGGCCCTTCCAAATTAAATTTCTTCCCATCAGAAAAAACAACGCGATATCACTCTTTGGTCCATGACATGTTGGTACGCGAAAAAGTCAACCGAGCTTGTTTATGAGGGGGTTAAGAGGTGTTTTTTTTAATTTTAGACGCTTTAGGTCTTCAGCTTTTGAATTAGCACGCCATACAGTTGTTTTACTCGCACTGAGACCAACTTTTAACCGAATTTTGTCCACAGAATCATATGTGAAATCGATGCTTCACGCAAAATAGATCACTTATCTGCATAAGAGCGTACACAGCTCACTCGACCTTTCATATTTTTCCATAATTTTCACAATTTTTAATTAAATTGTAAATCACGTTTCTGCCTTTTCCAATTTTTTTCGATATTTTAGTCACTGAAAAGTCACAATCCCTGTAATTTTTTATTTTAACTTATTCTTCGCTTGTTAAGGCTTTACCACGACCCAAATTTTTTTAAAATCAACGAATCGTATTTAAATTACTCAAAACGACTATAGATTGTGATATTGTGACCACGTGCACCACGTATTTGAAGCTTAAACCCAACTGTGCTATTCTAGTGAAACAAAAAATCTGCTCGCTTTTGAAGCAAATTGGTGAAAAAAGGTAACGGTAAATTTGGAGAGTATAATTTTTCTTTTGGGGAACCCACACCAACAAGACAAAAAAAAAGTACTAGCAAAGTCATAAGAATATTGATATATAAGCAAATTACAATGAAAAAACGGAATGTGCTATTCAAGTGAAACGCAGTGTATGTGTGCAAATTTAATTCAAATGTAAATTTTTTGTTTACAATTGAGAACATAAAATCCGCGTAGTATTTATTACTCTCTTAAAATGCCGACGTGATAATTAACCCTTCTGTTGGCGTATAGATCTAGACAGACCATTGGTACTATATTTTGGTGAAATATACCGTACAACAATATTTTCCACCATTTTCCATATATTTCAAAGGGACTGACGGCCACAAATGTGATTTAACGGCGAAATATAAACTATGTCTAAAGAAACGAAAAAAACGGCGTATCATCGTAAGACACAGTATGTATACTGTGTCTAGAACTAAAATTAGACTTCTACAAAAAATAAAATTAATTTTACAGAAGATTCAGCTAATTCTCAGGCATATTAGCTCGTATGCAGCGACAGAAGGGTTAATAATGGCATTGACAATATTTTGACATTTGAAATAATTCTTGGAGTGTAGTGTAATAAATTTGGAGTCAAACACATATAGGTTGTGTGATCACATAGCAACTCTGGACTAAAGCATGCAATGCTTGCTATGCTTTCTCTAAGGTATAACCTAACTTCTATATAGTTTGACAGGAATTGATAAATTTGATAAATTATTTCTTCAGGAAGATTTGTAGGTATGTCCTGTTCTTGTGCGAAAGAATGTTGGCATTGCTTTAGAAAAACTAACTTTAAATAAACAAACTTTCGAACATAATGTCTCATTTCATTATATAACGAGACCGAGTTCTAATCGTGCGAATAGCACGATGAGTATATACCCTATACCCATGTGCAGACCTAGAAGGCGCGCAAAAACCCAAAATATTCAATTTCATATTTTTTGTAGGGGAGGGAGGGGTAGGTGGGCCAGACTTGGTACATCTTTATTATCTTATCAAGGCATCCAAAGGATACCATTTGATACTAGTTTGAAGTTTTTCGCGGCATTCTATCAAAAGATATGGTGGAATATTGCTTTGTAGGGGATGTAGGGGTAGGGGTAGTCACACCTTCCCCACTTTCTACCAACTTCAAGCATATGTCACAATTAGGCATTGATGAAAATTTCAGGTCGCAAGCGATATTCTGTCGAAAAATATGACCGAATTAACCCCTTCAGTCCTCATTTAAATGTAGTGAAGGGAAAAATCTAAATTTTTGGCAATCGGCTTGAAATGCCTCAAATATGACTCGTACTAAATTTCGTGAAAATTGATGCAGTAGTTTTTAAGTTATAGCATGTACAGTATACTGTACATGGGGTTTCAGCGAGCAAGACATATTATGTTTCTTCTTCACAACACAATGGGAATGTCTGATTGAAGTTAGTTACTAATCTACTTTAAAATAAAAGAATGTGTTTCAAATATGCCAAATACTTAAGTTTTATTGAAAAAAGAAAAAAAGTCATACATGATACTTTATTTTATGTGAAAATCATACAAACAATTCCTTTTTTTGTTGATGCAAAGGTGTACATCGCATTTTATACAACGAACATGCGATCTTTCTCGACAACCATGCATTTTGCAATTGCTTGGTTGTTGTTTTCCGTCGTTATAAGGTAGCTGCCCAATTTGGTCCAAGGATATTTCCCGAAACGGGCGTTGTTCAAAACGTGATGGCGTCGATGAACGGCTTGATGTCGGAGTGCATTCCCCAGTTTGTAAAGAAGATGGCCGGCCTCTCTTCTTTTCAACTAATACCTTACCAACTTTCATCAAATCATCTGCCAGTCGCATTTTAAATTTCATTTGGTCCATTATATCCTTTTGTGGAATTTTGTGGAATATAGCATCTTTGCGATACTCCAACCAGCTGAATACAACGGCCAAGTCAAAAGCATGAAAAATCATCCGTTAAGTCCATTTCTTGGACCGGATAAATATTCTGTATGTACTCACGAGCTGATCCAGTAAGTCAACGCCTCCCATTGCCTGATTGTATTTTTTTACAATTTCGGGACGATCTACTTCAATGTGTTGTTTCCCTTTGTTGTCCCATCTTTTAGCTTTGTCTGTACTGCGAATGCCCACAAAGTTAGATGCAAGGATAACTGGCTTGTTATCAAGCCATTTTACAATGACTATGTCTCCATTTTTGTTCACCAGCTCTTCAGAAGAACCTCTGGGCATTTTTGAAAATTTCTTATTATCGGTAAACGTAGGATTGAAAAATCCGTTCAGTCGCACAGTCCCTGCAGCATTGATATTATTTTCTTTCAGAATCCGTAAAAGAAAATAGTTTGAAAAATAGTTATCGTAGTATAACTCATGATATTTTCCATCGTTTATTCTACGGGACAACGTGTAAGCTACTCCTGCTCCTAAACCTAGCTTCTGCTTCGCCGCGTAGTCTATTTCTGTTGTACTACCCTGGTACAGCATGAAATCGTATGCCATGCCTGACTTACCGCACAAAAAGAATATCTTGACTCCCCATGGATTAGGCTTTCCTTTGACGTATTATACATTATACTATACAACATGAGACCTGATGTACAATATACTGTACACAGATTCAGAGCTCTCAAATTCACAAACTATCAGCTTTTCACACTTAATTTTTAGTTTATAACATCACTTATTGTTCTAAGCGTTAGAAAAAAAATGCAATGCTACTACAAAAATTATGATTAAGGATATAATTGGGAAAATGTGTGTAGTTACCTCGTAATGCCATGTTGATGCTGACACAGTCACAGATAAAGTGTAATATTTTCGTCTACGCTTTACATATAGACTTTTCACTTGCCTTAGAATAAAGGCAAGCTATTAGGGATTCAGATTCTTAATTCGAAAGCTTTCAGTTTACTTTTATTTAGAGACAGTAATAGTGAAAATATCGTGTACAGTATACTGTACACCGGGTCTGAAAGAGTTAAACTATCACGGAGGGGTCATTTGTATGGGAGGTAGGGGAACCCTTGGTCCGATTTGGCCCATTTTAAATACCATTCAAGCTTTTATCAAAACAATCATCTGACCAAAATTTAAAATGGCTAACTTCATTATTTCGGGAGTTATCGTGCGAACTGACAGACATACGGACGGACAGACAGACAGACAGACAGACAGACGGACATGGCTTATTCGAATCAGGAACCGACCCTGATCATTTATATATATACTTTGCCATACCTCCGGTGGCTCTTTTGAGGTGTTACATAAATCGTCGTAACAAAAACAATATACCCTATACCATCTTATGGGTATAGGGTATAATTACATACAATTAATCATTATTAGGTGATCCGTTTGGGTCCAAATTTGAATTACTATTAAAAGGAGCAGTGCTTAATATTTACTTATTGAATATAATTTTATTGAAATATTGTCGCGACTATTGCTGGTCGCTTTGAAAGGCAAATACATACAGCTTGAAAGTATAACCCTTAGAGAAAGCATAGCAACCCATGTGCATGAGTTAGTCCAGTGGGCATCAGAAAGTAAAAATGGCACCGTTTTCACACTATTGCAGTTCATATGTAGTATGTGTGCAAATTTAATTCAAATGTCAATTTTTTTTTACAATTGAGAATATAAAATCCGCGTAGTATTTATTACTCTCTTAAAATGCCGACGTGATAATTAACCCTTCTGTTGGCGTATAGATCTAGACAGACCATTGGTACTATATTTTGGTGAAATATACCGTAGAACAATATTTTCCACCATTTTCCATATATTTCAAAGGGACTGACGGCCACAAATGTGATTTAACGGCGAAATATAAACTATGTCTAAAGAAACGAAAAAAACGGCGTATCATCGTAAGACACAGTATGTATACTGTGTCTAGAACTAAAATTAGACTTCTACAAAAAATAAAATTAATTTTACAGAAGATTCAGCTAATTCTCAGGCATATTAGCTCGTATGCAGCGACAGAAGGGTTAATAATGGCATCGATAATATTTTGACATTTGAAATAATTCTTGGAGTGTAGTGTAATAAATTTGGAGTCAAACACATATGGGTTGTGTGATCACATAGCAACTCTGGACTAAAGCATGCAATGCTTGCTATGCTTTCTCTAAGGTATAACCTAACTTCTATATAGTTTGACAGGAATTGATAAATTTGATAAATTATTTCTTCAGGAAGATTTGTAGGTATGTCCTGTTCTTGTGCGAAAGAATGTTGGCATTGCTTTAGAAAAACTAACTTTAAATAAACAAAACAAGCGATATTCTGTCGAAAAATATGACCGAATTAAACTATCACGGAGGGGTCATTTGTATGGGAGGTAGGGGAACCCTTGGTCCGATTTGGCCCATTTTAAATACCATCCAAGCTTTTATCAAAACAATCATCTGACCAAAATTTAAAATGGCTAACTTCATTATTTCGGGAGTTATCGTGCGAACTGACAGACATACGGACGGACAGACAGACAGACAGACAGACGGACATGGCTTATTCGAATCAGGAACCGACCCTGATCATTTATATATATACTTTGCCATACCTCCGGTGGCTCTTTTGAGGTGTTACATAAATCGTCGTAACAAAAACAATATACCCTATACCATCTTATGGGTATAGGGTATAATTACATACAATTAATCATTATTAGGTGATCCGTTTGGGTCCAAATTTGAATTACTATTAAAAGGAGCAGTGCTTAATATTTACTTATTGAATATAATTTTATTGAAATATTGTCGCGACTATTGCTGGTCGCTTTGAAAGGCAAATACATACTGGATTATTTTTCCACATTGGACCGTTCTCTGCCAAAAAATCGATGTAATATAGGCTTCCGAATTGTAGCTATCTGTATGTATTTTCATGGTGTGATTTAGCATAACTGATTTGTAAAAAAAACTCTAAACGATTCACCTAATACATACGTAGATACAACAAGCTTAAAAACATTAACATGGACTGACTAACAAAGAGCACAATTTTAACGCATTAAAAAACAGTGTAGATATACATGTATAGTATTCTTTCCTGATGGTAAATCTGCCCACCCGGCTCTGTACTTCACGAGCCGCCACTGCTTGCAAAGTTTCTCGATCACGTCACTTTCAAGAGGTCGACCTGAACACGGTTTTATTGCTCTTTTATACGAAAAATGTGCTAGAAACCCTATGCGAGTTTATCCCTCGAAAAAGGGACTAGTAAGGTAAGAGGTTTGGGCGGTTAAGGCACTAAAAAACCTAATCGATTTCGTCACCTGCGTGGGCACGAACTGAAGAAGGGTTCCTAAATACGCCGCCCGGTCAATCGGTTAATTATTTTTGTCCAGTAATCTTACGTTTAGCGGTTTACATTTTTTTTTTGCATTTATTGGCATAACATAAGTAACTAATTTGAAATTTCGTTTCTTTCTAGGTAAGACGATATTCCGCGTTTTAATCAATGACATTAGTAAGTATTTGCACCTAATTTATTGTATGTTTCAAACTTTTAATGGTCCCGTGCTACAAATTTCAAGTCTAAGACACCACGTTTTTTTGTAGACCCTCCTCAGGGAGCCATGAGGGTTATTTTTTTTTAAGGCGGAAGAAGTGTTCAATTGATATCAAATTTAAGATTTGTTAAATATTTTATGTTTTACAAAAATGTAAATATGTACTATTTGTTCATTTTGAATATCATCTGTGTTGTAAAAATTAAAAAGAATATCCCAATCGGAAAAGAAGCGCTCTATATGGCCTTCTGGAGCACTAGAGCGGTTTCATCTCCTATTCCGCTTCATTTCCATTTTATCATTGTATGTCCGTAGACGTGAGCTCTTCTGAAGGAGCAATATAAAAGCGCTCCTAGTGAAGCTGATACTCAGCACTTCGACCTGAAATTATGGCTGGAAAGTTAATTGGGAAATCTTTTATGTCCACAGAAATTTATAATACCTCCCATACTTTAAGTACATATTAAAGTCTCTTAAAACTATGGAGATAAAGTTACATATTCCATTAAAGGAATTAAATTCCAATACGTTAATTTCTTGAATGAAATAATTTTAGATCTCCACAATTGCCGAAACCATCATTTGTATCTGTACTAGAGATGTACATATTTCCAAACAAAAAATGGTTTAAGTAGCTACACTGCGCGATGTACATATTTCCAAACAAAAAATGTTTTAAGTGGCTACACTGCGAATCGTAACGGCACTGATAAATGGCCAACGAACTGAATTATGTACCATTAAACCTCCCAATTTAAATATAACCATTTCCGTACAATGTAATTTCATTTTCAGCCTACGTCTATTTTTATTCAATTCGTAATGGTAACAGGCTTATCCTCTCTTAGTTCAAATCAATTTGTTTATAATTTTTCTTGAACCGAATAAAAATGATTTTACACAGGCGCGTTTTTAAGTCTTGCGGAAAATTGACGTAATAGCTGTCAGCAAATTAACGATGCTCGTGCAAACTCTTATACTTCAAATAATGCTCCAAAAATATACTCGTCCTGCATTTTCAGTAACACTTAAGCACCCTTACGTAAGTGTAGGCGTATTACAAAATGCGATTACTGATTGAACTGGGTAGGCACATAGGATGGATATGCAACCAAAAAAAATGCTGACAATTAGAGAAAACATTTTTATGAAATCGCGGTATTTTCCCCACTACAAGAAAAAAAATCTGTTCGGCCGTGATTAAATTTTTGACGATTCGGTGAAACTTATTGGTCATTTTCCGTTATGTGCGCTGTTCCATACTAAGAATTGCTTGGCATGAGAGGGAATTTAATAAAAACGTATTTGAAAGTGAAAAAGGATTATTATAGCATCCTTCAACGGTATACATTCTTTTTACGAAAAAAAAACACAAGTTGTGACAAATTGAGAAAGTTACGTATCAACTGTTGTTCTGCGTATTGCAGTATCACTTTTGGGTTTAAACCAAAGCCACCTTAATACAAGCCCGGAAGCAGAGCACGGTCATATACTGAAACGACAATTCATAGGCCTGTTCAGATCGAAAATTTATATTGCGGTAAAGGCAAATCGGGTTGTGTCGCGGCAAACTTTACACGAAAGGTATTGGTTCCCGGTCGATTTTCGTCGCGAAAAGTGCAATGTGTCGTGAATTGAAGTGTCTATAATGCAGTGAAAGAAACAAGTCCCGATAAAAAGTGAATTTTCCACGTGTTTTCGCGATTTTTATCAGAGCAGACACGGTTTTTTTTACATGCGCTGTGCTTGTGTTAGTGCATCGTGCAACGTATATACGACATATTCATAGGCTCGCTTTGTGTGCATGTGTTGCTGCTTCCCGGCTTTCTAAATTAAGGTGACTTTGGTTTAAACAGTCGTCAATTAGGCCTGTTCGGTACTGACATTTCAGTGCCGGTTTCCGGTTTCGTTCAAATCCCGGTAAGTACCACACAGTTACTCTCGTTTTTTTTAACATTATCCGTTTTTTTCAACCATGGGACGTTTTTTTTTCGAACAACGTTTTTTGTATGTGTTTATCACCTGTTCAATGCCGTTTTTTTAGGTTTTTTAAGCACCTGTTCACCGAACTATGACTTAAATAAATACCATCTAAAATAAGAAAAAAACTGAAAACCCGTGCGCTAAAACGCGTTTAAAAAACCTTACATTCAGCTAATTCGTTGAACATGTGCTAAGAAAACCTAAAAAAATAACAGTGCTGAAATACATTACTGAACAGACGATAAAAACCTGAAAAGTAGTACTAAAAAGGTGCTACAAAACCTGTAAAAAAACGGTGTTGGAAAAAAACTATTTCTTATGGCTTGTTGGCGATTCGACGAAAGTCTGTGTCAGTATCACTGGTCACTAACAATGAATCGCTCATCACAGAAACCACCTAAAGTGAATTTTTCAGCAAAGGACAAAAACTGTTGCATTTAAGAAATATTATTTTGAGTATTTATAATGAACGCTATGATATCCATTTGGTTGACTGGCTGGAAACGATACACTAATGGGTCAGCTTCTGACTAGATTAAACATTTCATTTGGTTTTTTCACCAAAAGGTGTAGGCTCTCAAGCTAAGTATTTTCATTGCAATAACTCAATTTTTTGAAAAATGTGGACTAACGTGGTTTTCGAAATGAACGATTAAATAGAAAACCGCTTTTATTCTGAAAAAGGGATGATTCGACGGAGCGTCAACTTCTCGGTTTCTAACAGTTTATTCAAGGGAAATTGATATATTGCGTCGGCCGCCCCCTTAAAAATGTTATAGCATATTCGCATTACCGTTTTAGTATCGTATTCATATGAAATAATTAACAGGCTCGACAGTTTTCGAAGCAGTACGAAGTTGATTGTGAAATTACTGTGGCCAATATCCAGGTTGACGGTTATCTCTACCACCTTGTGTGCTGATCGGGGAAGAGGGTCCGACGACCCCTTAGGCAATTTTCTGACGAGTTCAGCGAAACCTCGATCGTGGCGCTCCGCCAAAGGATTACAAAGATATCGGCAGATTTCCGAAAGAATACGATAGAAAATCCTGCTGTCTCGATGCTTGCGTCTGTACCTTATAGTACATAACACGCTGTGTACTACTCGGTCTGCTTGATTCTTGCGATTGTGCCTGAGTACATGCATACGAGATTGCTTTGCTTGTTTATTGTTCGAATTGTACATTTTTGTTGAGGTGTTGAGATCAACAGCACATTCAGCAGTGTTATTTATCTCCATAAATGGGTATTCGTTTAACATCTGAAATACACTGCGCGACAAATGCTTAGGTTCATGGATATTTTGGTTTAAAATAAATAAATAAATAAATAAATAAATAGTAGCTTTATTGCAGTGAGAGGGTTAGTAAATATATAGTATATATACGTGTGTGACTTAAATTAGTGGTTAGACAATGTCTTTACATCTAAGTTTTTTAAGTTTAGAGAGATTTATTTCAGTTAAGTTTAGAGTTCGATTAGAGTAGACTGTATTACTAGGAAAAAGTAGCTTAAAACCTAATAGTGAAGGACTACGAGCTAATAAAAAGGAAACTTACAACTAACTATAAACTAGATTTGACAGACTTAACTTACTATGGTAGGGCATTAGTTGACCAAGGCACGTAATTGGGTTATGTTTGATGTGTGACATTTTGTTCGAAATTTTTGTTCTAGGATGGTCGCTTTTTGGGAGATATAAGGGATTTTCGTTATTAGATGTAGGCGGCGCGTGGAGAAATATCTAGATTTGTTTAATATTATTTTTAAACATTTATTTTGGAGTATTTGTAGTTTCTTTTTATGTGTACGTGCGCATTTGATCCAAATTGGCGAGCCATATAAGATCAAAGGAGCCATGGTGGTCTTGTAAATCAGGAGTTTGTTTGCTAATGAAAGTTTTGAATTTCTGTTTATAAACGGGTATGATGATTTTATTTTTTTGGCTACTTTTAATTCAATGGCTTCTATGTGAGCCTTAAAAGTTAGTTTGGAGTCAAGGAATAAGCCCAGGTATTTTAAATCTTTTCTCCAGGAGACCGCGTAGCCTAGCACATTCAGTTGGGGATTTGGTAAGTACCTGGCAGCACGACGCTTGGTGAAAAATACTGCTTGAGTCTTATCAGTATTTATCTTGATCTTCCATTTACTACAGAAGTTGTCAATAAGAGAAAGTTGAAGTTGTAGGTTATTAACTATTTGGACTGGGTCGGTACCTGTGGAAAATATGACTGTGTCGTCGGCGTATGTAGCGATATTGCAGCTAGGGTGAGTAGGCATGTCAGAGGTGTATATGTTGTAAAGCGTGGGACTAAGGACTGACCCTTGGGGCACCCCCGCTGGTATGCTATATTTTTTGGAAACACTTTGTGTTTTTACGCTGAAGGTACGGTTTGTTAGGTATGAATGTATTAGTTTGCAGATATATACAGGAATATCGAGACGTAGCATTTTGAATATAAGGGCGTCGTGCCAGACGGAATCAAAAGCTTTTTCTATGTCTAAAGCTATTAAGCCTGTGGAGTCCTTGTTCGTGAAGCCGTGTTGAATTTTGTTGTAGACCCTTAATAGTTGGTGATTAGTCGAATAACCTGGTCGGAAACCGAACTGAAAAGAGGGAATGATAGATTTTTCCTCTAGTTTCAATTGAAGTCTTGATAGGATTATTTTTTCAAAGACTTTGCCTATGGAAGGCAGGAGGCTTATTGGTCGGTAGTTTTGGGGAACTGAGGAATCTTTATCGGGCTTTGGGATGGGGATAACTACAGCATTTTTCCACGTTTGAGGGAAGTAGGCCAGTTTTAAGCAGCTGTTGAAAATGAAGCAGAGTAGAACTATAGCTTTTCGGGGGAAGTTTTTGATAAGAACGTTTGGGATTTGGTCATCACCGGGGGATGATTTTAGCTTCAGGTTTTTCAGTATTCTCCTAATTTCTGCCGGAGTGCTAAGGACAGCTGGGCTAAAGTCGGAAGTCAGGTGTTTTAATCCATTAACTGTGTTTGCTACTTGAGTTGAAGTATCCGGATCACTTAAATGCTGAGTTAAGGTATGTGATGAGAGGAAGGAATTCGCTAGCAGATCTGCTTTTTGAGTAGGCGAATATGTGGTAGTTCCATCGGAATTACGAAGAGGGGGCAAGAATCTAGCTTTGTTTTGTAAACACTTGCGTAGTTTCCAGAGTTTCTTTATTCCTGTTCCCAGGGAGGAAAGTAGTTTGTTCCATTGAAGGTTACGTAACGTGGAAATTGAAAATCTTATTTGCGTGTTCAGATTGCTTACAATGCTGTGAAGGGCTGGGTCGCGTGTTCGTTGCCATTGACGTCTGACTAGATTACGATATTTTATCATAGCGAGTATGTCCGGTGTAATTACTGGAGTGTTTTGGGTTTTAGGCGTTTCTAGTGGGGTAGCCGAGCGCCTGGCTTCATCTATTTGGTTTGTGAGGGACGAGATTAGGAGGTCAATTTGATTGACATGGGTAATTTCGGAAAGATCAATCCCGCGAAGATCTATGTTCGCTGTGAGCGAGAGTCTATATTTTTCCCAGTTGGTTATGCTGTGGTTGTAGAATGTCTGTTGAGAAAAGTTAATGTTTTTGTTAATAGTGAAGTATACTGGGAGATGAACAGAGGATAATTCATTAAGGACTATTGGGTTTGAGAGTGGAGTTAATCCGTTGCTGATAATTAGGTCTAAGGTGGACGGATTGCCTCTGGGAGGAAAGCATGTGGGAGAATCTGGAGAATGAACTACAGTATTGGACTGATTGACTAAGTCAAAGAGTATGTTTCCTGCCTTGTTCGCTCTCGCGCAGTTCCAACCGCGATGCCGGGCATTCAGGTCGCCACAAATGATAAACTTAGTTTTTAAGTTAAATAACATTTTAAGGTCTTCTTTGAAAAGTCCGAGTTTTCCCGAGTTTAGCCTAGTACAACTAAAATACACCGCAATGATGGAAGTATTGATTTCTGTTATCGTGATGCCAACCGTTTCTATAATTTTTGTTGGGAGATTAGGTAACCGCGTAAACGCAATGCCTTTTTTGATACATATCGCAACTCCACCACCATTAGAGCCAAGTCTGTCATTCCTAACTATATTATAATCTTTATTTGCTAGTTTATCATCTTTTTTTAGCCAAGTTTCACATAGTAGAAATAGGTCGATTTTCTTATCATTGCACAAATGGAATGCTTCAATGAATTTATTACGTATGCTTTGGGAGTTCCAGAGCAAACATTTGATGTCGGATTTATTTACAAGCAAATTTAATGGCTAGTTCAGTTAAAACGTAATATTGATCACTACGCGTTTTACATGCAGATAGCTTCCCGATCAGCTCTTTCGCGATCAAGATAATTTCGTTAGCCGAGAATAATTCATTACCTGGTGATTCTGCTGTGTTTGTAAGATTATTGTCAAACAGCTGGTAATTGTTAGTGTTGGAACCCATAGGATGAGAATTACGAGCTACCGAACTATAATCAGGTCTTGAGTAACTATTGTTGATATTGTGATTGTTTTTAGATGGTCCGGCACCGGGCGGGTACGGGAAATTACTAGTATTGAATGCTGGAACAACAGATGGGTGAGCGGTGCTAGGCTTGTATTGCGTGCCTGTCCGAGAGCGACGAGATGCCGAACGTCTTATGGTTAAGAATTCAACTCGCTTGGGGCACAGAACGTAGTTAGTTTGATGGTTGTCGTTGCAGTTTGCGCATTTTGTAACCTTGGTTTTATTTGGGCATTCTGATTTATCGTGTTGTTCGGCACAGGTGAAACACTTCGGAGGGAGATGACAGTGGGAAGTACCATGACCGTAAGCCTGACAATTCCGACATTGTGTCGGATTAGAAGATTTCTTGCGTTGATGATTCCATTTCACAATGGTGTTCATGATTGCTTTGATCTTGACAATGTCCGAGAATTTGACCGTGCCGCGGTGGAAGTAGAGAAGATAGGTGGTTTCTTCTTTGTAGCGTCGGGTTGCTTCAGGTTGATCAAATTTTTTGATGTCAGAGCACGCTAGGTTATGTTCTTCAAACAAATGCTGCTTTAAAATAGCACAGTCCATGTTGTGGAGACCGGTAAGTAAAAGTTTCATGGGCTTTTGATCAGCACGCGCGTATGTAAAGAATTTCACTTTTTTTGCGATAAGGTGTTTTTTTAGAGACTCATATGAGTCGAGATCTTGTAAAAGAACTTTTTTTCCCGTACTAGTGTGTTGGATATTATAAGAGATCAGATTTAGGGTCTTCATTATATTCACTATATTGTCTCGATCTAAGTCGGGCAAAATAATTGGGGGAATTTTCGATTTTTTATTCACTTGCACGGGAGTGGTGTTGGCATCATCACAGTCGTCTAAATTGGCCAGAGGGGAAAACCGATTGGTGGTCGACGCCATTGTAGATTCGATGCTATTTCTAGGGTATTTTTGGCGATCCCACAATGCGGGATCATTGGGAACGGATTCCCGTGATCTTTTTAACGCACTTTGTATTGTCGCACACAGTTAGATTGATCAATTAGAAACAATTGACAATAAACCGGTAGAAATAATTATACTTAAGATACTACGCGAGCGAGGCTGAGTAGCTATATCGATGATAACCGGTCTTCACTGGATGAAGACACGATGACGACTGTTTGGTTTAAAATCATATAATTTCTATGTACTCTGATCGGAAATAATTTTTAAATAATGCTCTCTCAATTAACGGTTATTTTAGTAAATATTGCAATTCTATCAAACAACTCGCATAGCTAACGGATTTTTTTAAAATGAAAATCGCAATATCCACTGCGACAATTGTATAGGTTCACTTACTTTAAAGAGTTATCTCGTCCTGGTGAGAAGTGTTTGTGGAAAAATTTTTCGTTCGCGTTAAACTCTGTGAGTCGTATAGTGGATAATGTCAAAAGGAAATCAATTTTCTGCCTAGGAAAAGGCGACAATTTCCATACTAAACCAAGACGGATATTCAAACCGAAAAATTGCAATATGGATTCAGCGGAGCTCGAACGTTGTTAATAATTTTATACGAGATAGTGAAAATTATTGCCGACGATACGCAGGAGGTAAAAAAACGATTTCCGGTGCATTAAGGCGACATTTCTTAAGAGAAGCCTCGAATTCGCCCTTACTGCGCGTAAGCTTGAGGAGAGTTTGGTGTTATCAGCAAGTGTAAGGACCACCCAACGAGTTCTTTGATCTTCTTCTTGTTTGAAACGATTACAATTAAAGAAAAAAACAGCCTTAACCCCGCAACATCGCCTACAGCGCCTGGAATTGCCTCAAGTTTCATGAACTGGACATCACAATGGAGGCATAATGGTTCACAGTGAGACTCGAAACCTCGGCCCTGTGCACCGAAAGTACGTGCACTAACCACAACACTTGTTTCGAATGAACAACATTTCCCTACAGCTTCAAATACTTATCCTCAACAATGTCGTTGACCAATTAAAAAAAAACCTTTTCACTTTCTATTTCAAATTAACAAATAAATTGTTTTCATTATAGAACATTTTCAGTGTCAATTTTAGCAAAATAAGAAACCCGCTTAGAATAAACACGTCCGATAGCCCGGAGGCAAAATGACCCCATTTAATAAATTTCAGCAATACAGAGAGGAAAAATTCATCCCAAGTCGACCTGACACATTACACAAACCGGCGGTAACCAAACTGACAATTTTTCACCGAAATTATTCTACAAGAATCTTTCGCATGAAAACATAGGCCATGACACTGTTTATCTGAGGACTCAAATGACAAAACGCTTATTCATCCATCCATTTACCAAAGTAAATTATGCAAATTTTAAAGGTTGGACATTCATCAATATGCAGCTTTTGAAATATGCCTAGATACAGGGTGACTGAATATAGAACAGAACGCGTGCAATTTTCGTAGTGTCTTTGAATGGTAGTATTTTGTGGAAAGGAGGGCTATTTAATTGGAGCAAGTTCAGTACTAACTGACCTTCTACATTTGTGAACCGAGTGGCCCAACAGAAATAAGTTTCCATGAGCCAATAAATATTTCATTTTCAACTTTTACTAATTAATTCAAAGTATTAAAGTATAAAAAACATGTTGAACTTTTTTTGTACTAACTACGAAATCTTACATCTTTTGAAAGTCTTATTCACAAGAAAGGAAAACGAATTTATAAATCGATTGATTATGTCCCGATGAAGCTCACGGCTCCTCTTTATTTTTATCAGAATACCTGAAGGGAAGATTCAACCACTGGAGGAAAATATTCCTGACGTAATAAACTCTCTCTGGCATATAAAGACGAAGTGGAAAATGGAAGGCATTTGGTAGCATTGTATTTCGAGCTTAGTATGCAAAAAAAATCAAAGATGTGATGTTTCTTTTACGCTTTGAATAAAAATTCAAAACCAAACCATTAGTGAATATTGGGTCACCTTGTAGTTAAAAATCACTGAGCAGTGCACGTTTACAGGACGACCCTGATATTTCCTATATGCTATCAAATCCATTTCGGTCATAGAACAAGCAAAACAAAATACATAGCTAATGAATATTGAGGTTTAAGAGAATAATAATTTCAGGTGGACTACGCGGAACTGTTTCCAAAGAGTATTATCATAAATTGAAACAATGTAAATATTCGTTTCAAGTCCTGATTAATAATAATTTAGTATTCATTATTTAGAGTATAATGAAAGGTTTGGATTTATTGATTTCCTTTTGGGATTTCAATAACGAGTTCGTAAGAATAGAAATAGAAATTGAAAAATGCGGTGAAGAACCATTTTAGTTGAGCAGGAATCTGAAGCTTAAAGTGTCGTTGCGAAACGAAAAAAAAAACTGTTTCATTTAAAAGCAAGGCAGTCGCGTGAGCCAACATAAAGGACACCAAAAAGGCGCTTAACAACTTATCCTGCCTTAGCCATACACGCGATTAAAGAAAACCACGAATTTAATTTTAAGGAAGCGAAAATCCTGGCTAATGAGCGCAATAAAACCAAATTGCAAAGAAAACAAGTAAACCAAATTATTAAATATGAGAATACTTCTATAGTAACGAAAAAAAGTGATAAAAAAGACTATTCGAATACGTACTACAATTTGATAAAATTTGGATTAAATAATAATTTTACATTGTAATAAACTAGTACATACATACATCCATTTTCTATATGAATAAATATGTCATAACCATAACGTCCATAATTTAACTTGTCTATTTGACATACATCTACTACTAACATTGTCAGTCTTTGTCTTCAATGTGTCATTGTTCTATTTAGTTTTTTCAAAAACGAAAAAAGGTTAAATCATCCTTTTATTCATTTAAGTATTATACATAAGTCATGTATTTATTGTTTATATATAGAAAACCCTGAAGATGGTCAATTGACCGAAATATATTGGTTTTAAAGCAAACAAATACAGCTTTTATTTCAAACCCATCGTGAATCGCCCATGGAGGAAATATAAAATTGTATCTTATTCTATACAACGATTCTGGCAAAACAATAATTATAATCAAATATAGCTTAGCTAATTGCCTCTAGCCTAGTGATTCCCAACCGTTGGGGCGGACTTCCTTAGAAAGTTGTGTAGATTGGCTAAGGGGGCGCGTGCCCAGAACACAATATCTTGATGCCATATCGTGACTTTACTATTATAGAACAAGGACCACGTTTCTAAACAATTGGCGAATTTAACAATAACTAGAGTAGAATGACGGAAAGTCTGTGACCAATCTGTTTGGTGGATCGTTTTATGGAGCAGATGCCAGTACTAAGTCCTGGAAGCTCACCTTTTTTGGAATTAACATAAAGTCAGTTTTTTTCACTAAAATTTAGAGATCTAATCTCTTTTTGAGATTGGTGACTATCCTATTTTTGCCAGGATTCGAAAGAGTGTGGTCGTAGGATTTTTTAAAATTCCGGCCAGGATATTCCTCAAATGCACCCCGCTGTAGAAACTGATTTACGAAAATTTCCAGTGTGGTCGCTCTGTTGCTGATTATCTCTCACTTTACATAAGAGCAATGTAAAGCTTTCGAAGTAGCTGATTATGGTTTTCCGGGATGTACGAAAAAGAGTTGACTAACAACGGTTACCATAAATTTATTTATCCGAGAGAACCCTCCAACTGTGACTACCAAAGATAGCAACAATTGGCGAGTTGCTCATTATTTGTCAGCTTTGAAAAATTTCTAACAAAATATATCTTAAGTTCTCAGTTGAAAATGCAGAAAACAAAACAAATTTTTCGGGGCGACAGACTCTTCATACCTCGCATGGGCACGGACTGAAAAAGGTCGGCAAGCACTGTTCTAGCTAAAACACCGCTGAAATAAGCCAAAATTATGCTTTTTGTGTGAAAATGACTTTTTTTTGTCAATAGCAAATTTTCGACAAACACTTGCGTGTTGTGTCTGATGGTTGTCTGCTACGCCTGTCTGGTCCTGTATGGATTTAGGCCCAAATGCACATCAAAAATAAACCTGGTTGCCATCATGGCGATAGCCGAACCTTCGACGAAACGCATTCTGCGTAATTTAAAAAAAAGGTCCAAAAGTTCGAAAACTAGGCTTAAGAACCAATTGTTCATTTTACATTTTACATACAGGATTCAGAAATGGCATTTGAAGATGCCCTGGGTTGGGCATGTTGTGAATTAGTAACGAGGCAAATCTGAGCATGGAACTCAGTCATAATTTATATTGCAAAAAATAATCCAGACTTCTGTCCAAAATCAGTGCTTGATTGAACAAATTTATGGATAATCAACCTAGCGCATAGTGAACTGTATTTAAATGGGGGAAACACAAAAAAGTGCACAACTATTTTCGGTTTTTGGCCAAAATTTTCTCGGGGCAGCAAACCTCGCAAGGGGATCGTGGAATGAGAAATATTGGGAACCACTGTATTATCTATTTTTCATTCTGGTTCGGAACTGAGAAGACAGAATTCTATCCGAGATAGGATTTACATCCGCAGGTAACAAACAGTTGTGGTGGTTAAATTGAAACCTGCACTTGCCTCGCGACCTCTGTCAGACTAAACCAGACTAAACAGAGTACCAGAGTACAACATTACATTACATAGCTATACGCGTTTATTTCATTAACTCCCCAAATTTTTTATTTCGAAAAATTTCGCTCCATGTACGCACATTGCTAATTCAAATCTTTGTCAGTGACATTGACTATCGCGGTATCAGGGTAGATCCGCGAACTACTCTTCAGTACCAACCCCTCTCAAAAACCCCTCCTGAAATATTCTTGTGGTACGCCCCTGATGTACGGAACCCAAAAGTCCTTACCGTTCATTCAATCCTTATCCGACGCATTGGTAGCATTTCATGCGCATAATTAACGAAATTTGTTTAACAAAATTTGGTAATGTGAATGCAGGGAACAGCCGGACTCTTTCGGTTATGTTATTCAGTGCGAAATGCCCTTTATCACCCTGAAAGTGGTACATAGTCTAATATTTGTGTTAAAATAGACGATTTGTCAAGTTAGCTAACACAATCCTAATGAAGGTACTTTGAATCCTTATGGATGTGGAGGGACTATTTTTCTCTGGAAATCGCGATATGGGAAGATGGATGTCATTCGAAAGAGGATGCTCTATATGAAAATGTCAAAAATGTTTCCAAAGGCAATGAATATTTCGTTGAGCTATTTATTACTACTTGTTTCATAAAAAAAAAAATAGGTGATTCAATTATCCTTTGAATATAGGTGATTCAATTATCCTTTGACATCTGGTATTATGTAAATGAAGAGGTTAGAGTTGATGATTCATCATTTATGATTGTGTTTAAACGAATAGGTACCTAGGACAATCATTTTGTTTTTGTATCAAATGGTTCTATGGAACGGATTTAACATCCCGGTGCCTAGGAGCGCTTTTGGAGATATTAAATTTATTCTTTGCCGTTTTCTTCAATATAGGTATTGTCTGGAGGAAAATAACTCAACGCATTTGTACTTAAGTCCATTAATATCTTAAAACAAAATTAGCAGATGACATTATAAAAAACAAAAAACGTCAGCCTTAAAAGACGATAGAATTTCTTGCGCTGTTCAAACCGTATCAAATCTTAACGCAGGATACGATTTGGGATTACATATCCTCACAGACATTAAGCATTTATTGATCATCATCGACGAAAATTCAATTTATTCTTTTCATATTAACTGAAATTCCATGCAGACATCTTTTCCTAAGTCTTTCCGTATTTCATCTGATGTGCGATTTGGAGTATGTATTTCAGCATTCTTATAAAAATATTTACTTGGAAATCATGTCAGGTTTCGTAAAATTGATTATCCGAAATTCAATTGGAAATTTGTTTGCGTTTTTTTTTTATGGAATATTCTCACACACCATACTTGTATGGATATCACGAGCACGATATGAGTGTATGTATGTGTATATTTGAAGATTTTGTTTCGCTATTATAGAGAAATGATATTAGTAATATTCAAACGGCCTGGCTGGCAAATGTGACGACAAGATGACACGACGACGAGGGTTCAAGTTGGTTGCTTCGAATCTCAAATTTCATTTCGATTTTGTAAATTTAATCATAATACACAAGCATATTGAATTTTCCAGTGATATTGAACGAAGTATCAATATACAGAGCACACACGTTCTCTTCTATGAGTACACGTTATGTCTGTAAATTTTATGTACATATCGAGAAAAAGAATGAAAAGAGTTGTCGAAAATTAATTATGTATGCATTACGTTAGACATATAACCAAGGGAAGTCTGTGGGTGGGTGGGTGAGTACACATGAACTGTAAAACCCCACAAGCCCTCACTTAGTTTAGGATCGGGGATGTGCAAACACTAGCAAAAAAGATTTCTTCTAATAAAAAAATACTGGTGTGGGTACTACTAAAGGTCCCTCTAGATTAGCAGCCAAATGGCGACACGTGCAGCCAAATGGCTGCTGTCATTCCGTCCAAACATGTCGCCATTTGGCTGTGCGTCCAGTTTTGATATTCAATATGGCAACTCAACGAACCGCTTTGACAACCGCTTGTCAAATTCAAAGTGACAATTTTCCAACTTTTGTGTGAAAATGAATAATTCTTGAATGGCCGTGTAATAATACAAACGCGCAGAGTCCGATTTTGATAATTGAATTTAAAAAAATCACCAAAATGGAATTTTGGTTATGTCATTTTCTGTCTACATTTGGCTGCTAGTGTAGATGCTAAGGAGCAGCCAAATGGCTGCATGCGAAGCCAGTTTTTGGACGCGCAGCCATTTGGCTGCTAATCTAGAGGGACCTTAAAGGATACAATCTTCCTAATCAGCTGGAAGGTTGTAAGTTATGTTGTTTTTTTTTCTGAAAATTTTTTTTTATACAGGGTGTCCGGAAACTGCCGCATAACGACTCCGGATTGTGATTCCTCATGTGATTTCCAGCAAAAAAGTTGTATGTAACTTAGCTTAACCCTTTAGCTGCCACAGGCATTTGAAGATTTTTGAAAAAATCATTTTCTTGTACGACTAACATCTCAATATCTAATAAAGCTAAACTAGCTAGAATAGCAAAATAATATGATTATTACAGCCAACAAATTTACCTATAATAAAACTAATGGCACTAAAATCGGATAAGAGGTTTGGTTTTTATAGAACTTGAAAGTCAAATTTTTGTGATTTGACCCAAAAACAATATGTTCTTCCATCTCAATTTTCTCCAACTTCTGCCAAAGTGTGGTGCTCGTACGATTCTTTTAAAAATTGGCGCATAGTCTAACGATCATTTCTTTGTTACATCATTTTATTCTAGCTTCGTTATTTCTAACAGTTTTAATGCCTTAAGTGCAAAAAACTAGGGTTAGTTTTGGCTCGATTTCGGGGGGGTGTGATAATGTCAAACGAATTAATGTCAATTGACGTTATTTCGTCGTAAAAAGGAAATAAAGGCAATTGGCATTAATTCCTTTTGCCAAAGGGAAATAAAATCAGTTGATGTTAATTCGCTTTTGAAAAAAAAAATCCCTCCCAGTGGATAGGCATATATTAAATATTTTTTGTTATCCCAGCACGAAATGAAGCTTTTATTTTATAAGCTCTGAAATTTCCCGAATCAAATTTTCGCTTTAGTTGATATGATTCCTGGGTTCATGTAAACTAAAGTGGAAATCTGCTTGAAGGAACCGAACCGAAACAATGTACTTGTCTTAATTGGACTTCTTAGGTTCCTATGGATTTCCGCTTTAAATCAGCGGAAATCTATTAGATCTCTGTTTTAATTCGATGTGAGTTTCGTTTCGAATGCTCGAAGAAAAGTTGCGATTCTGGCAAAACAACAACAATGGTTGATATTTTCATTCAATAACCTGTTTTAATTTGATAATGAGCCCAGGAACACTAAGATAATACTTGTCTGTATTGGACTTCTTAGGGTCGTATTAACTAAAGCGGAAATCTAATGGAAACAATGCGAAAGAAAAACATCTGAAGCGCATCTACTTACATGATTAAGGTGAGCAATTGTTGTTCAGAGTAAACTTTCTTTTATTTGCCACAATTACTACCAATAACCCCAAAAAACTGAATATAAAGTACCAAATTAGCTGTTTTTCAAAAAAATATAACCGTGTTTTCAATCCCAACTTATTTATCAGCCAATATCAAAAATTGACTTTATTTCGCTTTGGGGGTTGACAGTGTTTCGTTTTCAAAAACGAATTTATGTCAATTGACATTATTTCGCATTTGGGTGGGAAATAGTGGCAATTGACATTAATTCGCATGACGTTATCACACCCCCCCTCGATTTCGACATTACTTTGAATAGATTTTACCGATTGCAGATCTTTAGGAGCAGTGTGAATTGAAATGTATTGCATTCGAGCTAAAATTAACCCTTGTTTTCTACACTTAACGTTTAAAAACTGTTAGAAACAATGGAGCTAGAATAAGATGATGTAAGGAAGATATGATCGTAAGACTATGCGCCAATTTTTAAACGAATCACACTTCCTTCGCAGCAGTTGTAGAAAATTGAGATGAAAAAACTGATTGTTTTTGGGTCAAATCACACAAATTTGACTTTGAAGCTGTGTAAAAACCAAACCTATTATCGGATTTTAGTGTAGGTAGTTTTATTTTATAGGTAGATTTGTTGGCTGTAATAATAAATTTCCTAACTGGTCCCGCTTTGGAGATATTGAGCTTGAAGTCGTGCAAGAAAATGATTTTTTCAAAACTCTTCAAATGCCTGTGGCAATTAAAGGTTTAAGCTAAGGGGATATGTTCCGTACAACTTTTTGCTGGAAATCATATAAGAAATCACATTCCGGTGCGTTTATGCGGCAGTTTCCGGACACCCTGTATTTGTCCCCATCAGGGTTGGATTTGCCGTCTGTAGCGCCCCTGGGGAGTAGTCGAGTTGCCGCCCTCCGTCAATAGCTTAAGCTGAAAGTAGATTAGTCGCATTCATGTTAGGTGTACATATTCTTCTTAACATAAGTTGGTTTTCGGCGTTTTGATATGATGGCAAATAATTCGATTCCTTAGAGCTGGCAATATAAAACTAAATACTAAATACACTCGGTGCCAACGGGCACTTTTTTCCATATTTATTATTTTATTATCGCGAAAGGTCTTAACGCCCTAGGAGCGGATGTAAACTCTTTTTCCCCGGGGTGACCCCCGCTCTCCCGCTACAGGCCAAGAAATTGATTATTTTCGGTACGGGATGAGTTTCCGTAACGTTTAGTAAAATTGAAGTCAATCGAAAGGTCTCGACTCCCAAGCAATGGATATTAAGTCCTTTGTCACAACCGTTCTCCAGCTGCAGCCCCACGCGCGATTCCCAAAGCTATAGTGGTGAACTGACAGTCTGAAGCCTAAGGCAGCGTTTTTAACATGAGCAGATAAAAATATAATATGTGGTGATGCTTGTGTTGCCTCCAAGCACCCGTGGAAGTGTACGTATGTTGCCTCCTAGCACCCTTGGAGGCAACACAAGCATCACCACATAGTGAACGACAGGTTCCGGCAAAACAACAGATTGAGCTTCGCTTAATCATATTATACCAAAAATATAATAGTTCAGTTATCACACTTTATTCCAATTTTAGAAGTGTTCGCTTAATTCGTTGGCCAGCCATATTGAAACAAATTTGGGAGTCAAGGATCAATACATTGATCGTTGGATTGTTATCACGGGCAAGGTCGATAGGGTGACAAAAGTCAATATGTAAGTCCGCCAATGACCAAAGGAACGACTTTTGCAAAGTTTCCTTTTCTAATTTATTTAAGCTGCCTCCTGAAACATCGAATTGTGTATATTTTACAGAACTTTAATTAAATGGAAGTATGAAAGTTTTAGAAATATGCCCTTCAAAATTTGCCGCCCGGGCGGTTGCCCATATGGGAAATCCGGCCCTGGACTCTATAGTCTAGTCCAGTGGAGCCGAATGAATTTTGAAGTCATGGAACACCTATAGCACTAGCACCAGCACAAAATAGAGATATGAATTATTCACCGTTATATATCAGAAATGCGAGACTGCGAGCACGAAAGCTCGTTGGAAATGCTGTATACATACACTCCCAGTCACTTGAATAGGGACAGCCTTTTCGAGAGTTTTTTATCTCAAAATATCCTGTTCCTTGCAGCAGAGTGCATAACTCAGTATTTGTTTATAAAGGCTATTATGTTGCTCATAGTTTGCGAGAAAAAAATGAAACATTTAATAGCAACAGTTATGTTTCATCAACATTATGCTGATGATCTAATAAATTCTATGCCCAAAATTGGGTCACTTGAATAGGAGCAGTTGCGATTCGGCCGTTATTTCGAAAGTCCTAGCGATTGTGTTTTGACTTTAATTTTTGTAAGTTTCGGTAATCACGCGAAATTTCGAAAATAGTGAAAAAAAAGTAAATCGGTTGTGTTTAATTATTTAAAAAATAAAAGTGGATATGGACGAAACGTGAAAAGCGTACGCGAGGCGCCGAAACCGCCAAAGAGAAAAGGGCAATACTGCGAGCCGCCTCTAATTTTGCACTATCAGCGGCTATAATTTGAGCTAAAGTCGGCGTTACAGCTAGTTTATCAACAGTGCAACGTATAATGAGGAATTTCTCAGACTGAAAAAGAAAGAAAATTCGAGAAAATTCAGAAAAAACACGGTTAGACGCAAAGAGGAAAAGCTATCCTCTGGATTTTGCTCGCCAAAATATGTCATGGCGACAGGGGTGGAACGGGGTAGGTTTTTGGATGAAAAGAAAGTCAACCTGGATGGCCGAGATGAGTTCCATTTCTATTTCCACGATCTACGTACAAACAAACGGTTTCTGTCAAGGCATCATAGCAGAGAAGGTAGCGTCATGGTTTGGGGAGCTGTCTCTGAATTTTGTCTGAATTTTCTTTCGTTTTAAGTGTGAGGAATTCCTTATTACTCGTTGCACTGTTGATAAACTAGCTGTAACGCCGACTTTAGCTCCAATTATAGCCTCTGATAGTACAAAATTAGAGGCGGCTCGCATGCTTGCCCTTTTCTCTTTGGCGGTTTTGGCGCCTCGCATACGCTTTTCACGTTTCGTCCATATCCACTTTTATTTTTTAAATAATTAAACACAACCGATTTACTTTTTTTTATTATTTTCGAAATTTCGCGTGATTACCGAAACTTACAAAAATTGACGTCAAAACACAATCGCTAGGACTCTCGAAATAACGGCCGAATCGCAACAGTCCCTATACAAGTGACCCAATTTTGAGCATAGAATTTATTAGTGCATCAGCATAATGTTGATGAATCATAACTGTTGTTATTAAATGTTTCATTTTTTTCTCGCAAACTATGAGCAACATAATAGCCTTTATAAACAAATACATACTGAGTTATGCACTCTGCTGCAAGGAACAGGATATTTTGAGATAAACCACTCTCGAAAAGGCTGTCCCTATTCAAGTGACTGGAAGTGTATGTATGTTCTTCTACCCTTTAAAATTCGCCGACTTGGACATTTAACTTTGACCGACAATAAATACGGAACCCATATTGATGAGAGCTTTTGGGTTGCGGATATCTTATTCAAATTTAGTGAGCTCCGAATCACTGATTTTCACTTGCCAAATATAAATTTCATCCATCTCACAATTTTTGTCGGCTGGTTGTGTTTATTATCGGCTCTTTGGTACTCAGATTTCAGTACTGGCTTACGCTATTCATCAACAATCGGTGGACTGGCTCTAGCCGGTTGTTCCCACAATCCCGATAAAGCATGAACGGTTTTTTTTTGCATTTTTTTAAAGCACTTCAAACTGGGTCTGCCGCAGTTTTTTCTAGGTTTTTTGTTTACTTGTTGTGCCTTGAGCAAATCGGGGTACCATTCTGGGGCGGGCAACAACATTTTTAAATAGTAAAACTTCGTTATAACGCTCTTCTGGGGTCTAAGCCAAAAAAGCGCTATAACCGGGAAAACGCTTTAGCCGGGAAGTCCAAGAAATATACTTCATAGACGCATACACCTTTTAGGTGACAAAATTTAATATTGGATTGATACATGGCATGAAATAGTAAGGAAATGGCAATGGATTACTGGTTTAAAAAAAAAAACAGATATTTGTGTTTGTTTTAGACTGGCAGACTGCAGTAATACTGAGGTTTTCAATTTATTGAAAGATCCTTCCTCTATGTCCATCTCTCTCTCTCGATTACCGTAACTCCTAGTGGAGCATGGTGCGTTGATGACTACACACCGTAGTCATCAACGTACAAAGACTACTGAATTCGGACTGTGATACGGTTGTCAGCCATACCACTTCCTAGTCGCATTGTCAGTTTATTATTCTACGATAAGAATATTTCTTATTATCTTCTTCTGAATAATAAACTTGCGACGAGTCGTGCCGAGTTTGGAAACTCGTTTCTCTATGAGTGTCTATTTCACAGAGTGGCGACCGAACGATCACGGCCACAGAGCACGACATGCTATAGGTAAAAAATTGCTCGAATCTTCTTTATTGCAACTAAGACTGCTAATGTTTTTGGCATTCTTGACGCCTCTTTCTTGTTCTCTTCGGTGTCGACGGATGCTGATGCAATTACGTACTAGATCTTAAATTATACTTTCAATTGTTGTTACCCATGTCTTTTCTTTTCCAGGAAATTTGACCTTGATGTGGATTAACAGAACAATTTGTGCATCATGGTTTTCTTTGTGATTATTACAATGTAAAGATAGACTACGTGCTCAATAAATTTTTCAATATATTTTTTTTCTAAGAAAATGAGACTGGGAAAAGAGCGTTATAACCGGGAAACAGTAACGTTATAACGAATCGAAATTCCCTGTAATAAATGCTAATGGGACCGGGACCGAGAAAAAAGAGCGTTATAGCCGGGAAAACGTTATATCCGGGAGCGTTATAACGAAGTTTTACTGTAGTACAAAAAAATAAACTTGAAAAACACGGGTCTCAATAGGTGCTAAAAACCTGAAAATAAAAACCGGTACTGAAGTTTTTTTTTTAATTTCTCACATTCTATAAAACTTCACTAGCAATGAAGGCAGCTGACAGTCTTTTTATACAGAGTTTTCCATACTAGCCGCTAATGCAATACATCAGCCTATCATTTCAATAATGTACATATACATTATCCCACCCGCTGATCTTTATTATTTTAATTAACACCTCAAACTCCAATGTACACATGTATCATGCTGACAAAATACATATGTCGGCCGCCCCTCCAAAATGCTGACCTTGTTTTGTCGGTGCTCTACGTACATAGCTTCTTCTCGACTTCAGAGCGCCTTTAATTAACCCTACATTCTGTAATTGATTGACAAGATGAACAACGCGCAAAGAGATATATTTATTGCTTTGGCTCCATCGTCAAGGACGATGATATGAGGTTATAACCACAAAATATGCGAAAAAGATAAATTTAAAATGAATAGAAAAAAAAACACGTTATGTATATGAGTTAATTTGAACACGTACCTCGAGAAAAACGACGACTCGCATCACGTAGCTGGGCAAGTTGAGACATACAAATACCGTGGAGACGATAAGTAGCATTTTTGTTACTTTTATTTGTGATGAATTTGTTATTTTGTTACCGCGATCTGTAAATCAAATGGAATTGTTTATTCATTTTAATATTATATTTCAATATGCATAGCTACGTATTTTAAAATTGAGGTTAAATTAAAATTCATTATTTCAACAATTGCTCTTCGACTGAACATCGGCGGAGAGTCTTACTTGGGGTGGTTTGTCCCGTTTCCACAAAAAATACCAAATTAACCATGAATAAGTATACAGTATTTTACACATACGTATGGGCGCACCATCTATTTTACCTATCGCAGCCACTTACGTTAAAAACGATTTTCTATAAAATTTCTGTACAGCTAATTTTTGGGCGAAGCTTCATTTGCTTTTATTTTTTTATTTCTAACGGGACTGCTGCCATTTTATTTGCATCGAAGCCATTTTTATCGAGATATACATTGCGTATGGCCGCACCATTAAATTCCGAGCGAAATTAAAGTCAGGAGAATTTTTGAAAATTCAACTTTTATTGTGCCTAATTCAGATTTTATTACTCTCCTAATTTTAATTTCTTTTTATTTTGAATTAAATTAAATTATTTGCGGGATCTTGGAAAATTTGGAAATGGAATATTTGATATAAATTTATGTTAAACCAGACCGACGAAAATTTCGGGCGCGACCAAAATTTGAATACCCGTCACATGGTAAATGAAACTTAAACTTCTTTTGTGTTAATGATTTCTACCGCAGCCTTATGACGTTCCGAATCCATATATGTATTCCTGGATATGTTTTGAGCTTTTTTAGGATCACACTTGGGTGAAGTTTGGTTAAGATTGGTTTGAAAAGAAACGCATTTTTTTTAAAAGAACCTAATTTTCAGGGGTTGGATTGTATGACAGCCCTATGACATAGTGTTCCGATTCCATCCGTTCCTGGATATGTTTTGAGGATTTACTAGGAACACACTTGGATGAAGTTTGATTAAGATTGGTATATAAAGAGAAAAGTTTTCCTTGGAAGAACCTAAGTTTGGATTTCGGGTTGGTTTCTATGGCAGCTCCATGACGCCATGGTCCGATTCAATTATTTCCGACATATTTACAGCGTACACTAAAAAGGAACTTGTATACAACATTTCAGCCCGATAGCTTCAAAAATGAAGGACTAGTTTGTATTGAAACAGACGGACAGATAGACAGCCAAACAAACCGACAGAGAATCAAGCAGACAGACGGGCATCGCTCAATCGATTTCTCGCGTCACACTGATCAATAATATATATACTTTCCATAGTCGGAGGTGCTTCCTTCTGTGCGTTGCAAATTTCATGACAAAGTTAATAAACTTGTCCAGTATGCAGGAGGTTTTTAAATTCATCCAAGCACTGTGATCAGCTGGAGGCATACTACGGAATATCATACACTGATAGGACAATCTAGAAGGAAGTGCTGGAGGAAGCAGTGGAACCAATTGCCTTTCCAGATGCTTCCTTTGCAATGGTTTCTAATAACTTCCACTGAACACGCACTTGAGTGAGTGAGTGAGTCTATCCGGTTATCTTCAACAAGTTCAAAGCGAAAGTTGGGCATCCAATCCTTATTGATCCATATCTCACTGCTCTATTAAAGCTAACAACTATTTCTGTTATACTTCACTTGACATCACATCCAAGCAAGGTAACAAGTCCGAGGACTTAATAAAGTCCTACAGGCGCATCGGTCCATAACCTTCTTTTCAAAATGATGGAGCCAAACGGACTTACAAATCAGAGACTTGATGGTAAGGAACAGGTTTTTACATCACACCCAATGATTGCTAGTTCTTCCGCATAAGCATTTCCCTCGACACCTAGTGTCACCAGGTCCCCAGCAATTGGATACAGAGCTACGGAAGAATAGGTCCTGAAGGGGGTCCAAGTACTCCCTATCGAATCAATAGTGATAACGAGTCTGAGAAGCGTGTTCACCGTTGACTAACCGTGCAGATAGCGACGCGGTAAGAATAAAATAGGGAGTGCTTTGACCCTCTTCGGGACCTATCCTTCCGTAGCTCTGTCTTCTCATGGTCGTTGTAACAGTGAGTAGTTCTGAAACGATTTACATTAGCATTTCTTCAAACGCAACACGAAGTGTCATGGTGACTTTGGGATTCGAACGAGCGCTCCAGAGAGAGAATATAACCCTACCCACAAAGCTACCAAAGACCAAGATAGTATGTACTAGAAACCTGTTTCCCAATGGTTCAGGTTCTTGAGTGGAATTCAATACAATTCAGCAAGAGTGTGTTTTGAATAGAGTTTGGAAGGGATTCCAAAATAATAGCTTATTTTTCATTTTGCTCAAGCGACGTATTTTTCACCTGCGTCCAAAAAATTAGACAAATGGCACACGGGAACCTGGCCGGTATTAAACCGACGTAAAATTCAATTAATATAAAACAATTTTTCCATTAAAAAAAAACACTCAAAATGTTTCAGAAAACTCCGATCTGGAAAATGGTCTACCCCAAGGAATGGTGGTCGTTTTCATTATTGCCTAGAATAGACTCCTGTTGGATATATTTCTATGGGGCTACCCTTAGTTTTATTCAAACCAATTGAGCTGATTTTTGGTGGGAGGAAGTAAGTGGTTTATTACGGTCTCTGACTATTTTTAAGGTTTGTAGAAATTGTTTCTTTAATTTTTAGAAAATAAAATAAATAACAGGCACGACAGCCCAATATTGGACTAAGGCCGCAGATCTGTTAGTGTCATCCAATTTCCAAGATCTTAATGCTTTTTTGTGGAAGTGTTGAGATCAACAGCACGCTCAGCAGTGTTATTTACCCCCTAAATCGGTACTCGTTTAACATCTGAGTGAGATCATAGTCCGTGACATTGGTCGTGAGTTCGAAAAGCACCATTAACTGAATTCGTTCCCGGTGAGTCTCGAACCCATGAACCTCTGCACCAAATGTGCGCGCACTAGCCACTATACCAGCTCGACTACTTTAACTTTTCTTTCACATTTACCATACGATTTAAATAATCGCCAAAAACAGAAAAATGACCACCTTTTCGCCGTGTTCTATCGTTAAGGATTTTATCCCAACATCAGAGGACTATCCCCAGCAATTCTGCTTTAATTCAGAGATTCATAATTTTATGCCGTTCGATGGCTTTATTATGGGTGGTTTTTTCTTGGGCTACTAGCAAATATTAAGGATGAGGCGATTACATTTATCACATTGGACATTTTTTTTATTTTTAAGTAAATGGTATATCCGTTTTTTTTTTTCATAACGGAGGCGCTTCGTCTACCTTCTTACCGGTATCGTTTTGTCTAAAGTCGACCCTGGCAATCCATGATGTTTGTAGACTCTATGGGCCAATCGTTGACTGGCAATATTTTCTACTTCTATGCGTTTGTTGACTATGTGGGCCAATCGTTAATTGCCGATAGTTTTTGCCTTTTAGTCCAATAATATGGTATTTTCGTCAGGAAAAAAATACAGAAGTTTATTTCTCAATTTTGTTATATGTATTTTGGGGCGCTGATTCCGAATATCAACTTTGCACCCTAAAAAACGTGCCGCAACCTTTAAAAAAGGGGGGAAAGGGGGGCATTTTTTTCGGTTTTTTGCGATTATTTCCAAAACGGTAAAAGATACAGAAAAATGGTCTGAGAACGGAAAAAACTACATAAAATTATCTTTGCAATGATATATAACACATTAGAGTTTAATTGCATATTTCGGCATTAGAATAGCACATAAATTAGAATATTTTCATTTTAGACCTTTTTTTAAAGCTCCATAACTTTTCAAAGAATGTTAGCTCAGCCGTAAAGTTTTGTATAAGTATTCACAACAAGTTTAAGATAATTTTAACGTAAACATTGAGTCGCTCCGGTCAAGGACCCCCAGTATCCCCCCATTTAAATTTTTCAAAACGGCATATCCATAACTCCCCCCAAAATTGGAGCAGAGTGCTAAATTTTGGTTTGTTGAAATTGGAGCTCATAGTGACCCCACCCACCAAAAATCAGCTCATTCGGATAAAAACTAAGGGTACCTCCCATACAAAGTGACCCATCAGGAATTTGTTCTACGTACGAGTAGGTACTACTCATTTTATAAACTGTAGAACAAAGTTGTCTTGGGTCACTTTGTATGGGAGGTACCGTTAGTTTTCATCCGAATGAGCTGATTTTTGGTGGGTGGGGTGACTATGACCTCCAATCGCAGCAAACCAAAATTTACCACTCTGCTCCAATTTTTGGGGGAGTTATGGACATGCCGTTTTGAAAAATTTAAATGGGGGGATAATGGGGGTCCTTGACCGGAGCGACTCAATGTTTACCTTAAAATGATCTTAAACTTATTATGAGTACTTATACAAAATTTAACAGCTGAACTAACATTCTTTCAAAAGTTATGGAGCTTTTAAAAAAGGTCTAAAATGAAAATATTCTAATTTATGTTCTATTCTAACGCCGAAATATTCAATTAAACTCTAATGTGTTATATATCATTGCAAAGATAATTTTATGTAGTTTTTTTCGTCCTCAGACCATTTTTCTGTATCTCTTACCGTTTTTGAAATAATCGCAAAAAAACGAAAAAATGACCCCCTTTCCCCCCTTTTTTAAAGGTTGCGGCACTTTTTTTAGGGTGCAAAGTTCATATTCGGAATCAGCGCCCCATAATACATAAAGAAACAGTGAGAAAAAAACTTCTGTATTTTTTTCACGGAATGGTACTAAATCGACACGATATTACTGAACTATTTGCGGTATTCCTCGAATGAGAGATGCTATGCTTATTGCTAAACAGTTGGTTTGACTGTTCAAATCGCCTGGTTCAGTCAAGCAGCAACTCTTTCGTGTTTCTCTAGTAAATCATCAAAATATATGCAGGAACGAATAAAATCTGAATTCTTCGCGACCAGGAACTATTAACCCAAAAAAGCTAAAAATTTCCTTACATGTCTAGGATACGTCATTTTCACACAAAATTAGCCCTTTGTTTAATTAAACGTTGTGGTAAGCTTTCCTTTTGTTTTGTTAGAATTTCTAAATTTTTGTATTTATTTATGACAACGTTTTTCTTATTTCTATGCAACTAGTACAACACATTTGGTATAAAAAAAAACAAAAACAAAAAACCAATCATTCATATTTCCACGACCCTTAATCGTCTAGCCATGATTTAGTTGAGCTTGAATTTTCTCGACATTCTTTTTCTTCTTATAAAAATAGTTCGGAATCCTTATTAAAGCGCCCACGCATGAAACAGATTCATTTTTCGTTACGAAATGATTCGTCCACAAACCATCATATTGTTATAGGAAGATATGAATGTACGCAAACAAATTCCTGCATATAATATTTAGAGGAAATCCTTGAAATCGTGTTCCCTTGGGGTTCATCGACCCATAACCTCCACACGCATAAAAAAGCTGGTGACAACATTGGAAGAAAAATAAGAAAATATGTATGTATGAAATTTTTCTAATAATAGTGTCCAAAAATATTGTGTGTTGTACAAGTGAAAATAGGAGACTTCGGGACTACCAGTATAGGTCAACAAATTATATTTATCCACTGCTGTGTACTAATGAAATTATGCAATTCTCTACGGCTATGAACGGTTAAAAAAGGACTACGTCCACTAAAAGTATAAACCCGTATGATACCATATATGTAAAAATATTTCAGGAATTTCCCACTCTATTCCTCCAAGGTATTTTCTATACATATTATCAAATATCGTAGTCACAGGATACTTACTTGACTTAGAGCTTCCGTTTTGCGATATGCTGTTTCGTCCATTCGGATGTGTACAACTTGCCGACACAGTTGTCTGCTGACTTCTGCCAATATTGTTTCGAGTTGATCCGTTTAATGAAAACGTTTGAGCGATTTGTGTTTTCCTGAAATGATGTGGAAGAGACAGATAAATCATCATTTTTCTTTACTGTCTTCGTGACTTTCTACGTCGTACATACGAGTACATGTTCGAGCGAAAGGTCCTAAAAAAAGTTCAAGGAAACAACTAAGTCCGTAATTATATTACTCGCATACGACTAAAACAACAAAGAAGAGAGTTTTAGCAAGACGTTGGAAATAGTACGACATAATTTGACATTCCATATAAAAATTCGCTTGCGTACCGTATACGTAATCAGTATATCATAATTTTGCATGTCCCAAGTAGGCATGGGTATATTTCCGTATAGTTTATGTTCTCTAAACAGTCGAAATTGTCGGGTCGCGGTTTTTAGTTGTCATAATATTAGTTAAAAACTATCGTATAAGTTTTACGTGTTATTCGCGCGGGTGTTTTCGCTTGTAAAATTTGTTTTACGTATACGGTGGTTTTTACGTTAGTGTAAAACTCTCTAATAAAAAGCGAACATACGAATACGATACAAAAAATGCGAAGCTCTTATGAGTTTGTAAATTATTAATTAAATGTCATGGACCTCATTATTATTTTTTATTCCTGCCAGCGACAAAAAAAAAATTAAATGACAAAACAAAAATTGACGTGGTAATTTGTAAGCAATGTCATTATTAAATTTTAATGTGAAGTTTTCGGATTTTTTCCTGTACATAACGTTTTTGCTGTTATATCGTAAAGGACATTTATGGACGCGAAAACGGGTTTGAGTCGTCAAAAAATTGTATATAAATATGCAAAATTATATACGAGTATTCAAAAGCTAAATTCCGAGCAATGCACTTTCACGTTTGATTGTGGGTCGAAAATTGAGTCGAGTGTAGCTGTCCGCTTTTTGGGCTTCGGTTATGATCTTTCGAGTATGACGAATTGCTTAAATTGCTTGAAATAGTGTTGTAAGCTTAAAAGCTATGAGTTCAAATACTATCTTCAGTGCCTTTTTTAGCCGAATGATTTATTTTAACGAGTACCAATTTTAAACCAAATATACATTATTTTTCAAAACAGTATTAATGATGTATTTAGCCCGTAAATTCACAGTGTCACATATCTGTGTTATATGATCAATCCACAAAATATGAAGTTCAGTGTATTTTGTAATTTTCTAAAAGCATTTGCAGAGTCTCATCTATCAATTTTAGTCAGTTTTTTTTGAGGCTATCTGTGTTTTAAGATAAATACGAGACTTCAAAATAAACCGATCTTATAACGGCTACTCCGCACAGTGTGGCAGTAGTGAAAAAAAATTCATAAAATTGAAACTGGAGAGCTTTTCTGAAAATTTTAGAGCGAAGTAAACAGTTTGAAGTTCCTTTCTGCAAAAAATAAGGGCTCCATTAGACTAGGTCATATTATCATATCCTTAAGCCTATACTCGATTCATTCGGTTGAAATTGTTATACAAGCACCGAATGAAATCGAGTGATGATATGACGTAGTCTAAAAGTGAGCAGGGCAATTAAGAGCAACAGTTAAAATGTGTTTCTATGGATAACATAAAAAATTATGTAAGAATGAATCAAATCGGACGATGGGATCATGGGGCTGCCATACAAGCCCAATCCCCCAAATTAGGTTCTAAGAAAAACTTTTTTATTTGTTTACCAATTTCAACCAATTCTCATACAAATGTGTTTTTATTGATTTTCACAAAACCTTGAACTAAGGTGTCTTTGTCAAAATAACAAATGGAATCGTACTATGGGGCCATGCTTCCGCATCGCCACAATAAAATTTTCTGAGTTAATATTTTTATTTGCCCAATTATTCCAAGCAAACCTTACTCAAATATTGTTCTGTCGACACGCAACGGAACTTATGTGAAAACGGAAGGAAAAGAATGGTGGGGGATTAAATACAAGTCGTAGGTACGCCCAAAAAAACTTTTAGCCCGAGGAGAGTGAAGGATATTACAATTTGGGCCGCGCCCAAAATTAGCCTCGGTATCGTTTTTATAGAAGCGATTTACGAGATTTTTTTTACGTTTATGGTCGTTGTAAAGGCGAGCATTCCGAAACGATTTCCATTTTAGAATTTTTATAAAGACAACACAAAAATTCGTGTTCACTGTGGGTGGGACTCGAACGAACGCTCCCGTAATTCAGAGAATAGAATTCCTACCCACTGAGCTACGAAAGGCCCAGATAGTATATATACAGTACTCCCCGCTTTTAGTCAACCCGCTTAAAGTAAACACCCGCTTTTTGTCAACTCTAAAAGGGCTTCAAATTTTCTCCATACAAACTCGCATACATTTGTCCCCGGATAAAGTCAACCCGGTTATAAGCAAAACCCGGACATAATCAAAAAAAATCGCACTGAATAATGCTAATTTCAAAGAATTTCACCCGGATATAAGCAACTGACTTGTATGTAAAATTGGTTGCGTTATTCGTCTGCATTCTCAGAAGGCCATAACGATTTATTGCCTTATTTGTTCATTTGTTGTCTCTGTTGAATGCGTCGCGTCGTATGTGCATTTAGTTCAGGTGTTCTCTGGGTATTGGTGTCCAGTCTATTAAATTGCCTAAATTCAATTAATTGGTAAAGCAATCAGCATATAGGTATGCACATTAAATTACTTTCTTGTGTTTCAATATCCTTATCAAAAATTTATTTTCAGATTGTTGAAATGGCCTGTAGAAAACGGACGGCCTTGACAGTTAAGGGCAAAATTGAAATAATAGACGAAATTAAAAAAAATGTTCCACGGAAAGAGATCGCAAAAAAGTTTGGTTGCAATATTTCCACTTTGACGAAAATATTAAAAAAGGAAACCGAGCTTCGCCAACTTTTTCTAGAAAATAAAAACATTCAGCAGAAACGGATTCGTTCAGGAAACTATCACGACATTGATAAAGCTATTTCTCGTTGGTTCCATCAAATGCGGGGAAAGAATGCAATTATAACTGGCCCAATCATTAAGGAAAAAGCTACTGAGCTAGCTAGGTTGCTTAATGTTCCTGGCTTTGAAGCGAGCAATGGATGGCTGTGGCGTTGGCAACAAAAAGAGAACATATCTTTTCATCGAATACATGGGGAAAAAAATTCTGCTGATGCGCCTGCAGCTTTGGAGTGGACAACAAACGTTTTACCGTCAATCCTAAAAGATTTTTCTGAAGCAGATATTTTTAATGCCGACGAGACGGGTCTTTTTTTCAAAGCCTTGCCATCAGGAACAATGGCAAGAGCTGGTGAAACAATTACTGGTTCGAAGATCCGAAAAGATCGAATCACCTTGTTACTAATTAGTAATATGGACGGGACAGAAAAATTTGTGTATTCGATAGACAAATCAAAGAATCCGCACTGTTTCCGGGGAAAATCAACTCCAATCCCATACTACCATCAAACAAAGTCGTGGATGACTTCGGATTTATGGACAACAATTTTACTGGACTTTCAGAAAAAGATCAAATTACTAGACCCACAACGCAAGATCGTTTTATTTGTTGACAATGCCCCTTGTCACCAGTTGAACTCGGGCATTTCGTTGGAGCAAATAGAAATCCGCATGTTGCCATCAAATACCACAAGTATCACGCAACCACTAGATATGGGTATTATCCGGTGCCTAAAAGTGCATTACAGGTCGGAAATTCTGAAATTGCAAATTCTAGCCATTGAGCGAGGAGAATCCATTACTGAATTTGCCAAAAAAATTAACCTCTTCGATGCGTTGCACCTTACAAAAAAGGCTTGGCAACGGATTACTCCACAAACAATTAAAAACTGCTTCAGGAAAGCAGGGTTTATAAAGAATAATTGCATCGAAGAAGAAGACGAGCTAAGGGAAATTGTTGAGTTGCCTATTGCGGAGAATATATTCGACGAATACGTGGATTGCGATGCTAACATGGAATGTTTCGGTGTATTATCAGATGAAGATATTGCCAGAGAAATTTTAGATGTTGATATGGGTGATTCAACAGAGGACGAAAACCCTGATATGGACCTAAATGACGTTTCCACGGCCAATTCGTTTATTTCCAGAATGGAAGCACTTCAAGCTTTAAAAACCCTGACCAATTATTTATGCGAGAACGGACTAGATATTGAGACTCTAGATGAAGTCGAGAAACATTTTTTGAAAACAACACCCGTGAATTATAAACAAAAGAAAATTTCCGATTTTTTCAAATAATTTGCTCTAAGCTGATTCTTTATGAACCAAATGGAATGTAATGTTTTTTGTTATTTATGAAGAATGAATGATTTTTTTTATAATAATAAAATTTATGTTAAACTAATAAAAAGGTTTTTTTTTCCATTCCGGTTGTCCCAAAACTTATCGTAATTTAGATACAACACATATACAATATTTGCACCTCAGATACATATTTTGATTTGTTCCGATATTTACAAACATAATCTAAGTCTTCAAATAATAAAAATATACTAGTTCAAACATTTGGGACCCGCCTATAAGCAAAGGCTTTGCTTATAGACGGGACCCCTTATATAAGCACATATTTGCTTATAAGCGGGGCCCCGGATAATAGCAAACCCGGTTATAGTCAACGATTTTGCTTGCCCACTTACGGTTGACTATAACCGGGGTCTACTGTAGTACAAACCTGGGCAATTCAGCAGAGTTCAGCATGGCTGTGTAGAGGATTTGTTTCATATTAAAAAATGCAACCTTACTAAAACTTACTAATTCCCCGAGACAGATTTTTGTCGCCATCAGCGAAAAAAGTATACCTACGTTGGTTTCGCAATCATCGAAGACATCCAAAATTGATGTAAAAAAAATTTTTTCATTAAAACGATTAACAAATTTTTTAAAATTCTACTTTGGAAAATTTTAGGCCAATGAATGATGCTCGTTACCATCACTTAACATTTTCTTGCACACTGCGCAGCAGATAAACTATAAACAATTATCTGATCTCTCCGCAAACGAATTTCCGAATGGCTTCAACGTTTGTGGCTTTTTTTCATAAATGGAGAGAATAAATTCAGAGCTAGAGCTAAATGAGAAAAACCTAGCCAAATTTCGGTATTAGCATCTTAACATATGTACCTATTCTCTCTCTATTGCCGTAACTCCTAGTGGAGCATGGTGCATTGATGACTACCGTGTATAGTCAAGTCATCAACGTTACAAAGCCAATTGAATTCGGCGTGTGATACGGTTGTCAGCCATACCACTTCCTAGTTGGATTGTAAGTTTTATTATTCTACGATAAGCAGGGCCGGCTTTAGGGTGGGGCGAGCGGGGCGGTTGCCCCGGGCGCCAGGTTTAGGGACGCCAGGTTTAGGGGCGCCGAAACCCGTATTATTAATTTAATTTATTTTTACAAATTTGTTTGTTGGTTAAGACAATTTATTTTTTTTAACTGTTGAATTAGTATGATGTAAGAATACTAATGCAGGCTATAGTACACGACCATCCAAGTATGAATGTATGTATATAATATCATCAATTTAACGCACATTCTAACCACAAGTTAACGGGATATTTTTATATAAGCGCAGACCTGCGACAAGAATTCTACGTGCAATTTCACAACGTTCACTCAAGGCCGCACGACACAAATTGTCTTTATAGAAATCAGGTAAGAATTTAGTTGGGAACTTATAGTATCAGATTCCCACTTCAGGAATTGACTGCGTTCCAAAGATAACCTTTAATTAGGAAAAAGCAGTACACAATTCTAATAAGCACATTCGTTTTCGAACCATTTTCATCATATTTTTTATGTGGAAATGCAATTTCTGGATTATGTTTACGCTTTTCTCTTTATTAAACTTAAGGGCACCAAAAACCTGACGATTTCTCGGCCGATCGATTGGGCAATCGACTGCCAACAACCGATCTGCCGACCGCACATACATACATTAGGCAATTTATCGGGCAATCTGAAATTGACAGTCTCACGGTCCACAAGACACAACACAAAATAGCAAAAATGATATCATTTTTGGCCATGGAAGATGGACATCCATTACTACTTTTGATGGAAAATGACCGCCACAACCACAGCATGAAGAACGACCACAGGTTTATGTTAAAAAATCAGCAACTGAATGATTGTCATGACAGCTTGAACGGACAATTGCACTGGCAATACGTTCCACACGTCAAATCAAAAAATTGTATCCCATACACCTTCCGATTTATCTCGTAATCTAAAAATCTGGCCGATCGATCGGAGGGTCTGTGGTGCCTCTTACGTTTATTGATATTTATGTACATACGTAGAAAAGTTTTTGGATTTTTGTTAATATGTATGATGCCACAAAAATTTAAGTGTGTTGTTTGAGGGATAATTTTGTTGTATGTAATTTTGTGGTCTCCGAAGGAATTGAATTTTAGAGGAAACATTGTTGTCTTTTCTCGCTCAATTAAATTTACTAAAACGACTTAAAAAATAGAAAAGTTTACAAACGTATTTGTAAAATTATTAACTTAATGAACGTTGAAATGTTGGTGATTCAAAAATAAACCGGTGGTACCTACATTGTGTAATATGTAGTAATGCAAAATAGCCAGGTTTCCCGAACAAACCATTTCTAAACACGGTCGAAATTACAAAATGAAATGGATTTATGTTTTGAAAATATGGACTAATATACGTAAAATCGATACTGACTGAATTCGGTACCATCAAATTCAACCGTATTTAGAACCATTGGCAAATGCGTTTTCGCAGGGACCAGAGTATGTGAATCAACTGTCCATCTTTCCTTAATGTTCGTCAACTCCGCAATTTAAGATAGCAGTGTACTCTTGAAAATGATTACTAATTTGAAAAATTTTAACATCGAAAAAGATGAATGGAAAAGTGCAACCTACTTAACTGGGATTTGCTATCGTCTTCCCATTCAACATAATGAATGTTTGTGAACTAATATGGTTATGTTATTTTTAAGTTTCTCCGACGTGAGATTGCCTGTTTTTATTTTTGAACGATTATAAAACTGGCAAAGTATTTTGTGGTTTGTTTTAAAAATTAACGTGAAGTTAAAAAGAGTTACAAGTGGATAGTTTCAATGACGGCGGGGCAATGGAGAAAAATATTTCCAAAAAAACTTGAAGTCCAAGTTCTAATGCAATTTGCTCGTGTATATAAACTATAAGGGGCGCTTCTTTCAAGTTCGCCCCGGGCGCCGTTACACCTAAAGCCGGCCCTGACGATAAGAATATTTATTATCATCTTCTTCTGAATAATAAACTTGCGACGAGTCGTGCCGAGTTTGGAAACTCGTTTCTCTATGAGTGTCTATTTCACAGAGTGGCGACCGAGGGATGGGACTTTTGGACAAAAATACCGGTTGTCCGGTTATTCCGGTTATTTTCCTCATCGGTTATACCGGCTCGGTTTAACCGGCCAAAAATACCGGTTATTGAAATAACCGGTTAAAAACCGACTAACAAAGAAAAGGCCCTCCTGTTTTATATTTTTCCATATTTTCCATATATTTTTTCTATATTTAAGATAGCATTGTGACCGCAGCGTAGCTTATTAGGAAACCAGGCACCTCGCATTAACATTATTTCTTAAAACAGGACATTTTGCGCAAAAATGTGAAAATTTGCACAAATAATGAAAGTTTCAATAGGAAACAATAAATTTAGGCGATACGGAATTTCTAATTGTAATAGAAAAACTCAGCTGGATTCGATGTACTAATTTTATGGTGAAGCTGTGCATCCTGCATCAAACGGATTAAAATTCCATTCGTTGATTTGGCAGAGTGCAGAGTTTAACAGGTTGAGTCCCGGCGTCCAGTTAGCTGGACACCTGAGTCAATAACTATAGCCAGCGTTCAGTATACTGGGCACTTACATTCATGTATTTCTATGGCTTTTGGAATAACTTTGGGATATAGTTTTGGAATGAAATGAAGGCCTCGGTGTATGGCAAGAGTTTCGTTCTTCTTTCACCTTTGGAATTGTTACCAGAGAGCATGTGCAGCTTGCAGAGTTGTGCATCTTATTTGGACCTGTATTTCTGTTCCGTTTACCTTATACGTAAAAAAAAATTTGAAAATATAATACCCGATATCGACAAATGATAAAAATATAATAATAAATTGGTATTTTCTAAATATTCGAGTGTCGAAGCTGTGCCGTTTGTATGGGCGTTCGGTTTATATGGACGAAATACTTTTGTATTGCCCACAACTCCGACGCTATCCGAAACAATGTCGGGACTCAACCTGTTAAGCTTTATCCACACTGCCAATTGGCAGCTCGCGATGCCAACTGGAAGTTGTCATTGCATCTACACTGACTGTCATTTGTGCGGCCGTCCAATTTCCCAGTCTTCTCGAATTCAAAGTGACAATTTTGTTCGTTTTTTGTTTGAAATAGTGTAATTTTCTAATGGCAATAATTTAAACGCGCGTTGTCCGATTTTAAAATTAAACGAGACCGAGGCTAATTTCGGGCGCGGCCGAAATTTGAATACCCTTCACTCTCCTCGGGCTAAAAGTTTTTTTTGGGCGAACATATGACTTGTGTTCAATCCTTCCCCATTCTTTTCCTTCTGTGCCGTCGATAAAACAATATTTGTGTATTTTTGGTTAAGTGGGAAAATGAAAATATTTACTCAGATTATTGGGGGAATGCGGGAGCATGGTCCCATAGTATGATTCTATTCGTTTTAATTTTTTTTTTGTTTTGACAAGGACGCATTAAGTTTTTTTGAAATTGGTGTGTAAAAAATGTTTCTTAGAAGATCTAAAATGGGGGGTTGGGTTTGTATGGTAGCCCCATAACCCCATAGACCGATTCCATTCATTTTTACACATGTCTTATGGCATCAATAGAGATGCACTTTTACGAGTTTTGGTTGAAAGTGATGCACAAATAAAAAAGTTGTTCGTAGAAGAGCTCAATTTGGGGGTTGGATTTGTATGACAGCCCCATGACCCCATTGTCCGATTCCATTCATTTTTACATATGTTTTGTGGCATCAATTGAAATGCACTTTTATGAGGTTTGATTGAAATTGGTGCACAAATCAAAAAGTTTTTCTTAGAAAAACTCAATTTGCGAGGTTGGGTTTGTATGACAGCCCCATGACCCCACAGTCCGATTCCAACCATTCGTACATATGTTTTGTGGCATGAATAGAAACACATTTGTATGAAATTTGGTTGAAATTGGTGCACAAATGAAAAAGTTTTTCTTAGAAGAACCTAATTTGGGGGGATAAGTTTGTATGGCAGTCCCATGACCCCATAGTCCGATTTGATCCATTCTTACATATGTTTTGTCTTATCAATAGAAACACATTTGTGTGAAATTTGGTTGAAATTGGTGCACGCATGAAAAAGTTTTTCTTAGAAAAACCAAATTGGGGGGGTTAGGTTTGTATGGCAGCCCCATGACGCCACGGTCCGCTTTTAGCGATTCGAACATACAAACTGCCTGCAATAAAAAGAAGCATGTGTGCAAAATTTCAGCTCGATAGCTTTTAAACTGGCCGAGTAAAACGCGTAGCAACAGACGGACAGACGGACAGACAGACAGACGGACATCGCCCAATCGACTCAGCTCGTCATGCTGATCATATATATACATATTTTATATGGTCGGAGATGCTTCCTTCAATGCGTTACAAACTTCATGACAAAGTTAATATACCCTTTACTCTACGAGTGAAGGGTATAAAAAAAAGAACAAAATGAAAGTAGTTTGGTTATATCATTTTCAGGCTCCGTTTGGTGGCTAGTGTAGATGGTAAGCAGCTCACGACGCCGACGCCTGTTTTTTGACGAGCTACCATTTGGAGGTAATATAGGTACAGATTTAAATACATTTTAATTTGTGGATTCGCTACTTATGTGCGCCGTTCGACTAACTTACTCCATTAAATCGAACACCCAGTGCAATGAAGTTTTATTTTGGAAAAATTCTAAGTTTAGTTTTACCAAATAGACCTTTTTATTGCACTAGCTGCTTGTTCTCTGTTGAAATATTGTGTGGAAATTTGGAATGTGCGCCAATTTTAAAAGTAATCACCGGTTATTCTCGGTTTTTCCATTTTAAAAATAGTACCGGTTAATAACCGGGCAAAAATAGTACCGGATATAACCGGTTTTTTTAATTGAAACTACCGGTTATTCATAATAACCGGTTATTAATTCCCATCCCTAGCACCGAACGATCACGACCACAGCGCACGACAACAACATACCTGTTAGAAGAAAAAAATTAGGGAGCAGTCTGGGGCTCTGGCAGTATGCGCTGTGGCTACTGCCACATACCTCATCTTGCTAAAACCTTAACCACCTTGTTCGAAATTTGTCCTCTCCATGCTAAACGAAAAACAAGTGGGTGGAGCTTATCGAAGTTTTTTGGTTATGAAATTCCTCTCGGGAGTTTTTTTTTTAAATGTTTTTATGTGGCGAGTGTTTATACGATTTCTTATTTGTCTGTATGCATTTTTCGGAGGTTCAATATTTGTGAGAGCGCACCTCTTGTGTTTCAACAGGCTTAACAACATTTTTAGACTTCATCTTCCGGAAACCAAATTGGAACATGTCACAAACCTTCTCTTCAAATTAGCGATCATACAAGCAGACCAAATTACAATCCTTAATTCTAGTGAAGAGAAGAGGAATAACGTTTCCAACTGCAAAATTAGCGGATAACCCGTCAAAGACTTCCTTTTTTTTTTTTAAAAAGAACCTTATTAACACAAGACTGAGCAAACGATTCACTTTTTGGAAGTAAAATTTGGGCAGCTTTCACTCACTTCAGTTTTCTAAACGCAGCACCACGTACCAATTGTGGGCTCTTCAAAGCATCGCCAGGAGTTTGCATCTTTAAAACACAACTTTCAAAAAAGATTAACTACACAATTCTTCTCAGTACCGTACAGCCCCTTGTGGGGCCATGGTGCGTTATCTCAGCCGTTAGGCAATTTCGAGTAAACGTTACCTTGCATATCATTTCAGAGTGTATATAATGTTGCAAACATTATATATTTCGTATCCGCACATGTACGGAAATTTTGGACCACGCCGAGATTCGATCTTCGGACGTCTAGATAACTAGCATCGTAGAGTGCGACTCAACCAAGTGAGCCTTGCTCTGTGGTCAACAATACAATACACCAATTGATAAATAAAATACATTTATCGCGGTTTTTAATTAATTATTTAATTAATCAATTGCTTCTTCACCTAAAATAAAAGCCTTATTCCACCGTCTCTAAAAGATGTAAAATGTTGTTGTCAATTGGTGTCCTGCCTTCCGACATTTTATTTCGCCCCTTTTTATTTCATCTGTATTTTCTATGGTTTTCTTTCCACTAATTGTTAATTGTTGATATTGAATTTTTCCTTTCGGCTTTTTGCAACTTTTTTGTTATTCGAGTGGTACTCCAAAAGCCCGCTCTGCCCTCCCTAACAGTTGATTCCTAGCTACGCCTAATAGTATAGTGAAAGTGAAAGATGCCAAACTGCTGTATACCCTCCCCTCTATACGCACTACAAAGTTACACTGATTTGAGCGTCACATTAAGAGGGAAATTACCGTTTTCCGAAAATATCTAGTAAACTATTAGTCTGATCACAAAATATCCTATGAAAGAAATAAACTACATACAATTTCCTTTGCAATGATGTATAATACTTAAGACTCTTTTTGGGTAAATTATACCCTAGCCCCAAATGAATTAAGTCGATCTTACATTTTTAGGGTTTTTTATAAATTTTTTTTTCAAAAAACCCTTATGAAATCGATTTTGTCCGTCCGTCCGTCTGTCCGTCTGTTCACTAAATAACTCGCGAACGGCTCAACCGATTGTCATGAAATTTGGTAGGAATGTGTAGAATGGTTACAGTCTTTGGCACATATACCTTAGAAGTTGGTATGAAGAAGACAACACGGTGTCCCGAACGTTTGAAAAAAGTCGACTTTTTTAGTTTTTATCGGAGATTGACGTATGGGTATTTAAATCAAAGATCTAAACGAGTACACCTCATATCAGTTAAAATTTTCCAGTTTTGAGTAACGGTAAAAAAGTTATTGGCGTTTAAAGTTAAACTTCCTTTTCGAGCTCCGTTTTTCTAAACCGTTATAGGGATCGATATGAAACTTTGTCGGTAGGGCCTTATATACGTTAAATATTAAGACTGTTGACTTTTGCAAAGGAAAAGTAAATAACAGTAAATTTGTAAAATTTCAATTTGTGCGTGTGTGTGTAGCCCCTCTTAGGTTTCCAAATATGAAAATTCTGCTAAGGTTTTTTAGAAAATTACATATAGAATATGTCTACGAATTTTCATTCGAATAACTGTATCCAAACCGGAAATATAGCCAAATAAGTATTTAGTAAGGGCCTTTCACAATGCAAGCCTCTTAAGCATTTCTTCAATGTATATCTTTTAACTTGATGAAACAATGAACATAAAATTTGGTGGAAATGCATAGAATGGTAATAGTGTTTGCAACAAAAATTTTTGAAGTTAGTAGAACCAAGTTAACAGGGTGTCCCTGAATAGCTGCAAAAGTATACTTGTTCAATACTCATAGGAAAGCTTGCGTTGGCTCTTATGACAGGGAACACAATGGAATCATTTTATATAAGGTTGCTTTTCCTTCATTAAAAAACAGTAACAGTAGATTTACAGCTAATAATTCAGTTCATATATAAAGCCAAGTCATCCTTACGTTTGCCTGAGTTTCTTTTTGGCCAAAGGCCATCAGAAATCTTAAATCGAAAAATGCCTTTAGATTTGCCTTGGAGTACTTTTATACAAACTGGGTAAATAGTAAATCTATTTTTGGATTGGTCTAATTAAAGGTGGAACGCGTTTATTTAGACCAATCCAAAAATAGATTTACAGGAAGCGTTTCATTAATGTTGTGCACAATACATATTTATTGCTTATAAAATATATGTTCAAAAAATATTCACTATGCATTAAAATTCTAAAAAAAACCCTCGTATTGCGGGCGCAGCCCTCTGTACGCCGGTATTTTTTAGATTAACATTCCGGACTGTAACTTTTAATAGAATAAAGGTAGAGTGATAAGCAGGACCGGATTTCCCATATGGACAACCTGGGCTTTGCTGCCCTAGATATCTGTCCTCTAGAAATTGCTCAAGATTGAGCTAACACTTCTTCTAAAATCCGAGTAAAATCCAGTTTAAAAGTAAAATATTCATAAACAATATATTAATGAGCTTAAAATCAATATTTCAGCAGTAATAAATTCACGATATGAGAAATTTAGGAATATGGTAAAACGCGAATCAAAACTTTCATTCTGAGGCGAAATAAAACCTGAAGTCAAACCATAAGCCAAAATGAATCACTAAATTTAATTTGGCTCATAGGCCCCTTCACGGAAATTTTAACGTCACATACACGTTTAGCCCGTGTGAAGGCGACTGATCTAATTCCAAGTTTAGTTAGTATGACGAAGGGCGGCAAGTTGGTGATAAGAATTGATGTTGATGCTACCAATTAAATGTATTTAATTTATACAAAAACTTAGCTTGCTTCGGCCAAGGACGCCATTTTCAACATTTCTCAAAATTCCGTCAGACAAATAAAATTTGGTTGAGTACCCAGGGCGAACCCCTAACTTACTCTCCACTGAAAATTACTTTGATCGAATCAAAAGTAAGGGTACTTCTCATACAAAGTGAACCCGAAATCTTCCAAATTGCACAGAAAACAATATTTATCTGTTCAAACGTCACCAAAACAATTATTTATAGTCTTCTGAATGTATATGTTCAAAACTGCATACCAAAGTGTGTCCATAAAGTGTCGAAAAATCGAGTTTAAAGGTCCCTAGTACATGTTTGACGATGATATTTGAAAATAGCCTTAAATCTGCAACTATAGTCTAAGAAAATTGGAATTAATTACTCTAAAAAAAAGTCACAGTGTGAAATGTAAAATGTATAATTTTCACCTAATACTTTTGGGTCTAGGGTATAATTTTCCATGGACAGGTCTAGAGAATTATATATAATTGCAAATGAAATCAGATGTAGTTTATTTCGTCCTTACGACAATTTGCGATCAGAGAAATACTTTTCTAGATATTTGAGAAAATCAAAAATTTGCCTTTTCGTCACTCTCTCCCCCCTTAACGTGACGAACAACCGCGTGTGTAACTTTTTACAGCGTACAAGGGGGATGTTTGGATGTTTGAGACCTTGCACGCTGAGCCCACGGAACCAAAACCTATGCCATAATGTTATTGTGGACAACTACTGGGTAAATTTGAATAATATTATAGAGATGGAGCTTATTACCTTTTATGTGTTGTCATTGTCCTACGAACCGTTGCAAATTTCCATACTGTACATCCAGTAATTGTATTTAGGACCACGATTGCCGTTAATGGAACGGCAAATACAATAGCTGTGTCCACATAATTAAACATGGTAAATTCACTCTGAAATGATAGAAGAAAAAATAAATAAAATTATATTCTTGCATACGTACTTATTTGAATTCGCAATTAATGCAATTATGCCAAGATAAGATTAATGATAATAATGCTATAGAATAGACCGTCTTCGTATCATGCCTCACGGCACTTTATGACAAGTCCATCTGCAAATGACAATACGTATGTCAACAATATCCAATATAACTACGAATTCTCCAAGGCATCTGCAATAATAAATTAGCCGAATTACCCTGTAGCTGATTGGATTTATTTGTCATTTTAAATGAACTGAAACAAAAACCATTATAGCTTTAGCTTCAAGCTTCGGAACAGAAGAAAAATCTGATCCGCGGCCAATGTTTAAAAAAATATTTTTCAGTTTGATGACAACAAATCATGCAAATATTTAGCAAAAGACAACTTAATTAACTGCGAAAATGGAAGATTTGTTTATCCACTTTTGCTTGATTCGGAATTTTGTTCTAAATTGCCCGCGGTCTTGAATAAGTATGACAATGAAGCAGGTATCTGTGACATTGGTTTGATGAGAATTTTTCTTAAATATTTCTTGGATGTCAATGGTTTGTATTAGATTCGTGGAAAAGTCAATAAGGTGAGACCGTAATAAATTGCTTGAATTTGTAAAATTGTCGTTTAGTTGATTAATATATCGATAATCATCAATCTTGTATTGATTTTTGTCTATGCAGGGTGTCCCGTAACACATCGTCAACCCGAAAATGGATTATAGCGCGTGTTGCCCATAATAGGCAGCATTTATGATTTTTATTAATACCTTTCAAGTTATTGATCCTAGAAAGTAGTGTTGCCTTTGATTCTTGTACTAAGTGCAGGAGTTTGAACACATACAAAACATTGAGTTTAATCTCTCGGGTCCTCTCAGAGCCCTTAAGAGGGTTGGGCAGCAGGTAACAGAAAAACGAAGAATTGAAATTTGAGAATATGAAATATAGACGAGACCGAGTTCTAATCGTGCGAATAGCACGATGACTGTATACCCTATACCCATGTACAGACCTAGAATGCACGCAAAACCCAAAATATTCAATTTCATATTTTTTGTGGGGGAGGGAGGGGTAGATGGGTCGGACCTGACACATCTTTATTACCTTGTCAAGGCATCCAACAGCTACCATTTGATACTAATTTGGAGGTTTTCGCAACAGTCAAAAGATATGGCTGAATATAACTTTGTAGGGGAAGTAGAGGTAGGGGTAGTCGGACCTACTCCACTTTCCATCAACTCAAAGTATAAGTCAGAATGAGACATTGATCAAAACTTCAAGTCGATAGCGATATTCTACCGAAAGTTATGGCCAAATTAAAATATCAAGGAGGGGTAGTTTGTATGGGAGGTAGGGGAGCCCGTGGTCCGATTTGGCCCATTTTCAATACCGTCCAAGATTTTAGCAACACAAACATTTGACGAAGCCCCCTAGTAGGGTATAAAAATGACTGCATGGTGCCTACTTTTTCGACTTTTCCTAATTGCATATAACTTTTGAAAACCTGACGGAACTTTATTTTAATATTTTTCTGTATGGGGAACCATGCGCGATATTATTCGTTTATGGGCTAACGTTCAGTTGCCGGGCACTCTGCATATTTATTAGACAAGATAAACATTGAAATTAGAACGTTTCCTTTTCTGTGATTTTGGCTTTCTCATAACTTTTTGTTTATTGTCTCTAGAAAGCATTTTATTTTATCTCATTTCTCTCATTCGATTCATTAGAAATAATCAATCTTTCTCGGGGGTTTAGTACAGTTCAAATATAGGTCTACTCTATGCTAAGAATGCTTACACTAGAATCCCAAAGAAGTATATTTCATTTGAAATGGACCACATTCTATGCTCTATAGATTTATTGTCGTAACGAATACTCTTAGGGGTCTTAGATAAATTGGAATCATTTTTTGCAGTATATAGGGGTGAATTGAAAAAGTCGGATCAATATTTTATTTCAGTATAAAAGCGTAGATGACCACTAATAGTGCAGTCAAAATATCCCAATTCAGGCCTCCAAATAGAAAAAAATAGAGTAAGGCTAATTTTTGTTGTTTTTGAATCAGTGGGCTCCCAGGAATCTACAACTGGTTTTGCTAAAAAAAAATTTGATCGGAAAGGTCCCAAAAAGGACAAAAAAGAATACTCTTTAATCCTTGGCCGTAGGTCGGCATGCGGGGTATTATATCAAAGGGGACGTCGAGTACATTACATAACCGGTGTTTGTTTCCTGTTTAAAGGACCCTCAAAGGAATAAATCGATCTTAAATGGAAAATTTTCGAGTTTCCCGTGTATCTTTCCAAAGCCATAACTACGAGAATAATTCAAGTTGTCCCTACTTTTATCACTTTTCAGAATCTTTAATAGCTTGAGATTCTACCATTAAATTTGCTAAGATAGATAGATAGATAAATGTTTTATTTTTCAAATTCAATATACAAATATTATTTAAAATTGGTAAACTATAAAACAATTTAATGGCTTAGCATAGCCGGCTGCCAGAATTGATTGACTTATTATATACATATTTATCTAGTTTACATTATACTTATATTTAAGATTTCTATTAACTGGTTTTTATTGTTTTCTTTATTATGATGAGTAATATTAATATTTTATTTTGTTAAAAGAGATATTTTTTAATTCATGGTACTAAAACATTTATTATTTGTAATATTTCATTTTGTGTGACGACTTATTTAATCATTATCATTATTTTATTGAGTGACTATTGGGAGCTGAGTGATGAAGCTCACGCAACTCCAATTTCTGCATGTTCATCTACTCAGGCTTCCCTGTCACTTATTAAAATAATTCAGTTATGTATTTACATTTCTTCATTTAAAATTCGTTTACGGTATTTTAGCGCGATTCTACAATATTCGTATAGGCCTTCCCAGTCCGCACCGTCATGGAGTGTAAGTACTTCCATTTCGCTTAGATTGTTTTTACCAAAACAGTCTCTTCTTGTCTCTTTCAATATGGGACATATACCAATGAAGTGCGTAGTGTTCTCTCACGTCTTCATAATACAAACATCACACATTATTGGCAGGTCGTTACGATGCGGTACATAATTCAATGGGAGAAGTTCTCCCCTCGCCTTGAAAATCAACGATATTGTCGGCACACTAAAGTTGTTCTGAAAGTATGTGTTGTCTTGTAAATTGTGATTTAGCTTAATGTAGATTTCCCGATGTTGGCTGGCACTTGCTTTTTCATACGTGCGTCGTCTCGATCTGTTGCTGCTTCACGTCTCGTATTAGCTGATAGAGAAGGTTGTTGTTTTCACGTCTTCCGTCCCAGTTAAAAGCCGTTCCGGCTTCTTTGGCTAGCGTCTGCAAGTCCTTATAGTAGAGCGATTTCGAATGCAATCCGTGAGCAAGCACTAATGCTGGAAGTCTGTCAGCAACCATATTTGATACTCTGACAAGGTAATTTATATGTAGTGTGAGCGTTTCAATAAACAGCGGCGTTAATCCAGTTTCCTCTAGCAGCATGTAGTTTTGCTAAAAAAAAAGTTGATCGGAAAGCTTTGAAAAAGGACATAAAAGGACACTAATTTCACACCTTGATCGAACGTGGGGTGTCATATCAAAGAGGACGTCAAGTGCATTGTATATCCGGTGCTTGTTTCCTGTCTCAAGGACACTAAATGGAATAAGTCGGGCTTAAATGGAAAATTACGGTTTTAGAAAGATACAGATGGGAAACACAAAAATTTTTAAGTTGAGCCCAATTTTCTCCTTTGAGGGTCCTTGGAACAAGTAACAAATGCCGGATATGGAATGTACTTGACATCCTCTTTGATATGACACCCGATAAACTTTTTTCTTAGGAAATTTAATGATAGAATCTTCAGCTGTTATATATTCTGGAAAGTGATAAAAGTAGAGACAACTTGAATTATTCTCGTAGTTATGGATTTGGAAAAATATAAGGGAAACGCGAAAATTTTCCATTTAAGCTCGATTTATTCCGTTGAGGGTCCTTGAAACAGGAAACAAACACCGGATATGTAATGTACTCGAAGTCTCCTTTCATATGATACCCCGCATGCCGACCTCCGGCCAAGGATTAAAGAGTATCCTTTTTTCTCCTTTTTGGGACCTTTCCGATCAAAACTTTTTTTTAGCAAATTCAGTTGTAGATTCCTGGGAGCCCACTGATTCAAAAACAACCAAAATTAGCCTTACTCTATTTTTTTTCTATTTGAAATGCTAATATGACTGCACTATAATAGGAGACAGGAGTTTCTATGGGGGAATTGATTCGCATGATGTAAATGATAGGGAAATGCGACCTTTATTTATAGTATATACGTATATAATACTACATGCTAAAAGAATATTGTTTCTGCTACTTAGATACACTTTTGATTAATTGATTGTTTTCTAGGAATTCGTGCATGAAGAGCGCATATAAGATTTGATTTCGTCGAATATTTTTATACCCTTCGCTTATTAAGCGTAAAGGGTATATGTATTAACTTGAATGAAGTTTGTAACGCATTGAAGGAAGCATCTCTGACCATATAAAATATGTATATATATGATCAGCGTGACGAGCTGAGTCGACTGGACGATGTCCGTCCGTCCGTCTGTTCGTCTGTCTGTCTGTCTGTCTGTTGCGACGCGTTTTGCTCGGCCAGTTTAAAAGCTATGGAGCTGAAATTTTGCACACATGCTTCTTTCTGTTGCAGGCAGTTTGTATGTTTGAATCGCTAAAATCCGACAAGGGGGTCGTGGGGCTGCCATACAAACCTACCCCCCAAATTTAGGTTCTTCTTAGAAAATCTTTTTTATTTATGCCCCAATATCAATCAAATTTCACACAAATGTGTTTTAATTGGTAACACACAACATATGTAAAAAGCGACCAAATCGGACAATGGGGTCGTGGGGCTGCCATACATTCTTCTAAGAATTTTTTTTTATTTATACACCAATTTCAACCAAACTTAACACAAATGTGTTCTTATTGATGACACAAAACATATGTATAAATAGATGGAGTCGGACCATGTGGTCAAGGGGCTACCATACAAACCTAGCGCCCCAAGAAGGCGAAGGTGCAGCAGAGCCGGAAAAAGATTATGGCCACCATCTTCTGGGATTCCAAGGGAATTATAATGATTGACTTCAAGGAAGAGGGCACATCAGTAACAGGGAAATATTATGCAGATCTTTTGACCCAATTGAGGGCCAACATGCACCAGTTCACACCGCCGTTTTTATTTGCACACCAATTTCAATCAAACCTCGGAAAATTATATTCCTATTGATGCCACATAAAAAACGTGAAAATAAATGAAATCGGACTATGGGGTCGGGGGGCTGCCATACAAACTTGACCCCCTAAAAATTAGGGTCTTCTAAAAAATACTTTTTTATTTGGACACAAATTTCAACTAAACCTCATGGAAATGTATTTTTATTGATGGTACAAAACATAAAAATTATTTATATTGGACCATGGGGTAATGGGGCTGGCATATAAACCCAACCCCCAAATTAGGTTCTTCGAAGAAAACCTTTTTTATTTGCCCACCAATCAGAACCAAATGTGTTTTAGTTGATGCCACAAACATACGTAAAAATTGATGGGAAGGCCATAGGGCTGCCGTAAAACCCCCTTCCCCCTCTTTTTGGTTCTTATAAGAAACCCACGTCCCCGCCCAATAAATCTTCGCCACGGCACTTATGAGAAAAACTAAAAACCCTGACCCTTTAGGAAATTTTATGGTGAGTCTAGCGACACCTCGATCGTGTTGCCACACCAAAGGATTGCAGAGATATCGATGGAAAAAATACAAGGACAATCGTTTCGTTCACGAATAGTATACGGTAGATCCTGCTGGTTCGATGCTTGCGTTTGTCCCAGATTAGTTACATACAAGCTTGAATATTCCATTGAATTGAATGTTTACATTGCATAGTTACGCCATATTTTGCTTGGTTACGCTATCGTATGGAATCACGTAAGGATTCTACTAAAAAATATGACGCAACTGCATACGATGACGTAACCAAGGAAAATTTGGCTGACAAGTAAACATATATGTACATATGTTCATATGTATGTATGTATATTCAATTCAAAACAGCTACAAAGCAATGTTCGAGCAGTTGTTGCAGTTATTCTCTATCATGTCTAAGTCCTTTCCTTACATAAATCTAATACCTTTTCTAAGGTAACAACATGATATCAGCTGTGAGCTGACAGTACCCAGCGAATTATTCGCACCGCGCCGGTGTGGGCACTAAAAAATGTGCGGCGAATTTTCCGGTGCTAATTCGCGCCCGTAAGGGGGGGGGGATAAAGGTTGAAAGGCTCCGGCCGATTCCTATATCCTTTTCAGTTGTGGAATAACTGCGGACCCTTAGCTATGCAGGAGGAGTTTCATAGGGTGAACGGCTCCGGCCTATGTTTCTCTACGGGGCGTTACATTCCCGCATTATCCGCTGCGCCTGAGTGCTGTATTAACAACTTCAGCGTCTGAGGTTACTAAACGTAATACGGTGACAAAAAACGAATAGTCAATCACCGAAGCAGCACCTCCGAGGCCCCTCCATGATGGACCTCTTTCGTTTACGAATACTATCATGTTTAAGCGATGGGCCGAAAACTCACCCTTGTAAAAAAATCGACGTCAAGAAACCTGGAATGAAAGCCTCGGATTGGACGGATACAACTCAACGACGACCTCGCAAACGAACAACGGATTACTCTTTCGGAACCTGGAATGTACGCTCCCTGAATAGGGCAGGGGACTTAAGGGCCCTCTTGGATCAGGTTGAAAAATATAAGCTGAGCATAGTTGCACTCCAGGAAACAAAATGGCTTAGTAGCGAGATTGACGACCGAAATTCGTACACAATTTTCACAAGTGGAAAACCTTCGGGCCACAGGGAGTTTGGAGTGGCGTTTATTGTAAACAATCAACTTAAGCCGCATGTTATCGACTTCAAACCCATAAACGAGCGGTTTTGTGCGATTTGCATTATAACTCGGCTCTTCAATCTCTGGCTCATAAACGCGCATGCCCCCACCGAAGTCAGTGAAGACGCGGCCAAAGACGAGTTCTACCACCGCCTAGAAAACCTCTTCGATTCACTTCAATCAAACGATGTCAAGTTGCTGCTGGGGGACTTCAACGCCAAAGCCGGAAACGAAATTTGGCATAGGGGGATTACTGGAGGTTACAGCCTCCATGAAGAATGTAAGGACAACGGCCAACGACTAATAGACTTCGCGACCAGCAGAAACATGGTCATTAGCTCAACGTGTTTTCCGCATCGTCGTATTCACAGACAGACCTGAAGATCTCCAGATCAACATACCAGCAACCAAATTGGTTTGACGAGGAATGTCAAAATGCGGTAGATTCGAATAACGAGGCATATCGCCAATGGACCGATCGCGCAAGAAGAGCCAAAAAAAACAAACAAATTATGACGAGCTTCGACGATTTTCGAATAGGTTAATTAGACGTAAGAAACGTAAGCATCTTGACGAGCAGTTGACGCAAATAAACCAAAGACTAGCTAGTCGGAACAGTAGACAAGCGTACAAGCTAATTAATTCAATTAAAAGTGGATACCAACCCAGGACCAGCCTCTGTAAGGATAAGGATGGCAATATAATTAGCGACACCGATAGCGTTGATAAACGCTGGGCCTCACATTTCGAAGAGCACCTTAATGTTCAACCGAACAACCCCACACAAGAAGCGCTGGAGCTGACGACTGAAACAGGCCCTGCCGTTCAACCCCCAACAGTAGACGAAGTTGATCTCGTCATGCAATCACTAAAACATAATAAAGCCCCGGGCGCTGACGAGATTCCAGCTGAACTGCTGAAGCATGGTGGGGAGAGCCTTGTTAAGGCTATACACACATATCGTTAAAATATGGAACGACGAAATAATCCCGAAGGATTGGCGCAAAAGTATAATTTGCCCAATCCACAAAAAAGGGGATAAGTTAAAATGTGAGAACTACAGAGGCATCTCATTAGTTTGTACGACTTATAAGATTTTATCTAAAATTCTAGAAAATAGAATTAATCCGTACGCAGAAGAAATCATTGGCGAGTATCAAGGCTAGTAGCGTACGCCGACGACATCAACATCATGTCTCGAAGATTGGGTGATGCAGAAAGCCTTCTGCATAATCTCAATAACGCCGCCAAAGAAGTTGGGCTACATATCAACGAATCTAAAACCAAGGTTATGATGCAATCAAAAACTAGAACGCCAGTAAATTCAAGCATCACAGTGGGGGACCTCAATATAGAGTATGTAGACAACTTCACTTACCTGGGTTGCAATTGGTCAAAAGACGCTAACGAAACAGATGAGATAAAGCGAGGGATACAACTAGGTAATAAGTGTTATTTTGCGGTCCACCAAATTATGAATTCGAAGCTGGTGCCCAGGAATACGAAGCATGTATAGAAAACCATAATCCGACCTGTGCTATGCTATGACTGCGAGGCATGGACCCTAACCCAAAACTCTGAACACCTGTTGGACACATTCGAGCGAAAGGTTCTCCGAAGAATCTTCGGGGCCATTCGTGAACGAGGTGAATGGCGCATCCGGTACAACCTTGAGTTGTATCAGATGTATGATGAGCTACATGTGTCGAAAATCGTGAAATTGCAGCGACTGCAATGGGCGGGACATGTACAAAGGATGAACGACGATCGCATGCCCAAAAAGGTGATGAACGCGCAACGAGTGGACGGAGCCAGATTGCGTGGACGACCGAGAGCCCGATGGGATGATTCTGTATGTGAGGACGCCCACCAGATGCTTGGCTTTGGAAACTGGAGGACAAGGTCGCGTGTCCGCGACAATTACACTCTCTTTTAAGTAACCGACGTGATCGGATCATACTTTTCTATAAATTCTGTTACACGCGAATTTATTTATTGCATGATCTTTAATGTAACAAAAAAAGGCCTCATTTATGCCTCTTAAAGCCTTTACATATTTGCTTTTTTTAACTTGGCGGCAATCATTCATTCTATGAAAAAACTGTAATGTAATGCAAACTTAGTAAGAAGGATTTTAATGAATTTATTATACAATTGAAATGACATTGATTAAATGAATGCCCGTCACATTTAAATGGAACTTAGGCTACTTTTGAGTTAACAATTTCTACCGCAGCCCTATGGCGTGTTCCGATTCCATCTCTTCCTGGATGCGTTGAGGCTAATCCATGAAAACACTTGGATGAATTTTGGTTAAGATTCAGAAAGAAAAAAGTTTTTCTTACAAGAACCTAATATTTGGAGGTTGGTTTGTATGACAGCCCTATTCCATCCATTCCTAGATATGTTTTGAGTCTTTATTAAGAACAGATTTGGGTGAAGGTTGGTTAAGATTGCTTCATAAAGACAAAAGTTTTTCTTAGAAGTACCTAATTGCCAGCCTAATTGTATGACAGCCCTATGACGTAATGTTCCGACTCCATCCGTTATATGTTGGAGGCTTTACTAGGAACACACTTTGGTGAAGTTTGGTTAAGATTGGCGCGTAAAGAAAAGAGTTTTTCTGAGAAGAATCTAATTTTCAGGGGGAGCCCCAATGACCCCATGCTCCGATTCCATTTGTTCCGACATATACAGCGTACACTAAAAAGAAAGAAAAATAAAACTAAGGGACTAGTTTGTGTTGAAACAGACAGACAGACGTCACACTGATCAATAATACATATATACCTTTTTCAAGACAAATTTCCGATATCTCAACACAAATTCACGATCCACCAAATGAAATTATCGGTATCACAAATGAAAACAACGCTCTCACAAATGAAATCAACGGTCTCACAAATGAAATCAACGGTCTCACAAATGAAAACAACGCTTTCACAAATGAAATCAACGATCTCACAAATGAAATTAACGGTCTCCCAAATGAAATTAACGGTCTCACAAATGAAAACAACGCTCTCACAAATGAAATCAACGGTCTCGCAAATGAAAACAACACTATCACAACACAAATTAAGCATTGTTAAACACAAAATTCCGATCTACTAAGTCAAAACAACGGTATAACAAATCGAAATAACGATTTTGCAAGTCGAATTAAACATCATCTAGGAAATATTAAAAATTTGTAATTATTAATAAAAACATTAATATTCCGATTAATATAACCATATATGATTAGATTATAATATTAAATATTCATTGCTTAACTACATAAATATAACTATGGACTAATCAGAAGTATCAAAGTAGTAGCAAACTTTAGTTACAATGCTGAAAAAGTCCGTTCCATGCAGTACTTAATAGAAATGCTTGGGAAACCTTCGCAAGACGAATAAGTAATTATGGGCAATGGAAGAATCCATAAGTTTAAGCGATTTGCTCATATGTTTACATGTTCGCCCCCAAATTCGGGAAGGGTTTCTCTAAAGTAAAGCTACCTATGCAGCAAACAATGGGTGGTATTTCCAAGGAACCGACTTTTAGAGACGATATACAGGGTGTCCGCAAACTACCGCATAAACGCACCGGGTTGTGATTCCTCTTGTGATTTTCAGCAAAAAAGTTGTACGGAACATACCCCAATTCTTAACCCTTTAGCTACCACATGCATTTGAAGATTTTTGAAAAAATCGTTTTTTTTTTCGTACAAATTTTGGCTAAAAAAATGTTGCCGTGGCCGTTCAAACTAGAAATTTTGTGACACAATAAACAAATTTGGAGAATATTTCTTATAACAACTATTAAGTAGGTACCTGTCTGTACTTGTTTGTTGATAAGAATTTAGTAAGATTTTACGGTATTGAGGTACAAGTGATAACCATAAAATTAATATTGAGATTCTACCAACAGCTTTTATTGTTAAAGTATAGAGCGTAATACCCGATACAGACATATCATAAAATCTATTTTATTTTGATAGAACGAAATAAAAAAAAAAATGAATTCGGATTCTCCTTGTGTACCTATGGCATAAGAGAAAATTCACACTTCCGAGAGGATTTATTAAAATCTGGATTTGATCACGATTGTATTATACTGCGTACTTTGAATAATGTATGTAAATACATTATACGGTGTGTTTTAAATTTAGTGACATACGATTCGATTTTGTATCCAGGATTTCGACTGTATTAATCATAATCTATACCTAGGATTTGTTGGTAGTATGTATGGCCTATTCTCCGTATTCGGGACAAATTAAATTAATTAAGCAATGTTTTCGCGTTGCTTTAGTACTAGTTAATGGTCCTAGAAGTTCTTGTTGCAGTATTCACATTAAGCAAACTTTCAAAATACGGACTATAGAGTGTGTAATGCAACCTTTTTTTGTTGTACAATGACAATTATCCTCGATTGCATGATTTTGTTAACATATCCTTCTTATAATACTGACATTAATGTAAAAATCAGCAATTAATACAAAAATATCAATGTTAATATTAAAGTGCTTAACATCACTTGTAAAATCGTTATTTCGATTTTTTATACCGTTGTTTTGACTTGGTAGAACGAAATTTTGTGTTGAACAATGCTTAATTTGTGTTGTGATAGTGTTGTTTTCATTTGTGAGAGCGTTGTTTTCATTTGTGAGACCGTTAATTTCATTTGGGAGACCGTTAATTTCATTTGTGAGATCGTTGTTTTCATTTGTGAGACCGTTGATTTCATTTGTGAGATCGTTGATTTCATTTGTGAAAGCGTTGTTTTCATTTGTGAGACCGTTGATTTCATTTGTGAGAGCGTTGTTTTCATTTGTGATACCGATAATTTCATTTGGTGGATCGTGAATTTGTGTTGAGATATCGGAAATTTGTCTTGAAAAAGGTGTATATAATACTTTATATAGACGGAGGTGCTTCCTTCTGTGCGTTGGAAACTTCATGATTAACTTAATATACCCTTTCACATAGTGGCGGGTATAAATATAGGGTGGGTGGCTCACTTTTATTATGACATTGAATTTTGCACTGGTTTAGTTTACAACAGTTAACTGTAAACTGTACCAACAGAGACAATTCATATTATAAATAAAAGAAGATACTTTCCAAAAATCAATTATCGCATGACAATTGCAACAATTTCAGAAAGTTTCCGCTTATTTTGAATTGCCACAGTACGGAACCGATCGATGTAGCATGGCTACATTGTATCGCAGCACTATTTTTTTAATTTGTCCACAATACTCTCTAAAACACAAATTGAACTTACCTCTCCAACGTTTTCTCGCCTTTCGTTCATCTTATTAGGAAGTTCAGTGATTTGACAAAAGGATGAGTAAAAATCCTCGAAAAGATAATTATTTTTCCTAATGTAAAGAGTCCCTAAGATAAACATCGTCCGGGCTCGTAAAATTAGCTTTTCACAACAATTCAAAACAACAACGCTAAACGCATAGCTTTTCCTCCACCCGACTGAAAACATAGAAAATAAATAAATGAAAAAAAACTTCCGGTGAGAAAATCAGTCTTTCAGCAACCCTTAAAATTGGAAAAATTTTCAAATTCACCAAAAGTACTTATAGTCTAGTACAGATAGCTCAAAACCCAAACATAAAAAAAAGGAATTTTTGATGTCAAATTGTTGAATACACTGCTCAATATACGCAGTAAAAAGTTACACTAATTTGCGCCATGGGTTAAGGGAGGAGGGGGTGGCAAAGGGGTGACAATTCAGTTTTTTGCAAATACATATTTGGAAAACTATGAGTCTGAGCTTGAAATGTGCTGAGCACGAAACAAACTACATAAAATTACCTTTGAAATGATATATAACACTCTAGAAGTTTTCGCAGAAAATTATACCTTAGACCCAAAAGTATTATAGTGAATTTACATTTTTTGAGTTTTACATTTCGCACTGTAAATCTTGATCAAATAGACACACCGTCATAAGATCTTGTCCATATATTGATAACATAATTTATTTGATTTGTACCAAAAATTGCAGTGCTCCGACCATTGAAAAGGGCTTAGCCTATCACGGCATGGAATTCCATACAAAGTGAACGAGAATTCTAACAAATTTCACAGTTTTCACTTCTAAATTCTATATAAAATAGAAAAAAAAATTATCTCTTAGAACGTCATTATAACAGTTAATTGTAGTCTTCTGAATGTATGTTGAAACGGTTGTACCAAGGCGTACGCTACAAGTATAAAAAAAATGGGTTTGAAGGTCAGTGATACCAGTTCTAAGGCTATTTGCGAATATTTCGAGTAACGTGTACTCGCAACCTTCAAACCCGATTTTTCGTACTTGTAAGGCACGCTCTGGTTCAAACTTTTTGATATACATTCAGAAGAATACAGTTAACTTTTAAAGGACATTCTAAGAGATATTTTTTTTTCTATTTTAGATAGAGCTTAGAAGTGAAAAAATGTGAAATTTGTTAGAAATTTGAAAAATGTTAGGAGGAGTGAGGGGGGCGTCAATGGTGGGAGCATTCCAATTTTTGGTACAAATTAAATAAATTTTGTTAGCAATATATGGACAAGATCTTATGACAGAAGGTCTATTCTATCAAGAGTTACAGTGCGAAATGTAGAACTCAAAAAATGTAAATTCACTATAATACTTTTGGGTCTAGGGTATAATTTTCTGAGAAATGTCTAGAGTGATACATATCAATACAAAGGTAATTTTATGTAGTTTTGTCCTCAGCACATTTTAAGGACAGACTCATAGTTTTCCAGATATTTGCAAGAAACTGAATTTTCACCCCTTTTCCACCCCTCCCCCCTTAACCCATAGCGCAAATTAGTGTAACTTTTTACTGCGTATATTAGGCAGTGTATTCAACAATTTGGCATCAACAATTTCTTTGTTTTTATGTTTAGGTTTGGGGCTATTTTGAACCAATTGTACTGGACTATTAAGGGGTAAAAAAGATTTCATTACTAAAGAGATGTAACGCAAGAGCTGATAATATCGAATACGATTTTAAGCCAGGTGTGAGAGTTTGAAATGTTTGTCTCGAGCTCAGGAAAGTAAATGGAAAAAGATTTTCCTCTATCCAACGGTAGCGTAAAACGAAAATCCAATTATTGAGCTTCATTTGATTTTTGATTTTACTTTTGGTAACTTGAAGGTAAACTTCTTTAATCCCATACGAATTAGTCAGACCCTTATCAAAGTGCGGATTAATTTAATGGGAATTTGTGGGAATATTTTACGTTGTGATAGGAAAATCGGAAATAATGAAGTCGTAGTATATACCAGTATATGGTATACATATTTACATGATTTCTCATATGCACAGGGTGTTAATTGGATCTTAACTTTGGGGCATGAGAAAGGTTAATTGGTTTCTGGATAGAAAGGAGTTCCATGTTGATAATTAATAATATGACTGAAAGGCAGTATTGTTTTTTTTTTTATTATTTCTTATGCTTGTTTTATGTGTAAGCTAAAGATAAATTTCTTGAACTTGAGAAAAATATCGATGTCAAAGAGATAGTGGATCATTTAAAATAAATATGTGTAAATAAAATCTTAAAATATTAAGCCAAAGAAGGTGATTCTGTTAAAACGTTTAAAGAAACAATGGTTGATGTTGGTGGTGTTTAAATTTATGCTAGAAAAAAAAGTGTTCAGTTAATACAAAATATTCCGGAATTATTCAATCGTTAATCAATTGAACTTTTTAAACAGGCAGTATAATAAGGAAACATGATACACCCCTACTTTTGATGTACGCAGCAAAGTGGCATGCTTTGAAGAAGATGATGATGTTTTTCTAGAGAAGCTAGTACTCTTGATTTGCGCAATAAATTTTCGAACAAAAATAAAACGCATGGTACAATTTTAATTAACATTTAAGAATACGGTTGAATAAACAGCTAATTCAATTATTCTAAAATATTTTTAAATTTCTCGACAACATGGGCTTTTTTTTGCCAAGCTATAAAATTTATATGATCTGATTGACGAGGAGCAACCAAATCATAAATAAAGAAAATATTCCGTCGTGGATGTATGTCCAATAATATATTGTAAACGCTTTTGCATTTAGGCTAGCTATCTGAAATAACCAGCATTTTATCAACAATAACGCCATAGGGCTGGGGACTATTCCGTCAATAGCTAGCCAACCGACAAAAACGACTTTCAGATCTTGCCTATATAACGAGAAAAATGTGAGACGATTTTCTTTATGATGGTCATACACCATAAAAATCGAGTTACGATGTCTCATTAAAACGGCATTTTTCCTTTCACAGTATCGCGCTCAGCACACGTACAATGCAATCCCATAAAAACGGATGTGCGTAATGTTTGCTAACTCACGAACCAAACCCTTATGACCAATATAAAATGGCATAAAGCTTAAAGGACCTAATTGTGGCAAGTTCTTTCTATATGCTAAAATTGAGGAAAAATAGAGCTTGTGGTAGGAGTGTCTATGTTTGCTCATGTCCTCGAAGATATTCTATGGTAGCATGAAGCATGAGACACTATATAGTACTAGAGGACTAACAAGGTACTTATGTGAACATTTTTGTAATTTAAAAGAATTATGTACATTTACAAGCGAAATGCGATGGTATGCTTGTTTATTGCAAAAGAAAATTTTTATTTTCGTCAAGCTGACAAGCACATATTTAACACATTTCCGTCGCACGAAAACCGGAAGTTATACTGTTGTCGTTAAAGGGTTTACAGCACCCACCGAACGTGGTGGCATGCATTAAATTTTTAATGGGTTCCAATAAATTCCCTGACACGTCTATAGTGTCTTGAGGGCTATCTTTTATTATGGTCTCTGAACATTAATCCTATATTTCAGGATTAGCTTAGCATACTGTACATGAATATTGGCGAGCATATTGTGCGCAAATTTATGGTCTTGCTTTTTTTTTAATAATTAATTGTTTTTCTTTTTTTTTTGTGTTTGCTGTGCAAAGTATTCAAAGACATTCACCTTTCGCAACTGGCGGCGAATTTATTAATTAATTGAAGATTGTGATCCAAAGTAGACATCTTTTTCACGTTTTGTCAGTTATTGCGAGTTGGGACTCCCTAATCGGTAACTCAAGGCGAACTTTACCAAAGAAAGATTTAAGGAAATGTAATTTTCCGTAACTTTTTATCCAAATATTATATTTTTAGAAGTTTAGTTTTAGATCAAGTATGATTTATTTGGGGGAAAAGTTAAAGTATCAGTTCTCCCTTAACGGAAGATACATTTTTTATTTACTTATTATTATATTATTACAAATTATGCGTACTCAAAAATGTATCTCAATGCGCCCATGACTTACGGCGAAAATTATAGCAGAGAGTTCAGATTATAAAATGCTCAACTTACAATTAAGGAAGGATCGTTTCGTCGAAATTTGACATTTAAATCAAATACTAGCCGTAAAAAATTGATTTCTGCTACAAAGCCTGTCTTAATTTTTTCCTAACAAAAAAACAAGCAAATTTACATACATTTCAAAATACCGTGTCGTCATGTCGACTAAGATACTCGACCGACCGCAAATGCGGTCATTTTGTCCCTGCGAAACCCTAATATCTTTGCATAAGGACATGACGAGTCAGGCGACGCAACGATTTGGGCGGCCAAAGCCCAACGTCGGGCTATCGTGCCACATTGATGATGAAGGACATGACGGCAAATGCCATCAAAACAATTGTTAATAATATTCTAAACTGACTGATAACTGAAAAGTGTGGATCGACCTTAACCAACGATTATGTGAAACCCTTTTTCAAAAATTTTAATTTTTGACATATTTAGGTGTACTAGGATACAATTGAAACTTTCCAGTGTCCGCGAAAGGGTTAAACAAATAACTCTGATTCTTTGTGAAAGCGTGTTAATGCTACCTTTAATAAGCATCAGGATGAAGACCAGGCGCCAACAGATCATTTATCCGCTAATATATTAACTGTTAGCGCCTGGTCTTCATCCATTTGTTAAGTTTCTAGAACTTGGATATTCCGAAATTGGGAAACTAAAAGACTATTTTGCTCACACGGGCGAGACAGCAATATCACCTTTCTGTTCAGGAGCCAGGCAAACTCTTTCAACCCTATTTAGGATTACCTCTATCATATTATTTCCCCGAACCAACATGACTTCTACAAAAGCAAATCATAAATCTTTCAGCAACTATTGTAATGTCCATGTGACTTATACGTACCTACTTTTCTAAGGCGTTTAATTCGGTTGATCATGGTATTCTTCTTCACAGACTTTGCATTTCTGGCTTTCTTTCCATTATTTTACGAAGGCAACTAGATACGTTTCTTGAATAGTGATGTTCCAGTACGTTTTTAAAAAATCTGCACTTTCATAAAAAATTTGACATGTTTAAGCATTAAGCGTGAGATAAAAAAAAATCAACTTGAGCCAAAAAATTTAATTTGCTTGAGAAAAATGGTCTTGGCTGATTTTCTACCAATTTCGAGATGAATTATCTCAGCAGCAATGTTTCGATGGGTTTAAATTCGTCCTTTGAGGATGAAGCACTATTCCTCCACATAATTAATACATTATGAACTCAAACGTTAACGTAGTTGGCTCATGGACGATTATGGCGAAAGTATAGTCGAAAGACGGGGTTTTTTGCCAGAAAGCATTGATGCGTTGTGTGTGGACTGATACTAAAAGTTTGTTATCACACTTACCGTGTGATGTTGACATTCATTTCATTGTCATTTCTCCCCCGGCCATACATTTAACATTGCATGAACACTCACGTGAAAAAAAAACAAAAAAAAATTCCGCATTGGATGTTGGGTCCCACATCATTTGACAAAAACTCAAACAAAGCTTGCCGTGAAAAAAACCGCCACACGTATGACAAATCATAAATTTATGCATATTCGCCGGAAAAAGACATTAGCCGAAAGTGGAGGTTTTCCAAAGAGAGCCAAATCAAGTTATTCGTTCACATGTGAAGGTTGATGGTCTATGAACTATGATCTAACTCAGATGCTAAACGAGTACCCATTTATGGGGATAAATAACACTGCTGAGAGCAGTTAAGATCTTGGAAATTGGATGTATCTGCGGCCGTAGTCCAATTTTGGACTGTCGCGTCGCGCCGGTTATGTATTTTATTTTTTATTTTATAAAAAAAACACTGCTCAGCGAATGTTTTCTAAGGTCCGAACCATTAGGTTAAGGGCTTAACAACCATGGGAGCGTCGCAATCAGACCAGAAAAAGTGCTTTGAAAATTGGATTGAGCACAACCATAAGTAGTGTTCATTAGGAATACTACAAAAAAACCAATAGAACCATTTTAAATAAAAGCTGAGCCCATTTCCATTCTTGTTGCTCATGTTTGCGACGGAACACATGAAACGACAAACGAAACATATTGTGAAAAATAACGGTTAAATGGCAACTGTTGCGTTTCATAACCCCACCTGATGTTTTACCCTGGTGTTGCAAGGAAATTATGGTAGAAAATTTCGGATTCATGCTCAGCACCAATGATAAAATGGCAGCTCTCGCGACCAAAAATGTTCAGTTCAATCATATAATTTTTTTTGCAGATATTCACAGTTTTTACGCATAATAAGCCATAACGGACAAAAAATCATTTTACATATAAGATGAGGATACATTGTCATAGTTTTCCTGAAAAAAAAACCTACGCTGCACAGCAATTAAGAGGTTCGGACTGTATAATTAAATGGTAAATAACTCTCACACGCGGTGTATTCAACTCTCAGATATTAAATGCTCGATAATTGTAATTTAGATCTCTCTTTAGAATATAGATTTCTTAATCTCTCTCAATGTAGTCTGGCTGGTCTAGCGGTTAGTGCGCGCACCTTCGGTGCACAGGCTCATGAGTTCGAATCTCACCGTGTTCCATGGTGTTTTTCGAACTCACGAGCTTGTGACGTACTATGATCTCACTCAGATGTTAAACGAGTACCCATTTATGGGGATAAATAACACTGCTGAGCGTGATGCTGATCTCATTACCTCAACAAAAAAGCAGATAAGATCTTGGAAATAGGATGTCACTAACACATCCTGCGGCCTTAGTCCAATGCTGGATTGTCGCGCCTGTTATTTATTTAATCTCTCTCAATCATATCACTATAACCTCCATAAAAAAGCCGTAAGATTATTTCTGCAGATACAAAGAAACAGTAAATTTATAATTAGAAATAAAGTCATAGCCATAACTAAATAGAAAAAAGAGTAAAAGAAAAAAAAAAACAATTTTTTTAAGCTCTGTAAAGATAAAGCCGTCTGAAAACCGACAATCTACCATTAGATTTACACGCTCCTAAACAAATACAGTAAAACACAGATAAGTGCGCATCGATAATGCATTATTTTTTCGTGCACTTATGCGTGTTGTGCACTTACCAGTGCTCCGTGCAAACTTTCTTAACTACGATACGTGCAAACTTTCTTAACTACGATACTTAAATGCAAACTAGTGATATTAGTATGACTTTTTATATTTAAAGAATTATTGCAGAAAGCAAAGTTGCTCGGTGTTTGGTAAGCAATAGTGCTTGCGGTTTTGCGAACTCTATGCATTTAAAAATGTCTCTATTCCCAATAACGGAAAACTTAAAAAAAAAGTTAATCTGAGATGCAAAATATTATCTTCCACATTAAAAAAAATACGTTTTTCGTGAAAAAGTACAAATTGCAAAAATTATCAATTTGCAAAAATGAGTAATTTGCATCTATTTCGTAAAAAACATTCCTTTGTCAACAACTATTTGTAAATGTGGAAATCTTAAATGTCCATCTAACATGTAACCAATTCCTGGTTTACCATCAACAAATTAACAGCTGATTTGCAGCTGATTTTGAGTAAGGATAGGCATACAACATCAATGTTTCCGAACTGTTCTACGCGACTTTTTGTTAAATCGAGTCGCCTTTTGTAAGCTTTCGGGACGTCGGCACTTGAGTGTGTTGCCATAAACTGAAAATTACTTCACCTTTCACTCTGATCCCAGTGAGGTATGTTATGTATCGCATGAGTCATGAGATCACACAATCTGGCGATCTACATTTTATTTTTTACATGTTCAATTACAATTTATGAATATGAAAACTCTCACCTTGCTTGCGAAATTCCGCCCTTTTATGGCAAGCTGACGCAGTGTAGTCCTGTCATCGACTTACCACCAAAGGACGAAGCTCAAATGCGGAAGTACTTTAGGCAACAACCACTTTTTCTAGATTTGACTTCCCTCTTCTATACAATTCCATAATTTGAGTTAAGAAATTTTGGAATTCACCGATTTCACAAGTCTGCTCTAATTAATTTTTGCAGTGAACATGTGCACTTATCCGTCGTGAAACCTTCACAGATGTTTCTAACAACAAATTGTATGCTCTTAAGCGTGTTGTTCTCTTATCCATCTTGAAATGTATAGAAAATCACATTGAGTGGATGTTGCATGAAAATTGTGTGCATTTATCCGAGTTATGCATTTATAAGCGTGTTGCACTTATCCGTGTTTTACTGTACTCTTTCCTTCTACCAAAAAAAACAGCCTTCAACATTTATATAACATAACTACACATTTAATATCAAATTTCTTTCCTAGGATTTTCTACCTTAAAAAAGCTTTAATAATCCGTTTACTATTCCATATTGTACATAATGTAAGTATGCATTGTTCCCGCATTCTTATTCAAATGGTTTTTCAATTTTACATTTATTATATCTGGTGATGTCAGTTTCGTAGGATATAGGCGACACAGATATTTTCAATAAATATATGTACATACATATGTACAAATAGATAAAATATGAAACTCCCCATGCCGAAATTCAATAACTTTTCCGACTTTTCAACCGTCACTTGTGGTTTCTCCAAATATTTCATCTGTCAAATTAAGTAGAAAAGGAAACATAACTATAGATACTTTATTGCGGCTTTATCTAGTTTCTGAAAAAAAAAAAAAACAATATCGGTCTCTAAATGGGTCGAGGGAGTTTATGTGCATAGTTGACAAGCTCTTAGCAATATGGTGCCAAATCAAACTAAAACAATGTGATTGTGAACAACCAAATCGCATTACGTATTATATTACGTTCAGAGTAGACGAAAACGGATTGATTTCGCTGTACGTTTTCAGAAATCACCGCAAAGTGTTCACAGTGCACTATTTGTAATTTCATATGACAACCGACAGTATTATTTTGCCTATTAATAGATATAGTTCTAAGTATAAAAATGTGCTCGTGCAGTTATCGATAGTCATTTGCAATATATTTTGTCACTTCAAACTGACCGTCCATTCTCTTATTATGGAGAAATTAAGAACATTGGCAAACACATGAAACTGAACATTTTTTTCGGATGTCAGTTAAAGTATCGGAGTGAGCCGAATTGTGCTGAGTAGCGGAATTTAGGTTTCGAGACCTGTGGTGGTGGGTGGTGACACGTTTTCATTTGAAAAAAACCAAGGTTTCATAGAAAACACGCAAAATAGGGTATTTCCAATGTGTCAATTTGTATGGGAATTGAAATGTTTTGGGGTTGTTTTCATACGAAAACATGAAAACAGCCCCAAATCATATGTTTTCGTTCACTCTGAACAAATTATAACATACGAGTATTAAATATCATATCAAATTTTTCCATCGTATTCTTTTTTTTTGTGTCGAAAGTCTTATTCATTTCCATTACTCGGCAATTTCTTGATAAGAACCTGTACTGTACGATCATTTACGAAAGATGTCAATTGAATTTTCTTAAGGACTCTCTTTTTATGACATTGCCAAAACGACGCACAAATGTCGTTCATGTAATTAATTAATTTAGCAAAAGTATGTGAGAGTGAGTTTTTATTGACTATGTCTAACCGAGTTAAGGATAATGATAGAAAGGCTAATTTTCTTATTGCGCGTAAAATGCTAATATCGTCTAAAAATTAAGGGATAATAAAAATGATGTTGTATTCATTAGCAACGAATGAATGTATAAATATGGTTGTGCTGAAAGCATTATGATTGGCCAAAATAATAATTACACAAACCCTGCATTTCGAGAAAATTTTTAATGATTCTGTCTTAAATGTTGATTTTTTTCTGCGATTCAACTGAAACTCTTTTTTGTCACTTTTATGAAATTCTATTTACATAACATACGCATATCCTGTGTTGTCTAAGCAGTATAGTCCTCCCAATGCCACTATAAAAGCTACGGTGCTTAAATTTTGCACACGTGCAAACCTAGCCCCCCAATTTAAGTTCTTATAGGAAAAACTTTTTTATTTGTGCACCAATTTCAAAAAATCACACACAAACGTGTTTCTCTTGATGACATAAAACATATCTATGAATTGGTCAAATCTGACCATGGGGTGGCCATACAAACACAACCCCCCATTTTGGTTCTTCTAAAAAACATTTTTTGAATCAATTTCACAAAACCTTGAATTAATGTGTCTTAACCAAAGCATCAAACAACTTCAAAACGAATGGAATCGTACTGTGGGGTCATGCCCCCGCAACCCCAATAAAATTTTCTGAGTAAATATTTTTATTTGCCCACTTATTTCAACCAAGCCCAAAACTGGAAGAAAAAGAATGAGGAGGGGGATTAAATACAAGTCATAGGTACGCCCGAAAAAACTTTTAGCCCAAGCAAAGGGAATGGTATCCAAATTTCAGCCGGGCCCGAAATTATCTTCGGCCTCGGGGGTTGGCGGGCGTAGCGAGCAGGGGGCCAAGCCCCCTAGTTCTTTCATACAATCAGATTCGAAAAGATTACATCCTACAAAAATTAGGTTTCTCCTCACATAATTATTATGAGAAACGTATGTATGTCGTTTTCGCGTATTATGTACTCGAATATTGTACTTGCTGAAATTTATTCATTCGACATTTCCTGTATGTATGTTTTATGTACATATATATATGAATTCATACATGAAATGTCTCTTTGATGATGATTTTTCTATGTGTGGATTAACCTGATGACCATTAATATTTATAGAAAGATTTCTCAAAATAAAATATTGTACCTTTACGGGCATCAATGATATGAAGGATATAAGGATTTAATGTGTCTTTCAAAAGACACCTTTGTAAGACTTTCTCTATGTATCTTCTTTTCTATACAGGGTGTCCAGTTAATCAACGTCAATCCGGAAACGGTTGATAACGCCTATAATGTCCATTACGGAAAAAAAGTAATTAAAAAAATCAGTTAGATTTTTTTTACCGTTATATATGCATTTAAAGAAAAGCCGATTTATATTTTATTTATCAATTTGACTACGTTTCAAATTTCCTGTCTGTTCTGTATCTGTACTATCGACAGCATGCTCTATGGATAGTAGCTATTCTGTATATCGTGGATAGCAGCCATAAAAAGACAGCAAGGTGTGTTTGTTTTCAATTTTTCTTTAATCGAATATAAGTAAAACAAAATAATTACTACAGTAAAACTTCGTTATAACGCTCCCGGATATAACGCTTTCCCGGCTATAACGCTCTTTTTTCTCGGTCCCGGTCCCATTAGCATTTATTGCAGAGAATTTCGATTCGTTATAACGTTACTATTTCCCGGTTATAACGCTCTTTTCCAAGTTTCATTTCCTTAAAAAAAATGTATTGACAAATTCATTGAGCACGTAGTCTATCTTTACATTGTAATAATCACAAACAAAACCATGATGCACAAGTTGTTCCGTTAATTCACATCAAGGTCAAATTTCCTGGAAAAGGGAAAGACATAACAACAATTGAAAGTATAATTGAAGATCTCGTAATTGCATCAGCATCCGTTGACACTCAAGAGAACAAGAAACAGGCGTCAAGCATGCCAAAAACATTTGCAGTCTTAGTTGCAATAAAGAAGATTCGAGCAATTTTTGCCTATAGCATGGACATACAGGAAGAATCTTTCAATAAATTGAAAACCTCAGTATTACTGCAGTCTGTTGCCAGTTTAAAACAAATATGTACAAATATCTGCTTTTTGTTTAACCAGTAATCAATTGATTGTCATTCCCTTACTATTTCATTCCATGTATCAATGGAAAAAAAATGTGTCACCTAAAAGGTGTATGCGTCTATGAAGTATATTTCTTGGACTTCCCGGCTATAGCGTTTTTCCGGTTATAGCGCTTTTTTGGCTTAGACCCCAGAAGAGCGTTATAACGAAGTTTTACTGTAGTTAGTTAATGCTTAGAGTAATTCACTAGATAGCGCGCTAATGCCCTCGGGAAACATTAGCCTTGTGCACTTCACACCGCATCCATACGTGTGATTTCTCCTACTAAATATATACCCCTGTGCGTAAAACGTATGGTATAAATAAGCCATTATAGTGGTTAAATAAAAATATATGAAAAACTATTAGTGCTATCCCAAAAAGTACTAAGGACGAAATAAACTACATTTAATTTCCTTTGCAATGATATATAATACTCTACACCTTTTCTTGAAAAATTATGCCCTAGGCCAAAAAGTATTATGTGAATTGTATTTTTTTTTTATATTTACAATAAGCACTGTATTTTTTAATAGAGTAAAGATGGAGTGATAAGAATTGATAAATTGAAGCTGCTAATTAAACGTCTTTGATTTATACCAAAAATGAGCTTGCTCCGGCCAAGAACACCTCTCACGCTCCTGTTAACATTTTTCAAGAAGGCATGCCTGTAACTATTCTCTAAATTACGCTAGGCTAATAAAATTTGGTTGACCACCCAGAGCAAGTCCTCTTATACTCTCGACCAAAAATTACTTCGAGGAGATCAAAACCAAGGGTATCTCCCATACAAAGTGAACGAGAAATCTGCCAAATTGCACATTTTCTTCTTTTCAAAGCTATCTAAAATCGACAAAAATATTAATCTCTTCGAGCGCTACGTTATAAAATTATTTATAGTCTTCTGAATGTATATTCAAAAGTTCGTACCGAATTGTGCCCTTAAAGTCTCGAAAAATCTGGTTTGAAGGTCACTATAGTTCACGCTTTAAAGCTATTTTCAAATATCATCGGCAAATACACTGCGCGACAAATGCTTAGGTCCATGGATATTTTCCTTTAAAATTATACAGGGTGTCCCGCAACCGGTGGTACATAGGATAATGGGAGATAGTACAGCTCATTTGAGGACAATAAATGTTCTACACGACCCCTCTATCTTTAACCGTTAGAAAGTTATAGCATTTTTTGATAAAAGTGTCAGAAACCCCGACTTGCCGAGCAAAATCACTATTTGCCACGCTCCCAAATATTGGATCCGAAATTTGACTTCACTTTCTGAAACTGCACAAAATTCTACATAAAATAACGGTTTTGCCAATTAAATTATTTAAAAACCTACCCAGATACAACCACTCAAACTTTAAAGAAATTTGGAAATTGATATTTTCTTGTAAATTCAAATTGCAAAATCGTAACGGTACTTTGAACTGACAAATGTGCAAAGTTTACAAAAGTTGCATCATTATGTCAGCTTTCGAACGACATATAAAAAATAGGGTCTTAAGGACTGAAAAATTGAAAATATTACGTGTAAAAGAAAAAAAAAACGCGAAACTAAAGCAGAACAAATCTAATTAAAATACATACATACTTCAATTATTATTAATGGTTTTCAAAAAATAGTGAAATTAAGGTGTCAACGAACATTGCCTTGAAGATGTTTCATTCTGGAAAAATGTAGAATTTTGTGCAGTTTCAGAAAGTGAAGTCAAATTTCGGATCCAATATTTGGGAGCGTGACAAATAGTGATTTTGCTCGGCAAGTCGGGGTTTCTGACACTTTTATCAAAAAATGCTATAACTTTCTAACGGTTAAAGATAGAGGGGTCGTGTAGAACATTTATTGTCCTCAAATGAGCTGTACTATCTCCCATTATCCTATGTACCACCGGTTGCGGGACACCCTGTATAATTTCGATGTACTCTGATCAGAAATAATTTTTAAATAATGCTCTCTCAATTAACGGTTATTTTAATAAATATTGCAACTCTATCAAGCAACTCGCATAGCTAACGGAATTTTTTAAAATGAAAATCGCAATTTCCACTGCGACAATTGTATAGGTTCACTTACTTTAAAGAGTTATCTCGTCCTGGTGAGAAGTGTTTCTGTAAACATTTTTTTCGTGTTATACTCTGTGAGTCGTATAGTGGATAATGTCAAAAGGAAAGCAACTTTCTGCCGAGGAAAAGGCGACAATTTCCATACTAAAGCAAGAAGGATTTTCAAACGGATAAATGACAATATGGATTCAGCGGAGCTCGAACGTTGCAAGTAATTTTATACGAGATAGTGAAAATTATGGCCGACGATACGCAGGAGGCAGAAAAAAAGCGATTTCCGGTGCATTACGGCGACGTCTCTTAAGATAAGCCTCGAATTCGTCCCTTACTGAGCGTAAGCATGGGGAGAATTTGGGGTTATCAACAATTGTGAGGACCATCTAACGAGTTCTTAGATCTTCTTTTTGTTTCAAACGTGTATGGTTAAAGAAAAAACCAGCCTTAACCCCGCAGCATCGCCTACAGCGCCTGGAATTTGCCTCAAGATTCATAAACTGGACATCGCAATGGAGAGGTAATATTTACGGATGAAAAACGGTTTTGTGTGGACGGTCCAGATGGGTTCTCTTACTATTATCATGATATTAGGAAGGAACCTATGTACCTGTCACGCCATCACTCCCGAATAGGTTCCGTTATGGTATGGGGAGCCATATCATATCATGGAACTATCGTCTTGGTCATCCTACGAGGTCGCTTAACGAGTTCATCTTATAAACCGCTCTTAGAAGAGGATATCCCTAAGATAAATGTCATGGACGAAGGCGACCCTTGGATATTGCAACATGATCTTGCCCCAATTCATACAGCGAGGGTAGTTAAATCGTTTATTTTGGAGGAAAATGTGACTTTGTTAGACCGGGTGCCCAACTCCCCTGACATTAACACATTAGAAAACATTTGGGGGTGGCTTGTTCGGGAGGTTGACAGTAGTGGTAAACAGTAAAACCCTAAAGAAGAGTTAATTCATGGAATTAAGACAGCTCGGTATAAAATACCGCTATCCGTGCTGCATTCTTTACACAATTTCCTACCTTGAAGGCTTTATAAAATTATAAATAAAAATGGCGGAAATACACACTATTAAATAACAAAAAATTCTCTTGTTTTTTTGTATTTCTCCTGCTTGACACTTTTCTGAAATATTTTTCAGCGAAAACATTAAGTATAACGGTAAAATCGTCCCTGAACCTAAGCAATTGTCGCAGTGGAAAAAGATTCTTTGAATGAAATCAATTACTGTAATTTAAGGAGAATGTCCATCCATTTTATTTGTGATATTTAATAGTTTCGAAAATAACATTTCTTGAACCGGTAAACTTTTTTTTTTACCGTTTCCTGGAAGGAAATATGTGTGAACCTAAGCATTTGTCGCGCAGTGTACGTACTAGCGACCCGGTTTTCAGACACATGTAGTGCACACGAGCTTTTGAACATATGTATGTACAATTAGAAGACTATTGGCCGGTTTCCCATAAGTCTTATCAAATGGTTAGTCTTATCGTATAGACGAGACGTACACAATTTTCAGAAAGCTTTTCCATTATATTGAATTGAATTTTCGTTTATTTCGCATAGTTATGTCATATTTTCCTTCGTTACGCCATCATCTGAAATTGAAAAAATCGTTCGGAATTTCATAAAATGGCATCACCGAGCAAAACATGGCATAGATAAAAAAAAATAACAGGCGCTACAATCCAGCATTGGACTAAGGCCGCAGGATGTGTTAGTGACATCCTATTTCCAGGATCTTATCTGCTTTTTGTTGAGGTAATGATATCAGCATCACGCTCAGCAGTGTTATTTATCCCCATAAATGGGTACTCGTTAACCATCTGGGTGAAATGGTTATCCGTCACAAGCTCGTGAGTTCGAAAAATGATCCACGGTGAGATTCGAACTCATGACCCTGTGCACCGAAGGTGCGCGCACTAACCGCTAGACCAGCCAAACTGACATGGCATAACTATGCAAAATAAACAAAAATTCAATCCAATATAATGGAAAAGCTTTGAAAATTGTGTGCGTCTTCTCTATTCAATAAGACTAACCATTTGATAAGAGTTATGAGAAACCGGCCATATAATTAATTGTTATAGTGACGTTCGAACTGATAAATATTTTTTTTTCTATTGTAGATGGCTTCTGGGGAGAAGAAAATTTGCAATTTGGAAGATTTCGGGTTCACTTTGCTCGGGAGGTACCCTTAGTTTTAATCTGATCCATGTAATATTTGGTGAAGGGTCTAATGGGGCTTAGCCTTAACGTTTAGCAAATATTTTCCCGCCTGCGGTAATAAATCAATAACTTACAGGCATGTCTTTCTGAAAAAATGGGGAAATATGGGTATGATTTGTCGGAGAAGAATGAGTTTCCGTATGAGCCAGCTATATGTGTTGATTGAAATATTTATCCAAATTACCATGGATCCAATTGAATTACTTCAGGAGCTAGAGCTCTAAAAAATCCAAATTACAACGGATATTTTTAGGTATACAGGGTGTCCGGAAACTGCCGCATAAACACACCGGATTATGATTCCTCAGTTGATTTCCAGCAAAAAAGTTGTACTGAACATACCCCCTCAGCTTAACCCTTTAGCTGCCACAGGCATTTAAAGATTTTTGAAAAAATCATTTTCTTGCACGACTTAAAGCCTAATATCTCCACAGCCAGACCAGGTAGAATAGTGAAATAAAATGATTATTACAGCCAACAACTAAATCGGATAAGAGGTTTGGTTTTTACAGAGCTTCAAAGTCAAATTTGCGTGATTACCCAAAAACAATCTTTTTTTCCATCTCAATTTTCTCCAACTTCTGCCGAGGTGAGGTGCTTGTACGATTCTTTTAAAAATTGGCGCATAGTCCTACGATCATATCTTTCTTACATCATTTCATTCTAGCTTCATTATTTCTAACAGTTTTAGTACCTTAAGTTCAGAAAACTAGGGTTAATTTTAGCTCGAATTCAATACAAATCAATTCACACTGCCCCTAAAGATCTGCAATTGGTAGAATCTATTCAAAGTATGTCGAAATACACGCCTAATTATTTTCTTAATTGTATTGTTTTCATTTGCAATTTATCAAAAAAGCAACATAAAAAGCATAGTTTCGGTATGTATTTCTATCTTTGGGAAGATCCATGTGCAGACACTTACCCGTATGTAGCACCAATTTCCCTCCTTGGGAAAATAAAAAGTATGTAAAGTTTTGCTTGTGTGCGCTTTCTTAGAAAAAATTTTTATATTTGGTTGCTTCGGTTGGCGATTCCTTGCAGGGATACATATGCACTAAAACCCGGTACTGGATTGCGTTGAGTAACGGGACACCCTGTATACATATCACGTATGGAGGTTATTGTGAATTTATTTCTAGAATACATTTATGTCGTTAACTCTCCTTTCATTTTCAATGACACATCCCATTCATGCTTCCTAGAGCTTTGTTCATTCAACCATACATTTATCATCGGATTGTAAAGCTTCAACATAATTTCTTACGCCAGAGCAAACATGCGTATAGGGGAGATAATTTAGGAAACACTAATTCAATACCTTTCATGAAACAATTGGCATGTACATATGTACAAACATGATTTTCGTCTATCGTTATACATATTCCACTTAATTCATTTCACCAGTCATATTAAGTGCACACAAGATGTCATTCGTTAGAATAGGCAAAAGTCTGTTCTGTAGTATTGAACGTACCCTATTGAACTACGTTCGAGTACTATAAATTTTGCTTGCTTGGCGACGATGATGTGCCATTTATATTGATTTATTGAAAGGATAGTTCCTGCAATATTATTCCTTGACTATATTCCTCAATTTTCCAACTATTTAACATCAAAGCATTTCCATTCAGGGTATGAAATCAAAAGCTATTCGTTTCGTTAGAAGAGCAATTTTCCGCGTAATCGTTCCAGTTAGATTTGCGCAAAGGAATATTATAATGTACATACATACTCTTTTTTATAAGAGATTGTCGTACGAATTCCGTGTGTGATCCATTCCTTAGGTGTCGTTTAAAAAATCCTATTCACTTAGAACCAAATCTTCTAGTATAGTACATAACTTTTATTTTGCATTCACGATTTTGTTTCGTTACACACTATAGATTTTCCGTTGAATTCATTCAGTTGCGGATTTTATTGTCAGCTCCTTGAGCCATGGGCAATTTAGACACGCAAATCCTTACGCAGGGAAGAAACCTTGGGAAAAAATTGAAAAGAAAAATCGAAAATCATTTTCCTACTTCGTCGAATTATTATGCGACAATTCGGTGTATTTCTACGCACAACATATTACAATCTACCACTAAAAATTTCAGATATACCCAAATCTAAAACAATTTTAGATTACCAAAATTAGACGATTTTTTTTAATTCGTTGGAAGCATGTCAATTATGTTTTTGTTTTCATAATAAATTAAAGCAAATCCCGTAGAATTCCGTATTACCAACAGTTTTGGATTAATTTAGGAAAATCTTCAGTCATTCAAGTTACAAATAGTTTTTCTATACAAAGTTAGCATCTGCTTTAAATCTTTTTGGATTTGACTTATATTTTTAAGGTTCTTATGGTATTACGAAAACGTGAGTAAGGCACCAGATCTTCTGCTGTAGTATGGCCTTAATCTCTGCAAATTTGTAAATAAATACAATTTCCTTTTGTCGAAGACAGGGTTAATTTTCGAAATATATTTAAGTCCGCTTATTCCAGATGTTTTACCGACTAAGATCAACAACCTCGTGACCCGATGCGACGTACTCGAGCGGCACTAAATTTCGGAATTGGCTTACAGAGGTTAGTCTGTATCACTACTCTGCTGACTATAGAATCAATTTTCCCAATTTCTGTGACCTTAACTTCTTCCCAGATGCACATAAAGGACCTTGAACTTGACCTGTAAATACTAGCCTCAAAAAGGAAGCATTAACAAAATCAATCTGTTTCTTCGATCTCCTGAATTCACTGTTAACTTCTTTTTTTGTTGGCGTTCCTTCCCCAATTCACTGTTACATGGGTATAAAATTGTCAATTACCGATTAGGTATACTTTACCAAAATCCTCGTGTTCAATGTTTCCAGTTCAAATTCTAAGCCCTTTGAGAGATAGGTATATTGCGTTAAGTAGGATCCCACCGGTTTTTTATACCCTTCGCTCATAGAGTGAAAGGGTATATTAACTTTGTCATGAAGTTTGTAACGCATTGAAGGAAGCATCTCCGACCATATAAAATATGTATATATATGATCAGCGTGACGAGCTGAGTCGATTGGACGATGTCCGTCTGTCCGTCTGTCCGTCTGTCTGTCTGTTGCGACGCGTTTTGCTCGGCCAGTTTAAAAGCTATGGAGCTGAAACTTTGCACACATGCTTCTTTTTGTTGCAGGCAGTTTGTATGTTTGAATCGCTGAAATCCGACAAGGGGGTCGTGGGGCTGCCATACAAACCTACCCCCCAAAATTAGGTTCTTCTTAGAAAAACTTTTTTATTTATGCATCAATTTCAATAAAATTTCACACAAATGTGTTTTCATTGCTGACACACAATATATGTAAAAATCGACCAAATCGGACAATGGGGTCGTGGGGCTGCCATACAAACCTAGACCCCCAAATTAGGTTCTTCTAAGAAAAACTTTTTTATTTTCTCATCGATTTCAATCAAATTTCGCACAAATGTGTTTCTAGTTACATCAGAAAACGTATGTCAAAATGGACCAAATCGGAAGATGGGGTCATGGGGCTGTCATACAAACCTAGCTCCCCAAATTAAGTTCTTCTAAGATTTTTTTTTTATTTATACACCAATTTCAACAAAACTTCACACAAAAGTGTTTCTATTGATGACACAAAACATATGTATGAATAGGATGGAGTCGGACCATGTGGTCATGGGGCTACCATACAAACCTAGCCCCCAAATCAAATTTTTCAAAGAAAAAACATATTTATTTGCACACCAATTTCAATCAAACCTCAGAAAATTATATTTCTATTGATGCCACATAACAAACGTGGAAATAAATGAAATCGAACTATGGGGTCGTGGGGCTGGCATATAAACCCAACCCCAAAATTAGGTTCTTCGAAGAAAACTTTTTTATGTATCCACCAATTTCAACCAAATCTCTTAGAAATGTGTTTTAATCGATGCCACAAACATACGTAAAAATTGATGGAAAGGCCATGCGTTCATAGGGCTGCCCTACTACCCCCCCCCCCTTTGGTTCTTCTATGAAACTCACATCCCCCGCTTCCCCCATTAAATCTTCGCCACGGCACTTATGTGAAAACTCAAGCAAAAGCATGGAAGCGGGGAGGACTAAACACAAGTCATAGATACGCCCCAAAAAACTTTTAGCCCGAGGGGAGCGAAGGGTATCCAAATTTCGGCCGCGCCCGAAATTAGCCTCGGTCTCGTTTAAGATTTCATCCATTAGTCCCACATTTTGAACATTGAGTCAGTCGGCAAACGATGGATGTAGTCAATCGAGTCATAAAAATTCTAGGTATCTGGTGAAAAATCAAAATGACAGTACGTGAAGATCCAACATTCATTCTCAAGTGACATCGTCCCGCTGATTTTATGGAAGGCATCAATATCGACTTACTCCTATCGGAGAGGTTTTTATACTCGTGACTATGTGAAAGGGTATATTAACTTTGTCATGAAGTTTGCAACGCACAGAAGGAAGCACTTCCGACTATATAAAGTATATACGAGTATTATTGGTCATTGTGACGAGAAAAATCGATAGGGCGATGTCCGACTGTCAGTCCGTCTGTTGCAACGCAAACAAGTCCCTCAGTTTTGAAGCTATCGGGCTTAAATTTTGTACACAAGTTTCTTTTTAGTGTACGCTGTGTATATGTCGGAACGAATGGAATCGGATCATGGCGTCATGGGACTGCCATAGAAACCAACTCTTGACAATTAGGTTCTTCTAAGAAAAACTTTTCTCTTTATGTTCCACTCTTAACCAAACTTCACCCAAATGTGTTTCTAGTAAAGCGTCAAAACAACAAAAACAGATGAAATCGGAACAATACGTCATATGGCTGTCATACAAAACAACTCCTAAATATTAGGTTCTTGTAAGAAAAACTTTTTCTTTTTTAAATCAACCAAAATTCAACCGAGATTGTTCCTGGTTTATCCTCAACGCATTCAGGAACAGATGTAATTGAAACACGTCATAGGGCTGCGGTAGAAATTATTAACACAAAAGAAGCTTAAGCTTCATTCAAATGTGAGGGATCTTCCAATTTCGACCGCACCCGAAATTAGACTCGGTCTCGTTTATTCTGTATTACCCAAAAATTTCACTTTCTTACCGTTTTGAAATAGCAGAACTTCAGTGAAAATTGTAGATAATTGCCTTTACTCCGACTTTGGAATTCTTATAGGCTTAAACCTTTTTTTATCCAGCTATACATATTGAAAAAGTTTCGAATCAAGGAGGAATCTACAAATCGTCCGATTGGAAGAATAAGGAAGCTTAAACTCGTAGAGTCTGTATAGGGCAGCTAAATTTGAAAGCCTACTGGCGGTAATTATCTAAGTTTGCCACTGACAAAAGCTACCGTTTTAGCAGTTTCATTTTTTTTTTAACTATTGTAGTCTGGCTGGTCTAGCGGTTAGTGCGCGCACCTTCGGTGCACAGGGTCATGAGTTCGTATCTCACCGTGGATCATGGTGTTTTTCAAACTCACGAGCTTGTGACGGACTATGATCTCACTCAGATGTTAAACGAGTACCCATTTATGGGGATAAATAACACTGCTGAGAGTGATGCTGATCTCATTACCTCAACAAAAAGCAGATAAGATCTTGGAAATAGGATCTCACTAACACATCCTGCGGCCTTAGTCCAACGCTGGATTGTCGCGCCTGTTATTTATTTTTTATTTAAACGGCAACTTCAAATTTCAAAGAAGTGTGTCAGTGGACTTCAAATCAATGTGAAATACGCACATTTTCCCCACTATGGCGCCACTATTTTCCCCATTTTAACCCACCCGGGACACACGATTTTTCAAAAACTTTGTGTCCTTGCATTTTTTTCATAGTTGGACATCATGGACATTTTTACATCACAATCACATCCACTTCGAATACGACTGGTTTACTTCCAGGGCATAACTAGTGACGAAGAGCGGCAATTTGATAACTGCCCAGGGGCCAATCTCCTCTAAGTCTTTGGATGAATAGGCTTTCTCGCGATCCGGGAGTAAAATTGTTATTTCGGACATCAAGGAGCACTGAGCGATAAAGCGGTTTGGTCTGGCCTGTATCTATGGATTAAGCAACTGAGTTTTGAATTTATGAAGGGTTCAGGAGAATATTTCATCGGCGCAGAGCATCATTGACATTATTATATTTCCGAAAACCCCTTCAAAATATTTTCCTACGAACGTCCCAATTCTCCCATTAGGACTTTATACACGTTATTATACACTACCTTACAAGACTTGTCGTTACCAAATTCACACTGAAACTGAGTTTTGAGTTTTTAGTAAATTTAATGTCAAATGAAGGCTTTTCATGTCATATTCACCACGATCTTCAAGAAATAAATCCAAACACTGGCCTATTTATTTTATATTTCCGATGTCACAAAAATAATTTTATACCGTGTTGGTATTAAACATGTTGCTATTTTGTTTTAAAATACATAAAAGGAACACTTTTCATCGATGTCCATACTTTTTAGCCCCATTAAGTCCAAAAGAAATGATTTTTTATATGAAATATATGACGATATGTATTATTGACGCAATCCGAGTTACATAATGCACATATTTTGCATTTAGCACTTCACTATTTCTATACCTAGAGCCTAGACCTACCTTGTATGCACTACGAGCTTCACACACTGTCTGATTTCCAACACCTGTACCTACGGGCATTGCAAAATATAAAACTGGTGCTGAATGCAAACACCCGGCCAGACTTAATCCTGCCAACACCATTTTAGCCCGTCGCACCGTACACATAGATTGTCGCCTCAACGGATATATGACGGCAACAAAACGCTCCACCGTAAACGCCACTACAAACCAGGCCGACGTAAAACTACTCAGATAGCTCAAAAATGAGAAAAACTGACATCCTGCATTCCGATTATAAATATCAACACCAATCAAAACCATCCACTGCATCAACGAACAGAACAAAAAACACGTATCACTCACGGCCAGAGCGGCCAGATAGTAGCTTGACGATAACTTTTTCAATTTCGTTTTGAAAAACACCACCACCGAAATGATATTGCCGATTGAGCCACTGATTGTAATAATCGGTATGTAGTATATGGAAAGGATGTCACCAACCATTTCTGCCGCCTGAAGATATGCTGAATTACGATCCGAATCAGTGGTTTCGTTACTTGCTAAAAACACTTCATCCAGATGAAATGGTACGTTGGTCGAATTCAAGGATGCCAACGCATCAAATTCACTACCGTAAAAAAAGACGGTTTCATTCTCGCCCACTCGGGGATTCATTTGCGGTAAATCCGACGCTTGCAACATATTTTCAAATTTTCGTTAGCGAAATTGTTGTATCATTTATATGTTTTCTGAAACACTCTACTTGAGTGGCACGGTAACAACACTATAGTCGAAGTAGTTTACTTAGCGCGTAAAACACTAATGAACGTCATAAAACCACCAAAGGATATTGCGTGAAAGGGAATTTCTATAGCCGTATGATCGATTTTCGAATTTTAATGTTAGTCGACTGCGAACATCATATCAACTGAATGTTTTACCGGCGGAAACGCAGTATTAAAGTCGCTGGAAAAGGATTCTGACCAAGTTCTAAAATCAGCGCTATCGTAGCATCATAACTTCTGAGAACTTCTGTTGGTAAAGCTTTCTTGGGCAAAACAAGGACTCCATGAATGAAGAGAAAGCTACCGTTTTCCAGTAGCACATGGTGGAATCCATCGTTATGGAGCTTCTCGTGTTCATTCATAAAAGTTGTGCGAGGAGCAACAGGTCGTTGATTCTATAGGCAATTTGGTGGTGCTTGTATGTATTATTTCAGATATGACTTGACTATTTGGAACCCTGGGCTATAGTTAGGCAATTTGTTAAATATCTATTCGTGCCTAGACATTCAGAAAATAATTTGTGAAAATTCTTGTCAATTATAGGTACATCCCGCGGAAAATGTACCGTACTCAAATTCGAATATTATACTAGAAATTAAATGCAGATGCACTTTTTTCTTTCGAAACCCCAAAAATTGAAGAATTTTGTTAGAAGTGTGTACCAACTTCACAACTTCGGATTCGAGTTGAGGATCATTGAAATCTTGACAGAATTGGTTTGGACGCGAAATGCTGATTCGAGTGTACCGTCCAAGCAATTTATTACGGATTGAATTCACTTCAAACAGTTCTCATCAAATCATGCTTACGTGGCAATAAGATTTTGCTCAAAACATTAATTTTTATGTCACTCCAATATTCATCTAAATTTGCCATTTCAATCAACACGTGTTTGGTGAACTCTCTTAAACCTGGCCAATGGCAAACATGTAATTGCACCGCTCTTCATGAATCACTAAAAGCTTTGAGAGACATATTCTCTTCGGCTTCAACAGTACTTCCTTCGACATTTCATGTCTATAATGTCCTAGAAACGAGCTTTCTCAGTTCGAATTGGCTTTCCTTTCGATTCGGTGTTTTAAAAGGAAGCCGACCGTCGTTCACGTGCGTGTTTTTGTTTCCCACTTCCATTCGGTTGTCTATCCCGCGATGAAGTTCAAGGATGAAGGTAAGTATGATGATTGCCTTCGTCATCTAAATTAACACTTATCGCGTAGCAACGTAGGCGCTTATCAGCGAAGTGTGGTGGTGAAGATAAATTTAATAAATTCGTATTCAAAGTGAAATTAGATTTTATTAAAATTTAAAATAAAAGAAGGCTATGCAGAATAATGTATATATCATTTTTAAGTCTTTTTAATTGACTACATACATAGTATGTATGAATATCGCTAAATTGCCATTTCAAAAAACCCTTGTGAAATCGATTTTGTCCGTCTGTCCGTCTGTTCACTAAATAACTCGCGAACGGCTCAACCGATTGTCATGAAATTTGGTAGGAATGTGTAGAATGGTTACAGTCTTTGGCACAAATACCTTAGAAGTTGGTATGAAGAAGATAAAAGGGTGCCCCGAACGTTTGAAAAAAGTCGACTTTTTTAGTTTTTATCGGAGATTGACGTATGGGTATTTAAATCAAAGATCTAAACGAGTACATCTCATATCAGTTAAAATTTTCAAGTTTCGAGTAACGGTAAAAAAGCTATTGGCGTTTAAAGTTAAACTTCCTTTTCGACCTCCGTTTTTCTAAACCGTTATAGGGATCAATATGAAACTTTGCACAAAGATTGGTCAGTATGGCCTCATCAGTGGCGGCTCGCCCACATGTGCACAAGTGCACGTGCACCCCCTGAGAAAAAAACGTAAGAGCACATAGTTCACTATTTTCCTCAAATATAAAATATTTTCGCAAATCAAGCCCGCAACGCGCCCTGTTTCTATTTATAGATAGATATACGTAGATACATTCCACCTACAGAATCTGTACCTGTACATATATGCATGTGTACACTGCTGTGCTGACTGCTCACTGCACACACAAGACTCAAGACATTGTGAGACCAACAACCTGCAATCAACGATGGGTGCACAGTCTGGGAAGAGGAGCACATGCTCAAATTTTGGATACATTAGTGGTTTCCGGGGTAAGGGGCTAGTGCAAAATTTACACTAGAGCTTGTGCACAAAGTCGTTGTGCACAGCGCCTTGTAATTGTATGAACTAAAATCTAAAAGAAGAGAGATTGCGTGTGTTCTGTCATTGAAATTGCGAATGAAATTGCAACGGTAAATTTTTGTAAAGCAAATTTTAAAAATCTTCTATAAATAAATAAATAAATAAATATGAAAGGATTTTTTAGTGTGCATTTAAAGCGGCAAATTTACACGGATTATAAGTAGATTTCTGGGGATAAATGGAATTCCTGGGTTTTAATGGATATTCGTTCTGTAAAATGAGCTTATCCACAGGCCGATTTGGATTTTGACAGAATGGAAATAAAAATTAAAACCATGGAATCGCCGTGTGTTTGCGACTTAGTAAACTATTATGTTTTCCCTGTTTGTTGTACAGGCGGGAAAACGACAATTCAAGCTGGCGAAAATTGGGAATAGTCTGCGAAAGAATGATATGTAATGTAGAAACAATAATTTCTCTTGAATTTTGGCTTTTTTGTAGACTAGTTTTCTTAATACAAAGTGAAAAATTGAGTTATATCACTATCCTTGCCGTAGTCAATATATTTCCTTGTGAACCCCCGGTGTTTTCCACTACGAGCCGCCACTGGGCCTCATATACGTTAAATAAATATTAAATATTGGTCTAGCGGTTAGTGCGCGCACCTTCGGTGCACAGGGTCATGAGTTCGAATCTCCCCGTGTTCCATGGTGTTTTTCGAACTCACGAGCTTGTGACGCACAGTGGGGCGAAAAACCCGAATTTTGGAAACAATTATAAAAACATGTCAATTTTAATGTATTTGGCCATTCTAAACCGAATGGAGTATGTTTCACGCAGATAGGATCAGCCGTTTTGAATTTATTTTGATTTTAAGGGGGGATGGGGGATCATTTTTCAGTTTTTCTTCATTATTTCAAAAACTGTAAAAGTTACCTACAGCAAAATGGTTCGAGGACAATTAAAACTACACAAAATTACTTTTGCAACGACATATAATACAATTGACTTATTTTGATAAATTATACCCTAGACCAAAAAATGAAATGGGATATTATCATTTTTTGACATTTACATTTGTTACTTTAACTCTGAAAGAAATGCTAGTTGAGCCAGGATAATTTAGGGAAATATTCTTAATAAAATGAAGTTGACTTTTGCCAAAAATTGAGTTGCTCCGACCAAAGACACGCCTGATCCGCCTATTAGAACTTTTCAAACCGACACGTCCATAGCTCCTCCCCGGGTGGAAGGGAGGGGGTAAATTTTGGCTGAACGCCAAGAAAGAGTCCCTTTATACTCTATACTAAAAACTAGTTCAATAGGATGAAAACTACGGCTATCTCCGGTTCAAAGGGACCCAACATATTTTACAGTAGAATTAAAAAATCGTGCCTAAAACAGCCAACATGACATAACAAAATCGGCTATAAAAGTAGCCTGCGGTTCTATGGGGTATGATTCTTACATATTAGTAATCTTGAGACTTTCGGGAATAATGTAGCATAAACAGACCCTTGGAGGCACGTGGAGGTAGTTGTTAAAACTTAATGTGAAAAATCCAGTTTGGATCAATTTGACCTTCAATAATTAAAAATAAATTTTATTGCTTTCCAATTTTTTTTTACTTTTTTTTCATGCTAACATATTTATCATAACCTAAAAATTGAAAATAAAATCATAAAGCAAAGTTGTATGACAATTTATCGTCAGCGTTTTCATTGAAACTTGATTATGGAAAAATGTGCTTAAACTGCAAAATCAATTGTCTACACTTTGAGAGCCGCTGATTTCTTACTGTGACAGATATCGGTCCGAAATTTTTTGTAGAAAGAAACTTCAAAATGTTAACTATGCGATAAGTCATTCACAAAAGCTCTCAAACAGTATCAACTTTTTGAATTTTTGCCTCTACCGCCCCACTGTGTGACGGACTATGATCTCACTCAGATGTTAAACGAGTATCCATTTATGGAGATATAACGTATAACACTGCTGAGCGTGATGCTGATCTCATTACCTCAGGGCCGGATTTCCCATATGGGCAACCTGGGCTACTGCCCGGGGCGGCAGAATTTGAGGGGCGGCCAATTCTTAAATTTTTCCATTGGTCAAAAATTATGGGAAAAATGGATTTTGAAAATTGAAACATAATTGTAGAAAATAATTGATTTTATAATTTATTCTAGTTAGATGTCCATATTCGTTTGAATTCAAAGCACCTAATCGCAACCTCAACTCAAATTATAATGTGATTCCGCCTCCAAAAAGTAGGACTACTTAAAAGTTGCGCTTGAAGCATACACTCATTCACTTTGAATGGCGTTCAGGAGTATATTTAGAGTAGGAGTATAAATCATCTTTGGCTTCACTTTAACCCTTCTGTCGGCACAAAGGTCTGGTCAGACCTTTGGCATTATATTTTGGTCACAAAAGTATAGAAGATGAAATCGCAGCGATTTCATATTTCATGACATCCTAGAATAATATGTTTAGAAGCATTTTGCAAAAATTTAAAAAAATCGGTTGAAGTTTCGAGTATGTTTTTGATGATTTTCAATTTATAGTGCTTTTTGATACCCAATAGGTCTGGCTAGACCTACAGTGTTTCCCTCCATTTTTGTCTCAAGGTAAAAAGTGAAAATATTAAATTCTCCGAAAATTCTTCTATTTATGATGTAATAATGTCATTAAAATTCAATTTGTACGATAAACGATAAAATTTTCTGAGATTTTGCTTTAAAAAGCCGTGAAGTTCATAAATTGGGTACGCCTAGTTTTATCACATCTTATAACATCACCTAATCAACTGAGATTTGATTCTAGGGAATTCAAAAGAGTTTTATTTTCGTTGTAATAGTAAGAAGTAAGTATTAGCCACTTACGAACGTGTTTCTAAATAGATTTAATTGAGATATTTACGGAAAATTCAGATTGAAATTATTTTTGCGCTTGAAAATTCCCTATTTCTTTCTATCTATTTACCCAAATCTGCAGACTAACACCGGGGTAAAATCTACCAACAAAGTGCTAAATACGTCCCCACAGATATTGGAATCAGAAAATTCGATCAAACTTTCTGTACAGATACGCAATGAAAGAAGAGAATCAAAAAAGAAGAAATAAGGGAGAAACGTGTTTGTACTAATACCACCTCAAAATATGTCTACTTAAAAACGCTTCCAGTATATCTACAAAAACGATTTTAATGATTTTATTGTTTTTAAATGGTTGTAAAGAATGGGTAGAATGATTCTACCGTTAAAAATTTAACTTTTTCTAAAAAATAAAAAAATTTTCTCAGTAGGTCCAGCCAGACCTATTGGGTATAGAATATGCATATTGTAGTAGGTGCTGACAGAAGGGTTAAACATTATGCCTGAAGCCACATTAAATGATATAAGTACGCTAGTACTTAGCTGCCAGCTCTTATTTTCAAGCCTCTAAAATTGCCCCAGACTTGAAGAAAAAAAAAACCAAAAATATTTTTGCTTTTACAAGTAACTCATCTAACCACACATTTTCGTGTGTTCAATTACTTCTTAAATTTGTCCCCACATCAAATTCGCTGGGAAGCAGGGATTTGATTTCGGGAGAGGTCCAAGTCTCGATATTAGAAATGCGGCATTGGCTATGAAATTTTTGAGTTCGGGTTTGCAAATTTTTTTTCAGAGAAAGACGGAAAAATCCCCCGAAAATATAAAATTATTTTAAAATAGTTGAAATCAAGAAAATCTAGAACTTTTTAGGCACCGAATGATTTTTGCTGAATAGCATCAGTAAATGCTTTCCCAATTCGTTTTCGTTATCTTTATCACCGAAAACAAATTAGGTCAAGGTGTGTTCATAATTTACCGTAAGCTTTCTTAATTTTGAGTTTTTTTTCGGTATGACGTTTCCTGGTTAAATATTATGCTAATATAGGAAATTTCATTTGTTGGGGTAATTTATCATTGGAGTTCCAATCATTACTAAAGCAATTTTGGGATTTTTGGATTCCTCCCCTAGGAAGCAACATAAAAAATTTTCAAGCAAACAAAATACGCTTATTGGTAAAAAATATTAAATTTTCAATTTTTCACATACGCCCGCTAACGTTTTGCCTACATTTGCTTTTTGAGCTGACAACTGCTACCTTCAAGCTTATCTGGTGGCGGAGGGCGGCAAATTCGTTACTGCCCAGGGGCGCCATAGAGGCTAAATCCGGCCCTGCATTACCTCAACAAAAAGCAGATAAGATCTTGGAAATAGGATGTCACTAACACATCCTGCGGCCTTATTCCAATGTTGGATTGTCGCGCCTGTTATTTATTTTTTTATCTATTAAATATTAAGATTGTTGACTTTTGCTAAGGAAAAGTAAATAACAGTAAATTTGTAAAATTTCAATTTTTTCGTGTGTAGCCCCTCTTAGGTTTCCAAAAATGAAAATTCTGCTAAAGATTTTTAGAAAATTACATAGATAATATGTCTACGAATTTTCATTCGAATAACTGTATCCAAACCGGAAATATAGCCAAGTAAGTTTTTAGTAAGGGCCTTTCACAATGCAAGGGAAGCCTGTTACCCATTTCTTTAATGCATATCTTTTAACTTGATGAAACAATGAACATTAAATTTGGTGGAAATGCATAGAATGATAATAAGCGTGTTTTTTTGTAAAAAAGGTGCAGGTTGGGGTATATAAGCACAAAAAAACGATTTGGGTTAAAAGCTGTTTATATCTATTGCACCAACCATGAACTTTGTAAAAGGCTGGAGTTTCAAAGTTGTGATAAATAAATTGCCACTAAATTAACATGTCTTACAAAAACAACAGTGAACATTGCGGTCGGTTTATCGCAACACTCAACCTCCCACAGTAAACTTTAACCAATGGTTTTGGTATTAGCTCATGCTTTTTCGTGTTAGAGCGCCTCTGGTTGTCACATCTGTAACAATTCTTCCGGGTTAACTTTGATCAGAGTACGTACCCCCGATACATTACTGGGTTTATCTGGGTTATGTTGTTATTGTAACCCCATGCAGTTACCCTAAACTAACCTACACCCGAGCACAATAAAACACGCCTAATAGTGCTTGTCACAAATATTTTTGAAGTTTGTACACTCAGAGAAAAATGCACTAATAAGCGTGTTTTTTTATAAAAAAGGTGCAGGTTAGGGTATATAAGCACAAAAAACAATTTGGGTTAAAAGCTGTTTAGATCTATTGCACCAACCATGAACTTTGTAAAAAGCTGAAGGTTCAAAGTTGTGATAAATAAATAACCAGTAAATTAACATGTCTTACAAAAACAACAATGAACATTTAACCAATGGTTTTGGTATTAGCTCATGCTTTTTCGTGTTAGAGCGCCTCTGGTTGTCACATCTGTAACAATTCTTCCGGGTTAACTTTGGTCAGAGTACGTACCCTCGATACATTACTGGGTTTATCTGGGTTATGTTGTTATTGTAACCCTATGTAGTTACCCTAAACTAACCTACACCCGAGCACAAAAAAACGCGCCTAATATTGAACAAAATATATTTAATTCAAACGATTTGCGCTTTTGATTTTGCTCCACAAGCAAATGCGTTTAATTCTAACGAGTGGCGTTTCTTTCAAAAGCGTAATGAGTTATGAAAAAGCGTTTGACTTAAAAGAATTTGCGTTTACCTGAAAAGAAGGAGCCAGTCGATTTAAACGTATTCTTCATTGAAATAAACACTTATTCTTTGATAATAAACGGGTAACACATTTTTAATAAATGAAAGGCAATTGTATCAAACGTCTCCGTTTTTATATTGAACATTTTTGATATTTAAATTAAACGAAGCATTCGTTTTAAAGAAACGGTATGTATTTCGAAAGTAACGAATCCCGTTTTCATTTCATAGAAATTACCCCATTCAAAATAATTGAGTTTTATATGGAATTAAAAGCGAACTCTGCTGAAATAAAATAATACATTCCGTTTGATTGTCCATTCTCCATTCGATTAGATACTTACTGTTACCTGGGTTGACAAATCAATACAGAATAAAACTTATGAAAACTTCAGAAAAACACTTTATTTTTTATTTAGGTCTAATTTTAATATGATCAATACATTACACTTTTATTTTAGCACCCGCTAAACTTAAATTGCACGTGTGCAATCGTCCATTCCTCCAGAATAATGCAAAAGTACATTCTTGAAAATACTCTTAACATTGACGAAGATTCTAATGACACACGCGTTTGTTGTTAGACACTACACATTTGTTTGGAATGAACATGCATACGTGAGACTCATCGGACCGGCCAGAAGTATTTACTACCTGTTGTGCTACGGTGAAACAAATGATTATTTTGGCATCGCGTCCTTTGTTGTAGAGAGAGAATGTATTTTGTCAATGCACAAATTGAATTACACATTACATTTATGACAAAGAACGAGTTACGGATGTAGGTATGTGTATTTGTTACTTTAAGGAATGTATACACTTTACTATGTAATGCGGAATCTTTTGATTTAAACGACCGCCGTTTGGGGTTTAGCTGCTCTTTTGTTTTAAAAGAAATCCTCTTAGCGTAAATGAGAACTCGTTCAAATCAAACGAGATTTTTCAAACGAATACTGCGTTCAATTTAAATGTGGAGCTTTTAATATGAATGGGCATTTTTTCCTCTGAGTGTAGGACCAAGTTAACAGGGTGTCCCTGAATAGCTGAAAAAGTGTAATTGTTCAATACTCATAGGAAAGCTTGCGTGGGCTCTTATGTCGGGGGACGTTTACGTTTGCCTGAGTTTCTTTTAACTCTAAGGCTATCAGAAATCTTAAATCGAAAAATGCCTGTAGATTTGCCTTGGAGTATTTTTATAAAAACTGGGTAAATAATAAATCTATTTTTGGATTGGTCTAATTTCATTCTGGAACGCGTTTATTTAGACCAATCCAAAAATATATTTACAGGAAGCATCTCATTAATGTTGTGCACAATTCTTATTAATTGCTTATAAAATATATGTACATACAAGAAATATTCACTATGCATTAAAATTCTAAAAAAAAACCCTCGTATTGCGGGCGCAGCCCTCTGTACGCCGGTATTTTTATTATTTAATATGTGCCATATAGACAAGTAGTATATCTGACCTTTTTTTTGTTTTATTTGCTGTTTTATTTCAGAAGATGAAAAAATCGGAACGTTGGATACATTGCTTAGTAACGCCTATTGTAGGTCGCAGAGGTTCTTGTCAAAGCAGATGGCACAACTACGTCCCGAATTGACGATGTCAATGTTTTCAGGTAAAATATATTTGTATTCTTCTTTTTTCAAGTAGTATTAGTAAGGATATTACGATTTTCGTACATTAGCCGTAATGATTTTGCAGACCTAGTGTACCTTTTCCAATTCCGATTCATTCATAACTTCAGTTAGAAGGTCACAAGGACGATAAAAACGAAGTATTACATACTTAACAGTGAATAATGGACAAAGAAATGCGTAGACTGGTATATTTTCTTGGTGCCGTCTAATCTAAACGTACATTATTGAGTACATATACATACGTATTTTAACGTATTTTACGCTTTTTTCAGGAAGTTTAGTTACAAGAGTTGAGTTTAGCCTTGAACGAAGTATAACTTATCTACATCGTTCAAAAAAATATCAAAAAATAAATTTAGGCTTTTTTTTCGAGAATTGGATCGTATTGCGAATAGATATGCATATACATACATATGTATGTATCTTACTGCATGGTGGGCAAAAAGTCCCTTTCCTATTTATATATGTAATAACTTTTAAATAAAGTGATTAAAACCAGAAAAAGTATTCTCAAGATTAGATTTAATCTATGTATTTTATTAACATTAGATCAGACAATGAACTTGATGCAACATCACTTTCCAAATCGTGTCATCTCGAAAAATGGTAACATAAAACAGTGGCTATTTTCACCTGCTCTGACGGCTCCAGAATTTTTTCTATTTCACACTTATCGAGTTTCTATGGGGCTACCTCAAAGAGAGGGTCTACGTCAACAAACCACAGACTTAACCGAAATTAAAAGAGAATATTCGAGAGGAAATTGCGCAGATCACAATGGCCACACTCCAAAACGTTATCAAAATGTCGTGAAAAGAGCCCAAGCCTGCGTAAATTCTAATGGTGCACACTCACCGGATATAATTTTCCACACCTAATATAAATAAGTAGTCTGGCTGGTCTAGCGGTTAGTGCGCTTACCTTCGGTGCACAGGCTCTTGAGTTCGAATCTCACCGTGTTCCATGGTGTTTTTCGAACTCACGAGCTTGTGACAGACTATGATCTCACTCAGATGTTAAACGAGTACCCATTTATGGGGATAAATAACACTGCTGAGCGTGATGCTGATCTCATTATACCTCATCAAAAAGCAGATAAGATCTTGGAAATAGGATGTCACTAACACATCCTGCGGCCTTAGTCCAATGTTGGATTGTCGCGCCTGTTATTTATTTTAATATAAATAAAATACATAAATTTAATCTAATTTTGCGATTATTATTTTTTTTGGTTTTATTCACTTTATTTAAAAGTTATTACATATATAAATAGGAAAGGGACTTTTTGCCCACCCTGTACATACAGGGTGGACCAAAAGAGACCTACCAGCATTAAACGGGTATACCTTTTGAAATTACCAGTTTTTTTATTTAAATTATTAAATATATCTTATGACGTGTGTTTAATTCTCCCCCTCCCAATCTGTAAAACTTGGAAGTTTTTTGCGATTTGCATTATCTAGAGACGCCCGCTTGTGAAAGAAAAACGAAAAAATTTTAACAAATACAAAGTGAGAAGCGACCAAAACTATGTTTACACGACGGAACAAGTACGGGTTCTCGGACCTCTGTAGCTCGAACCCTGGTTGACCCTGAGTGTTCAAGTTTGGTAAAAGTTGTCGCTCGCGCCGCGCCGTCTTACGAAGTGTACAAAATTTCAAGAAGATACCATGAAAAACACCGGAGTTATATAAGTTTGAAAATCGCATATTTTCGAAAATCTTGTTCTCGTTGTTCTTGCTGTTCATTCTGAAGGTGTGCATAGGCTATCATTTGCTCCGATCCGTTCGTTAAAAAAAATATAACGAAAAATGTTGAATTTCATAGAGTTTCTCGCTTAAGTATTTTTTATATTTTCATAGGAGGCATTTTGCAAAAGTCGGTGATAGGCCCGAAAATGGCTAGAAAAGAATCGAATAGCTTTGTTATTTGGCAGGATTGTTTAGAACAATCCCTTGTATATGTGCTCCAAAGTTTTCAATTGTAGAGCATCTGCAAAAGCAGGGGTAAAGGGTCCGAATTCCTGTTTTGGTTCGCTAATATACGAGTACATATATATTACTATAATATTAGATAAAACAATATTTGTGTGGGGTTTGGTTGTGCGTTCATCACTTTTTTTGGCATGCGATTATCGTCCATCCGTTGTACATGCCCCGCCCATTGCAGACGTTGAAGCTTCACGATCTTCGTTACTTCCAGCTCATCGTACAATTGATACAACTCATGGTTGTACCGGATACGCCATTGGTCTCGCTCGCGAACGGCCCCGAAAATTCGCCGAAGGACCTTTCGTTCGAATCGGTCTAGCAAAATTTCGGATGCTTGGGTGAGGGTCCATGTTTCGCAGCCATAACATAGCACGGGTCGGATGATCGTTTTGTACACGCGGAGCTTCGTGTTCCTGTGCGCAAGCTTCGAATTAATTATAGGGAGGACCGAGAAATATGTCTTATTGGCTAGTTGTATCCGTCGCTTAATTTCGTCGGTTTCGTTGGCGTCCTTTGATAAGTTACAACCCAGATAGTTGAAGTTGTCTACATACTCGATATTGAGGTCCCCCACTGTGATGCTTGAATTTGCTGGTGTCCTTGTTTTCGATTGCATCATGGCCTTTGTTTTGCTTTCGTTGATATGTAGTTCTTAGAAGAACCAAAATGGGGGGTTGCGTTTGTATGGTAGCCCCATAAACCCATAGTTCGATTTGATCCGTTCCTGCATATGTTTTGTGTCATCAATAGAAATACATTTGTGTGAAATTTAGTTGAAATTGGTGCACAAATAAAAAAGTTTTTTCTTAGAAGAAACTAATTTCGGGGGTTGGGTTTGTATGGCAGCCCCATGATCCCATGGTCTGATTTGAACCGTTCTTACATACACTGCGCGATAAATGCTTAGGTTCACTCATATTTCCTTCCATGAAGCGGTAAAATAAAACCTTACCAGTTCAAGAAATGTTATTTTTGGAAGTATTAAATATCACAAACAAAATGAATGGACTGAATCCCCACAGGACATTTTCCTTAAATTACAGTAATTGATTTAATTCAAAGAGTAAATTTCCAGTGCGACAATTGCTTAGGTTCAGGGACGATTTTACCGTTTTACATAATGTATTCGCTGAAAAATATTTCAGAAAAGTATGAAAGAGGATAAATACGAAAAAACAGGAGCATTTTTTTGTAATTTAATAGTGTGTATTTTTATTTATAATTTCATAAAGCCTTCGAGGCAGGTAATCGTATAAAGAATGCAGCACAGATATTGGTATTTTAGACCAAGCTGTCTTAATTCCATGAATTAACTCTTCTTTAGAGTCGTATTGTTTACCACTACTGTAAACCTCCCGAACAAGCCACCCCCAAATGTTTAATGCCAGGGGAGATGGGCACCCAGTCTAACAAAGCCACATTTTTCTCCTCAATAAACGATTTAACCACCCTCGCTGTATGAATTGGGGCAAGATCATGTTGCAATATCCAAGGATCGCCTCCGTACATGACATTTATCATAGGGATTTCCTCTTCTAAGAGCTGTTTATAAGATGAACTGGTTTGGTAACCTCGTAGAATGACCAAGTCGATAGTTCCATGATATGATATGGCTCCCCATACAATAACGGAACCTATTCGGAAGTGATGGCGTGACAGGTACATAGAGTCCTTCTTATATAATCATGATAGTAGGAGAACCCATATGGACTGTCCACACAAAGCCGTTTATCATCCGTAAATATTACTTGCCTCCATTGTGATGTCCAGTTCATGAATCTTGAGGCGAATTCCAGGCGCTGTAGGCGATGTTGCGGGGTTAAGGCTATTTTTTTCTTTAATCGTAAACGTTTTAAGCAAGATGAAGATCTAAGAACTCGTTGGATGGTCCTTACACTTGCTGATAACACCAAAATCTCCTCAAGCTTACGCGCAGTAAAGGGCGAGTTCGAGGCTTCTCTTAAGAGACTTCGCCTTGATGCACCAGAAATCGCTTTTTTCTGCCTCCTGCGTATCGTCGGCCATAATTTCCACTATCTCGTATAAAATTATTAACAAGGTTCAAGCTCCGCTGAATCCGTATTGCAATTTGTCGGTTTGAATATCCTTCTTGCTTTAGTATGGAAATTGTCGCCTTTTCCTCGGCAGGAAATTGATTTCCTTTTGACATTATCGACTATACGACTTACAGAGTATAACGCGAAAAAAAATCGCAGTGGAAATTGCGATTTTCATTTTAAAAAATTCCGTTAGCTATGCGAGTTGCTTAATAGAAATGTAATATTTATTAAAATAACCGTTAGTTGAGAGAGCATTATTTAAAAATTATTTCCGATCAGAGTACATAGAAATTATATAATTTTAAAGGAAAATATCCATGAACCTAAGCATTTGTCGCGCAGTGTATGTCTTGGTAGAAATTGGTACACAAAAAAAAGTTTTTCTTAGAAGAGCCTAATTTTTAGGGATAGGTTTGTATGGCAGCCCCATGACCCCATTGTCCGATTTTACCGATTCAAACATACAAACTACCTGCAGCAAAAAGAAGCATTTCTGCAAAATTTCGGCTTCTTAGCTTTTAAATTAGCCGAGTAAAACGCATCGCAACAGATGGACAGACGGACTGACAGACAGACGATCGCCCAATCGACTTCCCAAGTCATGCTGATCATATATATATACAGGGCCGGCGCGAGCCTCTGCCGCGCCCTAGGCGAAAGTTGCATATTGCGCCCCTTGGCTAGGGAAGGGAAGTGTAGGGGGGGGGGGTTAGTGGTTTATATGGAAGTTCCGGATTCATTCAAAAACCTTAATAGGGGGCGAATTCATATTTTTTATTACACGAACTTAACAAAATTATATACACAAATAAAAAAATATAACGCAAAAAAAAAAAATAAAATATCAAAAAATTAAACAGTTCTGATTCAAAAGAAAAATTAAACGCTATAAAGTAACATGTTTTTTCGTACTCTTATAATAAAATTAAAGCCTTTTCATTTAAAATTTTAGTCTTTTGTTGCATAATTTGGTTTTTAAAACGACACTTTACGTGCTTTACATTCAGAAAATTTTGAAACTAATTCAGATAACTCGATGTCTCGAGATATTTCATGCTCAATAGATATTGTCGCTAACCCAACTAATCTTTCCTCCGACATAGTTGAGCGCAAGTACGTCTTAATTAATTTTAATTTAGAAAAACTGCGCTCTCCACTTGCAACAGTGACAGGTAAAGTCAGCAAAATTCTTAAAGAAATGTAAATATTAGGAACAATACTCTGCAGATTATGTTGCGCAATAAACTGAAGAACTTCGCATGGGTTCATTGTTTTAGGAAGTCTTCGCGATATACATAATAGTTCTGAAAATAGATCATCTCCATCGATATCTTTGTTAACGTTATGCTTTAAGGCCTTTTCCAAATTTTGACACTGTAACCGAATTTGATTTTCATTTTTAAATTTTAAATTGTAAATGTCATAAAGAAATACAAATATACAATATTCTTCCATCTGCGAAAAACGGTCCTGGATTGCATTTATAGCTTTATCTAAAACCGGAAAATAAAACGTTACTTTATGTTTGGTTTTCGGGTCTGTAACTGGGTTATCTTCTGCCTCGAAACCAAATTGTCTTTTAATTTTTCGCTGCCTAACAGGTACACTTGGAAAATCCGTTTCCACTTCGAGCTCTGTCGCAAGAACTTTAGCATCTGCCAATTTTTGTTCGTAGCTTTCATCAGATCTACAGTCTAATAGAAAATCTTTAGTATTTGTGAGCTGTTGCGTACACGAAAATATGTCGGCATTCTTACTTTGTAATAATTTGCTAGTGACGTTAATTTCGAAAAGGATATTGTACCACGTTACGAGTGATACTAAGCATTTAAATGAACTTATTCCATCTGCAATGCCCTTCGCTTCAACGCGTGTCTTATTCCCACTGTAAGCTGAAAGGTTTGAACCATATTAAAGAAATTTGTAGCTTCTAGACAACAACTTGCAGCATCATTGATAACTAAGTTTAAAGAATGGGCGCTGCAAGGAATAAAAAAGGCTCGTGGGTTTATATCCAGTATTTTCCGTTGAACACCATTTATTTGTCCTTTCATGTTACTCCCGTTGTCGTATCCCTGACCTCGTAAGTTAACAATCTGTAATCCCATTTCTTCAAGTTTTTCGATGATTGTTTTCGATATAAAAGCACCAGTTGTTTCCTCCAGTGGAACAAACCCAAGGAAATGCTCTCTTATGACTACTTTGGGTTGTTGCATTTCTAGACTAATTATATCGACAAACCTGACTATAATAGTCATTTGCTCTATGTGGCTGACATCGGGGGTACAATCAAGGATAATTGAATAATATTTCGCTAATTTAGCATTGTTTACAATTTTTTCTCTAATGGTTTGAGATAGCAGCTGTATTAGTTCATTTTGAATATCTTTTCCAAGGTAATGGACAAGCAATTTGCCATCTTTAATTTTTCGCAAATGTTCATTCATCACAGGATCGAATAATGCAAGATATTCAATGAATTTTAAGAAGTTGCCGTTATTGGGGTCAAATAATTTATCGGTTGAATCCCGAAAAGCCAAATTTTGTTCACCAAGCGTTCTTACCAAAGCTATTAAACGATGTAAGATTTGTTTCAAATAGCCTTCTTCCTGGTTTACTTTGTTTTGGAGGGCAGAGTCAATCGTTTTATTTTCCCGCAGACGTAGCTCAAGTTCTCGCCACATACGATAGTTATCAATATGGTTTGCATTGGTTCATGTGAAGAGAGGATTTTACTTAGATTTTTCCAATCATTACATCCTTCACGACTTAGAGATGTTTCTCGTTTATTGCTGAATAACTTGCAGCAAAAACATACAACTGAATTATTTTATGGGGAATAAACCAACCATTGTCTGGATACTTCTTCTCCATTGGGCATTTGTCTCTTAAAGTGAACTATAGTAAACCTGCGGTTGATGTTGTCTTTGGGGAATCGACTATCTATATTTTGGCGAGGACCGCGTGAGATAATAATTTGGCGCATATTATCATTTATCGAAACAGGCCAAGTACCAGGATCTCCATAATCAATAGACGCTGTTTCCTCATTGTGAACAGATTGTATAACGCTTCTATCACCGAAGTCACTGTTTCCTCTTTGCTTGACGATTGTTTTTCAGTGGCTGGTGGGGTAGTCAAAGTACTGCATTCAAGTATTTCCGGTTAATTATCTTTTCATAAAAACCCCATAAGTGAGTTTTTAAGTTTAGCGACTTCTTTCTCATTTTCCGCTTTGCGCTTCCGGTATTGCGATCCAGATGGTTTCCTTGATTTATTAGCTCCATCCATTGCTCCAAAATGTTGGATGTTCTATAAAAAATATGGGCAAGTATTATTTTTTTACTTTTACGATATCTGTATCAACCAGGAATAGTGACACAACATAATATTTTATTTTTAGAATTGCATTAGATGCTTTTTTTCCAGTAAAATTCGTAAATTTATTTTAAGAAATTAATTTAAAAAAAAATGTTCGCGAATTTCATTCGAAAAAAAAACTGCACACTAAATTTAAGTTGGGGATTTTGTTTCGACATACATAGTTTACTTAAAGTTTTATGCGAGAAAATTTAAATTTTACATCCGGTCAAGATCCGGTGTAAGGTATGTACATATGAGGCAAATTATGAACATTTAACTGAATGGATTTTACTTGCACATTTTTAAAATTGTTTCCGATTGTATGTATGTATATGTAATCACTTTTATTGGATAACATGTTTATGTATATCATAGTTATTTCAACTTAGAAATGGAAAATGTTGAGTTGTGTCAATATTGACGCCCTTAGGTGATATTTGATTAAATTTAAAATTAGAATAATACTTACTTTAACTAGTATTGTAATGATGGTTATTACTTAAATCTCGTTTCAATAAAAAAGGAGCGACCACCAATAATTGCTAGCGGAAAAGGACAACTTCTCTATTGATAAATATTACTTTTATATTACATTATCAGCCAAATTTACCTAATTTTCTAAATCACAATAAACTTCACTATCTGAAAAAAGGTTGCAAACTAAAAACTTCACTCTGTCGAAAATTTTAGATTACTGACGTAGTACAAATTTATTAAAACCAGCAAACTTCTTTTACCAAAATTCTGCACATGCATTATTTGAGCAACGATTTTGTTCGAATTTTTAAACAAAATTTCGTCGACTCTCGGTCCTTTGATAATATTTAAGGCGCGAAAAACATGTTCATGATGCTTGCAAAAGTTTTCCTGGCCCACTTGAAACTATTTTGCGCGCGTAATGCAATTTGTATGCGCCCGAGTCTCGTATTGATAAAGCAAACCAAACATAGAAATCAAATTTAGAAGAGCATCATCAACACAATTCTCGGGCGCATACAATTATCATTTCCCGCGCAAAATATGTAGGTACCGCTTTAAATACCGGGTGTTATACACTGGGAGACATTCCAATAAGAAAAGCCTTTGATTATAAAACGCCTGCATCATAGCTACTCGTATATTCAAATTCAAAGAAATGTACGGCTTGAAAGTTAATGATTATTTCAAATATTATAAGATGATATTTGTGATATTTGTCTTCGCCGTAAATTTTTTTACGCCCATGAGCGTGGCGCCCCTGAGTATTGTATTCTTGAGCTTGGCGCCCCTGAGCTTTACGTCCCTGAGCATGGTGCCCCTGATTTCGGCGCCCCTGAGCGTGGCGCCCTAGGCGACCGCCTACTTTCGCCTATCGACGCGCCGGCCCTGTATATATACTTTTTATATGGTCGGAGATGCTTTCTTCAATGCGTTACAAACTTGCTTAAACAACTAAATAATTGAAACATTTTCAAATCACACAAAACATTACATTCACAGAAATCACACATCGTTTTCAAACTGCCCGCGAGGAAGTTCGTGCTCTTCTGCTTCAATGTCTTTTGCCCTGGCTCGAGAATATGGAACTGGTTGCTACAAGCGTTCCGCCTGCCACACCCTTATCCTACATCATGGTACGTACACTCCACTTTCCATGCATACAATCTATTTTTATTAAATCCAGGATGTTTGGCCCTCGCAAGAGTTCCAGGATTATTTCCCGGAATCACCTGCAGTAAAACTATTCGTTTTTTGCTATCCAAATTTTATTGTGAAATGAAAAATCATTCATGATGTGTTTGTATACAACATTTTGTCTAATACACAGTATTTTCCGGATTCTGGAACGAGGGGACGACGTGAAGGATCCGGTTCGACAGAAGCTACTGAAATGATACTAAACAATTTGTTTTATATCACAGCAAAGGTAAGTAATGCTGACAGGATAATGCGAATTTCTATTGTGTGTGTACGAATGGCAGAAGGAAAAACGGATATTGCCGTCAGGAGTTGTACGGATTGAATGAAACTTTTGCATGCATAAATTGCCAGAAGGAGAATGAATGTTCTTGTTGTGTGCTTTAATGCATTTTGAAAATTCTAAATGCAAATGGAGTTTAGCAATAGATCTACAAATTATCTGCCAATTTGAATAATGCATGTGCATATTGAGTTAGACTTTGTTACATCCCTGTAATAATAGAATAAATACACACAAACTCTGAGCGTGTTTGGTTTGGTGAAAGGATTTATTTTTCTCTAAATATACAACAAAATCTTTTTACTTAATTCAAACTTTTTCCTGCTAAATTTAAAAGCCATTATGAAAAATTTATTTGCTCATTTAATTCCTTAAAGGGCAAACCAGAACGTTTACGTTACGTTACGTGCCGTTCCTTTCCGTGCCGTGACAATTATTAGATGGTCCCATACGTTCCATTCCGAAACGTCAAATGTCAAATTTAAAAATTTGAAAGGGTATTCAAAATGAAAAGCAATATGGAAGGAATCTAGCTTTTTGAAGTATTTTTACCCTTTTATGCACTTTATAAACTATACGAAAGATATAAAAAAGAAATAAATTGGTAAGCAATTCCATTATCGTAAGTACATATATATGATAAACAAACTGACCTGGATTTCCGTGGAATTTGACAGTTCGAAAAGCTTTCCGGAAGCTACCGTTCCGTTACGTGCATTCTGTGCAGTTGCATAAAAACCCCATTGAATCATCTTTGACAGGTGTTCGGCACGTAACGTAAGCGTTCTGTTTTGCCCTTAATTATGAATGACATGTATGTATTTTTTTGTGCTGTATCGTTGTTTCTGAATTTCTTCTGTCATATTATGGGAACACTACATAGTTCAATTGGCGAATTCGTATACACTTTGCATTTGCAATTGCATAGTGTGTTTGCTAAATAAAATTAAGTAAATTAAGTACTCTAACCCACTTTGTTTATTTGCTTAGTTCGCAGATTCACACCCAAGAGACATTGAAGAACTGTGGGGAACTTTATGCCAATTTTGGCCTAATAACTTGAAAGTCATACTTCGATATTTGGTTATAATGTCGGGAATGGCACCCAATGAATTGCTGCCCTATGTAAGCGAATTGAATTAGGCGGATTATGTATTATTATTATAGATTGAGTTGATAATTTCGTTCTTATTTCAAAACGCTAGGCAAAACGTGTTGCATTGTATCTAGCCCGAACCTGTCCCAATCGACTTCTGGATGAACTTATGAATGAACTCCAAACGGTAGAAACTCTTAATTGCTTAATCGAACGAACCGAGACGCCTCCCTTCTATCGTCTTACAAGCATGCGAAAAGCATCCAGCCATTCGGACGGTAAGTGTTCATCTATTTCTTAAGTTCAAGGATATTCGTTTACAATGTTATAAAATTAATAACATCTAAAATACATTTAATAATTCGTTTGTACTTGCTGATGTAGTCATTTCAATAGTTACGTTTATTATTTCTCCCGTGTAACAGGGCAAACGGCTGGAATAAATGACTCGCGCATTCAGGATTTGGCTGTGGAGAAGGGAACAATTCACACGAAAAGACACAGTGGCGAAGATCCAATTAAAACTGGGTAAGTCAGAATGCTTTTCAAACATTTTCAAATAACATTTCATGTATAGATTACACCTGCCGAAGAACCTTCATTGAAAATTGCAATTGAACATTTCTTTCTGCTTCAAAATGCATTACCTGACATTAATTAATTCTAATTGTATCTTAATAATCGTATATTAATGCAAAATTAGCCAAGCCATTTGAAGGTATTGGCATACATATCTGAACAATAAGTTTCTTTTGTCATTTACGTCGTTCTTCTTCAAGAGATACGAAATTTGCTTTAAATGATGTTACCAGTAGGGCTATCGCTAAAAGGAGGGAGCGAGACGGGGTTCGGTTAAATTACATAATCCACATTTTACAGTTTAAGTAGACATGGGACTGGATGCCGAAACAGTGACTTTCTGTTTAGAAAAAAAAATCGGAAAATTTTAACAGCACAAAAATCATTAAAAATTTTAACGGTCTTTCATGAAATCTAGTAGAACTCTAGATTAAAAAATTATATCAGTCAGCGCATTTGCATTGATATTTTGCAGCTAAATTTTTAAAATACACAGAACAAAAATGAATCGTGATTTGGTGAAAAATGGAAATAAAATCTAACTGCAAAAATTAATTAAAAACGTCGTTACATTCTCTCTCTGCTTGGGGAGCCATATTGTGAATGTTTCAAATGTGGAATATGTCGTCCATCTGTTGGCATGCTTTGGGTGTGGATAGTATGGTTCCGACAGAGCAAAAAATCAGTCGGTGTTAATCAAAATTTATCCCAATTTGTAGGTTTATTTTTTTCATACATGATGTCAGTTTTACATATTTTTTAAATTTACACAGAATGCATATTATAATTTATTCATTCGTAAATTTAATCAAATTGTCCAAACGGTGAAAACCTTAACCATCCGTCGGGCGCACCCGGCCTGACAGGCCAGCAAAACAGTTTCTGCTTGGCTCCACGCTAGTTGATGGGCCCACAACTTTTTAGCTCCGTTTACTCGTCTAAGCTTAAGAATCTCACACAATGCCTACCTATAGTTTTCCATGGTCCTTTAGACAGTTGTGTTGTAAGGACTCTGGCTGGTTTGCACATTTAATTTGAAGCATTAAGAACATTTTCAAATAACGATTATCAATTTGGACTGCCAGCCTTTCATTAATTTCATTTTTTTCTAAGAACAATCGATACGGTATTTTTCATGAAATTTTCTCTCGTGTTTTTTTTTCTGGTAAATTGATAATTTTATTTCTGTATTATACTGTTTAGTAAATATGTTTCTTAGTACTATATTTTTTAATTACATCCCTTATATACTAATAACTGAAAAGTTTATAAAATTTATAGTAACATATTAAGAAAAAAGGACCCAAATAGATGGGTGGATTCTCAGGCCGAGTGCGCCCGATCCTGTTTTGATTTGAGGTGCGCCCGATGGAGGGTTAACACCATATTGTGTTCTGTGATAAGACATATCTATTTGGTGTTTAATTCGTTCTTAATGTGGTAATTCCATTTTCTGTATTTCCATGCATGCCGTTTGTTATTTATTTTCGACACAGACTCGCAGTCGGTCGGTAGCACCATGACCCAAGTAATATTTGGTGTAAACTAGAAACTTCGTCACGTACAGCCTCCTGGATGGTGTGGTAGGTAGGTAGGTCTTCAAATCATAAGCTCCCGGGATTGAATTGAAATATCGCCAACACACACCTATAGAGGGAGAAGACAATGCTGCACTGTGTCAGCTTTTTTATTTTAAAATTAAAAAACCGATTAAAGCGATTGGTTGAGTGATACAAAACTCATTTTCATGCTCTTTCCCTGTGGATAAAAAATCTGTTCAAATTCCAATGCATTTATTTAACGGTAAGTAGTCTTCATTGGTTTTTCATGGGGCTTAGAGTACCTAATTCGAAAAACCCCGCAAATATTAATTTCCCCGCGCTCCGCGACATCTGGCAAGGGTCCTGATTAGCTGGCCTGATGCCGGACCCACACTGCGCAGAGTTTGCAGCAGCCGCTAACAATGCCTAACAAATAATAAAATTGAGTTCCCTCATCGCCTCCGTCCGTCCCAGGCGTGTGTTGTTCACAACTTTGATCTTTTGTACCACGCAGTTCGGTGAAACCCGATCAGTGTGGTTGCGGCCTTAGACTCCTTCCCATATTAGACAATAAATCGGTTAGGCGGTTTTATATAAAGTTTACGCCCCCAAAGTAACGTTATAGTACAAGAATCAAAAGCAGAAAATCGCTGTTCACTCAAAAAAATTGTACGTAGGTAATGACTAAAATTAGGTGAGGATGTTAGGGGAGTTTTCTTTTTATATAAAACTGAGTTTTCGTATTACCCGCTCTGTGGCTCACATGGTTGAGTCGCATGCTACGATGCGGCGCGGCGTGGTCCAAAATTTCCGTACATGTGCGGATAGGAGATATATAGTGCTTGCAAGATTATATACACTCCGAAATGATATGCAATGTAACGTTGACTCGAAATTGCCTATAAACGGCTGAGTTAACGCACCATGGTCCCACAGGGGGCTATACGGTACTTAGAAGAATGAGAGTTTTCGTATTCGAGAGGGTGGGGAAGTTATAGTAAATTACGTCCGTGATGCACCCCACTTCCAAAAATCGATGTCGATGTCCCATAATTATGTGCTAATTTCATCCAACCTTCAAAAATGTTGTCCTCATCCCCTTTCCTCAGGATCCCTACCCAATTAAACGAGCCTAAATAAAACTTCTCCCATTATTATCTGCTAATTATGTGCTAATTTTGTCCAACTCTAAAAAAAATCTATTCCACCCCCTTCCTACATAATCAAGAATCCTATTTGGTGGTGCAGGCACCACACTAAATTTCATCGTATCGAAACAACTTGCAGAATTATGTGCAAATTGTGTCCTCCTGGAATATCCCAATGCCGAATTTTGTGCTCCTACCCTTCCCCCATTTCAAGGGAGTGGAATAAAAATTGTTATAGTTGCGGATGAAATTGGCACATAGTTAGCACATAATTCTGCAATTTGTTTGATTTCGATAGGATATGACCGACATCGATTTTTGGAAGTGGGGAGGGTTTGCATCACGGACGTTAGTTTATTGCATGTTTCTATATGCAGTCGGTTTTGCTCGATATCTTTCTTGCTTTTGACTCAAAAGTTAAGTTTTGTTTACATGTTTTATAAGAGAATAAATCACGGTACCGAAACCGTCATTGGTGAATTGGTTCAATCCCAGTAACGGATGAAAGTTTGAAAATTATGGGTAGGTTTTGCATTAATTATAAAATTGTATAAGTATTGGATTTGTTATGATTTATGATTGGATATTAATGAAATAAAAAAAATACATTTCAAATGGGTACGTTTCCAAAGTAAGTATAGTTTTTCGGCAATCGGAAGCCAAAGTTTGATTTTTGACGGGCGGGGGCCACTTGGTGGACCTACGATCTTGAATTAGGTTTCGTTGCATCGATAATTAAATTACCAATAAATAACACTTGTATACAACACTTCTTTCTAGAATCACTAACTGGAAAGCGATTGATAAAGATGACTAAATTCGCCTATAAATAGCCAATTTAATACAACTTCCCCCATCTCGACGAATACGAAAACTTAGTTTTAGGACTAGGGTATGTCTCCGAACATTCCTACCAAATTTCAGCCATTACGCACATTTATTGCACTTTAATCACTTTTTCACTTGAACTTGTACTATTTGTATTCTTCCCCCCATCATATTTCCTCCATAATATTCAAACATCTTCCGCCCGCATAATCCACCGGGGCGGCAATATTTAATGAATAGTGTGCTTATTGCTACGCTAACTATAACAGCATCCTTGTAAATTTTGCATCCTTTCTACCATACAAAAGTTCGTTGAGGAATAGCACGACGCAGTCTTTCATCAGCGCACTTGACGTCTTATGGCAATCAATTCAAATCCCGCGAAACTTATAAAATGGAAAATGTTCGAAACCGGTTGAAGGAAAATGAAGGAAAGTGAATGAAATAATGACTTTGTACCCGGGGAGCAAAAAGCAACCGCTTTCAACTTTAGCGCAATTTAAACGAAAAGAAATTGCATTTCTGTTATATCCCAATAGGAAAACAAGGACTCAAGGAGCAGTCGACAAGCGCTTCCTAAGAAGCGGTTCAGAAGTGCTTATAGAGAAGTTGCTACGAAACACATGATTCTAACTGAAAAGTTATATGGGGAAAAGTTTAAAGTTTTGGAAAGATAAGGGATTTTTTCCACTGTAGTAAGCACGTGATAAACCTAGTACATGAGATTGCAAATGCAGCGAAATTTTGGTGGGAAGCTCCGGATTCGAGCTCAGCATCCCAAAAAAACATAAGAAACAAAAAAAATGTTCTCCACCTCATTTTGCAAACGCAAATCACGTAATGACTACAATATTTTCTGAAAGCGCAATTACGACTGCTGACAAAGCATTTGGACGTTTTTAAATATTTTCTCTACGAACCTGCTTACCAAGAAGTTCGGTCACTGCAAAACTGCTCTAGTAGAAGCGCTTCAAAAGAAGCACAATTGTCAATGAAGCGCTGAAAAGCTATACTTCTGATGGAGCGCTTCCAATTTTTACTATTGGGATTCTACGGAATAATGTACAATATTGTGTTCGAGACTTTAGAGACGGAAAATGAATAAAGTGAATGAAGAGGAAAGAATGCATTTAGCATGGTCTTAAATGTATTCAATGCTATTTGCAGTTTTTATCGGATTTTGCTTCAAGCGACACGAAAAGAATAACGACGAACGAACAAGTTTTAGTAGATGTTTGACACGTGACGGCGATTTCAATTTAAACGAGACCGAGGCTAATTTCGGGCACGGCCGAAATTTGGATACCCTTCGCTCCCCCCGGGCTAAAAGTTTTTTCTGGCGTTCCTATGACTTGTGTTCAATTCTCCCCGCTTCCATGCTTTTCCTTGAATTTTCAGATAAGCGCCGGGGCGAAGATTAATTGGGGGAAGCGGGGGAAGTGGGTTTCTTAGAAGAATCAAAAACGAAGTGTGTGTGTGTGTGTGTGTGTGAATTTTTACGTATGTTTGTGGCATCAATTAAAACATATTTCTATGAGATTTGGTTGAAATTGGTGGACAAAGAACCTAATTTAGGGGTTGGGTTTATATGCCAGCCCCATGACCCCAATGGTCCGATTTAATTAATTTTTGCATATCTTTTCTAACATCAATAAAAATACATTTCCATGAGGTTCGGTTCAAATTTGTATGCAAATAAAAACGTTTTTCTTAGAAAAATTTTATTTGGGGGAATAGGTTTGTATGGTATGCCCCATGACCACATGGGCCGACTCCATCTATTCATATATATGTTTTGTGTCATCAATAGAAACACATTTGTGTGAAGTTTAGTTGAAATTGGTGTGTAAATAAAAAAAAATTCATAGAAGAACTTAATTTGGGGAGCTAGGTTTGTATGACAGCCCCATGACCCCATTGTCCGATTTGGTCCATTTTTACATATGTTTCGTGCTATCACTAGAAACACATTTGCACTAAATTTGATTGCAATCGATTAGAAAATAAAAAAGTTTTTCTTAGAAGAGCCTACTTTGGGGGACTAGGTTTGTATGGCAGCCCCACGACCCCATTGTCCGATTTGGTTGATTTTTACATATGTTGTGTGTCAGCAATGAAAACACATTTGTGTGAAATTTGATTGAAATTGGTGCATAAATAAAAAAGTTTTTCTAAGAAGAACCTAATTTTGGGGAGTAGGTTTGTATGGCAGCCCCACGACCCCCTTGTCGGATTTTACCGATTCAAACATACAAACTGCCTGCAACAAAAATAAGCCTTTGTGCAAAATTTCAGCTCCATAGCTTTTAAACTGGCCGAGCAAAACGCGTCGCAACAGACAGACAGACGGACAGACGGACATCGTCCAATCAACTCAGCTCGTCACGCTGATCATATATATACATATTTTGTATGGTCGGAGATGCTTCCTTCAATGCGTTACAAACTTCATGACAAAGTTAATATACCCTTTTCGCTTAGTAAGCGAAGGGTATAAAAAGACATTTATGTGCCGGAATAAAATTCGCAATTAATAAATAAATTAAATTGTAGACAGGATTGGGTATTAGAGGAATTGAGCATTAATTTGTCTCTCAATTTTCCTAACTTCTGTAGTGTTCTCCAAGCAGAGGTTTCAGGAATTTTCGAGGCCATAAATTGATTGAGTAGTCACGTCGTCACAGGAAGGAACGTTATTTTGTTTACTGACAGTCAGGCTGCAATTCGTTCACTTGAGTCAGTGCTTACCACATTAATATCTATTTAGAAGTGTCACTACTTAGATAGTCTAGGAGCCAGGTACCCAACTACCTTCCTCATAAGGTAACCGGCTGAAAATGTGTACAGGTGGTAGTTCATCACCGCTTCTGTGCAAAACTGCTGGTCAGCCCAAAATTTAGCGGTTCCTTGCTAGGGAAATTACGCAATATGTGTGCTAATTTTGAGGTTCAATCTTCCTCATAAGGTAACCGGCTGAATTTAAGTGCATGTGTTAGATCTCGACTTCCAGATGCCGAAAGTGCCGGTCAGCCCGATTTTTAGCGGTTCCTTCACCTATGCTGACCGCCTCAAAGCTGCAAAAAATGACCCCTACCTTCCTCATAAGGTAACCGGCTGAATTTATGTTCAAACGATAGATCTCGCTTAACCGTATCGAAACATAGTGGGCTGACCGCTCTGAGCCGGTTCCTTGAAATAGGCCAATTTACACCAAGTACACAATATAATCTACTTAATTTTGGGATATTAAGTATTCACTCAATTAAATTTATGTTCGTATGGCAGATCCTAATGCGCCAGTCTCGAAAGTACCGGTCAGCCCAGACAAAAACCGGTTCCTTGACCCATTTTTCCCGATTCAAAGTAGGCAAAAATTAAGTATGCATATAAATATATTTAATGTTTAAATCAAATTAAATTATTAAACAAACAATTAATTCAGTTCTATTGATTATATTACATATTTATCTCGGAGCTATAGATATTACTAGCAATATCGTCATTGTCGTCAATATCGTCGTGTGGCGTTGGTTCTACGATGTCTTCTATTTTCAAAGGGGTTTGTTCGCCGTCAAACCAATGGAGCTCCAGCCTTACCGAATCATTCGCAGTTGTGGTTTTCCATCCGTACCTTGTAGGAGGTAAAACTGTACATGTTGCCTTTTTTAGAAATTGCTCTGAATTTTTTTTTGCTAGCATACATTTTCTCAAAAATTTCTACGTGAGCTTTATCTACGCTATCGCAATTTCTATAACAGAGTACATTAACGCGGTAAACTCTTGAATGCCACTCATTTTGTCTTCATCATCCACGTCAGACTCGATCGAAAGTGAAAAAAATATATTTTGAAATATAACATTATTTTCTAATATCTTACAGGGTCAGTTTTTCCCCTTTCTATAGAATGCCGCAGTGTGGTGGCTACCTTTTAAGGCATGTAGTGCAGGCAAATCCTTACATAAATTTGGCCCAAGTACCTTTGATAGTTCCGTACAATTGATGCTTTCCATTTCATGTTTGCTAGCCCCAGCCATCCATATCTCTAAATAGGGGAAATTATGTTTATTACATAATGTAATAATTAAAATATCTGTGTCATTCGCTTTGATGAGAACTTTTGCGGTAGGGTTTTCTTCTGCAATTTTGGATGCATGGTAAATTATCCTTGTGTCTGCTTCTTCATGATAACATACATATCCACGTTTTTCTTTTCTGAACACCTTATTATTGAAAACTCTATAAGAAAAGCATTTTTCCTCTACGGTGAGAAACACAATTTTATCTTTAAAGATAGGGACGACAGAGTCACTAGACCAGTGTGCACTGGTGTTTTCTATCTAAGATGATGGTGTAACCAAGCAATATATGGAATAACTATGCAAAATAAACAAAAATTCAATTCAGTTTAAAAGAAAAGCTTGTGCGTCTTCTAAATACGATAAGACTAACCATTCGATAAGAGTGTTGAGAAATCGGGCCTAAGTTTTTCCAAAATTACGCAGTTTGTATTGTGCGTACTTGGTGTATTTTCGCATATTTCGAATCGGTAAAAATGCGTCAAGGAACCGGTTTGATCTGGGCTGACCGGTACTTTCGAGACTGGCGCATTAGGATCTGTCATACGAACATAAATTTAATTGGGTGAATACTTAATATCCCCCCAAAATTAAGTAGATTATATTGTGTACTTGGTGTAAATTGGCCTATTTCGAATCGGTAAAAATGCGTTAAGGAACTGGTTTAGTCTGGGCTGACCGACACTTTCGAGACTGGCGCATTAGGATCTGTCATACGAACATAAATTTAATCGGGTGAATACTTAATATCCCCCCAAAATTAAGTAGATTATATTGTGCACTTGGTGTAAATTGGCCTATTTCTAATCGGTAAAAATGCGTTAAGGAACTGGATTAGTCTGGGATGACCGGCACTTTCGAGACGGGCGCATCAGGATCTGTCATACGAACATAAATTTAATTGGGTGAATACTTAATATCACCCCAAAATTAAGTAGATTATATTGTGCACTTGGTGTAAATTGGCCCATTTCGAATGGTAAAAATGCGTTAAGGAACTGGTTTAGTCTGGGCTGACCAGTACTTTAGACAGGGGCGAATTGAGATCTACCATATGAATACAAATCCAGCCTGGTTACCTAATCAGGTATGATCAAAAATCCATTTTTTACGAGGGTATTTTCAATACTTTAAACCGGTCAAGGAACCGGTTCAGAGCGGTCAGCCCACTATGTTTCGATACGGTTAAGCGAGATCTATCGTTTGAACATAAATTCAGCCGGTTACCTTATGAGGAAGGTAGGGGTCATTTTTTTGGGGGTTATAACGGGGCATTGTCCTATTGGGGAGCTCGTCAGGAGACTCTGAATCCCTACAACGCCTTTTGCAGAACTTGTGATGACGTACAAGGTACAAGAGTAAGAGAACCACTTAGGTTACTTTTGGATTGGTCTAAATAAACGCATTCCAAAATGAAAGGCTTTACCCAGTTTGTATAAAAGTACTCCAAGGCAAATCTTCAAAAGAAACTCAGGCAAACGTAAGGATGGCTTAGCTTTATATATGAACTGAATTATTAGCTGTAAATCTACTGTTACTGTTTTTGTAATCAAGGAAAAGCAACTTATATGAAATAATTCCATTGTGTCCCCTGACATAAGAGTCCACGCAAGCTTTCCTATGAGTATTGAACAAGTATACTTTTGCAGCTGTTCAGGGACACCCTGTCAACTTGGTACTACAAACTACAAAAATATTTGTGGCAAACACTATTACCACTACTATGCATTTCCACCAAATTTCATGTTCATTGTTTCATCAAGTTAAAAGATATGCATTGAAGAAATGCTTAAGAGGCTTCTCTTGCGTTACTAAATACTTACTTGGCTATATTTACGGTTTGGATACAGTTATTCGAATGAAAATTCGTAGACATATTCCCTATGTAATTTTCTAAAAACGCTTAGCAGAATTTTCATATTTGGAAACCTAAGAGGGGCTACACACGAACAAATTGAAATTTTACAAATTTACTGTTATTTACTTTTTCTTAGCAAAAGTCAACAGTCTTAATATTTATAACGTATATAAGGCCATACTGACCAATATTTGTGCAAAGTTTCATATCGATCCCTATAACGGTTTAGAAAAACGGAGGTCGAAAAGGTAGTTTAACTTTGAACGCCAATAACTTTTTTACCGTTACTCTAAACTGGAAAACTAACTGATATTAGATGTACTCGTTTAGATCTTTGATTTAAATACCCATACGTCAATCGGTTGAGCCTTTCGCGAGTTATTTAGTGAACAGATGGACGACGGACGGACAAAATCGATTTTATAAAGGGTTTTTTGAAAAAAAAATCTAAAAAACCCTAAAAACGACCCATCTCTGTAAGCGCTGAGCGGCAGGATTCGACAGCTTTTGATGTTGTCAAGAGTGATTCGAGAGATCGAATTGCAGCCTGGCTGTCAGTGTAATTACCTAACCATGTTAAGGATTCCATAGCCGCCGAAATATCTGCTTGGAGGACGTTACAGTAGTTAGTGAGACGAAGTGACAGGTTAATATCACGTAAAACCGAGTTGATGCCAATGCCCACTCCTCCATTTGACTTGGAACCATCTGTGTAGATTTTCAATGACTCAATGTCCCGAGGCGTGTTGTTATCCCAGTAATCCCTCGGCGGGATCAAGCTAAATGGTTCTTACCAAAAAGCGTATTTAGGAATAGTGTAATCAGTCTCCAAAGGGAGGTTAAAATTATTTAGTATAAGGGAATGCCCGTAATCAAGTGTTCGCCAATGATTAGTTTCACGCAAACGTAAAGCGGTGTTAGCAGCCAAATTTTGACCGAACAGATCCAGTGCACGGAGAGAAAAAATGTAGTGAAAGGCATTAAAACTGTAATAAAAAACCATTGCATTTGTAATGATGTTTGACCCTACTGCAACTGATGTAAAAGTTATTACATCTGTAATGAAAAATTTCATTGAGCTGTAATAAAATTAACAATTTTGATAATAAAATTGACCACGAAGATAGTTTGACGACAATAGAAAAAATACAAAGAGTTTTTTGTTTATTTTTTCCTTTTTCTATTTTTACCTTTTTTTATTTTTTACTTCTAATTTATTCTTAACTTTTTTTTTTCCTTATTTTAACTTTACCTTTTTACAATTTGCTTCTACTGGGAATTGAACCGGGGACCTATCGTTTCGTAGTCCTACGTCCTACACCTAAGCTATCTAAGATTACAAATTATGCGAATAAATTGGTCGTCTTATTTTTTGACAGTTTCATAATTATTACGCGCTCTTGTTAATTTCATGTGCGAAACGATGAGAATTATTACACCATGCAATAATAATTATTACAGGCTGTGGTGAAAATTACCTCAAATGCAATAAATGTAACTATCCATACAAATATCATGCAATGATTTTTGTCATCACACTGCAATCATTTTTACAATAGGCCAGCACCAGTAAAAACAACTGAATTGTAATCAATTTCACTACATTTTAATAACTTTCACTACAAATTTAGTGAAATTGTATGTTGTGAATTTCATTGTATGATTTTGTTGAATTCATTGCACATTTTTCTCTCCGTGTGGAAGCAGGTCAAGCATCGTATCCAGTCCGGCCAAGGGGGTGGAACCACTTAGTTTGTCACTGTACGGCCTTGTCCGAGAAACGGAGGCGTTTTCCTGGTTCAAGGTATTTCTATGATACGGATGATCTTCGAGATATGATCCCAATACTGCTAAACAAATACAAGTACAAGTTGTTAGCACGGGCCGGTTGTAAGCATAAACCGTCAATATAGGCTTGATTCTAGAAATAAACGAGGCCGAGTTTTAATCGTGCGAATAACATGATGAGTGTATACCCTATACCTAGAAGGCACGCAAAACCCAAAATATTCGATTTTTTTTTGTAGGAGATGTAGGGGTAGATGGGACGGATATGACACACATTCAATATTTTATAAGGACATCCAACAGCTACCATTTAACACAAATTTGAATAAATTTTAGCACATTGCAGAACTTTAGGGGCAGTTTGAATTTAATTGAATTTGAGCTAAAATAAGAAGAAAATGATTTTTTTTCATAAAAACGACTGGGGCAGTTAAAGAGTTAAGAATTGGGGGTATGCTCCCTAAAACTTTTTTGTTGGGCAGTTTCCGGAGACTCTGTATATACTTTGCTTTCCGATGACTCCTTTGAGGTGTTACATAATATCAGCGTAAGAGAAAGGGGATAGTAGAAATGTGAGAACTACAGAGGCATCTCATTAGTTTGTACGACTTATAAGATTTTATCTAAGATTCTAGAAAATAGAATTAATCTTGTATGTATCTTTGTTATGTGGGAAACGTTATTAATTTGCTTGTCTTCTGGTTTAGACTGCCATATGGAATGTAATTCCTATAAAAATGGAAAAAAAAATTGAAAATATTTGAAATAAATTAAAATGCCTATCTGATTAAAGATTGTATTGAACTTCTGCATAATGTTATTTTAAACATCCTTAAAATATCTATGTTCTACGTTGCAACTAACTTTACAGAACTTTTTAAAACTTTCCCAGAATTCACTGCCAATTTACCGCAATTGACTTTCCCAAGAATTTTGTAGAAACTTAAGCAGCATCGTGTTCCCTTGAGATTGGTTAGATTCATTATTCAATCATCGATTGAAATATGTATCTGGGAGAAAATTTTCAAGACCGTTTCAATAGTTCGATACAAGTTTGTCAGCTTGTTAAAAGCAGTCATCAAAATTGTGCTGATAGTACAGAAACGGAAAAACTAAAACCTATCCGCCCATTTCAGGACATGCAAATCGGATAGTGGAATTCGAGCTTTCACAGCCACATCAAATCGCCCACCACGAGGCGGTGATAAAATTCGTGCAGCATCCGGCCCGTCAGTTTTGCCTCGTCCGGAAGATATTATGGCCAACGATCCAGAGGTAAATTTCTGGCTTCTGAATGTTGTTGTTTTTCTTTGTGTAGTTAATTTGAAATGGAATCATTGCAGTTTGGTCAAGAGGAGAACGTTGAATTACGTACAGATCCGCCGTTGGCACCTCATCCCTTGCCAATGCCCGAATATGGAGGTTACTTTGCACCATTAACCGAATTTCTTCCCGACATTGATTTGCCTATTAGTGGGTTCCATAGGTGAGAATTGCGCCATAGGTGATTCATTTTCATTATTTTCGATTTATTAATTTTTTCAGATGTAATGTTGCTGTGATGCTACTTGTCGATATAATTGTGGATGGAATTCCAGGTTTGGATTGGGCTCTTCATATTCCACTCATGTTGCACATATCATTCCTTGGTTTGGATAACACCCGACCAATTGTACGCGAACACTGCAAACAACTTTGTTTAAATTTACTGGTAAGTTGTACTGTTATAACATAAAATTTATTGTTAATAAATTCCTTAAAAAAAACTACAAATTGAAGCCCTCCGCCACATACAATCATATTTCAATATCGTCATAAGATATATATATTCTCTCTTTATTACCGTAACTCCTAATGGAGCATGGTGCGTTGATGACTACCGTGTGTAGTCACCAACGTTACAAAGACAACTGAATTCGGAGTGTGATACAGTTGTCAGCCATACCACTTCCTAGTCGCATTGTTAGTTTATTATTCTACGATAAGAATATTTCTTATCATCTTCTTCTGAATAACAAACTTGCGACGAGTCGTGCTGAGTTTGGAAACTCGTTTCTCTATGAGTGTCTATTTCACAGAGTGGCGACCGAACGATCACGGCCACAGAGCACGACAATTATTTTACATATTATATTTACACATTATCCTTTAGAAACACTCTCCACAAATCTTCATAAAACGACCCTAATTTCAGATCGTTTTGGCCGAGCACAATGACCACTTGACAGTGGCCAGAATCCTGCTAAACAGTGAAACAAGTCGACTTCAATTGGGTTTAACTGTCCCATCATTGCCTGTAATTACAAACAATTTTATGGGTGAGGATACTTTCTACTGTCAGTATAATTCAATGAACTTATACGCATACTTGTTCTCAGAACCCAACTCGGAATTCGATAGCTATCTGTTCGGTCCCATATCACCGGGCACTGCATCCATCCAACCATCAACTGGAATAGTGCCACTTAATCCGAATACATCGGAAAATAGTGAGGTCCCATTGATAGTAACCGAGGAGAATGCTCCACCGCAACCGGGACCTACCATGCCCATTTCGCATGTCATTAAAAGTATTATTCAGTTTTTGTCACAGGAAATGTCACAGCCGCTCTGGAACTATGAAGACATTACGGCGAAAGGTAAAACCACATCCAATTTGAATTCAACCTATCTTTATTGTACTAACCGTAATTGCAACTCACTTACACTTTCAGTGTGGTCAATAAAGTCGGCAGATCAACTTTCCTGCTATTTGAAACATGTTGTCAAAGTGTTTTCCGATAGCTATCCGCATGCTCGGATTTCGGAACGATGGGCCCAAACTGCTCTGCAGCTGGGTCTCAGTTGTTCATCGCGTCACTATGCCGGACGATGTTTGCAAATATTTCGCGCCCTCAATGTGCCAATCAATTCAAGGATGCTCTCGGATATCTTGTCGCGTCTGGTGGAGACGGTCGCGGAACAGGGCGAGGATATGCAAGGATACGTTACGGAATTATTGCTAACATTGGAAGCAGCTGTCGATAGCCTGGATTCTGACTTCCGACCGTTGGATGTTATGAAGGATATTTTCAAGAGCACTCCGAATCTCAATAACAAGGACGGTACAAGTTCAGTTGCACCCGGGAAGAAATCTCCATCGGGAGCGACACCACAATCGCCTGTCTTTTCAGCAATGGGTGGTGGTCATGCACGCAGTACAAGCTATTCGGTGTCGTACTGTGCACGGAAAGCAACCAATTCACCGAGTGATAAGCAGGGTAAGTATTTTGTGGGTGAGTGAATGGCTTGTGTACGGAAGTTTGGTAGAAGCAAGGAGTCCGTATCATTTCTGAAAAGCACAATTGGTTCTTTGTTGTATGCACGTATGATGCTTAGTAGTTCGTCCGCACGAAAATAACGTTGAATCGGACATGCTTATCGAAAACGGCAAAATTGGACATTCTGATTCAAATTCCAAGAAGAGTAAATCAATATTACATTTATAAATTGAATAATTTTTTTTTGAAGAATTTGAGATAGTTTCTTGCATATTGGCTGTTATTTGCATCTGTTCGCAAGATTTTTATTCATATGGCAATGGCTTAGGAAAAGCATTTTAATCAAGTTACAAATTATAGAAAGCACTGAACTTCGTTTATAGGACACAATAACTCGCTTGCAAAAATTTACATTGAAAATTGGCACGTACCAAAGTACATAGTAAGGAGTTGGCATGATGGGGATGTTTTGAATAGATGCAATTCTCGTTTTAAGAAAATAAAACATTCGAAAGTAATATATATATAACATAGTGAAGTAGAATGAATAAAAAAGGATAAATTGCTTATATCAGTGAAACGAAACGTAATACCGGACACAATGGAATTAAAGAATAAACATTAAATACAGGCGTGTACTTTTCTGGGTTGACGAGAATTGCATTGTGTTTCTAGGTACATGCAATATACTAGCACTAGGTGTCGTGCTTACAATACATGTTTATATGTTTGTTTTGTTCCCGTGTATACTTAATTGTTTTTTTTTTTTTTGTTTATTTCATTTTGTACAGTGGAACTCCGTAACAGGAATACTATACTTGATATGGAACGCAAGTCAGCTCAATTCGGTTCGGCGCTGTCACGTTCACGTAGTGCACAGAGTTTAAAATTGCTTGGAGATTCAGCATCACAAGTAAGTTGTTTTTATTTTTAGATAAATTAAATGATATTAGTCGTTTCCATTTTATTTTGTTTATACGAGTATGTATAACGTTATTTTCTTTACATTCTGAAGAAAAAAAAATCGATTCGAAATCGGAAGATGAATCTAGGAAATCTAGGAAGGTTGCTTGCATGATAGCCAGTGTCCATTGTCGATATAGCTACATCATGCTAGCGCCAAGTTTGAATTTATTATTTACACAAAATCAGGTCAAAATGTGGACGGCAAGTGCCACCCCTTTTGAGCTTTGGAAATTATTTTTTTGTTCAATATTTTACATACAAATTCAACTAAAACTAGGTCGTGCGTTTTCAGCAGTTTCATTTAAACGTATGCATACATTTAGATGGAGTCGTATTGCTAGACCCTAACCTAACTAACCCGTTTTAGAACCATCCTACAGTCGTGCGTTAAATCCCTTTTTGGGTATTTATTTAAACATAACTTCAATATGCCTGTCGAGGAAGTCTTGTAACAAACCAGAATTATAGACTTAAAAAAAACACACACACACACAATCATAAAACATACTTATTGTATAGGTCGACTCTTTTATGTATCTATCGAAAATATCTTTGCATGATAGAGTCTGTCCGTGCTCTTACTATCTATTTCATCAGAGAAGATAAGTTTCCCAGGAACCATTAGATTAGAAAGACATTAGACAGGGACAAAGTATAGGTATAATTACATTTTTGGAAGGCCCGTCCACAGTTTATTATTATATGTATAAAGTATGGTGTTAAACATATTGAAATCTTCTGGAAACTTATAAAACTTAAATTCACAATAAGACAAATAAATACATACTGCAAAGCGTTGTAATGGATAATATGTAATATTGGTCGTCAAAAATGATGACCAAGGGAGTTGTCCTTTCGATGATGATATCTAAATCCAAGAAAGTAAAAGATTAGCGTGGTCAAAGCCCCCTTAGGGCCACTCGGCCCATCTCAATGTACGTGCTCTCGTACAGAGCGTAGGTTTGAAATGATGGTTAAATGTTATAGAAATATAGTTTTAGTGCTCGTCTAGCGATGAACAAAATAATGAAATAGATGGCTTAGTGCTCGTCTAGCGATGCACCTCTTACCATAATGTACGCCTTGATGGTTGACTTTTCAGTGTTCTTTATTCTACCATATAGTTCCTTAAATACTAATTTCTATCATACAATTTTGCTTACACTAGCTTAATTCTATAATGAGTAATAATGCTATTGATTTATTACTCATAGTTCGATAATGGGGTCAAACTCGAATATCATAAGTAAATGAACTCACTGTGCACATACTCAACTACATGTGTATCTTCATATCATAGTAAAATGCAAGTGTCCAATGTCGCGAATGGTTTCAGCTGACATGGCATGCATTTTATATGAATGAATGAAACGATAGTTGTGTACTGCACAATGGTATTCACTTATGATATTATGGGTTGAGGTAGTGCATGGTTACAATGCTATTACAGCGTACCTATAAGCAATAAGGAACATAAATTCTTAAAAAAGGTGCAGCTTAATCATTATTCAATTAGGCGTAATCTATTCATAAATCGGTGTGTCCTTGATACGACTAACAGCAAAAACAACCACCGAACAAGCTCAGACTTATAATTTACCAGTCTTATCTGTGTCACACCAGCGATCATTTTTTTGTTTTTGTATTCTTGTCTTGATCTATTTTTTCTAATATCCCTATAAATTATGGTTCTCATTGCTCATAAATAATGTATTTGTTTTGCTTTAATTCCAGGACGATAAAATGACAATTTTAGCACAACTCTTCTGGCTGGCTGTCTCTCTACTTGAAAGTGACTACGAACATGAATTCCTGTTGGCCTTGCGTCTACTTACTCGTGTCCTACATCGTTTACCATTGGATCGGCCAGATGCTCGCGATAAAGTGGAAAAATTGCAACAACAACTCAAATGGACAAGCTATCCGGGCGTACACGCTCTACTACTCAAGGTACATAACATTCACTGGGGGATATTGTCCCTCGATATTGTCGAGGATATCCACTAATAGGCTCTCTTTAAACACAATTGCAGGGTTGCACGCACTCAACGACATATGAACCGACAATTACACTTCTCGCACAATTTTCACCACTACTGAGTTTGCCCGTTTGCGATCCGACACAGAGCTGTGCTTTTCCAATGAATGTAATTGCATTGTTGCCGTACATGCTGCTTCATTACGAGGATGCTAACGAAGTTTGCATTCGTAGCGCAGAAAATATAGCTCAAGTGTCCTCGGAGCTGGGAGCGAAATTGGAAAATCTAGGCACTGTCATGACACTCTATAGTCGCAAAACTTTTTGCAAGGAATCCTTTCAGTGGACAAAGTGTGTCGTCAAATATTTGCATGACACGTACGCTCACATGGGCTTCCATATGTTGGCATTTCTGATTGAAGTGCTAGAGAAGGGCCCTCAACAGGTGCAGGTTCCTGTGCTGAATGTCATCCATTGCATGTTGCACTATGTGGACTTGTCGTCACCGCAAGCTCAAACAATCAATTCTGATTTATTGCGAGCTATTGGAAAATATTTGGATGTAAGTGAACGATTTTTAATGGATTAAATTTAACTTGAAATCAGTAGATACGAATCGATGTAACTAATACACATTCTTTTATCAGACGGCTAACTGGCGTGAGGCCTTGAAAATTCTCAAACTTATTGTGACCCGAAGCTCCAGCTTACAAGTGGTACCGCCTTCGGACGTGGGACTTTCTTTCAACTTCCATAGTAGCTATCCCGATTCAGATTTGTTCTCGAAAAAGGAGTTAGCCGGCCGTACTATGGAGTTCTCATTTGATGTATCACAAACACCACTTATTGGACGACGCATTTTATTGAAATCGGATCCGGACTCATCAACCATTCTACAGGCTAAGAATGGCCAATCTAGCGGTCATAACCCATTCACCGGTACGCCCAATTCGCCCCGGAGAAGTGCAAGTCTTTCGCCTGCCGACACGGTACCGTTGAGTGGATGGAAACGTCCCTGGATGTCACAGGGACGCGTTCGTGAATGTCTAGTCAATTTGTTGACGACATGTGGTCAGCGAGTCGGATTGCCCAAGAGTCCATCGGTAAGTAGTTTTACTTTAACTTTGGCCCTAATATTGGAATATGGTTAAGATAGAGAATAGCATGAGCTTATTAGAATATGTTTCCTAATAAACGTCTCTATTCTAGTTGTTAACAAAAGATATCCCGCCCATTTATTGTCAATTAATTGATTTTAACAGATATCGATTGATCGGTGTATACAAATGTAACATGCATGTTGCATTATGCCTTACTAATTTATTTTTATAAAACGGGATTTTGCTTTTGTGAATTAAAAAATGTTTTTGGCAGAAATTTACAGCTGTGCCTCTTGAGAATGTGGAGTGTTCGATTTGATTTTCAATTGAATTATCGGGTAACTAATAGTTTTGACATCTGACACTGAAATCTCCAGCGCTCCTATGTAATTAAATCTCTTTGAATTTTGTGCCTAAATGGCTCTCACATTCCGTAATAATTAGATAACACAACACAAATTGTACTTTGTTGCAACTTGATAACAGCTAATTTAATCGCAAATAGGAAATCCGATTACTCTCATTATAATATCCTCCCGCCACTCCCAGAGGCACAGTTGTTGTAACCGTTGAAAGAATCCTATCATTAACTACATTAATGCTAATGCTATTAAATTAATTACCGAGTTTTATTTGAATTCGTTTGCATCTAATTCGTTTTCGATTCTTCTTTTTCCCCCCACTCGGTGTGTTTCTTATCCTCCATGAAAACCCTAAAGGATGATTACATTAATAATTCAGTATGCTCCAAGGTAATAGTACGAAACTTTTCTCCCCTAACATTGGTGGCTTTAACACGATTGGTTCTGCGTTTCTTGAACGGGATCCATTTACACTTTGTTTCGTATACTACACTACACTTGTTTCTGGTCGTTTGAATGTGATTTTCTGTTGAAATGTTTTGTTGTACCGCGTGTTATATGTAGTATAGTCGCGCTTTACGAAAAGTTATTATAGTGAAGTTGTTCCTCTCAATGGTACAGGTACAGCTACTTTGCGAAACATTTTAGTTTTTAGTATTTTTCCTTTAGTTTTTTTGCGTGATTTATAATGGAATTTAAAAGCTGTTGGGGAAGTTTTCCGAAATGCTAACGTTGGAGAATATGGAAAATGGAATTTTCAGTTCAGGAAAGTTTGCCGATGTCGGCATGCGAAATAATTGTACGATTGGAACTTTTTTTTTCCGATGAGTCACAGAGGAAAAGGACACTTATGTGAACTTATGATGCAGACATTTTTCGTCAAGAAAGCTATTTGCGCGGTAATGCTGGAAACAGATTAGACGCGTTGAATGCTGCCGAAGAAAGCAGCACAATGCATTTTAAATGGCTGACATGATTTTTGCTGTTGATGTTAAACAGCAGCAGCAAACTTGTAAGCCATTTAAAATGAATTGTTCTGCTTTCTTCGGCAGCATTCAGCGCGTCCAATCTGTTTCAAACATAATAATGTACTTATTATTTAAAAAAAAATCACATTTGTAGACTATGCCCAGGAATATGCCTGCAGCTTCATCTTTTACTTACAGTGGTGCGGACAGAAAACATTTCCAGAAGAGGTATTTTCCGCGCTCATTTGATGGGAAAAATGATTGTGATTAAAAGGACAATATCAATTTTCACAACAAAAAAACACCTTTTCACCAGGACAAAAGCTCTAACATTAGGGTCCGTGTCTAAGTAAGATGGTCTTCATAAAATGTCTTACAATTACAATTTAATCGTAAATTGGCATTATATAACCTGGTCTCCACGTCTACTGTACTACGAGTTCTTCTTATTTCCTGGGCTTGTTGCTATAACTGGGGGAACTAGAAAAAATAACTAATACCGTTGCAAATCTTTATCAAGAAAACCACAGTTCCCTATGTTATGTCCAGAGCTGTCGCTCATGACAATGCAAATTTGCGGGGACTTTTTGAAAATAAAATACAGTGGAACCTCTCAAGTTGACCACCTCTCTAACATGACCGCCTCTTTAAGGTGACCACTTTTTTTCCGCCCTTGCACCTTTAACATTATTTTCAAAGAAATAAACCTCTATATATTGACCACCTCCTTATTCTGTAAGTTGACCACTTTTTATAAAACTAAAGAATATTTTCAACCTCTTTAAGTTGACCAGGCGCCAGATGTACATATTGATGAACCGTTGGTTTTTTATATACTCATTCGTGTCATGTTAACACAGGTCAGTCTGAATGCTGCAAATAAGTGCAAGTTTAGTCGTGTAAGTTGTCTAGACGCAGTGAACAAGTAGTGAAGGAAAGATTAAATAAAAAAATAAATAACAGGCGCGACAATCCAGCATTGGACTAAGGCCGCAGGATGTGTTAGTGACATCCTATTTCCAAGATCTTTCCTCAAGCTTTTTGTTGAGGTAATGAGATCAGCATCACGCTCAGCAGCGTTATTTATCCCCATAAATGGGTACTCGTTTAACATCTGAGTGAGATCATAGTCCGTCACAAGCTCGTGAGTTCGAAAAACACCATGATCCACGGTGAGATTCGAACTTATGACCCTGTGCATCGAAGGTGCGCGCACTAACCACTAGACCAGCCAAACTACTGGAAAGAAGGAAAGATTAGGAAAATTAATAACAATTTCTGTTATTTGTTGGGCAATTTTATAGATAAACTTCACATTTACGTGGTATGTATACTTGAATTGTATCAGCATTTTGTACAAAAATTTGTATTTTTACGTGAATTTGTGAAAAGAAACTTCTATAACTTTTGCTCTCATTATTTAGACCGGGTGAAACATCATAGATATCCTTCCTTCATGTGTTTCAATCGATAAAAAAAGAGAGCAAAAATTATGGAAGCAGTAAGCAGTCGAGTAAGCTTAATAGTACAGGAAGAGTCTAATGAACATGCTTTCTGATCTTTAAATGTTAGGGAAAAAATATTTTCCTTGTAATCGAGTACTTTTTGTTCGTAAAAAATGCGACAATCCTTAGTATATTTTTTTTACGGAAATTAGAAGCAGATTTTTTTTAAGAAAAATTAGAATTTAAATTTGTTTAAAATTTTAAAAACGCATTTTGTACAAGATGTTGCTAATGTAAGTTTTTAAGAGCCGTTTGGTGAATGTTTTTGTTTAGTTGTGGTTATAGACAATGGCTTCAAAAAAAGAAAAGTACTGAACTCTGCCTGCAAAAAAATCGAAGTGTTGAAGTTCTTAGAACATTCTTCTGAAAGAAAGCTGCTGAAAAGTTTGGTGTCAGCAAGACAACAATTAATAATACCAAAAAAAGAAATGACGTATACTACAACTTAAATTTCGGCAATAAAAATTTATGAGATATCACAAATCGTTCTTTGTGGAGATTCGAATTGAGTTTCGCCAGAAACTGTGACTGATTTTCACAAAAGTTTTAAGATCCTTGTCGAAGGATACAATTTAAACGATGTTTTTAATACAGACGAGTGTGGCTTTTTTTACAGAACATTATCAAATCGTAGTTTAGTGGCCAAGGGCGATGCGTGTAAAAGCGGAAAACTTTCAAAATAAACATTGATCGTATTGCTAGTGCCAGCGGTGAAAAACTGTATCCACTGGTAATAGGAAAATCTGAATCGCCAAGAGCCTTCAAATCCGTTCAACTTGATGGAGCCATTCCTCGAATTCGCCAGTCATCCAGGCCTTTTTATTGTATTTGCAGAGAATATGCAATGCCTTTACGTCTACGGATTTGAAGGGTCTTGGCGATTTAGATTATCCTATTACCAGTGGAACCAGTTTTTCACCGCTGGCACTAGCAGCTAGTGGATTTGAAGGCTCTTGGCGATTTAGATTTTCTCATTACCAGTGGAGCCAGTTTTTCACCGCTGGCACTAGCAGCTAGCAATACGGTCAATCTTTCTTTTGAAAGTTTTCCGCTTTTACACACATCGCCCTTTGCCACTAAACTCCGATTTGGTAGTATTCTGTAAAAAAAAGTCACACTTGTCTGCATTAAAAACATCGTTTAAACTGTATCCTTCGACAAGGATCTTAAATTTTTTGTGAAAATCAGTCACAGTTTCTGGCGAAACTTCATACGAGTCTCACCAAAGAACTTTTTGTGATATCTCATGCCTGTTTTTGGATTTTTCAAGCCAACCACTTGAGGCTTTAGATCTGTCACGTTTTATTTCGCAGCAAATTGAAGGGCTGCTTCCTGCCTGCCCTGAAATTCTAGCATTAATAAAACGCATTCTTTTAAACCAAATGAATGTGGCTTCATTCACTTTATGGGCCTTTGAACTCTATTATCTAGAGTTAAATTTTTATTGCCGAAATTTAAGTGATAGTACACAAGCGAAACTTTTTACTGTTTGTTGATAATTGGCCGGCACACCCGCATGTAAAAGGCCTCTCAAATGCCAAATGTCACGTCTATCCTTCAACCACTTGACCAAGGCGTGATAAAACTGTTAAAATCCTTCTATCACACGACATTATTGGAAGCATTCATATTCAAACATGTTCAGGCCAAGTTCCTAAAAAAATGTCTATCAACGTTTTGGATGCTGTATTATGGATCAATTCTGCTTGGAAAAAGGTGTCTGAGATTTCCATCCAGCAATGTTTCAGAAAAGCAGGATTTGTTTTGGATGCAGACACAACAAAAAACGAAAACGACGAAGATGACTCAGATGTTGTGCTTCCTGGCCTCCCTAATAATACTTATGAGATGGCCACTTTTATCGAATTTATTGTTTAAATGTATTTTTATGTTGATAGGAATTATGCACGAGAAAATATAAATGTTACTTGACTTTTTCATAGTATGTTTTATTTTGTTTACCCAAAATCTCTATTGCAAACAAACTCCTTAAGTTGACCACCTCTCTATCTTGACCAAAATTTTTCCGCCCTAGAGTGGTCAACTTAGGGAGGTTCCACTGTATAACTTTGATCCCCACGAAAAACCGATGAAAACGACTTACCTAAAGAAATGCAATAAAACTTAAACTAACTTTATACTGGTTCTCCCAATAGGTTTGATCGCATTATATTTGACGCGATAGTTCAGTATCAAAATGACGCTGAAGTACTTTTTACCCGGATAATTTTAGAATTCTCTGTATTCAGACCGACAGTAAATAGCCTTTTTAATGGCGAACATTTTTCAATCTGCCTGCTTCTTAAGCCTCGATTCCATTAGATAGTTTAGTAGCTAAAAACTAAATAGTTCCTGGATAACAGACGGATTTTTAGACAAATTCTTGAAGCTTGGGTTATTTAGTCTAAGAAAATTGGACCAAAATATGACCATCGAACGGCAAAAATCCTACATCGGAAATTTTTTTTGATTATAGTTGGGGTCCCCAGATGATGGCATAAAATTTTTTTTTCGGTTTTTTGCTATTATTTCAAAAACGGCAAGAGATACACAAAAATGGTCTGAGGACGAAAAAAACTACATAAAATTACCTTTCCATTGATATAACACACATTAGAGTTTAATTAAATATTTCGGCGCTAGCCTAATAAAATAAATTAGAATATTTTAATTTTAGACCTTTTTTAAAAGCCCCATAACTTTTGAAAGAATAGTACTTCAGCCCTAAAATTTAGTAGAAGTATTCACAATAAGTTCAAGATCATTTTAAGGTAAACATTGAGTCGCTCCGGTCAAGGACCCCCATTATCCCCCCATTTAAATTTGTCAAAACGGCATGTCCATAACTCCCCCAAAAAATGGAGCATAGTGCTAAATTTTGGTTTGTTGCAATTGGAGGTCAAAGTCACCCCACCCACCAAAAAGCAGCTCATTCGGATGAAAACTAAGGGTATCTCCCACACAAAGTGACCCATCAGGAGTTTGTTCTACATACTACTCATTTTATAAACTGTAGAACAAAGTTGTCTTGGGTCACTTTGTATGGGAGGTACCCTTAGTTTTAATCCGAATGAGCTGATTTTTGGTGGGTGGGGTGACCTCCAATCGCAACAAACCAAAATCTAGCCCTCTGCTCCGATTTTGGAGGGAGTTATGGGCATGCCGTTACGACAAATTCAAATGAGGCGATAATGGGGGTGCTTGACCCGAGCGACTCAATGTTTACCTTAAAATGATCTTGAACTTATTGTGAATACTTATACCAAATTTTACGGCTGAACTAGCATTCTTTCAAAAATTATAGAGATTTTAGAAAAAGTCTAAAATGCAAATATTCTAATTTATTTTCTAGTCTAACGCCGAAATATTCAATTAAACTCTAATGTGTTATCTTCTTCTTCCTTGCCTCGTTCTTTCTACTGCTCCATGGTTTCGCGCTGCTCGACCTGCGGTGTAGGCACATCGCCCGTTTTGGCGGTAATATCTCAGCATATTTCTACAGGCAGCTCTATCTTGGATCGTGTCATCGCCGAGACCAATGCGTTGTTGTTGCTTTTTATTTGACACATCCAGGTGTTCTTCGGTCTGCCTCTGGCCTTGGGTCCTTCAAGTGGAACTTCCATTGATATCGCTTTCTTTGCGGGGTTCTCAGGCGGACGCCTTTGAACATGGCAGTACCAATCCATTTGTCGGTCTTCGAGCTTGTCGGTGATTGGTTGGTCTATGGACAAGCTGCCTCGGATGTAGCTACTCTTGATGTGGTCCCTTTTCGTTACACCAACTGACATGCGTAACATTTTCATTTCAGTCGCGTAACCTTCATACATGGTCCAGCATTCTGATACATACATGAGTGCGGGACGTACAACCGTTTTGTACAACTTGCCCTTTAGCTTCAGTGGCATTTTCTTATCGCAGAAAACTCAAGAGTTTTCTCGCCACGTCATCCACCCAACCTTTTTGCGATGTTTGATGTCATCATCGCATGTAGCTCCGTTGTTCACCATCGAGCCAAGGCACTTGAACTTGCTACAAGACTTAAGCTGCTCTCCTTTGACGTACATATCCGGTATCGGTGCATCTGGGTCTGAGAATGGGCAGAATAAGAACTCAGTCTTTGTTATACTTACCTTCAGTCCATGCTCCTCCAGAATGTCACACCATTTTGTAAGTGCAGCTTGCAAGGCAACGATGTTTGGGCTACTGAGGACTATATCATCGGTAAAAAGAAGAGAAATTTCTAGGCCGTCGGACGTGTTAATAAGTAGCACATGATGATGTTGAAGAGCAACGCACTCAATACACTGCCCTGGTGTAATCCGACATTCACCGGAAATTCTTCTGATTCACCGGCTGTGCATCTAACCTTAATCGTAGCTCCATCATACATGTCTCGTATCATCCTGACGTATGCCTCAGGGACATTAAGTGCTTCAGCGAAACTATTCCACATTTGTGTTGGACTGTGCTCGGTGCAGTTGGTGTTGTTTTGAAACCACTCCGTCATTTTATCAGTGAATGGAGTTACTACCGGTTCAAAGTTGTCGTTTGTGAGATTGTGCCACTTGATTTTTTCGACTGGCTTGGGAGTTCTTCTATTTCTTGCTCCTCCTACTTTCAAAATAAATTCTGACAGGAGCAAACGATGTTGGTTGACGACAGATTCACCCAAGATCACCTTGCAGTCTTTTACCCACCCTCTCATAAAATCGAAGCAGAGGTGGTAATCGATCTGCGTTTCGTGTTTCCTATCTCCGTGTCCACTACTATAGGTGATTTATGAAATACATAATGCTTACTTTCTATGACGGGATATTCAAAAGTGCCAACACATTAGAGAGTTTTAGCATATCGTTCAAAATATTACGATAGGACGAATAGGCTTTGACATTTTCTATGAAAAATTCGGTTGCCAGCCGTACGCAAAACAGTATACCACAATTTTGTACGTTCGAAGTAAACATAGCCGACAAATAAACTATCATGAACCCACAATTCCAGCTGTTTATAGTCAGTCAAATTCACGGAAATACACCTATGCCTACCTGGAACATGAAAAATTGTGGTATACTGTTTTGCGTACGACAGGCAAGCTATATTTTTTCATAGAAATGTCAAAGCCTATTCGTCCTATCGTAATATTTTGAACTCTCTATTAACTATTAAACAAATTTAGGGCTCTCTGGAATTTTTGTTTATTTTGCATAGTTACGCCATATTTTGCTTGGTTACGCCATTAAAATTCGGAAAAGCTATAAACGCGGGAGCGCCGCGCCGCTCGAAGCAGGTAATGGACGGCAGGCGTAATAAGGGCTCTCTTCCACTGCAAGCGTAAACTTGAGCGGCGCGGCGCTCCAGCGGCAAAGCTTTCACAAAATGTGCGAAAAAAAGCTTTTACTAGTAAAATGTATAAGCACACACAATATTCAGAAAGCTTTTCCATTGTATTGAATGGAATTTTTGTTTATTTTGCATAGTTACGCCATATTTTGCTTGGTTACGCCATTAAAATTCGGAAAAGCTATAAACGCGGGAGCGCCGCGCCGCTCGAAGCAGGTAATGGACGGCAGGCGTTAAGTAATGCAAGTAAGCTCCTCACACGGCGACTTGGTTTGACAAAAAGGTTGTCTTTGGGTCGTTGAATATTCAGTATCCCCGTCGCATAGTGTTTACTTATCAGTGAGATAATCATATTCAGTATTTATTTCAATATTATTGAAAACACTCATATAATAGTGAGCTAGCCAACCAATTGACAATGATAAAAGAATGCAAAATATAAGAAATGTAACAAATTCTTACAATAATATTTAACACATTTTATTATAAATGGAAATACTCTCGAAGTCGTAAAAAACAAAGGTGGCGACAGTCTTCCTCTGTAGGCTCAATTGCTCAATTATTATTATCCTGAGCGAAGAAAAAAAAACAAATATCCCGACAAATTTTTGCTAAGAGTCACAGAACATAACTATGCATTTTTTTTTCTTAAAAATGGAAAAAAAATTTTTGGCGGTATTTTAACGGGATTATTTCGTATTCCACTAGCGGGATTTTAACCCACTTTTTCCCGTTATATTGTCAGATTTTTGACTATGCACTGGAAGCGTGTATGCAATGACAACTATTAACATCTCAGTTGATAAAACAAACTCGTATTCAAATGTTTTAATTGCTTGGTGTAGTTTCTTTATTGGAAAGAATGAGTAGCGGAATATAATAAAATCGCCAGATTCACGGCTGGAGAAAAAAAATTGCTAATATTTTGAAGTGCTAGCTTACTGTTTCGATTGAATAATCGTTGAAATGTGTATAGGCTAATATTCTAATCAAAGCAAAAGCATCGTGGTGTCATAGATTTTGTGTAATTTACAAGTATCGCAATGTCCCTTATATACGAAAGGTACATTAAATTACTCTTATAAGAGTCAAAGACCCCCCCCCCCCAGTGGGGTCTGTGTCCATGTTATGGGATAGAGAAATTTTGTGAGCGGCTTAACTATCAACACGAGCTCCAGAGGAGGGAGACAAAGTCCTTCCGGCGTTTCCCGATGCAGTTTGGCTGCGACTGACTGACCTTCCACCCCGGGTCTGGGCCTCAAAAGGGCTAGCTGTTGAAATGAAAAAGTGCTAATTCCTAGCTACCTAGAGTCATGCCTATGGTAGGTAGTGAACCGCCATAAAGCGGGAAACAAGCGTTTCCAGCCGAGCCAACGGGCAACTGAGCCCGCGGAATGCACTTCGAACTAGGTGTTGATTACATTTTACCGTAAAGGAAGGGGCAGCTATCAATAACTTTATCCGCGAAGAACTAATTAGATTTTGTTTTGGGCACTAAATTCAAGCGGAGGACATTATGTATATATTTCATGTATATATGGGAAAATATGCTGATATCGTTTCGAAAAGTTTTGGAGCTCTGGATGATAAGGTCATCGATCGGCTCACTAAAGAAAATATACATAGGATTAAAAGCAAGTAATGCGATAATTTGTAAATATTTTACATGCCACTTAAAAGTTTCATTGATTACTATTCCATATCCGCCAAATTTCTTTACTATTTATCCGGTGTGGGTATTTTCACCGAATACAATACCAGTTGGTCGTATCGATTTTTTCATTCGTCAACTGACCGCTGTGCATAGAGGACGGCTTGTAAATCTACTATTACTTATTCTTTTTTTTTTTCGAAAAAAATCTTTCTAAAAGTACTTCCTTGTCGCTACTCCAATTCATGATAATTGACAAAAGTCAAAAAATGTTATCAGGGAACTTCATGCACTAATGGGTTAAAACGGAGGGGTTTTCAGTGGACGGGATTTTATAATATTGGGATTTTATAATGTCAGGCTTTCGTAATACCAGAATAATGTATTGATTTTTTTTGTAAAAAAAAACGGGATTATGAGCGGGCAGGATTTTGTTTTTCGGAATAATTTAGCTTTCCCTGAAAGAACAAGTTTACCATCTACGGATTTACCGTCAGGACTTTAAGCCTTTATCTCCCGGTCCTTCGAACATTTTGGACCTTCGGCGTTTCATTGACACGGTCTTATTGTCAAATGAGGATTTTTTTTACCCAGTTAATGCACTCAGTTTCAGAAACACAATCCCGTGGCTGGAACACCAGATATCACGTAGAATATTGAGATGATCATATTCCAGATTCGGTGGACCGGTGGCTACTCGCCTGCTTAAAGCAGACTCGTAGCGGCTGTGTGAAGTTAGCCAGTCATGTTTTTGAAATTAGGTCCTTTTGCTCGGTGAACCGTTTGTTCTACAGCGGCTACGTTTGTTCTTGATTGTTAACCAATTAATATCGTTTGTGCTTCTCTAATTATTTAATTATAGCAACTTTAAAATTGTGAGTGTGAACTTAGCCAGTCATTTTTAAATATGGGTCGGAAAGGTATAGGTTTGGTATCAATCGAAAGCCAGACGTTTGTTCATTTTGTAGGGCGTTTGTTCATCCTGGAAACGGAAGGATACAGGAATTATTAAGGAAAAAGAGATTAGTTGTGACGTCATCTTCACTCAACCAACGCCATCTACTCAGCTCAGCTGTACGATGATGGTGTGGATCTTGCATAAATTGTTCGCGGGACACGGGTTGCCCGTACAGCTGAGCTGAGTAGATGGCGTTGGTTGAGTGAAGATGACGTCACAACTAATCTCTTTTTCCTTAATAATTCCTGTATCCTTCCGTTTCCAGGATGAACAAACGCCCTACAAAATGAACAAACGTCTGGCTTTCGATTGATACCAAACCTATACCTTTCCGACCCATATTTAAAAATGACTGGCTAACTTCACACTCACAATTTTAAAGTTGCTATAATTAAATAATTAGAGAAGCACAAACGATATTAATTGGTTAACAATCAAGAACAAACGTAGCCGCTGTAGAACAAACGTTTCACCGAGCAAAAGGACCTAATTTCAAAAACATGACTGGCTAACTTCACATAGCCACTCGTAGCGGTGCTTTTCACCTTCAGGCGGCCCCTTCAGTTTACTAGTCAGCAATGCGATTCGGGCCGTGTGGTCATCAATCCACAAACTAGTTAGATGGTCATTCTCCCTAACTAGCCCCTTCGAGGCTCCAGTTATGCGAAGCCGCCAGCTCCGAAGGCCTGTATATGACTGACCTTCCATAAACTACGGGAGAAGGTCAGTCATGGCAAGCGCTCCCCTTACATGACTCGGAAGCACGGGAGCGCCATCGCCCGAATGATCTTTGTACAGATCCACGCCATGACGTATCAACCATGCAAGGGGCCTCCCTGCGCTCCTCGGGTACGTGGTGTCGTAACTCACAAAAAAACCTTTGTCCAACTGAATGAAGAAGAAAAAGAAGGAAACGAAATATCTGAAAATAAAGGGGACAATTTGATTTTTTTATAGCTAGCAGTGGCGTAGGAAATTTAGTGTTTGGGGCTGGTATGGTTTAATACTTTTTGTCTTTTTCATTGGTTGGAGTATTCAACCGCAATGCACTGGAATACACAGTATTTAAAATTTTGTGTTTAAACGAATTTATACCACGCAACGCTTTGCAATCCCATTTAAATGTACTTTTTGCAATAGTGTAAATTGTGATGCTGTTAGTATAAAGTTATGCAACAGGAACGTTGTTGATTAATTAATTTCAAGCATCTATTAATTTTGAAATTTCGTACTCATTGCCCCCATTTTTCCAACGCCCCTACTATGAAGTTACATCACTAAGCTGCGCATGTGCATGATTTTGTTTATTTATTAATTTTCCATATAAAATTCGTATGAGAAATGTCATCTTGTAGCGTCGATCAAGTTACCATAGAAAATATTTTGGTCCCGAAAAAAGTCGCATATCCAGTGTATTTTGCGGTTATTTCCATTTCCATTTTAGATTTTCGTATTCATTGGTCCAACTACACAGCCATCACTGTGTCACACACTAAAAAAAAGATCTTCATAATATTAATGAATTTCATTCATTAAAAAATATTCATTGTATGTATGCAGAAATCATTGATATTTCATTGAGATTTTCGGCATGGCTATGAAGAGTCTCTTATATTTAATGAAAGAGATTCATTGGTTTCAACTTTCCATATTTCTGGTGAAATATCCATATAATTCGTAAAACAATGTAGTTCTACATGAATTCAATGAAATAAATTTAGATTTAATGAAATTATTTCAATGAAATATATTTGCAAAAAACTATGAATTCCTCCTTGTAATTAAGATTTTGTAAAGTTACATGCACATGCCAAAGGTCAATCTAGGCTTTGCCCTATTAATGAATTAAAATTAAAAGTCCATTTAACTTTTGAAATGCTGGAAATAGAATATCCGCAGCAACAGCAGCAGGACGAAATGTCAAGCAATTTGCATTTTATATTGCTGACAAATGCATATTTGGCAGCCATGCAATACTGCTGCCGTTGCTGCCGGTATTCTATTTCAAGCATAAGAAATAAAATACAAAAAATGAACAATCAGATTTGCTTTAAATCACTGATTTATATAGCCTCTCATATCTATGAAAATACATTGGACCGGACCAATGATCTTTCCATCATGTACCTACTTATTTAGATTCATCACGTATAGTCTCGTTGGTGTAGTAGGTAGGGTGTAGCTCTTAAAATCATAGGGTCCCGGGATCGAATCCTGCTTTATGCTTTATGATGCGTTTATAGGCAAAAGAAATGTGTGCAAAACTTGTACCGGCCTAAATTCAATGCTGACTATAAGCTTTATGTTCTCTTTTTACATAAAATTACAGGCTTGTCGGGCGGCAGGGTGTACACCCAATCAAATAAATTTTTATTGGCTGCCAGAATGCCACGAAGAACCTCTGTCACCTGTTTTACTGACCACTATTATGGCATCAAATGTTTATGTTGGCATTTTATGGATGCCTCAATTTGTATTATCAGGACATTTGGAAGATTAAGATTATTTGTTTACATGTAAACAATTCATTCGAAATCCAAATACCGGCAAATCTTTTAGGGTACGGCTGCTGTTCCTCCTCTTTTGCGTCCATTCATTCATACAACTTTGAAGAATAATTTAAGACAGCCAAATTCGCGGTGAAAAGAAAAAACGCTGCAAAACTGGAGAATATTGGTGTTCATGTGAACATAATATCTCCATATGGACGCTGTGTATTACAATTATGCCGCGACAGAAAATTCGTCGCGCAAAATCCGCTACGGCGCGCGTCTGTCGGTCCGAGGAGAACCACACAATAAACATTCAGATAAAAGATTTAGGGGCGCCACAAACCTGACGATTTCTCGGCCGATCGATTGGGCAATCGATTGCCCACAATCGATCTGCCGCCCGTACATCACATACATTAGGCAATTTATCGGGCAATCTGAAATAGACATTCTCACGGTCCACAAGACACAACACAAAATAGCGAAAATTGTACCATTTTTGGCGATGGAAAATGGACATTCATTGCTACTTTGATGGAGAATGGCTGCCCCAACCACAGCATGAAAAACGACCACAGTCAAAAATGTCAAAAAATCAGCAACTGAGAACACATGATTGTCAGCTTGTACGGAAAATTGCATTGGCAATGCGTTCCACATGAATAAAGAGACGTAGTCGTGTTGTAGGTTATTATGTGTTTTTATTTGATGGTCAAAATTGAACTGGCCTTAATTCTAAAATACAAAGATTTATATATGCTTATTTCATATCCTAATCTAAACATCCTTAACATATGTCAAATCTCAAGATGTCAATAATATTTATATATGAACTACAAATTCCACTTGAAATCTTTATTTTTATCCATTGTAGAAACATTTGAAGAAAAAGGTTTTATGACTTGCGGGTCATTAAAAGATGTTTGAGTAACTTGAGAATTATCTGACATGTGGTCACAGGATGTAACTCCCCCGACCTTAGATTGAAAATTCTCCTGAATTTTGATATTTATTGATTTGATTCGGAATATGAAATAAAATAATATCGATATTATTGCAATTGTTAAAAATATAATTGATGATGTTCCGATTACTGTATATTTTTCTTTAGCAGTATGTAACTCAGTAATTAAATTCAAGTTTCGTTCATTTTTTAAAACAATTTCTTCAAACGTTATTTCTGGGACACTGTTGACTGATATGTTATTATTTATTTCGATTCTTTGTACAAATGTTGTTTCAAGATTTTCAAATTCTAAGTTGTCAACGAATACTTTACAAGAATTAAATGTTATTAAAACGTTATCCTTAATTTTTGTTTTTCTATCATCACAATTTGACCTTACTGTATTGTTTGCATTTGTAATAAGGATTAGACCATTGTCAATTTCTTGAATTACGCTTTGTTTATTTGATATTGACTTACAATTGTTATCAAATGGACAATCTTTTTCTTTTGTCAACATATTAAAGTTCATTTCGTTAGAATAGCCATAGTACACATTATTTATTTGTAAAGATAATTTCATTGAAATTTTGATCTGGGACTGGTAAAAGATACATAATTTTACATTCAATATATTCGATTGGAAGTGAAATGACAAATATTAGTTTACTATCAAGGTTTGCGACTGCTGTGGTAATTAATTGTAATTTATTATAATCTATATTATACATATCTATTTCATCATTACTCAGTATACTTGGTAAAAATATTTCATGCCTAGCCATAGTTATGCAATTTTGTAAATGGTCAACATATGAATGTAAATTTTGTAATTGAATCATTGTTCTTGTGAAAATAATGCTATCCCAAAGAATATTAATAGTTCTATTGAATTGGTGTAACTCAAATAATATGAGATTCCTATCATTCTCCATGCTTTTCTTTAATAACTGAATAGATTTGTTAAAATGATCATTTATAGTTATTTGCTGATTCATATTCAATACTGTATTATGTAAATTATGGTCAATAGTTTGGAAATGATTTTCAATTTCTTGTTTATCCTCTTGATCTAAGGTACCAAAAATCCATTTCATTACTTTACCTCCTAAATCAATAAGTCCTCTTCTGTTCCTAATTGGTAATAATGTTTTTACCTTATGTTTTATTCTATCTATTTCGTGTTCTACCGTCTCTCGTTATTACTGAATGAATACTATTATTAATAAACTCAACAGCTTCATATACTTTCTCTATGACACTCTTTTTATTTCCTTTTGGTAATGTATTGTATTTCTCCCTAATAGTACTGTGAATTCTTTCAATATCCGCATTACCTGTGTGACTATTGGTTTTCGTAACATGAAATTGTATTTCTTTTTCTTTCAAGAACTCAATCAATATAAATTTGTTTGAAAACTCTTGATCAAAAGTGATCATGTTTGGTTTCCCATATAAAGTTATGTACAATTGAATCGCTTCTCTCATACTAACTGCATCTGAAGTCGATATATTTAATGCCGTAATTTTCTTTGAAAACTTATCTATAAATGTGATAAACTTTTGATTTCCAATGTGGAATATGTCAGTATGAATATGTTGATTTACGTTCTGGGGAGTCTCAGTTATTTTAAATTTTTGTTTTATTGGATTTCGGTCATACTTACTAGCTTCACAAATGTCGCAGTTATTAATATATCTGTGAATCAAATCTCTAAGCTTCGGGTACCATACTCTTCTTCGTAAAGCTTCATAATTTTCATTTATTCCAGCATGGTTCGATTCATTGATGTGGTATCGTCTTATGATAGACAATATTTCATCTTCACTTTCGATTTCCTCTGCTAGATAACTGCATCTCAAGAACTTAATATTTTGACAATGAAACATTTCAATTAATGTTTGTTGAACCAAACAAAATAAAGAATCATTATCAGTATAAATTCCTATAGTTCCAGGTTTTACGAATTTTTTTAAAAGTTTAGGTGTTTCGTTTTCTGAATAATTATTTATATAAATTCTTCGTCTGTTCTTTCCCTTAATTTTTTGTGACCTTAAATTTTTAGATATGACGATTTGCTGGTTATAATTGTTAACTGCAGTTTCTAATATTGGAATTTTACTGTCCATATTTTCAGCTGCTGAATGAATAGTGATCATTTCTTCATCGCCTACATTTCCGACCAATGATTGCTCTGTAATCATCTCTTCATCTTGCATCTCTTGAATCTCAACAACTGCTTTATTATTTTCATCTTTACTAATCCAGTGTAAAACTTTTTGTTGTCTTTCGGGCAATGGTCTTACGTTTACCTTTTTGTCTAGATGTTTTACTTCAAGAATATTATCTTTTGTCAGAACATTTATTTCTCCCTCTTGAGTTAATCTGCTTAAGAAATCCGCAGGGACGTTATCCTTTCCTTTGATGTATTCAATTTCTATGTCATATTCACCTAGCTTAATGATCCATCTTTGTAATCTGGCATTTATGTCTTTCCCTTTATATTTTTTATGAAGCCATTTAAGTGGTTGATGATCTGTTGATAAAACAAATGATCTTCCATATAAATATGGTCTATAATAAGTAACAGCCCATACAATTGCCAACAACTCTTTTTCAGTTGTTGAGTAGTTCCTTTCATGTTCATTCAAGGTTCTACTTGCAAAACTAATTGGGTGTCCTGATTGCTCTAATACTGCTCCAACGGCATGATTACTGGCATCAGTTACTAACCTGAATTTTTTATTGAAGTCTGGGAATTTTAAAATTGGAGGATTGGTAATTAATATTTTCAACTTTTCAAATGCCCTTACACAGAGAAAAAAAATTAGAATGGTTATCTAAAGAAATAGTCGAATTCATCTAAAGTTCGCGTTGATTTTCAGCTTATGATTCTATGTAGTTAAAACAGTTACGAAGATATGGATAATTTTTCTATTCGTCATTAGTTGAAACATCTACTATATTTGCAAATTCAATTAATTCATTTGTAAAGACAGCTATTCATTATCTATAAATTGTAAAATGTTGGATAGCTAAATTGTGTTGAAGAAAAAAGAACGATTGTTTGTAGTTAAATTTTATATTTGAATAGTTCAATCAACAACTTTTGTGGAAGAATTGACTAAACTTTTTCTTCTAATCTTGCGTGGTTAAATGAACGAATTTAATAGTATTTTTAGCTACGAAGATTAGAGAAATCAGCTATTTCTTTGGTAAAACTATCTAAATTTAAGTCAACTACTTCACTTTAGATAAAAAGTCTAAATCATTTTTTTCAGTGTACGTATTCTGAATCTTTAACATTAATTTTAGCCCCTTTCTTTAAACACTTAGTCAAAGGTAAAGCTATCTTTGCATAGTCTTTAATAAATTTCCTGTAATATCCCGATATACCTAAAAATGATTTTATTTGCTTTGGTGTTTTGGGAATTTGGACCTCCATAATTTTCTTAATTTTTCCTTCGTTTGGTTTAAGCCCCTCTGAGGTTATTGTATGACCTAAAAATTCAGTAGACTTTTTCAAAAAGTTGCATTTATCCGTCTGAATTTTAAGATTCGCTACTTTCAATTTATCGAAGATTTTCTTTAAATTATCAATGTGTTCTTGTAGACTTGTTGAAAAGACTAACACATCATCCAAATACACGACACATATTTTGTTAATATAATCTTTTAAAACAGAGTTAATCATTCTTTGAAAAGTTGCAGGAGCATTTTTGAGTCCGAAAGGCATTCGGGTAAACTCATAATGTCCATAGGGAGTAGAAAAAGCAGTCTTCATCTGATCTTTTTCTGAAATTTTGATTTGGTGGAAACCTTTGGCCATATCTAGAGTTGTGAAGTATTGAGCTCTTCCCAACTTATCTAGAATGCTATCAATATTAGGTAGCGGATGCTTATCCTCAATAGTGACTTCATTTAACCGTCGATAATCGACAACAAGTCTCCATTTCTTTTTGCCTGAATTGTCCATCTTCTTAGGAACAATCCATAATGGACTATTGTAAGGAGATGTACTTTCTTTTATGATTCCCTGTTTCAACATTTCACTCACTTGTTTAGTGATTTCTTCCTCATGAACCTGAGGATATCTATATATTTTAGAAAATATTGGATTTTCGGTATTTGTGGGGATCACGTGTTCAACTATATTAGTTGCACTAAGTGTTTCACCGTCTCTATAAAATAACCCTTTGTATGATTTAATTAATTTCTGCAACTCAGCTCTTTCCTCCTTACTTAAATCATCATAGTTTATTTTACTAGCGGAGTTTAATTCAAAAGAATATATTTCGTCGTACTCATATGGACTTTTTGTAATAAATGGAATTTTGTTATTGTTTAATTCAACGTAAGATTGGTCAATATTAATTTTTCCTGACCAACAAGGTAAAAGATTCATTCCAATAATAAAATCGAATTCTTTTCCAAACAAATTGATTATTTTCCATTCTGTAAAGCTATTTTCACATCCGATATCTTTAGGGGTTCGAATTAGAGTTTCATGAGTAATAAGTACAGAACTATTAATGGTCTTTAAAGAAGCATTACAAAGTTTTCTTTTATTAAAATATTCTACGCTGTTTGAATCAATCAAGTGTTTGCTCACTGCTGAGATAGTTGATCCTGAGTCAATCAAAAATCTATATGGTTTGCAATTAATATGCATAATAACTATCGGTAAACTTGAAAACGGCTTTGTGATTGAAAATTTCTACCTTCATTGCTTTGGATTTGATTACAATCCATTTCTTCTACATTATTATTTCGGAAAAATCCTGATCTCTGATTTTCTCTTCTTTGAAAATTCTGATTATAATTATTTTGATTACTATGGAAAACCCCGGATCTTTGGTTAAACTGTCTTGGAAAATTGGAATTATTATTTCTGGAAAAATTATTTGAACTTGTCTGCCTGGGGTGGTTACTTGAATGGCTTCTATTCACATTTTCCTTAAAACCGGTTGCCAATAAACTATTATATGCTTCATCTATATTTGAAACATTCTTCGTTCTTAAATACATGGCATCATTACGGTTGATTTTGAATAAAAACTTTTCTAAAATTGACCTCTCATTATTCTGAGGTTTATAGTCAATAGGTTTTTCCGCATCAAGCTTATACTTTGTATTTAATTTATCTAAAATTAATCTTAATCTATTATACAGTTCACTTACATTTCTTGTTTGCACCTGATCTGCTGATTCCTTCAAATTGTAATATGTTTCGTTCACTCCGTACGATTGAATTAGTGCTGCTTTTATGTCCGACCAATTATCTGGACTCTCCATCCGTCTTATGACCGCTCCTGCGGATCCTTGTATTTTGTTCAATATAATTCTTGACAAATAATTTCTTTCGGCATTTTCCGTTACTAGCGAAGCCAATTGCTCCACTTCATCAATAAAATTAGCCACGTGATAATCACCAACACCGGTAAACACTGGTATTGCTCGGGCTTCCTTTATAATTTCGATAAAAGGTATCGCCATGGTATTCAATTTTAATATTCAATTCAATAATAAGAACCTCAGTTCTTCACCAAACACAATTATTTTAAAACAACACTTCTAGAACTCTTGTTAAAACAGGATATTCATATGCTCACTTCCACAACTTTTAGTTAATTTCTATTACTTTAGTTGTTATGAACAATTAATGCTATCCTACCGACTGCGCCAATAAAGAGACGTAGTCGTGTTGTAGGTTATTATGTGTTTTTATTTGATGGTCAAAATTGAACTGGCCTTAATTCTAAAATACAAAGATTTATATATGCTTATTTCATATCCTAATCTAAACATCCTTAACATATGTCAAATCTCAAGATGTCAATAATATTTATATATGAACTACAAATTCCACTTGAAATCTTTATTTTTATCCATTGTAGAAACATTTGAAGAAAAAGGTTTTATGACTTGCGGGTCATTAAAAGATGTTTGAGTAACTTGAGAATTATCTGACATGTGGTCACAGGATGTAACTCATGTCACATCAAAAAATTGAATCCGATGGTCCCATACACTATCTCCCAATCAAAAAATCTGGCCGATCGAACGGAGGGTTTATGGTGCCTCTTAAACACGAACAAGTATTTTTTGTAGCAACCCTGCACAGTAAATCTGTCTCTCAATGAGCCTGTCCGCATTATTTCCTTTTTCGTTCGTCTTCATCAAATTATCAATTGAAACTTATGGGATGCCTGCTCTATTGAGAAGTGAAATTCAATCTTGACAGTGGTTATCAATGTTGAATATGTAAAAATTGAAGAGGAGTGGGCGGAAAACTCGAACCCTCTCAAGTCGAGTTTGCTGTCGTCTTTCCTTTCATCGTTTTTATAATTTGCTGTCTGGGAGGATTGCGAAGTGAAATTTGTCGGCGTTTATGTGTCTGTGACGTGAGAAAAGCGTGTCTTAATTTCTGAGCGGTTGACATGAAAACCACTGTGGTTTCATCGATAATCAAGTTCTCGTATTTTGATAGACTGTATTGACTAACTCGAAAAAGATCGCCGCTGCTGCTGTTTTTGCTGCATCTGATCTATTTCAAGCATAATGCAGTATGAAATTATGAAGATGCTTGTGACTTTGATGAGCTGTGAGTTGCTTTTGTTGAGTTCCTTAAAGATCCCTGAAGAGCTATGGATGGTTCGATAATTATGTGAACTCGGTACTGCACAGCGTGGGAAGCCTTGATAAGGTTAATGCCCCATGCCATAGCGCAGACCTTTGCAAGCGCGCTCCGGTCCTAGCCATCTACATACATACTAGCAAAAATACTAAATTATCGTAAATGGCAAAGATGTACACATGCTAATTGGATTATTTCAGTTCAATTCTTCGTAACTTAAAAAAAAAATCCGCAAAACAATTTACTTTTGTTTTAAATATTTCCTCTTACATATTTTTTTTGACAAATTTATGTGTTTTCCTCTGATTTTGTAAATACGTACCAACACAATAGACTTTTAAGCTTCGCTGTCTCACTTAATTAGTGCGTTTGAATATTTATGTATCTGCAGGTGTATGCCTTTTTTCAAATATGGTATTAAATGTACAAGTTTCTCTTTTAAAAATGTTTTTGTCTGTTAATATAATTGATTGCATGAACTAATTTGTTTTTAGTCGTTTTGCATGTCGCCTTTCTCAGGATCGGTGCACACTAGTCACACTGTAAGCCTAAACTTAATTTGTCACGTTTTCTTCTAAACATTATGTCACACTATTCAGACTATTAATTTCAATTTCTTTTCGCATCTCAGGTCATCTTTAGTCAATCATCGGATTTGATGGAGCGTCAATCGTCGGCCGCATCCAGTACGGAAGAAACATCCGGTCCACAGGGTGACTTGAGCGGTGGATCTCGTCGCGATGATGGTCAACCTGATTTTGGCGTATTCAAGGACTTTGATTTCTTGGAATACGAAAGTGAAAGTATCGAGGGTGAGTCAACGGACAACTTCAATTGGGGCGTACGACGTCGTCCACTATCCGAAGGTGGTGATAGTGAACCGTTGACCGGCTCTAAGGCTCACTCTACCCTGGACGAGAGTTTAAGCGAGAAAACGCCCATACTGAACAAACGTAAACGTCAGACGGCCGACGATTCGTCGGACGAAGAGGCCGAATCAGAATCGCCGATTGACGAAGATCATCGACAACCGTTCTCTAAATCGCCATTCATTGTGGGTCCGCCCACTTCGTTGAGTTTACGCGAACGACGTCAACGTCGTGATTCTGTTTCACGTAGTGATACGAGCGGCTCTAGTGCCGGTGATTTGGGTGATATAACGCCGTGTAATGCGTCGCCACATTTGCCGGGTTTGAGTTCATTCCGGGCACCAATCCGCGACGAAGGCGAAGAGAATTGGCGAAAGCAATTACAATTGCTGCTTGTCAATCAACCGTCAGCACACGCCCCAGATCTTTTGTATCAGCTATTCCGTTTAATTAAGGAACTTTCATTAAAATCCATTTCGGTCTCTCATGAATCTCGTAAATATTTCTCTGGAATAGGCACACAACTTGGCAATCGAATTGCCATTCTATCTGAATTACTTTCAACTAAATCGGATCCGCCACGCATTTGGTATAGTCCTTCGCAGCCGACAACGCCTCGTCTCTTTGAAACACTACGATTTAACGTGCTCGAAGTTCAGGAGCATTTGGAAACATTTTTCGACCGCAAAGATCAAGTTCTCGAGGTAATGCATGCAAATATGATTTCACATTTCTATATGTAACTAATCTAACTATACATAATGAACATAATTTTGCAAATCTTCAGTGTTTGGATTCGGTTAAGACATCGTGCAAATTAGCTTTATTCAGTGATGTCGATTCATCGCAAGAAGGCGCCACCGGTGGAGGATTTCTTCTATTCGATCCAGCTACGGCGGAGATTTTATTAGATCTGGGACGTGCTATCTACAAATTAATGTTTCAACTTTTGCTTCTAATCGAGTCGAATCATAAGATAGCCTTGAGCGTGGTGAATAATTTAAAGCACAACGAGAAGGTAGGAGTCACGTTTGCATTTGCAAAAGATTCATGATGTATTCAGCTGTTTCGGTTTCCTACCAGTTTCAGGATATATCGGATTCGTATAGTGCCGTGCGCGGGGCTCTGCTACGTTCTATCGATGATGCTGAAATGGAATCGTTGGATACGTCGACATCGACAGAAGGCGAACACACACCCACACCATCGCCCGGAATACCACTCACCAATGCCGAGTTTGAAAATGCACTTTGCGAGCTTATCGATAACCAAAAGTGGTCAGCCGCTATTACACACGTTCGACAGTTTAAGAGAATGTCGCAGCTGTCGGGATCGAATTTAAATTTGACGATAGTCGGTGCGGGTATGGTGTCCATGTCGACCAGCTACGATAGTCATTCTAACGATGAACTCACCACCATTTTGAATATTTATGCACAGAGATTGATTCGCGATAAGACTGGTATGAAGTTTTGATTTTTTTCAACTTAAATTCATCTTTTTGCATTTATTGTCTTTCAGATGGCTTCATTGTCTCCAAGTCAGAACAAGAGTTGGGTGAAGTTTATAATTTGCTAACAGAAAATCTATACCATGTCTCTAGTGCACTCCAGGCAATGGAAATAAGCATGAAGAGTTCGTCGGGTGTACCGCCGTCAACTGCTGGGAAAGAAGGAAGCGATATCATAACAACGTTGTAGATGAGCTATGCATCGTTTTAAATGTTTTATTTTTTTTCTGTTTTATTATCGTATAATCGAAGCACAACGCTAACTCTGTCTCATCAAGGATAGTAGAAGTACATTATGTAATTAACAGTTAATTTTAAATTAAATTAACCCAAATCATGGTCTCTAATATTATATGCGACACGAAAATGTATGATTATCTGGACTATTATCCTAAGTGGAAATAAATAAATTTTAGATTAAAAGGATGTTTTCTTCGATGCTTGGTACTGAGTTTCTCATGTGTAAATTAGGAACCTTGCGGTCTTTTGTTTTCAACAGTGTTTTATGGTAGCTCAAGTTTTTTATTTTGTTCATTACAAGATAATTTCTGCTTTAAGTGTCAATTTTATACAGGGTATCCGGAAACTGCCGCATAAACGTACCGGATTGTGATTCCTCATGTGATTTCCAGCAAAAAAGTTGTACGCAACATACCCCCAATTCTTAACCCTTTAGCTGCCACAGGCATTTGAAAAAATATCTTCAAAAAGATAGACTCTAGACTAGCTCAAATAGCGAATAACGAAATAAGATGATTATTATAGCCAACAAAATTACCTAAAAAATAAAACTAACCGCACTAAAATCAAATAAGAGGTTCGGTTTTTACAAAGCTTCAAAGCCAAATTTTTGTGATTTGAACCAAAAACAATATATTTTTCCATCCAAATTTTCTCCAACTTCTGCCAAGCTGTAGTGCTTGTACGATTCTTTTAAAAAATTGGCGCATAGTCTAACCATATACAAATCACAAATTGGTACAAAATGTTGTTCCTATGAAAATGAAATTTCAGATTTTCGTTGAGCTTTCAAACGAATCGCATGAGCCTGTGTGGGTGTAAGTTTTAAAGGACTTTACCCAGTTGAAGAGAGTCAAGAGACACTCTTTTCATATCTTAAGCAATCACTCATCAATGGGTGAGGTTATAAAAAACATCGTTCGCGCAACGTTACCTTTAATTTCAAATCAACCGGCCGTTACGGATCAGAAACTTCTCCCTACAAACAGATTCCCTAAGCGCTTAGGGGATCTGTTTGTGGGGAGAAGTTTCTGATCCGTAACGGCCGGTTAATTTGAAATTAAAGCTAACGTTGCGCGAACGTTGTGTTTTATAACCTCACCCATTGTGTGCTGCCTTCGGTCTCCATGGTGTGCGATAGATATGCGTGACGCATGACAAGTGGACGGAGTGGGTCCGAGGAAGAGAGCAAGTTGCCATTGCGGACTATATCTTATGAAATTCACTTACTGCCACGTGTGTGTGGTGTGGTGTATGATGCATGGTACCGGGTACCGCGGCGGCGAATGACAAGAGGACAAAGTTGGGGTGTGAGAAGGAAACAACTGTGAAGTAAATTTATAATTCGCGATGGCATGCGCACATATTGAGTTTCAGATTTCTGAATGTTTGAAGCGATACAACCAAGTTGCTTTGGTGCCAAATGAAAAGTGTCTAATGGAGATAATATGCTTGAATTTTAGGATCAATTTTGACCAAATTATTAATAATCTTAATAATGAGAAAAAAACACATACAAAAAATATAAAAACACATTGTTGCCTCCTTTTTAGGGTTTTTTAGAATTTGTTTTTCAAACAACCCTTATGAAATCGACTTTGTCCGTCCGTCTGTTCACTAAATAACTCGCGAACGGCTCAACCGATTGTCATGAAATTTGATAGGAATGTGTAGAATGGTTACAGTCTTTGGCACAAATACCTTAGAAGTTGGTAGGAAGAAGATAACAGGGTGTCCCGAACGTTTGAAAAAGTCGACTTTTTTAGTTTTTTTGGAGGTTGACGTATAGGTATTTAAATCAAAGATCTAAACAAGTACATCTCATATCAGCTAAAATTTTCCAGTTACGGTAAAAAAGTTATCGGCGTTTAAAGTTAAACTTCCTTTTCGACCTCCGTTTTTCTAAACCGTTATAGGGATCGATATGAAACTTTGCACAAAGATGGGTCCGTATGGCCTTATATACTTTAAATATTAAGACTGTTGACTTTTGCTAAGGAAAAGTAAATAACAGTAAATTTGTAAAATTTCAATTTGTTCGTGTGTAGCCCCTCTTAGGTTTCCAAATATGAAAATTCTGCTAAGAGTTTTTAGAAAATTACATAGGGAATATGTCTACGAATATTCATTCGAATAACTGTATCCAATCCGGAAATATAGCAAAGTAAGTATTTAGTAAGGGCCTTTCACAATGCAAGGGAAGCCTCTTAAGCATTTCTTCAATGCATATCTTTTAACTTGATGAAACAATGAACATGAAATTTTGTTGAAATGCATAGAAAGGTAATAGTGTTTGCCACAAATATTTTTGAAGTTTGTAGGATCAAGTTAGCAGGGTGTCCCTGAATATCTGCAAAAGTATACTTGTTCAATACTTATAGGAAAGCTTGCGTGGGCTCTTATGTCAGGGGACTCAATGGAAGCATTTCATATTTGCTTTTCCTTGATTAAAAAAAACAGTAACAGTAGATTTACAGCTAATAATTCAGTTTATATATAAAGCTAAGCCATCCTTACGTTTGCCTGAGTTTCTTTTTGCTCGAAGGCCATCAGAAATCTTGTAGATTTGCCTTGGGGTACTTTCATGGAATCTGGGTAAATAGTAAATCTATTTTTGGATTGTTCTAATCAAAGGTGGAACAGCATTTATTTAGACCAATTCAAAAATAGATTTACATGTGCACAATTCTTATCTATTGCTTATAAAATATATGTATAAAAAATATTCACTATGCATCAAAATTAAAAAAAAACCCTCGTATTGCGGGCGCAGCCCTCTGTACGTCTGTATTTTTTTAGGTAAGAATGGTTTTCATGTGTTAAAAAAAAAGAGAATTTTTCGTTCTCAGAATATTTTCCTATATCTTTCGCCGGTTTTGACATATTTGCTTCTGCTCGTCCCCCTTTTTCAAGGTTGCTGACTTTTAATCGGTGGGGACAGTTTTCCATAATCATGAGGCCATGAGCATCACCATCCATCCTGCAATAATAGGATTTTTGCCGACCAAATATCGTATTCTTATTTGATCAATACTCAGCCACTCATTCTCGTACTCATATCCCTCCAATTGAATCAAGTACAGAACAGAACAACTTGCATAATTTTCAGTTGCTTTTCTGTATACAAAAAAATCTTTTCAATTGTTTATGGAAGTTGTACTGTCTTCTTCTGAACTAAATCCACTCACTCTACCGCATGCTACCAGTACGTTGCATTAACACTGGGGAATGCATCTTACGAAACGCACTAATGAGGTCAACGAACACAACCTGTTTCGAGACCCAAAGAAATTCATTGTCATCAAAACCGGCGCGGCATCAGCGATTCTCTGCGTCATCTTTCATGTTTTTTCTATTAGTCTAAGAAAAATGGCATATTTGGTCGGCAAAAATCCTACATCGGATTTTTTTTTGGATTATGGTTGGGAATGGTCCCCAGATTATGGCATTAAAAGTCCCAACCGATCGGGGGCCGCAACCTTAAAAAAAGGGCGGAAAGGGGGCATTTTTTCGGTTTTTTACGATTATTTCAAAAACAGTAAGAGATACAGAAAAATGGTCTGAGGACGAAAAAAACTACATAAAATTATCTTTGCAATGATATATAACACATTAGAGTTTAAATGAATATTTCGGCGTTAGAATTGAACATAAATTAGAATATTTTCATTTAAGACCTTTTTTAAAAGCTCCATAACTTTTGAAATAACGCTAGTTCAGCCGTCAAATTTTGTATAAGTATTTACAACAAGTTTAAGATAATTTTAACGTAAACATTGAGTCGCTCCGGTCAAGGACCTCCAATATCCCCCCATTTCATTTTCAAAACGGCATATCCATAACTCCCCCGAAAATTGGAGCAGAGTGCTAAATTTTGGTTTGTTGCGATTGGAGGTCATAGTCACCCCATCCACCAAAAATCAGCTCATTCGGATAAAAACTAAGGGTATCTCCCATACAAAGTGACCCATCAGGAGTTTGTTCTACGTACTACTCATTTTATAAACTGTAGAACAAAGTTGTCATGGGTCACTTTGTATGGGAGGTACCCTTAGTTTTTATCCGAATGAGCTGATTTTTGGTGGATGGGGTGACTATGACCTCCAATCGGAACAAACCAAAATTTAGCCCTCTGCTCCAATTTTGGGGGAGTTATGGACATGCCGTTTTGACAAATTTAAATGGGGGGATAATGGGGGTCCTTGACCGGAGCGACTCAGCGTTTACGTTAAAATTATCTTAAACTTGTTGTTAATTCTTGTACAAAATTTTACGCCTGAACTAACATTCTTTCAAAAGTTATGGAGCTTTTAAAAAAGGTCTAAAATGAAAATATTCTAATTTATGTTCTATTCTAACGCCGAAATATTCAATTGAACTCTAATGTGTTATATATCATTGCAAAGATAATTTTATGTAGTTTTTTTCGTCCTCAGACCATTTTTCTGTATCTCTTACCCTTTGTGAGATAACCGCACAAAACCGAAAAAATGCCCCCCTTTCCCCCCTTTGTTTAAGGTTGAGGACCCCCGATCGGTTGGGACTTTCTATGCCATCATCTCGGGACCATCCCCAACCATAATCAAAAAAAATTTCCGATGTAGGATTTTTGCCGTTCGATGGCCATATTTTGGTCCAATTTTCTTAGACTATACAGGGTGTCCGGAAACTACCGCATAAACGCACCGGATTATGATTTTTTTTTTCAATTTCAATGTATTTATTGCAAATTTGGTTTTAACATTCCTCAGTTGATTTCCAGCAAAAAAGTTGTAACGAACATACCACCTCAGCTTAACCCTTTACCTGCCACAGGCATTTAAAGATTTTTGAAAAAATCGTTTTCTTGCACGACTTAAAGCCTAATATCCCCAAAGCTAGACCAGCTAGAATAGTGAAACAAAATGATTATTACAGCCAACAAATTTACCTATAAAATAAAACAAACCGTACTAAAATCGGATAAGAGGTTTGATTTTTACAGAGCTTCAAAATCAAATTTGCGTGATTTGACTCAAAAACAATCTTTTTTTCCACCTCAGTTTTCTTTAACTTCTGCCAAGGCGAGGTGCTTCTACGATTCCTTTCAAAATTGGCGCATAGTCTTACAATCATATCTTTCTTACATCATTTTATTCTAGCTCCATTATTTCTAACAGTTTTAGTACCGTAAGTGCAGAAAAGTGGGGTTAATTTTGGCTCGATTTCGATATACTTTGAATAGATTTTACCAATTGCAGATCTTTAGGAGCAGTGTGAGTTGAATTGTATTGAATTCGAGCTAAAATTAACCCTAGTTTTCTACACTTAACGTATAAAAACTGTTAGAAGTAATGGAGCTAGATCAAAATGATGTAAGAAAGATATGATCGTAAGACTATGCGCCAATTTTTAAAAGAATCGTACAAGCACCTCATCTTGGCAGAAGTTGGAGAAAATTGAGATGGAAAAAAATATTGTTTTTGGGCCAAATCACGCAAATTTGATTTTGAAGCTCTGTAAAAGCCAAACCTCTTATCCGATTTTAGTGTGGTTAGTTTTATTTTACAGGTAAATTTGTTGGCTGTAATAATCATTTTATTTCACTATTCTTGCTGGTCTAGCTTTGGAGATATTAGGCTTTAAGTCATGCAAGAAAACGATTTTTTCAAAAATCTTTAAATGCCTGTGGCAGGTAAAGGGTTAAGCTGAGGGGGTATGTTCCGTCAACTTTTTTGCTGGAAATCAACTGAGGAATCATAATCCAGTGCGTTTATGCGGCAGTTTCCGGACACCCTGTATATGCATTTTTCTCAAGCGGAGATACCGCATGAGATTCTTTTCCGTAAACCACCGCGACTCGTGATCGTGACCAGCGGAAGAAGATACACGAGACGAGATACACTCATTGAAGTCGACAAATGCACGAAAACCTGCTCTGGCAAAGAATCTAAACTCTCTTCAACTTAAACTGTGTAGCAAAAGAGCAATTTCCTGTATACGTGTACCTGTTTGGTTGTTTTCGTGACATTATACCTATTACATTAGGCAATTTGGCTTGAATATGGTATATCGATCATATCTTTCCTAGATAATTTTATTCAAGCTCTATTATTTCTTACAGTTTTAATGCCTTAAGTGCAGAGAACTGGGGTTAATTTTAGCTCGATTCCGATTCTATTCAATTCAAACTGACCTGACTAAAGATCTGCAATTTGGTGAAATTTATTCAAATTACAGTCGAACTTCCCTAAACGGACACTTCTAATAACCGGACATTTCTCATAAACGGACACTTTTATTTTCCCCAACGTTTTTCCTTATATTTTACTAGAAAAATAACTTCCAATAGCCGGACACTCTCATAACCGGACACGGACAGTACTTTTATACTCTTTCTGAACAAGCAAGTCTCTAATAAACGGACAGTTCCACAAATAAAATTCTTCCATTACAGAATTGTATTTGGAGCAAAGAAGTTTTGAAATTACCGGAAAATCGGACTTTTGCATAAAGCAAAATTCACTCTCTGGACATCGCTGTACAAATCTTGTTTATCTCTCCGTGTAGGTGGAATTTCTTAGAGATTCAGGAGTTCAATTTAAGTTGCGGCATTTAATCGTGCGTTTTCTATTCTTTTAAAATAAAAAAAAAAAAACAATTGAAATTTCTTAGTCTTTGAAGAAAAAGTGCAAAAACAATTCATTTTAGAATTCACGAAAAAATAGTGTTCTCGATCTCGAAAAAAAATTGTATTGGAAAAACACGGTTGAAATGAGACATCGTGGTTTTGAATGGATTCGCAGCGCAGTCAAAATTAGTTTTATAAAATGTTATACCTTTGTGAAATATTCTCATAAGCGGACACTTCCAATAAGCGGACAAAATCTCAATCCCCAATGGTGTCCGCTTATGGGAAGTTCGACTGTATATCAAAATCGATCCAAAATTAACCCTAGTTATCTGCACTTAAGGCATTAAAACTGCTGGAAATAATGAAGCTAGAATAAAATTATGTAAGAAAGAAATGATCGTTAGACTATGTGTATTTTAAAAGAATCGCACGAGCACCTTGGCAGAATTTGGAGAAAATTGAGATGGAAAAATCGATATTTTTTGGGTCAAATCACAAAAATTTTACTTTGAAGTTCTGTAAAAACTAAAGCTCTTATTCGATTTTAGTGCCGTTACTTTTATTTTTTAGGTAAATTTGTTGGCTATAATAATCACCTTATTTCGCTATTCTATCTAGTCTAGCTTTTGAGATATTGACGTTTTCGTCGTACAAGAAAATGTTCACATGCTTGTGGCAGCTAAAGGGTTAAGAATTGGGGGTATGTTCCATACAACATTTTTGCTGGAGATCATATAAGGAATCACAATCCGGTGTGTTTATGCGGCAGTGTTCGGACACCCTGTATGTAGGACAGTATGCAGATAGGCAAGTTTGCGTCAACAATTATTTTAGACTTGTTAATTCTTTTTTATTTTAATTTATCATGCTATTGGAAAATAGCCAGGATATCACAAAATGTAATTACCATCTCTATTTCGATTTTTCGGAACAAAATATTTAGACCATAATTCTGAAATCGAGGCTTGGGTACCTATTGATGGTCTACTCACTCACTACTTCACTCTAAGGAGGTTTTCACACTTGTACTTAATCTGACCAGATTATGTAATCTACGGTGTGGTGAGTTTAAAAATATATGGAATTTGACCGGTCAAATTAAGTAATTTGTACGGATTACGTAATCTGGCCGTAAGTGTGAAATCCTCCTAATTATACCCTTCGCTCATAGAATGAAAGGGTATATTAACTTTGTCATGAAGTTTGTAACGCATTGATGGAAGCATCTCCGACCATATAAAAAGTATACATATATGATCAGCATGGCTTGGGGAGTCGATTGGGCGATGTCCGTCTGTCTGTCGGTCTGTTGCGAAGCATTTTACTCGGCCAATTTAAAAGCTATGAAGCTGAAATTTTGCTCAGATGCTTCATTTTTTTGCAGGCAGTATGTATGTTTGAATCGGTAAAATCGGACAATGGGGTCATGGGGCTCCCATACAAACTCAATTCCCCAACCAAATTAGGTTCTTCTAAGAAAATTTTTTTTTTATCTGTGCGCCAATTTCAACCAAATTTCACACAAATGTGTTTTTATTGATGACACAAAACATATGCAAGAATGGGCTGGCATACAAACCCAAAGACCCTATTTGGGTTCTTCTAGGAAACATTTTTACACCAATTTCACAAAACCTTGAATTAATGTGTAGGTATATCAAAGCAACAAAAAAGGTCAAAACAAATGGAATCCTACTATGGGGACATGCTCCATGCTCCCGCATCCCCCAATAAAATTTTTAGAATAAATATTTTTAATTGCCCACTAATTCCAACCAAACCCCACACAAATATTGTTTTGTCGACGCAACGGAACTTTTGTGAAGAGGGAAGGAAAAGAATGGGGGGGGGGGATTAAATACAAGTCGTAGGTACGCCCGAAAAAACTCTGAGCCCGAGGAGAGCGAAGGGTATCTAAATTTCGGCCGCGCTCGAAATTTGCCTCGTTTTTAATTGTTTTTGACGGCGATTGAATTTTTTGTGTAGTTTTACTTAAGGGCGCCTCAAACCTGACTATTTCTCGGCCGATCGATTGTCCACAATCGATCTGCCGCCCGTACATCACATACATTAGGCAATTTATCAGGCAATCTTAAATAGACAGTCTCACGGTCCACAAGAGACAACACAAAAAAACGAAAATTGTACCACTTTTGGCGATGGAAAATGGACATCCATCGCTACTTTGATGGAGAATGAGCGCCACAACCACAGCATGAAGAACGACCACAGGTTTATGTTAAAAAAATTAGCAACTGAGAACACATGATTGTCATGACAGCTTGTGCGGAAAATTGCATTGGCAATGCGTTCCCAGTGGCGTATTTACAGGGGGGGCACAGGGGGCACGTGCCCCCCCTGTGAACACATCAAACTTTTTTCACAACGTCATACTAAAAATTGCAGTACCAAATGTTCCCTTTTCATTTTGAGCGTTTCTATTACTAAACTTTGTAAATCTTTTTCGAAACATTATCATCACATCATCTTTTCAATTCGCCTATAGAAAGTCTCGTCATGTGTGAAGTGACCCCATCTTATGTTGATATAAGTTGAGGAGATGTTGTTGCGGTATCGATGTCTTGGAAGCCGCTGAATTGATAAATATTTGAAACAATCGGTCTGATTTTTCGATTGGGCTTGTGTATTTTAATTCGGCCGTAAATTTGTGTTGAGTTGCTGTAAAGGTCTTTAAACCAGATGCTTCTCTTTCTGTTAAAATGCTAAAAATTGAAGTGTTTTGGTGGGAAAGCATTTTTAGCATACATTTTCGAATTCCTACGGTTCGGTGTCTGTGGTGCCCTGCCTGGGGTACTTTCTTCAATGCTTCAATTTTCACGAAGTAAACATCATCGTAGCCATTCCTTCTAATTTCTATTTCGCAATTGATTTGTTAAAGCATGTTGCTTCAGCTTACCATCTAGGACTCGTTTTAAAAGGTATTGCAGATACTATAGATTTGAAGCTAGTGTAATGCATATGGAAATAACAAACAATCATACCATCCTGCTTACTTTTGTTGCTTCATTTTAATTAATCGGTTGATCACTTCCCGGCTCTATGCCACGGATAGTTCCTACACAGTTGAAAATTTTGGTGTAATTTTTATAAAAAAATATATTCATACATTTCCATATAAAAACTTTACCAAAAGTGTAATTGAAATATATTAAAAGTATAAGTATTCTTGATAAAAATTTAAATTGATAAGCAAATTTATACAAACCGCTCGAAAAAATAAAAATTATAATACGAGTCCAGTCGGCTTCGAATCCACAATTCTGTGATTTGTAGGCAAGCGCGCTGCTCACTGAACCAGACAGACTACAAATCAATAGATCTCTAGGTTGAATGGGTTTGTTGCGTTGATAGTGTAGATTTGATAACATAGTAGGATTGATTCTACCCTTTTATGTAATAACAACATTCAATGCAATTTATTCTATCCCGAACGGTGTAAAATGTATAATAATAAAAGGGTATTTGGATAGTTTTATTCTGTAGCGGTTATAATTAATATAATTTTTGAATAAACTAAAATTATAAGTTGAAAAGGGTCAAATTTGATTCAAGTTTTGGAATAGATAGGAGTTATACTATTTTATTTATAAAATTTACTTCCGGTTTACACCAAAATTTACAACCGTGTAGTATTCTGGATTGTACTTGTAAAATATTATTCGGCACTTGTTACGATTTTACGGAATCTGTTACTAGATTTTTTACAAAACATTCAAAAGCCTCTTTTCAGTAAATCCTAATTTTGCATTCAAATTCGCTTAAAGTTGCCATGGAATTCAAGACTACAATGTCAGCCAAAATTTATTGTATCAGCTTTTCATCCGTGTTTCTTTCAAAAGTAAGCAGAACCACTTCTTGGCGGAACTTGGCAGAATTTCGGACGATGTATGAAATTTCTCTTCCAAAGAAAAGTGTTCCTTCTGGAATCCGTTTTGTCATATGGAAACAGTCTCTTTGGTCATTAATTCCATAGCCAATTAAGTACATATTCGTAAAATTCCTTTTCGGCCTCAGGCTCCTTCGAACTACACTACGCAAACTTTTTTTAGGCCCTCCGTATTTTGGTTAAAGAAAAGTCAAACGCAGTTAATGAGTGTTATTCTAAGATCTGCCAGGAAAACTAAACTTTTGGTGTAATAAACCTGAAATTGAAAGGCCTCTCAGGCCCGTATTTATAAACATACCTTAACTCAAGGAGACCTTGAGTCAAGGATGCCGAAATTAAAATAAATGTCATTTTCCATACTTTTTCATAGAAATCACTTATATTCACGAGTCAATGCATCCTTGACCAAGGAGACCTTAAAATTTTCTATAGTCAACCTCTCTTGAAGTCAAGGTAGCTACCCACCTACCTTGAAATATTATATTTCAAGTCTATTGAAAACTTAAGGTCTCCTTGAGTTTCGCCTTAAATCAAGGATCAAGCATCAACGATCCCTCAGTCTTGCTAATGTTTTTCCTATGTAGCTGCTCTCGGGTATCCCCACACCAAAGCTTTATGTAACAAATTAGCCCCGACTCTGTGCCCCCCCTTTGAGAATTTTCTAAATACGCCACTGTGCGTTCCACATGTCAAATAAAAAAATTGAGTCCGATGGTCCCATACACCTTCCGATTTATCTCGCAATCAAAAAATCTGGCCGATCGATCGGAGGGTCTATGGTGCCTCTTACAAATAAATAATCTATGTTTATTTCAACATGAAAGACTGAATATTTATATATTCTATGAAGCACATATGACTCATAGACGACAGTTATTAACGCCATGAGTCATATGTGTCTCAAAGATAGCGAACACAATGAGTAAACTACTCACTAAACAATTTTCGTCCGTAAAACATGGCCAAGATGTTGAAAGCTGCTATTTTTGTTAAGTACGAGTAATTTGTCAAAAATCATACCAAAACATATGCCTATACCAGTGGCGGCTCGCCCATATGTGCACATGTGCACGTGCACCCCCTGATAAAACAGCAATATCAACAAATAATGTTCTAAATAAAACACTGAACAAAACAGAACAAACCGCCCGACCCAACATACTCTAAGAAGCGTACGTACATTATGCACATACGATATACCATATACCCAAGCCATGCATTGAATCTATATCTCGACCAGCTACCAACACCCACAGTGTTGGTGCACAGTCATATGAACTGGTGCACTCGCTCCAAAATCAGATATGTGAAGGGTTCTCGGAGCGAGGGGATAGTGCAAAATTTACACTAGAATTTGTGCACAAATAAGTCGTGCACAGCCTGCACAGCACACCACTTGGTGATAAACCGAATGTTTGAATTTTGGGTGAGTATTTTCAATGAAAGAATATAGGTATAAGAATGAGTAGAGATTTTATGTTTAACTTTGGAAATTTGTTGATAAGAACTTTTCTAAGGACAACCAATTCATGCTCAATATTCTAGGATTGGGTTTGCCTTGTCTGAGCTGAAAAGCATTTCGTGGAAAAATTTAATGTCAAGTAAACGATAAAAAATAAATTTTGGTGTGCTGCTGATTCGTAACTTTTTTTTCTTGGCTGTTATGTGAAAATCGCAGTGATTCTTTAGTTATAAAATCTAGATTTTTGTTCGCAGTTACAAGGAGATGCAGGAAAACAGGTTGGAAACAGGCTTGAGGAAGTAGTCATTTTCGCAAAAAATTAGAATGTACGTATGATGGACTATGCTTTGACATTAAAATAAAATAATTTTAATTCAAAGTAGGTAGTCTTAAGTATACGTTAAAATAGATTTTGAGGGGTCGATGTCGTATGTATGTATTTAGTTTTCTTTTTTGTGAACCCCCAGTATTATTGTATACGAGCCGCCACTGGCCTATACCTATGTGTCTACTGTCCTATACATATAAAGTACGATCCCGAAAACATATTCTTAAATAAAAAACTTTGGTTTTTTCGCATGTTCTGGAATAAGTGTCCCTAAATAACCAATAAAACCATTAAAATACTTTTGGAACTTTTCAAACGGCTCCTTAGGCATACCCACTGAAAGTCGGTACAACATTTATACCTTAATGAATCCAGCGGTTTGAGATGTCATGTGACATATCCTTGAAGTTGACCGAAAGTAGGGTCGGTCTTACCAAAGGATCTCCAACCTCCTTCAAATCTACATAAATATGCAAACATATCTTTTCAAACTTTAGATTTGTCTGTCCAATAAAATTTCCAGTATATATTTCGAAATCGCAACTCTTTGATCAGTAAAAAAAAATATTTTTAAAATTGATTTATAACAGTTTATTTCGATTTAAACTACAAAATGAATCGTGATAAAATAATTTAAAAGACACGGAAATATGAGACTCGTTCTTTACAAGGTCCTAACTAGGCAAAGCTGTATACCATTTGTCACTAAAATCTCTTTCAATGTTCTGCAGCTCAGAAGCCAAGAAAACATGGGATTTTCGCAAAAGGAAAAAGAGTCTCCCTAAGAGAAAGATTTCTCAATTATGTTTTCGATTCATGATGCTCACACGTAGGTATCCCAGTTTCGAATATCAAGGACTAAAAAACAACAAATATTTTAGTTTTCAAGACTACAGTCTCAGCAGCAGAACATTTTGCGTAGTGCCTGGGAATCAAAGTCGGATTTTTACGCCTTCAAGCATTGTTAAGTGCAGTATTTTTTTTTACTACATCGATAAGATTTTTTTTACTATCATCATCGACAAGGGGAGCCAAGCGCCCCTCCCTGCCTCCTCTCGCTACGCGATTTCCCTCATCTGAAAAAAGCCACAAGGACTCGTGTCGTCCTATATTGCATTCATCTTTTTTCTAGCCTTCCGATTCTGCAGCGAAGCTTTGCCTATACCCCATACCCTATACACCCCGTCCAGGGTAGCAAGCGGAAACCTTTTAAAACATCGAAAAAGATCGATGCATCAAAAATGTTTTGTTTGTCTAGAACACTTAGCATAAAATTAGGATCATTATCCCGGGGATCCGCCAGAATAAATATATAGTTCTAGCCACGCCCCAGTCGGGCCTCCAATTTAATCAGCCTTGACCTTTTTTTTTTAAATCATAAATGAAAATAAATAAAATAAACCACACACGTTGAAATGACAATTCTTCTGTGAAGAGACCGTGCGAATTAATGTTGATCTGCTGTGAAAAGTGGAAGCTTCCGAAAACGTCGTAATCTCCGGTTCTTTTCTTTTCCATGTTCCACAAAGCAGACAATAAAAAAAAAACCGGAGATTATTTTTGATCCGCAAAATGGCAGTTTGGGAATCAGAACGGCAAAAAGTTTGCGGAGCAAACGCAACTGTTTTGTCTCGTAACCTCACCCATTGTAAACAGTTTCTATTGGAGGCATAAAGACCCTAAGGGTCCAAGGTTTATGACCAGGTCAAGGAAGTGTAAGTAAATAAAAAACGAGAACGAGCCTAATTTGTGTGGAGTTTGGTTGGAATAAGTGGGCAAATAAAAATATTTACTCAGAAAATTTTATTGGGGGATGCGGGAGCATGGCCCCATAGTACGATTCCATTTGTTTTGACCTTTTTAGTTGCTTTGATAATGACACATTAATTCAAGGTTTTGTGAAATTGGTGTAAAAAATGTTTGTATGGCAGCCCCATGACCCCGTGGCCCGACTTGATCCATTCATACATATGTTTTGTATCATCAATAGAAATACATTTGTGTGAAATTTGGTTGATTTTGGTGCACAAATAAAAAAGTTTTCTTAGAAGAACCTAATTTGAGGGGTTGGGTTTGTATGGCAGCTCCATGATCTCAAGGTCCGATTTGATCTATTCTTACATATCTCTTGTGTCATCAACAGAATTACATTTGCGTGAAATTTGGTTGAAATTGATGCTCAAATAAAAAAGGTTTTCTTAGAAGAACCTAATTTGGGGAGTTGGGTTTGTATGGCAGCCCCATGACCCCATCGTCCGATTTTACCGATTCAAACATACAAACTGTCTGTAGCAATAAGAAGCATTTGTGCAAAATTTCAGCTTCATAGCTTTTAATTTGGCCGAGTAAAACGCGTCGCAACAGACGGACAGATGGACAGACGGACATCGGCCAATCGACTCCTTAAGTCTTGCTGATCATATATGTATACTTTTTATATGGTCGGAGATGCTTCCTGCAATGCGTTACAAACTTCATGACAAGGTTAATATACCCTTTCACTCTATGAGCGAAGGGTATAAATATAAATGCTCCTCTGATCAAACTACATTGAAACAGGCGTTTGAGTTCCGCGCTTATTGGTGACAAATTCGAAAGGAACGTAAATATTAAGGCGGCCCCAGACTGACCGGAGTGTGGCACACACCGCACGAAAGATTGGTCCAATATACCTTGGAGTCGCCCAACCACACTGCTGCACTGCTGCTGCACGATTTTTCGTATCAACGTTTTGAGCGGTGTGTGCCACACTCCGATCGGTCTGGGGCCGGCTTTACAGAGGCATTTGTGTTTCTGGTTATCCTTCTTTGTGTCCTGCTTTTAGAACTATCATTGCCCTGTCAAATCACAATTTTTTTGGTTTTTTTTTGTCCTGCTTTTTACGTTAAAAAATATACGAGCGTTAGTAATTAGGCGCAATGGCATGTATAAATGATATAGGACAGGGGTGTCAAACTCAAAATTCGGCCTGGGCCAAATATCACTCATTATCTTCAGGTTTGAGCGGGCCGCAGAATAAAAATTTCGAAACCGTCCATAGACATTTTTTCGGAATTTAATCACAGAATATTTTTTTTAAATATGACTATAAATCGAAGTGACTATAACGACTTCGGGACTATATCCTTTAGAAATGCCATCTTTTACAAATGTCCTTCAAACAAATTTAGAAGATTTAGACAAGAAGCCAAAATACTAAAATTTGGTTGACCGATCGGCCAAAATAAGATGCATTAAGTTCGGACAAAAAGTGACTGAAAATATGCTAAAATTTGTTTCTGTTTGATATACAGGGTGTCCGGAAACTGCCGGATTATGATTCCTCAGTTGATTTCCAGCAAAAAAGTTGTATGGAACATACCCCCTCAGCTTAACCCTTTAGCTGCCACAGGCATTTAAAGATTTTTGCAAAAATAATTTTCTTGCGCGACTTAAAGCCTAATATCTCCAAAGCTAGACCAGCTAAAATAGTGAAATAAAATGATTATTACAGCCAACAAATTTACCTGTAAAATAAAACTAACCACACTAAAATCGGATAAGAGGTTTGGTTTTTAAAGAGCTTCAAAGTCAAATTTGCGTGATTTGACCCAAAAACAATCTTTTTTTCCATCTCAATTTTCTCCAACTTCTGCCAAGGTGAGGTGCTTGTACGATTCTTTTAAAAATTGGCGCATAGTCTAACGATCATATCTTTCTTACATCATTTTATTCTAGCTCCATTATTTCTAACAGTTTTAGTACCTTAAGTGCAGAAAACCAGGGTTAATTTTGGCTCGATTTCGACATACTTTGAATAGATTTTACCAATTGCAGATCTTTAGGGGCAGTGTAAATTGAATTGTATTGAATTCGAGCTAAAATTAACCCTAGTTTTCTACACTTAACGTATAAAAACTGTTAGAAATAATGGAGCTAGAATAAAATGATGTAAGAAAGATATGATCGTAAGACTATGCGCCAATTTTTAAAAGAATCAAGCAAGCACAAGCACCTCACCTTGGCAGAAGTTGGAGAAAATTGAGATGGAAAAAAGATTGTTTTTGGGTCAAATCACGCAAATTTGACTCTGAAGCTCTGTAAAAACCAAACCTCTTATCCGATTTTAGTGTGGTTAGTTTTATTTTACAGGTAAATTTGTTGGCTGTAATAATCATTTTATTTCACTATTTTAGCTGGTCTAGCTTTGGAGATATTAGGCTTTAAGTCGCGCAAGAAAATTATTTTTGCAAAAATCTTTAAATGCCTGTGGCAGCTAAAGGGTTAAGCTGAGGGGGTATGTTCCGTCAACTTTTTTGCTGGAAATCAACTGAGGAATCATAATCCGGTGCCTTTATGCGGCAGTTTCCGGACACCCTGTATTATTTGTCTGAATCGTGATAAATGACAAATGTACCTCGTCTGACTTGTGTTGCACACATGTGTCTTTGTTGGCTGCGGTCATGTAATCTCATTTGTCACCATAATGTGTTGCAAGGAATGCATATGTTTATCACTAACCCTGTATAGTCAATAATATTTACCTACTTTACTTATAACAACAAACGTGATTGTATTTGAAAAAAACGACCACAACCATCAAGCACTTCAAATGTACTTGCATAGTTACAACTAGGCCTGTTCCAAAAACCGGGATCCCGGTACAAAACCGGTGTTTACTTGGTACCGGACCCGATATTCTAAAGTACCGATATCCCGGTTTTTTGGTACCGAGTTAGAAAAAACCGACCGACGAGTCGGTTTTTTGGTACCGAGTTAAAAAGAACGATTCATTTCAACCATGAGCCGGTTTTTTCAGGTTTTTTGGTACCGGTTTTTAACCCGGTACTCAAAAAAACCGGCTTATGGTTCAAAAAACCGTCGGTACTGAAAAAAAACCTGAGTCGGTTTTTAACCCGGTACTAAAAAAAACCGGCTTATGGTTCAAAAAACCGTCGGTACTGAAAAAAAACCTGAGTCAGGGAAACCGCTTGTGGTACCGGGTATTGAAAAAAACCGAAACCCGGTACTGAAATCTCGGTACCGAACAGGCCTAGTTACAACTAAGCACCAAAGGAATTCTAATTATCCTAAAAACATGCACATACGAACATAAATCGGGAAGCTTATCCCACGGTTTGCTTGGAACCTTTACTTTTTTTTTGTGCAGAATCTTAAAGTTGTTCCGTTTAAATTGAACACCTCCATCACAATCCGTAGAGACACCACAAACTGCTGGCTATTCAGTGAGGACAGGACATTTGTCCTGACTGAACATTTCAACTAAAAAGTAAAAACACCGCACGGATGATAATACGAAATAAGTGCTCGTTAGGCAGAAAATCCAATTCGGGTTAGGTGAACGTCTGAGATTTAACTAAAATTAAAGAATGAGAAGCATTTACCAGTGCGAGCGTAAAAGTTGTTATAGAAATAAGGACTTCCAAGCATGGTAATTTTTGGGTGATTACCGAGAAAAGTTTAGAATTGTGGTGATAACACTTGACCTAACAAAATCATTTCAGACATCAGATTATCCTCGAACAGTGAAATCCCATCTAAAAAAAAATAAATCAGAGAATCTTCTCGTTGTCCTTTCATTACATATCCAACAACTCACTACTCAATCTTTTGTATAAATCTCGGTTGTTGTCGGGACTAGGAAGGCCCACTTATACGCTCGTGCGTTTATCAAATCCCATACATTGACCTTCAAGTGTATAATCTTTCCCATATCCGGGCTCTCAGCCCGCCCTTTAGATTAAATCCAATACATACCATATTGAATACGAGTCCATCATTTTGAAAAAGTCGGCAATAATATATATATTATACGATAAATGCGCGTTCGCCTCCTGAAAATGTATCAATTGGCATTTGATTGATTATTATGGATTCGGCAGAGTCATTACGCCACGTGGCGTGGTACCACCATTTCAATACGTACACCACCAGTGCCACAAATCCGTAATATGTGCGGGTTCGTCGCTAAAATTTCGGGATTGGGCCGGATAACCGGAAATTATGTGAGGATGATATGGCAAAGTTCGATAGCCGGCACATTTCCGAAACTAAATTCAACTACCAGACGACTCTACTTCATAAATCTTCCGGCCAAACCACATTACTTGAGGCTTTACAATGCTAGCCTATAAATCATTGCTTTACTACGACGACGATTCGTGATAAATTACAAAGAGATACCAACCGTTAAAAAAGTTAAATCGCAGATACAAAGAACTATGGGCCATTCTCTCAAAACTCCTATCGAATGGTTAGTCTTATCGCCTAAAGAAGACACACACAATTTTCGGAAAGCTTTTCCATTATATTGAATGAAATTTTTGTTTAATTCGCATAGTTATTATATTTTGCTTATTACGCTGTTGGATGAAAGTGCGCAATGATTTTTTTTAATCTTAGATGATGGCGTAACGAAGCAAAATATCATTCAATACAATGAAAAAGCTTTCTGAATATTGTGTGTGTCTTTTCTATGCGACTAACCAGCCGACAGGTACTGAATGGGTGAATTCACATTGTAAGACGAAACCGGACGGGTAAACTTGCAAGACAAGAACCATCATTCTTACAATGTGAAATGCACAGTGCTTGTCTGCTGGCCACTACAAAAGCTATTTTATTAGCACAAACAAACGGACGGCGAGAGCTTTTGTAGTGGCCAGCAGACAAGCATTGTGCATTTCACATTGTAAGAACGATGGTTCTGGTCTTGCAAGTTTACCCGTCCGGTTTCGTCTTACAATGTGAATTTACTCAATAAGAGCTATCAGAAACCCGGTCTATGTCTGATACAATTTTGTATAAGATAGAAACTACAGTTGCATTTCGAAATAACATCCAAGATTCTAGAAGTACAATAAGCTGAAAGCTTTAAGAGAATATTCTGAAATGAAATAGGTAAGCATTTTAGTGCCAAGTTTAAGGGAGTGCGCACTTGTCGCTCATTTATTCTGAATTGAATCTCTTTGTTCCACAATTTGTTGTATGGCCCAATTCTAGGCTTGTGTTTGAAAGTATTTACGCAGATTGTCAAGGTCTCGTTGTAGTAAGGACGCATTCAAGCGTATGGTTTCTACAGACTGAGATACTGTCCTTTCAGTACCGGGAAATGGATGTTCTTTGAAGAAATCTTCAACTTCGGCGGCTTGTTCTTCGGTTGTGAAGTTCTCAGTAATATATTTTGTCAATCGAGTTTTGAGGAAGAGACTCTGTAAATAAAAAAAAAAATGATTATAGAGATTATTCAATGTACTATGCTTATACATGATGTTTGTTTCTGTGGTAATTGAAGTTAAAAATTAATTGCTAATGAAACTAATGGGTATACCTTTACTTTTTTACCGAGTTTATATTCAAAATATATTGTTTAAAAATTATTTCTACAACTAGAAAAATGTTAAATGAAAAAAATGGTTCAACCGTCCAACATAATATAAAAAAAAAACAAGAAAAAAGATACACCTGGCCTGTAGTTGTGTTTTTAGGACTAGGGTTAAACAAAATACGATGTAATGTCTGAAGTAGTGTGAGGTCGTGACTTATTGTTCAATTCGATACACTAACTGCAGTGCATGGATGTAGTCAGGGGCGTATGCTGAAAAATATTACGGAAGGGGTTTTAGAAAAAAAAAACCCAATAAATTTATCCCTAAGAGTGTAGTCCGTGAAATGTGTACAACCTGGTGCAACGATGGTTGCTATGGTATAGAAATTCAAACAATAATTTCATAACGATATTTTGAACTGCCAAGTCTTCAAAGTTTGGAAAGCTCACTTTGAAATTAAAGAAAAAACACAAAAAAAAATCAAGCCCACCTCTAACTTGGGCAAAATTGCCACAGCAAAATTTAAAAAATATTAGTGTTTTCTAAATATTTTTCCTTACAAATTCTGAATAAATTATAAATAGGAATCTTGAAATCAAACGAAGTAAAAGTATCAAAGGTCCAGTGATTTTTCCAAAGTGTTGGGATCTGGATGTTAAAAGTATCATACCGTTAAGTTTTTGATAAAAGAAAATGTCTTATTGATCCTTCTAGTATTGCCAACCTAATCACGCTCTGTGGCTCACTTGGTTAAGTCGCACTCTACGATGCTAGTAATCTAGAGGTCCGGAGATCGAATCTCGGCGTGGTCCAACATTTTCCGTACTTGTGCGGATAGGAAATATATAGTGCTTGCAACATTGTATACACTCCGAAAAGATATGCAATGTCGGAGATGCTTCCTTCAATGCGTTACAAACTTCATGACAAAATTAATATACCCTTTCACTCTGTGAGCGAAGGGTATACAAATCATAAGAAACAAAACAAAAACTTTCTCCACGACATTTTGCAATCTCAAATCATCTAATGACTAAACTAATATGCACATTGATATGTGAATTTCGTTTGATTCAAATATTAGAAGTACTTACCGTATATTTTTCCACAAATAGGCCATAATTACTTTTGAAATAATCCCACACTAAATGCCGTCCTTTTGGATTTAATGCGACCGCAAGTAGAGCAAAAACTGAATCCTGATTTCGTACGTTCTCCTGAAAGTTACATTCACGGCGTGAGTAGTTATAACATAAAGTAAGCAATTGGAATAGAGATGGAACTCCATATACATTAAAATCTACTGGAAGACATTTTACCTTTGAGTGTGTGCTGTAAGTAACGTGTAAATACACGAAGATATCTTCCAGTATGTACACGTTACTAATAGCACACACTCAAACGTGAAATGGTTTTCAGTAGATTTTACTGTTATATGGATTTCCATCTCTATTCCAATTACTTACTTTATGATTATAATACCGTACACACACAAACACACGTAGGTTGTGCTTTTGGGAGAGAAAGTTGAATGGAAAATCTTTGATAAGATTAAATGACTACAATTTTCTGCTCCCAACCTTCAATTGACTTTACACCCCTACCACATGGTCTTACCGATAAAGCAAAATCAATTATTTTTCGAAGTATGTCGACATCATTAGCGCATCCAAGAGCATAGATGATTCGGTCTTTCTCTTCGTTGAATTCAGATGCGGTATACACTTCAATAAGCTTCTTGAAGGTCTTCTCGTCGCCGACCTTCATGGCAGCTCGGTAACATGTTGAACGTAGGTCAGCCGGAAGAATTGTCGTACCGTTCATATGTTGATCAAATCTTATAACGGACAAAGAATAATATGAATACAATAAAAAATTAGTAAAATGTCAAGGGAATGGCATATACCCAAATACCTTTTCTTCGCCTCGTCAATCGTCTTTGAACAATTGAATGATACTAAACGATTCAATAGCAAACACCGGAGAAAATTATCCATTTGATTCTCATCCGGTTTGGGGATCCAACCCAGTTTTTCGGAAACGGGAGTGAGCAGATTCACGGCAAACTGGTTCAGGTGACCATTTACATCGGTTTCGGCAAAGACTTGCTGAAGTTTGTCTAAACACTGTGTAATACACGACCATACGGTAAAGTTCGTTTCATTCTGAAAGGCTGTCATGAATTCCAGAATCTACGAGAAAGAAAAGTTAATTATGAATTAGAAATGGTTTTATGGCATGAAACGTACCGGAGCAGTAGACATTTTCCCCGCGAGAACCATTGCAAAGAGATCATCCAAGAGGCTTAGTCGATCTGGGGCCAAAAGCTTTTGCTCCATGATTGTTGGAATGAAATTCCTTAACATATCCTCGCTGTACTTGGTTCGAAAATAGCCAACACTGCCTGAGTTTAGCTTGATCCATGCATTAGCCGGTACCTTATCGAGAAAAATTTCCATAGATTTCTTATCCATGAGATAAGTTTTTTCGACAATACTACTCTCATCGTTATATCCGACAATTATCGGTATAAGCCAGAAGTGGCTGGCTTTCTCGCTCCCTTGACCGACAGTAAATTTCGACTGTGTCACGCTTAGGAATCGTTTCGAACCGTCTTCTTCCATATCAAGAGTGACAACCGGATATCCCATTTGCTTTGTCCACGTCGACATTATGTCCGAGATGGGCTTTTCGCTTACCTCACCAAGCGCGGACCATAGATCTTCCGTACATGCGTTTTTATATTTGTGTCTAGTCAGATAGAGATTCATTCCCTTCTTGAAAGCCTCCTCGCCCATATAACTGTACAGCATGCGAATAATGCTCGCACCCTTTTTGTAGCTAATTGTATCAAATATTTCGTCTAATTCGGACGGATGGTTTATTGGAATTTCAATGGGATGGGAGTTTTGTAAGGAGTCTAGATTGAGGGCAGTAGTGTACATGTCGGTTGCAAATTGTGTCCAAACATTATTCTCCGGAAAAATGTGATCAACGCAGAGGAATTCCACAAAACTGGCATACCCTTCGTTAAGCCATATATCCGTCCACCACTCCATAGTCACCAAATTGCCGAACCATTGATGTGCGATTTCGTGACTGACTGTTAATGCAATCGATTGTTTATGCAAAAGTGCTGAATTTTCTGGATCCACTAGAAGACGTACTTCGCGATACGTGATAAGACCCCAATTCTCCATGGCGCCGGCCGGAAAGTCTGCTATAGCAATTAAATCCATTTTGGGTAGCGGGTACGCAATATCGAAATAGTCCTTATAGTAGGGCAACGCTTTTGTAGCAACGTCGAGTGCAAACTTTCCTTGCTCTTTCTTTCCAAGCGGCGTGTATACTCGGACAAGGACACCATCCGCAGACTTTGCCTCCACATAATCATATTCGCCAATTACAAATGCCAGCAAGTACGTTGACATTACAGGCGTTGTCTCGTACTGTACTCTTTTCAAACCTTCGTTTATCTCTTGTTCAGTTTTGACTGGCATATTGGACAGCGCTGTCCGATTTGCGGGTGCAATGAGGGTGACATCGAATGTCGCCTTCAGGGCCGGTTCGTCCCAACATGGAAAACATCTTCTCGCATCTGTCGGACAGAATTGTGTCACTGCTGCATATCGTTCCTGGCCGTCCGAGGATAAATATTTGCTTCGATAAAATCCTTTCAGTTGATCGTTAATTTCTCCATTGAATTCAAAGAGGAGCGTTCTCTTGGCATGACCTTCTACCGGTTCTGGGAGATTTAATGTTAAAGTTTCATCTTTGGGATTCAGTTGGTAGTCGTCTAGCGAAATATCGTTGTCGGCGTCTTTAAAAGAAATGCTCTGTATTGTAAGGTCCAGCGAGTGAAGGACGATTTTATTAGTGGTTTCCTTTACCTAGAAACAAAAGAGAAGTTTAATGATAAATGAGGAAAGTATTGACCATAAAAGGAAAACAGTAATTTATGATTTCTTAGGATTTCTTTTAGAGATATGTAGTAAATATTAAATATTAAATATTTTTTTTACCCATTCAGTGTTTTCAGCCAGCCATTTAACCAAATGTCCCAGCAATATTAAACACACGTACACGAAAAGTTTCGAGAATTTCAAAGCAGTAATTGCAGTTGAAGAGATTTATTAGCGAAATGGAAATAGACTCTGCTATAAATATTTGATTATTATTTGGGAGAAGGATAAGATTGTATACGAATAATATGTAAGGAAAAGTTTTAATTAGAAACCCGATACTTTGTGGGTATGTGTAATTTGGAATATTCTTGGGGTCACATATGAAATTAAATATTCTCGGTTAAATGTGGTGAGGCTCCAAGATGCTCGTTATTTTACGAACAAAAATATATTTAGAAAAACAAAAACATTTTAAGCTTGTGTAAAAAATATTATAATTTGGATTTCCACGGGCTAAATTTAGTTGCAATGTCATATTATTAGTATAAGAGTAGGCACATTTTTACCGCAAGAGAGACGAATGGGATTTGTAGCTGAGAGGATTTTTGAAAGCGGGATTATGAACGGGCGGGATTTTATTTTTCAGCATTATGTAGGTATCCCAAGAATTTGTCGCGTACCTACTGGCAGATTGAACAACAAATGTTTAGTTTAAGTGTGAATGTTCGTCTATAAAATGCAGCACCCTATATACCGTTTTCATTAACGGATAATCTGATAAACATTTATATTCTGTCAAGCGATCTAATTTTTTTTCTTATCTGTATCGTAACCCCTTGTGGGGCATGTTTCGTTCACTCAGCTGTTTATAGGCTGTTTCGAGTCAACGTTACATTGCATATACAGGGTGTCCCGTTCATGGTGGAGAATCTTTTAATGGTAGATAGTGTGGCTCATTTGGGGAAAATTAATGTTCTACGAGACACCTCTATTTTGAACCGTTACAATGTAAAAGCACTTTTTGTAAATTGTGTCAAAATACCTGACTTGCCGAACTAAATCAAAATTTGCCAAACCACCAAACATGTCATCGGAGATATGACTTCAGTTTCCGAAACTACATAAAATTTCCTATAAAACGACACCTCGTCCGTTACGAAGGTGCTCGTATCTTCCGAGATACAACAGTTCAAACTTTGAAGAAATTTTAAAATCGGGTTTCCATGCAAAAATCAAATGATAAAATCGTAACGGTACTTTGAACTGACAAATCTGCAAAGTTGAAAAAAGTTGCCTCATTATGTAAGCTCTCGAACGACATATAAAAATTAAGGGCTCACGATTTGAAAATTTGCGAATTTAACGTTTCAAAGGTAAAAAAATGTGGTTTTCGTGTAATGCAAATCATCTCATATGATGAAGATAAATTTGTACGATCAACACAGTTCATTTTGTTGGGTGAAAAAACTTACACGAAAACCACATTTTTTTACCTTTGAAACGTTAAATTCGCAAATTTTCAAATCGTGAGCCCTTAATTTTTATATGTCGTTCGAGAGCTTACATAATGAGGCAACTTTTTTCAACTTTGCAGATTTGTCAGTTCAAAGTACCGTTACGATTTTATCATTTGAATTTTGCATGAAAACCCGATTTTAAAATTTCTTCAAAGTTTGAACTGGTGTATCTCGGAAGATACGAGCACCTTCGTAACGGACGAGGTGTCGTTTTATAGAAAATTTTATGTAGTTTCGGAAAGTGAAGTCATATCTCGGATGACATGTTTGGTGGTTTGGCAAATTTTGATTTAGTTCGGCAAGTCAGGTATTTTGACACAATTTACAAAAAGTGTTTTTACATTGTAACGGTTCAAAATAGAGGTGTCTCGTAGAACATTAATTTTCCCCAAATGAGCCACACTATCTACCATTTAAAGATTCTCCACCATGAACGGGACACCCTGTATAGTATGAGAAAATTAAGCCAAAATATGGCCATCGAACGGCAAAAATTCTTCATCAGATTTTTTTTTTGCATGATGGTTGCGGATGAGCCCCAAATTATGGGAAAAAAGTCCCAACCGATTGGAGGTCGAACCTTAAAAAAGGGGGAAAGGGGGCCTGTTTTGTTTTTTTGCGATTATTTTAAAAAACTACAAGATACAGAAAAATGGTATGAGAACGAAAAAAACTACATAAAATTATCTTGGCAATGTTATAAAACACATTAGAGTTTAATTGAATATTTCGGCGCTAGACTAAAAAATAAATTAGAATATTTTCATTTTAGACCTTTTTCATAAGCTCCATAACTTTTGAAAGAATGCTAGTTCAGCCATAAAATTTTGAAAAAAATCAATGAGGCCGTCAGTCTTAATCTGAAGTTAGTGGCAAAATTATTATTATTAATTATTAACTTATAACAATTTTGACATTTCCAGTTTCAGCTGCCCTACCTCTGAATGAAACTATACAAGGGTCATAGTTTTCTACTGTATACCTTCTGTGTAGTGCCTTCCTGGGCTCTAGGCCTTTTCAACCTTCAGAAGAACAGCAACATATCGCAATTTTCCGAGTACTGAGTCGCTCACTCATTGTTGATCAAATTTCTTCATAAATTACTTCAATGACGGGTTAGCACCTCAGTGAAATCATAGTCCGTCCCATGATTAATTCTAAAACTGTTTTGCAACGAAATTTTTGTTGGGAAGTTACGGATACAGGTTCTGCACCCTAAAATACACTATGTACAAGAAAAATGTAACTTTTGTGACCAAAAAAAAACCGTTCAATCTCAAAATTTTATTCATAATATGGAACTATGTTATAAATGGCAAATTTAAATTCTTCATTACCGTAACTCCTAATGGAGCATGGTGCGTTGATGACGACCGTGTGTAGTGTGTAGTCATCAACGTTACAAAGACAACTGAATTCGGAGTGTGATACGGTTGACAGCCATACCACTTCCTAGTCGCATTGTTAGTTTATTATTCTACGATAAGAATATTTCTTATCATCTTCTTCTGAATAATAAACTTGCGACGAGTCGTGCCGAGTTTGGAAACTCGTTTCTCTATGAGTGTCTATTTCACAGAGTGGCGACCGAACGATCACGGCCACAGAGCACGACAATTGTCGTAATACCATAAAGTAAGTAATTGGAATAGAGATGGAACTCGATATAACATTAAAATCTGCTGGAAAACATTTTACCTTTGAGTGTGTGCTGTAAGTAACGTGTACAGGAAGATATCTTCTTACAGCACAGACTCAAAGGTTAAATGTTTTTCAGTAGATTTTAATTTTAATGTTATATGGAGTTCCATCTCTATTCCAGTTTGCAACGCACAGAAGGAAGCACCTCCGAATCCGAATATATAAAGTATATACAGGTTGTCCCATTCATGGTGGAGGATATTTTAATGGTAGGTAGTGTGACTTATTTCGGGGAAATTAATGTACAGCGGGACCCTTTCCCCTTTATTTTAAACCGTTACAATGTAATAGCATTTTTTGTCAAAATGCCCGACTTGCCAAACTAAATCAAAATTTGCCCCACCACCAAATATTTCATCCGAGATATGACTTCACTTTCTGAAACTACTCGTACCTAAACATAAAATTTCCAATAAACAACACCTCGCCCGTTACGAAGTTGCTCGTATCTTCCGAGATACAAATTTACAGAAATTTTAAAATTGGTTTTTGAAACCGCTTATTGATTCGATAAAAATAGTCCACAAAATGCTTATAAGTAGTAACAGTCACCTCTCAAAGATAAAAACTCAATAACTCGGACAATCCGATATCACGGATAACTGGATAATTAGAATTTCTCGATAATTCGTATATTTGATGCCTGATTTTACAATAAGTCGAGGAAAACTTTCAAATTGAAGTGGAACTAATTAGGGACACCGATGATGACGGCTAACATTCTATAAATTGAAGAGTTGAGTAGAAAACTTTTTTGGGGGAAGCAGGGGGCATGGTCCCATAGTACGATTCCATTTCTTTTTAACTTTTTTGTTATTTCGGTAAAGACACATTAATAGAGGGTGTTTTTTTTAAAGAATGATAGAACTTCAAATTGAAAAAAGACACAAAATATTAACTTTTAGTCAATTTTTTTGTTTTATTGGAATGATAAATGTCATACATTTAACATTTGAAAACGATTTCAGGCATATGGCCACCAAGGCTGTCCTTGACGAAGCGCATTCTTGACGTCCAATTCTGGACCACTTTTTCGAGTACTTCTGGCCGTATGTCACCAATAACGCGAACAATGTTGGCCTCCAAGGCCTCAATTGTTGCTGGTTTATCAGAATAAACCTGTGATTTAACGTAACCCCACAGGAAATAATCGAGAGGTGTTAAATCGTACGACCTTGAAGGCCAATTGACAGGCCAATTTCTTTACATCAATTTATCACCACATTTTGATTTTAATGATGATTGATTTTTTTGATGGTTTCTTCGACGTGTTGGTGTTATTGCATCATTTAGAGAGTACGTGGTACCAAATCTATTCACAATTCGACGGTTGGCTTGCTCAGATGGACGATTATGTATACCATAAAAAGTCGCCTATAAGTTGCGCGAATCGACAACTGATTTTCGAAGTAAATATTGATAATTTGGAAGCATGTTTCAGCCGTGAATCTAAACATTATGATTTGTCAGAGTATACTGAAATAAAAAACAAAAAAATGGATTTAGATTTAATATTTTTTTTTTCAATTTGAAGTTCTATCATTCTTAAAAAAACACCCTTTACAATGTTTTATGTATGTATAATTGGTGTACAAAAAATGCCCTATGACCCCATGGTCCGATTTCATTAATTTTGCTTTGGGACATCAATAGAAAAACATTTCCATGAGGTTTGGTTGAAATCGGTGCCCCAATAAAAAAAAATTCTTAGAACAACCTCATTTGGGAGTTGGGTTTGTATGTATGGCAGCCTCATGGCCCCATCGTTCGTTTTCATCCATTTTTACTTATCTTTTGTGAAATCAATCAATCCATGTATATGAAGTTTGGTTAATATTGGTTCATAAAGAAAACAATTTTTCTTAGAAGAACTTAAATTGGGGAGCTAGGTTTGTATGGCAGCCAAATTCGGTGATTTAAACATACAAGCAGCCTGCAGCAATAATAAGCAAGTGTGCAAAATTTCAGCTTGCTTCCTTCAATACCCGCCGAGTAAAATGCGTTGCAACAGACAGACAGACGGACGTCGCCAATCGACACCCCAAGTCATACTGATCATATATACTTTTCATATGGTCGGAGATGCTTCCTTCAATGCGTTACAAACTTCATTACAAAGTTGACACCGACCAGAAGAAAAATATTTTTTTTTTGGAAAGCTCTGAAAAAGGACATAAAAGGACACTAATTAGCCATTAATTCTAGGTTTGTATGCAGGGTGTCATATCGAAGGAGACGTTGAGTACATTGCATCTCCGGTATTTGTTTACTGTTTCAAAGACTCCAAACGGAGTAAATTTGTTATCTGTCTGATTGGAAAAAGCTTGAAACGCCATATAAAAGGGAATGTCGAGTATATGATATTTCAGGTCATTCTAATCTATAGAAATTAGTAATTCTATTGCTCATTTTGCTAAGAAAGCGGAAAGGTTTACAAACGTGTCCTTTTTGGGACCTTCCAGATTCTTTAGAAACATGAATGGAAGAATCTTCAGTTAATATAGATTCTAAAAAGTTAAAGAAGTAGTGGCAACTTCAAATATTTGCATAGTTATGGCTTTGAAAGATTCAGATGATAAATTACAGAAAACACGAAAACTTTTCGCAAGGTTCTTGAAACTGGAAAATACCGAATATGTATGTAATGTACTCGACGATCTCTTTGATCTAACACCCCGCATATCCACGTTCTTTCAATGGATTAATTAGTGTCCTTTCATGTCTTTTTCGGAGCTTTCCAATCAAATATTTTCTTAGCAAAGTTAATGGTAGAATCTTTAGTTATTATAGATTCTAAATTGGCAACTTGAAAAATTCGCGTAGCTTTGAAATGATACAGATGGCAAGTTACGGGAAACACAATTTTTCATTTGAGCCCTATTTCTCCTTTGAGGGTCTTCGAGACAAGTAAAATTTTTCTTAGCAAAATGAGTTTGACTCCTGGCAGCCCACTGAATCGAAAACAACCAAAATAAGCCTAACTCTATTTTTTTTTCTATTTGGAGGACTGAATTTGAATATTTTGACTGGTCTAATAGTTTAGCATGACATTAAAATATTGACCCAAACATAATAAAAACATTATCGACACTCACCTCTAGATGTACGGTTACCTTTCCATCAAATGTGAACTTCTCTAAATTCGGTCGTATCTCAATATCATAGTGAACGGGCACAACATTCCTGGGCAATCGCGAGAATTCACTGGCGGACATGGTTCTAAACAGTTTGAAATTGAAGAAATTAATTGAAAATTCAGCAAAACCACAGCAAAACTAAACTCAACAATCACTCGCCCATCCGAACAACTGTCAAAAGCCGTAAGAGTGAGAAACTAAGAAGCACAAGATAAGCGAACGAACAGCTAGCTACAGCCCACAGCAAGCCTCTTAACTTTTTCTAGATTGTGAGCAGCTCATGATAATAAGAGCTAAGAAAAGCTCACCGCTTGTGTGACCATAAACAAATGCCGGCCGGTCAAATGATATATAGTATGTATGTATATGTATCTTTCTTTGCTTGTTGTTGCTAGTGGCTAGTCATTCAAAGTTGTTATTGGATTATTGCATGCTAGCACGCTAGCACAGTACTAGCTATTGCTTTTACGAAAGATACGATGATTAAAAATAAAACATGAAATACACAGCCGCTCACCAAAATAGTCCCAACAGTTATGTGTGGGCCTGGGCTGGGGTCCCCCTATAATCAAAAATTTTGCTTGTAGCCGGCTATAACCACCGCCGTCTCTATATTAAGGCCGCAATGTAGAAATGTTTGGTATATGTATTACGCTTTCAGGTCCCCAAGCAGTGGCGGCTCGTGACCCCCTAAATTGGGGGTTCACATCTGAAACAAACTAGAGGGCCTAATTTTTCAAAATTATGTGAATACCTAACTTCAGTAAACCTTGTACTTTGCACCATTTTGTACCTCTTTTTTAATTGAAGAATTTTCTTTTTGGCTTCATTAGCTTTTTTTATACAAATAGAGATTTTTTGTGGTTATTAAATTTTAGGCCAATAAAAATGATCGAATTTAGTAAGATAAGAAGCGTAATATCTTGAACTACAACAAAAAATAAATTAATATTTAATTTCAGCTAATATAGTTAGATAGAAACGGTTTTTTTTCACTATGCATGTTAATTCAATAAATTAAAAATTCATTTTTTTTTCAATTATTTCTCGAATAATAGATAGACAAAAGTAAATATCAGAGTTCTAGTTCCAAACATTCATTTTTGAACCACTCATATCATTGTATCAAATTATGCATCAGATTTTTTTAACGGATTTTAATCAGAGCACATACATAATCAGCAATACATACTAAGAATATAGCTCTAAAATTGTGTGCAAAAATTGTACAACATGGGTTAAACAATTTTTAATTACAAAATACTACTTAATCACGATTATTTTGTTGGTAACACTACATCATCCATACATGTTTCCAAATTAGAAATATAAATTTGTAAATATTGTTTACTACATAGCCATACTTAATACGAGTACATTCGTCATTACTTTTGCCTTATTTAAATTTATGTGCCCATACCTTTCCACATAAAGAAGAAAAAACTGAGCAATTAATATGATGTAATCATAAATATTCATACAAGCAATGCAAAATGCATCAATTCACAACAAATCAACCGAAAAAACATCACCGATTCTGAAGCTCGCACGCAATTCTTCCACTGTTCGCACATATTTTGTGTGCTCCTATGCCAGCGAGTCTGCGTCGATTGATACTATGGGACATCGCATAGGATCGTATGGAAACGGATGATGGGTACAAGCAACTCTAACCGCACGTGCGATTAGAGAATAGGTGGCTTGTTCTTTGACTTGTGTTACCAATATTTCGGTTACTGTTCGCGGGTTTAAGATACATGTTCGAGCCAAGGATGATGACCAGGAGCTGCAAAACAGGAAGAATTAAGAACGCTCACTATACAAAGAACTCACGACACTCACCTTCCGATTGACAGCTCGTCGCCGGCATTTAATCCACGATCCGCGGTGCACCCACATCCAGCGCACATCCTTTTGTCCGCTGAAATCCTCGAAGTATCCTGAAATGAAACACCATATGGATTAATAAATGAATCTATGCTGAGCAAATCTTCGATTGCACCACTCACAAGATTGTAAACAAACCTAAACTACACACAAAGTAACAGCACGATCAGCTGACGACATCTAGTACATAAGCAACAAAAACAAAGCATGCAACATGCTCCGATGCATCGTTGCAATTATAGTATATAAGAAGTATATAAGTAAAACTTGAATTTGAATTCTGTTAGATGGACAAGTTCTCCTAAGAATTAAGTAGAATTTAACGCGGCACTTCATTCCGAGAAGCTGTTGAAAATAGTCGTGACTAAATTACAGATTTTGGAAACCTTTTGATTGATCTTGCTTGCCGTTTGATTACGATTTGATCTATTGATTTTGGAATTTGTGTATTATGATTTGTGATAAATTGTGCTTAGTACCTTAATATAGATATTACAAAAACTCCACGTGTGTGTTGTGATTTGCATTTCTCCTGTACCAAGGAGTGGTCCGTCGAGCGGTAAAACCCCTCAAAATGTGGGGCGCAATGTGTGGGGTTTTACCGCTCGACGGACCACTCCTTGGTACAGCCCAAGTAACAATTTCATCCCTATAGTTCTTCGTGGAATATTTTCTTCAAACGATAATAGGGGCATTTTACAGGGTATAAACACTGAATAATAGTCCAATAATGGCATTTGGCGCCGTTTTTTTATCCAATTGAACCTTATTGTAGCACTGAATTACACTTTGAAAGAGACATATATCATATGTGTTATGTCATCATTTTCTGTCATTTTCTCGCGTTTGCAAAAAAAAAAGAAAAAAATTCCCGCAGCCAGCGTCGAACCAGCGACTGTCGCACGCCAGTCCGACGCCCTAACCATTCGGCCAACCTCACATATAGTTACCATTGCTCGTAAACACTACAAGTGCTCAACTCTTCTTCATCGACCCTTCTGCAATGTACCTTCTTCTTTATATGTCAATCAGTTGAAGTTGAATAAATCCACACATTCATTAATAAAATGCAGACATTTTCTTTGCTGAGATTATTTTAATTGATTCATAAGTTAACAAGGAGTGAGAAAATGTTCGTTTCATGCAATATTTCAATGAATTCAATTTAAGAAATGTGGTATTCCAGAGCACTTCATAAGTGTCAATTCTTTAAAAAATCACAAAGTCCATCCTTCCATAAAACTACGCTGAACAATATACGAATGTCACACTATAAAACTGACACCGACTGTGCTATAGAAGAATATATGCATGTGTGTGAGTTAACTTAGAGAGACTATTGCATGTGTGTGGTGTATCATCCAATAAACACAAGAGTGGAGTATTTAAAGGAGTATCTTTTTAGGTTAAGGTTTAGAGACAGTTTTATCGAAGTTTTTTACCACCATCTTTAAATTTACTCCATAATGATGATAGAAGCTTTCCGGAAAATACTTTAAGGATGTTTTATCGGATCAAGATATTACTTTAAGAGATGTCACACGATAAATGAATTTCGTGGTACTATATGCGTGCTACAGTGTGAAGTGCTTCTTTAAAGCAAACGAATTGTTGCTTGGGAGGAGAAATGCAAATCACAACACACACGTGGAGTTTTTGTAATATCTATATTAAGGTACTAAGCACAATTTATCACAAATCATAATACACAAATTCCAAAATCAATAGATCAAATCGTATTCAAACGGCAAGCAAGATCAATCAAAAGGTTTCCAAAATCTGTAATTTAGTCACGACTATTTTCAACGGCTTCTCGGAATGAAGTGCCGCGTTAAATTCTACTTAATTCTTAGGAGAACTTGTCCATCTAACAGAATTCAAATTCAAGTTTTACTTATATACTTCTTATATACTATAATTGCAACGATGCATCGGAGCATGTTGCATGCTTTGTTTTTGTTGCTTATGTACTAGATGTCGTCAGCTGATCGTGCTGTCACTTTGTGTGTAGTTTAAGTTTGTTTACAATCTTGTGAGTGGTGCAATCGAAGATTTGCTCAGCATAGATTCATTTATTAATCCATATGGTGTTTCATTTCAGGATACTTCGAGGATTTCAGCGGACAAAAGGATGTGCGCTGGATGTGGGTGCACCGCGGATCGTGGATTAAATGCCGGCGACGTGCTGTCAATCGGAAGGTGAGTGTCGTGAGTTCTTTGTATAGTGAGCGTTCTTAATTCTTCCTGTTTTGCAGCTCCTGGTCATCATCCTTGGCTCGAACAATACATGACATCGATTTTTAAATAAATTTGAAGTTTTGCTTTAAATTCTATGATATAAAATTTTAGGTAGGAAAGCAATTTTACGATGTGATGGTTATGATGAGCGTAGGGGGTTCACGTGCTCCTAAAGAGTAACCGCCACTGTCCCCAAGGGAAATTTTTGATGTTTCCGATATTTTCCGCGGAACATTACGCTATCAGCTTCGCAAGAAGAATTTTCTTGTTCTTGTTATCGACACTGGCGACCAGCGCCCGCTCTAGCACTTACGCCGCCCCGGGCAAGAGGACAAATTGCCGCCTCTTAGGTGCTTGACCAGGCAGATTGATAGTAGGTAATATGTACGTCGATTTCTTCAGTATTGAACGTCCGTGGTTTATTTCTCTAGAGAATCATGGGTGTAGCCCAGGAGTTTGGGGAAGCAGGGCAGGGATTGGCACTTCACCCTCCCTCCTCCTGGCCAATGATCTCAATGTCTTACTGCTGTACTACCTCATAAAAAATCGATGCTCTACGTAAGAAAAATTTCGCCTTGTCTCAATCGCAATTTTAAGAAATATTTCAGTCTGGTGGTCTCGGTTATTCCGAGACAGAAATTCTAAAAGTGTAACATCCGCATCCGCAATTCTATTGAGATAGTTTTAGGCATTTGATATCCGAAACTTGAACACCCACATGTAGGTGTCATTAACATCATAATATGCATATCCTATACGCGTCTGTGCGACCTAGACTTTCGAAATTTAAATTATTCCCTAAGTGACATCCTAAGTTCTCTTTGTGAGGATCCTAACCACCTATGTATGCGATCATCTTGACCAACCAACCTCAAGAAAATATTCCGCCACCAAAAAGCTCATATTATCCGTGTTTCATCCCTCCATGTCTTTATAGAGTTTTTGATGTTCGCCATGTTTTACCGTTAGAATAAATGTTACGTCAACGAACTTTTCTTTGGGAAGTTAATGGATTTAAAATCATTTCGTCTGAAAGGGATAAATTAAGTGACAAAGGTCATGGTGATGTATTCAGGATCATGGGTTTTACATGCAGACGCCATTAATCGTTAAAAGAAAAACGTCGCTCTGGATTTACCTTTCTAACATTTTTAACCCTTTTTCTAAAAATATTTTTTTGTCATATAGTTTAATTACATACCCTCGTACCGCTAAAAAAATCCGGGCTGGGAGCATGATTTTGAAAAAAAAAATGTATGTCTTGAGGAAATCCAACCTACGCCCCTGCTGAGAATTTTTATAAAGAAGAACGTCAGAGCTAGCTAAATCGGGAGAATCAAGCCAAGTCCTGATTTGGTATGTCCGAAAAAAGGAAGTACTGCTATTGCAGCTCTGGTAATATGTACTGTGATTCCATCCCTCATCTTGCTGAAACCCAAACAACTTCGTTAGAAATTTGTCTTTTAAATCCTAGATGAATCAATGTAATTGGAACCAACTGAGGCGGTCCATCCACGAGGAGATCGGACAAATTGAGATTCAATTCCTGCCTCGTGCATGGGTATGAAATTTCTCACAGGAGAGTTTGTTTTAATCGCATTTATGTGTTTATAGTGTAGTTACTACGTGATCACCTTAGTACATCAGATTGCAAAATGTGGTGGAGACAAATGGGGTGGGGTGCTGAGCACGAATCCGGAGCTTCCCACCAAACTTTCGTTGCGGAACAGGGTCAAAATCTCGAAAAACCCTAAAATGTTTGCTGTTTTCCCGTTATTCGGCCCCTAATTCTGAAACTATTTAGTTTTGCGGAAAACTCTCCATGAGTATTTTAGAGAGCACATAATTGCGCGTCCAAAGAGACATAAATGTTATAAATCCGTAGAGCGGTATTACTACAATGGATAATTTAAATTTGCCATTTTTAACATAGTTGTATTTTATGAATAAAATTTTGAGATTGAACGGTTTTTCATTTTTGGTCGCAAAAGTTGCATTTTTCTTGTACATTATGTATTTTGGAGTGCAGAACCTGAATTTGTAACTTCCCATTAAAATTTCGTTGCAAAACAGGGTCAAAATTGCAAAAAAACGCCAAAAAAATGACTATCGATTGTAGCATTACCGCATAACACATTTTAATGATTAATGGCGCGTTGGACCCGCAATTATGTTTTCTCTAATATTTTAATGGACAGGTTTTCGGAGAAATGTACTATTTCGGAGTTATAAACAAAAAAAAACGGGAAAACTCCGAAAATTTTTGTTTTTTTCGCGGTTTTGACCCTGTTCCGCAACGAAATTTTAGTGGGAAGCTCCGGATTCGAACTCAGCACCCCAAAAAACATAAGAAACCAAAAAAAAATTTCTCCACCACACTTTGCAATCTGAAATCACCTAGGAACTACACTATTAGTGTTTATACGACTCATTATTTTTCATTTAATATAAATTTCTCTGGCGGTTTAATATTTTTTTAGGGGACGTGCTCTCCTCCGATTCAATAGACTAAAATAAAGTTTTTGCGACGTATCGCATCAATAATAAGATTACGTTCTATAATTTCGTCCTCTATTCAAAAATTAGGTGGCCCTCCCCTTTGGTAAGAACAAGGGATCATAGAAGGTTCAAATATAATCCTTAATGCTGGTCAAAAGAAGAGGTACTAAATCTTCAATTGGAGCACGAAATTAGCACATGAATCTTCAATTTCTGTTTTAAAGTAAAACTTGATTACCGCATAACTTGAGCGAATTGACCCACTTCGGAAGTAGGGCGGGTGTTGGCATCACAGACGTACAATTTACGCAACTCTAAAGGTACGTGTTCGTAGAGACAATTCATGTGATGATCGCTCAGCGTTCGTAGTTTTGCATCCAATTTCGAGCCGTATTTAAATATTTTTTGAATGGTTCTACTATCCTATTATCGGCTTTGGACTAAAGGAACATGTCTGTATAGAAAATATACCCATATAGTGCTCAAAACCGGTGGTTTAACTTTGATCGCTGAGCGATGATCCCATGAGTCGTCTCTACGAACACAAACCTTTACTGAGCATTTTAGGATTCTAAATACAGCACTTTGTATCAATTGCCTTCAAAGCCTCGCAAGGACTTTGCATCTTCAAAACACAACTTTCAACTTTTTATTTCATCTAGGTTTCGTTTCCACTAAATGGGAATTTCCTTCTGGCTTTTATCAACTTTTTTTTATTAGAGTGCTAGCCAAAAGCCGCCCCTAAAATTTGGCGCCCCGGGCGACCGCCCGGCTTGCCCCCCCCCTTAGAGCGGGCGCTGCTGACACAAAAGTTCCCCCTATGAGAGCGGATAGCAGAACATGCCGCGGACGGTAAGATAAGTGTCGCTAGTGTCGTTAACAAGAACAAGAAAATTCTTCTTGCGAAGCTGATAGCGTAATCTTCCAAAATTTCCCTTGGGGACCTGAAAGCGTAATGTACCAATGATGGTCCAAATGTCTAATTTGGAATTCGTGATAATGATCAGTGCCGGATTAACCACGTGGCAGAAGGTGGCAAATGCCACGGGCCCCGCGCTTTGGGGGGCCCCGCGTTTTTCTCAAACAAAAATTATAACAACCAAGATGCTTCGAAATTGTTATAGCACTTTATCGTTTAGCAATTTACGCTAGGGTGTTCCAAAATTACAGCAAGGTTTGTATTGCATAAAAATACAGAAATATTTCTTTCTAAAGCTAGTACTGAGATCGAGAGTAAAATTTTTGTCCGCTGCGATTTTTTCAATGAAAATGTATTCATACTGTCGTGGAATATGTGAAGAATGTTGGGGAATTCCATACGCTGCAATCCGAAAACAGTTCCATAATTTTTCTCGGCCATTTTATATATTTTTTTCCGATTCCCCAAATAACCGGGGAATCGAAAAATAATACATAAAATGGCCGAGGAGAATTATGGATTGTAGCTTATGGAATCCCCCACCGTTTGTGACATATTCGACGACAGTAAGTACGCATTTTTATTGATAAAATCGCAGCGGGAAGAGTTTCACTCTCGATCTTAATTCTGCCCATAATTCATGATAGCATTCCCGTAAACCTACGTCCACATTGTTTCAGATTCACGTTCTAGCGAGAAATAAGATTTTTGGAGTCCATGTTAGGAAATGTGCTTGCATACATCCATAGAATTAAGAAATTACAAATGTATCTCTCATGTACAGTGGCGTACCGCTTTAAACGTTATGAAAAGTGCGGCAAAAATACCTGTTTAAAAAATGATTCAAAATGCTTTCTCAAAAATGTTGGTTTTCATTGAAGTGTGTAAATTTTCGATTTTTTTTATTAAAAACCGTAAAACCGAATTAATGTAGAAGATGTTAACGTGAATTTGGCTTTCTGGTATATGTGCTACGTGAGTATCTTTATTGTGGGCATCTTCTAGCTAGATGTTTGGTTGTCAGTTCTTATGAACCTGAGTAAACCTGAAAAAGGACAATTCAATCGAAAGCTATATTAATAGGAAACACTTATATAATGAAATAATTTTCCATTTTTTATTACTTTTCGGAAAATGTGAAATCTTTAAATTTTTAGAGGTCGTCCAAAAAGGGACTTCTAACATCAATTCATCTTTGTCGAATAAGTACAGTTTGTCTACAGAAATTCGGTTTAACTAATTAAAATAAAAAATAAAAATGCTGGCAAACTCACACACGTCAATGAAAAACATTTTTTGAAACAATTTTCAAAACAGATAATACTGTCCCCATTTCCGTAATTGATGGGATGGGAATATTCTCACGGGTTGAATTAAAACACCTTGGAGTTTCTCTCGACACGTTTATTCCGCACAATGTATAACCCGCGAAAGAGCCAAGGCAAACGTCAACGTAGATTGACAAGTTGTTATTCGTTAAGTAGTGGGTGCGTTCACAATATAGACGTTTTTATAACAGTTATGCTTTTTTGATTTTTTTTCCCGCTAGAACAGTGGTTCCCAATTTTTTGTAGCTCGTGCCTCCAGTTGCGAGATCTGCTGATCGTGGCACCCCCTGAGAAAATGTTGGCCAAAAACCGAAAATAGATGCAAAAATAGCCTTGGGCAAGGAATGCTTTTAATTTTGGACATAAGTTTCGAATCCATTGTTGCAATTTAAATTGTTTGAACATTGTGAGTTCGGCCATCGTCATGGCTTTAGTGATATGTCGAGCAGCAAAATTGATATTAATATTACTGGAGCGACCAAAATCCGTAATTTCCAAAGACTATAGCTGGCTGATGCGGTTCAAATGAGCCATATCAAATAGGCCCCGCGCTCTACATATGCCACGAGCCCCGCGCTTGCTTAATCCGGCACTGATAATGATGGTAAATTTTCGGCATAATGACGTATTTGCGTCATTCGAAGTTAAAGTGTGTCAAGCTTGTAATTTGGAATTCGTGGTAATGATGGTAAATTTTCGTCATAATGACGTATTTGCGTCATTCGAAGATATGTGTGTCAATGTTATTATTTACATATTTGCAAAATCTAAAACCATTTTTTTACATGGAGCTCGTTACCCCAAACAACGCGGGATATAGCAAAAAACGAACCTTTGAAAAATAACAATTCAAAATGTTGAATGTTTCATAATGGTGGCTTTCGATTTTACAAATAAATAATCGTCTTTTCTGATAATATCCATCAAATCTGAAGAAACGATACCGAGGTTAATTTCGGGACGGCCGAAATTTGGATACCCTTCGCTCTCCTCGGGCTAAAAGTTTTTTCGGGCGTACCTACGACTTGTTCCCCCTCCCATTCTTTTCCTTCCGTCTTCACAAAAGGTCCGTTGCGTCGACAAAACAATATTTGTGTGGGGTTTGGTTGAATTAAGTGGGCAAATAAAAATATTTACTCAGAAAGTTTTATTGGGGGATGCGGGAGCATGGCCCCATAGAACGATTCCATTTGTTTTGATCTTTTTTGTTGCTTTGATAAGGAGAGGTTTTGTGAAATTGGTGTAAAAAAATGTTTCTTGGAAGAACCAAAATGGGGGGTTGGGTTTATATGGTTGGCCCATGACCCCACTGTCCGATTTGATTCATTCTTACATATGTATGTTTTTTGTCATCAATATAAATACATTTGTTTGAAATTTGGTTGAAAGTGGTGCACAAATAAAAAAGTTTTTCATAGAAGAACCTAATTTGGGGGGTTGGGTTTGTATGGCAGCCCCATGACCCCATTGTCCGATTTTACCAATTGAAACATACAAACTGCCTGCAGCAAAAAGAAGCATTTTTGCAAAATTTCATCTTCATAACTTTTAAATTGGCCGAGTAAAACGCGTCGCAAGAGACGGACGTTACAAACTTCATGAGAAAGTAAATATACTATGAGCGAAGGGTATAAAAATACCGAGCGTGCAGAGGGTTGCGCCCTAAATACCACGTGTTTTTTTTTTAGAATTTTGATGCGTACGTAATACTTGTTGTACTTTATCCTTTTTGGGTAATAAATCATAAATAAACCTAAACTAATTTTAATTCTGCCAGTAAATCTTTTTTTGAATTGGTTTAAATAAAAGCGTTGCAGAATGAAAGGCGCAAGCCTTTTTTTAGATAGACCAATCCAAAAATAGATTTACTACTTTTCCCGTTTTAAGTGAAGCTACTTAACGGCAAATTCACACATAATTTTGATTTATAATTTCTACGGAGCTCTCAGCCGAAAACGAATTGCAATCCTGAGGATATGGCTACAGATACAATAAGTCAATTAATTAGCTCTATCTCCGTTACCGTTATACCAAACTAACAAAGAATACCCGATAGGAAATGTCTTCGATGAGCCCTTTGATATGACTACCAACACACGTTTCTCCGATAAATAGTAAAAAAATTGTTACGATTTCATTTCCATTAATTAGTTAATACCTAAAACGAAAACAAAAAGATGTACTATTAGAAAGGTTAGTTTGGCGGCGTTTGGCGTTTGGATGGCGTATTTGAGTCATTCATCATCTTGTGATCCGCCATCCGAAGCTTTCCTGACATCCGCCTTGGTTATCCCAGAAATACTCTGAGTCATCTTCATCCAGCATCCTGTGATCCGCCATCCACTCTGTTGACATCCGCCCTGGTTAACCTAGAAATACCAACATCCACAAAGAAAAGTACTCTTATACAAAGAATAAAGGATACTTATCTGAAATCGCATCCTCGATTTGTGGCAAGATCATGTTTTCCGAATATCCAACTTTTAATGGGCTGGAATACCGGAAATCCAACGCTCCGCGACCTAGAAAGTAACACAATAATAATAAACACAAATATTATAGTTGAAATAGATTGGATGCGTCAGCATTGGCATCAGCAGAAAAATTTCAATTTAGAACACACGCATTTGCCTTTGATGACATTGACAGCAGCAGCCGCGGCAGAAGCATTTTTTCTGCTTAAATTGTCCATTAAATTGTCATAATGGCATAAGTAATTAAGGACCTTCAAACGTGCGGAAGTGACCGACAAACACCGACAAACGACGAGGAATCGTAAGTAAAAAAAAACAAGATAAATCCCGTTTTAATACCTTTTTAATAGTTAATTACATTTCATATGTCAAACTTTGGTAGCCCCTAATTAATTAATTAAGGACCGACAAATCTTTTTAATTGACCGACAATCACCGACAAACGATTTCCTATCGATCTAAATAAAAAAAATCAAATTCGCGATGGTGAGGGTCCAAACTTCACATAACTGTATGGATATATCTCTCCGTTGAATATGTGTGCGAGAATTTTATTCTCTCGTTGCAGGCTGAGAGCATTGCTAACCAATGGGCCTGTCTACACGCGAAAAAGAACAAGACAAACACAATGTGTTTTGAATGACAGCCGACTAGTCACGAACTGGACACTGGATTTCACATACTAATTTATAACATAAAATGTATAAATATACACTTACCGGATCTTACAAATACACTGCGTGACACCCGCGAATAAAAAACTGTGAAAAAACTGCGCGTTTTACTAAATTTTGTTACATTCACATTCGCGAAATTTGTAAACGATTTGTCGGCTCCGCTCGTGTCGGTTGAATGAAAATTGAGCAAAAATTCAGCCGACCGTTCACGACGTGTTCTCTAAACTACAACACGCACTTTATGACATAAAATGAAAAAAAAAAAACGCTCTTGCACACCATTTCAAATGCATTTGCCTACATCTGGGAAAAATAGATTCAAAGTAAACAGTATTTACCACTTTACATCCAGTAGTTTTTACTTGGAAAATTTGACAGGAAATGATTCGGCTATCATCGTGTAATCAACATTCTAAAGAGAACTAGGTGGCTTCGCCCCCTGCTCGCTTCGCTCGCCAACCCCCGGGGCCGACGCTAATTTCGGACGCGGCCGAAATTCGGATACCCTTCGCTTGGGCTAAAAGTTTTTTTCGGGCGTACCTATGACTTGTATTTAATCCCCTTCCTCATTCTTTTTCTTCCGTCTTGACAAAAATTTTGGGCTTGGTTGAAATAAGTGGGCAAATAAAAATATTTACTCGGAAAATTTTATTGGGGTTGCCGGAGCATGACCCCACAGTACGATTCCATTCGTTTTGAACTTTGTAGTTGCTTTTATAAAGACACATTAATTCAATTTTTTGTGAAATTGGTGTAAAAAAATGTTTCTTAGAAGTTGGGGTTTGGTTTGTATGGCAGCCCCATGCCCCATGACCCCATGGTCCGATTTGATTCAATCTTACATATGTTTTGTGTCATCAATAGAAATACATTTATGTGAAATTTCGTTGATTTTGGTGCACAAAAGAAAAACTTTTTCTTAGAAGAATTTAATTTGGGGGTTGGATTTGTATGGCAGCCCCCTGACCCCATGGTCCGATTTAATCCATTCTTACATATATTTTGTGTCAACAATAGAAATGCATTTGTGTGAAATTTGGTTGAAATTGGTGCACAAATAAAATAGTTTTTCTTAGTAGAACCTATTTTGGGGGGTTAAGTTTGTATGGCAGCCCCATGACCCCATGATCCGATTTGATCCATTCTTGCATATATTTTGTGTTATCTTTAGAAACACATTTGTGTGAAATTTGGTTGAAATTGATACACAAATAAAAAAAATTTTCTTAGAAGAACTCAAATTGGGGGGCTAGGTTTGTATGGCAGCCCCGTGACCCCATGGTCGGATTTGATCCAGTTTTACATATGTTGTGTGTCATTGACAGAAACACATTTGAACGAAGTTACGTCGAAATTGGTACACAAATAAAAAAGTTTTTCTCAGAAGAACCTAAATTGGGGGGTTAAGTTTGTATGGCAGCCCCATGACCCCCTTGTCCGATTAAGGCGATTCGAACATACAAACAGCCTGCAACAATAATAAGCATGTGTACAAAATTTCAGCTCTCTAGCTTTTATAGCGGCCGAGAAAAACGCACTGCAACAGACGGACAGACGGACAGACGGACAGACGGACAGACAGACGGACATCGCCCAATCGACTCCCCAAGTCATGCTGATCATATATGTATACTTTTTATATGGTCGGAGATGCCTCCTTCAATGCGTTACAAACTTCATGACAAAGTTAATATACCCTTTCACTCTATGAGCGAAGGGTATAAAAACACGTTCTCAGATTTCATTCATCTTAGTCCAGTCAAAATATGTATCCCAATTCAGGCATCCAAATAGAAACTAGGGGGCTTCGCCCCCTGCTCGCTACGCTCGCCAACCCCCGGGGCCGAGGCTAATTTCAGGCGCGGCCGAAATTCGGATACCCTTCGCTTGGGCTAAAAGTTTTTTCCGGCGAACCTATGACATGTATTCAATCCCCCTCCTCATTCTTTTTCTTCCGTCTTGACAAAAGTTTTGAGCTTGGTTGAAATAAGTGAGCAAATAAAAATATTTACTCGGAAAATTTTATTGGGGTTGCCGGAGCATGACCCCACAGTACGATTCCCTTCGTTTTGAACTTTTTAGTTGCTTTGATAAAGACACATTAATTCAAGGTTTTGTGAAATTGGTGTAAAAAATGTTTCTTAGAAGAACCAATATGGGGGGTTTGGTTTGTATGGCAGCCCCATGACCCCATGGTCCGATTTGATTCAATCTTACATATGTTTTGTGTCATCAATAGAAATACATTTGTGTGAAATTTGGTTGATTTTGGTGCACAAATGAAAAACTTTTTCTTAGAAGAACCTAATTTGGGGGGTTGGATTTGTATGGCAGCCCCATGACCCCATGGTCCGATTTAATCCATTCTTACATATGTTTTGTGTCAACAATAGAAATACATTTGTGTGAAATTTGGTTGAAATTGGTGCACAAATAACAAAGTTTTTCTTATAAGAATCTAATTTGGGGGGTTAAGTTTGTATGGCAGCCCCATGACCCCCTTGTCCGATTTAAGCGATTCAAACATACAAACAGCTTGCAACAATACTAAGCATGTTTACAAAACTTCAGCTCTCTAGCTTTTATAGCGGCCGAGAAAAGCGCACTGCAACAGACGGACAGACGGACAGAGACGGACATCGCCCAATCGATTCCCCAAGTCATGCTGATCATATATGTATACTTGTTATATGGTCGGAGATGCCTCCTTCAATGCGTTACAAACTTCATGACAAAGCCCAAGCAACAATTCGTTTGCTTTAAAGAAGCACTCCATACTGTAGCAATCATATAGTACCACGAAATTCATTTATCGTGTGACATCGCTTAAAGTAATATTTTGATCCGATAAAACATGCTTATAGTATTTTGCTGAAAGCTTATATCATCATTATGGGATAAATTTACAGATGGTGGTATAAAACTTCGATAAAACTGTCTCTAAACGTTAACCTAAAAACGTACTCCTTTTAATACTCCACTCTTGTGTTTATTGGATGATGTAGCACACACATGCAATAGTCTTTCTAAGTTAACACACACACATGCATATATTCTTCTATAGCACAGTCGGCTTCATTTCTATAGTGTGACATTCGTATGGTCATCCAATAAATTGTTCACCGTAGTATTCTAGAAGGATGGACTATACGACATATTATTTCTCTAGTGTTTTTTTTATAATATAGAATCTTGCATTACTTCCCTTCTATAAATCAGACAGTATTTTATAGCAGACAATTTGTTGGATACAAAGTGTTTACAAAAAAACAACAAAAAACTCCTATCGGTATTACTGTGCAATTGCTACGCGAAACATGAAGCAATCGTGGAAAAACGTTAAAATGACAGATAGCAAATCACGAACAGCGAAAAAATCCGGGGCTTATTATCGTAGTGTTAAGAAAAAGAAAGAAGAAATAACAAGGCGAATGAATGTGATTTGAAACAGACTGAGAACACGTTTCGCATGGATCCCTAATTTTAAAAATACATATAGCAATTCAACCAGGTGTGTCTTTGGTAATCCTTTAGTTAATGAAAATATAAAATCCATTGAAAATCATCACAGGTGCATGCAACAGTGACAATTGCAACTTTAATATCGAAACACATGGAAACGCTGAGCAGCCAGTACACTTTCATGTTTCCAACAAGGAAGAAAATTTGGAGGACGACTATAATGAAAAAGAAAACTTTTGTTCTACGTTAAGAAAATGGGCTTTACAATTTAATATACCCCATATGGCTCTTAAAACGTTAATACAAAAGATAAATGAACTTTTCAGACAAAAAGGGGTTGTGTTGTCAATTTTGCCGGAATTTTGCACACTTCTCCTGACACCAAAAACCATAAATATTGTACCACTACATGATGGGGAGTATTGGCACTACGGCCTACGGCTATTTGCTCCACAATGGTTTTTGATAGAGCGAATAAAGAGTCAATATCGACAAGCTGCTACTCCTCTATACAGGGTGCCCCTCAATACTGTAAGGGTTGATAGCGCAACTTGTTTCAGCAAGAAAATTACCAATACAATCGGAATTTTTTTTACCGTTACCTTGTTATTGCTCTTTTTGTGAAAGTCATCGAAAATCGTGACTTGTCACGCAAAATTGTAATTTGCAGCACTCCTGAGGACTTAATCCAAGATTTGATTTCAGTTTCAGAAACTACATAAAATTTCACAGAAACTGAAGTTTTTCCTGTTGCCAACATTTTCGGCACTTTCAAGATACAGTTACTCAAACTTAGCAGAAATTTTAAAATAGATTTTTCATCGAAAATTCAAACAGTGATTGCATAACGGTGCTTTATACGTACAATTCTGCAAAGTTGATAAAAGTTACTTCAACATGTTGGCTTTCCAACGCTATATCACTTTTCTTATTTACATTGCAGAATTTTAGGTAAACACGCATTGAATGGTAAAAATCATGGCTTCAGTGGAATCGTTAACAATTTTCCCTTGACTCGAAAAAAGACATACAAGGTCAATTATAATTCGGGATAGAATCTCGCTACATTATTTTGACTCGCTATTTGATTTTGAACTGTAAGATATTTGAAATTTGGTACATTGTTTGGCAAATGCAACGGTACTTATGACAGTTAAAATTTAATATTTGCTATTAATGGCAGATAGACGGGTGCCCGCTCATAATGCGAGACATATCAAAGAATATTTGGAAAACGAATTTCCCGGAAAGTGGATTGGCAGATTTGGGACAGTTGCGTGGCCTGCGAGAAGTCCCGACCTTACTCCCCTAGATTTTTATTTATGGGGTAACTTAAAAAGCAATGTCTATTCCGAGCCGATTACCTCCCGGGAACTGCTGCTGCAGCGAATTAATGATGCTCGTGACAACATTAAGGAAACCCCTCCTGAAATCCTTCGGGATGTTTCTTCCATGCGCCGAAGGTGTCAAGTCTGCATACAAAATGGAGGAGGCCAATTCCAGCAGCATTATTCCAATTCATCAAACAGACCCATTTAATCATTAGTTAATATTTTTAGGTTATTGGTTCTTTCTCATATTCAAAACTTTATTTTCATTTTTATTTAACAAATTTTCGAACTTGCGATAGTAAAATAATATGTCATGAAGTGACAGTTCAAACCAAGTTTGTTTTTATACTGATCCCACAAAATTCGTTATTTTACACACTAAAAGTGTCGTTTAATTGATAAATAACAGCAAAACAAACGCACTTAAGGCTATTATTCAGCACAATATAAAGAAAATATACATAGTACAGCGGAGATTCAGGCAACAATTTCAATTCAACTGGTCACCGAAGTATTGGATCGAACTATACCATCAAGTACGAAGTGTCAAGATGAGTTCTAACAATCATTGCGCCAAATGTGTGGAAGAAATTTTGGAGTCTGATGGCATTGAGTGCCCCAAATGCAAGCATAACTTTCATTTTTACTGCGCGGAGTTCACTGAAGCAATATTTCGTAAACTCAGCATAGACAAAAGGGGTAAATGGAGATGTAAGACATGTCGAACCGAACAAAATGCTGTGAAGTCAATGTCTAACAAAGCCTTAATCGATAGCATCAACGAGGTAAAAACGAATGTCGAACAACAGCATGAGGACCTCAAGAAATTATTAAAAAGTGAGTTAGCCGATTATCGTTGTTCTCTGGATTTCTGTTGCGGGAAAATTGACGATTTTAACTCACAAATCACACAAATTAACACTAAGATGGAAAACTTAACGCGCATATGCGACAACCTCGTGAAAGAAAATGACACTTTAAAGAAAACACTGAGAAACATCACCATACAAACAAATAAAATGGACCAAAAGAAGCTACTGAACGAAATCGAAATCACGGGTGTTCCGGAAACTAAAAACGAGAACGTAAAAGAAGTTTTAGCTAAAATAGCAGAGGTAATTGGAATGGAAAACAATCTAACCCCGATAGATGTCAAGCGTAAACAACACAAACAGCAAGACAAGCCGAGTCCGATCAACGCAAAGTTCAGCACCAAACTGGAAAGAGATGCTTGGATATGGATACAGAAAGCAAAACAAAAGAGAAACGATCTCGTTGCAAGCAAATTACACTCTAGCTTGCCTCACAGCAAAATCTACGTAAACGGACATCTAACATCAAACTACAAGAGACTATTATTTAAAGCTAAAGAGTTTGCAAAAGAGCATCACTACAAGTACGTCTGGATGAAAGATGAGAACATACTTATCAGGAAAACGGAGGATTCGAGGGTACGTAATGTAGCATGGGAAGCAGATTTGAATGTCAGCTATCTGGGTTAATTTTCAACGAAAATCAAGCTAAACAGAATAATTATTATTAAATCATGTTTGATACAATTCCTACAACATTAGACAATGACTTGGAAACGATAGAATTCAACGACATCTCAAATTGTAAGTCTATATTATGCCAAAATTTTAATGATTTTAAATTATTACACCTCAATATTCGTAGTATTCGAAAAAACTTTGATGAGCTTAAAATTTTATTACATGAGTTAGGAATTATATTTGATATAATAGTTTTATCAGAAACTCACCACGGAAGCTATGTGAATGATTTTGAAATTATATCTAGTAGTTTCGAAATGAATAATTATAAAATGTATTATACCAAAAATAATAAGAACAAAAATGATGGAGTAATACTGTATGTTAAAAAGTCGATCAACAACTTTTGTGAGGAATTAAATTCAGATGTGGTCACAGGTCTCAAAATAACAATTTCCTCAAATGTGAACTCTTGCATAACTGTAACGGGTCTATACAGGTCACCATCATTAGATCCGAATAGTTTCATAAATATTCTGCCAAATTTGCTTTTAGACAATCCCAACAGCATCTCAGATATAATTGTAGGCGATATAAATATCAACATTCTAGAAGAATCATCTATCACAAATGATTATCAGAATTGTTTCTCTAGCTTTGGATATGTCGCATTAATTAACAAACCAACTCGTATAACACCATATAGTGAAAGTTGTCTCGATCATATATATTTGCGACAAAAGTCAAAAATACCTTGCAGAGATAATTGTACTCCAATAATACTTAGGAATTCAATAACCGATCATAACTCAATTCTTCTAACCACCTCACGGAATAAACCATCTAAACAGGAAGAACCATTTAATAATATAAAAACACGAACCGATTTTAATTTAATGAGAGAGAAAATTAAATCAATAAACTGGGCAACGATACTGAGAGATGACGATTCGGCTGAACTAATGTCAGCAAAACTCAACGAGAAACTAAAAGAACTTATCCAAGAGTGTCAATACAATTTAGCAGCTCCCAACAAACTTAAGCCCCTGAAGCTGTGGATCACCACAAGCATAATTATTTCTATTAGAAAAAGGGACAAATTAAAAAATCAAATAGATCATCAACCTTTTAATAGCCGATTAATCTTATTTTATAAAAAATACCGCAATACACTCAATTCAGTCATTAAAAACACAAAGCGAGATTATTATCAAAAAATCATAAGTACAAGTTCCAATAGTACCAAAAAAATGTGGGAAGTAGTAAACGAAATAACAGGCAAAAGTAATAAAAAGTCACTACCTTATTCAGAAATCACAAGCTGCTTCACCAATTTAGACAAAGAAAACATAGAAAAAACAGCAGCCACCATTCTTAATGAAAATTTTATTCAAATAGGAGAAAAAGTCGCAGCGACTATTCAACCAAGTACAGAATTATACCAAGTAAGATCTCATCAACTAATTCATTCCAATTTCTACATTAGGAAAGTTACTGAAGTAGAAATCAGGGTTACCGTTTTCAGATTTCTAAGTGTAACATTTATCTGATAAAATTGTAACATTTTTAGGTTGAGTGTAACAAATTTGAAGATATTGTTGTTAATGAACAATTTTAGCAATAAATGTGCGCAAGTCTGTATTGAATGATCGATATTGCGTGTTGTACTCTAACGTCTAACCTACTGCAAAAACATGAATTTTGTGTACAGATACGCGGGTCAGTGGGTTGAAACTCCCGCCAACTTATGATGTGCTCTAGAATGAAGTCAGCAAAAAATCTGGCAGCTAGCAAAAAAATACACTCGTGTTTCCGGTAAAAAATTTAAATTTAATAATTAAATAAACTATTACGTCCCTTTTAAGTGCTACTTTAATTTAAATTGAAATTTCGTGCCCTTACATTCCAAATTTTGTCGAAAATTTGGGATCCGGAAAATTTGTTTAAATTTGCGTCAAGGTACATAAAATTAACCTTCCGGCGGGCGAAATACTTATCCTAACAAGATCGGGCGCAATGCATCTGACAGATGAAGTGCAGAAAAAAGGATGAAACTAAGTTTCTTTATATTTTAGACTCTTATTTATTGCTGCTTTGGGTAGTTGATCGATAAAGATTAATTTAATGTGAATTTCAGATCGCTCCCTTTTCATATCGTTGATTGGCGCAACAAAAATTAATCACTTAATCTGTCAGATGCATTGCGCCCGCCCGAAGGTTAAATTCTTTTACTGAACTAACTCGAAGGCTTGAAGTAGCTTGCTGCAATAATTGAATGATGAATCAACAAGGGACCAACACAAACGGGTGCTTAATCCAGGGGTGTCAAAATCAAAATGTCAGGGTTTCCAGGATTGAACGGGCCGCAAGATAAAAATACTTTTTTGTCGAAATTCCAATCTGAGCCACAAATACCTCCGGATTACATCCTCTAGAAATATAATACATATTCATACAATGCTCCTCAAACAAATTTAGAAACTGTTGACCAGAAATTAAAACGCTGAAATTTTGTGTTGTAGAAAAATATTAAAATATAGTTGATCCCTCCACTCTTGCCGATTGTAACAAAATTGGTCGGAGTATAACATTGTAACAAGAAATCGAAAATTGTAACAAAATGTTACAATTGTAACACGAGTGGCAACGCTGGTAGAAATCAGCGCTAAAATTGACGATTTGAAAAGATCTACTCCAGGTTACGACAACATTAGCTCTAGGATGTTGAAAGAAATAAAAAATGTAATAAAAATACCTCTTGCAAAAGTCTTTAACAAATGTATCCAAGAAGGAACGTTTCCATCCACCGTCAAAAAAGCGATAATCACACCAATATTCAAAAGTGGCGATAAATCGGACCCAAGCAATTACAGACCCATATCCCTACTTCCAATAATATCTAAAATATTCGAAAAATGTCTCAAGGCACGATTAGATAAATACCTGGAAGAAAACTGCATATTGTCTAACAAACAATTTGGGTTTAGAAGTGGCACTTGCACCGAAAACGCTATAGCTGAAGTCTGTCACTTTTTATATTCTGAAATTGAATCAAATCACAAACCTCTAGCAGTTCTTATGGACTTGGCAAAAGCATTTGATTCAATTTCACAGGTCAAACTATTAGAAAAATTAGCAGCAATAGGTATCACTGGAACACCGTTAAAACTGTTAGAGAGTTATATCACAAATCGTAGACAATGTGTCAAAATCCAAAATGTAACCAGTGATTGGATCTCAAATAAAGCGTTTGGGTTACCCCAGGGAACCGTTTTGTCACCTATTTTGTATTTATTATACGTTAATGAACTGTGCGATATGAATATTCAAAAGGGAAAAATTATCGCCTTTGCGGATGACACTGTATTGTTAGTTTCATCAAATAATTGGGAGGATACATACCGATATGCAGAAAACGGAATGAAACGGGTCAAAAGTTGGTTAGATGCACACTCATTAAAGTTAAATATTGCTAAAACAAAAGCGTTGTCATTTTCAGCAAGTCAAAATGGGCAACCTGAGAGACAACATGTAAAAATTCACGAGGTGTATTGTGATGAGCAATATCACTCCAATCCAGAATGCAGCTGTACAACAATCAGATGCTGTGAATCGGCAAAGTATGTTGGGATTACGATTGATAAATACATGAAATGGAGCGATCATATTGACAATATTAACAAAAAACTTCGTCAAATAATATATATACCTACTTAAAGTGACAAGTCACTATCTAACAACCACGCAAATGAAGCAGATATATTTTTCCTTAGTGCAATCGGTCCTACAATATGGAATAATAGTTTGGGGCGGGGCATATGAGAGCCATTTAAAAACCTTAAAGTCGACACAAAATATGATTCTAAAAGTTTGCTTTAACCTTCCTTACTTTTTCCCCACAAATGAAATTTTTCCAAGAACAAAGGTATTACATATAAGATCACTTTATTTAAAAACTGTATTACACCATTTTATAAAATACGGTTCCTTAATCCAAATAAATCACAATGTGAACACAAGACATAACCAATCAAGAGCTTATATACCTCAATGTAAAAAAGATATATGACAACGGTTTATGAGCTATATTGGGCCATATTCATTTAATAAGCTACCAATAGATATAAGATCAATGTTTTACCTTCCACAAATATTCAAAATAAAACTAAACTAGGGGGCTTCGCCCCCTGCTCGCTTCGCTCGCCAACCCCGGGGCCGAGGCTAATTTCGGGCGCGGCAGAAATTTGGATACCCTTCGCTTGGGCTAAAAGTTCTTTCGGGCGTACCTATGACTTGCATTTAATCCCCCTCCTCATTCTTTTTCTTCCGTCTTGACAAAAGTTTTGGGCTTGGTTGAAATTAGTGGCCAAATAAAAATATTTACTCGGAAAATTTTATTGGGGTTGCCGGAGCATGACCCCACAGTACGATTCCATTCGTTTTGAACTTTTTAGTTGCTTTGCTAAAGACACATTGATTCAAGGTTTTGTGAAATTGGTGTAAAAAATGTTTCTTAGAAGAACCAATATGGGGGGTCTGGTTTGTAAGGCAGCCCCATGACCCCATGGTCCGATTTGATTCAATCTTACATATGTTTTGTGTCATCAATAAAAAAGTTTTTCTTAGAATAACCTAATTTGCGGGGTTAAGTTTGTATGGCAGCCCCATGACCCCATGGTCCGATTTCATCCATTCTTGCATATATTTTGTGTTATCTAAAGAAACATATTTGTGTGAAATTTGGTTGAAATTGGTACACTAATAAAAAAGTTTTTCTAAGAAGAACTCAAATTGGGGAGCTAGGTTTGTATGGCAGCCCCATGACCCAGTGATCCAATTTGAGTGAATCAAACATACAAACAGCCTGCAACGATAGGAAGCACGTGTGCAAAATTTCAGCTTGCTAGCTTCAATACCCGCCGAGTAAAACGCGTCGCAACAGACAGACAGACAGACGGATATGCTCCAATCGACTCCCCAAGTCATGCTGATCATATATGATGTATACTTTTTGTATGGTCGGAGATGCTTCCTTTAATGCGTTACAAACTTAATGACAAAGTTACGAGACCGAGTTCTAATCGTGCGAATAGCACGATGAGTGTATACCCTATACCCATGTACAGACCTAGAAGGCACGCAAAACCCAAAATATACAATTTCATATTTTTTGTTGGGGAGGGAGGGGTAGATGGGTCGGACCTGACACATCTTTATTACCTTGTCAAGACATCCAACGGCTACCATTTGATATTAATTTGAAGTTTTTCGTGACATTCTATCAAAAGATATGACTGAAGATAACTTTGTAGGGGAAGTAGGGGTAGGGGTAGTCGGACCTAATCCACTTTCCATCAACTCAAAGTATATGTCAGAATGAGACATTGATCAAAATTTCAAGTCGATAGCGATATTCTACCGAAAGTTATGACCGAATTAAAATATCAAGGAGGGGTAGTTTGTATGGGAGGTAGGGGAACCCGTGGTCCGATTTGGCCCATTTTCAATACCGTCCAAGATTTTAGCAAAACAAACATTTGGCCAAAATTTCAAACCGCTAGCTTCATTATTTCGGGAGTTATCGTGCTAACAGACAGACACACGGACAGACAGACAGACAGACATGGCTTATTCGATTCAGGGACCGACCCTGATCATTTATATACATATATACTTTGCCATACCTCCGGTGGCTCCTTTGAGGTGTTACATAATATCGGCGTAACAAAAACAATATACTCTTTCACTCTATGAGCGAAGGGTATAAATATTGGCTACTGCAATTGAATGTTGATGAATTCTACCGATTATTTGATTTATTTAAACGTAACTAAAAACTGTGGTTAATATTTACTTTATTACACCTAATTGTTAACTAAATATGTATTATTATTATTATTTTATTGATATATTACTCTGTATTCTATTCTCAATTTCGTATTAACAAACTGAATTTTATAACGTACAAATAACAAAATATACACTGTCAATTAATATAAACTGAAAGAATATCCTCTCCCCACACAAGTTTACTTTGGAGGAGAGAAGCAACGCAATCAATGTACTATAAATGTAAAACTTATAATTTTATTTATGCAATAAAAATGAATTGAATTGAATTGAAATATAAAAAATAAATGAATAAAATTTCAGTTTAAATAATCCGATAAGAAAATAATTACCTTGTTTTTCTACATCCAATATGTGTAATTCTAAAATCCCGCAATGTAAATATGAAAAGTGATATACCGTTGGAAAGCCAACATGTTGAAGCAACTTTTATCAACTTTGCAGAGTTGTACGTATAAAGCACCGTTATGAAATTACTGTTTGAATTTTCGATGAAAAATCTATTTTAAAATTTCTATTAAGTTTGAGTAACTGTATCTTGAAAGTGCCGATAATGTTGGCAACAGGAAAAACTTCAATTTTTGTGAAATTTTATGTTGTTTCTGAAACTGAAATCAAATCTTGGATTAAGTCATCAAGAGTGCTGCAAATTACGATTTTGCGTGACAAGTCTCGATTTTCGATGACTTTCACACAAAGAGCGATAACAAGGTAACGGTAAAAAAAAATCCAATTGTATTGGTAATTTTCTTGCTGAAACACGTTGCGCTATCAACCCTTACAGTATTGACCACCCAATGCGGGACACCCTGTATATGATATCTCTGGGGGAACGGGTGAAGCCCAGCTTTCATCAAAAAATTTAGTCGCGTTTCCCTGCATTTTGGATGGGCATTCATCATTCAGCTTTTGAGGCTCCGGCGACTCGATAATATATTCTTGATTTGTGTGCGGCGCACATTCAGATTCCTCATAGAACATTGAGTCGGATCCGATGCAGGTGGTTAAAGTTTTAGCCTGTAAATTTTAGATGTCACTTTTAGGTTTTCATGCAAAAAATTTAAGTAGAATACATACCACACTGTTAAAATTGTTGCGATTTAAATCTGCGTTGCTTGAAACCGCTGTGGTACACTTCCTTTTGCGGTTTGACGGAGGGGTCATAACTATAACTCTTTCATCGGTATCGCTTTTATAGGCCATCGCGTTGAGCTCTATTTCCGCAGCTTCATAAGTTTTTAGCCCATTGCGTTTTAAAACGCATGGGTACTCCGCCCAATTAGAAGATGGTGTACTAAACTTATCGCGAATAAGTTTTGTCAAATTGACTTGTCCAACCTTTCCCATAGTGTCAATTTTCGGCCACTTTAATTTGGCGTTCTCCTCCCATGAAGATGGCACAATCGTCAGCTCAACTTGTCCGTTTTATACAGTTTGCACTATTTTGAATCCGGCCATTATAATCTATGTATAAGCACTAAGGAATCTAATATTAAGGGAAGAAACAACATCAAACGGCAGCTTATTGTTTTGTTTTTCAATAATCACTAACGAACACATAAACCATAATAATCTGCAAATCTCACTGCGCAGTTATCAAATTATTGATGTGTGTTTACACCAGAAAGAATTACATAAGCCGAGTTGTGAGGATAAAAGGTCGTGATGAACATATAGTTGAATTTGTTGTGTTCACTTTTGTGCACGATATAGTTCTAAGACTTACACAATATTTTTGCAACACGTTATCCCTGACTTATTCGTTTTAATGAAGGCTTATTGGAATATAGATAGATGTACGAAATGATTGCGTTTGGGAAATGCGTCAACCATATTACAGATTAGTCCAGTGCATAGCGAGTAGGCCTTGCGTCCGGCAGTTCAATATTCGAGTCCAGTTCCGTACAAAGGTAGAATTTACAAAATAAAATTAAATAAATAAAGTTGAAAAAATTCTTATGAGGTAATTAATCATTCATGATTATGAAGAAAGAAAATTTGAGGCTATAGATGTAGATAAATATTTATACCCGTCACTATGTGAAAGGGTATATTAACTTTGTCATGAAGTTTGCAACGCACAGAAGGAAGCCCCTCCGACGATATAAAGTATATATATTATTGGTCAGCGTGACGAGAGAAATCGATTGAGCAATGTCCGTCTGTCTGTCTGTCTGTCTGTCTGTCCGTCTGTTGCAACGCAAACTAGTCCCTCAGTTTTGAAGCTATCGAGCTGAAAATTTGTATGCAAGTTTCTTTTTAGTGTACGCTGTATATATGTCGGAACGAATGGAATCGGACCATGGGGTCATGGGGCTGCCCCTGAAAATTAGGTTTTTCTAATAAAAACTTTTTTCTTTATGCACCAATCTTAACCAAATTTCACCCAAGTGTCCCTAGTATAGCCTCAAAACATATCTAGAAACAGATGGAATTGGGACATTACGTCATAGGGCTGCCATACAAACGAACCATTGAAAATTAAGTTCTTCTAAGAAAAACTTTTTCCTTTTTAATCCGACCGTAACCAAACTTCATCCAAATGTGTTACTAGTAAAGCCTCAAAAAATATCTAGGAGCAGATCAAATCGGAACACTACATCATAGGGCTGTCTTACAAAGCAACCACTGAAAATTAGATTCTTCTGAGAAAAACTTTTTTCTTAACGAACCAATCTTAACCAAACTTTGCGCAAATGTGTTTCTAGTAAAGCCACCGAACATATCTAGGAACAGATGAAATCGGAACACTACGTCATAGGGCTCTTATACAAACCAACCGCTGGAAATTATGTAGGTTCTTGCATGAACAACTTTTTTCTTTGTGAATCAATCAACCAAACTTCACCCAAATGTGTGGCCAGACGAACACCATTTTTCTGTACAATACCTAAAGCATTTTGACCTGTCGTACAGCATTAGTAAATGTACAGCATTCCCAACGCCACACCAAAGAAGCCTAAATGACTTCATAAGGTGTTATTAGCAGGATAATCGCACTTTCATGTCGCAAACATTCATTTTCGATAATTTCGAAACTCTTTGGTCAATCGTTCTGAAATTTAATGTACCTAAATGTAAGCGCCAGGTAGCTCCACAACCTGGGGATTACATTTTCTTACATTTCTCCATATTCGCCTATCTGCGTTCGACAGTTACAGCTGCCCAAATCGCACTTTCGACTTTTCTAATCGAAAACTCTATAAAATGTGTCCAATAAATTTGAAAATTGGCAGACTTGTGAACATTTCAAGGCTCTAGCTCACACTTGTAGCTGTAGAGCTATACTTCGCGCTCACCGCTCACATTGTCTCCAAATTTCAAGGTCCTACTTATCTGCGTTCGGGAGTTCAATCGATTCAATCGAAAATTGTCCCTAATTCGGAAACTTTTGAGCGTAAAATTTTGAAATTTAACAGCCATGTATAGAGAACCGCACTGCCCGTATTAGGTGAAAATCCCAAGCATCTATAGCTGCCAATACTCAGAAGTAACAGCCATGTAAAGATGCGATTTAAGTTTTTCACAAAACGATGGAAAAATTACTGTACTCCATCCGATTCCCCTATCAACCTCTCTGCAATGATTTCCCCTTTATGTTGACCAAATCCAATAAAGTACCGATAAATCCCCAGAGAGTCGCCATCCGCTTCAGAATTCTCTACGCAATGAGGTATTAATTTATCTATTGTAATAAACAAAACAAAACTTTTAAATAGGTAGGTACAAGGAGGTGTAATTTTCGTACTTCAAATAAACAGCTTCATGATTTTTGTCTCAGGGTCACGGATAGTCAGAGATAGGGAAAGGGCCATCATTATCCCAACAATGCTGCTGAGACTGCAGTTTCAAACACCGAAACTCAAAAGTTGAAAAATACCTATTCCTAACCCTAAAAAAAATTCGGGTTCATTGTGTTAAACAAATGTTGGGTTTGCCCCTTTTAAACGAGATCCTGGCTACACTTCTCCCATGCCTGTTATAACTTTGCGTCTTAAAACATACATTTGCACTTCACATGCTGATGATGTTTTGTCTATGAGAACATTTAGAAGTTGAGGGATCTTTTCTGGGTCCTGTTTAGTACCAACAGAACCTTGCAAGGACGTAGCCAGGATTCAGCTGGATATCAGAAATTATGACATTATTAGAATCTTGTTGTTAATTGTAGACACTAGTTTCGGCGCTGCCCCAATGCATAATATGCCTCCTGTCCCACTGTTCCTGTGTCGAATCCAATTTTATTGCTTGACGAGGCTGGGCGAGCACGAGTGCACGCACGATTACTTAATTGCTCCGCTATCATCGGAAGCAGAGAGTGCCACGTCTACAATGCCAAAGACTTATTTTCTGTACAATTATAGAAGGGCTCGTGGGCCATGGTATATGCACGAAGCAGCAACTATGGAACTATGGAAAGTACGATCGCGTATTCGGTGCCCGCGTCATGCTGCTTTTGCCTTCCCTTCCCACGGCTCAAAAAAAAATTATTCATTCTGACAGGGAAATATTTTATTTCAAATTGTGTAGCCTATATGAGTTCTTACGAAATTTGTTGAAGTTTCCATTATGAAACACGATCCCAATTTTGGGTCACCAGATTTTTTGTGTGTTCCAAATTGTTTATTAAGTAGTCACTACTTTCGTCCAGATGACACAATTTATCTGACTGCAAGCTTAATTTCGGCAGAGTTTTAAGAATGAATAAATTAGAAATACTGTAGGAAGTTAGGGACTCCTGGACCCCTCCTCTGGCTACGTCCCTGGAACCTTGCTTTCCCAAGGTTCACCACACATTTCTCAGAATAAAGGCTACTATTTTTGCTGTATTCCGTTTAGGAAGATATCACTTATGAAAGGATGGAGAATATGTGGTCGTTTTATGGCATCCGTCATGGTGGTAGCCTCGTGACATACAATCGACGCCGCTTAATGCGATCACATCGGAATCTTGCTGTTTTGATAACATTAAAGCTACAGTCAGACCGTGCTAGTACTAGCTACTAGTGCATGCATACAAGAAATCTCCACGGTGACGACGACGTCAACAACGAAACAGTGTCATATAAATGGGTGACTACGCGTTGTTACGACGTTCGTTGCCGAGAGTGTGTGCAACTAGACGCGTGAATAGTCACCCTATCTACCTAGGAATTAGTTGTATGCGCGAAATTACCACGGTGACGACGCGACGTCGTAAACAATCAAAAAAGTATTATGCAATTTTACTAGTAAGTAGTAAAATGTATTTAATAGTGGAATAGGACATGTTCAATTATTCTACTGGGAAGTGAATATACACTACAATTATTTCTCGGTGGATTTCGAATTAACGGCTCAACGGATCCACACGAAATTCAGTGGGAATGTGTATAATGGTAGGGTATTTGCTACGAATACCTTTGAAGTAGGAAAATGTTAACAGGGTGTCCCAAAGGAGGTGCAAAAGTAGATCATTTTATTTGTCATCGGAAAAGGGTGTATATCGACATGAAATTCAGTGTAAATATGTAGAATGGTAGGCTATTTGCTACAAACACCTTTGAGATTACGAAAGATCAACAGGGTGTCCTAAAAAAGGTGCAAAAGCTGATTATAATCGGGAATAAATTTTGTTTGAATGTGTAGAATGGTAGGGTATTTGCTACGAATGCCTTCGAGATTACGAAATGGTAACAGGGTGTCCGAGACGAGGTGCGAAAGTCGATTATTCTATTTGGCATCGGAAAAGGGTGTATCGGCTCGTATATCGACATGAAATTCAGTGTAAATTTGCAGAATGGTAGGCTATTTGCTACAAACACCTTTGAGATTACGAAGTATCAACAGGGTGTCCTAACAAAGGTGCAAAAGCTGATTATAATCGGCAATAAATTAAGTGTGAATATGTAAAATGATAGGGTATTTGCAACGAATACCTTCGAGATTACGAAATGGTAACAGGGTGTCCGAGACGAGGTGCAAAAGTAGATAATAATCAGCAATAAATTTAGTATGAATGTATCGAGTGGTAGGGTATTTTCTACGAATACCTTTGAGAATCAGAAATGTTAACAGGGTGTCCCAAACGAGGTGCAAAAGTAGATCATTTCGTTAATAATGGTTAAATGGATTTACCAGATGACCAGTGTTTGTATATGCCGGTTCATTTTATTTGTCATCGGAAAATGGTGTATATCGACATGAAATTCAGTGTAAATATGTCGACTGGTAGGTTATTTGCTACAAATACCTTTGAGATTGGGAATTGCTAACAGGGTGTCCTAAACGAGGTGCAAAAGTAGATAATCATCGGCAATAAATTTAGTATGAATGTGTAGAATGGTAGGATATTTGCTACGAATACCTTTGTAGTCCGGAAATGTTATCAGGTCTGAAGCCATTGTTTTCATGTCGATATACACCATTTTCCGATGACAAATAAAAGGAACCGGCATATACATATGAGGCACTTATTTCCAAATTCGCTTCTTGCATTTTGTAAAATTTCAATGTAGTTTTGGTTTTTTGCAAATAATTAAAGTCTAACTGTGCTTTTTCCCTAAAATTTTTACATAATAAACTTTTTACTGTTTGTGGAATATATTGAAAGACAAAACGATTTCAAACACTTTTTCTTGACTTTACAATCAAACTTAAAACTTGGACATTGATATTTTTTTAGAAATGCAAGAAGCGAGTTTTGGAACTCAGTGCCAGATATATATACATGTAGTCTGGCTGGTCTAGCGGTTAGTGCGCGCACCGGTGCACAGGGTCATGAGTTCGAATCTCACCGTGGTTCATGGTGTTTTTCGAACTCACGAGCTTGTGACGGACTATGATCTCACTCAGATGTTAAACGAGTACCCATTTATGGGGATAAATAACACTGCTGAGCGTGATGCTGATCTCATTACCTCAACAAAAAGCAGATAAGATCTTGGAAATAGGATGTCACTAACACATCCTGCGGCCTTAGTCCAATGTTGGATTGTCGTGCCTGTTATTTATTTTTTTTTATATACAAACACTGGTCATCTGGTAAATCCATTTAACCATTATTAACAAAATGATCTACTTTTGCACCTCGTTTGGGACACCCTGTTAACATTTCTGATTCTCAAAGGTATTCGTAGAAAATACCCTACCACTCGATACATTCATACTAAATTTATTGCTGATTATTATCTACTTTTGCACCTCGTCTCGGACACCCTGTTACCATTTCGTAATCTCGAAGGTATTCGTAGCAAATACCCTATCATTTTACATATTCACACTAAATTTATTGCCGATTATAATCAGCTTTTGCACCGTTGTTAGGACACCCTGTTGATATTTCGTCATCTCAAAGGTGTTTGTAGCAAATAGCCTACCATTCTGCAAATTTACACTGAATTTCATGTCGATATACGAGCCGATACACCCTTTTCCGATGACAAATAGAATAATCGACTTTCGCACCTCGTCTCGGACACCCTGTTACCATTTCGTAATCTCGAAGGCATTCGTAGCAAATACCCTACCATTTTACACATTCACACTGAATTTCGTGTCGATCGGTTGAGCAGTTAATTCGAAATCCACCGAAAAATAATTTTAGCGTATATTCACTCGCTGGCTGGGTGCTAGTCGAATTGAACATGTCCTATTCCACTAGTATCTAGGAAATGTGTCTGTTGACTAGCTACTAGTCAAATTGCACAACAGTTTGTTGATTGTTTACGACGTCGTCACCGTAGTAATTTCACGTTTGCAACTAACTCCTGTATATAGGGTGACTAGTTGCGCGTCTAGTTGCATCACACTTTCGGTGACGACGTCGTAACAACGCATAGTCACCCATTTACATGACACTGTTTTCGTTGTTTATTACGTGTCGTCGCCTATGGTGATTTCTCGAATGCAACTTTACTAGTACTAGTAGCTAGCCAAATGTGACTGTAGCTTAAGAGAATGATAACAAATAATAAAATAGTACGATTGAGGGTTTGCCTGAAAACCAAATTCCGGAATGTGTACTGCATTGGGCCTTCGGGAATCTGGTTACCCCAGGCTAGTAAAGCCTCAAAAGATATTTAGGATTGGATGGAATCGGAACATTACATCATTGGGCTGTCATACAAACGAGCCCCCAAATATTAGGTTCTTGTAAGAACAACTTTTTTTCTTTTTGAATCTTAACCAAAATACATCCAAGTGTGTTCCTGCATTAACCCCAACGTATCCAGGAACAGATGGAATCGGAACACGTCATAGGGCTGCGGTAGAAATTTTTAACACAAAGGAGCTTAAGTTTCATTCAAATGTGACGGGTATTCAAATTTCGGCCGCGCCCGAAATTAGCCTCGGTCTCGTTTTTTTTCGCAATTGTTCTATTTTCTATAAGCCTTATATAATGTAGTCCAATACATCTAGTATCGAAACTATCGCTTCGATAAGTTGTTGGAAAACAGTATTATAGTTTAAAAATATTGGAACACTTTAAACTTCAGTAAATCGTTTTTAATGATTCGATAGTAACCCAATAAGTTTTCTATGGTTTTTATATAATTACGTATATAACGCTTCGATAACAGCTTAAGAGGATATTGATATATGTGTGTTCCGAAACTATTCTGATGCTACAATGAGGTTTAATAGAATGAAAAAACAGCGCCAAATGCCTTTATTGGATTTTTATTCAAAGTTTATTTCTTGACGTGAACTCCTATATCTACAAGATGAGAATGTTCTGTGTTTCGTTATAGAAACAAAATTGTTACTTGGGAGTTAATATACCCTTTCACTCTATGAGCGAAGGGTATAAAAATAGAGTAAGGCTAATTTTTGTTATTTTTGAATTAGCGGGCTCCTAGGAAGCTAAAACGCATTTTGCTAAAAAAAATTGATCGGAAAGGTCCCAAAAAGGACAAAAAGGATACTCAAATCAAAGGGGACGTCAAGTACATTACATATCAGGTGTCTGTTTCCTGCTTCAAGGACTTTTAACGGAATAAATCGAGCTCAAATGGAAAATTAGCGAATTATCGTGTTTCCCGTGTATCTTTCCAAGGCCATAACTATACGAGAATAACTCAAGTTTTCACTACTTTTCTCACTTTTCAAAGTCGATAATACCGTAAGATTTTACCATTCAATTCTAAGAAAAAATTGATCGCAACGCTTTGAAAAAGGACATAAAAGGACACTAATTATACACCTTGACCAACGTGGGCATGCGGGGTGTCATATCAAAGAAGACGTCGAGTACATGCCATATCCGGTGTTTGTTCCAAGTTCGATCAAGGTGTGTAATTAGTGTCCTTTTTTAGAACTTTCCGATAAATTTTTTCTTAGCAAATTTAATGGTAGAATCTTCAGATTCTGAAAAGTCAGAAAAGTAGTGACAACTTGAACAATTCTCGTGGTTGCGGCTTTGGAAAGATACACGGGAAACACGATAATTTTCCATTTGATATGACACCCCGCATGCTGACCTCCGGTCAAGGATTAAGGAGTATCCTTTTTCGTCCTTTTTGGGACGTTTCCGACCATTTTTTTTTTAAACCAAATGTGTTTCAGACTCCTGGCAGCCTACTGAATCAAAAACAAAAAAAAATAGCCTTATCTATTTATTTCTATTTGGATGCCTGAATTGGGATAGATACTATTTTGAGTTGAGCCTGAGCCTTTCGCGAGTTATTTAGTGAACAGACGCACGGATGGACAGCCGGACGCACTCAAATCGATTTAAGGTTTTTTTTTGGAAAATTGTCTGAAAAACCCTAAAAAGCGAGACAATTGTACAAAGCAAACAAAGCAAATCTGGCCTGAATCGAAAACTTAACCGCGATCGTTTTTATTTTTTGTAGCCAAAACTACACTGGACTAAATTATGATAACTCTTAATAATTATTGACCTCAGGTTTGGCCCAGGCGTATCACAAAAATTTGCATAGTAAAATTGCTATTTATACTTTATATAAAGGGAGTTTTAAACGTTCAAACGATGCAAATGAATTCATAGCCCACTTTTTTTAGATTATCGTTATTATTCTTTCCCATTGACAATTAACTCTTTCTTTCAACAAACAAAACCGACATAAGTGCAAAAATTTAGTTTTTGAGTTTTTGATATCAAAAAAATTGTTTTTTTTTCTCTATTTTTCTGTCATACCGGCACATTGTATAGTTGAGTAAAAATACATCAAATGGGGTTGTGCCGGTGTTTATTTCGTCGCAAATTGCCCTTCAATTTGGCTGTGTGAAGTTAGCCAGTCATGTTTTTGAAATTAGGTCCTTTTGCTCGGTGAACCGTTTGTTCTACAGCGGCTACGTTTGTTCTTGATTGTTAACCAATTAATATCGTTTGTGCTTCTCTAATTATTTAATTATAGCAACTTTAAAATTGTGAGTGTGAACTTAGCCAGTCATTTTTAAATATGGGTCGGAAAGGTATAGGTTTGGTATCAATCGAAAGCCAGACGTTTGTTCATTTTGTAGGGCGTTTGTTCATCCTGGAAACGGAAGGATACAGGAATTATTAAGGAAAAAGGGATTAGTTGTGACGTCATCTTCACTCAACCAACGCCATCTACTCAGCTCAGCTGTACGGGCAACCCGTGTCCCGCGAACAATTTATGCAAGATCCACACCATCATCGTACAGCTGAGCTGAGTAGATGGCGTTGGTTGAGTGAAGATGACGTCACAACTAATCTCTTTTTCCTTTATAATTCCTGTATCCTTCCGTTTCCAGGATGAACAAACGCCCTACAAAATGAACAAACGTCTGGCTTTCGATTGATACCAAACCTATACCTTTACGACCCATATTTAAAAATGACTGGCTAAGTTCACACTCACAATTTTCAAGTTGCTATAATTAAATAATTAGAGAAGCACAAACGATATTAATTGGTTAACAATCAAGAACAAACGTAGCCGCTGTAGAACAAACGGTTCACCGAGCAAAAGGACCTAATTTCAAAAACATGACTGGCTAACTTCACACAGCCCTTCAATTTAGTAAAATACAGATCCATTGGGCAATACGCCAATCGCTTCACAAATTTCCGAAGAAAAACCGTTCATAATTGTAAGTAAAACTGAATTACAATATTCCTAATAGAATACTGTGCAACAGTCCAAATTTGCCCCTGTTTTTATATCAAATTGGTGTAATTGCAGAATTTTGCTCTGATTTTAAAACCAAACTGGCATATCTGAAGATTTCTTCGAAATTAAGCATTTTTTAATTTATTTGTAACTACTACTTCAATAATAAGAGTAGATATGCATCTAAACTTAATCCAATTTTGTGTGACTTTGTGGTGCATCGAACAGACGTTAATATTAAAATACCGTTGGCGAAAACTTCAAAACCCTCTGGTGTAAAATATGGATTTTGCAGATATGCCGGTGTTATTTCACAGCGACGATATATTGGTATATTGGTGTATAGTCTGGCTGGTGCTGTGGTTAGTGTGCTCACCTTTGATGCACAGGGTCGTGGGTTGGAGTCTCAGCGTGAACCAATTTAGTTTATGGTGTTTTTCGAACTCAGGACCCATGCGACGGACTATGATCCCACTCAGATGTTGAACGAGTACCCATTTATGGGTATAAATAGCACTGCTGATCGTGCTGTTGATCTCAACACTTCAACAAAAAAAGCAGTTAAGATCTTAGAAATTGGATGTCACTAACACATCTGCGGCCTTAGTCCAATGTTCGACTATCGCAAGAGTTTCGTCACCCAAAAGACTAGTCATATGGAGCTGGAAAGCTCGGAAAGCTAGCCTTGACACGCGGCTTATTAAAAAAAGAGCTATAATAAGTTATACTTGCATAAGTAGTTGAAAATCCAAAATGTTGAAATCGGATTCAAAGTGATTGAATAAGGATATGTCAATAAATATATGGATTTGCATAGGGCTGTTCCAATCGAACCTTGAATAATAACGGACCACTTATAGGGACAGATAAGTATTTCCCTAAAAAGTGACTGTGAATTGGGTTATCGCTTTTAAGCGAACATCTCGCTATCAGCTCTCGAAAGAAAATTTCCTTTGTCTATAAGAACACACTAGAGGCGCATACATTAATATTCGCCATATAGCGGAAAATATCGGAAACAGAAAAGTTTTTCTCACCAAGCCATAAGAATGGACTTTTTTTTGCGGGCACTTAACGAAAAAAAAACATCTCCCCATATGTGTAAAAAAAAAAGAATTTGTTTTCCCCAAACTATCAGTTTGGGGAAAACAAATTCTTTTTTAATGCTAAAATGAAAGATCGTCGCAAATCCTCTTAGGAATGGATTCGCCCAAATGATTCTTATCATTTATAAATGTTCTTATAAGCATATACTTTCACTTCAGAAGTCAGTATTCCAATTTATTGATTGCCCGGATTCAGTGTTCTCATTAGAATGTATCTCATTAGTTTAGTACTTATTTTGTTGTCCCTACACGGTGCGAAAGAACTTAATGGCTCTAGTGTTTTAGTGTCCAATGCAAGTGGATGGACTGATGAAATTCCAAATGGAAATACGAACATCATTCAACGACATAAACGTTTTGTTGATTACAGTCTTCCCAACGATGGACAGACCAGTTTAGTGTTAATTTTCGATTATACAGGATCAATGTTTGATGATTTGGTTGAATTGCGGAAAGGAGCAAAAAGTATCGTTACGGAGTTTGAAGGACGCGTGAATAATCCTATTTTTGATTACATATTGGTGCGTTTCAATGATCCTGGTAAGTTTATATGGTTTGTAACCAGTGCCGGATTAACCACGTGGCAGAAGGTGGCAAATGCCACGGGCCCCGCGATTTAAGGGGCCCCGCGTTTTTCTGAAACAAAAATTATAACAACCAAAATGCCAACGAAATTCTAAGAGGCAGTTCCTTCTAAATTGTTAGAACAAGTTATCGTTGAATAATTTACGCTAGGATGTTCCAAAAACTATAGCAAGGTTTATATTGCATGAAAATACAGAAATATTTCTTTCAAATTCATGAATTCCCGTAACCGTAACGTCCATAGTGTTTCAGATTCACATTCTAGCGGGACATAAGATTTTTGAAGTTAATATTGCGAAATGTATTTGCGGTCATCCATAGAATTTATAAATGACAATTACATCTCTCATTCACAGTGGCGTACTGCTGAAAACGGGGGCAAAATTACCTGTTTAAAAATGATTCAAAATTGTTGACCAAAAATATTGTTTTTCATTTAAGTGTGTAGGTTATTCAAGATTTTTTATTTTAATTAGTAAAACCGAATAACGCTAACGTGTTAACGTAATTTTGGCCGTCTGGTATGCCCAACATGAGTATCTTTATTATGGGCCCTTTTTAGTTAGATGTTTAGCTTTAACCTTTTATGAACCTGAGTAACCCTGAAAAGGGACAATTCACTTGAAACCTATATTTAGAGGCAAGACTTATATTTTCCCATATTTTATCACTTTTCGGAAAATGACGGAATGAATGAAATGGTAAAATTTTCAGAGGTCGTCCAAAAAAGGACTTCTTAAATAAATTCTTCTTTGTCGAATAAACAAAATTTGTTAACGGAAATTCGGTTTTATTAATTAACATTAAAACATCTTGACAAACCTCTCTTCTTCAAATCTTGAAAAACATTTTTATGAAAGAATTTTGTTTTAAAAAATTTCCCCCTTTTTCATAATGCTTTGAGAGGTACGCCACTGTGCATGAGGAATATACGAGTACTTGTTATTTCTATATTTTATTCATATGTGCAAATGTATTGCCTATCAAAATTTTCAGTAATCGCATATACTTACTTCTTTGATTTTTGTCCTGCTAGAATGTGAATTTGAACCACTGTGCGTGGTTATCTGTCTCAGTGCATCTTGGCAACATGTATTTGGCTTTCAGTAATACCGATCGGCGTTCCTAACACATTGTCATTAGAGGAACGGGAATTTCGATTTTATGAAATTTATGCGAATTTCGGCGAAAATGGTTTATTTTAACGTGAATAGATGGGAAATGTTTTAACTTGTTCCATGGGCCCCGCACTCAACATTTGCCACGGGCCCCGCACTCGCTTAATCCGGCACTGTTTGTAACATATGTTTATACATTACGGTCTGCGGGATTCTTAATATACATTTTTTGTATGGGAAATCCCGTTTATATTGGTTGGTGATGATGCTGATGAATTAACGACATCTATATCAAGAGACGTGCTCTGTGGCCGTGATCGTTCGGTCGCCACTCTGTGAAATAGACACTCATAGAGAAACGAGCTTCCAAACTCGGCACGACTCGTCGCTAGTTTATTATTCAGAAGACGATGATAAGAAATATTCTTATCGTAGAATAATAAACTAACAATGCGACTAGGAAGTGGTATGGCTGACAACCGTATCACACTCCGAAATCAGTTGTCTTTGTAACGTTGATGACTAAACACGGCAGTCATCAACGCACCATGCTCCACTAGGAGTTACGGTAATGAAAAGAGAGATATCAAGAGACGCGAGAGCGTCTCGCCCGCCAAAGGAAAAAGAAAAACGAAAGCGAACAAGTCGATGATTACCGGAGACAACTTGCTTTTTTGTTTGACCAGGCTACAGCCTTCCAGGCAACAGCCCCCAAAAAAAAATTTTTACCAAAATATTCCACATATCCTGTTCTAGTGCCTTTCCAAATAAAATCTTCGATCGGCACAATAACGGGTAAGATATATGCAATAAACGGTGAAATTTTCACCCTCACAGACTTAAGCGAGTAACCCAATTTCAGAATGAAGTCTACAGTTGCAGAAAGACTTGCTTCTACTGTCTCTCTTCGTGATGGGATTTTTATGAAATTTGAAACGAATGATCCTCTGGTGGTCCTTCTAAAGAATCAATGTCTTCCATTTAGATAAGTGGATGGAATAACGGTAAATTAATAGGTGAAGTTAACAAAAGATTTCCAACAATTGCGTCGATCGGCTCATCGCATTGACCATTTTTTAAAACACTCTGCGGCATTGGGACATTTGGATATTGGGACACCGGGAGACTGGGAGACTAAGATCTTGGGGTAGTGGGATATTAGGAAATTGGGACATTAGGGTCTTGGGACATTAGGACATTGGGGCATTAGGCACAATGGGGAAACATGGACGTGGGGACATCGGCATATTGGGGCATTGGGACATCGGGATATTGGGGCATTGGGACATCAGGGTATTGGGACAATGGGACATTGGGACATTGGGACATTAGGACACTGGGAGACTGGGACATTAGGTCACTGGGATATTAGGACATTGGGACATTATGACCTTGGGACAATCGGACATTGGGACACTGGTACATAGGGGCATTGGACCACTGAGACATCGGAATGTTATGACATTGGGATATTCGGACATAGGGGCACTGGGATATAGGAACATGTGAACATTAGGGTCTTGGGTCATTAGGACATTGGGATATTAGGTCACCAACACATTAGGACATTGGGACATTAGGCACACTGGGGAAACTGGGGCGTGGGAACATTGGGGCACTGGGACATCGGGATATTAGGACATCAACACATTAGGACATTGGGACATTAGGTACACTGGGGAAACTGGGACGTGGGAACATTGGGGCACTGGGACATCGGGATATTAGAACATTGGGACATTGTAACATTGGGATATTGGCACATTGGGATATTGGAACATTGGGATACTGGGAAATTAGGGCACTGAGATACAGGGACATTGGGGCACTGGGATATTAGGACATTAGGCAATTGGGACCTTGGGACACTTGGTATACTGCGACATTGGGACACTGACCACTGGTACATTGGGACATTGGGCCATTGGGATATTATCACATTAGGATACTGGGACATTTGGGACATTGGGGTACTGGGATATTAGGAAATTGGGGCATTAGGACCTTGGAACATTAGGACAGTTAGACATTGGGATATTAGGACATTAGGTGGGAGACTGGGACATTGGGACACTAGAGTAGTGGGACATTCGGACATTAAACCATTGGGGCACTGTGATATTTGCACATTGGGACAATAGGACCTAAATTGGGACACTGGGACATCAGGATATTGGGACATTAGCACATTAGGATATTAGGACATTGGGACATGAGGACACTGTGACAATGGACCTTAGGGCATTAGGGCATTAGGACATTGGAACATTGGGACACTGTGACATTGGGACAATGTAACATTGGGACACTGGGTCAGGAGGGCATTAAGACAGATCAGTAACAGAACGTTAACAAAGCGTTGGGAAGGCAACAACAGAGCGTAAGCAGATCGTTAACAGAGTGTTAACAGAAAATTAACAGAGCCTTAACAGAGGGTTAACAGAACGTAAATCGAGTAATAAAAGAAAGGTAACAGACCTTTTACAGAGCGTTAGCCGAATGATTAAAGAGAATTAAGAGAACATTAACAGAACGTTAACAGAGCATTAACGAAAAGATAATAGAGTGTTAAGAGAACGTTAATAGAGCATTAACAGAGTTAACAAAAAATTAACAGATTACTAACAGAATGTTAGCAGAGCCATAACACAAAGATAACACAAATCTATTTTGCACAAAATACATATTAATAAACTATACCCATTTCATCCCAAAATTATTTTTAAAAAAGCTCAGCAACAGCCATTTGTGGCGTATTTGCAATTGCGTTTGCAGTATCTATTTATTTTAAAGACCCTGTGAATATAACTTATGATATTAAATTTATGGAATATGCTGAACAAAAACCTATTGAAACTTTTCCCAAAAAAAAAAAATATTAGTTGGCTATTTAGGTATGCAAAAATCCAACGCGACATTAATCTTCAAAACGCGTTAAGCGGAATCACTAGAATTTATATTAAATATATATTGACGTTTTTCTGAGATTTTGACCCTGTTTTGCAACGCAATTTTAGTCGAAGCTATGAGTTCGGACTCATCACTTCAAAAAACATCAAAAACAAAGAGGAAATTTCTCCAACACATTTTGGAATCTCATGTACATACTAGGTGTATTCGGTTATCACACTAATAGTTTACATAATCGAAGTTCGCATAATCGAAATAAAGACTCTTTATTTTTATTTAAACAAATGTATGTAATTTTTTCACTTACATCGGGAGTAAAAATTACTTTCCATATGAACCGTGTATTTAGAAATCGTGTCTTCGGAGTACGTTATGAAAACATTTACTATAAAATTTTATATAATTTGCAATTTCTGGGCCCAGATTTCACTTTTAATTTAATCGCAGTATTCACATTTGAGCCCCAACCGGAAGTAGTATAAATTTGTTCCGCCACTGATTTCCATATGTGAAATCCATCGTCTTTCACTTATTTTGAAAAGTTTTGTAATAAAATTAATGAATTTCAGTCTAATTTTGTTTTTAATATGTTGGAAATTTCGCTAAGAACGTTATTTTGCAAAGCGTTTTGATGAATTTTACGGTCAAGGGCCAGCAAATACGAAATAAAATTCCACCCAATCAGAATCCCGGAAATTGGTTTGACTCCACTTTAAATGCAAATTACGGAAAAAACACACATTACATTATTTTAAAGACGATTGCATATTGTTTAGAACAATATTCAATATCAATGGAAATTTAACACGAACTTCAAATTTGTGGTCAACTTGCAAGAACTAGACTTGAAGTTCATATTTCCTCTAATTTTTGCGACGTGGCAACTCTTTTTGCATTATTCGAATACAAATTGTCCAAAATATACACTTATTTGTATACATGCACTTAACACAACACTTTGAGTAACGTATTCACTTCATTCCGGCTTATGGAATTCCCCAGAATTCCCCACATAAGCCACGACAGTAAGAATACATTTTCATTAGGTGTGTTTTTTTGGTTATCCCGTGCAGGTTTGGGTAACGAAACTCCATATAAAAAAAATGCCAGCTGATCCTCCTGTCATTTTTTTTATATGAAGTTTCGTTACCCAAACCTGCACGGGATAACCAAAAAAACACACCTATTGAAAAAGTCGCAGCGGACAAAACATTCACTTTCGATGTCAGTACTAGGCTTAATAATGAGGATAACAGTTTAGAAAAGTGTTGATTAGCAGTTAGTTATTCTTTTTTAGTGTATTGAGCGACGACGAAGATAAGAAATAACTAACAAAAATATGTTGTTGGATGAATTACAGAATTTTCAATTATTATAATCGATCCTGATTTCAATTTTAATGAGAAAATAGGAGGAGCTTTCTCATTTTTGTGTACGGATATGAAGATGATGCAAATGTATTGCAGGCTTCAGTGGAGTTCATACTGGCGAGGCGCCATGCAGCTTCTATGTATTATAATCTCTTTGTTTTCGGTACACACAATTCGCTGAAATCACGAAAACTTCCATTTTAAATATTGAAAATATTGGCGAAACCCTGCCTCGAATGGGCATATTTTCATGTGAGCTTGGAGCTTTAAACTTTTCGCTGCGTAGATATTGAGCAAAAATAGCAATTTCGATTAATTATTCTTTAAACAGAGCTTTTTTTGAAGCAAACAATTTCTTTGGAATTTTTGACAAATATCAATCTGTGTTCATGAAGACTATACCAACTCTTGGATGAAAAAATTTCTTCATACTAATATCGACCTTTTCAGAGCGAAAGACGACGTGGATCTGGCCAGAGGATTAAACTAAAAAGTGTTGATTTTTCATCTGAAACCCGACGAGGAATTATTTCTCAAAAGCTAGTTGTGCGCCTTGGTAGCTTTTCGGAGAGGATTTCATTTATTTCCAAAAGACTTAGGGCCATTTTTTCGTACATCTTATAGGCTGGTTAGTCTTATCGCCTAGAGAAGACGCACACAATATTCAGAAAGCTTTTCCATAGTACTGAATGACATTTTTGTTTATTTGGTATAGTTATGTTATCTTTTGCTTATTTACGCGGTTGTATGAAACCGTGCAATGATTTTTTAAATCTGAGATGATGGCGTAACCAAGCAAAATATGGCAAAACTATGCAAAATAAACAAAAATTCCATTCAATCTAATGGAAAAGCTTCCTGTATATTGGCCGGGTTTCTGATAGCTCTTATTCAGTACCTGTCGGCTGATTAGTCTTATCGCGTAGAGAAGACACACACCATATTTAGAAAGCTTTTCCATTGTATTGAATGGAATTTTTGTTTATTTTGCATAGCTACGCCATATTTTGTTTAAGCCATCATCTTAGATTGAGAAAATCATTGCGCACTTTTATCCAACAGCGTAAATAAGCAAAAGATAACATAACTATGCAAAATTAACAAAAATTCAATTAAATTTAATGGAGAAGCTTTTTGAATATTGTGTGTGTCTTCTCTGGGCGATAAGACTAACCATTCTATAAAATCTACGAGAGAATGGGCCATTGTGTGTCTTCTCTAGGCATTAAGACTGACCAGCCTATAAAATGTAGGGAAAAATGGCCCTATATGTCTCCACGGTGGAATATCTGAATTAAGGCTCCGTCCCTTTTGAAAGCGTCAATGAGGGGTGTTACTTCTGAGGCCCACATCATATTTCACACTGATCTCACTTGTTCATTGCGGAAGTTATATTTTTTTAATTAAACAATTAAATTTCTTACTATTTGGTCTTCTGGGCCTAGTGAAGCATACGATACAAATATTTTGCGGATGGCGATAGCTGGACTAAACCGAAACTTAGTTATTTTCTGAATTAATCGCGAAGCAAATTCCACGAAACCCGTATATTAAGAATGAAGAGAGAGAAGAAATATTCGCCTGTTTTGATGGGCTGTGCAAATAATTGTTTTGTACATGATTAAACCTTTTGTAAACCTGATTTTGTACTGTTTCAAAATATAATCTATGGAAATCGCATTATGGGAGTATAAGCCTTCTGCTGCCTGCTTATGGCAACCCGCTCGAGTTTTAACGAAGCAAAACAGTGGCCAAACTATATAGAAGTTTTAAAGAACGGCTGTTGCTGTCTGTGCAGACACTTATTTAACGAGATTCAGCTGAGGGAATATCTTGGTGTAACTTCAAGTTGGGTACAAGTAGCTCGGTCTTCTCCAATTTTGCGGAAGAATCCAGTAAAAGATTTTGATCTAAACCAACAATTGAAAAGAACGATCATATTTCAGCGACGTTGAACCCCTCCCGAAACAAAACCCTGGCTACGTCCCTGCCCACTGTGACCATGAATTTGTGTGTTGTCTCTATAAAAATGCTCCTACGTCAGCTGCTGATAGGAATTTCACTCATTTTCCTTACAACTTAATCCAAAGATCCCAAAATAAGCTACAGTTAATAAGAAAGTATCCTGAAAGCCCAAACTAAACTTCTAGAAAGATTTTTGTCTTGAGGTCTGACAGACCCCACCCAACCATTTACGTTTGAAGAAATTACCTGAACCATCCGAGGGTTAAGGAAACTTCATGGAAAACCTTTTTAATTCTTTTGATTACCTAACTGTATTTTTTTTCCAAAAGTCGTGGATTTGTGTAAACAATTTCGGACTAGGATAGCAATTGTGCAAACAATTTTCTGATGTTTTTTCAGCTTTTTCCTTGGTAACAAATAATAAACATCCATGAAACTATTTAAACAAGATATCATTTCTATTTGCGTTATATTAAAAAAGTTACCCGCATTTAATAACGACTTTTGTTTCCGGTTTTCACAGTGTAAGCATGGACAGCATAGTACGTAATGAATTGAAAATTGAAAGTTGAAAAGTGGAAATTGAAAATAAAAAATGAAAATGTTAAATAGAATATTGAAAAAGGAAAAAAAAGGGAAATTTGAAATCAAAAATGTAGAATTGAAAATTAAGAATTAAAAAAAAAACAAGAAGGATTAATGAAAAATAAAAACTTGAACAAAACTCAGCAGTCAACTCATGCTTCATTCACCCTACATACTTTTATTGACTGGAATTAATATTATATTTGCAGAAGTGAGTGGGGCTTTTAAGACGATTGAATCTAAGCAGTTATTTTGGGCTCTAGATAACATAACATTACAATCTGGTGGAGATTGTCCTGAGATGGCTTACAAAGGGATATTGAATGGTATTGATGTAGCCCTACCAAAATCGTCCGTTTACGTGTTTACGGATGCCCATGCTAAGGACACACATCTAATGGAAACAATCTTAAAAATTGCCAAAGAAAATGAGATTTCGGTAAATACTAACACATCTATCATAGCATTCATGCAAATTTGCATATTTTGAAATACATATATTCACAGATATCCTTTCTTGTAAGTGGTAACGGTTGTACTACCGATAATTTCATCGGTTTCAATACTATAGCGAAAAGAACCGGTGGTGTAGTATTCAACATAGGAAAATCAAATGTGGAGGATGTAAGTTAGTCGATGAACTTTTTTTTTGCAAATAGAAACATTTCAGTACAAATGAAGGGGACGCATGGCATTAATGTATTTCCATAGGTTGTTCGAAGCATTGCCGAGGTTCTAGATACAGGATTGATGCCCCTGGAATCAACATACTCGGAAAAGCCGGGAAAACATGACTTTGGAATTGATGTTGGTGGATCAATGAAAAAACTCCTTGTATCTGTTACGGGAGAGAATCCAAGCATTAAGTTCAGAGATCCAACCGATACGCTCACAAAGGACGTCGAACATATCTTAGAACTACCGACAGCAATCGTAAGTTTAATTTTAAAATCTTAAGATTGTAAATATCATACTCAAACTATATACATATGTAGATCGACAAAGTCCCCGATCCTCAGCCGGGGAAATGGCACATAAAAACGAATTCTAGTTCACCTCACTATATCAAGATATCAGGCATAAGCGACATCCATGTGCGTGCAGGATTCTCATACATCCTTCCGGAGGAGTATTCCGATACTACCCCCGTCCCCATAAAAGGTAACTTGTTCCTAAAAACTTACACGTACTTCTACAGATTTTGTATTTATTCAGACATTACAAACTATCTGTCCGTGTTTATTTGGAAAAACAAACGAAATCACACATTCACGGAAGCCGAGGTGGTCATTCTTACATCCAAAGGTGAAATATCTAAAGCCAATTATACCTTATCAATCCTGGATCCTGACAATTGTGATAGTGACTTGTGCATTTACGTCACAAATGCTTTTATACCGCCTCTGGATACGTTCAATGTATTTGTGAAAGGCATCGATGCGGACGGAAATCGTATAAAATATTTGATATTAATGAATGTTGAGACAGTGTCTGGCGGTAAGTAACTGTAAATGTTGTTCATTCTGTTCTGTAAGGCCGCATATACACGGCCAATCCAATCGAAAATGGATTTGCGTCGAAACGGCAAACGGTTTTGCGAAGATGGAACTGTTGTACTCTATAGCCCTACCCAATGAAATCGGCTTTGAGCGCACACGCACGATGTGTATTTTGGGCACCGTCCGATGTATGATTTTGGGATTTCCGTTCGACTGATTCGGTTCTGTATTGCAGATGACAAAAAGCCTAAGGTGACAATTTCAAGTCGTGAAGTGAAAGTGATTGAAGGAGGCGATGTGCATATTGTTTGTAAAGTCACTTCCCCGAAGAGATCCGTTATAGATTGGTACTTTGAGGATAAAGTTGTCAAAGGTGGACCGTCGAAAAGTATATTTCATAGGTAAGTTGTTATCTTAAGGGGGATTCACACTACTGACTGGATTTAATAAAACCACTAAGTTAATCGAGCCGAGATCCTACTGGACTAAATCGTGTGTCATTAAATTCAAAATGCATCGTACAACATACTTGCATTATTCAAATTGTAGTACCATATGGTACAACCGTTACCTAAATCTAGGAAATCTTGTCAATAGTCTGCATCCCCTTTTATTTTTTTATTTTTATTTTTTTCTATCTTCACAAACAATATGAGAGCAAAACAGGTCTCTTATAAACAGTGGCGTAACGTTTCCCAATTTCCTTGTGTTCAAAATCGAAATGGGGGCCCCCCTCACGCTCGATTTTTTTCACCAGAAAAAGTTGACAGAACATAACCCAAATTTAAAGCAGTCCACATTATGAGCAAAAGCAACGAACATAATTTTCTAAAAGTTATTTTTATTTATTGGAGCAAAATTGAAATTGGATTAGAATTTCATAGGGAGAACCTGTATAAGATCATCTATTAATCACAAAGACTAAGAGTCGCGGCGAAAAGACAGCCCTTAGATACCTATCTCGTAAGAGTCGTTGATCGTAGACTAAAACTGCGATTACTCTAGATCTGAGGATCACATCCATGTGCAAGGAAAACTAAATCGACAGAAATAAAATTCATGGTCGAGATCCTCCAAAGGTATCTTGACTCACTAATTTGTCGACAGACATCTGTTTCTTGATTTCTTAAGTCTCCGTTATTGAACGATCTTAGTAACTGTGGTTAGTCATTTCGATTAATAGGTCATCCTTTATCCTTTTTTTTGAACACTGTGAACATATTTTCCTTAGCTAAGCAATCAATTCGATATTCAAATACTCTAAAAAAATGGATTATTGCCAGAGCACGCTCTGGCACTTACGCCGCCTCGGGCAAAGTGACGCGACGAACTGCCGCTCCTAAGGTTTTTTTGTTTTATTTTGAAAATGTTCATCGGAAGCATCGACTTCATTTTACCAGGAAGGATGCTTTTCTGACACATTTTGAATTATTTGAATCCCACCTAGAAATATGTTTTCCATTCCTAAGTTTCCATACGAAAACAGAATAAAAATCGGAAAAGCAGCCAGATTCCTTTCCAGCAAACTTTTTCTTTATTCTCATCAACTGCTGATTGGTAAAAATTTGAACGGGTTATCAATGTAGCCTTTTTATCATGATGAACTTAAAACGTCAAAATAGACTGCAATTTCCCGAGAAAATTAAAATATAAAAACCCCTACGAACGAATTGGGAGGACGTAATTGGTAATGTAGTTGTTAAGAATTGCGCCTAAGGAATATTTAACACAAAAAAAAAAAATCGCAAATATCGCTCTGTCGTTTTTGTCAGATACGCACACATATTAAAGAACAATTGTATTATCATGCAATCTAAAATTAATTAATCCTGCAATTTATAGAGTTGCAGTCCTTAAGCATTTGAAACAACTTCGGTATTGCAGATAATTTAGCTATGAGTCTATAGTTATCAATAAGATGTTTCGGACCCTTTTTGAAACTTTCCATTCATGAAGAAGAACGCCTGAAGACAAGGACAAATTAAAAATAAAGGCTAAAGGACGATATAACGATTGCATGCAATTCTTCAAAAAAATATTAGGAATGCCATCAGGTCCGGCCTGAATACCAACATCAAGATCACGAATAGCATTCAATAGGTAATCCTCAGAAATCTCAAGAGCACTCGTAAGGTTCTCCTGAGCTATCCGAGGGACCAATGCACTCTGGCTTCCATTGATGTTAGCATTCATTTATGATGAAACGGAGTCTGGCACTTCGTAAACTGAACTGAAAAATCTAGCAAATCCGTCACAAACCGATTGAACATCTTTGTAAAAGTTGCCATTGCTTTCTAAATTGTTTGGGATACCCGTATTCTTACGCTTGCTGTTTATAAAATTCCAAAATGTCTTACTGTCATTCTTTATATTATTTTCAGCTCTCGCAATATACTGATTGTACAGATTTTTATTCATTAGTTCATACTCTCTTCTCAATCTAAAGAAACTTTCTTTATTGGCAAGAAAGGGTGACTTCTTGTATAATTTATGGGCCTTATTTTTTGCTCTCTTAAGTTTGCACAATTCTTTGGTAGCCCAAGGATTTTTTGCTTTTATTTTGTTCTTTTTTAAAGGAACGTACTTCCGAATAGATTCCAATAAAATTGATTTAAAAATTGTACAACTTTAAACAAGATTACTATTCGATATAACTTGAGCCCAATCCATACTATAAAAATGTTTAATTTAGTTTTTCAAATTGGGCTTTTTGAAAATTTCTAGTCAGAGTAACTTCTGGCTCTTCTTCAATGTATTCATAAGAAACAAACTCAAGAAGAAGAGCACTGTGATGCATTGAATTGGGCAAAAATGGTTTATCTAATTTAATTAAATGATTGTGATGAAATGAAACGCGCGTTTTTAAATACATACCATGATAAATTTATTCCGCGGGCAGACTAAAGGCGTAGCGTAGTGTAAAATATGTCGCCCAAAACAAGCGCGCGGCCCTAGAGCAGATTTTGTAAAATTAATTTCTAAAAAAAATATTATTTGTTGAATTTTCCCCGGAATGTAAAATATTGATTTAATTTTATTTTCAGTAACAAAGAAGTACTTTTGGACTTTTATAAGTTAAGTCTTGATGAAAGCGGAACATATCATTGTATGGCAAAAAATCCCTATGGTCAGCAAAGCGAAAAAGTCAAAATAATCGGTAAGTTCATTTAAATTGGTCCGAATTAGAAAACGGTTAATATTTTTTTTAGCGTGCATTAACAATAGCAACTTGTAATCTGCAAGAATATGGCGTATCAGTGCCATAGGGGATTCAAACTATTGACAGGATTTACTAAGGCCCATTCTCTGAAAACTCTTATCGAATGGTTAGTCTTATCGCATAGAGAAGACACACATAATTTTCAGAAAGCTTTTCCATTATATTGAATGGAATTTTTGTTTAATTCGCATAGTTATGTTATCTATTGCTCATTTACGCTGTTGTATGGAACTGCGCAATGATTTTTTCAATCTAAGATGATGGCGTACCCAAGCAAAATATGCACACCTATATGCAAAATAGACAAAAATTCCATTCAATACAATGGAAAAGCTTTCTGAATATTGTGTGTGTCTTCTCTATACGATAACACTAACCAGCCGATAGGTACTGAATAAGAGATTTCAGTAACCGGCCCTTAAACTACTAAATCAATCCAGTCCAAGCTCGTTAGATTGAATCGTATGTCACATCATTCAAAATGTAATTCGAGTACAATTTGTTACAGTTGTTAATGAACTCTAGGATTTAGTAAACCCGGTCTATTATTCTTAGAAAAATGGCAAATTTGGTCTGCAAAAATCCTACATCGGAATTTTTTTGGATTATGGTTGGGGATGGTCCCCAGATTATGGCATTACAAGTCTCAACCGATTGGGGTCCGCAACCTTAAAAAAAGGGGGGAAAGATTGGGAGCATTTTTTTCGGATTTTTTGCGATTATTTCAAAAACGGTAAGAGAGAAAAATTGTCTGAGGACGAAAAAACTATCAAAAATACCTTTCCACGGATATAAACACATTAGAGTTTAATTAAATAGTTCGGCGTTAGACTAGAAGATAAATTAGAATAATTTCATTTTAGACCTTTTCTAAAAGCTCCATAACTTTTGAACAAATACTAGTTCAGCCGTAAAATTTGTACAAGTATTCACAATAAGTTCAAGATCATTTTAAGGTAAACATTGAGTCGTTTCGATCAAGGACCCCCATTATCCCCCCATTTAAGTTTGTGAAAACGGCATGTCCATAACTCCCCCAAAGACAGGAGCAGAATGCTAAATTTTGGTTTGTTGCGATTGGAGGTCATAGTCACCCGACTTAACAAAAATCAGCTCATTCAGATAAAAACTAAGTACCTCCCATACAAAGTGACCCAAGACAACTCTGTTCTACAGTTTATAAAATGAGCAGTACGTTGAACAAACTCCTGATGGGCCACTTTGTATGGGAGATACCCTTAGTTTCTACCCAAATGAGCTGATTTTTGGTGGGTGGGGTGACTATGAACATTGGAAAGGTAATTTTATGTAGTTTTTTTCGTCCTCAGACAATTTTTCTGTATTTCTTACCGTTTTTGAAATAATTGCAAAAAACCGAAAAAATGTCCCCCTTTCCCCATTTTTTTAAGGTTGCGGACCCCCAATCGGTTGGGACTTTTAATGCCATAATCGGGGGACCATACCTAACCATAAGCAAAAAAAAAAAATTCCGATGTAGAATTTTTGCCGTTCGATGGCCATATTTTGGCCCAATTTTCGTAGACTATATAGTCTGAAACCACCATAAAGTACGATTGCACGAAGTATTTATGTAATGTAAACTATGTATTGCAAATAAAGAAAATAATAACCGTAACTCACTATTATTTATACAAATTTAATTTAATAGAAATTACCATTAGTATGTTCTTCTAAATACAAGTATAATTTCAACACTTTCTAGTCGAAGAAATACCCTGGAAAATAGAAATGAAAGAAACCACAATGATAACAATCGAGAATGAGAAAAACTACAAAATTAAATGTGTCATCACTCCAGAAGGACGACCTGTTAGCGTAAAGTGGATATTTAATGGGGAACCGGTTGTCGAAAGTGAGGATTTAACGGTAATTTTTTTTTCACAACATGCCTTATTGGATATGGAATTATATACATATTAGGGAAACAAAGTAAGTAACGGTTTAATTGGATTTTCCTTGACTAAACACGTAACCCAGCGTCTCTTAACATTCTTGACTCCAACACTGGCTCCGATACGGCGTCAGTACCAAAACGACGGTGGTAATAACATATTGACGACTGTTGTTTACGGGCTCCCTTGTTGGAAGGTGCTACGGGAACGCGATCGTCTACGATCGTGTGGTTTTTAGGGTTTTTTAGATTTTTCAAAAAAACCCTTATGAAATCGATTTTGTCCGTCCGTCTGTCCGTCTGTCCGTCTGTCCGTCCGTCTGTTCACTAAATAACTCGCGAACGGCTTAACCGATCGTCATGAAATTTGGTAGGAATGTGTAGAATGGTAACAGTCTTTGGCACGAAATACTTAAAAGTTGGTAGAACAAAAATTACAGGGTGTCCCGGACATTTGAAAATTTGTTCACTAAATAACTCGCGAACGGCTTAACGGATCGTCATGAAATTTGGTAGGAATGTGTAGAATGGTAACAGTCTTTGGCATGAAATACTTAAAAATTGGTAGGACCAAGATAACAGGGTGTCCCGGATATTTACAAATTTGTTCACTAACCGATCGTAATGAAATTTGGTTGGAATGTGTAGAATCGTAACAGTCTTTAGCACGAAATACTTAGACGTTGGTAGGACAAAGCAAAAAGGGTGTCCCGGAGATTTGAAAATTTGAATTTTTTAGTTTTTATCAAATCAAAGAACTCGATGGGTACATTTCATATCAGTCGCTTTTTTCCAGTTTGGAGTAATAGTAACGGCGTTACAGCTAATAAATCCAGTTAATATGTGGAGCCATAATATATGGTAAATCTATTTTTGGATTGGGCTAATTAAAAAGTGTTACAGAATGAAAGGCGTTAGCCTTTCATTCTGGAACGCGTTTATTTAGACCAATCCAAAAATAGATTTACGAGAAGCATTTCATTAACATTGTGCATAATTCTTATTTATTACCTATAAAATATATGTGCAAAATGATTCACTATGTATGTATTCAAAATCTAAAAAAACCCTCGTATTGCGGGCGCAGCCCTCTGTACGCCGGTATTTTTTTCCAATTAAACGAGCCTCAAATCTGCTAAGACGTTCGGTGATGCCGGCGATTTCCTTCGACAAATTAGCTATGTCGGGATTCGCACATGAGTTCTCGTTGTACGAAACGGAAGCCACCGAAGTTGCATCCTCCTTCTCCCCGAGAATTTTGTCTGCCATTTCAGCCAGCACGTCGACTTCAACGTGAGCGGTGACGCTGAGGATTTCGCGAACCCGGGTCGGCAACTTCTTGAGCCAAAACATTCTTAGAGTGTCGTGGCTTAATTGTTCCCCTACGAGGTACTTCATGCGGCGCAGAAGCTGGGAAGGTCGAATGTCGCCTAATTCCAGGTCGGACAACGCCTTAGCTAAACCGTCTTCCGGCGAATCAGCAAACCTCGCGATGACCTTGTTTTTTAATTCCGTGTATTTGTTGACTTCATCCAACACAGAAATGTTTAGCGCCGCCACGGCCGCGTGAAATTTTGATGAATCAGACGTAATTCGACAGCATGCAAACTGTGATTCAATTTAGCGGAACCAAACTTTCGGGCGTTGCTTCCAAAATGTGCAAATTTTGGTTTGTACGGAATCAATATATGCCGGTGGATAGTATTGCCGAGTATCTGTCGCGGACAAGGGTGTGTACGTTGGACGAGATGGTGTCGTCGGGGTTTTTAAAATGGCCGATTGCGTTGCGGAATGGCCTGTCGCCCCCATGTGAGGTTGTGTGGCGTGAGAGTCACCACCAGGCTGTGCCTCCATATTCGTTGACTCTGGTGTTGACATTTTTTGTTTTACAAACGAATCGCTCATTCCATATAAAAACTGGTTTTTAAAATGAGGGAAAAACGAGTTTGTATATATGGAATGAGCGAGTCGCTGTCGTGCGGCCCGGCCGCGTCGAGGACAACGTACCTTTAAGACAGATGTCGCGATAGCCGCTAACACGATCCTACACAAGTAAGTTTAACCTTCAAGCGGGCGCGCGGGTGGTAATTTACCGCCCTGATCATATAAACACGCATAGCTTTTCCCCCGTTGGCCGGATCGAGGTGGGAAAAAAATGTATTTTTAAGTTATACTGTCATAGATACGATATAATAAAATTTTGGGTAAATTTTACCTTCCATACCTTTCCAGCGGTCATCAAACGTTCGGGGATTGTATATTTTGGTATATAGTTGTGCTCAAAATGTGTGCTCTATGTAATACAGACATGCTTCGCTAAAACTGCTGAACTTGTTTTATTGTTCACCAGATAATACTTTTTATGATGATAACTTATTTGGGACATGCTCTTCTTTTACTTTACCATAATTATGAGAATGGAAGTTGTTCGGTTTTGCGCACATGGAGGGGAAAAGACGAGGGCGGTAAATTACCGTCGCGCGCCCGGTAATGTCACAAAAAAATGCGCGCCCGCTTGGAGGTTAAGTATAGTAACCAGTTGGGTGATTGGTGAGAGTATACAAAAAGTTCGCACTTTTCGTTATAGAATCAGCATCATTCTCGATTATCCTTTCTCGAAATTTGGCTGGCAAAATGGTCTGGAATATTCTTAATTGTTGGCTATTGTTAAAATTCTTGGTCGAAAGTAAGTAACGGTTTAATTGGATTTTCCTTGACTAAACACGTAACTCGGTGTCTCTTAACATTCTTGACTACAACACTGGTTCCGATACTGATATGGAATGTACACTGCTTGTCATCAGGTTAGCACACCCCGTCGCATGAGTAGTTTTGGATAGATTGCAGTCAAACTAAAAAAAGTTAATATTCCAAAATTATTACTGTTAATCGCCTATCCAATTCTCAGTTAAGTAAAACAAAAAGTATTGTTTCCATTCTTCTTTTAGGGTCCATCTAGATTAGTCGCCAAATGGCTGTTGTCATTCCATCCAAACTAGTCGCCATTTGGCTGTGCGTCCAGTTTTGATATTCAATATGGCACCAACCAACCGCTTTGACAACCGCTTGTCAAATTCAAAGTGACGATTTCCCAACTTTTGTTCGTTCTTTTGTGTGAAATTGAATAGTTCTTGAGTGGCCGTGTAATAATTCAAACGCGCAAAGTCCGATTTTGATAATTAAATTTACAAAAATAACCAAAATTAAGTTTAGGTTATGCCATTTTCTGTCTCCATTTGGCTGCTATAGTGTGGATGCTAAGTAGCAGCCAAATGGCTGTACGCGATGCCAGTTTTTGGACGCGCAGCCATTTGGCGACTAATCTAGATGGACCTTTATAATTGTTTTTCGAAAAAAAAACCACACAAAATAGCAATTTGAAGTTTGTCATCAGGTTAGCACATGTGACTTTTTTTCATTTTTAATGAGTTTTTAAGCTATTAACTTATTTCTAGATTTATAAAATTTGATAATTGATACACTTTTCAATAAATTGAATAATGTTTGGAATCCACCTTATTAAGAGTGGTCTTATAAATAAATATGATTGGGGATTGACTCGTTCAGAATACGAAATAAACATTTCAAATTATTTCCAATCATAATTAAGAGTTGAGATAGTAAGGTGACAATGGTCGTATGCTGATATTTTGGCCCTCAAGCTAGGGATGTCAAAAACCGGACGGTTAGTCCGAAAACCGGTACTTTCAAAACGGTTAACCGGTTTTTTTCGGTTTTTTCATCCTCCCGGTTTTAACCCGGACGGTTGTTTGCCCATCCGGTTAAAACCGAAAAAAAAACTTTCCAAATTCATAAAATTTTTATATTTTCTTGATTTGTCAGTCTGTAATTCTATTGCTTGTCTTCTATGAAAAATTTCGTATTTCCGAATACTCTCCTTAGTGCTATTATTCCAAGAACCATCGCTTCGTCAAACTTTCGCTCCTTGCATTTTTCCTTTCCAAGGCAGATCTTGTTTACGTTGCGTGTCACACGTGCATCTTTTGTGCGTCGTGAATGTATATGTGTATCAGATCAGTGCATTTTTTAGAGTTCATTGTTATAGGAAGACGAATCGGCAGTTGCTACGGCGACGTCCGCGTCCACATCGATATCCGCGTCCACTTCAACATCCGTCGTGTCCACAAAGACTTCAACATCTACATCATAGCGCAGTCATAATAGCATTTCAAATAGAAAAAAATTGAGTAAGGTTAATTCTTGTGGTTTTTGAATCAGTGGGCTCCCAGGAATCTAAGGACCCTCAACGGAATAAATCGAGATTAAATGGAGAATTATTGTGTTTCCCGTGTATCTTTCCGAATTACGAGAGTAATTCAAAGTGTCACTAAGTTTCTCATTTTTCCGAATCTATAATAGCTAAAAATTCTACCATTAAACTTACTAAGAAAAAAATGATCGGAAAGCTCTCAAAAAGGACACTAATTACAAACCTTGATCGAACGTGGGCATGCGGGGTGTCATATCAAAGAGGACGTCGAGTACATTCCATATCTGGCGTTTATTACTTGTTCCAAAGACCCTCACAGAAGAAAATTGGGATCCAATGGAAAATTGTCATTCTTCTCGTATATGTATCTTTCCAAAGCCGTAATTTTTCGTTTTAGCCCGAATTTTTCCATTTAGTGTCCTTGAAACAGGAGACAAACACCGGATATGCAATGCACTCGACGTCCTCTTTGACATGACACCCCGCATGCTCACTTTCAATCAAGGTTTGTAATTAGTGTCCTTTTAGGAATTAAATTAAAGAAAAGAGGTAACAAGATAATAGGATGAAAAACTAGGAAACGGAATAGAGGATAAACACACAAGGACGAGAGATAGCCCGAAAAATGGAACCCATTCCCCGCCAACACATTTTTTTTCGAATTACATCCTGAAAATTGGTATTTACGGTAAAGAAGCCACCCTGAATCCAAAACCGTTTACCATTTTTTCCTACGTGCCTCCGTTCTCCCGCAAAGGCCCGATGCCATATGGCATCATTGGCGGGAACCCATTACAAATTTTTTTTTTCAATTAAGATAAAAACGTTGAAATTTTTTTGGAAACCCACTTTTTACTTTCTTTAATTATAATTCTGAGTTTGTGTGAAATTTTAAGAAGCATTTAACACATAATCCTGTATCACATTTGATGCATTTAGTCCGAGTTTGGCCTTTGCAGGGCGGATATGCACATCTTCTTCGATTGCATTTCGCAACATAATGGCCAATTCCATCATACGTGCAACATTCGGAAGACTGTGGTATGCGCTACCCAAATCTGATGAGCCACAGTCGTACAATAGTAGGTTGCAATATCCCTACGGAACTGCATTTGGGTGACTTCCCCGACTTTATTTGTAATATCCAAGCATTTTCATCATCCGACATGATAGGTTCAAGATATTCAACCGCCTCATGTAATTTCATTCTGCATAAGAAATATACATGAAAAAGAATGGATTGAAATTGCTTTCTTTAAAAAAATAACGGATAAATGCTCATTGTGGAAATTGAATTCTGGTAAGTTACTTTTACACAATTTTTTTTTGGTCTGTACCGAGAGAAGCCTTTCGAAGTACTGACTCAAAGCTTTTGTGGACAAATATGTCCTTCAAACTCCTTGAAATTCAAAAAAAATCAAGATGAATAATTATCACGGTTGATTCAGCGCTTGAAAATAATGTTGCGTATACGCAACTTTGAGCGTTTACAGGGTGTAGTGTGCATGCATATAGACCACCCAGAGTAAAGGATGATGCACACTTGAGAGCAACAAGGATAATTCCGAAAAAAGTCCCATTGTTGAGACCAGATACGTGGTGTTTGTGGGTGCGCTTTAGAAAATGATGCATTTGATTGTGAAAACGATCATCGGACTTGGACTCTAAATCCTCAGAAACGAATTTTCAGCATAAAATTAATTTTCACAAAGTGAAAATTATTAAAAACGCAGTAAAACATATTGAAAAAATATAAAAAAAAATTAAATTAAAAATACATTTTTTAATAGGTTTCCGCCAATGATGCCATATGGCATCACTAAAATGTATTTAGTGTTACTACCTATAAAACTACCGTTATTGCAAAATTTTTTTTTGCTATTCTAATCTATGCTACTCTGGCTTTTGTTTAACACAAATTGTTCTGAGAAAATCAGGTCGCATGTATATGATTTTTAAAATTTTGTGGAGTCTTACCCGCAAAAATCGCATTTTTTTTTTAAAAATGTCACGACACTTTTTTTTTCTGCTCCCAATGGCACAAATCTAACTAAATACTAGCCAGGAACATTGGAATAGATAGAAGAAACATTACTTAGTGTAACAAAGAAAAAAACAATGTTGAGGATGTTACAGGGTGTCCGTGGCGCGCTCCCAAATATGAGGCTTTTACTGATGCCATATGGCATCATTGGCGGGGAATGGGTTTAATGTCCTTTTTCAGAGCTTTCCGATAATTTTTTTCGTAGCAAATTTAACCTTCCGGCGGGCGCAATACTAATCCTAACACGATCGGCCGCAATGCATCTGACAGATTAAGTGCAGAAAATAGGATGAAACTAAGTTTCTGTATATTTTACACTCTAATTTATTGTTGCATTATCTTTTTCAAACAGTTCTACGAAATTTGAGAATTAAATACTGTCTCACAAAGTTTGATACCCTTCACATTTTCAATTTTCTCAGAAAATTACGCTTTCAATCGCTTCAATATTTAAAAAACCTCCAACAACTCGACCGCTTAAAAAATGTGAGCTTATTTTACTAAAAAGACACTATTGAACGATTTGGTGAGCCTAAAAGTCAACACAACGTTATTACGAAATGTGAAGAGTGTAACAAGTGGAAATTTTCATAGAAAAGGAGAAAATAGCACAATCGGGCGCAATACATCTGAGAGATTATTTCATCCCCTTTCGCTCCTCAGACATATGGTAGATAGAAATTGAAAACTCCTTTGGTAGTTGATCGACAAAGATTAAGCTACTGTGAGTTTCAGATCTCTCCCTTTTCATGTCACTGATTGGTGTAGCAAATACTGGTCACTTAATCTTTCAGATGCATTGCGCCCGCCCGAAGGTTAATGGTAGAATCTTAACCTATCATAGATTCGGAAAAGTGAGAAACGTAGTGACAACTTGGATTATTCTCGTAGTTATGGCTTTGGAAAGATACACGGAAAACACAATAATTTTCGATTTAATCTCGATTTATTCCGTTGAGGGTCCTTGAAACAGGAAAAAAAACACCGGATATGTAATGAACTCGACGTCCCCTTTGATTTGACATCCCACATGCTGACCTCTGGCCAAGGATTAAAGAGTATCCTTTTTTGTCCTTTTTGGGACCTTTCCGATCAAATTTTTTTTTAGCAAAATGAGTTTTAGATTCTTGGGAAATCGCTGATTCAAAAACCACAAAAAATAGCCTTACTCTATTTTTTTCTATTTGGAGGCCTGAAATGGGATATTTTGACTGCACTACCTATATACATTGTCTAGCAATAAAACTCAGTTAACTAATTTTGAAACATTATGAATACTTCTGACAATTTTATTTGATTATCTTTTTTGTTCAACATGTTTCTCTTTTAGGGCTCCATTACACAGTCATATTTCTATACGAACATCAGCTTAACGAGTGTGTATGCATTATTTTGCTAAAATTCTAAGCAATTCAATGAAAAACCGGTTAACCGAAAACCGGTACTTTGAGCCCGGTTAAAACCGGACGGTCTAACCGGCTTTGCGAAAAAACCGAAAAAACCGAAAACCGGGTTATGGGCCGGTTTTTGACATCCCTACCTCAAGCCTTAATTCAACCACCTGGACAGTGTGAAGCGAAGGGATATTGTGTTAAAAATGCAATGACATATTAATTACTGTTTGTTGTAACTGTTTTATTTTATATTTCCTGTTCAAAACTGTAATTTGTAGGTACCATAGTACCAGATGGTTCTCTATCTAGATCATTATATTTCCCACCCGACAATGAATGTGCTCAAAATTGTGTCCGTCCTAGCGAACATCATGGAAATAGACATTATGACTGTGCGGTCTTTTAAATTAAATTTCTTTTTATCCGGAAAGAGAACGTTGTGCCAAGGATTTGGAGCGACACTTTTTTTTTGTTCCGCTCCGCTCCCGCTCCGACCGATTTGAAACCGCTCCGCTCCAGTGCTCCGCTCCGACTAAAATTTCATTGTTTTTAGTAAATGTTTATAATTTTCCGCGAATTTATCAATTCAACTTATATCTTCTTACGTATTATGGTATGGCTTAAAAGGTGCGTTTTATTCGATCAAGTACAGTGTGTCCGGAAACCAAACTATCGCATTAGCGCACCGAAATATGATTATTAATGTCATTTCCAGCAAAATAGGCGTACCGGGAATATCCCGAATTCTTAACTCCTTAGCTACGAAAAGCATTTAAAGATTTTACAAAAATGCTACCACTAATACCTCCGTCGGAAAAATTTTTATATGAAGTAAGATCACAAAATTGTGTCTTTGAAGTTTTTTTACACAGCTTAAACTGCTTATCTGATTTTTAGTAGGAAAAATTGTTGGCCACGTCCGAAAGAAAATATGTAGGTAATATGAGTATTAAATTTTTGAAAAATCTTTAAATGTCTGTGGTAGCTGAAGAACTAATAATTCGGGCTTTTTTATACTCCTTTTTGCTGGAAATATCACCAGGAATCATATTTGGGTGCCTTTATGCGATAGTTTTCGGACATCCCGTATAGAACGATATCTGTAAAATTGTTATGGAAGCTGTCCTGCACTCCATTCAATAAAATGCACGTCGAAAAAAATAAATTTTTTATCTCGGAATTTTCTTGATTTTTTACTTCGGAGCGGAGCGGAGTGGAGCGACTTTCAAAGCAAAAATCGCTCCACTCCAGCCTGCCGAAAACCGCTCCACGCTCCGCTCTTTCGCTCCGAAATTTTAGGTCGCTCCGCTCCGCTCCAAATCCCTGCGTTGTGCTGTGCCATTCTTTATTCTATATCAAGTGTTTTCGTACAAAATTGAAGCGTATTTCCTTTCGGGCAAAGTTAAGTTGGGGTTTTTTCTTTAGTTTTACTATCTGCAAATAAAGAGCATTTTAAAACTGTTTCGATAATACATACACTGTAACAAAAGTGGTGTTATCAAAACCCCAATCCGGTGTTCCATGGAGTCCGCCTTCGGCTGGTGTTTATATCGGAAAAAATCATTAATTGCTGGTGTTTTTATAAAACCGTAATTGGGTGTTACTAATTTCCTTTTTGGAGAAAAAAAAAAACTCCACTTTATGGGGCATGGCGGGTCCACTCACCCGTTTATAGGCTACTTCGAGTCAACGTTATATTGCATATAGAGGAGTGTATATAATGTGGCAAGTACTATATATTTCGTGGACCACGCCGATATTCGATCTCCGGACCCCTAGATTACTAGCATCGTAGAGAGCGACTCAACCAAGTGAGCCACAGAGCGTGCTCGCCGAACACTTACTCTGATATGATAGAATTTCATTATAAAATGTCAATATGGAAATGCGAACATTCTCAATTGGTGTTTAAAAACCCCAATCGGATAATTTATTGATACTTGATCAAACATGTTCGTCTATTGCATTTTTGGTCTTTTGGTAATCCTCATCTGGGAAATTAATTAGAATTTCTATATTATTCACCAGTTGGAAACTAATATTAACCCTTTCCCGGACAGAACGTCTATAGACGTCCAATTTTGAGCATTTGACATACAAATCGTGTCAAATTTTGGCGTTGGGTCCGGCAATGAGTTAAAATGTTACTTATCCAAGCATGGTGAATTTTTATACCGTCTTTTTTTTACTGTGCACGAAATCAGAATAAATTTATTTTATTTTGGCTATTTTGCTTTTTGACAGCCTATAGATTCCTTGTAGGCTTAATTTTTTTATCTCACATCAACAGATAACGATTTTCCTTTATTCATCTTAAAGCTAATATATATTTTTCAAACAACAACCAAAAACTGGGGTTCCTACATTCTCAAATGTGGAAAATCGATGAAAAAGAAATTGCATGTGCTAACCTGATGACAAATTTCCAATTGCTATTTTGTGTGTTCTTTTTCGACAAAGAATTATAAAACGATATTATAAAATGGAGGAGTAATACTGTGTAGGAATATGCCTGGCTTTTCTATACTCTTCCCGAAAATGATGACTTCCTCCATAATGATGGGCTTTTTTCACCGAACCCAGAAGGATACGAAGCTGGTCACAATTGTAGCGCAAGCAATAATGAATCCGAAAGAGATAAAGAAAATCAATCTAAGAAACCAAAATTGAGGTAGTCTTATATTTTTTTTTTATATACGAAATCCCCAATCACAAAATCCCCAAACGTAGAAAAATCCCCAAAATCAAAATCCCCATATTCAAAATCCCCATAATCATAATGCCCATATACAAAATCCCCATGATGGATGAAAGACTGTAAATTGTTGATGGTAGATGGAAGGTGTTAAATGGTAGATGGTAAATGGCACTAGGAGGACGTGAATCGAGACTAACTTATTTTTTGATTAGCACAAACAAAATATTCGAGTCCATTGCATATATCGTTCTAAACATAATAGGTTTTCTTTAACATCGTCGAGACAAGTCCTCATCCGAACGAATATTCGCGGAAAACTTGGTTGGCTTATTGTTGGAACCGATTGCATATTTAATCGCCTGCACATTATCTGCTGTTGTTCTGTGTTACTTCAAAGAGTTTGCCGTTGATTAGCATATATATCAGTCCACGACGGTGAGTTTTTTATTGCATAGTAGGACTATTCAATTACAATGGTCTAAATCACCTACCATTTACCATCTACAATAGCCTAAAGAAAGTCTCCATTCCCCATAAGAACGCGCGCGCGTTCTAAGATCACACCTCAAATGGGGAATGTGGAATTTCGTTCGGGGATTTTGGTTTTGGGTATTTTAATTTCGGGGATTCTGATTTCGGGGATTTTGATTTCGGGGATTTTGATTATGGGGATTTTGATTTGGGGATTTTGGTTTGGGGATTTTGTGACTGGGGATATCGTATCCAACCCAATATTTATTGATTCCCCGGTCATTTCGCCGTGGAAAATATCTAATGACCGGGCAATCGAAAAATAATGCCTAAAATGGCCGAGAAAATTATGGAACCGTTTTTGGATTGTAGCTTATGGAATTCCCCAGCATTTGCCATATATTCCACGACAGTAAGCATGCATTTTCGTTGAGAAAATCGCAGCGGACAAATATTTCATTCTCATTCCGCCCGAGGTCTATCTAGGCCTTAAGAGATAATAATTCAATCAGCGAAATTTTTAGCAATCACTGAATACGCATTTAAATAGGCAATTTACACCAACTTCCTCCATCTCCACTAATACGAAAACTCAGTTTTAGACAAAAGATTCGTCTCTTAACATTTAGGTACATTAAATTTGAGCTAATATGTTTTTGAAAGAAAATATCCATTTATTGTACTCTTTTGTTTTGACCCTTGACCGGTAACTACAACGGGTCTACTTGACCTATGATATTGATTAAGGTACCGGTGAATAGAATATTTTATTGGAAAGAAAACCTCTACCATTTTACTGTAGGGTCAACAATAACAATGTTATTAAGCAAAACCGATAACTTAACCTATAAGTAGGCAATTTTACTATAACAACCCCCTCCCATAAATACGAAATTTCAGTCATTACGTGTTTTTCTTAAGCCAAATATTCTTAGTATTAGTGCTATGTTGCCCTTTAACCAGTCATTATAACGGAACTATTTGGCCTACGATATTGACTTAGGTACTGTTGAATACTCAATTCGATTAGAAATAAATCATCAATACATCACTTTACTGTAGGAATACCAGTAAGAATGATGTTAAGGAAAAACGCAAAATTCGCCCATAAGTAGGCAATTTACTATACCTTCCTCCACTCCCAAAAATACAGAAACTTAGATTTAGACTTAGGGCACGTTGCTTAACATCTCCAGCAAATTTCAGCCATTACGTGTTTCACTTAAGCAAAATATTCTCATTATTAGTGCTAGTGTGCCCTTTAGCCAGTCACTATAACGGAGCTATTTGGCCTACGATATTGACTTAGGTACCGTTGAATAGACAATTCGATTAGAAACAAAGCTCAATACATCACTTTACTGTAGGAAGACCAGTAAGGATGATATTAAGGAAAAACGCAAAACTCCCCTATAATTAGGCAAATTACTATAACTTCCCCCACTCCCACAAATACGAAAACTCAGATTTAGACTTAAGGCACGTTGCTTAGCATCTCCACCAAATTTCAGCCATAATTTTTTTTTTTTAAGTAAAATATACCCGTTTACTATAATAAACGAGACCGAGGCTAATTTCGGGCGCGGCCGAAATTTGGATACCCTTCCCTCCCCTCGGGCTAAAAGTCTTTTCGGGCGTACCTACGACTTGTATTAAGTTCCGTTGCGTCGGCAAAACAATATTTGTGTGGGGTTTGGTTGGAATAAGTGGGCAAATAAAAATATTTACTCAGAAAATTTATTGCGGGATGCGGGAGCATGGCCCCATAGTACGATTCCATTTGTTTTGACCTTTTCAGTTGCTTTGATAAAGACACATTAATTCAAGGTTTTGTGAAATTGGTGTAAAACATGTTTCTTAGAAGAACCAAAATGGGGGGTTGGGTTTGTATGGGAGCCCCATGACCCCATGGTCTGACTTGATCCATTCTTACATATGTTTTGCGTCATCAATAGAAATACATTTGAGTGAAATTTGGTTTCAATTGGTGCACAAATAAAAAAGTTTTTCTTAGAAGAACCTAATTTGGGGGGTTAGGTTTGTATGGCAGCCCCATGACCCCATGGTCCGATTTGATTCATTCTTACACATGTTTTGTGTTATCAATAGGAACATATTTGTGTGAAATTTTATTGAAATTGGTACACAAATAAAAAAGTTTTTCTTAGAAGAACCTTATTTGGAGGTTTGGTTTGTATGGCAGCCCCATGACCCCATGGTCCGATTCGAATCATTCTTACACATGTTTTGTGTTATCAGTAGAAACACATTTTTGTGAAATTTGATTGAAATTGGTACACAAAAAAAAAGTTTTTGTTAGAAGAACCTAATTTGGGGAGTTGGGTTTGTATGGCAGCCCCATGACCCCATTGTCCGATTGTACCGATTCAAACATATAAAATGCCTGCAGCATAAAGAAGCATTTGTTCAAAATTTCAGCTTCATAGCTTTTAAATTGGCCGAGTAAAACGCTTTGCAACAGACAGACGGACGGACAGACAGACGGACAGACGGACATCGCCTAATCGATTCCCCAAGTCATGCTGATCATATATGTATACTTTTCATATGGTCGGAGATGCTTCCTTCAATGCGTTACAAACTTCATGACAAAGTTAATATACCCTTTCACTCTATGACCGAAGGGTATTAAAAAAACAATCAAACTTCGACTGGTTTGTTATGAAGATATCATAAATTAACATGTGTTGTCATTTTTCCATCGATCTTGAGTTGCACATTTCAGCTTTCTAGTAGAGTTTTTTTTTATGAGCTAGTTAAATTGCCGCCCGAAAAAAATTGGCGCCCCTGGCGATCGTGCGGCTTACTCCTCCCTTCTTATAGCGGGCGCTGATTAAGTTATTTATTTAATAGATTTCTCCTGTGGCTATTTTTTTTTCTTTCTAGAGACAATGCACTCACTTCGACAAATTATAAATATTTTCTTATAATTGTTTAGATTTCAGGCAACACTCTTCAACTGAAGATAGTGAATCGGCGACATGAAGGCAATTATACCTGTAAAGGATCGTTTAAGGACATTTCAAGGTCTTCGTCAGGACATTTTACCGTAAATTTCCCACCGAAAATCAATGGATCTACTTATGAAGGTTATTATTCTTTATCTTTAGTATTTCTGTACAAGTCATTTAATTCCTTCTAATTCAGAACATATTGTGGAATTCGATGACAAAATTAATTTAGAATGTTCAGCCGAGGGCAATCCATTGCCAATTATTAGATGGATTCGAGCAAATGGAACACCGTCAAATGCAATCATTGAGAAGTTTTCTCCGGCTGATTATGGCTTACACCTATGCGAAATATCAAACGGATTGGGAAGTGTTGAGAAGAGGGTTAAACTTACGACAAAATGTAAGTATCGGAAACACACTTAGTACTTATCGTTTGTTTTGTCTATCATCGGCACAATGACTGCCCTGAACAGAATAGAATAAAACAAAAGAAAAGGCCAGTTTTTAGGGTTTTTAGGATTTTTAAAAAACCTTATGAAATCGATTTTGTCCGTCCGTCTGTTCACTAAATAACTCGCGAACCGCTCAACCGATCGTCATGAGAGTTGATAGGGAAACAATAACAGGGTGTCCCGAAGAGTTGAAAAAAGTCGACTTTTTTAGTTTTGATCGGAGATGGACGTATTGGAGTAACGGTAGCGGAGTTATGGGCGTTTGAAGTTAAGCTTACATTTTCACCTCGGTTCTTCTAAACCGTTATAGGTACCGATATGGAACTTTGAATAAAGATCGATCAATATGAGCTTATATACGCTAAATACTAAGCCTGTTGAGATTTACTAAGAAAAAGTCAATAACAGTAAATTTGTGCAATTTCAATTTGTGCGTGTGTACTTAGGTCTGCAAATATAAAAAAGTGATGAGAGTTTTTAGGAAAATATAAGGAATATGTCTGCAAATTTTCATTCGAATAACTTAATCCATTCCAAACCGGAAATATAGCGAATCTGGTAAAGGCGTTTCACAATACCAGGTCTTAAGCATTTTTTTCACTGCTTATCTTGTGACTCGATTAAACAGTGAACCTGAAATTTAGTGACATTGCATAGAGCCACCGAAATAATTATAAGTTCACCCATAAAGAGCTCGAAAATCATTAAAAACAAATTAAATATTAAATCGAAATGATACTTCTCATAGGTTACAAAATTAAAAAAAATGTACATCCAGTTACGAATTTATTTCGAAATATTCCTAGTTTAATTATTGTTTTAGCTTATAATTAAAAAAAAAATTAACGATTTGATATAAATTAATATCCTGTCGGTCCTCCATTGTTTATAATTACCTGGAAAACTCTTCTATACAGGGTGTCCCGCAACCGGTGGTACATAGGATAATGGGAGATAGTACAGCTCATTTGAGGACAATAAATGTTCTACACGACCCCTCTATCTTTAACCGTTAGAAAGTTATAGCATTTTTTGATAAAAGTGTCAGAAACCCCGACTTGCCGAGCAAAATCACTATTTGCCACGCTCCTAAATATTGGATCCGAAATTTGACTTCACTTTCTGAAACTGCACAAAATTCTACATAAAATAACGGTTTTGCCAATTAAATTGTTTAAAAACCTACCCAGATACAACCACTCAAACTTTAAAGAAATTTGGAAATTGATATTTTCTTGTAAATTCAAATTGCAAAATCGTAACGGTACTTTGAACTGACAAATGTGCAAAGTTTACAAAAGTTGCATCATTATGTCAGCTTTCGAACGACATATAAAAAATAGGGTCTTAAGGACTGAAAAATTGAAAATATTACGTGTAAAAGAAAAAAAAACGCGAAACTAAAGCAGAACAAATCTAATTAAAATACATACATACTTCAATTATTATTAATGGTTTTCAAAAAATAGTGAAATTAAGGTGTCAACGAACTTTGCCTTGAAGATGTTTCATTCTGGAAAAATGTGAAAATGTACTTGTTGAGAAAACGGTAATATTAACGGTTAATCCTTGTTATTTTAAAGTCATTTGCTTCAGTTCGTTATTCCACCAGTTTAATTCAACTGATTAGCATTGATTATCACACAATTGATCTGTTGCTAGAACGTTAATATTAAAACAGGTATTATTATTAGTAGTATTTATTAAAATCGTTATTAGTGTGATGTTTTATTAGACGGCGACAAAATATTCGGATATCGAGTACGCTGATATGGTGTTGGTGTATGGTATAGCTGGATGTAACGGACGCGAAGCAGTTCGCGAGTATGGTCGTCGCTTCCCCCAAAGACAGGTTCCGGACAGCCGAACGTTTGTTAGGGCGTTTAACACACTGCGACAAACTGGTAGAACACCGAACCATTACACGTTAGAGCGAAGTCAACGTACTACGGCACGGCTGCAAGAAGAAATTCTTCGTCACTTCAGGACGAACTCGGATTCAAGCACGAGAAGGGCGGCTATTCAAATGGGTGTGCCTCGTATGACAATTCACCGAACACTACAAGAGGATAGTCAATATCCATATCATTTAACGGAAGTGCAAGATCTACTGCCTTCCGACTTTGAAAGAAGAAGGACTTTCTGTAGTTGGTTCATACAAAGATTGGCAGCGGATCGGCACTTCCAAAGAAAAATAATATGGACAGATGAGGCTACTTTTATTCGGAGTGGTGTATTCAATACCCGCAACACCCATTTCTGGTCTCATCAGAACCCCCGCGAAACTCGTACTTCGAGATACCAGCACGAGTTTAGTGCAAATATCTGGATCGGTGTTCTTGGAGATGAACTACTACCTGAAATTATTCTTCCTCAAAGACTCAATTCATCCGCGTTCCACCAGATTCTCGAAACAGAAGTCGTGTCGAAGGTCGTAGATGAAATTCCATTAGCTAGATTATCAGAAATATGGTGGCAAATGGACGGATGTCCGGCTCACAGCGGAAGAATTGTTACGGAATTTTTGAATAGTGAGTTCCATGAAAAATGGATTGGACGATACGGGCCTGTCGCTTGGCCTCCTAGAAGTCCCGACTTAACGCCGCTTGATTTCCATGTATGGGGTAGACTCAAAAATGAAGTTTACGATGAGCCAATAGTGTCCCGGGAACATCTTTTGCAAAAAATTAAAATGGCTTGCAATAATTTGCGCGAAAAAAGGGAAGAGATGCTTAAGGCGGTCTCTTCTGTTGGTAGAAGGTGCCGAATTTGTGTCCGATATGGAGGAGGACACTTTGAACAGCATTTATAATATAAAAGTTCCTATTCTCAATAATCTTTCTTTTTAGTTTTTATAAAAAAAATATTGTTTACTTAATAAAATGTATACTTTGAATTTCTCTTGAGACCATGTTTTTTTCTGTTAAACACGTAATATTTTCAATTTTTCAGTCCTTAAGACCCTATTTTTTATATGTCGTTCGAAAGCTGACATAATGATGCAACTTTTGTAAACTTTGCACATTTGTCAGTTCAAAGTACCGTTACGATTTTGCAATTTGAATTTACAAGAAAATATCAATTTCCAAATTTCTTTAAAGTTTGAGTGGTTGTATCTGGGTAGGTTTTTAAATAATTTAATTGGCAAAACCGTTATTTTATGTAGAATTTTGTGCAGTTTCAGAAAGTGAAGTCAAATTTCGGATCCAATATTTGGGAGCGTGGCAAATAGTGATTTTGCTCGGCAAGTCGGGGTTTCTGACACTTTTATCAAAAAATGCTATAACTTTCTAACGGTTAAAGATAGAGGGGTCGTGTAGAACATTTATTGTCCTCAAATGAGCTGTACTATCTCCCATTATCCTATGTACCACCGGTTGCGGGACACCCTGTATATAAAAATGGAGCGAAAAAAATATATAGTAATGATTCATCAATTGAGAACGGCTGGGCCGATTTAGTTCAATTTTTTTTTCAGATATTTGCAATTGCCAGGAGAAGGTTTTTACAAAAGAAAATTTTGGGAAAACCTCCGGAAAAGTCGGAAAATAGGAAAAATCGAAGTAATTCATCGGTTGAGAACGGCTTGTTTTTTCAGTTGTTTGCAATTGCCAGGAAAAGGTTTTTACGAACGGAAATTTTGGGAAAACGCTCCGGAAAAATCGGAAAATTTGAAAAATCGAAAATTAACTTTTCTGCTTCCAGGTTTGTGAGCAATTTTTCCACAATAGCTTTTCGAATGAAAAAATATAAAATTCTTAGTGGAAAACTCGGAAAATTCAGGAAAAACGCCGAAAAATTCGATTTTTTCTCGACGAAGTTTTGCATTTTATTGAATAATTTGATGATTTTAGACGATGCAAAGGTGGAAAATTCGTTGTGAAGCTTCTGATAATTTTGAATAATTGGGAAATTCAGTGTGATAAAAGACGTTTTGCGTTAAATTTTGCGTGAAGAAGCTAAAGAGATAAATAATTGCTGTGCTGTGAATAACTATCAAACACGCGCAAAATTCACCAAGGGCAAAATTATGAGGACAGTACATTTTCTCACACTTTTACCTCCATCTTCTTCTATTAATATTGACGTATCTCGTGTATTTGCCTTATGGGAATGGTCTTCACTCCGAATAACTACCGAAATACGAGCAAAATTCACTAAAAGCAAAAATCGCTCATAAATTTAAAGTAGTGTGACGTTGTGAACGAAGCGAACAACGCGAGTGTAGCGAGCGAAGCGAGCTCTCTCAGCTAGTTCCCCATAAATTTTCAAAGGGATTGAGGACGGGGCTACGGGCTGGCCAATCTAAAACTGTAATGTTTTTCTCTTAGAACCATTCTGTTGTCGTTTGTACCCGACAGATATACTGGCATTATCCAATTGGAAAATAAATTCCGGTCCAATATTGACTTGGCATGGTCAATGAGCATAATGTCTCTAATATCTCCATTTAATTACTCGCGGTCATTTTCGTTTAACCCAGGTCAAAGATAATTTTGCAAATCAAAATGCACCCCAAATTATCACAGAGCCACCACCAAAGTTTCGGCTCATGGCAACTTTTTTTCCTCGTCCTAAATGGTGCCAATAATATTGAACACCATCGGGGCCATCCAGATTAAACTTCTTTTCGACACTGAAAATAACGCTTTTCCACTTTTCGCCGAAATCCATATGTTGTTGGCCCCATTGAAGACGCTTTTGATATTGAATCAAAGGTGTTTTCTCTGCCCTTTGATGAATTTGAGGTCCTTGTCGGAGACACGACGAACATTTACAGGTAAATTCATTTCGCTCCGGATTTCTGATGCAATTTTTTTTCCTCAGTGGCTTTTCGGACAATAAGGAATAAGCCTTTTTTCTCTCGCAGTACTGCTGGTCGCCATCCAGATCTTCGTTGTTTTCCACGAAGCAGGAGGAAATTGTTGAGGACACGCTATTATTGCACCTTCTTCTTCGACTGTAAGCGATGCCACGTGGCATGTTGCAATAGTGTCATTAGTGTGTACATGCAAATTATAGCCAGAATATAACATGGGTTAACATATGTACACATATGGCCAAAAAAATAAGTACACCCATGCGATTTTTTCTTATCACCCTGTAGCCAAGTAGTTATTTGAGTAAATAAAATCATATGTTGATATTTAAATATGTAATTGGTAAGGAATCAAATAAAATGTAAATAAGCCAATTGAAATAAATAACAGCTTTAATTTACCTTAAAAAAGTACGAGCTGACTAAAAAAGGTTGGACAAAATTATAAGTACATTTCAGTTAATTTGATTAAAACTGGTTTTAATTAAAATATTTTGTTCTGATTCGACAAGAATTAGATTTCTTTTATTATTTAAAACTAAATTGTGCATTATTAAAATAAAAAGGAGGTTTTCGTTGGCTATCTGGAGATGATTCTTGCGGCATGTTCCAAAACATACTATATATTCAGTTACTTTCAGGAAATTCCGTAAATGGTCCGTTTTGTGACAAACTTTGTTTCTAATTCGTTGATTCAACTCTCCCTAAACATTACGGATTTAATTTAACTCTAGTAACTGCGTGAAAAGCCACTCGATTTAGTTGAAGCGGATCCTTGACAAGCTTGTGAGGTAAGGTTAGGGTTAATATTCTGCTTAAATCCCCATTTAAAGTGTATGGGTTCATCAGTAGAATATTGAAGGACTCTCAACAAACATTTCTTATACGGAAAATGTCTCATAGTAACGGTTTTTAGATATATTTGAACGAAACCAAACTATGAAAATAAAATCATAGACCATGTTTTTTTTTCGCCTCCATGGGAAATAGGCTATTGATGTAGTGTGTATCACATTTTTTTTTCCTGGATGAAGAATATTATGATAAGACCCCTTTCCAAGCAAATTTATTACGATTTCATAAGTAAAACAGAATATTCTGCGAGTTTTCATTGTTCAGCCAGGAACAAGAAGAACTATACCTCCAAATTTTTCTTGTACCGTCAAAACTTTTTGACGTCGCCGTGGAAAGTTCAAAACTTTTTACAAAAACAGCTTTACTTCTTGTATTCTCCGATTCACTTTCCAAAAGGATTCCAGTTTTTCAATATTTCCCGGGAAAATCATTAATCATGCCAAGGGAACTTTTTTCGCCATAGTGATAATGAGATCGACAGTTATCCTTAAGGCCCTTATATGGAGTTAACCGCATTTGAGACTGTTTTTATTTAGTATTTAATGAATTACGCAGCGAATACAATGTTTAGCTGGATTATTCCATTATTGAGCGAATAATTTTTCCGCCATTTCGAAGTTTGGAACTTTCACGTCTTTTTTCCTACCTACCATGCGTTTTTCGCCACTTAAGTATTTTTTATTGTTTTTAATTTAATGCTTGTTGTATGCACAAATGAATAAAAAACATATCCTTACGGAAAATACCAAGTTATTGTCAAAAAACTAAAAAAACCGATGGTGTACTTATTATTTTGACCAACCTGAATACCCACTTCAAAGTTTATATCGGGAGGGATTAAGATAATTGGGGGATGCCATTTACTTTTTCGGTTCCGTTGGTATTGTTGTATCCAAATTGTTATAATGGCTATTATTTCGAGTATCACAATTATAAAAATGCTATGAAAATTTGGCATAAAAAGATACATCAGGGGTGTACTTATTTTTTTGTCCATATGTGTATGTATGTAGTTATCTGCTAGCTTCAATAAAATAAATATAGAGCTGTGCATTGTAGTGGTGACTCGCAGGGGATCTGATTTCTACTGAATTTTGAATATTTATTGGAAGTGTCACAAATTAAAAGCTCTATATGGGTTTACTTTGACATTCATAATTAGCATTCGCCTAGTGTGTCATGCTTATCGAGTTTATGAAGCTCAGAGCTTTTAGCGATTTATAGAACGAGTTTATCGTCTAGTATGTCAGGACTATTAGCTAAATTTAATCGAAATGAAGTTTTAGAATGTTCATAGAACTTGCTGTTAGCTACTAGCAATTTGAATGTTGATACATATTACCTTAAAATTGTGTCGTTGTTTTGTCTTCTCAAAATGATAATGTGTATCATTTAGAGAGTTTTTTCGAAGTATCTGTTTAATTAACCTGATTCCGATTTCGAGCTACTGCATCTAGTAGCATATGGAACAATACAATTCAGGTAAAATGCTGATAAAAACTAATGTTGTTTTTGTCATTAATCACAGTCATTGTACAAAATTGTGAGGTTACGAAACAAAATAGTTGTGTTTACCGTTCTGATTCCCTCTAACTACAATTTTGCGGATCAGGTGTTGGAGTCAAAATATTTAGTATTCTGGCTAGTGCGCGCGCCTTCGTTGCACAGGATCATGGGTTACAGATTTACCGTGAGCAAATTCAGTTTATGCATGGTGTTTTTCGAACTCATGACCCATGTGACCAACTATAGTCTCACTCAGATGTTAAACGAGTTTCCATTTATGAGGATAAATAATACTGCTGTTGATTTCAACACCTCAACAAAAAAGCAGCAAAATCTTGGAAAGTGGATGTGACACATCTGCGGCGTTCATCCAATGTCGGCCAGTCATGCCTGTTATTTATTTATAATAAATTTAAGAAGCAGGCTCGTTTTATTGCTATACATCCCGTGTAGTTTTGGGCAGCGTTGCTAAACACGATCGTGAGTTTTGAGTCAGAGTAAACCTCGATACCAAAAAACGTAACTAGTGTTGGCGTCAAATGTTTAAATATTGCTTAAATAAAACAGCAACTATCGATTTTGCCCCTTTCAAAATCATAATGCAACATCATCTAATATTTTAATTTTCCATTTCAAACATAATACAACATAAAACCGAAACTTTAAATAAAGGTAAGTACTATGTTCACCCATCGAAAAACTTGCATTTATGCCTCCCGTGAAAAAATAGGGCGGTGGAGATTTGCCTTTTATTCACTAAATTTAAGATAAATGTGCCATTCACACCGTTTCCACGTGAAAAAAAGTGCTACAGCGTTGTTTTAATAACATCGTCAGTTCACGTGAAGTCCATGCAAATACTGTCAAAATTTCCATGATCGTGAAATCGAATTCGCTTGCTTGTACTGACTTCACACGAAAATCTCCATACCGAATTTTTACATGTCGCCTGTGAAAACAATGCAGTTGCATTTTAGTTCACAGTAATGCTATTGACAATCAGTCAGACCGCGAGTACACATTTTTTTAAATTTATGTAATTTAGCACGGCACATTTTAATGGGAGACAAAAATACAATTTGTTCGCTCGGTGAACATAGTACTTAGCATAAATGCAAGTTAGGGACATATCATTTATTCTTTGTAGTTGAATATCCGCCCCATAACGAAATGAGGGGTATTCGGAGTGTCTAGAACTTATGAAAATATTCTTCCTAATGTAAGATAATGTCCGCATTCTCAAGGCAAGACTGACTAATAAATTGGTTTCAAGAAGAATTCTTTGACGTTATAAAATCATCACCATACTGCCTAGATCTAAATATCATCAAAAATGTTTGGCAAGGGATAAAAAGGAAGATCTTTACCGTTAAACGATAGTTTAACAACACTGCAGCGCTTCTGCAAGCGATTGGAGGAGCTTGAGATGAAATTACCTTAAAAACATATAAAATTATATTCCAGATTGACTTTTTGAGCTCAAATTATTTAAAGGAAGGTTCTACTCATTACAAAGCAGAATTGCCAGAATAGAATTATCTTTTTGTACCATTATTTGGTGTTTTATTTTCTCTGGCACTATCCTAATGACTCTCTCGTTTGTACTGTTTTTAAGAATTCTCGTAAGAAAATCCTAACGGGACTCCGGGTTTGAAACTTTGTGTTATTAGAAAAACAAGCAGGCTACTGAAAATATTGTCACCAAGTTTGAAGAAAATACCGTTATCACTTTCCGACATTGAGCAATTTTTCAAGCGGAACTATCTCATTGATTGGGAGTGTGTCAATGTACTAAAGTCTACTTAAACTAAAAACATTAATTTGATCCTGAAAATTTGACCATTTTCGTATGAAAAAAAAACTGTTGAAAGTGGTGGTTCTCAAACGAACCACCGGTAAATAATAGGTTAATAAAATACACCATAAATGTCAAATTTAACCTAATTTTATTTTGTTTGTGTGCAGATGGACTAAATCCGAAAGTAATAATAAAAACAAAAGAAATTGACGTTGATGAGGACCGAATGGTATCGATAAGTTGCCAAGTAATTTCACCGAAACCAGTAGACGTGAAATGGATTTTTCAAAATGATGAAACAATACGTGATAGTCGTGATCGTGAGATCAAAAGGTACATACTTCCAAAATCAATTTATATTTTAGGCATACGAAAAATAGAAAAAAAAAACTTATCTTCCAGTGACAAGGAGAATACCTTGCTTATTCTTCGCAAAGCACAACTCGAAGATGCCGGTACATATTCATGTCATGCTGAAAATTCCTTCGGCTCTGATAAGGAGAGTGTCAATTTAAATGGTTCGAACAAAAATTATCTTATTCACTCAATGAGTCTATGGTTAATTGAAATTTATTATTCTATTTACAGTTAGGCCAATTCCACTTCGGGTCGAAATAACGAAGCGACCCTTACGGGTTATAGAAAATGACGAAAATGTCACACTGGAATGCTCTATATTTCCAACTAACCGCGGGGGTATAAAGTGGATGCTGAAAGGAAGACCGTTGCGATATTCAAAGGAATTTCTTGTAAGTATCAACTTTCGTAGAAGCAGACATGACTATCTAGGTTGACACTTTATGCAGCGTAAACCCGATTTTCTGTGTATGGTAATTCAAAACACAAAATTGAATATACAGTAGGATATCCCGTTAATCACTCTGTAGCATCAACACCTTTGTGTAATGGCTCCCGGGGGTCTTCCATACAAACGCCACCCCCAAAAGCACCATCTTGCAAGTTGCTGAGACTCTTAAGAGTAAATAACATAAGGTAATGAGCCCCGCCCTGTTCTCTTGTACTGAATTAATGTGAATCGGCTGGACAGAATTCAGGACTGTTTTCGCTAACGGCTCTAAGTATGGCTATTTGAAACTCCCTCTGTAATGCGTAAGAATGCGCGTGTATTCCGAATACAACAAAACAAAAAAACTGCCCAGTTCTCATTTTTTTATATGTAGTTTCGTTGGATTCGGAATCCATGGATTCTCCGTGTGTGTGCGACACAAGGGTTACCATACAGACGCAAAATGGATTCACGTGAGTAATTTGTTCCAAGTAGAGTTCCGGATTTGATTTTTAAATAAAACACAATTCTGTGGTCAAAAGGTAAAACAGCATAAGTCCGTTTTGTTGATTTTTCAGGAGAGCATTTTAAAGTTTTGAAAAAGTTTTGAAAAATTCTGTGATAAAAGTTTATAAATATTTTAAGACGTGTTTTACCAATATAAAAAGTGAAAAAAATATAAATTTTTATAGGATAATAATTTTGTTGATAACTATAATAGTTTTGTAGTTATAGCGCAAAAAATCGACTTATACTGTTATTCAATGTTGAGGGAAAAAATATTTTAAAGCGTAATTCGATATATGTCAATATTCCATTGTATAATCTCAGGCCACGACTATGATATTTACACATAAGTTATTCTTCCAAATCCTACAACTGAACTGCATACAGCTTATGTACAGATATGCTTTTTTTGCTATTTCTTAAGTGTGTCTTATAATTGAGTTATGGGGTCTTGCGATTAAAGTTTTCGACCCTATTTTCACGATTTCAGGAATAAGGTTGTTTTTTAAATTATGGAAAATAAAATAAAACACTATGTTCGAACTCGTGAGCTTGTGACGGACTATGATCTCACTCAGATGTTAAACGAGTACCCATTTATGGGGATAAATAACACTACTGAGCGTTATGCTGATCTCATTACCTCAACAAAAAGCAGAAGATCTTGAAAATAGGATGTCACTAACACATCCTGCGGCCTTAGTCCAATGTTGGATTGTCGCGCCTGTTATTTTTTTTTATATCAATTCATATATTTGTCGACATATCCTTATTCAAACACTTTGAAATTTTTAAAACATTTTGAATTTTTAACTACTTGATATTTTTTTATATTTTAATTGTCACTTTCAACAGATATGCCCAATAAGTAAATCGTTTTTTGAAATGAGGCAATGCCCTAATAAGTGATGTTTATGAACCTCCCTTATATAGAGAAAACTCTAGGGCCCGTATTTATGAACATTCCTTAACTTAAGGAGACTTTTTTTTCTATGAAAAAGTATGGGAATGACATTTAATTTATTGAATTTCGGCATCCTTGACCCAAGGTCTCCTTGACCTGTGGACTTTCGCATAGCGGCGGTGACTCAGGAACAAAGCACAACCCTGGTCAAAGCAGACAAAAAAGTCTCCTTAAGTTAAGGAATGTTCATAAATACGGGCCTTATTCCTTAAGCAATTCCTTATTACTTAAGTGGGGACTATGAATTCCGCCCTAGATTTTGATAGCAGAAAACTTGATTTTTTACAAATTTCAATGAATCAGTAGGGGGCAAAGGCCTTCTTTTATTGTCTTCCTCGATGTAACTGTAGAGGGCTAGGTCATATCATTTTTGGTACGACAATTAGTATTAGCCACTTAAGCGTCTCAGGTTACTTCACGTGAACCTCAGGTTACTTCACGTAAACCTATAGAATCAAAAACCGCAAACGAACAACCAACTACTCTTCTGGATCCTGGAATGTACGCTGCCTGATTAAGCCAGGTGTCCTTAGGACTTTCCTGGATTAGGCAAAGAAATACAAACTGAACATGTTGCAGTCCAAGAAACAAAAAGGATCAATAGCAAGATTATCGACAGTAATTGCGAGTTGGAGTGGTAAATAGAGTAACAGAGAGTTTCGAGTAGCATTTATAGTAATAATCCGCTCAAAGGGCATGTCATCGGACTCGAGCGACCGCATTTAGTCCCGTTTCGGTAATCTCCGGCTTATTAATGTGCATTCCTCCACTGAAGTGAAAGAATAAGCAGTTAAGGATGAGTTCTACTACCGCCTAGAAACGCTCTTCGACTCACTTCCATCAAATGACGACAAATTGCTGCTGGGACATTTTAACCTTCCGGCGGGCGCAATACTAATCCTAACACGATCGGGCGCAATGCACCTGACAGATTAAGTGCAGAAAATAGGACGAAACTAAGTTCCTGTATATTTTACACTCTTATTTGTGTTTGCATTGTCTTTTATAAACAGTTCTAAGAAATTTTAGAAACAAATACCGGCTCAGAAAGTTTGATACCCTTCACATTTTAAATTTTCTAAGAAAATCCCGCTTTCAATCCCTTAAATTTTTAAAAAACCTCCAAAAACTCGACCGCTTAAAAAATGTGGTCTTATTTTACTAAAAACACAGTTTTGAACGATTTGGTGAGCCTAAAAGTCAACACAACATTATTACGCAATGTGAAGAGTATAACGAGTGGAAATTTTCATAGAAAAGAAAAAATAACACAATCGGGCGCAATACATCTGAGAGATTATTTCATCCCCTCCCGCCCCTCAGACATATGGTAGATAGAAACTGAAAACTGCTTTGGGTAGTTGATCGATAAAGATTAAGCTACTGTTAGTTTCAGATCTCTCCCTTTTCATATCGCTGATTGGCGTAACAAAAACTGGTCACTTAATCTGTCAGATGCATTGCGCCCGCCCGAAGGTTAATAGCAAAGTCGGAAATGAAAGCTAGCATAGAGGAACTATTGGCTTTTATAGCCTCCATGATGGAGTCAATTAAGGTACATGTTCGTAGAGACGATTCATGTGATGATCGCTCAGCGATCGTAATTTTGCATCTAATTTCGATCCATGTTTGCATATTTTTTGAATGATGCTACTTTCGTAGTATATTCACTTAGAATTAAAGGAACATGTCTGGGTGGAAAATATACGCATATAGTACTCAAAACCGGCGCGGCGGTTTAACTTCAATCTCTAAGCGATCATCTCATGAGTCATCTCTACGAAGACAAACCTTTACATCACCTTTGCGTCAGCGAAATATTGACTATGCCAGCGGCAGAAACCTGGTCGAAAGCGACGCATCGACGCATTCTTAAGCAGTCAAATCTCCAGACAATACACCGTGAATTAAATCAAGCACGTACTTATCACCATGAGATGGGTTTTCACTATTTTAGATCTCCGATCCTATCGAGGTGAGAACTGCTAAAAAATGCAATTAAGAGTGGATATCAAACCAAGACAAGTCTCTGTAAGTACAAGGATGGTATCATTACCAGCGGCATTGGCATTATAAATAAGCGATGAGCGGCTTCTCAACATAAGATCAAACTCCCCTAGCCGTTTAACCCCCAACATAAGAGGAAATTAATATTGCCCTGCAATAATTTCAACCTACTAAATACCCAGGCGCGGAGGAAATCCCAGTGGAACTACTGTAGCACGGTGGAACGACCACAATCACAAGATTACTACTTAAAATATGGAGCGACGAAGTAATCCCGAAAGATTGGCGCAGAAGGGTCGTCGTCCAGTCCACCAAAAAGGATAATAAGCTGATGTGTGTGTTACAGAGGCATCTAATTAGTTTGAAGGAGAGTATCGATAGCACATAATGCTGAAATTTGGTGTACCAGCGAGGCTAGTGAGGCTGGAAAATATGAGGATGACTTTTGCCGTCTGAACTGCGTTAGAGAACAGAATAGACTCACTGGCCTATTTTAAAGTCGCACTGGGCTGAAGCAGAGAAAACCTTCTGCATAATCTTATAATATAAAGTTACTCCTATGATATAGCATATCACACTAGTAGCATAATAACATAATTCCAGTACTATTTATTGTTTTGGAGTAGATTTGTCCACGGAATGAAAACATAACTCTAGTTACATATTGGAATTCGCAGAAAGTGAATTTTGACTAATAACATATCTCCGCATATGTGTACGAAGTTTGTGAATTTATAATCTGAATAACAGCACAAGTGTAGTTATGTATGTAAAAACTACGTAGATCAAGATGGAATAAGGACACTATTCAAATTGTACCAAGAGATAAACTATTATACATTTTGGAAAAATAGCATAGTCAATTGTGAAGTTGGCATACCTTTTTTTATTTGGGTATAAAAGCATACCTCAATTATGTTGTTATTCCTCCACTTGTAAAACAGTGTTCATTCGTCGAAATACGAAGAGGAATAACGACATAATAGGGAATTATGCTGTTATAGCTTTTGTAATTCTGATCGTGGCGAGATATGCTGTTAGGTTTTTTATTAATAGCTTTGGAGCCTGTTATCCGATTTGCACGAAAAAAATTTACAAAATAAAACAAAAAATGCTTAACAAGATGGCATATGTAACTCAATTTTGACATAACTCGAGTTATGCTGTTTTGACTTTTGACCACAGAATTGTTTGTTAAAAATATATGAAACTATTATTGAAACATAAAGTAGGCATCATAAGGATATGTATTGAATAACACATCAGGTAAATGGGTGGTTTCAAATTGTAAGACGAAACCGGACGGGTAAACTTGCAAGACAAGAACCATCGTTCTTACAATGTGAAATACACAATGCTTATGTCTGCTGGCCACTACAAAAGCTCTCGCCGTCCGTTTGTTTGTGCTAATAAACGGACGGTTATGCCTGCCGCTAAACCCCTCTGGCCAGATAACGCACCAGTCGTTGAAGGGTACTCCTCATCGCGACTTCCTTTCGCCCTCCTGAATAATTTGTGTAATGTTTGTTCGGAAATTTCCCGGAATCCGCGTGGACCAGAGAAAGCACCATATTTTCCCCGATTTGTGCAATTTCCCGGCGATACTTTCATTTATTTTTACAATGTGGGAGCATCATCGTCGTTGTGTCATTGCCTTATTTCCTGGCAATGCTTATGCGGCAAGCGCCCCTCCCTGCCTCTCCTTGGCTACGCCCATACGCCAACAACTTAACTTGGCCAGGGTCGCAAAGCTGTGAGCTAGCTGACGTGTTTCTCAGATTTTGGGTAAAAACTTCTAGTCTAGGATCAATGACTGTTATACGAAACAGGCATGTAGGCATGTCTTGGAGGTGGTGTTTTTCCGTAGCTTCAATGTAAATAGTGGTTAATAGTTAGTGGTAAATAGTTAAATAGGACATGTAGATGATCTTTACAAGCTCTCCAGTATATTTACTCAAATTTAAATTTTTGTCTCAAATTAAAAACTGCTTAACCCTTCCATCGGCACCTACTACAATATGCATATTTTATACCCAATAGGACAAATATTTTGCGCTTTGTTAGTAGATTTTACCTCGATATTAGTCTGCAGATTTAGGGAAGTGAGGTGGAAAGAAATAGGGAATTTTCAAGCGCGAAAATCATTTCATTCTAAATTGTTCGTAAATTTCTTAATCAAATCTTAGAAAGGCGTTCGTAAGTCTCTCATACTTAGTCCTAACTATTACAAAGGAAATAAAACTGGTTTGAATTTCCTTGAATCGAATCTCAGTTGAGTAGGTGATGTTATAAAACGTGATGAAATTAGGCATACTTATGTCCCGAACTTCACGGCTTTTCATAGAAAAATCTGAGAAGTTTTTATCGTTTATAGTACAAATTGAATTTTAATGACATTGTTATATCATAAATAGGAAATTTTAAGAGAATTTCATATTTGCACTTTTTACCTCAAGAGAATAATGGGGGGAAAACTATATAGGTCTGGCCAGACCTATTGGGTATCAAAAAGCACTAAAAATTATAAATCATCAAAAACATACTCAAAACTTCAACTGATTTTTTAAAATTTTTGCAAAATGCTTCTAAATATATTATTCTAGAATATCATGAAATATGAAGATGCTGCGATTTCCTCCTCTATACTTTTAAGAGATAATATAGTGTCAAAGGTCTGGCCAAACCTTTGTGCCAACAGAAGGGTTAAACAGAAGCTTTTCGTTGCTCTGGCTCATTTGTGAACTGTTGTAAATGCAGGTTCTGCCAATATTTTCTGCAGTTAAAAAATCGTACGTGGGGGCGCCCATTCCAATTTCGAACACTAGAAATTCAGAAAACGTCACGCCACTGCTTCATTGGGTGAGGTTATAAAACACAACGTTCGCGTAACGTGTCGCGTTTTCCGAAACGTTTCCTATTGTGTTCTGTAAACGCATAGATCCGGATCAGACTTGGTGTTACCATCGCCATCTCTCGGAAAGTGACAAATGTGACATTTGACACATCACAGCTGATAGGTTTTGCTCGAAAATTAAAATTTCCAGTTTTAAACGAGATGCAGATACATTTTATTTTGATTATAAATAGTTTAATAAATAAATGAGGGCGGAAATGCACGGTTCGACGGCAGATTGTAAATTTCTGTCAATCAATCAAGCTATGCCTCGCAAGGGGGCGCTGTTTGTAGGGAGAAGTTTCTGATCCGTAAAGGCCGGTTGATTTGAAACGTTGCGCGAACGTTGTGTTTTATAACCTCACCCATTGCAATGCTTGAAATGTCGTTGGCTTATTCACATAAACCTGTGACTTCAAGAAAACCCTAAAGAAAAAAGTCCTGAGGCATCAGATCACAAGATCTTGGCTGCCAATTCTGGTCACCACATATTGGGTGAGGTTATAAAACACAACGTTCGCGTAACGTTTCGCGTTTTCCGAAACGTTTCCTATTTGTGTTCTGTAAACGCATAGATCCGGATCAGACTTGGTGTTCCCATCGCCATCTCTCGGAAAGTGACAAATGTGACAATTGACACATCACAGCTCATACGTTTTGCTCGAAAATTAAAATTTCCAGTTTTAAACGAGATGCAGATACATTTTATTTTGATTATAAATAGTTTAATTAATAAATGAGGGCGGAAATGCACGGTTCGACGGCAGATTGTAAATTTCTGCCAATCAATCAAGCTATGCCTCGCAAGGGGGCGCTTAGAGGATCTGTTTGTAGGGAGAAGTTTCTGATCCGTAACGGCCGGTTGATTTGAAACGTTGCGCGAAACGTTGCGCAACGTTGTGTTTTATAACCTCATCCATTGTTCACATCAATATTAACATTAACGATAGCATTTCATGCTAACGAACACCATTTACGTATGTAAATCTTTTGCAAAATTGAATATGAAGGCAGTTTTCGAACTGTGGCCGCGAAACTTTCACTATTTTGATAAAAAAAATTTAACAATGAAAAAAAGCAAAAGATTTGGTGACCCAAGATCATGGTAATTCGGAATGGAAACTTATCAAATTTGACAAGGCTTGATAAAGGCTCCAAAATCACGGACATCGAGAGCGCAAGCCGAAGCATACTGTTATGTTTATGATTCTTGTTCGTAAGACTTTTATTTTTCTAGGTAAGCTAAATTTCTAGATATTCGTAATAGGGGATTATGGGCACGATTTATTAAATCGTGCTGATATCATGACCCATGAGGCTTTCGATTCTTGTAGCAGTCTGCTTTCTGACTACGTGTAGATTTACGTATACTCCGGGCTCTTTATATCGTGATGTGAAAATCTGCTTAATTTATGTAAAAATGGTTTAATTCTCAAGTGTCATCGTCTCGCTAATTTTGTGGCAGTATGAGCTTAATACTGTCACTTTTACATGTTAATATTGTACAGTTAAACTTCCTATTAGCGGACGCATTAGGTAAAAGGAGATTTTGTCCACTTGTTGAAAGTGGTTGCTTATGCTTATGCATTTAGACTTGGACATTTTACTAGATAATCAAGGGGGACACATATTATATGCATATGGATATATGGATATGGACAGTACTTACTACTGGCTGGTTTCGATTTCTTGTTTTTTTAACCAATTTGTTTTTTTTTTTCTGGATTATAATCAAGAGGATAGTTTATGAGAAATGGCGGGATATTAGAAGTTCCAACCAAGCAGCCTAGGCCTATAAAGCTCATGCATACATTTTTTAGTATGAATTGTAATAAACAGATAAATTTTGTTTATATTAATTTTTATTAAATTTATCCGAAATTTGTATTAAAATATTGTATTCGAGATGTTTATATAAAAATTATACGAAGCTGTTACAAAATTAATCATAAAATACTAATGAAAATTATGCAGCATTTGTATGAATCTTTTATCAGAATATTGATTTTATACTACAAATTACAACTTGAACTGATAGAAAAATTTTATACCAAAGTGAGGTAAAGTTTATCCTAAAATTGTACATTTCTAAAAAATTTGCATTCGCATTTGGTAAGTTGCACTCCGTGCGTCGCTGTGGCTCACTTGGTTGAGTGAGCATCGTAAAGTGCATGCATGAATCTCGGCGTGGTCAAAAATGTATGTACATGTGCGGATAGGAAATATAATAGTGCCGGCAACATTATGTCCCACAAGGGGGTTGCTGCAGGCATACATAATCCTTCAGATATGAATATGAATGTCATTTTTTTAATATTTTAAATAAAAAAAGTGTATAGTTTTAATCATAAATCTGGATGAATAATATTTACACCTTATTCGGATTATCTTTATATTGTTAGGTTATAAAAATATTTTATACGCGATTAGCATGAACTGTATAGCTTCACCTGATAACTTCGATTAATAAAGAAGCTTGATATAATTTTTATACAGAAAGTCTATGCAACTACATGTATACCAAAATTTATAAAGTTTATACCATTTTTTTTAACCGTGTACGTACAGGTTAAAATTACAACGAAGTGTATTTTGAAAGTTTACATAGCTATTGTTGTAATATACTATCCTGCAAACCATGTCATGCTGACATAGGGTGAGGTTATAAAACACAACGTTCGCGTAACGTTTCGCGTTTTCCGAAACGTTTCCTATTGTGTTCTGTAAACGCATAGATCCGGATCAGACTTGGTGTTCCCATCGCCATCTCTCGGAAAGTGACAAATGTGACAATTGACACATCACAGCTGATACGTTTTGCTCGAAAATTAAAATTTCCAGTTTTAAACGAGATGCAGATACATTTTATTTTGATTATAAATAGTTTAATAAATAAATGAGGGCGGAAATGCACGGTTCGACGGCAGATTGTAAATTTCTGCCAATCAATCAAGCTATGCCTCGCAAGGGGGCGCTTAGAGGATCTGTTTGTAGGGAGAAGTTTCTGATCCGTAACGGCCGGTTGATTTGAAACGTTGCGCGAAACGTTGCGCAACGTTGCGTTTTATAACCTCACCCATAGTCGACTACGTACCCCTGACTCGCGGGCTGACTGTACCACTGACCGTTGTTCGGCGTTCGGGACTAAAGTAAGCGGCTTATGTCAAAGATAAATCCTGACAGATTCTATGACAGCACACGTACATGATGGTTATATCATCGAGTGGTTGTAGGTAAAGTACACGACGACTGTCAGTACACAGATATTCGAATTGTAGTAGATGTAATATGCGACCATTGTCAAAACTTTTAAATAGCGGGGTGCGGTGCGGGAGTGCGGGGTTCTCTTTCCATGAACGACGTGCAGTGTGCGCTGTCGTCCATTTTGCTTTCAAATGGAGCTAGGAAAATCAAAATACGAATATATTTAGGCTCCTGAAAAATAACAAACAGAATGTTTGTTAGTTTATTGTATGTGTATACTGATGTAAATTTACACAAAAACCCAACTGGACACTTACAAAATATCTAAATCGCACCAACATTCTTCCTTCCTTCCTCGACTCGAATTTGTCGCCGCAAAGCTGTGTCCTCTTGTCATCTGAAAAAATACAAGGAATTTTCTTATGTTAGGTTATACATTTTCGGGTGTATCTATGGAAATGGAAAAAAATTTGTAATTAACATTGGAAATTACCAATTTATACACAATAATCCACAAATTATGAACAACCCATCGCACAGCGCACCAATCGTCGTTTGCACTAGCAAAGTTCAGGATGACCGTTGCCGCCGTCACCTCGCCATGAAATCCCAATTCCTATAAACAAAAAAATGATTAATCACATTCACAACATAATATTAATTTGGAAACTTACCAGATAAATCGACAATTGTATCACTGCACATCACCGCGTATTTTGCACGTACTCCTTCTTGTCCGCCATCGTAAAGATTGTTGTTTGAATGTCGAAATGATAGAAAAACTAGGGGGCTTCGCTTCAATTTTTAGATATGTTTTGTGTCATCAAGAGAAACACATTTGTGTGAAATTTGGTTGAAATTGGTGCACAAATATAAAAGTTTTTCTTAGAAGAACCTAATTTGGGGGGTTAGGTTTGTATGGCAGCCCCATGACCCCATTATCCAATTTGATCAATTCTAAGATATGTTTTGTGTCATCAAGAGAAAAACATTTGTGTGAAATTTGGTCGAAATCGATGCACAAACAAAAAAGTTTTTCTCAGAAGAACCTAATTTGAGGGGTTGGGTTTGTATGGCAGCCCCATGACCCCATGGTCCGATTTGATCGATTCTCACATATGTTGTCTGTCATTAATAGAAATACTTTTGTGTGGAATTTGGTTGAAATCGGTGCACAAATAAAAAAGTTTTTCTTAGAAGAACCTAATTTGGGGGTTAGGTTTGTATGGCAGCCCCATGACCCCATAGTCCGATTTTACCGATTCAAACATACAAACTGCCTGCAGCAAAAAGAAGCATTTGCGCAAAATTTCAGCTTCATAGCTTTTAAATTGGCCGAGTAAAACGCGTAGCAACAGACGGACAGACAGACAGACGGACATCGCCCAAACGACTCCCCATGTTATGCTGATCATATATGTATACTTATTATATGGTCGGAGATGCTTGCTTCAATGCGTTACAAACTTCAACAAAGTTAATATACCCTTCGTTGACTCTACGAGCGAAGGCCATAAAAAACAAAAAACCGCGAACAGCTCTTGGTTGACATTTTCAGTATATGTGTGCGTGTGCATACGCACATCCCTGCAAGAAAGGTACTGGTTAAATAGACGGTTAATGCCTGGTTAGTCTTTTGGTTAAAATCACCGGTGAGTGCACATACAGCGTCGGGTAAAAAATCACCTATATACTTCACACAGTACTCATACGTGTGACTTCCCCTCACAATCCAATATGGTCAAATTCACAAGACTTTCACTGGTTATTCGACACATAATATCTGGCATTATTTGGGTAAAATGCATGGTGAATATCCTCTGCAAACCGGGTAGTATTTGGATAAAGTTCGTGGTAAATACCCTACGAAAACAAGTTAGACTTTCCACTTCAATAACCAATAATATGTGGGTAAAATGCATGCAGAATACCCTATAAATACGGAGTAGTCCATTAGTCTTTCGATGATTTTACTTATCAAACATGTGCATTTTGCAAATATTTGAAGTGCATTTTATAAGCCAACAAGTCAAGTTGGTTGAACAATTTTATTGAAATTGTACCTATAATGTAAATTGTAAATAAAATTAGGAAACTTTCGAAAAATTTAGCTGCCAGAAACTTACTCAGCCAAACTGCTGGCGAGAATGGTGGATATTGCGTTTCACAATATTCTACTATAAGCACTCGCATGACTAGGGATTTCGCAGGTATTGATACCCCCAAAATAACTATGTGCTGAACATTGCCCGTATGGAGCACCAATTTCCCTCCTTGGGGAAACTATAGCGATGATATCATCGCACTATTTTCTTCCCCCTTTCTTCTCAACCCTGGACTACTGTCCGATTGTTTGCAGGGTACTTCCCTGCAAAAAACGTACTGGTTAAATTACTACTTGTTACTCAGTCAGACTTTAAGGTAAACCACTAGTTAGCGTGCAAAGGCCATCGGGAAAAAACTCACATATTTACTTCACACCGCATCCATACATGTGACTTCCCCTACTAAATTTCCTTCGTATTATGTATGTCAAACTGATGGTAAATAGTCCGTAATTATAAGTTTATACAATGATTAAATAAACTGATATGAATCGGGTATTTATCGGCTATTCATTGAGTGAAATAGCCGAAAATTATAGACTTCCTACGTTGAATTTATCCAAATAATACTTGGAATTCTTGGTAAAACATCTAGGAACTATACTCAATATAATCGAGGTCTAATACTAGTAATTTCACCTTTAGTATGTGGTTAAAATACCGCGTTCTGTCAAAATGCTTAATTTTTTTGTAGATTTCACTTATAAAATGCACTTCAAACATGTTAATTATGCCAGTATTTGAAGTGCATTTTACAAGTAAATCGTCATTGCTGTTTCAACAAGATCATTTTAACTATAATCTAATTTTGAACTAATTTTAGGAAAATGTAATTTACTTTGCATATAATTACTCCGCCAGACTGCTTGCGAGAATGCCGCATATTGCATTTCACAATACTTTACCTTGTCTGGGGATAAAAATATGGTATTTTGCCGGTATCGATACATGGAAATTACCTATATGCAGAAAATTGCCCGTCTGAAAAACCAATTTCCCTCCTTGGGGAAACTGAAAGTATGTAAACAATTTGGTTGTGTGCGTTTTCTCGGACAAAACCTTGTATGTGGTGGTAATTTCGGTTAGCGATTTCTTGCAGGGTTCTGAATTCGTGTAATTTTCCGAATTTATTGAAGTAATTTTCTGTCAAATCTGAATCAGAATCGTGCTGCATGCATTTATTGCACAAAATATGAATAAATTCACGCCTTTTTTTGGAACTTTTTTATATGACATATTGCAATTTTCCACACTTAGAAGAATTTTATTCTCAAATCTGGCAAGGAATCGTGTTTTTTACACAGAAGAAAGGGAAATTGCAATATTTTCGGCACCTTTTTACAGCGAACTGTTGTAAATTTACGCACATGAAGAAATGTTTTCCCTTTAAATCTGGCTCACAATCGCACTATGCAAAGTACGCAGAACAAAGGCGAAAATCACAATTTTGGATTTTTTTTACGTAAAATTACGACTGAGAAAATGTATAAGAACCCCGTTTTGCATAAATTCACAGCTAAGTTATTAGTAGTAGAAGCATCGAAGACCTTTGGGTCATTTTCTAAATGTCACATTTAACTTTTATAGGGTCTAAAGTGCACCGCAAACACACCATATTCCGAGCGAATAATAGGTGCTTCGTTACAAGTTTTGTGTTTGTGCGAAAGCGTCGTTATTGTTTTCGCACAAACACCACATCTTCAGATAACGCATTTTCCAAGACACACTCGCCCAAAATATAGTGAGTGCTTGCGGTGGACATAATACCCGGTTAAGTGAACATTGCGAAAACGGCACAAAAATAAATCTTCGTTGCTACTACTAACAATAATTTAGGTGTCAATTATTACAAAGAAAATGGTTTTTATAAATTATTCCAAATTGTAATTTTTAATGACAGTGCCATAATAATTTCTATTCTCTAAAGAAAAAACAAATTGGAGTAGTTTTGCAAAAATTCAAGGAGTATAAGTCTCACAATTATAAAATTTAATGAATTTTTAATATTTTATTTAAAAAAATTTAATGTAAAAAAACGCATGTCAAGAGACCTAATTTTAAATTAAATTATTTGCTATCAAGGGCGTATTTCTTTCTTGAACTTCTTCGACTGTGCTGCTAACCTAAAGTTCAACAAAGAGTTAAAATGAATTTCATTGTGAAGGGCTGAATTAAGATCGAGAGTGAAATTTTGCCCGCTGCGATTTTATCAATAAAAATGCATACTTACTGTCGTGGAATATGTCACAAAAGGTGGGCAATTCCATAACCTACAATCCGAGATAGGTTCCATAATTCTCCTCGGCCATTTTATGTATTATTTTTCGATTCCCCGGTCATTTGACATTTCACGATGAAATAACAGTGGAATCGGAAAAAATACATAAAATGGCCGAGAAAAATTATGGGACTGTTTCCGGATTGTAGCTTATGGAATTCCCTAGCATTCCCCACATATTCCACTACAGTAAGAACACATTTTCATTGAAAAAATCGCAGCGGCGAAAAATTTCACTCTCGATATCAGTACTAGGCTTAACCCATTAATGCCTGATGTTACATATATGTAACAGTAAGACATCCTTCGTTTCAAACGGCTGCTAAAGGGATAGGATATCAATTCGGCACTAAAAAGTGTTTTATCCTGTAGTGGACACTATTAGCAATGCGTAGAAATCAATTTAGCTGAATTTGATTGACTATTGTGGAAGTTATATAGGTTTCTTTCTGATGGCTTTTTCGATGTTGACGAAAATCGTCACGATGGTAAAAGTAGTAGAGGAATTTTATTTTTATATTTAATTGTATGAAAAAAAATTGGGAAAAAATTAATCGTATGTCATTACATGGTCTTTTTGAAATAATAGAAGAAATAAATGAAATAAATATTGTCCGTAGTTTACGTTTTATAAGTACTTTTATAACACTGTTACATATATGTAACATCCGTCCTGATATGGGGAAAGTGCGCTCGTCGTATATACGAGGTGTACGAGTATGTACTTTTTTAGTGTTTTTTTTTATATTATGGATTTTTTACACTATTGACGCGATAGTCCGGATAAATTAAAAAAAAGGAGTCCAGATTCTCACTAAACCCGGATTAACGAAAATTCCGGATTTTAACAAGACATTTTTATCTAGGAAAATAGCATAAGACTATTTATTTTTATTTCATAAATGTTAAAATTTAAAAGAAAAAATTGCTATTATTTAGATTTTTCCTTAAAATTAGTCATGCCACATGATTTTCTAGACCCTTGTGTCTTCCTGACTGGCAAATTGAGCGGCCATATTTGGCATAACATACGAAAAATATTAAGAGTCGGAATTAGAATTGCTCTAGAAATCCGGAATATGGATACAATAGCTGTCCTATGTGGATTAAAATGATAGCCGGATTCAAGGGTATCCGAAACAAGGAGTCAAGGCTTTATTTTCATGAGGCCAAGGATAAGTTATTCTATTTAATTCTGCTAATATAATATTTAAAAGGATATATTTTGAGCTACGAAAGAAGAAATGGTTTCTAATGTAGACCAAATTATAGACAAGGAGGAATTATAGGCTCTTTATTTAGTCCTTTTTAGACAAATTGGGCGGATGGACAAATTGACAAAAAAATTGAAACAATAATTTTGTCATTTACTGGAAAATCTTCCATAATCCTCAAAATCTGTATTGGTAACTACTGTAGTTCTATAAAAAATTTTCCTATTCACAAACTGTCAAATCTAATAGTTCTGTGGGTGTTCAAAAAACTTCTCAATAAAACAACAACAACTCCACATGCAAAAACACATATATAATAAAATAAAATAATACAATATTTGACATAATATTTTTGTAAGGCTGCTCAATTTTCGCACACATTTCGTATTATTTCTACGTTATTGTTGCATTATATACATTCCAATCTTCATGTAAAATATCGGCTTTCATATATTTTTCGCTTAGTTAAAAAAAAATTACTAAAATGCTTTCTTTTTGAAAAAAAAAATCAAAAATATATTTTGAATACACTTTCCCCGTATCATGCCTGATGTTACATATATGTAACACCCTCGAGTACTTCGAGTGCCTGATGTTACATATATGTAACAGTGCCGGGAGCCTGAACCCGGCATCCGGGGAAAATTTTTTTTTCTACAAAATGTGTTTTTAGCCATTTTAAGCCGACGTGGAAAATTTCAGCTCAATCGGTAAGATTTTAGGGTCTCGTCGTTAATGGGTTAAGCGCTTATAACATTATACCTTAGAGAAAGCATGCGTTAGTCCAGAGTGGGCATCAGAAAATAAAAATGGCACCGTTTTCACACTATTGTAGTTCATAGTATACGTGAAAATTTTATTCAATTGTCATTTTTTTTTTTTACAATTGAGAACATAAAATCCGCGTAATATTTTTTACTCTCTTGAAATGCCGACGTGATAATTAACCCTTCCGTTGGCGTATAGATCCAGACATACCATTGGTACTATATCTTGGTGAAATATAGCGTTCAACAATATTTTCCACCCCTTTCCATATATTTCAAAGGGACTGACAGCCACAAATGCGATCAAACGTTCGGCGAAACCTAAACTATATCTAAAGAAACGAAAAAAACCGGCGTATCATCGTTAGACATAGTATGTAAACGGTGTCTAAAACTAAAATTAGACCTCATCAAAAAATAAGATTGATTTCACAGAAGATTCAGCTACACCTCAGGCATAATAACTCGTAGGCGGCGACAGAAGGGTGGAAGGTGTGTCGACAATATTTTGACGTTTGAATTATTTCGTGGAGAGTAGTGTAATCAATTTGGAGTCAAACACGTATGGGTTGTGTGATCACATAGCACCTCTGGACTAACGCAAACATAGAAATGACCGGTGTTGAAAACCGGTTTTTATGAAAAAAACTTTTATTTCTAAAGGTATCTTTACTAAATTTTATATTAATCAAACATACTTACCGCCAAACTAAGTTCCTAATCACGTTTTTCACGGCACTGCACAATTTCAAATACATCTGGACCACTAAACATCGAAACACTGAATGTGATATCAAAACTACACTCGGCCGCAAAACTATCGACTCAACCTAAAAGAACGTGTATTTGTACGTGTTTTTCGAAAAGTATAGCAGTTATCCATAAAAATCGTATGTCATTAAAAAGCTTAAGGTCTCAGCTTTACGATTGTACCATTTTAACCAATATTTGGTGAGCACTTTTAAAATTGATGCTCTTTGAGCGAAATCGTAGCGAAAATGAGCTATCAATAAAAATGCATACTTACTGTCGTGGAATATGTCACAAAAGGTGGGCAATTCCATAACCTACAATCCGAGATAGGTTCCATAATTCTCCTCGGCCATTTTATGTATTATTTTTCGATTCCCCGGTCATTTGACATTTCACGATGAAATAACAGTGGAATCGGAAAAAATACATAAAATGGCCGAGAAAAATTATGGGACTGTTTCCGGATTGTAGCTTATGGAATTCCCTAGCATTCCCCACATATTCCACTACAGTAAGAACACATTTTCATTGAAAAAATCGCAGCGGCGAAAAATTTCACTCTCGATATCAGTACTAGGCTTAAGCGCTTATAACATTATACCTTAGAGAAAGCATGCGTTAGTCCAGAGTGGGCATCAGAAAATAAAAATGGCACCGTTTTCACACTATTGTAGTTCATAGTATACGTGAAAATTTTATTCAATTGTCATTTTTTTTTTTTACAATTGAGAACATAAAATCCGCGTAATATTTTTTACTCTCTTGAAATGCCGACGTGATAATTAACCCTTCCGTTGGCGTATAGATCCAGACATACCATTGGTACTATATCTTGGTGAAATATAGCGTTCAACAATATTTTCCACCCCTTTCCATATATTTCAAAGGGACTGACAGCCACAAATGCGATCAAACGTTCGGCGAAACCTAAACTATATCTAAAGAAACGAAAAAAACCGGCGTATCATCGTTAGACATAGTATGTAAACGGTGTCTAAAACTAAAATTAGACCTCATCAAAAAATAAGATTGATTTCACAGAAGATTCAGCTACACCTCAGGCATAATAACTCGTAGGCGGCGACAGAAGGGTGGAAGGTGTGTCGACAATATTTTGACGTTTGAATTATTTCGTGGAGAGTAGTGTAATCAATTTGGAGTCAAACACGTATGGGTTGTGTGATCACATAGCACCTCTGGACTAACGCAAACATAGAAATGACCGGTGTTGAAAACCGGTTTTTATGAAAAAAACTTTTATTTCTAAAGGTATCTTTACTAAATTTTATATTAATCAAACATACTTACCGCCAAACTAAGTTCCTAATCACGTTTTTCACGGCACTGCACAATTTCAAATACATCTGGACCACTAAACATCGAAACACTGAATGTGATATCAAAACTACACTCGGCCACAAAACTATCGACTCAACCTAAAAGAACGTGTATTTGTACGTGTTTTTCGAAAAGTATAGCAGTTATCCATAAAAATCGTATGTCATTAAAAAGCTTAAGGTCTCAGCTTTACGATTGTACCATTTTAACCAATATTTGGTGAGCACTTTTAAAATTGATGCTCTTTGAGCGAAATCGTAGCGAAAATGAGCAAATATGAAAATGGTTTTTGGTTAGGTTTATTGCAATTAAAACAAAAACTGTTGGAAAATAAGTTAAGTATTTATTATTTTAGTATTTGGTATTGCCTCCTCTTGCTTTAATGACAGCTTCCAGTCGATTCTGCATTGATCTGGTCAAGTTGCTGATGGTATCTTGAGGAATACCGTTCCACTCCTCTGATAGGACTGCCTTCAATTCTTCAGTGGACGAAAGGACTGGATTTATGGCTCGGACTCTTCTCTTGAGTTCGTCCCATAAGTGTTCAATGGGATTGATGTCGGGACTGCGTGCAGGCCAGTTAAGTGACGACATATTGGCTTCATTCAAGAACTGTCGAGCGCTATGCATGTCGTGCATCAAAGTGAAGTTTTCGCCAATAAATGCTGCATAGGGCACAACGTAGACACGGAGAATATCGGTAACGTATCGCTCAGCTGTCAGCCCTCCTTCTCGGCCTCCTGTGGGCACGAATACGAGATCCGTTTTTCCCTCCAAGGAAATGCCAGCCCACATCATACAGGAACCGCCGCCGTATGCAACCGTTTCAGTGAAACAGCACTGCGCAAATCGCTCAGTAGGACGCCTGTAGACTCGACATCTTCTGTCACTGCCATGTAGACACATTCTCGACTCGTCAGTGAACAATACTGAGCTCCATTCCGTATCGCTCCAAGTAAGATGATCTCGAGCAAATAAGAGGCGCGCTTGTCGGTGTCATGCAGTCAATTTGGGGCCCCTGGCAGGCCGTCTTGGATTGATATTCGCTTCCCTTAATCATCTCCTTACTGTGTAGACACTAACAGCTACTCCGCGAACACGCCTCAGGTTCCGCTGCGCAGCAACACCCGTGAGGAACCGATTTCGTAACGTACTTGTAACAATGAAACGGTCCTCTCTCTGAAGTGGATCGAGGGCGTTTTAGCATTTTAAGTGGAGGTTACAGAAGCAACAAATTGGTACAGGCCTCCCTCCCGAACGCGGTCCCGTTAGTAGTACCGTTATTGTACGGTTCTGACCATCAGAGCGCCCTTAGCATTGCACGCATCGATCTGAAATTCGGATATTTAGTTAAGCGTTTTATAAGCTACAAATTCACCATATAACAGTTTTCGGTACACGTTACCATTATAGAGATATTCCCCAAAAACATTTTAATTGAATTTTTGGACCCTCATAACTTCGTTAGGGGGGGCTCCCATCTTTGGGGACTTTTGGCGTCTTACTACCAGCCACAGAAGCTACAAATTTTTCCGAGAAGACTATAGAGTACACTCCCTCGTCTTGGCGCCATTCACGAAAAACCCCAAAAAACACCTTTTTTTAAGGTTTGAACCCCTATAGCGCCCTTAAGGCTGCACGTATTGATATGAAATTTGACCGCTTTATTCAAAACTACATAGAATACAAATTTTCCATACAAAAGCTTTTAGTACGAGTTACTGTTATAGAGATTTTTGTGAAACATTGTTACAAATACCGTTAGACCTCCTGGCACCGATAGGAGTACCCGAACGTATTCGGTATTTCCATTGTTTATTAAAAAAGCACAAGAGCTTCAAATTTGCCATACACGACTTTTCTGTATATGCTTCCGTTATCGAGTTATTCATAAAAACCTGTTGTAGCACCGCTAGCGGCACTCGTAGAGACGGGGACTTTTAGGGTCTTGTTTTGGACCTCGAAAGGAAGGCTCATGCAAAAATCCAGCTTTCCCTTAATTTTTCCGAAGTGAAATGCCAATTTTCCTGGGGTAATAGTTAGTACGGCCTATTTGATTTTGCTTGCAGTACATACACGGTCATTAGGGCTGTGATTCAGAGGCCACATTTCGTTTGAAAGAAGTCTTGCCAAGATTGATGTATTGATGTATACTATTAAGTACAAACGATTTTATAATTTGGGAAGTCTGGCTGGTGCAAGGGTTAGTTCGCGCACCTTCGGTGCACAGGGTCATGGGTTGGAGACTCACCGTGAACGAATTCAGTTTATGGTGGTTTTCGAACTCATGACCCATGTGACGGACTGTGATCTCACTCAGATGTTAAATGAGTACATACTCATTTATGGGGATGAATAACACTGCTGAGCGTGCTGTTGATCTCAATAACTCAACAAAAAAAAATCAGTTGAGATCTTGGAAATTGGATGTCACTAACACATCTGCGGCCTTAGTACAATGTTGGACTGTCGCCCCTGATATTTATTTTATGCTTAAAATTAAAGGATTTAAATTAGAGCACGCTTAAATTGAAGCAAGGAATAGAGTTGAATTAATAACGTGTCGCTTTTTTCAATTGTCTAGCAAGTTACAAACTTAGGCCGCCCACACACGAAGCGTCCGAGTCCATTCTTCAGATTCTTCGTTCCGTCAAATTCATACATTTTTTTCGATTTTAAAAAAACGAAAACTAAAAAAATTATTAGGAATTACCGTGTGTGTGCGGGAATAGGGTATATAGGGCGCTCGTCTTCAAATCATAGGTTCGCGGGATCGAATTCCATTGTCAGCGCATAGGTAATTTAATAAGCTTAAATATAACCCACACATAGAGGTGTGGTGATGCGCTGCTTGAGGGTTTCCTTCTATATATAATCCTTCTATATATAAAAATGCTAACTTCGGAAATGGAAAAATCTATTATTGTTCTGATTGGCTACGATGAATCCCGAATGTCGATAAGTATAGCATGCAAGCAGGGTTGCCAGATATTTTCAGAAGAAATCGCCAAATTTCAGTTTTTGTATAGCCCAAAGTAGCCCAAAAAATTTTATTGACAAAATAAAACGTAAGAGCTAATCTTTGTACATAAATAATTTCATTAAATGCTAAAATATACTTGGGAGCAAACGCCACCCTAAACGCTTTAAAACATGATTTATGTCTGTCAAGTTAGCACTACCACTTTTAAATTTCGATGATCGCTACAGTGCATTAAATGTCGTAAATTCGCCGTGATTCAATGGCAAAAGCAAAAAATTTGGCGAGCACCTCCTTCCCTTATAAACAACCCCTAAGGCCCGTATTTATGAACATTCCTTAACTCAAGGAGACCTTAAGTCAAGGATGCCGAAATTCAATAAATTAAATGTCATTTCCCATACTTTTTCATAGAAATCATTTCTATTCAGGAGTCAATGCATCCTTGATTTAAGGCGAAACTCAAGAAGACCTTAAGTTTTCAATAGACTTGAAATATTATATTTCAAGGAAGGTGGGTAGCTACCTTGACTTCAAGTGAGGTTGACTATAGAAAATTTCAAGGTCTCCTTGAGTTTCTCCTTAAATGAAGTATGCACTGACTCGTGAATATAAGTGATTTCTATGAAAAAGTATGGAAAATGACATTTATTTTTTGAATTTCGGCATCCTGGACTCAAGGTCTCCTTGAGTTAAGGAATGTTCATAAATACGGGCCTAAGTGTTTTTCAAGCCCCATAGAGCGTATGAAGCCTTAAAATCCAAGTTTTAGGCATCGCAATGAAACAGATTGTATGCATTTGCATGCTCCAGAGGTTACCTAACTTATCTGCACTCTTACAAAATTTTCCGCGCCCCTCTTACCCTCAAAAACTACCCCAAAGTCCGCTTAAGTCCCCATACAAAGTTTAAAAATTCAAATTGTAAGTATAAACAAAATGTAAGTTTTAAGACAGTTTAATAATAAATAATGTTTTTTTTATTGATTTTACAGAGTTGAAAATAAAAACAGACTGTTTATTATTTTTTGAGTAATCGTGTTTAGAACGGAAGCATTTGGGGTGGGTCGATTTTTTTGCTCCCAAGTGAATAAATCTCTTCTCTTTCGAATAGGAAAAAGGAATTGGAAATGCCCTTTTCACGATCACCTTACGGAATGTGGCAGAAATAAAACAATAAAAGATAATTTACTTAAATGTGAAATTTTTTTATCGTCGGCTGTTTTCATTTAAAAAACTTTCAGCCAAAATGGGTCGGTGTCATTTGGAATTGTTCCTTCAATTGTGTCTGACCCATTTAGTGTTAATAATAAACTAAACGCCTTTACCAAGCATTGCTTTTACAATGATAAAGTGACCAGGAATCAGAGATAGCTATGGGAATCAGGACCAGTCTCTGTATCAGTCACTATATAACTAAGAGTGCCCTTTTCGGCTTTCACAACAGGATCAAACCGAGTGGAATTACAAGAATAAATTTTGCTAAAACTAACTCATCAGAATTCCTTGAAAAATCGATTTTTTAAACATATAAAAAGACTTAAGCGAGAAACTCTATGCATTTTTATTTACATTTTTCGCTGTATCTTTTTTGTTATTGCACGGGTCGATTTTCAAACTCCTATATCTCCGGTGCTTTTCATCGTATCTCCTTGAAATTTGCTACACTTCGTAAGACGGCGCGAGTGATAACCCCTATCCAATTTGAACGCTCAGGGTCAACCAGGGTCCGAGCTCCAGAGGTCCGAAAACCCGTACTTGTTCCGTCGTGTAAACATAGTCTTAGTCGCTTCTTACTTTTGATTTATACAAATTTCTTCGCTTTTCGTTGGCGGGTGGGACGCTGCCGCGTCCCTAGATTTTCTAATTCAGTACCCTTCAAAAAAACTACTTTGTCGTGGAAAAATAATATTTAACACTAGAGCGTATTTTATGTAGCCCAAAAAATCGCGCGGCGACTATTGAGAATTTTTGTCGCCAATTGAGAAAAAAGATAGCCCAATTGGCGAGAAGGAGCCCAATCTGGCAACTCTGCATGCAAGAACGAAAAGCAGTCAGTCAGTGCTGCGAGCGCGCAGCGCGAGCACGTCAGCTCATAGCCGGGAGCAGACGTTGGCTGGTAGCATGGATGGGGCAGGGCAGGGGCGAGGGTAGGCCGGGGGGGCGGGGTTAGGGGTTGACGAGCGTAGCGAGTAGGGGGCGAAGCCCCCTAGTTTATTAAAAAAAAAAAACGATTGATGGAATCATTAATTCAATAAACGTTACAACAAGAACACTATATTCTCAATATAAGAATACAAAGAGCCAAAGTAGCTTTTAGCAAAGTTATTTTAAGCACGACGTTCTTAATTTTAGTAGACACACTGTAACTTCAAAATCATGTTTCAAAAGAGTTGGTTTAAGGGAGATTCATACTTTTTATTCACAGTCATTTCCCACACAAATTGACAGATTGTCAGTTAATCAAATAACTGACAATCTGTCCACTTGTATGGAAAATGACTGTGGCTGATGACCGAAAAGTGTGGATCGTCCTTCAATAGTGTTTCCGATTGATTTCACTCTGCTTTTTTGTCAGTGTAGGGGGCCCATTCAAGAAGTTGGCGGGAGGGCCCTGAGTGAAGTTGTTCCGCCACTGGTCACACTCTGTGGTTCACGTGGTTGAATCGCACTCTATGCGAGTAATCTAGAGGTCCGGAGATTGAATCTCGGCGTGGTCCATATTTCCGTACATGTGCGGATAGGAAATATACAGAAGACAGTGCTTGCAACATTAGATTCCGAAATTAAATGCAATGTAAAGTTGACTCGAAATAGTCTATAAACTGCTGAGTGAACGCACCAGGCCCCCAAGGGGTTACGGTACAGAGAAGAGAATAGGTTACTTCTGAACCATTCGACGATTTTCTAATAATGTTGAAATTTCGACATAGCCTCTTTTTATTCATATGACCTAGGATTTGTTTCGCAAGCACCAGTTTTTCTTTTTAAACGAAGTGGGATCGTCATATGGATATTTGCGAAAAGTATAACACAGAAAAAGGATTGACGTGGTTGTAAGTCATCTCATGCCTACGACCACGAAACGACGTACGAGTCTGCATTACTATTTTACTACACTGCGCGAAACGTCGAAACGAAACTGCTGGCGTCGCTTCTGAGGGAGCACTAAGAACGCTATCATAAACCTTATAGTCCTGTTTCTGTTCCTCTGTATCCATAATTATTTTCTCCTGTCATCGATATCCCGCTTCTTGTTGTTTGTAGAAGAAGCCCCTTTATCCAGACTGGAGTAAACACGCCCCTTCATACCGCACTGTAGATAAGGCTGTACTGCAGTACCGGCCCACCTTTTTGCCTATGAAACGAATCGTACTCTGGGGAATCCTTCTTAGCGACCTGCACTTCAGGTTAGCCAGATAGCAGGATAGATCTGTTCTTTGAAGATCCTGCTACATATCAAAAACTACATATTTGTATAGTTAGTAGAAACACACAACATTTAGCCTACATGACACCTCCGGGCAGTAGCCTAATTGCCGCCCTCGTCAACTGGTTACTCTTGGGAACAAATATCATTATGTAGTTGGATTAACATAGTTGGCAAAAAATAGTAGTAACAAAAAAAAACACGCCTAATATTTCGTGTTCGTCATTTTTGATCCGACAATCTCATACCAAAATAAGTAAAAATTCATCTGTTCTATTAACTTGCATGTACGTAAAAATTTCACTATTTGATTGAAACGAGTTAAAACCAATGGAAAATTTTCCTGAACATTTTGGTAGTCAATTCAATTAACTACGTCCCTGATGTGGAACGAGATAAATCCGTATTTGAGGTTCTAACATATACTTTTTTATTTATTGATAAATTTTCACCAAATGTTTGATGAATTCATTTCCATCGACGTTATCAAACATATGTAAGAAACGGGCGATTTCCGATTTTGGGGTTGACTCTGCAATAGAAGCACCACCTTTTTTTCAAAATCGAGTTGTGCTGAAATAGATCGTCTCTCCTCAATGCATCCGTATCAAAATACGTGTATGTATTTTGTTTTGTTTTTATCCATCGAAATCACAACATTAGTTAATCGAGCTACCATAAAAATCCCACCCTCAAAAGTAGGTTACAAAACTTATGATAGAACGGTCGCGCGGGGTACCTAAATTTCAGCCACGCCCAAAATTAGTATTTGTTTCTTTTTGTAATAATAAATATCAATCTTTTTTAATATTTCCAGATTACAGAAAATACGCTCATAATAAGAAAAGTAAATCGTTCTCATTCTGGTGAATATGCATGCATAGGCCAATATTTCGACGATTGGGACACTGACAAGGTATCTCTGAATGTTCAATTTGGCCCTGAAATTGTTGGACCCAAAAAAGAAAGTTCGTATTGCTGTTATGCAAGGTGGCGCAACATTAATTATCCAGTATTGTTTTTGAATAACTTTTTTTTTTTACAAAAAAAAAAAAAAAAAATCTTATGTTTTTTCGCGTTTTTTTCGTGCCCGTTTTATCGTATTTCCATGACTTTCCGCAAGCATTCCGGTAATAACTGTTCACATTCCTGTCGAATATCCTCCTCAAGGTCTGCGTTTTTCTGAGGTTGGTTGGCATAACACCGCGATTTCAAGTAGCCCAAAGAATGAAGTCTATGATGGTTAAACCTTCTTCTTCTTCTCAGTACCGTATAGTCCCACGTGGGGCCATGGTGCGTTAACTCAGCCGTTTATTGGCAATTTCGAGTCAACGTTACATTGCATATCATTTCGGAGTGTATATAATGTTGCAAGGATTCTATATTTCCTATCCGCACAAGTACGCAAATTTAGGACCACGCCGAGATTCGATCACCGGACCTCTAGATTACTAGCATCGTAGAGTGCGACTCAACCAAGTGAGTGACAGAGCGTGATTGAATCGGTCGATGCAAAATCCTCAAAACGCAAGATAAGAGGACAATATCCATATTGTGCCTGCCACGCTCTTGCAGGGTATAGCGCTCCATTGCTTGTCTGCTTGTATTCCGCAGCTGTCTAGTTTACAAATATCAAATATGTTTCACGTTTATGTACGACCCCATTTGAGCGATTAATTTTGCGTCACCCGGTATTTACATATAACATTACATTGTATTTACGATTTTCAAGGACACGTCGTTTTGTTTGATGATCCTGTCAAGTTAAATTGTAGTGCCGTCGGTAATCCAACACCAAACATTACATGGATCCGAGAAGATGGCTCCGAATCAAGCTCAATTATAGAAAAATTCAGCGTCAAGGACTATGGGAATCACGTATGTGAAGCATCGAATGGTATTGGCGTACCCGCCCTAAAGTCAGTGTTTATTGATAGTAAAGCAAGGGGTAATCTATATACTTATATAAAAGTAGTACTTAGGTCGGCAATAGCATCCTGACGAATAAAAATGCGAAATGACTCTCTTTGTTTTAAGGTCCACCGAAATTGATAACCTTCACGTACTATCATGAAGTGAAAGTGGGGAAAAATTTGCCCTTACAATGCCGATGCGAAAAGTGCGGTCCAATTAAATTCAGTTCATGGTTCCGGGATAGAAGTGAAATATCAGATGTGAGGGGCTCTTTGGATGAGCCTACGAAGAATTACAATTTCGATCTTAATCTGATGAATGTGACATCGGCTGACTCGGGCTTGTATACGTGTTTAATTGCAAATGAGTATAATTTGGTACAAAAACACATGAGAGTTAATGTCAAGAGTAAGTACCCTTAGGATTAGGAGTACATGGAGGCCCATTACAAGTGAACTAGTGTAAACCATGAAAAACTTTTTTATTTTTAAACCGATTTTTTTGAAAATTTCACGTAATAAAATAGGCAATTGGGAGATATGTTTACACTATGTTCGAAAAATTATATCCTTTAGATGACCGCCTCGGGCGGCTTCGCAAAGACGGGATCGTTCTACTGTATGTTCCATTACCTTTCGCAATATTTCTGGCTGCAAACCTCGGATCTCCGCTATAATATTTTGCTTCAATTCCTGAATTGTCCTTGGTTTATCATTGTAGACTCTCTCTTTAAGGTATCACCACAGAAAAAAATCTAGTGGAGTTAAGTCTGGAGATCTAGCCGGCCAGTTAATTGCAGATCCACTGGAAATGACTCTTTCACCGAAATCGTCCGTTAATATCTCCATTGTGGCTGCAGCGGTATGGCAAGGGGCTCCATCTTGCGGAAACCACATATCTGGTCGGTTTTGGACAAAAGGACGAATAACATTGTTGAGCATCTCACGATATCGTTGTCCGTTCCTAGTCAGGGCCTCTCCATTCTCGTCCTCGAAGAATACCGGACCGATGATATCCTCTAAAGTAATACCGCACCACACAGTACATACATTTTGCACAAAATGTCTCACGCTCGTGTAGGTCTCAGGGATTTGTTGAGCTCCACGTTCTAAAATTTTGCTTGTTGACGAAGCCGTTCAATAAGATATGTGTCTCATCCAACATGATTAGACGATGAATGAATTCTTCTTCTCTGGCCTATGGCTGGAATTGAATGGCATACGCTAATCGTTGTTGGTTTTTTTTTGCAATACTAACGCATATGGATCCTTTCTATTTTATTTTATCAATTTTATTTTATAAAAACTTGATAAATTTGAGCAACGAGACAAGCATTCATTATACCATTCATTCATTATAACCCTTCGCTCATAGAGTGAAAGGGTATATTAACTTTGACATGAAGTTTGCAACGCATTGAAGGAAGCATCTCCGACCATATAAAAAGTATACATATGTATATGATCAGCATGGCTTGGGGAGTCGGTTGGGCGATGTCCGTCTGTCTGTCTGTTGCGACGCGTTTTACTCGGCCAATTTAAAAGGTATGAAGCTGAAATTTTGCACAAATGCTTCTTTTTGGTGCAGGCAGTTTGTATGTATGAATCGGTATAATTGGACAATGGGGTCATGGGGCTGCCATACAAACCCAGACCCAAGTCACCAAATTAGGTTCTTCTAAGAAAAACTTTTTTATTTGTGTACCAATTTCGACCAAATTTCACACAAATTAATTTCTAATGATGACACAAAACATAGGTAAGAATCGATCAACTCGGACAATGGGGTCATGGGGCTGCCATACAAACCTAACCCCCCAAATTAGGTTCTTCTAAGAAAACCTTTTTTATTTGTGTACCAATGTCAACCAAATTTCACACAAATGTATTTCTATTGATGACACAAAACATATGTAAGAATGGATCAAATCGGACCATGGGGTCATGGGGCTGGCATACAAACCCAACCCCCAAATTTGGTTCTTCTAAGAAAAACTTTTTTATTTGTGCACCAATTTCAACCAAATTTCACACAAATGTATTTCTATTAATGACACAAAAATATGTAAGATTGGATCAAGTGGGTCCAGGGGATCACGGGGCTGCCATACAAACTCAACCCCCATTTTGGTTCTTCAAAGAAACATTTTTTACACCAATTTCACAAAACCTTGAATTAATGTGTCTTTATCGAAGCAACTAAAATGCTCAAAACAAATGGAATCGTACTATGGGGTCATGCTCCCGCATCCCACAATAAAATTTTCTGAGTAAATATTTTTATTTGCCCACTTATTCCAAACAAACCCCATGGAAATATTGTTTTGCCGACGCAACGGAACTTTTGTGAAGACCGAAGGAAAAGAATGGGGGACGGATTAAATGCAAGTCGTAGGTACGCCCGAAAAAAACTTTTAGCCTGAGGGGAGCGAAGGGTATCGAAATTTCGGCTGCGCCCGAAATTAGCCTCGGTCTCGTTTTTTTGTTATTATAGTGTCATTACCTGACGCATTTTTACGACTTAATTTGTAAATAAATTGTCTAATAATGGTAATTTTGGCGGCAATTACATTTTAAACATTGAGTTAATGAATCATTAGCAAAATTCCATTCTATCTGTCCGCATACGTACTTTCTGTGAATGAAATGGTTCAAAAATAAACTCTTTCATAAAACCTACCTAAATCGACCCTTCCTCAACACGTATTTACCTGGAAAGTAGTATTAACATATCTCCCATGTGTCTGTCTAGTTTATTCTTACCAAATTTCAGAAAAAAATATTAAATAATAACAAAGTTATGCATGATTTACACTAGTTCACTTTTAATGGGTCACCCTTTAGTTTCAAAAATTATTCATGTTTTCCTTTTCTACAAATAGATCAGCCAATGATTGAGGCGATTGTGTCCAATGGAGCCGATTCGACCTCAGAAGATGTTATTAAAGTTAAATATGGCAAAGATGTGATGCTTACCTGTATGGTGATTGGAAGTCCAAATCCAAAAGTTCAATGGTATAAAGATGAGAAGCTTATACCTACCAATCCCAGTTTGTAAGTAGAAACGATCGTACGATCAAACTTCACAACAACAAACAGCACGGATAATCGTACGTATGTACGATTCTTACGACGCATTCTCACAATGTGAAGTGCGCAATGCTTGTCTGCCTGCCACTATCAAAGCTCTCGCCGTACGATTGTTAGCCGTACGGTCGGTTTCGTATAGTCTGCAATGGCCCAATCATTGAACAATATTTCTTCTATTTCTAATTTAGCATGGATAACATACTACGATTGGAAAAAGTGTCTGAAAACGATATCGGTACAGTGAACCCCCGTTATTCGCGGTCCCAACATTCGCGAATTCGCTTATTCGCGATTCATATTTTGCGACACTTTTTCAACATTCACTATGCTTATCCGCGATTTCGTTCTAGTTCGAATGCAAAAATTTGAAAAAAATTAACTAAATTTTCGTGTTTGTTTTAACCATTGCGATTTCTTTGAACGCAATAAAATTAATTTACCGCTACAGCACGCATATTTTTCTATCCTAATCAATTTGAATTAAATTAACGCAAAAACCATCAAAATAGTTTAATTCTTCTGGGAGTAGCAAGCGTGGGATTTCAAACAATATTCCATTAAATTATTGAAACCGCCTTTAACCAGAACAAAAAACTGCACTTCGGGGCTTTTTCGCTCTAAACGAGACGTGTCTCCTTAAATCTAACATAGAATCTAGCCAATAAAAGACTGCTCCATTTCTCTGTGAATGATAAAAATTTGTGGATCACCCCCTCCGAGTCCCCAAAAATGAAACAAAGGCTTTTCGGCCCATAAGATCGTCCTGAGCAGTGCCCGATGTTTCCCACATGTTCATAAATAATCACATGATATGCCCCTCATCTCTCCTATTTGCCTTGATTCCATTCATGGATATGCTACCACGACGTCATGGACTGCGTCGATTCCTCATTTGGGCGGATCTGCGGGAACTAGCTCATCCAGAATCTGATCATGGAAAACGAGTGGTTTAGTACTCTAAAAGTTACATAGATTTGTTGGTCAAACTTGGCAGGAGCGTTGGCGGTGAAAGCTTCGAAAATCTAACCGAAAATTATTGTCGCAGGAAGTTGTCGGATTTCCATCGTGCCAATTGAACTCAAAGAAAAAATTTGCGAAGAAAGCGAATGGAAGTTTATCTGATGCAAAAAGTTCAGTGGCATGAATTTTCCATGATTTAAAAACTGTGATGTTCCCAACCTAACATTGCATTTTTCTTATTTTATGAATAATTGTAACACATTTCCCACTATCCAAGGACACTGAACCCCGACATTCGCGAATTCAACATCCGCGACAATTTCGTGGAACGCATCCCTCGCGAATGTCGGGGGTTCACTGTACATATAAATGTAGTGCCACAAATATGTTAGGATCTATGTTGAAAGAGATCAAATTAAATGTGGTAAATTTCGCTGTTAGTAAAAAAACATTCTTTATACAAAATAATTATTTTTCAAGATTCAACCCAATTTCTCAATGAACACAATTCTAATTACGGAAGGAGGACAAACTGTAAGCCTGCCTTGTGAAAGTCGAACATGGCTCTTCAACGATGAACGTTTGGACGTTTCGGAATCGCGCTATACTCACATTGAAAATACATTAGTGTATGTTTTACCGGAAATACATTTCCGGAGCATGTGCGAAAAAATTAAGTTAAAGCATACTTTTAGGTTCAGGGCAAAGTACGAGGATAGTGGAATTTATCAGTGCCTGAGGCTGGATGAGTCGGCAGCGTCACCTGTTGAAACCGTGCTAATGGTTCAAAGTATGTTGATGGCTACTTTAACGGAATAATTGTATTACAAAAACCATTAATTTTCAGCATCTCCAATAATATATCCCAGTGAGGATGAGACCATACGTGTACGGGAAGGTCGCGAGGCTATATTGAAATGTAACAGCCATGGAAACCCGTTGGTATTTATTAAAAAAATATTTCGAATTTACATTCATAAAATGTACCACACCAAATTATAATCCGCAGCCTGAAATCAAATGGATTTTCAAACATAAAGCTTTACAAAGCAATCACAGGTATGAACTCTTGAAAGGAGGCGATTTACGAATACGAAATGTTACACAAAAAATATCGGGACAGTTTACGTGTCTAGCGACAAATAAAATTGGACAAGCAGAGAAAGGTGTAAATGTGATAGTGATGGGTATGTGTTTCAAAACAAACGCAGATGTGTTATTTTATTAATATTTTTGTGATAATTTTGTGGTGCTATAGTTCCTCCGAAAATTATTTCGGAGTTCTACGAAACAAAGCTAGTCAACCCATTGGACTCGAGCATCTCCTTAACATGTAGCGCAATTGGAAGGCCTGAGCCGTTAGTAAGTTGGTTTCGAGACAAAAAAATCCACATAGAAGGTATGTTTCATATTTCAAAGTTATATTGTTTAGCACAATTGAAAAATATGTCGGATTTTTGTATGTCTATTTTATGAAATTTTATAATCTGAAAATAATATAATCAAGTACGAACCACAACCGACATAATTTAATCGTCGTCGTAAAATTGATTCTATACACTTAGAGCGGAATCATTACTTGGATGGATGGATTAGGCGCTATGATGGGTTGGGCTGGTTACGCCCAATACTGCAGCCTATTGGCTTATTTTATTTCCCATTAGAGCGAAAGCGTTTCAGATTATTACGTGCGAGGCTGATTCCTCGTCTTCGTTACAGAGGCGGCATAGTGGGTCTTGTGTGTAGATCCCGATTGTATGCAGATGTTTTCATAGGATACAGTGACCAGTTATGAGACCTGTCACTGCCCTAAGGTTCTTTTTGCTGAGGCAGTGCAGCTGGTTTGCCAGTTGGTTCACAGCATACGCTTGCCGTGTCTGAGCCCTTCAACGAGTCTCAATCGGTCCACTGTTTGACAACGGTTTTAGCAGTGGATTTACTAATTCCGATTGCTGGTTCGGGACTAGTGAAAGGTAGTTCGGAACCCTCTCTTGCAAGGGCATCCGCTTTCTCATTGCCTTCGATCCCTTTATATCCTTTAGTCCATTTCAGAGTTACGTTGTTTCGGGTAGCTACGTTTTTGAGCTTCTTTTGGCATTCCTAAACCAATTTGGAGGTTGTTTTGGGACTTGCAATAGCTTTTGTGGCAGCTTGACTGTCGGAGAGAATATATATGTTCTTGTTCCCCTTTCGAGTACTCTCACCTGCTGCATGGTTTATGAATATAAGTTCTGCCTGGGAGACAGTTGTATAGGGACCTAGGGGTTTGTAGATACTATAGTTGTTGGTTTGCCCCTGTTCCTTCGTCTGTCGTCGACCCATCTATGTGCCACACTACACACTGTTTTGATAGATGGTCGTCGTTCCATTTACTCCAGTCTTCCCTAACTGTGGAGGTTTGAAAGATGGAGTGAAAGGTATACATGGCCGGGGTATAATCGCTGCCCATATCTAGGATGACAATGGTGAGTTGTTCCTAGAGTTCTGTAACTCTCATCATCTTTTTATTGGCGGCACCCTGTTCAAACGCAAACCTTGCCATTTAGCAACCTGGATATCTCCAGATGGCCGAACAGAGAATCAGACCATATAGCCATTTCCAAAACATGGAGGATTTGTCTCATGGACGTCAGAGCCAAGCGTGGTGATGATGTAGGAATCGATCACCAAAAATTCGCAAAAATTCGCTTGCGGTTTGGTGCAATTCCTCGCACACTAAACGAGCGTGTATTGCCACGACTCAATGTGCAAAAACTTGATACTTGGGGGTTTGGAGAAGCGACTAGCAGCTAGCAAATATCAGCATTACAGCCTGCCGTAGACGACGAATAAAAGAATTGCTATTATAATATTTAGAGGTACGGTGTTTGGTAAGCCATTGTGCTCGTGATTCTGTAAACTCTCTGCACTCTGCACTCAATGTAGACAAATTATATTTATTTCACAAAAAGAATTTATTTTAGAATCATTTTGAACGACCTCTGAAAATTTACAAATTCGACATTTCGAAAAGTGATAAAATAAGGGAAAATATTTCATTTTATAAGTGGTGTCTATTAGTAGTACACTTAAATGTAAAAAAAAATGAGCCAATATTTAAACAGGTAATTTCGCCCCCACTTTTCATATTGTTTAAAGCGGTACGTCATTGTGAATGAGAGATATAATTGTAATTACTAAATTCTATGGATGTGTGCAAATACATTTCCCAACATGAACTTGAAAAATTGTATGTCCTGCTAGTATGTGAATCTGAAACACTGTGGACTTAAGTTTACGGGAATGTCACCATGAATAATTAGAAAGACATATTTCTGTATTTTTTTGCAATATTAACCTTGCTATAACTTTGGAACACCCTGGCGTAAATTGTTCAACGATAAGTGTTTTAACAATTTAAAAGGAACTTTCTCTCTCTCTCTTTATTACGCTAACTCCTAGTGGAGCATGGTGCGTTGACGACTACCGTATGTTGTCGTCAACGTTACAAAGACAACTGAATTCGAAGTGCGATACGGTTGTCAGCCATACCACTTCCGTGTCGCATTGTTAGTTTATCATTCTACGATAAGAATATTTCTTATCATCTTCTTCTGAATAGTAAACTTGCGATGAGTCGTGCCGTGTTTGGAAACTCGTTTCTCTATGAATCTCTATATCACAAAGTGGCGACGATCACGGCCGCAGAGCACAACAATTTAAAAGGGACTCGCTTTTAGAATTTGGTTGGCATCTTGATTGTTGTAATTTGTTTGAGATAAACGCGGGGCCTCTTTATTAGCGGGGCCCGTGGCATTTGCCACCTTCTGCCATGTGGATAATCCGGCACTGCTACTGACAGTACAGTCAATCAACAACTGAGGACCGAGTACAGTCCACTTCAAAAAAAGTGCAGAGAAGCGTAAGACGTGTTAGCGGTGGAGGCAGAAAATGCGGCTTTCCGTGGTGACAGTGGCACCCTTTACAAGCTCATAAAGCCATTGACTGGCAAATCTTTTACCCATGAGCATCCTGTAAAAGATTAAGACGGGCCTCTGCAAGTCACAGACGAACAACAACTGCGCCGTTGGAGAGAGCATTTCATGGAAGTACTTAATAGCAGCTTCAACCCTTCAAGCCCACCTCCACCGGAAGCAAATGGCCAGAATTAATACCGGTATACCATCCAAGCTATGGAAATCGTTGGAAGCTGGTAAAGTCCCGGGGCAGACGGACATATCAACGCCACAGCGGATATGCTTTTCCGTAAAAGCAGTTACAATAGAAGCTTTTCCGTAAAAGCTTCTACTGCTACCGCCTAGATTACCAAGAAGCGATATTGAAGGCATAACATTGAATGCAGCTAGAATGAATCAAAATCATGGTTTCTCCATCAATCGTCAAAAAGCGATCTAGCATATATCACATTGAATGCATTCTAGAACGTATCAAATTGATCACTTCTGGGTCAATTACCAGGCAGTGGTCTAGCTGAAATACATCAAATGCATCTAGAATGGTTCACTTGGTTGAGTCGCACTCTACGATGCTAGAGGTCTGGAGATCGAATCTCGGCGTGGCCGTGCGTAGTGGTATATTTCATTATTTAGTATATTATATTCGAAATAATCGGAAATCGTCTAAATATTTCAATTTCAGCCATTCTAGATGCATTTGATGTGATATCTGCTAGAGCGCTTTTGAACGATTTGTCCAGAAGCCATGATTTTGATTCATTCTAGTTGCATTCAATGTCGTGTCTTCAATATCGGTTCTTGGTAATCTATGAGGAAGCAGTGGAAGCTTTTACGGAAAAGCTTCTATTGCTACCACATAAGGACATGTAATGTTGAAAAGAAATGAGGCGGAATGCTTCCAAAGCAGCAATCGATGATTAACCATCGCTGCATCAATTTCCCGCTTGGAACTTTTCCAACAAGCAATGGAACATTCCACTTATATTTCTTGTGCGTTTTTCAATTTGGATTAGACGACACCCGATGCATGCGCGTCTTATGAGGGCTTTTACTGACAAGTTTTCAACAGTTTACCATATAGCTATTGCTTTGAAAAAGACAGTCATAGCGAGCAGCTTTGTAGTTAGTTTTCGAATACTGTGCGATATCGTATGGTAATACGATTTGCTAGTTCCAGTAGTTACACTTTTTTGCGTTTCACATTTCGGAGGAGGGGGTGGCAAAGGGGTGAAATTATGATTTTTCGCAAATATCTTGTTAACTGTAGTATTTACAGCAAAATGTTCTAAGAACAATTTAAACTACACAAAATTCCCTTTCTAATGATTTATAATACCGTATACCTTCTCTTGGCAGATTATATACTAGACCTAAAAACATCCGATGTAGGTAATTCCGATTTTTTGATACTTACATTTGTCTCTCTAGCTCCTGAAGTAGTTTAATTGGAGACATGGTCATTGGGAAAACTATTCCTATCAATATATAGCTGGCCCACACGGAGACTTAGGCTGCTCCGACAAAGCATACCCACATTTCTCCTATTAGCATTTTCCAAAAAGACATGCCTGTAACTTATCTCCAATTCACAGCAGGAGGTACCCTTTGTTTTAATCCGATCGAAGTAATATTTGGTGGAGTATCTAATGGGACTTAGCCTTAACGTTTGCCAATTTTTTTCGAGCCTACTGTGATTTGGAGATAAGTTACAGGCATGTCTTTTTGAAAAATGTTAATATGGGAAATATGGGTATGCTTTGTCGGAGCAGCCTGAGTCTCCGTGTGGGCCAGCTATATATTGATAGGAATAGTTACCCCAATGACCATGGCTCCAAGTAAATTACTTCAGGAGCTAGAAAGACTAATCTAACTATAAACAAATCGAAATTACATCGGATGGTTTTAGGTCTAGTATATAATCCGCCAAGAGAAGTATTATATATCATTAGAAAGGGAATTTTGTGTAGTTTAAATTGTTCTCAGAACGTTTTGCTGTAAATACTATAGTTAACAAGATATTTGCGAAAAATCATAATTTCACCCTTTTGCCACCCACTCCCCCCCCCCCCCCAAATTTGACGCGCAAATAAGTGTACCTTTTTACTGCGTAATGCGATCAGGCCATAGAACAATTTGGCATCAAAAGTCAGCTCTTTCTTTGGATGTTTGGGTTTCATCATTTTTTCATCTAAAATCACTTATATCCAGTACTGAATACGCAGGGCTGTATAAAGAGATTCGGTATCTAGATCTTTTATTATAATAAATATTACGGAAAATTAATGAAGAAAAAAGAGTGTTCCTTTTTTTTGTCCCTCAATGTACATATTTCGTACACGAACTTTTTTTTCTACAGAAAGGAAATCAGAAAATTTCTTGAATATTGGACCACGTCTAATGTCCGGAAACTATACCTGCGTTGCAAAGAATTTGGAAGGATCCGTAAGCCGATCAGTTATTGTTAAATCCCGAGGTAAAACCCTTTCACCTATACGACACAGCATCATCTAAATTTATTAAATTAAAATTCCAAACAATATTCCCAGGACCTCCCATTCTGAGTGAAAATCATCGAGAAACCAAACACCATTTATATGAAGGAAGTGCATTGAATTTATTGTGTCCATTTAGTGATGCCCGAGATGTGTTTTGGTATAAAGATGGTGCTGAATTAACCGGTGCAAGATCTGGCCCCATGGAACTTCTAACAATTCCGGTAGCTGAAAGAGCAGATGCAGGATCATATTCGTGTGTGGCCAGCAATAATTATGGTGAAGTTTCTTTTAAACACAATTTTCCCTTCGGAAATTCCATATCCAGACGATTATTTCTACGATGTATACACCAATACCGCGGGAAATGATGTTACCCTAAGATGTAGATCAGCTAGGGGCGGTATATTGTATCGGGTAACATGTATTGCTACTTGCATTAGATAAATGCGGTATAATTGCTATTTTTCAGACTAAGTGGATAAGGAATAATCGTGTGATCTCAGTCCAAACACTACTTCACCTAAGGAATCTAACACTCAATGACACGGGCATATATGAATGCAGAGACGTGAATGAAGTAGGATACATTAACTATGCCGCGTATTTGATTGTAGAAAGTACGTTTTTGAAGTTTCAGTCCGAATTTAAAGTTTAGAATGATTGTTTCTTTTAAGGCCCTCCAGAAGTTCAAATGGCCAAAAAGAATTGGATTTCAGTCAATGAAGGAGATAGTCTTGAACTGGAATGTATTATTGCCGGAATTCCTGTTCCACAAATTGCTTGGCAGAAGGATGACGAGTATTTATTGACGAGCCGAAAAACAAACATTAAACTTAACGAGTTTTATTTTACAGAATTTTTAACAGTTCAATGACCAGTACAATTCTTTCTGTAAGTAGAGTTCGCGCTTCTGATGCCGGACTGTACAGGTGTTCTGGTTCGAACAAACTAGGCACGGAGGAAATATCTCATCATGTCGATGTTTTTCGGGCTCCAGAACTTATTGTTCGAAATAATAACATAATGGTTCCCAAAACACGTAAGGCAACATTTGCGTGTGAAGCACGAGGCAACCCTCTACCAGTTATTGTCTTATTGTATCAAGGGAAAAAAATATTCGGTACAGAAAACATTCCCATTGTGAATCAATCCAGTGGAACCTTTTTTCTGAATGGGAATGGAGAGATTGTCGACACTTCAAAACCTACTGGTGACCTCTCTGGCAAAGTTATGTACAATAGGGATGGCATTATTTTTCGTGTTACACTAAAAGGTGGAAGTCATAGCTCCGGGCGTTACACATGCAATGCCATTAGCGTATTAGGTTCGCGGGAAGCCGAAATTGACGTGATAATTACGGGTAAAAGGCCGGTAAAATATTTGCTATAACGGATTTTTAACGTGAATTTTACAAATCCAGACGATATAGCAGCACTCGGAGATTTGAAACGGTCAAGGCATTCTATTTTGGTTGGTCTCCCGCTTTATCTGAAATGTCCCTGGTCCAAAGATGAGCTAACAACATTGGAATGGTTCAAGGTATGTTATTTACATTTGAAAAATGTTAACATTCATGTTTAAAAAAAATTTCATTATTTCCGTAGAACGGAGTTCCCCTTACTGACAGCCTATCACATGATAGAAGTATACTATCAATTCCTGTAAGCACTCTTAAGACTGCTGGATACTATACATGTGTCGCAAAGACATTTCGTGGTATCTCCAAAGCGGAGTTTCTTGTTGAAAGTCTAGGTAAATCCATTGGCCCTGCATGTAAACAGAACAAGTTGTTAACAAATGTTGTTAGAAAAGATACAGTGTACGGTGGTCGGGGTATTTGTGTAATTCGCCTAAAATGAATAAGGATTATTATTTTGGTCCACCACAACTCCTGGATGCCTCGGGACGCACAGATAACTATCGTTCAATCGAGGAGCAAAGCTTTCGTGTCGAGAAGGTTGTTGCCCGTCTGAGCACTTTCCATTTCTAGATTTTGAGCTGGTGCTCCATCCTATTAAACATGTACATGCGTAGAAGTAATTTATAGAGCTTCGGAAGAGGATTGTGTTGCGTGTTCTGTCTATTTTATTGTCTCACATTTTAACAATTTATGACTTTATGCTGACAGGACTTGCATTGCATCATCTCTTACCGTGGATGGTCTGTATGCATGTACACTACAACAGTGAAGAGCAAGATAAATAAAAAATACATATTCAAATGAAAATCGATTTTTGACATCAACGGTGTTCTCTCTGCAGACAGGCCCATTTATTTTTGTACGAAACTAGGACATCTGCTTTTATTGTAGGCACTTCGTACTACGATGTTGATACAAAAACAAAAGTTGTTACTCTGTCGTGTCCTGCACCTAAGGATATTTCAGAAAATGTTATTTGGGACGAGTTAATAGTTGAAGATTACAACATCACGAATACTGACATCGAGTCTACCCTGGACTTGGTATATTCGGATCCTCCCTCTTTCGCATTATTCAATGAACTAATTTTTTATAAATTCTAGTCAATCAACGATAACCATGCGCTGACTATTTACTCGTGTTTCCATGAAAATTCGGGATCACGGACTAAAAAACTCGAAGTACAAGTTCGTATTGCATCAACTGTTGGCTATTCGGAATCAATTCGCACGGTCAATATGGGAGAAGACGTGAAAATGCATTGTCCTATTGCCGCTGAAGGATCCAGATCATATGTTGATTGGTTAAAAGTACATTTCTACGAGTCTAGGACAAAGGTTGTTTAAAATTTCAATAAACTTGTCTGTTTGTATGTTATTAACAGGACGACAGACGCATTATGCAGTCCTTTAAAATGAAGTTCTCTCGGGATAGGAAAATGTTGAAATTACGTTCTGTTACTGAGGAAGATCAAGGCATCTACAAATGTCGAGTAGTTCCTGGTGACATCGTTCGAGGAATTGTACTTAAAACGAAGAAAAGTAAGTTCGAACAATTTTTTTTTACTAAAAGGTTTTTCCAAAAATTAGAATTGAATCAATTTTTTTAGTTATGCCAAAATGGTCCGATTGGGGATCATGGACGCCGTGCAGTAAGAGCTGCAACACTGGTACGTATACAAGAGAACGTCAGTGTATTTCACATAATGGTGAGCCCGTTAGAAGAACGCATTGTTCAGGAAAAGAAACGGAAGTGCAAATATGTAATGACTTCCCGTGTCCGGTAAGTGAAACGACCAGTTCGAAAAAAAGTGTTCTAATTAGGAGTTCTTTTTAGACAAACGGTAATTGGAGTGATTGGTCCGACTGGACAAGATGTTCCGTATCTTGTGGTCTGGGGTCGAAAATGCGTACTCGACAGTGCAATAATCCTGCTCCAAGTTACGGAGGCAAAGTATGTTTCGGTGGAAGAACGGAGTATCAATCTTGCCAAGTACGAGAGTGCTAACATTCGTTAACTTAGCTGTGTTGTGTAGGTACTGTATGTAACTGGCTTTTTTCTGTAATGTTTATGTAAATAAAGAATAAATACCATTACATATCCTTCTCCATAAGCAACAGATTACGCGATGCAACACTGGGCGTCGATATACTCCCTGACGTCGACCACATGGATATAAACTCAAATCGGTCTCATCAGGGTAGGTACATTACCCCACTCTTCTAACATCCAATCCCTATGCTCTCGAGAGAATTCAAGTCGTGATCGACAGTGGGCTGCCGTTAAATTTTGGACCTGTTGCAGCTCTCTTTGGAGTCAAGTTCCGTTCAGCAAGTCTCCTTCTGACGGTAGAGAAAATTATCACCACTTGGCGTTCGTCACGCAGGTTTGGTTCGACTTGAACTGCGTTGAGGCGGCGATTTCGCAGAATAGCGAGTTGGATATAACGATCATCTGCGGCTGATGTAGCCCTAGGTCTTGCCGGACCTGGACGGCAATCTAATACTCCAGTCTCTAAGTATCGTCTGTAAACTCTTTGCACCGATGATCTGCCGTTTCGAAGTCTTTGACCGACCTCACGTTGCCCAAATCCTGCTTGAAGTAGTGCTACAGCTTGAGCTGCTTTCTCAAGTGTCGTATTCATTATTGACTGACAAAAGTAGCAAAAATACACGCGTCTAAGGAAGCAATGAACAACTAAAGAAATGATAAGAAATATCATATACCCTCACTGTAGAAAAAAGTAACGGTAAGCGTGAACTCTAGTCAAAAGAGAGCAAATCGTTAGCATTGTGTTTGTTGCCTGATTGCAATGTGAGTTTACGGTACTCTAGATCAAATTGATAGTACTTTAAATTGCTATTAAATGCACTTTCTAGTAGATATAACTTTCATAAGTTTCATACTTTTTGAGAAAATTGGGTTAGCGTTCGAAAGTGGCGAGTAGCCCGCTTTATTTGACGTGGAGTGTATATACATGTGTAGTGGTTGTCTGTTGTTTTTTTGTTTGTGTTTAATATCTTAATAAAGAATTTAAGCAAGTCTGTCGTTTGTTCTTCAGGGGCCTAATTACACGATAATGAAAACGCAGAATAGAACAGCAATGAAAGCAACCAACTGCATCGGGGGGAACTTTCATACAAAGGGCAACTTTGTACATTGCCAATAGCTCTGAATTTTCAGCGAGTAGAGTGGTTAAATTGAACTATTCATATTTATAATGAAGTTTGGCACATATGGAAGCTTTCCGACAGCTTGAATAATTTTATGGCGTCGAGAGGAGTCGATTGGGTGATGTTCGTTCTGTCTACTGCAAACTAGTCCCTCAGTTTTGTAAATTTGCGCACAAGTGTCTCCATGGAAGGCAGCAATCCAGAAATTATGTCGGATCGCATATGGAAACGCATCATGACGGGCTGCCATTGAACTGCCCACTTTCAAAATTCGGTTTTTCTAAGAAAAAACCGGTTTTCTCTGGAGAACAATCTTAAATAAACGTCACCAAGTGTTTTCTTATTTTTCTACAAAATATGGGCGAATGGAATCGAAACACTGCAAAAGAAATCAACTCAGAGTGCAGAACCGACTCATTGATCTATTTGAAACTCGTACTGCACTCAAGCAGGGCTGCGAAACATGGACCCTCATCCAAGCCTCCGAAATTTTTCTAGACAGATTCGAACGAAAGGTCCTTCGGCGAATTTTTGGGGCCGTTCGCGAGCGAGTTCAATGGCGTATCCGGTACAAACACGAGTTGTATCAATTGTACGATGAGCTGGAAGTATCGAAAATCGTCAAGCTTCAACGTATGCAATGGGCGGGGCATGTACAGCGGATGGACAAAGGTGATGAACGCACAAGGAATTGACGGAGCGAGGTTGCGTGGACGACCGAGAGCTCGCTGGCTCCGTAGGTGAAGACCCCCACCAGCTGTTGGGTTTCCGAAACGCACAAGCACCAGGTCACGTAACCGCGACAATTGGAGGTCAATGATTCAGGGCTATCGTGCCACATTGATGATGATACCCAAATTTGCAATCCTGAAACACTAAATTAAACACATGTAAAATTATCTTTATCTTAGAAAAAGCATAGTAACCCATGCCATGCGTTAGTCCAGAATGGCTATGTGATCACACAACCCATATGTGTTTGACTCCAAATTTATTACACTACACTCCACGAAATAATTCAAACGTCAAAATATTGTCGATGCAATTATTAACCCTTCTGTCGTCGCCTACGAGCTATTATGCCTAAGGTGTAGCTGAAATTTCTGTGAAATCAATCTTAATTTTTGAAGAGGTTTAATTTTGGATCTTGAAACAGTTTACATTAGGGATGTCAAAAACCGGCCCATAACCCGGTTGCCGGTTAGATCGTCCGGTTTTAACCGGGCTCCAAGTACCGGTTTTCCGGTTAACCGGGTGTTTTCATTGATTTGCCTAGAATTTTACTAAAAAAAATTCTTCAACACTCGTATTGCTGGTGTTCGTATCGTATGCAAAATCAACTTAAAATGCACGTAACATGATGTAGTAAGACAGCTAATTTAAAAGAGAAACATGTTGAACAAAAAAGACAATCAAATAAAATTGTCAGACATGGGCGTAGCCAGGATTTCGGTCAGGGGGGAGGGGCAAGCCCAAAATTTTTTCAACATCATGATTTTCTTTGGGGTTGAAATTTGCGCTCGCAGAAATATTGTTAGCAAATTTTAGAGTAGCCTGGCTTGTGGTTGGATTGGTGCACAAGGTCATGGATTCCAGACTCACCGTGAACGAATTCATTTCATGGAGTTTCTCGAACTCACGACCTACGTGACGGACTATGATGTCGCTCAGATTGTATCCATTTATGGGGAGAAATAACATTGCTGCGCGTGCTGTTGATCTCAACACCTTAACAAAACAGCAGTTTAGATCTTGGAAATTGGATGTCATTCACACATCTGCGGTGCGGCCCTAGTTTACTGGTTGACTGCCACGCATGTTATTTCATCTTTTTTTATTTTAGAGTCAAATTTTCAAAATGGAGCTGAGAATGATATTCTTCTGCATTCTGACTTCATTCAACTGGCCTCCAATATCTGCCTTTAGAGCGTACTTTGTGTATTTTCAGTGCATTTTTTGCATCTCGGACTGCATATTCTACTTGCGAAATCAGTTTGTTTCGTCTGTCACTTTCATCTTAGCAAAGTAGCAACGTCAGAATATTTATAAATCCTTTATTGATTGAAATATGGTTAACGGTTTTAATAAGATTTCCTCTAAATTTATCAAAGTACCAGTGGCTGAATTTTATTGCTGGTATGATTCAGCTCGAAAATAAATTTTGATTTAATAACTTGAAAGACCCGCTCTGTGGCTCACTTGGTTGAGTCGCACTCTACGATGCTAGTGATCCGTAGATCGAATCTCGGCGTGGTCCAAAATTTCCGTACATGTGAATAGAAATATATATATATATGTAGTGCTTTCAACATTATACACACTTCGAAATGATATGCAATGTAACGTTGACTCGTTGCCTATAAACGGCTAAGTTAACGCACCATGACCCCACAAGGGGCTATACGGTACTGAGAAGAAAAAGAAGAACTTGAAAAACACTGAAATATGAGACCCGTTCTTTACAAGGTCCTTAACCCTGGAAAGTCATGCTTCTTTTTAGTACGGAAAGGTCATGCTTCGTCGATTCGACGACACTCTACTTTGACGCCTCATACAAATCACCCTTTCTCAAAATATTTATAAATTTGACAGATTTTCAATCGTTAGTTTATTTGGAATGGAAAAACATCAATTTTGGAGCCGATTTTTATAAGTTCGAAATGCAATCTTACTAAAATGAGGAAGAATTTTGAGCCATTTTCCTGATTTGTCCTATTTTTGTCCTAGTAAATATTTTTTTCCATAATTTTTGAAAAAATAGGTCCCAAATTTCCAAAATAAACATATTTGTTACGAGCTTTAGATATCTCTGATGTTAATAAACCTGTTTCACTTGTGCGTAAACAAATAAACACTAAAGGAGAACATCCCAAACCACTAATAGCGAGATTCAACTCAGCAGCTGATTGCAATGCGTGGCTGTCGAAGGCGAAAATCAAGAGAGCCAATCTTACAGCAAATACTCTTGATAAGAATTTGCCTAGGAGTAAAATCTATGCGAATCTTCATCTTACTAAAGCGACTAAGTCACTATTATACAAGACCAAAGAGTTCGCTCGAGCCAATGGATTTCAATATGTGTGGATAAAATATGGATCGATCCTAATACGAAAATCTGAGACGAGTAAAGTATATAAAATTCTAACTGAATCGGACATTCATATAAATCGTCTTCAATAAGATAAATTTAAATTAATATTAAATTAACACTATTTTTATATATAACTATGTTTTCTACACCGATTGATTTTATTGATTCGAGAGATATAGAAACATATGAAATAGAAACAACTTGCAATTGTAAAGAGTTACTTAGCCAAAACTCAAATAAGTTCAGTGTAATCTCTCTATTTATAAAAAAGATAAGGAAAAAATGGTCCCTTTTATTCTTGATCTGATTGGTTGAAATTGGAAATGACGTGATGATTTGCTAAGTAAGTAGTTTAAGGTGGTGTGCGACTTCAGTTGTCAGGTGATAGCTGAAGAATATGGGTCGTGTGCGGAAAAGCTCAGAAGAGAAGCGGGAGGTACGCAACAGTGGACGACGGGGTCGCAGATTAAAGCAGTGCGCGCTTCCGACGTGTGTTTTATTTTCCGACGTGTGTTTTATTTTCCGACGAAACATAGCCGCGAAGCGAGAATGTCGCGAAGTGACAGTGCGGGGGTTGGCGAGCGAAGCGAGCAGGGGGCGCAGCCCCCTAGTGCACTTAAATATTAGAAGCATTCAGAAACACTTCGAAGATCTCTTGTTGTTAGTACATGAACTAAATACATATTTTGACGTAATTGTCTTATCAGAATCGCAGCACGATAGCTATATCGTTGAGTTCGATAAAGTCATTGATAGCTTTACTATACCTGGGTATAGTATACTTTTTACTAAACTAAATAAAAATAAAAATGATGGTGTGATTCTTTACATTAAAGAATCATTAGAGTACAAATGGAAGGAAATATCAAATGATTATTTAACAGGTATTAAGGTAGATTTTTCTCTTAAAGACAAATCAAATCTTTCTCTAGTTGGCTTATATCGGTCTCCATCCCTCGATACTGCTCCTTTTATCAATAACTTAGAAAACCTATTTGAACTTTCAACCACCGCAACAGACATCTTAATTGGTGACATCAATATAAATGTATTAGACGATTCTGCTGCTACTATTGATTATCTGAACTGTCTTGCCCGACTTGGATTTATCTCACTCATTAATAAACCCACACGAATAAGTCATAAGAACTCAGTCTTTGTTATACTTACCCTCAGTCCATGCTCCTCCAGAATGTAACACCATTTTGTAAGCGCAGCTTGCAAGGCAACGATGTTTGGGCTACTGAGGACTATATCATCAGCAAAAAGAAGAGATATTTCTAGGCCGTCGGAGACACGTGTTAATAAGTAGCACATGATGATGTTGAAGAGCAACGGACTCAATACACTGCCCTGGTGTACTCCGACATTCACCGGAAATTCTTCTGATTCACCGGCTGTGCATCTAACCATGGGCGTAGCCAGGGGGGGCAGGGAGGGGCGGTTGCCCCCCCCCTGGTCGATGAAGATAGTAAAAAAATCCTTATCGATGTAGTAAAAAAATCGCTGCACTATACAATATTTTCAAAAATTTGTTTTTTTTGCAACTCCGAGTGCTGCCGAAGAAGCCATGATCGGGACAGTTTGCAGTCAGGAGGCGCATACAAATAGATGACAGCGAGTGGCCTCCCGTAACTGACGGAGGCTGCGTACCAGCACACACATTTCACTTGTGAGTGTGCTACTGTGGCTGCGTGGATCCCATATTTCCTGTTTCATTTCATGGCTTCTGAGTACACAATTTCAACCGTTGGAATTCAACTTATTTTCATATGAAAGGGTGACAAATGGTATACAGCTTTGCTTTGTTAGCCCTGGAAGGTCATGTTTCGTCGAATCGACTACGCATCATCAAATTTATCCCATTTTTCGTGACAATTCTCATTATTTGGAGCTGAGATTTCGTGCAGCATTTACCGTGCCAATATACTTGCCGGGTAAATTGCGACTAGACGGAATAAGCAGAGTAAGTTGGATTTTTGGAAATTGGCGTGGTCGAAACGACGAAGGATGAACAACTCTAGTATTTCTTATGGTTGGTTGTCGATTGGACGATAAGTCTGTGTCTATACAACTAGCACGTTCAAAAATTATGGAAAAAATATTTATGGCAAAAATAGGACAAATCAGGAAAATGTCTCAAAATTCTTCCTCATTTTAGGAAGATTTCATTTCGAACTCATATAAATCGGTTCCAAAATCGATGTTCTTCCATTCTAAATAAACTAACGATTGAAAATCTGTCAAATTTTATAAATAATTTGAGAAAGGGTGATTTGTATGAGGCGTCCAAAGTTGAGCGTCGTCGAATCGACGAAGCATGACCTTTCCGTACTAAAAATAAGCATGACCTTCCAGGGTTAAAGACCTTGTAAACAACGGGTCTCATACTCTCATATTTCAGAATCTTTCAAGTTCTTCTTTTTCTTCTCAGTACCGTATAGCCCCTTGTGGGGCCATGGTGCGTTCACTCAGCTGTTTATGGGCTACTTCGAGTCAACGTTACATTGCATATCATTTCGGAGTGTATATAATTTCGCAAGCACTATATATTTCCTATCTGCACATGTACGGAAATTTCGGACCACGCCGAGATTCGATCTGCGGACCTCTAGATTACTAGCATCGTAGAGTGCGACTCAACAAAGTGTGCCACAGAGCGGTTATTAAGTTATTAAATCAAAACTTATTTTCCAGCTGAATCATACCATCAATAAAATTTAGCCACTGTTAATACTTTGATAAATTTAGAGGAAATCTTATTAAAACCGTTAACCATATTTCAATCAATAAAGGATTTATAAATACTCTGACGATGCTACTTTGCTAAGATGAAAGTGACAGACGAAACATACTGATTTCGCAAGTGGTATATGCAGTCCGAGATGCAAAAAATGCACTGAAAATATCTAGGGACGCGGGAGCGTCCCGCACGCCAAAGAAAAACGAAGAAATTTCAACAAATCAAATCAAAAGTTTGGCGGGGAGCTTCCATAGGGGTAATTGCAGGATAAAACCAATCTTATGAAAATTACGAAGAACTTTATTGTATTTATAAAAAAGGGAAAAGTCGCCTATACGAAGGAAAGCAAAAAAAGATTGTAAAACACATTTTATTTACAAGGCTGGAAGATTCGAGATTAAATCTGATCAAGAAAAGAGCATAGCAGCAAATAGCACCCTCGTCAGCTCCCCGCCAATAAGCGTTGAAAGAAATAAGCTTCCACCAAACCAGCGCGGGTGCGTTACGCGGTACACACAACACAGACTCCACACGAATTGGCAAATTCAGCGTGGTCTATCGCGGCGGAAATTATTTCACAAACTCTGACGCATACCGCACCACGCTGTTTTGGTGGAAACTTTTAACTAATTCAATCACTTTTGAATGCATCTTCTTGCGAGCATTTTGGCGGGATTGTATTATATCAATCCTTTTTGCGGCTGCCAACTTTTTCTTTGGCGGAAACATTTTACAAAAAAGTTGTTTTTGTGAGATACAAACTACGCCCTAAAAGGGAGATATTGGAGGCCAGTTGAATGTAATCAGAATGCAGAAGAAAATCATTCTTATCTCAATTTTAAAAATATGACTCTAAAATTAGCAAAAAAATAGAAATAACATGCGTGGCAGTCCACCAGTAAACTAGGGCCGCAGATGTGTGAGTGACATTCAATTTCCAAGATCTAAACTGCAGTTTTGTTGAGGTGTTCAGATCAACAGCACGCCCAGCAATGTTATTTATCCCCATAAATGGATACTTTGTTCACAATCTGAGCGACATCATAGTCCGTCACGTAGGTTGTGAGTTAGAAAAACACCATAAAATGAATTCGTTCACGGTGAGTCAAGAATCCATGACCCTGTGCACTAATCCAACCACAAGCCAGGCTACTCTAAAATTTGCTAACAATATTTCTGCGACCGGAAATTTCAACTCCTATGAAAATCATGATGTTGAAAAAAATTTGGGCTTGCCCCCCCCTGACCGAAATCCTGGCTACGCCCATGCATCTAACCTTAGTCGTAGCTCCATCATACATGTCTCGTATCATCCTGACGTATGCCTCGGGGACATTAAGTGCTCTCAAGGCCAACCATATCAGATCACGAGGTACTCTATCGAATGCCTTCTCCAAATCGATGAACACAAAGTACAAGTCCTTTCGTGCTGCTCTATACTTTTCCATCGCAATACGAATGCACTGAATCGCATCGACTGTAGATCTGTCTACGATTGAATATGAATAAAACCAATTCTTTAACATTTTCGCTGAACATTTCTGGGCAACCAAATTGTAATTCTTTAAAAATGCATATTAGTGGCTGCAGTATGCAGAGCTATCAACACGGATATGAAAACTTGTGCAGTTGCCCACATATTGATTGCATCGATAATGTTAAATACCTTGGTGTGAATATTGATAAATTTCTTAAATGGAATATTCACATCGACCAATTAGTAAAGAAAATTCGCAAAACTTTGTATATCTTTAAAATAATAAGATCTGCTCTTGTAGGAAAGCAGTTGAGGGAAGTGTATTTTGCTCTAGTTCAATCTGTTCTCCAATATGCAATAACTGCTTGGGGTGGAGCTTATGACAATCATCTCAGAGCCTTAGTAACTACCCAAAAATTAATCATAAAAACTGCATTTTACCTTCCGATGTTTTTCCCTTCCGAACATGTCTACGCGATAGCAAATGTACTCCATATCAAAAAATTATACGTAAAAAGCACGCTTTTTTATATGTGCAAACACTCAAGCTTTAATTTTATTTCACATGGTGGTTGACGAGCGTAGCGAGCAGGGGGCGAAGCCCCCTAGTATTTGCAATAAAACTGAATTGAATTGATTGAATTGAGCTAGTTGTATGGACACAGACTTATCGTCGAATCGGCAACCAGCCATAAGAAATACTGGAGTTCTAAAAGTTACACAAAGTTCATCCTTCGTCGTTTCGACGACGCCAATTTTCAAAAATCCAACTTACCCTGCTTACTTCGTCTAGCCGCAATGTACCCGCCAAGTACTCGTACATCGGCACGGTAAGTGCTGTACGAAAACTCAGCTTCAAATAATAAGAATTGTCACGAAAAATGGGATAAATTTGATGGTGCGTAGTCGCTCCGACAAAGCATGACCTTCCAGGGCTAACAAAGCAAAGCTGTATACCATTTGTCATCCTTTCAGATGAAAATAAGTTGAATTCCACTAACTTCCCGAAGGGAACTAACGGTTGAAATTGTGTACTCCTGCTCAGAAGCCATGAAATGAAACAGGAAATATGGGATGCACGCAGCCACAGTAGCACGCTCAAAAGTGAAATGTGTGTGCTGGTACGCAATCTCCGACCACCCCTCCCTGCCCCTCCCCTGGCTACGCCCATGTTGTCAGATGTGATTTAATTATTTTATTAGTTTTTGAAAAAAAGAAATCCAAACATTTACAACAGGGGCCACCCTAATTTCTCTTGTGGAATACGAAATCTTTTAGCGATGATACGAAATGCACTGATATACTATACACGAATATCAATTCACGTTGTACAACCAAGCTACATGTGCAACGCAGTGTAAACATAATCAATATCTGCCTTGGAAGAGATAAGATACAAGCAGAGGTAATTTTTCGAAGCGATTGTTCTACGAGTAATAGCAAAAAGAAGAGTGTTCGGCAATTGTTGAAGGGCTGAAATTTGAAAACGAAATTTTCCATAGAGGATAAGTAATAGAACTGCATACTGAAAAATCAAAAAACATAAAAAATTTTATGAATTTTGAAAGAATTTTTTTCCGGTTTTAACCGCATGGACCAACAACCGTCCGGGTTAAAACCGGGAGGAGGAAAAAACCGAAAAAAAACCGGTTAACCGTTCTGAAAGTACCGGTTTTCGGACTAACCGTCCGGTTTTTGACATCCCTAGTTTACATACTATGTCTTACGATGATGCGCCGTTTTTTCGTTTCTTTAGACATAGTTTACATTTCGCCGAACGTTTGATCGCATTTGTGGCCGTCGGTTCCTTTGAAATATATATGGAAAGGGTGGAAAATATTGTTGAACGATATTTTTCATCAAGATATAGTATCAATGGTCTGTCTGGATCTATACGCCAACAGAAGGGTTAAATATCACTTTGGCATTTTAAGAGAATAATAAATATTACGCGGATTTTATATTCTCAATTGTAAACAAAAAATTGAAGTTTAAATAAAATTTTCACGCATACTATGACTCGGAATAAGTAGAAAATGGAACGGCTTACTTCATACAAACGCTTGTTCATATGTGGGTCCAATTTTGTAGCGTATGTATATCAACTGTAAATTAGCCCGGCTTCGAAAACCCACGAAGATGGCACGAAGCTTGACGTCGGTAACATGCCATTGCATGTGCGCATGCGTGCGATTTGTTTGTTTGGTAGAGACTCATAGGCGTATCATAAAAAGAGCAATCGTGGGGTTTATCTAAAAATGTATGAATTAAAGTCGCTTTCTCTTTTCATCTTTTTGTTGGTAGTTTTTTAGCCAATTTGATAAAAAAATGTGTATATTGATCGTCCAGGCGTTAATAGTTTGGAAATTATGCATTCAATCCCGAAAAAACTTTGCTTATTACCGAAATTCGAATTATCCAATGATCCAACAATACCGCCAGTGAGTAGGAAGGTCCTAGAGTTACGTACTACATACGTTTCTCTTTTAATAAAATAATATGCAAAATCTATGCCCCCTGAAATATTATCCCCACCGGCGCTTATGTTTTAGTTTCATATATGTAGCGTTGTGTATAATTGGAGACACATTTTAACAGCTGTGGCCATTCCATTTCTACTTATTCCAGTTACTATGAACTGCAATAGTGTGAAAACGGTGCCATTTTTATTTTCTGACTAACGCATGGCATGGGTTACTATGCTTTTTCTAAGTCACAGTGATATAGTCAAAATCAAACACAGAATAAAAATTGTTTCTATTTCTACATTTAATGTAGTGCCCTGATAAACAGAAAGTAATTGCGGGATTCCCCAAATTATTTGTCCTGGTTGCACGGGAGACAGATTTTTCATAAATTAACGACCTTGAGAGTGTAATCAGAACTTATGCAGATCAGATCGCAGATATGTAGGTACTTATATAGGTAAATACAGCGAAAATCACAGATACGCATATAAGTAAATACAGTGGAAATTCAATAATTCGAAAACAGCTCAAGGCGAAGAAAACCCGATAACCCATTTCATTTGAAGTTTCAAACACAAAACAATAAAAAATAAACTCTTTCAAAGAGTCACTCTATAGCTTAAGAGTGAAAATGAACCGGTAATGAAAATTAAAGGGTAGAAAAATTCTATAATGGATTTATAATTTCCTCTCCTTCGTAGAATTATTTCAAAAAGGCAATTCAACAATAAATAAAAGTGTAAAATATACAGAAATTCAGTTTCATCAATTTTCGCTGCACTTAATCTGTCAGGTGCATTGCGCCCGATAGTGTTTGGATTAGTATTGCGCCCGTCGGAAGGTTAATTTCTCTTCTCAACCGTGCTGAGTTTCTCAAACGTCAAACCGATTCACTATCCGGGATGAGTGGAAATTTATCTTATTACTGGGGAATCGAAAAATAATACATAAAATGGCAGAGCAAAATTGTGGAAACATATTTAGATTGTAGTTTATGGAATTTCCCAGTATATGCGACATATTCCACGTAAGTAAGTGTGCAACTTGTCCAGCTGTAATTTTTATAACCTTCGCTCATAGAGTGAAAGGGTATATTAACTTTGTCATGAAGTTTGTAACGCATTGAAGGAAGCATCTCCGACCATATAAAAAGTATACATATATGATCAGCATGACTTGGGGAATCGATTGGGCGATGTCCGTCTTTCCGTATGTCTGTCTGTCTGTTGCGACGCGTTTTACTCGGCCAATTTAAAAGCTATGAAGCTGAAATTTTACACAAATGCTTCTTGTTGCTGCAGGCAGTTTGTATGTTTGAATCGGTACAATCGGACAATGGGGTCATGGGGCTGCCATACAAACCCAACTCACCAAATTAGGTTCTTCTAAGAAAAACTTTTTTATTTGTGTACCAATTTCAATCAAATTTCACACAAATGTGTTTCTATTGATAACACAAAACATGTGTAAGAATGAATCAAATCGGACCATGGCGTCATGGGCTGTCATACAAACCAAACCCCGCAAATTAGGTTCTTCTAAGAAAAACTTTTTTATTTGTGCACCAATTTAAACCAAATTTCACTCAAATGTATTTCTATTGATGACGTAAAACATATGTACGAATGGATCAAGTCAGACCATGGGGTCATGGGGCTGCCATACAAACCCAACCCCCCATTTTGGGTCTTCTAAAAAACATTTTTTATACGAATTTCACAAAACCTTGAATTAATGTGTCTTTATCAAAGCAACTGAAAAGGTCAAAACAAATGGAATCGTACATGGGACCATGTTCCATGTGCGATTCCCCCAATAAATCTTCTAAGTAAATATTTTTATTTGCCCACTTATTCCAACCAAACCCCACACAAATATTGCTTTGCCGACGCAACGGAACTTTTGTGAAGACAGAAGGAAAAGAATGCAAGGCGTAGGTACGCCCGAAAAGGCTTTTAGCCCGAGGGGAGCGAAGGGTATTCAAATTTCGGCCGCGGCCGAAATTAGCCTTGGTCTTGTTTTATATGTAGTTTCGTGGGAATCGCAATCCATGGATTCTCGGCGCGTGTGCGTTTAAAGCAATGTGTAGTTACAATAGAAAACTAAACTAAAATTGAAGTCGTTACTTCGTAATCTATAACTCGCAGTAATACTTCCATTCAATATAGAGTTATCGGGGTTCAACTGTATGTGAACGAGAATGTTTCGCAGAAATCTTTCTAATTGAAGAATAACTGACCCCCGATTTGACCCTGGCGTATCACCATTTGCTTGGCATGATATATTTTATATTTATATTTGTTATAAAGGGACTTCTAAACATTTAAACGAGCGTTACCTTATCTATAAAAATAAAATTATTAGCTGAATGGTCAATTTGAGTGAGGCAGTAATTTTATTTGCAAACTACTTTTATTAGTTTAGAGTTACATATTTTGTGTTAAAGAAAGGTTAACTGTAAAATTATGGTGGCGCATAATTCATCTTCGTATGAGAAGGTGTTATGTGTTATCATATACAAATGGGAGCGTATGTAAATTATATTTAATATTTGTGAACTACACACAAGACACTTGTAGCCACCTGTGAAATATGAACAGATAGTTGGGTGGGGTCTGACAGACCTAATTTAAATGGGGGATAATGGGGGTCCCTATTATCCCCCATTTAAATTTGTCAAAACGGCATGTGGATAACTCCCCCCAAAATTGGAGCAGAGTGCTAAATTTTGGTTTGTTGCGATTGGACGTCATAGTCACCCAACCCACCAAAAATCAGTTCATTCGGATAAAAACTAAGGGTACCTCCCATACAAAGTGACCCAAGACAACTTTGTTCTACAGTTTATAAAAAGAGTAGTACGTAGAACAAACTCCTGATGAGTCACTTTGTATGGGAAATACCCTTAGTTTTTATCCGAATGAGCTGATTTTTGGTGGGCGGGGTCACTATGACCTCCAATTCCAACAAATAATGGGGGTCCTGGACCGGAGCGACTCAATGGTTACCTTAAAATGATCTTGAACTTATTGCAAATACTTATACAAAATTTTACGGCTGAACTAGCATTTTTCCAAAAGTTATGGAGCTTTTATGAAAGGTCTTAAATGAAAATATTATAATTTATGTTTTAGTCTAACGCCGAAATATTCAATTAAACTCTAATGTGTCATATATCATTGCAAAGATAATTTTATGTAGTTTTTTTCTTCCTCAGACAATTTTTCTGTATCTCTTACGGTTTCTGAAATAATTGCAAACCGAAAAAATGCCCCCCTTTCCCTCCTTTTTTTAAGGTTGCGGACCCCCGATCGGTTGGGACTTTTAATGCCATAATCTGGGGACCATTCCCAACCATAATCCAAAAAAATTTCCGATGTAGGATTTTCGCCGACCAAATATGCCATTTTTCTTAGACTATTATTACACAACCTTCATTCATTTCACGAATTTGTTTAGGCCATTATTTTATATGAGTTTTAAACGAAGTCATAAACTCGTGAAGATTTTTTTTTTATAGCTGGAAATGTTTTATGTAGGTTAGTGGATTTTTACTACATATAATCGTGAATATTCGTCAAAGAATACGTTCCTAAAAATATTTTTTCTGAATAACTTTTAATGCAGTTTTCTAGGCGAACTTGACTGAATACGTTGGGGAAACCGCTTTAAGGAAACAGGAATAAGGCCGGTTCTAAGCAGAGCACAGTCGATATACCCTCCTCACTCAACTGCTCCAATTTCACTTATTTTGATTACAACTTCCTCTAAAGGCCTCACAGTAAGCTCCAGTAACAAAACAAGTATCCAAACAGCCCCAAACTAAACTTTTACATATATTCCAGTCAGTCAGACCCCACTCAACAATTTACGTATGTAAAAACTACTTGAACCATCCGAGGGTTAAGCTTAAAGCCTAGTTGTAGCATGGTCATTTACACTAGCTATAGAATGATTTAAGCTTATTTATTGGATAAAATGTATGTGTAAGACCAAACACTTTTACTTCCTTATTAAATTCTTGTTTTTTTTTTATACTTTTTTTTTTATATGAACACGGCTTACTGGACATTTTTTTTGGCGTAAGATGCGATACTCACCTGATCTATACCGCACTATGTCACCTGTAAATAGAAAAACACAGCCAATGAGCCTGCAATTACATACATTGAAGATAATAAGTGACTCGAATCGTAAAACGAATAATAATAATTCAAGTATCATCTATGTTGGCCCGGCCAACAAACAGGAAGAAGAGGAGAGTGAAGGAGGACCACTTGTCGGCGTCGTCGTCTCTGCATCGGTCATCGGCTTCTCGTTGTATCGGTTGATTCTGGCTCAGTACTCAAACGGCAATGCGAAGTAGACGCAGGATGGATGTATCGGTTGATTCGGCTGCTTCTCCTTGGTTCAATCCCACTTCACAACCATCCTCATTCTTCTATATATCCAGAAGTAAAGCCTTTCTACCTAAGCTACACAAATCCTGGCGAAAACATTCTCATTCGGCATTCTATGGTAGAATGCGTAGGGGGAAACCACAACCTCCTAGCTATTAGAGAGGGGGATCAACTCCGGAGCGGAGCACCGCGCCTCTACTGACATTTCAGAGAGGGGAACACCACAACCTCTCAAACACACAACACGAAGAGGGGAGACACTACAACCTCTTTAAACATTAACTCAACGTAACACGTAAACTCTGTGCAAAGAGGGGGAACACCGCAACCTCTCGAGTTTACCACCAATAGAAAGGGGAGACACCACAACCTTTCTACGAACGTCAACTCAACATGGAGAGGGGAAACACCACAACCTCTCCAAAACGTAAACTCTGTGCAAAGAGGGGGAACACCATACCCTCTCGAGTTTATCACAAGTAGAAAGGGGAGACACCACAACCTATCTACAAATACAACGCTGAGAGCGGGACGACCACAACCTCTCAACGACTCAATCGGAGGGGACCAACTCTGAGGTGGAGCCCACACGGCTCTAAACAACTCACTGAGAGGGGAGACACCACAACCTCTTAAACTCTCATTACTTTCCGAAAGGGGGAAACCACAACCTTTCCATACAACACTCGGAATACTAGAATACCGGAAACTATGAACAACAATTTGTGCTGTACACACAGCAAAACCTAGTCAGCCATAAATAAGATCTCATACAATATTATGTACATACCCACAGTACAAACAACTACAAGGTCAGTGTACTCACCTACGCACTACGTCTTTTCCTACCGATTTCTTGTTGTCACCGCAAAAGACGAAAAGAAGACAATGGGACACCTTAGCAGCAGCCAACAACCATCGAATGTGTCGTGATATCTTGGAATGGATTTTCTCGCGGCACACTTCACAAACACCCCGGAAAAACACTTGACGTGAAACACGATCGTGTGGAATAAACTTAATTCTAAGTGTCGATGATTAGTCGCATGATTCGACCACGGAAATTATAATAAAACGAAACGAGGAGCATAAAAGCGCTTAACGTACCACTAGGCAAGATGACAAGTTTCTAGAAAAGGGGAATTAAGTTTTTAATCACTTAAATTTTGAGGAAAAGTTTTGGGGTCTTGATGCACAGAAGATAGTCTTTTTTATCCTTATAGACCGCAACTCTCGAAACTGAAATAAGCACGGAAAAACGAAGTTATTTAAAAAAACCCACAAATTTCCACTTATTTCAGTAAATTTTATTCTGAATGCATTTCGGCTTCCAACTATGGAGAAGCCATCATCAGCATTAATGTTTGATGACAATGGGTATTGGTTTCCCGAAACGAAACGGAAACTATATGAAAAAATACGAACATAAATATTGCAACAGGGTGGTTTGTAAGAAAATTATTATAAAATAAAATTAAAGCTATAAAATTTGTAAAACAAAAAATTAATGTAAAAAACTCTAACAACAACAAAATTGAAAAAGGATGAAAAAGTCAAGATATAGAAAAAGAAAGAAGGGTATACATTAAGAAAACATTAAAATTAATAAATTAAATAAATTAAAACATCGATATAAAATTAACAAATAGGAAAAATAGTAAAATTGAAAAACAAACAAAAACAAACGTTTCATTTTAACAAATTAAAAAGTGGAGATTCGATGTCGCCGTTGCATAGAGTCATTAAGTTGCTCGATGTGCTTATGTATAGCGATTCGTACGCGTCCAGTTTTCTTACATTGGATACATTTTTCAAAATTTTTACGTTCTCTTCAAAAGAATTTATTTATCTTGTGCAGCTCAGTATGATTTAAATCGTATACCTGACATGCTATGGCTGAGTGTGCATCTTTATTACGTACGCTTCGCATATGTTCGGAAAAACGAACTTGAACAGCTCGTTTTGTTTGACCAATGTATCGTTCATTACAAGTTAAGCAATTGATCTCGTAGATTCCACTCCGCTCTTTAACTGGAATCTCGTCTTTCGTAGAGCCTAAGAGGGTGCATAGCTTATTGGGATTCGTATTGACAAGTTTCAAATTTGCTTTGTCAAATTTTCCTCTCAGTTTATTTGTGATGTTGGGTGCGTACGTTATGGCAACTCGACGTTCGCTTTGTTTAGTCTGTGTTTTGTTTTGAGAAAATAAGGTTGATCGTTCTTCCTTTTTGAATTTATCACTAGTTTTCTTTATCAAATTGTCCACTAAAGATTTTTTGAAACCATTAATGTCGGCTATTTTGGTTATTTAGTTATATTCCGTCATGTATTCGGAATTTGAAAGTGGTAGTCTTATTAGCCGAGTGATCATCGAACGGAGCGAAGCGATTTTATGAGCATATGTACAATAAGAATCGGACGTTACATATCGTTCAGTAGTTGTTGACTTTCTGAACACACCAAAGTCGATATTTTCACCAATACGTTTTAGTTTTAGATCGAGAAAGTTTAAAGTATGATTGGTCTCGTCCTCCAGTTCATACGTAAACTTGATGGATGCGTATCGATTGTTGAGGATACTCAGAAAGTTCGTAATTTGGTCTCTCTTTACGATGGCAAAAGTGTCGTCTACGTATCTCCACCAGATACGTGGTAGAAGGTTGTCATTCTTCAAATATTGTGCGTTTTTTTTAAATAACTTCGTTTTTCCGTGCTTATTTCAGTTTCGAGAGTTGCGGTCTATAAGGATAAAAAAGACTATCTTCTATGACAAGTTTCATTTTATTTTTCAATTGTCATATAATTTCATGGCCTACTATGAAAATACAATCATAGCAAAACACCACGCATCGTTCTAACAATCGCAAACTTCTCTCTTTGTTCGTAGAGCCTCGGCTTGCTTCGCTAATTGGTTCCTGGAAAACGCGACGCATCGCGAAACGACGCAAAACGGACTGTGAACTTTCGATAGAAAAATTTGGATTTTGTAAGGACAATCCATTTGAATATCGACGCAGCTCCAAGTTTCACAACAGAAATCGGAAAAACAGTACTACTTTTAAAACAACGCAAAATGAAAACAACGCAATGTGGAACGGCGCAAATCGAGCCTCTAGTGGTAAATCCACCACTTTTTTCACCAAATGTTACAATCTAGCACCACTAGCACTAATAAAAATTTCACCTAAGGTGAACAGACGTTCATTATTTTGCTGTACGGTGCAGCATTTGCAGCCTGCCGTACAGCATCCAGAAGCGTACAGCAAAATTTACAGTATTTTCAATTGTTTTCCCTCACAAGATCAGCTCTATATCTTTCTTATAAAAAAAGATGGTAATGATTGAATGATGCGCCCCTCACCCCACCTACTTTCCGTCGAAAGCGTTAGTTAACTTTCCTTGTTTTTCGATTAATGGTATAATGATTTGGCGAAATGATTTTAAAAATGCTATTCCGGTGGTGGAGTACACTTTGTGTTTATGACTAGAAAAATAAACTTTAATTAAATGCAAAAAGAAGCATGATGATGGATCATGAACAGTAACGTTGATTTTAAACATTCAATAATTCCTTAAAAAACATCCATGTGGCTCTTTATTTTTTTTTTCGAAGATATAAATACATATCTGCCTAAATTTAAAAAAAATGTAAAAAAAAAACTACATATTAAATTCCTGCCAATTTTTTCTATTTAAAAAATGGTATGTCTGGATAGAACGACATTCAGATATAACGACTACTTTTCCTCGGTTCCTTCGCCGTGTCGCTATAAGCGAAATCTGGATCATGGGGCTGCCATACAAACCTAGTCCCCCAATTAAAGTTCTTCTAAGGAAAACTTTTTTATATGGCACCACTTTCAACAAAATTTCACACAAATGTATTTCTATTGATGACACAAAACATATGCAAGAATGGATCAAATCGGACCATGGGGTCATGGGGCTGCCATACAAACCCCCCAATATAGGTTCTTCTAAAAAAAACCATGCTCCCGCATCTCCCAATAATATTTTCTGAATAAATATTTTTATTTGCCGACTTTTTCCAACCAAACCCCACAGAAATATTGTTTTGTCGACGCAACGGAACTTTTGGAAGACGGACGGAAAAGAATGGGGGGAATTAAATACAAGTCGTAGGTACGCCCGAAAAAACTTTTAGTCTGAGGAGAGCGAAGGGTATCCAAATTTAGGCTGCGCCCGAAAATAGCCTCGGTCTCGTTATACCCTTCGCTCATAGAGTGAAAGGGTATATTGTTTTTGTTACGCCGATATTATGTAACACCTCAAAGGAGCCACCATGGCAAAGTATATATATAAATGATCAGGGTCGGTCCCTGAATCGAATAAGCCATGTCTGTCTGTCTGTCTGTCTGTCTGTCTGTCCGTGTGTCTGTCTGTTAGCACGATAACTCCCGAAATAATGGAGCTAGCGGTTTGAAATTTTGGTCAAATGTTTGTTTTGATAAAATCTTGGACGGTATTGAAAATGGGCCAAATCGGACCACGGGTTCCCCTACCTCCCATACAAACTACCCCTCCTTGATATTTTAATTCGGTCATAACTTTCGGTAGAATATCGCTATCGACTTGAAATTTTGATCAATGTCTCATTCTGACATATACTTTGAGTTGATGGAAAGTGGATTAGGTCCGACTACCCCTACCCCTACTTCCCCTACAAAGTTATCTTCAGTCATATCTTTTGATAGAATGTCACGAAAAACTTCAAATTAATATCAAATGGTAGCCGTTGGATGTCTTGACAAGGTAATAAAGATGTGTCAGGTCCGACCCATCTACCCGTTCCTCCCCAACAAAAAATATGAAATTGAATATTTTGGGTTTTGCGTGCCTTCTAGGTCTGTACATGGGTATAGGGTATACACTCATCGTGCTATTCGCACGATTAGAACTCGGTCTCGTAACTTTGTCATTAAGTTTGTAACGCATTAAAGGAAGCATCTCCGACCATACAAAAAGTATACATATATGATCAGCATGACTTGGGGAGTCGATTGGAGCATATCCGTCTGTCTGTCTGTCTGTTGCGACGCGTTTTACTCGGCGGGTATTGAAGCTAGCAAGCTAAAATTTTGCACACGTGCTTCTTATCGTTGCAGGCTGTTTGTATGTTTGATTCACTCAAATTGGATCACTGGGTCATGGGGCTGCCATACAAACCTAGCTCCCCAATTTGAGTTCTTCTAAGAAAAACTTTTTTATTTGTGTACCAATTTCAACCAAATTTCACACAAATATGTTTCTATAGATAACACAAAATATATGGAAGAATGGATCAAATCGGACCATGGGTTCATGGGGCTGCCATACAAACAACCCCGGAAATTAGGTTATTCTAAGAAAAACTTTTTTATTTGTACACCAATTTCAACAAAATTTCACACAAATGTATTTCTTTTGATGACACAAAACATATGTAAGATTGAATCAAATCGGACCATGGGGTCATGGGGCTGCCATACAGACCAGACCCCCCCATATTGCTTCTTCTAAGAAACATTTTTTACACCAATTTCACAAAACCTTGAATCAATGTGTCTTTAGCAAAGCAACTAAAAAGTTCAAAACGAATGGAATCGTACTGTGGGGTCATGCTCCGGCAACCCCAATAAAATTTTCCGAGTAAATATTTTTATTTGGCCACTAATTTCAACCAAGCCCAAAACTTTTGTCAAGACGGAAGAAAAAGAATGAGGAGGGGGATTAAATGCAAGTCATAGGTACGCCCGAAAGAACTTTTAGCCCAAGCGAAGGGTATCCAAATTTCGGCCGCGCCCGAAATTAGCCTCGGCCCCGGGGTTGGCGAGCGAAGCGAGCAGGGGGCGAAGCCCCCTAGTTTTATATAAAGTTCGTTTCACACTAACATGTGATTGCACTCCACACCGACGATGAGGCGGCTACGAGTTGTGATAAAAATGGTTTTTCGGTGTGTGCAACTTTCGTAGAAACATACATACATACAATGGAGAACGCATAAGTGCAAAACGCTTCAGTGCAAAAAACGCATTTCTGCAAGATTTTTGAAAGCCCCATGACTTTTAACATGGTTTTCATACAAAATTGTTTTGATATGTGCAAAACGCATAAGTGCATTCGTTTTGCACAACGGTTGTTTTTTTTACTCACAAATATTGATGTATTTTTTTTCTGAAGGTCTGTACATTTAAGAGTGAAAGAATTCCGACCACTGTTAACATAGCCAGCAAATTTAAATCGAAACGCACAAATATTGATGATTATCTGGATAAAACAGGATACATATTATGAGTGGCAAATTGATTGTCATAAAGGAGTATATGCTCCCTTACCTAGAATTATAATAATTAAATTCCAATTGATCATCATATCATATCTTTCTTTTTTAATAAAATTATTGAACCAACCTAAAAGAAAAGTCAAACGCTTGAAAAGATTGCGGCTTGGATCGTTTCAGGCTTACATGAATAAAACACCATATGATCAAAATTTGGCTCCACAGATACTGAAATTCCCCCTTCCTCATGATACAATCGCTGCTGCCATGTGTCTATCACGGAGTCTATTGATATAAATGTACCTACTTGCTCTAATCCGATTTTCTAGACAAAATTACTTACGATTCTGTGCGGCGATCGGTGCAATGAAATTTGTATTATCGAACATACTGACATGTGGACCTTTATGATATGCAATCACATCAGTGGCGTAACGTACGGTGTTCCATGTGTGCAGTTGCACACGGGCCCCCAAGCCAAAGGGCCCCCAAGTCGCGAATATAGATTTTTTTTCTTTGACAAATTTTTTATTATTGACACATATTGATTTTATTGACATTCATTTTTATTAATCCGCGAACAATAAAGTCTTTGTGTTACGTTGCTCGAACATAAAATATTTATTGCGCTTGTTTATTGGTGCACTGCTTTACATGCGGGTTTTGTCAATATTTTCTGGTTAAAAAATCAAAGATAAGGGGCCCCCAATCCAATTTCGAACACGATACATTTTGGAAACGTTACGCCACTGAATCACATACTACATCTTTGCTAACCTTGCCTTTAGATACGCAGTTGATTGATTCGCATTATTTCTACCATAAGCAAGTGGAATTTGCAGAATGCGTTTCTTTCCAAGGACAAGCAGTTACATTCGGGTTATAGTTGTCGCTATTCCAATTATGTGGCCAAAATACCTCTACAGGATTAATACTTTGGAATTAAAAGACAACACAAGCAGCAAATATTCAATTGTGTCTATAAAATGACCACTCATAGTATGTGAAACCTAAAGCGTTGTTCGCACTGAAAAACTGGGACGCTAAAAGTAGTTTAGTTTTGTAAATGTTTGGAAAGAGCAACTCACTAAATTATTAAGAATTACTCAGCCTAACACAAACTTAAATATGTTTTAATATTGTTTGCATCCTTAATATCAATACTTGATACCTTTATACTGAAATTCTGTTCTTTTTTTCGCGACCTTTCCGAAAACGGATAAGTGAAATTTTCCTTGCTGCCGGAGACGGGAGACTTGCACTTATCCGTTCTCGACTGTATATGTACTTTGGCGAAAAAAACATCTCTCCACGCGACTGTATGATGTTTGGAAAATAATTCGTGTTTCATTATACTAAGCTGAAAGATTGTCTCAAATCCCCTTAAAAATGGATTTTCCCAAATAATTCTTATCATTTATAAACGTTCTTATAAGTACTTTAGAAATCATTTTAGAAGTCAGTATTCAAATTGTTTGCACCGATTCAGTGTTTCGATTAAAATGCTTCTCCTTACTTTAGTGTTTATTTTGTGGTCCCTATACGGTGTGAAAGAACTTAATGGCTCTAGTGTTTTAGTGTCCCATGCAAATGAATGGACTGATGAGCTTGTGAGTGCAAATACGACCATCATATATCGACCTAAACGTTTTGTTGATCGCAGTCTACCCAACGACGGACAGATCAGTTTAGTGTTAATTTTCGATGATACAGGATCAATGTTTGATGATTTGGTTGAATTGCGGAAAGGAGCAAAAAGTATCGTTACGGAGTTTGAAGGACGCGTGAATAATCCTATTTTTGATTACATATTGGTGCGTTTCAATGATCCTGGTAAGTTGATATACATGTAGCTATTAGATATTATAGAATTACAACATAAATTCAGATATTACAGTCACCAGGATTAAACTTTATTAGGTACTGTATGATTGACAATGGGTGCGGTTCTGACACGCACCGGTCGCATATGTACCCACAAAATGTTGTCCATTCTGATCCTATAACTGCGGTTTTGCGGATCAGCAATAACTTTCGGTGTTTTCCATATGTCTGCCTATGTGGAATATGTAAACGAAAAGTTCTGGAGATCATTTGTTGATCGTTAAATCGCAGTTAAAGGATCAGAATGGACAACATGTTGTCGGAACATATGCGACCGGTGCGTTTCGGAACCGTACCCATTGTCTCAATTTGTGCTGATAACTGTAACGTCTGAATCGACTATATTATATTGAATTTTATTTCTATACTATCGTTTCGTTCATTTTGTCCGACTCTAGTTTCGAGACTCGGCACGACTCATCGCAAGTTTTTTATTCAGAAGCGGATGATAAATACTCTTATCGTAGAATAATAAACTAACAATGCGACTAGGAAGTGGTATGGCTGACAACCGTATCACAATCCGTATTCAGATTCAGTCGTATTTGTCAACGCACCATGCTCCACTAGGAGTTAGGGTAATCAACAGACAAGAGAAGTCGTACATGAGCATGCATTCCACCCAGAGTTGCTGCAGTTTTTACTGTAATGTTTTTACGTTGTTTTGATACCCTTCGCTCATAGAGTGAAAGGGTATACATATTAACTTTGTCATGAAGTTTGTAACGCATTGAAGGAAGCATCTCCGACCATATAAAAAGTATACATATATGATCAGCATGACTCGGGGAGTCGATTGGGCGATGTCCGTCTGTCTGTATGTTGCGACGCGTTTTACTCGGCCAATTTAAAAGCTATGAAGCTGAAATTTTGCACAAATGCTTCTTTTTGCTGCAGGCAGTTTGTATGTTTGAATCGGTAAAATCGGACAATGGGGTCATGGGGCTGCCAGACAAACCCAACTACCCAAATTAGGTTCTTCTAAGAAAAACTTTTTTATTTGTGCACCAATTTCAAAAAAATTTCACACAAATGTGTTTTATTGATAACACAAAACATATGTAAGAATGGATCAAATCGGACCATGGGGTCATGGGGCTGCCATACAAACCTAACCTCCCAAATTAGGTTCTTTAAGAAAAACTTTTCGATTTGTGCACCAATTTCAACCAAATTTCAGCCAAACGTTTTTCTCTTGATGACACAAAACATATCTAAGAATTGATCAAATTGGATAACGGGGTCATGGGGCTTGTTTCTCTAGATGACACAAAACATGTCTAAGAATGGATAAAATCGGATAGTAGGGTCATGGGGCTGCCATACAAACCTAACCCCCCAAATTAGGTTCTTCTAAGAAAAACTTTTTTATTTGTATACCAATTTCAACCAAATTACACACAAACACAAACGTGTTTCTCTTGATGACACAATACATATCTAAGAATTGATCAAATTTGACCATGGGATCATGGGGTGGCCATAGAAACCCAACGCCCATTTTGGTTCTTCTAAGAAACATTTTATGCACCAATTTCACAAAACCTTGAATTAATGTGTCTTTACCAAAGCAACAAAAAAGTTAAAAACGAATGAAATCGTACTTTGGGGTCATGCTCCCTCAACCCCAATAAAATTTTCCGAGTAAATATTTTTATTTGCCCACTTATTTCAACCAAGCACAAAACTTTTGTCAAGACAGTAGAAAAAGAATGAGGAGGGGGATTAAATACAAGTCATAGATACGCCCGAAAAAACTTTTAGCCCAAGGGCCCAAGCCCAAGCGTACATGTAAAAATTGGATCACATTCAACTAAAAACTATGAGTAAAAAACGTAAAGGGCCTTAATTAACATATTATTTAGTGATCTTTTGCAAAAAAAAACTTTGCACCTGATCCAAATTTAGATATAAGAGTCGCCATTCACTGTCCAATCAATTGATCTATCTGACGATAGATTGTAATCGAAATATCTGACGCTCGTACAGCCAGGGCCGGCTTTAGGTAAAACGGCGCCCGGGGCGAACTTGAAGGAAGCGCCCCCTTATAGTTTCTGTACCTACACGAAAAAATTGTAATAAAATGGAAGAAACGAAACTTTAAACAAAAAAATCAAAATTTATTCACACAATTAATTAAATAAAAAAAATCCCATTTTATTACATTAATTCGAATTCAATAAAATAATGTTCAAAACACCTATATTGGAAAATACATATTTTTTATTGTATGCTTATATTGCGAATCAATTCGGTTTGTTATGCTGCATAGTATTTATAAGACCTTTATTGTAGTTACGCAATATGTAAAAAAAAGAACGGATTTTAGTCGGATTGTTTTACATTTGAATTCCTTATTCTTTCTAGCAATGCTATTTGATCAAAATAATTATTAAAAAAAAGCTTTAGCAAACAAATATGAATTTTAGAGTTCAGGAAATCAGAGCCAAAATATATGAAAAAAATTATACTAATTCCTAATTAGCAAGGATTTCACGTTTACGCCGACGTACGAAGCTTTAAATTTATCAAAAGATATTAATCTTTATTATACCCTATACCCATAAGATGGTATAGGGTATATTATTTTTGTTACGCCAATATTATGTAACACCTCAAAGGGGCCTCCGGAGGTATGGCAAATTATATATATATATATATATATGTAAATGATCAGGGTCGGTCCCTGAATCGAATAAGCCATGTCTGTCTGTCTGTCTGTTAGCATGATAACTCCCGAAATAATGAATCTAGCGGTTTGAAATTTTGGTCAAATGTTTGTTTTGCTGAAATCTTGGACGGTTGCCGTCCGACCCATCTACCCCTACCTCCCCTACAAAAAATATGAAATTGAATATTTTGGGTTTTGCGTTTCTTCTAGGTCTGTACATGGGTATAGGCACTGCCATCTAGATAGGGAGGCCGGATTATCAGCTGATCTGTCAGTCGTCATGCAACACAAGTACTGCCATGGTGAGTCATGGTCCGCGCTTAGTACTGCCAAAGTACCGCACAGTACAATCCACAAATTGTCCACAATCCAAATATCAGTGGCTCTCAGCTTGTCATTCCGTGTGACTTGCTATGATATACACATGCCAGTGCGTTGATTTTTGAGATAAATATGGTAATTACGATGTTGATGTATGTGCCTGTCTAGACACTTTCAATCTTCGTTCGTCTTCATCATTTTGACAATTGAAACTTGAGATGTCTGCGCTATTGAAGAAACGCATTCATTCTTGAACGCAATTGCCAATGTTAAATATTAACAACACATCATGTATTCATAATATTCATGAAAGAATTTATCATTTACCCGTCCTGACCAAAGCCGCGACACATATTTAACGATAAATAATGAACAGATCTGGATAGAATGAGACATTGATCTCTTCTGTTCACTTGACGCAATCAATGACATGTTCAATGTTGAAAGTGGATACGGAGCTTGAAGACGATAGGGAAGACGAAAGCGCACATGTGTGGACATAGCCTATACTATTTTACCACTTGCACTTAAAAAACACACTAAAGCAAACCATAACCTTAGTTTCGTAATAAACGCTCGGCACATTTAAACTTTTCGGTTCCGAAGCACTGGAGTTTGTGAGCTTTAGAAATGTCAACTGTCACTCGTCACGAACGCACTTGTCCACTCGTGGACGAACAAATTTCTGCAGTTCGGCCTGTTAGTCTGTCTATATGGCAGAGGTATAGGGTGTACACTAATCCACAACTGCCGCATAAACGCACCGAATTGTGATTCCTCATGTGATTTCCAGCAAAAAAGTTTAACGGAACATACCCCCAATTCTTAACCCTTTAACTGCCACAGGCATTTGAAGATTTTTGAAAAATTGGCGCGTAGTCTAGCAATCATTTCTTTCTTACATAATTTTATTCTAGTTTCGTTATTTCTAACAGTTTTAATGTCTTAAGTGCAGAAAACTAGGGTTAATTTAGTATCGACTTTGATATAATTTGAATAAATTTTTTTCTTTAGGGGCAGTCTGAATTTAATTGAATTGAAATCCAGCTAATATTGCAGAGTTCCATACATAATTTTAATTGAGAAGACGATAGTAAACCCCACTTAAGTATGTTGCAGTTTTCCATTTACCCTTTCGGTGTTAACATTTTTCATATTGGTAAACATTACACTGCTACATATTTTCAGTTGTGGAATTGACAAATAAATTAAATAAGGCGCGACAATCCAACATTGGACTAATGTATGACATCCTATTTCCAAGATCTTATCTGCTTTTTGTTGAGGTAATGAGATCAGCATCACGTTCAGCAGTTTTATTTATTTTATTTAAATGGGTACTCGTTTAACATCTGAGTGAGATCATAGTCCGTCACAAGCTCGTGAGATCGAAAAACACCATGGCTCACGGTGAGATTGGAACTCATGACCCTGTGCACCGAAGGTGCGCGTACTAACCGACCAGGTTAGCTGGACCAGCCAGACTAATTGACAAAGAAGACGAAAATTGAGAAAATATGGCCATTTCTAATGACTGCGTTCCTTGATCCTCCCTGGACTTGCAAAAACGCATTTCCAAATGGTTCGAAATACGATTAAATTTGCTATCAGGACCGAATATAATTTGAACCGTGCCTAGGAAAGGTTTGGTTTAGGAAACCTGGCTATTTTGCATTACTACAGGTTACACTATGTAAGTATATTACCGGTTCGCTTTGGAACCACCAACATTTAAACGTTGCAAATATAACCAGAAATTTGACATTTCCATAGAAGGGTTCGTTTGCCGACAATACGCAAGCCAGTAAACCACAATTTTGCATGTCCCAAGTAGGCATGGGGATATGATGACGATAAATAATTTCGACTATTTACAGAATATCCAATATATGAAAAGACACCCATGCCTCATTGGAACATACAAAATGTACATTGCCATGAATGCAACTAGCCATATTCGACTCACTGGATCATTTCCAGATTTATTGGAAATCCCATACAAAATGATAATCCTGGAAGTTGATCCAGGGTATGACTTGGATCATCTGCCAAGCTAATCCCCTAGATGTCTCCGCGAACAATTTCCCTAAAATTTCCCGTATGTCATTTTGTTATTTAGTATTTTTGGTTTGTAAACTTTATCCAGAGTTAGGAAGTTTTAACACTTAGGGCCAGATTACGTAATATGTGCAAATTACTTAATTTTAGCTGTCAAATTCCATATATTTTTAAATTCACCACACACCAGATTACGTAATCTGGCCAGATTAAGTACAAGTGTGAAAACCTCCTTAATCATTTTAATATTTCTTGCTACTTATATCCTTTTAATTGTATCTCGCACGGTGCTTAATTACAAATGCAATTTATAATTCAGAATGTCGCGTTGCGGCCAGATGACACGATAGTCAGCTGTTACCCGATAGGGAAATTTTGATCCGATTTCATTCGACTTGGACAGGATCAATGTCTGCTTCAGTCGAATATTATCTATTATCATTATCAATCTTTTTAATTCGTTTTAGAAAGACTTTATTAAAACCATGGTTGGTTAATACACGATTTATTATTTCAATCACTTTAGTAGAACAGTAGTATGACCATTTTTGAGCCAATTGAAGAAGGGCATTCATTCATTCAACCAATACACTGGGATGACAGCCAGACTAAGAATGACTATGATCTATGAATACATATGGTAGGATAGAAAGAGAAGGAGAACACCGAAAGTGGTCCCCTTTTCGATAGTCCATTTGTACGGTAGTGGTCTATCCTGGTATATGTTCTTAATCTTAGCTTTCTCCACAGATATGAGCTATGATTCTTCAATTGATTGTTTATGGATGTGTATATAATGATTCTGTATATTCTGATTCTTACCTGATTTCTTTAAAGATGATTAGTGAAATTTTTAATTTTTAAATTACAAAATATATTATGTGAACAGGGACGGTAAGGCTAGACAATGAATTAGAGAAAACTCTACAAATGAGAAGCACAATGTAATTTCTGCATATATGTATATGGGAACACGCAAAAGTCGTGCGGTCTTGAGCTAACGTTCAGAAATTGCATATAGAAATCTTGCCGCAGGTCTGCGTATAAAAAATATCCCGTTAACTTATAATAAGAATGCGCGTATAGAGCGATGCATTAAATTGATATGTACTTGGTTGCTCGTGTTTTATAGCCTGCACTTATATTTTCACATCATATTCAATCCATAAGAAAAAAAGAAGAAAGCAAAAAAAAATCGTAAGCAACAATGAAACTTGTAATAAAAAATCAAGTTTAAGGTACGTGCTTCGGCGTCCCCAAAGCTTGGCGCCCGGTCGCTTCACCCTAAAGCCGGCCTGCGTACAGCACATACACTATACAATTTACCGTACAATCTAAAATGATGGTCACGCGATCAGTGAGTGCTTTCGACTTCTTGGGTTCTGAACATTCTGTAATTTTTATGTGATACTAGGGGGCTTCGCCCCCTGCTCGCTACGCTCGTCAACCCCTAACCCCCCACCCCCCCCCCCCCCCCCCCCCCCGCCCGTGCCCTGCCACAGCCATGAGCTGACGTGCTCGCGCTGCGCGCTCGCAGCACTGACTGACTGCTTTTCGTTCTTGCATGCTATACTTATCGACATTCGGGATTCATCGTAGCCAATCAGAACATTCATCAGATTTTGCCATTTCCGAAGTTAGCATTTTTATATATAGAAGGATAAAGAAAAAGCGAAACAATAATTACTTGGTTGAAGCGTCGGTTTGAAAGGTATGTTCTTCTTTTTCATAGTGTCCTGCTTTTAATGCACAATCGAGCAATACATGTAAAATTTATGGTACAATTTGTTTGAGTAAAAGTGCTATGAATAAAATTAATTACAAAATTTCAAATCAGATTTGGAAACTACGGTAAATTTCGCATAAACCCTTTATTCGGTTTCAAATACTTTTCAATCAACCTAACTTGTTAGATTCGCACTACTGACATTATTTACTCAAACCACTAAACTATTCGAGTCGAAACCCGCCTGCTAGATTAAATAAGTATGCAAAATATGTCGAGTAACTATGACAACGATAACAATAACAGACAGATGTCAGAGTTATCAAATATCTATCGAGTTACATATCTACTACAAACTCAACATAATCATCACAATTAACATGTTATTGTGCTTTGTATAATTTCTAAAAACAAACGAGACCGAGGCTAATTTCGGGCACTGCCGAAATTTGGGTACCCTTCGCTCCCTACGATTTGTACTTAATCCCTCCCCATTCTTTTCCTTTAGTCTTCACAAAAGTTCCGTTGTGTCGGCAAAACAATAAGTGTTTTGAACTTTTTAGTTGCTTTGATAAAGACACATTAATTCAAGGTTTTGTGAAATTGGTGTAGGAAATGTTTCTTAGAAGAACCAAAATGGGGGGTTGGGTTTGTATGGTAGCCCCATGACCTCATCAATTTCAAACAAATTTCACACAAATGTATTTCTTTTGATGACACAAAGCATATGTTGGATGGATGGATGGATGGATATGGCGCTGAGATAGGTTGGGCTGGTTGCGCCCGATACTGCAGCCTGCTGGCTTATTGTATTACCCATCTAAGCGAGAAAATTTCAGGTTATGAGTTCTGTCCTACGTAAAAGGCTTAGAAGAAAGCTAACCAGGTTTACTTTGGGTGCACCCATACTGGTGGTTTGAGCCCCAAAGAAGTTTTGTCTCCAGCTCATAAGAGCGGGACATTCGAAAATAACGTGCGAGGCTGATTCCTCATCTTCGTTACAGAGGCGACATAGTGGGTCTTGTGTGTAGATCCCTATTGTATGCAGATGTTTCCGTAGGGTGCAATGACCGGTTATAAGGCCTGTCACTGCCCTGAGGTTCGTTTTACTAAGACTGAGGGCTTCGGTGCAGCTGGTATGCCAGTTAGATTCCAGCATGCGCTTGCTATGCCTGAGCCCTTCAGCGAGTCTCCATCGGTCTTGGAATTTATCCTCGGTCCATCGTCTGGCAACGGTTCTGGCAGTAGATTTACTGATCCCGATTGCAGGTTCAGGACCAGTTAAGGGTAGTTTGGAACCCTCTCTTGCGAGGGCATCCGCTTTCTCATTTCCTTCGATACCCTTATGTCCTTTCACCCATTTCAGAGTTACTTTGTTTCGGATTGCTAGGTTTTTGAGATTTTGTTGGCATTCCCAAACCAATTTAGAGGTTGTTTTGGGATTTGCAATTGCTTTTATAGCAGCTTGACTGTCGGAGAGAATATATATGGTCTTATTGGTATATCCCTTTCGAGTACTCTCCCCTGCTGCAAGGTTTATGGCTATAAGTTCTGCCTGGAAGACAGTTGTATATTGACCTAGGGGTTTGGAGATACTATAGTTGTTGGTTTTAGTATAGACTCCTGCCCCTGTTCCTTCGTCTGTCTTCGACCCATCAGTGTACCACACAATGTGATTTGATAGATGGTTGTCGTTCCATTTACTCCAGTCTTCCCTAACCGTTGAGGTTTGGATGTTGGAGTCGAAGGTGTACATGGCCGGGGTATAGTCGCTGCCCATATCTAGGATTGGGTTTGCAATGATTTCTGTGATCGTACAGTGTCCTACCCTTTGTGGTGTCCACATGTTCGATGATTGGAGTCTGTACGCTGCGAGTCTAGCCTCTTCTGTGATTTTGAGGTCCAGTGGTGGCAGGTCTAGTAGTTTCTCTAGAGTTAAAGTTGGTGCACTGCGCATGGCGCCGGTTATGCTTGCGCAGGCCAGTCTCTGTACTGATCCCAACTTCGCTGCTGCTGTTTTTTGCTTGATTTTAGTCCACCAGACTATGGAACCATAGGTCAGACGGGGTTTGACCACAGCTTCGTATATCCAGTGTATCATTCGTGGTTTTAACCCCCACGTTTTTCCTATTGCTCTTTTAGTAGCATATAGGGTCTGTTTGCCTTTTGATATTGTGTTTTGCAGCTGCTTGTTCCACGTGAGTTTGTTATCAAGGGTGACTCCCAGATATTTTACCTCCGTGGTAAACTGCAGTTGTTGGTTGAATAATGTTGGAGCGTTGAGCCCTTCCAAGTTGTATTTGCGACTGAAGGTTATTAATGTTGTTTTGGCGGGATTGACCGATAGGCCTACCCTCCTACACCAATCCTCCACTTGGGTTAGAGCTTGTTGCATGAGTTCAGAAATAACTCCTGGATATTTTCCCCTTATAAGGATGCTGATGTCATCGGCATATCCTAGGGTATAGAAGCCAGTATTATTTAGCTGGACCAGTAGGCTGTCCACTACAAAGTTCCACAGGAGGGGTGAAAGTATACCCCCCTGTGGGCAACCTTTGAGGACACCTGTATACATCGTTTCACCGAATAATTTTGCATGTACTTGTCGTCCTTGAAGCATTGATTTTATCCACCGACATAGGGTGTTTTGAACTCCATGACTCGAGGCGCCGTGTACAAGAGATTCAAAGGAAGTGTTGTCGAAGGCCCCCTCTATATCTAGGAAGGCCGCGAGCCCTATTTCTTTGATTTCTAATGTGGTCTCAATCTTCCCAACTAGATGGTGTAGTACTGATTCACATGATTTCCCTGTCTGATAAGCATGTTGGTTTGGGTGCAACGGGAAAAGCGACAGGCACCTTTCCCTGATATGTTTATCGACGAGCTTTTCCAATGACTTAAGTAGGAAGGAGGTTAGACTTATTGGTCTATACGATTTCGCTAGGGTTTGGTCACGCCCCGGCTTTGCCAGAAATGCTACGTTTACCTGCTTCCAAGTGATTGGGATGTATCCAAAGGCTATGCTGGCTCTGAATAGTCTTAGTAAAAGCGGAGCCAGGGTCGTAAAACCCTGCTGAAGCAGGGCTGGGTAGACACCGTCTGGTCCTGGTAATTTGTAGGGTTCGAAAGAGTGGATCGCCCATTCCACCCTATTATAAGTTACTATTTGGTTCGCAATCCGCCAATCGTCTTTGTTAGCCCTGAGAAAAAGGGAGTTGTCATCCAACTGGTCTGTGCGCTCCGATGTTATCGTTGGTCCAGGAAAGTGAGACCCTAGGAGGACTTCCAGGGTCTCCTTACCTGTTTTTGTTTGGTTTCCATCGGAGTTTTTAAGTGTTCCGATGGGGTTTGTTGGATCCTTGGCTAGAATCTTCTGGAGTCTCGCTCCTTCATGCAAGTTTTCTATTTCTTCGCAGAACTTCCTCCAGGATTCCCTCTTGGCTTTCCTAATTTCTTTGCTATACTGGGTTAGGGTGCAGCGGTATGTGTCCCAATCCCCAGTTCTTTTGGCTACGTTGAAAAGCTTACGTGTCTTCTTACGCAGAATGTTCAGGTTCGAGTTCCACCATTTGCATTTCGCATTCGTGTGTCGTCTCGTTAACCTGCAACTCTCTTCGAAGGAGGTTTTTATTGCGGCTTGCAGTTGATCCGCTGCAGCCTCCACACAAAGTGTAGTTTTAATGTGTCTGGGAATTTCATTCAGATTGATGGTCAGGCACTCTCTGTAGAGGTCCCAGTTTGTTTTTCTCGGATTTCGATACAGTTCAGTTGGCTTATCAACTTTATCGATTTACATACTTATGTATCTGTGGTCCGATAGCGATGGTTCGGGTAAAACCCGCCAATGGCGGACGTTAGAGGATACGTTGAAGGTGGCTAAAGTAATGTCAATGACCTCTCTTCGACGTGTTGTTACAAAAGTGGGCTCAGTACCCTTATTTAGAATTTCAAGCTTTTCTTTGATTATGAAATCATAAAGATACTCACCCCTTTTGTTCGTATCGGAACTTCCCCACTCTGTGTGGTGAGCGTTTGCGTCCGCTCCGATGATGAGCTGCGGTGTATGTGTTCCGCTGCTAGTTAACAGTTCCTCCAGCTCTTGAGGTGGTGGAGGCGTCTGTGAATCGTATGGGAAGTATGCGGCAGCTAGGATGAGCTCCCGATTACTACTCCCATTTATTTTCACCGCTACTAGGTCCCTGGAAATGTGGTTGTATAGTGGCAGTATGTTAATGTTAGGTTTAGTATAGATGCAGGTCCTGGCGTTGCCAGAAGCTATATCGTATATTAACTTACCTCCGGTGGTTCCTAAGCCGGCTACTTTGCCCTTATACAGCCAAGGTTCTTGGATAAGGATTATATCCAGACCCTCGGCTGCGATGAGGCGGCTTAGTGCTGCGGTTGCAGCTTTATTGTGCTGAAGGTTGATTTGGACCACCTTCAGCATCATGAGGCCGCTTGGATATCGCCTTGAAGGTTATCTGGTTTAGGCCAAAGTAACCTGTGTGGTCTCTGGCCTCCAGCGCCTTCCGGCTAGTTTCGTCGATCCAGGCGACCAGATTCAGTCCGGTTTTATCCTTCGTGGATGCGACGACATTCCATTCCTCGGTGTGCAGCCCCTGGTTTTGGGTCTTGAGTAGCGTCAGGATCTGCTTCGGATCCTCCGTACCAACTACGTCCGTATTCGGAATCCGAAACATTATTTTGCTGGTTTTGACCACTTCCCTCGCATCGCCCACGCGAAGGATTGCTCCCTCCCATGGGTTGATGAAAGGTATTGTGACCTTCAACCAGTGCTTGGCTTCCTGATTAGCGCAGGTTACATAAAGGACGCCCTTGTCCGGGTAGCTATTGGTGAAGAGTGGGGCCTTGGATGGCTCACACTTAAAGACCTCTGTCACGATAGCCCGCTGAATGTCCTTTGCCTGCTCAGTGGTTAGTTTTTCAGCTGGGTAACTGTCCAGGACCACAGCCATTTTGAGGGAGCAGAGGGCTTCCTTAAAAGTACTCCCTGATGCTACTCCTGATGGTCCGGGTTTCGTCGATGGAGTTTCTCTGTTCCCGGTGTTCGGTCGTTTTCTCTCTGCTCCTTCTGCGGGAGATTGGGACTCTGACCTTGTTCTTTTGGGGGGGTTGTTTTTAGGCCCCTCGGGCTGGTTTTGAGGCTTGCCGTGGGTTCGCTTATGTCGCGGCCTGATCGGTTCACCCCTTTCCCTCGCTTTTTCAATCGCGATCTTTCGTCGTTGAGCTCCGGAAAGCGTTGGTTTCTTATTTTTCAGGGTTAGTTGGCCCATTTTTGTTGTTGTTTTTGTCACGTCGGACCTCTCTGGTCTTGTGCAGAAAGCACTTCCCTGAGAGGGTGTCGTCGAGGGTTGGGACATGCCTCCCTCACCTTTCGCTGCTAGGCTTATGGTTGAACCATTACCTTCAGCTTGGGCGGGTTGGTTTTGTTCTACCCCTGTTGTTTGTGTGTTTGTTTTTCTGTTATTCTTATTAGTTTCCATAATTTGGTCCCACGAGTATGGCGGTAATGAAGGTACACGTGCTCAGTGACCCCTTAAGCACGCAAGGCTAGTTATTCTGAGGTTTCGCCCGGTTCCTCAGAAGCTCCGTTTGTGACACCATTTGTCCCTGGTGCCATTCACCCATCGGCACGGATCGCATTACACCTTAGGTTTAGGATTTGGAAGATGTTAGTTGGCTGTGTGTTGAAGTTCTGTTCTGTCATTTGTAAGTCTACTGTCCTAGTTGTCCTGTGTTCGGTCAGTATGCAGCGCTAAGCCCCCGCACCGCGTCAAGGTCCCTTCCACGCGGGGGTAAAGCATATGTTAGAATGGATCAAATCCGACCATGGCGTCATGGGGCTGCCATACAAACCCAACCCATCATTTTGGTTCTTCTGGGAAACATTTTTTACACCAATTTCAAAAAACCAAATTAATGTGTCTTTATCAAAGCAACTAAAAGGTCAAAACAAATGGAATCGTACAATGGGGCCATGCTCCCGCATCCCCCAATAAAATTTTCTGAGTAAATATTTTTATTTGCCCACTTATTCGAACCAAACCCCACACAAATATTGTTCTGTCGACGCAACGGAACTTTTGGGAAGACAGAAGGAAAAGAATGGGGGGGGGGGGGTAAAAACAAGCCGTCGGTACGCCCGAAAAAACTTTTAGCCCGAGTGGAGCGAAAGGTATCCAAATTTCGGCCGCGCCCGAAATTAGCCTCGGTCTCGTTTTTTAATTGTTTCCAATTTTTCTGGACGTCGTTTTCCCAGAATCGGCTGGTCGTCTTCTAGGAAGATGCAATACGAGCCAACCGCTGGACCATCCTTTTTTTTCTTTCCTATTTTTTTAATTACCAAATTTAATCATATCTTGAGTTTGTTAGATTGCGAGGCAATCAAAGTTGTTGCTGATATTGTCAGTAATCCTCCTCGCGAACGTCCCTATTCTTCATTAAAAGACGCCTTAATTTCACGTTTAACTTTAAGTGAAACGTCTAAATTGCGTCAATTGTTCACCAATATCGCACTACGGGACAAAATGCCATCTCAGTTATTCCGCGAAATGCGTCAGCTAGCTGGAGATCAAGTCAGTGATGACTTACTGAAATCATTATGGTTACAGCGTCTTCCTGACAATATGCAAGCTATTTTAGCCTGTAACCCGACAATTTCTGTTCAAGAAATGATTAACAGTGCTGAAAAAATTAATGAAATATTTATGCGCCCGGCCATTTTTAATATTCAGTCGCAAAATTCGAATATACACAATGAAATAAGTGAATTAAAGGCCCAAATTTCATCTCTCACGCATACAATTGCAAACATGCGTTTACACCAAAAGTCAAATTCGCGTTCACGATCAAATTCACGTGCAAGAAGTGTTTCTCCTAACGGAAAAACGCAAAATCGTTTTTGTTGGTATCATTTCAAATTTGGTGTTAAAGCTAACAAATGTATCCAACCGTGTTCATTTAATACATCAAAAACTTCAAATTTTTCGTCATTAAAAAACTAGAGTGTGTGAAATCTTCGGCGACTGGTTTCACTAAATTTAGTTCATGTCGCCTTACCATCTTCGACAATACCACTAAACGTCGATTTCTTATTGACACAGGTGCAGACATATCTGTGATTCCTGCTTCAACCTTTAACAAACGTTTTCCAGTGTCATTAAAACTTACTGCGGCAAATTCATCTACTATAAACACTTATGGTAGAAAACTAGTTTCTCTGGATCTTGGCTTAAGAAGGAATTTTACATGGGAATTCGTCATAGCAGAAATTGAAAAGCCAATAATTTCAGCTGATTTTTTGTGTCATTATGGTTTATTAGTAGATATTGCTAAGAAGGCGCTTATCGATCCAGTCACAAATCTGAATACTGTTGGGTTAATTTCGAAAGAAAAATTTTCAACCCTATCTATTCAGATTGATAATTGGCTGCATCCTTGTGTTAAAGAACTTTTCTCTAATTACCGAGAAATTACGTCTTCTAACAATTTTATTAAACCAGTCAAACACAACATCTCTCATTCTATCTCCACTTTTGGATCACCGGTAACATCTAAAGTTCGTCGATTGCCACCTGATAAGCTTGCTGCAGCTAAACAAGAATTTGATTTTCTACTTCAGCAAGGCATTTGCAGACCTTCAGAGGGCCAGCGGTCCTCACCGCTTCATATGGTCAGACAAATTAATGGCGAATGGCGTACATGTGGTGACTATCGCCGTTTAAATGCTAACACCAAACCTGATCGATATCCCATTCCTAACATTCAGGACATTACCCAAAATCTTTCAGGTTGTAAATATTTTTCAACCCTAGATTTGGTAAAGGCATATCATCAAATTCCTGTAGCACCCGAAGATATTCCTAAGACTGCTATTTGCACTCCATTTGGTCTTTTTGAATTTACTCGAATGACTTTCGGTCTTTGTAATGCAGCTCAGACTTTTCAACGTTTCATTCATGAAGTACTGAGAAATTTAGACTTTCGTTTTTCATATTTGGATGACGTTCTTATTGCATCCAAATCTGAATCAGAACATTTTAAACACTTGTCTATTATTTTTGAAAGATTCGTTGAATATGGACTTGTAATTAATGTCGAAAAATGTAATTTTTTTAAACAACAAATTCAATTCTTAGGACATTTGATCTCTCCTCAAGGTAGGGATGTCAAAAACCGGACGGTTAGTCCGAAACCCGGTACTTTCAAAACGGTTAACCGGTTTTTTTCGGTTTTTTCATCCTCCCGGTTTTAACCCGGACGGTTGTTTGCCCATCCGGTTAAAACCGAAAAAAACTGTCCAGATTCATAAAATTTGTATATTTTCTTGATTTGTCAGTCTGTAATTCTATTGCTTGTCTTCTATGTAAAAATTTCGTATTTCCGAACACTTTCCTTAGTGCTATTTTTCCAAGAACCATAGCTTCGTCAAACTACTGCTCCTTGCATTTTTCCTTTCCAAGGCAGATATTGTTTACGTTGCGTGTCACACGTGTATCTTTTGTGCGTCGTGAATGTATATGTGTATCAGATCAGTGCATTTAGAGTTCATTGTTATAGGAAGACGAATCGGCAGTTGCTACGACGTCCGCGTCCACATCGATATCCGCGTCCACTTCAACATCCGTCGTGTCCACAAAGACTTCCACATCTACATCATAGTGCAGTCATATTAGCGTTTCAAATAAAAAAAATAGAGTAAGGTTATTTCTTGTGGTTTTTGATCAGTGGGCTCGCAGGAATCTAAAACTCATTTTGCTAAAGAAATATTTGATCGGAAAGGTCCCAAAAAGGACAAAAAAGGATACTCTTTAATCCTTGACCGGAGGTCGGCATGTGGGATATCAAATCAAAGGGGACGTACATTACATATCCGGTGTTTGTTCCATGTTTCAAGAACCCTCAACGGAATAAACCGAGATTAAATGGACAATTATTGTGTTTCCCGTGTATCTTTCCGAAGCCCTAATTACGAGACTAATTCCAATTGTCACTACGTTTATCACTTTTCCGAATCTATAATAGCTAAAGATTCTGCCATTAAATTTGCTAAGAAAAAAAATTGATTGGAAAGCTCTCAAAAAGGACACTAATTACAAACCTTGCTCGAACGTGGGCATGCGGGGTGTCATATCAAAGAGGACGTCGAGTACATTCCATATCTGGCGTTTATTACTTGTTTCAAGGACCCTCACAGGAGAAAATTGGGATCCAATGGAAAATTTTCATGTTTCTCGTATATGTATCTTTCCAAAGCCGTAATTTTTCGTTTTAGCCCGAATTTTTCCATTTAGTGTCCTTGAAACAGGAAACAAACACCGGATATGCAATGCACTCGCCGTCCTCTTTGACATGACACCCCGCATGCTCACTTTCAATCAAGGTTTGTAATTAGTGTCCTTTAATGTCCTTTTTCAGAGCTTTCCGATAATTAGAGAATCTTAACCGATTCGGAAAATTGAGAAACGTAGTGACAACTTGAATTATTCTCGTAGTTAGGGCTTTGGAAAGATACACGGAAAACACAATAATTTTCGATTTAATCTCGATTTATTCCGTTCAGGGTCCTTGAAACAGGAAACAAACACCGGCTATGTAATGTACTCGACATCCCCTTTGATTTGATACCCCACATGCTGACCTCCGGCCAAGGATTAAAGAGTATCGTTTTTTGTCCTTTTTGGGACCTTTCCGATCAAATTTTTTTTTTTTTAGCAAAATGAGTTTTAGATTCCTGGGAGCTCGCTGATTTAAAAACCACAAAAAATAGCCTTACTCTATTTTTTTCTATTTGGAGGCCTGAAATGGGATATTTTGACTGCACTATATACATTGTCTAGCAATAAAACTCAGTTAACTAATTTTGAAACATTATGAATACTTCTGACAATTTTATTTGATTATCTTTTTTGTTCAACATGTTTCTCTTTTAGGGCATCATACACAGTCATATTTCTATACGAACATCAGATTAACGAGTGTGTATGCATTATTTTGCTAAAATTCTAAGCAATTCAATGAAAAACCGGTTAACCGAAAACCGGTACTTTGAGCCCGGTTAAAACCGGACGGTCTAACCGGCTTTGCGAAAAAACCGAAAAAACCGAAAACCGGGTTATGGGCCGGTTTTTGACATCCCTACCTCAAGGTGTTAAGCCTTTAGCAGACAAATGTCAAACCATTATGGAAATAAAATAACCAGCTACAATACAAGATCTTAGACGTTTTCTTGGAATGGTTAATTTTTACCGTCGTTTCCTACCTCATGCAGCACACCATCAAGCACTTTTAAACAATTTACTTGTGGGTGCCCGCAAATCTGATAAACGAAAAGTTCCATGGACTCCTAAAGCCATTGAAGCTTTTGAATTCACTAAAAACAGTTGTTTGATGCCTCAGTTCTTGCATATCCGATTAATGACGTTCCATTAGCTTTGTTCGTTGATGCTTCTAACATAGCTGTAGGAGCGGCTCTTCAATAATTTGTCGATAGTTCTTGGCAACCACTAGGTTTCTTTCATATCAAAGGTAGTGACAATATTAGTGCTGATACCTTATCACGACAAGATGAAATAAAGGTTCCTAGTAATATTGATTCTGAAGCGATGGCTTATATTCAATTATCTGATCCTATTCTTCAAGAACTTTTGAAAAATCCCAAATACACGTTCAAAAAAATGTCCTTTCCAGGTAACGACTTTAAAATTGATTGTGAAATTTCCGATAATTATGTCAGACCTTACGTTCCTGAACAATTTCGCAATTTGATCTTTTCATCAATTCATAATTTGGCTCATCCAAGTATTCGTTCCACAAAACGATTAGTGACAAATAAATATTTTTGGCCTTCAATGAACAAAGATGTTACGCCATGGTCTCGTCAATGTTTGGCTTGTCAGAAATCAAAAATTTTTCAACATGTAAAAGCTCCTCACGGTAGTTTCAATCAAGCTTCGGAACGTTTTGAAATCATTCACATTGACATTATTAGTCCTCTTCCATCTCCACAAGGCTTTACATATTGCCTTACTATAATCGATAGATTCACTCGATGGCCTGAGGCAATACCTCTCTCTAGTATTACGGCTCAATCTTGCGCTGAAGCGTTAGTTAAGGAGTGGATTGCTAGGTTTGGTGTACTTCGTATCATCGTAACAGATCAAGGTAGACAATTCGAATCTGAATAAATTGCTGAATTGGGACGTGTGTTGGGTTTTAAAAGGAGTCGCACTACTGCATACACTTCCTCAATCTAATGGTATTGTCGAACGATGGCATAGAACTCTTAAAACTTCTATTATGGCACATAATAATCCATCATGGACAACAATTTTACCCCTTGTTCTTTTAGGTCTTAGACCTATGTTCAAGGAAGATATTTCTGCTTCTTCAGCTCAACTTGTGTATGGTCAAAATCCCCGTTTACCTAGTGATTTCTTAGATGGTTCACCCCTAAAGTTGAAATTCAAAATGATTTTGTTAAAGAATTAAAATCTCATTTTTCTTCAATTAAACCTTCAGATACTTCAAACCACGCATCTAATCGATTTTTCGTTTTTAAGGATTTACATTCGTGTTCTCATGTTTTTTTTTTCGAACAGATGCTGTTCGTTTATCGTTACAAGTCCATATGAAGGTCCATATGAAGTGATTAAGAGAGATAAACATTTCTTTACTTTGAACATTAAGAATAAGGACGTTAATATTTCACTTAATAGACTTAAGCCTTGTTATCTTCCTGTTTGTGATTTACTGCTACTAATTACTGATGATAATCAACAACAACTTCCTTCAACAAAAAATAAATCGGTTCATTCCAAATAAAAAAAAGTATCCATTAATTTAAATCAAAACATAAGTCATACTATTCCTTCACGATATGTCACTCATTCAGGTCGAGTTACTGTCACTCCTCAATCGTATCGCGAAATTTAGACATCGCTGAGGAAGGGGTATTGTGGCGTAGTAAATGTTTCGATTATTTATTTTTGATAAAAAATAATAAGTTAGCCATGAAAATAAAAATTTAAGTTAGCCTTGAGAAAAATTAAAATAAATTGAAAAATTATAAAAATAATAGAAGTCGAAAAGAGTTTGTCAATTAAAAATCTGTAATCTAATTTTACAAATAATTATAAAAATAAAATAAATAAATAAATATAATAATACAAATTATAGAGTTTATAAATAAAACCTCTATAAATGCATACTTACTGTCGTGGAATATATCAAACGGTGGGGAACTCCATAAAATACAATCCGAGACCGGTTCCATAATTCTCCTCGGCCATTTTATGTATAATTTTTCGATTCCCCGGTTATTTGACATTTCACGATGAAAAAACCGGGGAATCGGAAAAAAATACATAAAATGGCCGAGAAAAATTAACTGTTTTCGGATTGTAGCTTATGGAACTCCCCAGCATTCCCCAGATATTCCACGACAGTAAGAACACATTTTCATTGAAAAAATTGCAGCGGGCAAAAATTTCACTTTCGATGTCAGTACTAGGCTTAAAGTGAAAATGGGTTTGGGTATACGCTATACGGATTTCTCTGTACCTACTACTATAGTCTGAATCCCCTCTAAATCAATTGAGATTTTCCGTTTTAAGAGATTTCTCTCCTTTTAACAACAAGTGGGACCAGCCCGTGTGTTCACTTTTACTCCTTATTAAATATAACTCGCCTAAGAATTGGCTCGTCTATACTTAATGCTAGAAAGGGTCAAATTTCTGACCAAATTAACCTTCCGGCGGGCGCAAAACTAATCCTAACACGATCGGGCGCAATGCATCTGACAGTGCAGTGCATGTGCAGAAAATAGGATGAAACTAAGTTTCTGTATATTTCAGACTCTTACTTATTGTGGCATTGTCTTTTTGAAACAGTTCTACGAAATTTTAGAAACAAGTTTGATACCCTTCACATTTTCAATTTTCTAAAAATATTCCGCTTTCAATCGCTTCAATATTTAAAAATCTTCCAACAACTCGACAACTTAAAAATGTGAGCTTATTTTACTAAAAACACACTATTAAACGATTTGGTAAGCCTTAAAGTCAACACAACGTTATTACGCAATGTGAAGAGTATAACAAGTGGAAATGTTCATAGAAAAGGAGAAAATAACAATATCGGGCGCAATACATCTGATAGATTATTTCATCCCCTCCCGCCCCTCATACATATGGTAGATAGAAACTGAAAACTGCTTTGGGTAGTTGATCGATAAAGATTAAGGTACTGTGCGTTTCAGGTCTCTTCCTTTTCATATGGCTGATTTGCGCAACAAAAACTGGTAACTTAATCTGTCAGATGCATTGCGCCCGTCCGAAGGTTAAATGAATGATGTTAAGTTCCGTTATCTTCTCAGAGAGACCATCCTGCTACAGTCCTTCATTCTAACAGTTAAACACTCCGTTCAGCAAAAATGTTATAAATGTTTCATTTAAGCGATAGAATTACCAAAACCTGAAAATCATCAAGCTTTGAAAAATTAGACGAAACGAGAGATAGATCTGCAGGATCTGATTATGTTATCGATCAATGACACTCACGCATGAGTTCCCAGCCTCGGATATCAAAGGCATGAAAATGCAGAATATTTTAGCTTTCGAGACTGCAGTCTCAGGACTAGAAATTGTTTTTTCTAATTTCTTCTTTTTTTTCAGTTCAACGTCTCGGCAATTGCGGAACTATTTCCTTTTCGTCGTCGACCTCCCGTCAAAATGACGTAAAGGAAAATAGTTTGTGAGGATGCCCGCAATTGGCGAAACGTTGAACTGAAAAATGAAGAAAAATAATTAAAAATCTAAGCTAGACTTCACTTCAAAAAATGTAAACATCATTTACATAAGTAGGACTAGAACATTTTGTATTTGTGCCACGGTCAAACCCGCATGATTTTTTTTTACCGCGTGACGGGTAAGGCAAGCGCTCCTTATTGACCCGCCTTGGCTACGACAAACGTTATATTAACTTTTTTATTGGCTGCAGCACATCCTCTCCGAAACGTCCTTTTTGCCAATCAAATGGGAAAGCTGGGACTTCTGTCATTTAAAGGCTTTCAATTTTCAGAGTGACATAACCACCATAAATCGTAATTAAACTAGATTTCTTCCTATAAATCTATATCATGTATAAAAATCTCCTCAAAAAGTCTGTCTCCAAACTCCTCCGAAGCGGCTTGACAGATTTTTATGAAATTTTTTGAGTATTCTTGCTAGGTATGTGAATCGGTCGTAGGATATGTATGTAGTATATATTTCATGTCCCTAAGTGCCCCTCCTGCTTTTTATCGTTAATTTAGTATTTTGTATGGTAAGAGATTAGTAACAATAAATCGTTGACGCCATTCAAATTTATACATATATACGTACTTATGTATATAAAAAAATTAAATATTTTTGTTGTTATTATTGTTAGGGAATTTGAATGCGAGCCATAAATACTCGTATATGTATGAACATATTTTATTTATTTATTTTATTTTATTTTATTTTACTTTATTTTATTTTATTTTATTTTATTTTATTTTATTTTATTTTATTTTATTTTATTTTATTTTATTTTATTTTATTTTATTTTATTTTATTTTATTTTATTTTATTTTATTTTATTTTATTTTATTTTATTTTATTTTATTTTATTTTATTTTATTTTATTTTATTTTATTTTATTTTATTTTATTTTATTTTGTTTTATTTTATTTTATTTTATTTATTTATTTATTTATTTTTGCAGCATATTTTTACATAATTTACAAAGTTTAGGTTATATTGTCCAGCTCACAACTCGCAAAAGTAAAACTTGAGCGCGAGTGTGGTGAATATTTCTGCGTAATTATTTTTATTTTTAGAAAGTCATTATCAGCTGTTTAGTTATTCATAATACAATACATAGTAGAACAATTTAGAATAAAAAGGATTATGTTTTAGAATTCATTAATTTGAAAATGCATAATTATAGTAAAAGGAAAATATGTATAAAGTAAAAGAAATTAAATTATTTTGATAAAAGAGAAAAAAAAAAACATTAGGAATGAATGCAGGCAATACTAAAAATTGTACAAGTTGTATAATTATCTAAAACAAAAATTATGTAGGTATGGTAAAAACTAAATATATCAATTGTGGAAAAGCGAATGCAGATAACTTGTATTGTTAAATACATAGTTTTTTTTTAACATTTGTTTAAAATTTGAGTGAGTTAGTGTTTGTTTGAAATCCAAGGGTAAACCATTAAATAAACGCGGTCCTGAACTACTAAGATGTCTTGCAGTGCTTGACTTATGGCAACGAGATGTATGGAGTGGCCTTTGTGCTTGTCTTCTCGTTAAATAATTCGAAGTTCGCAGTTCAAACTGGTTGATATTTGTATACATAAATTTTAATGAAGCGTAAAGAAAAATTTGGCGGATGTTCATGACCTTAAAAAGACTAAATGCTTCAGTAGTAGATGCATACTTAGACTTGTTAAGGCATATTTTAATTATTTTGCTTTGTAGAGTTTGCAAAGGAGAAATATACGAAGTGAAGCATGCACCCCACGCCGAAGTACCATACTGAATTATTGTTTGGACGAAAGAGAAATACACCATTCTGATGGTAGATAAATCTACGTTAAATCTAAGTTTGAAAAATATATACATAGTTCTCCGTACTTTCGGAATTAAATACGATATGTGCTTTTTCCAACATAAAGAGTCATCAATGAAGACTCCTAGGTACTTAGTCTCTGTTACACGTTTGATTTTTATGTTGTTAATGAGTAGATCTATGTTTAAGTTGGTGTGTTCTTCATTTAAGCTAAATGTTATGAAGTTAGTTTTGCTTATGTTAAGGCATAGTTTATTACTAAGCCATGAGTGAACAATCTCACAGCCAACATTTGCTTGATTTATCACTTCTTGCCAACGTTCACCCTTAAATACTAAGACAGTGTCATCCGCGTATGCTGTTATATGCCCCTTAAAGTTTGAATTTAAGTTTCCCAGCTCACAGAGATCGTTCACATAAATGTTAAATAATATAGGCCCCAAAACAGTGCCTTGGGGAACACCATATTTAACTAACTTCGCCTCACTAACAAAAGCTCCAATCCGAACTTTTTGTAGACGATCTGTTAAGTAAGAGCAAAGCAAAGAAAACAAATTGTCTGGAAGTCCTAGACTTTCAAGTTTCCTTAGCAGAATTGTATGGTTCACCGTATCAAAGGCTTTTTTCATATCTAAAAAAACAGCCAAGACTTTGTCATCATTATCTAGTGCCCGATTGATAATCTTTGTTACGCTAAATATTGCATCATCTGTACTTCTGCCGTCGCGGAAACCATACTGGTAGCTACTTAGAGTATTTTGTGCGGACAAAAAATGTGTTTTTATACACTTTTCTAAAATTTTAGCCAAATTTGAAATAAGTGAGATTGGGCGATAGTTATTGGGGCATTTAACATCATCAGACTTATGAATTGGAATTATAATAGCATGCTTGAAACAATCAGGGAAAATTCCTCTAGACAAACAAACATTATATATATGAAATAGAGGTGTAGTAATGAAAGGTTGCAGCGTTTTAATCACTTTTGCAGATATACCGCCCTCACCAGGTGACTTATTCTCCGAAAGACCATTGATGTGACTGCGAATTTCATCACATGTAATTGGTTCTGGCATTTGATTCAAGCAAGGTACTCTCATTGTTAGGGGTTGTAAAGGTGTATTTGGAATAGAATTTGAAATACTTTCGCCAATTTTCGCAAAGAAGTCGTTGAACTCGTTTGCAATTTCGTATTGATTTTGAACAGTTTGACCGTGTTCGTTCCTAATTTCAGTAATGGTTGGTGTATGTTTTTTAACCCCAGAAATGATCTCACCAATTGTTGGCTGTGTGAAGTTAGCCAGTCATGTTTTTGAAATTAGGTCCTTTTGCTCGGTGAACCGTTTGTTCTACAGCGGCTACGTTTGTTCTTGATTGTTAACCAATTAATATCGTTTGTGCTTCTCTAATTATTTAATTATAGCAACTTTAAAATTGTGAGTGTGAACTTAGCCAGTCATTTTTAAATATGGGTCGGAAAGGTATAGGTTTGGTATCAATCGAAAGCCAGACGTTTGTTCATTTTGTAGGGCGTTTGTTCATCCTGGAAACGGAAGGATACAGGAATTATTAAGGAAAAAGAGATTAGTTGTGACGTCATCTTCACTCAACCAACGCCATCTACTCAGCTCAGCTGTACGGGCAACCCGTGTCCCGCGAACAATTTATGCAAGATCCACACCATCATCGTACAGCTGAGCTAAGTAGATGGCGTTGGTTGAGTGAAGATGACGTCACAACTAATCTCTTTTTCCTTAATAATTCCTGTATCCTTCCGTTTCCAAGATGAACAAACGCCCTACAAAATGAACAAACGTCTGGCTTTCGATTGATACCAAACCTATACCTTTCCGACCCATATTTAAAAATGACTGGCTAAGTTCACACTCACAATTTTAAAGTTGCTATAATTAAATAATTAGAGAAGCACAAACGATATTAATTGGTTAACAATCAAGAACAAACGTAGCCGCTGTAGAACAAACGGTTCACCGAGCAAAAGGACCTAATTTCAAAAACATGACTGGCTAACTTCACATAGCCCCAATTGTTTTCCATAGAGCTTTCGGATCTGATTTATGTTTTTGGGTTTCAGCCATGTAATATCTGGATTTTGCAAGTTTAATAGTGCTGTTTAAAATATTTCGATAATGCTTGTATTTATACCCTTCGCTCATAGAGTGAAAGGGTATATTAACTTTGTCATGAAGTTTGTAACGCATTGAAGGAGGCATCTCCGACCATATAAAAAGTATACATAATTATATGATCAGCATGACTTGAGGAGCCGATTGGGCGATGTCCGTCTGTCTGTCTGTCTGTCTGTCCGTCTGTCCGCCTGTTGCAGTGGGTTTTTCTCGGCCGCTTTAAAAGCTAGAGAGCTGCAATTTTGTACACATGCTTATTATTGTTGCAAGCTGTTTGTATGTTTGAATCGCTTAAATCGGACAAGGGGTTCATGGGGCTGCCATACAAACTTAACCCCCCAATTTAGGTTCTTCTTAGAAAAACTTTTTTATTTGTCTACCAATTTCAACCTAACTTCGCTCAAATGTGTTTCTATTAATTGCACACAACATATGTAAAACTGGATCAAATCCGACCATGGGGTCATGGGGCTGCCATACAAACCTAGCTCCCCAATTTGAGTTCTTCTAAGAAAAACTTTTTTATTTGTGTACCAATTTCAACCAAATTTCACACAAATGTCTTTCTAAAGATAACACAAAATATATGCCAGAATGGATCAAATCGGACCATGGGGTCATGGCGCAGCCATACAAACTTAACCCCCCAAATTAGGTTCTTCTAAGAAAAACTTTTTTATTTGTGCACCAATTTCAACCAAATTTCACACAAATGCATTTCTATTGTTGACACAAAACATATCTAAGAATGGAATAAATCGGACCATGGGGTCATGGGGCTGCCATACAAATCCAACCCCCCCAAATTAGATTCTTCTAAGAAAAAGTTTTTCATGTGTGCACCAAAATCAACCAAATTTCACACAAATGTATTTCTATTGATGACACAAAATATATGTAAGATTGAATCAAATCGGACCATGGGGTCATGGGGCTGCCATACAATCCAAATTCCCCATATTGGTTCTTCTAAGAAACATTTTTTTACACCAATTTCACAAAACCTTGAATTAATGTGTCTTTATCAAAGCAACTAAAAAGTTCAAAACGAATGGAATCGTACTGTGGGGTCATGCTCCGGCAACCCCAATAAAATTTTCCGAGTAAAAATTTTATTTGCCCACTTATTTCAACCAAGCCCAAAACTTTTGTCAAGGCGGAAGAAAAAGTGTGAGGAGGGGGATTAAATACAAGTCATAGGTACGCCCGAAAAAACTTTTAGCCCAAGCGAAGGGTATCCGAATTTCGGCCGCGCCCGAAATTAGCCTCGGCCCCCTAGTTATCTATTAAAGTTTTATTAAATGGCTGCCTTTTAAGTTGCTTAGCAAGAAGATTTTTACGTCGTATAGAGAGAACTATACCTTTTGTGCACCAAATTTTTCAAGGTGTAAACTTACGTTTCGATACAATATTTACTTTTGTTGATGCCTTTTCAATTCCCGTGTTAATTTACTTTTAAGAAGCACTCAACTGATTTATTTATATCGTTTTCTGTAAGTACAATTTCCCAAGATTGATTCTGAAAAAGCGCAACCAGTTTGTTATAGTCGATTTTGTTAAAAGATATAGTTTTCGTTTCGTTTCTAAAAGTGCTTAGCGGAAATTCAATTTTCACAATTATGGAAAAATGGTCGGTAATATGGGTTTCTAATATAGCAGGAGAAAATAGTACATCCTTTGATTCTTTAAGAAAAATATGATCGATGCATGTTTTACTTCTCTCCCGAGTAATGCCCTCTAAATATTTGTTAAAACCGTAATTACTGATGATATCCATGTAATCAGAAGCGGTATTTGATGGTTTACACTTGCAAATATTTATATTTATGTCACCAACAATTAAATGTGTATTGTAATTTTTTGAAGCATTTAGGAAATCATCAAGAGAATTGAAAAATCTTTGTAAGTCTAAGCTTGGCGATCTGACCCTCTGGGAGCTGACATAAATTGTCTGATTATCATTCAAGCTAACTGCCAGATTTAACATATTTGCTTGATCAATGTCGCTTTCTACTAAACTTACAGTATATGTGACCGGGAAAGTTAAAAGGGGGCTATGTGGTAAAAACAAACAAGCGAGTAAACGGCCGATAAAGAAATCAAGTCGGTGCATTGTGTTTAATTGATTTGCCGTGATCTGATTTTTATGAAACTTGGTATCTATATACTCTCGGTGATACTGACTTGGATGCTGTTACCGGAAATATAATTAGCGGGGAATATAACAGTAAATTCAAATGTAAATCAATTTAAATTAATTTTTCGACAAGTTCGAGCATAACTTCAGCACTTTCTTTGCTATATTTTTTGATTGTTGATATGCAGGATCTATTCGTGACCCCAAAAATGTTTCAGCGATTGGAATGTTGACCAGTGACCGGAATAACAGTAAATCATCCTCTTAAGATAACGATGTAATTCATTTCAATTGCCTGCCTTGATTCTCTTCGTGTGCTAATTTTAATGAAGCATAAGTAGTTATTTATCAGCAGGACACTTAATATCTAAAAGTGCATACTAGTCCCAGGGAATACCCGTAAGGACAAAAGGTCCTTTTTTGATAAAGAAGTCCAATTTGAGCAATATGGATATGAAAATACAAGACTTGGTGAGACAAGTGCCCCGAAATACTAATTGTACATTTTTTAAATCTTGGGAAAGGATCTTCTCTCCTGAAAAGGATATTTTTGGAAAATTGGTTGTGGATAGGCAAGATGGGTTTCAAACGATAGGGGCGGATTAGAAGAAGTAATTGAAATGGTTTTGAATGTTTTTTTTTGGCATTTGAGGACACCAGAATATCGCTTTATTCTAGTTCGAATCAAGAATATTTAATTCGCATTATGTACCCTTTGTTTTAGATTGCGATTTCTATGATATTTACGTCAATAGTCTACTACCGGTACAGCAAATATTGGTTATATCTGATTTTACAGCTGACTGACATAAGTCAAGGTTCTTCCTTTTACCCACTGTGAAAAGAGCTTTATCACGTACTCAGAAAATATGCATGAATTATATTTTATTTAAATAAAAATACACAATTACAATTCTGTCTGATTGTGACTCGGGGCAATAGCCTTTTTAGGACGACGATGAAAGTGTCTTTGGCATTGTAAATTGAATAGATATTTAATTATAGTCGTTTCTTTCTTGGACGGACTGAATCATTGTCCAAGTAAAACGCAAACAGATCAAAATTTCCCCATTCAATGACAGCTGACTATTGTGTCATCAGTCCCCAACGCGATATTTTGAATTGGAACATGCATTTGATATTACGCGCCATGCGGCATTTAATTTAAGGGAAAATGTCTCTGGAAATTTTAGAATGATTGACTTTAATAATGATTATAAACCAAACAAACTGAAGAACAATGACATACAGGAAATTTTATGGAAATTGTTTGCGGAGCCATCTGGGGGATGGCATTGGCAGATGATCAATTTTCCAGATTGTCGTTTTGTATGGAATTTTCAGTAAATATGGAAATGATCCACAAAGCCAAAAAGCACTTATGACAATAAGTCCGCGCGCAGACTAAAAGCGTGTTGGAGCGTAGCGTAGCGTAGCGTAGCGTAGCGTAGCCTAGCGTAAAACCTGTCGTCCAATACAATTGTTGTATTGGGGGACAGGTTTTACGCTACGCTCCAATACGCCTTTAGTCTGCGCGCAGCCAAAGCGCGTTTTTTGGCCATCGCGGTTAACTCGAGACTCAAAAAAAAAATTAAAACCGCGGGTAACTTTGCTCAAAGAACTGACAAGACAACTGTTCTACATTTTTATCTCACTCTCGTCGGCTTATTTTTTAGATTTGGTGGATTTCGTCACAGAAGGCAATGATATATCTGAAAAATCTAAATACCTTAATAAGAAACATTCGCTGTTTTGTTTTGAATTGTATTTTTTTAAAGGTACTCAAGCTTAAAAAATGAAATTGCCGTATTTTTTTGCTATGCATTAGCCATCTACATTTCATTTCCCTAAACTCTATCCCGAGCAGGGTAGTGTAAATTAATTGGGTAGGTGTGTATTTTTTCTATGGAGTTCGTTACTCCGGGATGATCAAGAAAACGCAACTGATGGTATTTTTCAACGTTGAAAGTTTTTAGTAAACAAAATGAAAAATTTTTTATGGGATGGAAACTTATACTTCCACGTTATGTGTCGAGGACTTTCAAACTAACGGGTGCCCTTAAAACATCTACAATTCAGCAAAGTTCTGGCGGCGCAGAACGAAAAAAATACCCCCAGTCTTAAACTGGGATTTTTCTATAAGAATGCCTTTTAGCATCTCTTTTACTATTAAGAAAACATCTGAGGAAGAAGAATAAAACTTTCATTTAAATTAACAACTACAACAATTTTTTTTTCTAATTCTACTAAACGGAATAACTATTATTTTCCAGCATAGATATTGTTCGGTGCAGACAGATAAATTTGTATAAAAATGAACCATCTGCATTGGCAGATGGCCATTTTTAAAATTACCCGAATTTTGTGTAGTTTAAATTGTTCTCCGAACATTTTGCTGTAAATATTACAGTTAACAAGATATTTGCGAAAAATCATACGTTCACCCCTTTGCCACAACCCCCCCCCCCCTCCCCCAAATGTGACACGCAAAAAAGTGTAACTTTTTACTGTGTAATGCGGTCAGACCATAGAACAATTTGGCATCAAAACTCAGCTCTTTTTTTTTATGTTTGGGTTTCATCGTTTTTTGAATTAAAATCACTATACTAAAAGTCTGGCTGGTCTAGCGGTTAGTGCGCGCACCTTCGGTGCACAGGCTCATGAGTTCGAATCTCACCGTGTTCCATGGTGTTTTCGAACTCACGAGCTTGTGACGGACTATGATCTCACTCAGATGTTAAACGAGTACCCATTTATGGGGATAAATAACATTGCTGAGCGTGATGCTGATCTCATTACATCAACAAAAAGCAGATAAAATCTTGGAAATAGGATGTCACTAACACATCCTGCGGCCTTAGTCCAATGCTGGATTGTCGCGCCTGTTATTTACTTATTTATTTTATACTAAAAGTCTACTTTCCAAATTTGATAATAAATGATAACGGTAAAATATTGAGGTTATATCATTACGTACATTATATACAATAATGCCTACATCTCATAAAATTTTAGAGTGTATGTTAATCTGGTGGTTATTAACATAACCTAAATACTTAAAGGAAAATTTGCCCCTTTGAAGACGATGCATTGACGAATTAGATAAGCTCAAAGGTTGCGCGATGGATCCTTGACAAAAACCGATCAGGGATTTCTGGTACCATATTTAGAGCTAATCTAGACAGCATTTTATGGGGAGAACTTTATGTTCGGTTGAAATATTGAAAGTGTCCAATATTTTAAATAAAAACTATTTTATTATTTAGAGCAAGTCTTCTTCAATTTTTTGCGATGCTTTTCCTGCGTCCACTGCGTCGAAACCAAACCTTCTAAAAACCTAAAAATGACTTTTTTTTATATTGCACGGAAAATGCACATTCGGGCATTTATATTGCACGATTTTGCACGTTTCGGGATTTTTACTGCACGTTTTTCAATTTTTTACTGCACGAAAATCCGGGCTCTAATGATTTGCGGTATTGATTTTTACTGCTAAATTAGTGAGTGAGACGTGTTGAAAATTTGGGTAAATTTGCTTTAGCGGTTGAAAAGATATTACCAAATGCATAAAATTTCAATTCCACGGTGGATTTTGATGATTTGATGGCGAACTTCAAGATCGCTTTTCGGACTCATTTTTGAAGTTTTGGCAACTGCGGTTTTCACCATCGGAAAGAGCACATTGTTTTCTATGGAAATCACTAAAAAAGTGAAAATCGAAATTTTCACACGATAGCCCCTTTTTAACTTTCCCGGTCACATATATGTCTTTTATAAACTTTACTTACACATATTTATGGGATTTGAGTTTAGATCGAGCTTCTCTCAACAGCATGGCTGTGAATGGCGTTAAGTGTTCTCCGATGTAGATTTTCCCTTCACCAATATCCTTATTAACTTCCTTCGCTTGAATACCCGGTCCTTTGCTGCTTTTATTTACTCGACGCATTTTATAACAAGTATGGTTAGAGCTTTTTGATGAGACACGGAAAACATCACTCACATCACCATCATTTATCTCCACACCAATCGCGTGACCGACCGTTTTCACAATATGAGGTACATTTTCATTCTTCGTGAATGGGAAACCGTTCAGAACTACATTATTTTCGCGAACAATTGCAGCTAAGTTATTATTTTGGATTTTAAGCTTTTCAACTTCAGATTGAAGTGCACTATTTTCATTATTAATTTGCTCGACTAATTTTTTCAAGCTATTTAGTTCAGATACCTGCTCGTCAAATTTACTTGACATGAATTCCACAGATTTTTTGAGTTCAGAGAGTTCCAAATACGACTTTTGATTCACTGACTCAATATCCAATTTAAAGTCGTGGAACTGGTTTTTTATAAATTGAACCATGTCACTGTAATTGACTGTTTCCGAACTTTCAAACTTTTCACAATTCCAGCACTTTCGATTTTTACCGAGTTTTTTACAGTGTTGTGCAATTACGCGTAATTTTTGGAAGTCTACGTTACAACGTAAACAAAGGCGTAGACAACGTATACAATGTATACAATGCATACAATGGAAAGAATGAAGACAATGAACTGTCACTGGTGTGATCTTGTTTTAACTGCACCCTCAAATTTGCATTGGTTGAGTTCAGAGCTTTGATTTTTTTTTCTCAGTAAATGCCAAACATGTTAATGAATCTGAACTCATCCATTAATTTGGCAATACCAAAATTAAATTACTGTTTAGCATGTATCTTCCCGTATGTTTTGCAATCATTTTCATATGGAGTAGAGACGCTATTCCAGGTTGATTGGGACCAGTGGCGAGCCCACGTAGAGGTTTTGGGGTTCAAACCTTCTCCGAAATTGCTCGATGTAATATAAGATACAAATCGGTTTAATACAAAAGCAGGACGTTTCCGACAAAAATAGTTCTAACAGTCGGAAAATTAGAAAATTGATCAAGCAACTCAGTATCACAGAGATGGTGCTGCGCTAAGATGCTTTTCGAAAGACTCTTCAAGTACCACAATTTTACGTGTGTAGGGTATAAATATTAGAGAGTTTTAGTATGTCGTTGAAAATATAATGATAGCCCGAATAGGCTTTTACATTTTCTATGTAAAATTCGCTTGCCTGTCGTACGCAAAACAGTATTCCACAATTTTTCTTGTCCCCCCTTTGTCATGTAGGCATAGGTGTATTTCCGTGAATTTGACCGACTATAAACAGCTGCAATTGTGGGTTCATGATATTTTACTTGTCGGCTATGCCTACTTGGAACATGCAAAATTGTGGTATACTATTTTGCGTACGGCACGCAAGCGAATTTTTCATAAAAAATGTCACAGCCTATTCGAACTATCGTTATATTTTAACCGATATGCTAAAACTAACTATTAATTCAAATTCAAACTTCAACCTCTTTCTTGGAACATGCAAAATTGTGGTATACTATTTTGCGTACGGCACGCAAGCGAATTTTTCATAAAAAATGTCACAGCCTATTCGAACTATCGTTATATTTTAACCGATATGCTAAAACTAACTATTAATTCAAATTCAAACTTCAACCTCTTTCATAAAACCCCTCCCGAAATATTTTTCTGCGCACGCCACTGATTGGGACCGAACTCTATCCGGATTTTCGGATTGAACGAATTTTCGAAATGCACTAATTGTCATCCTAGTGGATAGTATTTATAATACAATCCTTAAAAAATTGCCTTTTTATAGTTAAATAATAATTTCGCATTCGAAAAATGCATTTCCTTAAGCTTATAGAGCCGTACGCACAAACAAAATTTATAAAAAGAAATTGTGCCTTAAGACGAATTTGAATTATCCAAATTCCGGATTTTCGATGGTTGGATTATCAGGGTCTTATTGTAGTTTGAGTAAATCGATTAAACATGAGGCAAGTTTCAAATTAAAGAGTTGGAAATAAATAAAAAAGGAGCTACCCCATCCCGCTGCAAAACTCTTAATTATTTACATTGTGCCTATACACCGCTCGCGTAGACATATGGTCAATTGTCTGCATACATACTCTACGCGTCGACAACGATGTAGATTACCTCGGCGTAAACTACTTGCACAACGCTGGTTTTTTAATATTTTCGGCCGTTTTTAATTCGGTGCATCGTAAATGGAAAGTGTTTTTACACAATGCGCAGGAGATAACATCTTTAGATTTATCCACAATGGTATTGCAGGAATTACACAACATTTTTATTAAAGATTTGAAATATTCAAATTGGTATACTATGTATATAACGCAGATATTTCACACAAACGTCCGACGTTGCAGAACGATCAATGTCGAATGACATATGTATTTTGAGTTTTAATTTGTTTGATTGGGCTAATGTCAAACTTGATTTTTTTTTACGTGGAAATGAACAACACTAATCTACTCTTCAATGCATTTATTGATCATTATTGGACTTAATGTTATATTTGCAGGAGTGGGCGAGGCCTTTAAAACGATTGAATCGAAGCAGTTATTTTGGGCTCTCGATCAAATAAAAGTAACTGGTGGTGGAGATTGCCCTGAGATGGCTTACAAGGGGATATTGAATGGTATTCATGTAGCCCTACCAAAATCGCACATTTTCGTGTTTACGGATGCCCATGCTAAGGACACACATCTTATGGACACAATTTTAAAAATTGCCAAAGACAAGGCGATTTCGGTGAGTATTAACACATCGATCATAGCATTCATACAAATTTGCATATTTTGAAATACATACGTATATTCACAGATATCCTTTCTTGTAAGTGGTAAAGGTTGTACTACCGATAATTTCATAAGTTTCAATACTATAGCGAAAAGAACCGGTGGTCAAGTATACAACATAGGAAAATCAAATGTGGAGGATGTAAGTTGGTTGATGACATTTCTTTTTGCAAATAGAAACATTTCAGTATTAATTAAAAGCATGTATTGCATTAATGTATTTCCATAGGTTGTTCAAAGCATTGCCGAAGTTCTAGATACAGGATTGATGCCACTGGAATCAACATACTCTGAAAAGCCGGGAAAACACGACTTTGGTATCGATGTTGACGGATCAATGAAAAAGCTCGTTGCATCTGTTACGGGAGCGAATCCAAGCATTAAGTTCACAGATCCTAACGATAAAATCAGTACAAAAGTCAAACATGTTTTAAAACTACCGACAGCAATCGTAAGTTTAATTCTGAAACGTTAAGAACTTACTTTAAATATCATCAGCAAATTATGTACGTAGATCGACAAAGTCACCGATCCTGAGCCAGGGAAATGGCACATTAAAACGAATTCTAGTTCACCTCACTATATCAAGATATCAGGCATAAGCGACATCCAAGTGCGTGCAGGATTCTCATACATACTTCCGGAGGAGTATTCCGATACGGCACCCGTCCCCATAAAAGGTAACTTGTTCCTAAAAACTTACACGTACTTCTACAGATTTTATATCTATTCAGATATTTCAAACTATCTGTCCGTTTTTGTTTGGAAAAACAAACGAAATCACACATTCACGGAAGCCGAGGTGGTCATTCTTACATCCAAAGGCGAAATATCTAAGGCCAATCATACCTTATCAATCCTGGATCCTGATAATTGTGATAGTGACTTGTGCATTTACGTCACAAATGCTTTTATACCGCCTCTGGATACGTTCAAGATATTTGTGAAAGGCATCGATGTGGAGGGAAATCCTGTAAAATATTTGGTGTTAACGAATGTTGAGACAGTGCCTGGCGGTAAGTATGGAACGCCCTGTATACAGATTGGAAACAAGTGCTGGATCTTGGTCCAATAAATGGGTGGGGTTATGATACACAACAGTTTCGTCTGTTCCGCAAACTGTGCCGTCTGTTATTTTTTAGCCGCTAATTGATGGTTAGGGCTACGGGGTCAGAGTGGCAAACGTGTTTGCGGAGCAGATTGAATCATTGTGTTCTATAGCCCTACTCGAAGAAATCTACCTGGAGCCCACACTTGTTTGCGCACTATTGTGCAATTGTAATCTGTATTGCCGACTCGAAAAGTCCAATCAATGAATGTATGATTTTGAGATTTGCGTTCAACTGATTCGGTTCTGTATTGCAGATGACATAAAGCCTAAGGTAACTATTTCAAGTCGTGAAGTTAAAGTGATTGAAGGAGGCGAAGTACATATTGTTTGTAAAGTTACTTCACCGAAGAGATCCGTTTTAGCTTGGTACTTTGAGGATAAAGTTGTCGAAGATGGACCATTTAGAAGAGTAAATCATAAGTAAGTTCAAATAAAATGAAATAACAGGCGCGACAGTCCGATATTTGTTAACTAAGGCCGCAGTTATCTTATTGACATCCAATTTCCAAGATCTTAACTGCTTTTGTGTTGAGGTACTCGTTTAACAGCTGAGTGAGATCATAGTCCGTCACTTGGGTCGTGAGTTCGAAAAACACCGTAAACTGAATTCGTTCACGGTGAGTCTCGAACCCATGGCTCTATGCACCGAAGGTGCGTGCACTAACCACTACACCAGCCAGCCAGTATGTTCTTCTCAGTACCCTAGCCCCATGCCCCCATGTGGGGCTATGGTGCGTTAACTCAGGCGTTTATTGGCAATTTCGAGTCAACGTAACATTGCATATCATTTCGGAGTGTATATAATGTTGCAAGGACTATATATTTCCATTCCGCACATGTACGGAAATTTTGGACCACGCCGAGATTCGATCTGTGGACCTCTAGATTACTAGCATCGTAGAGTGCGACTCAACCAAGTCTTAGCCAGTAAGTTGGTAAGCTTCTAATTATTCATTATAATGAAATTGAACCCATGCCCGTGTTTTCAAAATATTCAGAGCTCAGAGCTTCAAAGGTAAGATATGAAGTAATTTTACACCCAGAAAATAAATTACTTTTATTAAAGAAAAATTACATAGGATGTATGAAATTTTGGCTATGATTTGGAGCCGATGAAATAGCCTCTTTGAAACAATGATAGAAATGTCATTGAAAATATGAAGTGAATATTCGATTCTATGTAAAAATTTCAATGAATTTTATTTAAAAAAAATAGAAAAGAATATTTTTTTTCCATTTTTTTAAATTTTTATTTTTAATGTGATTTAATTTCATTTAAAACTTTTATATTTTTTATTCATAAAAAAACCTTATGCCGAAACTTGGATTCGAACCCGGTCCGCCTGCGTGCCAGTCCGTTTACATTGCCATGAGACCAGATGTGGAATGTTGTCAACGTTTCTAAAATCTTAGCTATAGGTACTTGATACGCGGTCAATAAATAAGAAAATCTAAAAAGGAAATGCAAATAACCACAAAATACACTAGATGCGACTTTTTTTCGGGATTAAAATATTTTCTATGGTAACTTGATTTTGTAGCTTCGATGACATTTCCCATACGAATTTTATATGGAAAATTAATTGTAACAAAATCATGCGCAGTTTAGTGCTGTAATTTCGTAGTAGGAGCGTCGGAAAAATGGGGGCAATGAATACGAAATTTCTAAATTAATAGATGCTTAAAATTAATTAATCAGCAACGTTCCTGTTGCATAACTGTATACCAACAGCATCAAAAACTACACTATTGCGAAAAGTACATTTAAATGGGATTGCAAAGCATTGCGTGGTATAAATTCGTTTAAATACCAAATTTTAAATAGTGTGTATTCTAGTGCATTGCGGTTTAATACTCCAACCCATGAAAAAGCCAAAAAGTATTAAACCATACCAGCCCCAAACACTAAATTTCCTACGCCACTGCTAGCTTTAAAAAAATCAAATTGTCCCCTTTATTTTCAGATATTTTGTTTCTTTCTTTTTCTTCTTCATTGTACGCGGTGCAATACAAAATTAAAATGTTTATACATAGAGGCTATGCAAAATAATCATAGCTCCCATGAATTTGACTTACTTCATTCTAAGTCATTTGTTGCATTAGTTGTATGTGGGCATGTTTTAATTCTATTACTAGTGAAATTTTAGATTCTATGAAAGTGTATTTGGCCCGATGACATTTTTAATTAATTATATTCAAACTTCATTCAAATTTTATGTTTACTATAGGTAGAAGTAAAGTAAAAACTTCATTGGTTTTAATAGACGTTTTTTTCTGGGTGTAGTTTATTTTCATTTTACACCTTTATAAAAATCGGCATAACTCTCGTACAAACGCAAGTTAAGCCATGCAATTTTTTCGGTGCATATTAATTTAAATGTGATTTTTATCCAAAGTTGAGTCGTTCTGAACAAGTACCCCAGTATTCCTTCAGGAGGCTGATTTTTAGTTTATCGCCAAGAAAGGACGTCAATATAGTCTAGCCATTGAAAATTAACTCAATCGGATCAAAGATAAGGGTACCTTCCATACCAGTAGATAAATCGACGAATATTGTAGAACCACTCGTAAGTTAATAAAAACTCCCTTTTCAGGAACAAAGAAGTATTTTTGGACTTTTATAAAATTAAGCTTGATGAAAGTGGAACATATCATTGTCATGCTAAAAATCCTTATGGTCAGCAAAGCGAAAAAGTCAAAATAATCGGTAAGTACATTTAAATTGTTTAGTGAATGGTTAACATTTTTGGCACGCATTCGTAATACCAACTTTAAATCTACATAGTAGACAGGTTTTTCTAATGGATTAATTCAATTGTTTTAGTAAACATTGCTCATAGTCTGAGTACTCTATAAGGTACATTTGCACGAGGTACGCACTACGCAGCAAATTATTTCAATCCTACATGGTATAATGAATGCAGCCAACTAAGTTGTCGTATTTTTAGTTAGACATACATATATGGAAAAATAATATCATTTATAAATAAAGAATAAAAAAGTAAAAGGCGCGACAGTCCAGCATTGGACTAAGACCGTAGATGTGATCCCCATACTCGTTTCAATCTGAGTGAGATCATAGTCCGTCACATGGGACGTGAGTTCGAAAAACACCATAAACTGAATTGGTTCATGGTCAGAATTGAACCCACGACCCTATGCACCGAAGGTGTGCGCAATAATTACAACACCAACCAGACTATCATCGCTAATATCATTTATAGACATTTTATTTATTTGAAAATATCGTTTGTATGATTTTCGAATATGATTTCAACACTTTCTAGTCGAAGAAATACCCTGGAAAATAGAAATGAATGAAAAAACAATGGAAACAATCGAGAATGAGAAAAACTACGAAATAAAATGTATCATCACTCCAGAAGGACGACCTGTTGCCGTAAAGTGGACATTTAATGGAGAACCGGCTATAGAAAGTGACCATTTAAAGGTAATCTTTTTTTTTTGTATGGCTTAAAGGAAAGAGTCATTTAAAATTTAAAATAACATCTTTAGCGACCGACTTTAATTCAACTTTCACTAAAAAAAAAACATCGATTTTCGTAATCGAAAAAAAAAATTGAAGCTACAGCATCGATGGTCATAAAACATTGTCACAAAAACATTGTTGTTTAAAATAAAACTGAATTATCCTTCTGTCGGCAACAAGGTCTGGCCAGATCGTTGGCACTATATTTCGGTTCAAAAGTATAGAACAAGGAAGCGCAGCAGCTTCATATTTCATGATATCCTAAAATGATATGTTTAGAACCATTTTGTAATAATTTGAAAAAATAGTTTAGAGTTTTGAGCATGTTTTGACAAATTTGAATTTATAGGGCTTTTTGATACCCAATCGGTCTGTCCAGACTTATATTTTTTGACATTTTTATGTCTTGACTCTGGCACATAAATCGAAAATCGTCACGAAAATTGCAACGAAAAAGCGTTACGTTTTTGGCATTACAGGTAGTACCCTGTGAATTTTGGGTGCCATTCAAGGTTTCAACGGAAGTTGGGCTAGGTGCTACCCTGTGAGTGTTGGGTGCCATTCAAGGTTCAACAGAGCTTGGGTTCAATTTACGTTCAACTTGAGTTCAACTTGGGTTCAACTTGGGTTCAACTTGGGTTCAACTTGGGTTCAACTTGAATTCAACTCGAATTCAACTCGAATTCAACTCGAATTCAACTCAAATTCAACTTTCAACTTAGGTTCAACTCACGTTCAACTTTCGTTCAACTTTTGTTGAACGACCCAAAAAGTGTAACTTTTAACTTAGGTTCAACTCATGTTTAACTTTCGTTCAACTTTTGTTGAACGACTCAAAAAGTGTTACTTTCAACTTAGGTTCAACTCACGTTCAACTTTCGTTCAACTTTCGTTCAACTTTTGTTGAACGACTCAAAAAGTGTTACTTTCAACTTAGGTTCACGTTCAACTTTCGTTCAACTTTTGTTCAACTTTTGTTGAACGACCCAAAAAGTGTAACTTTCAATTTAGGTTCGACTCACGTTCAACTTTTGATGAACGACCCAAAAAGTGTAATTTTCAACTTAGGTTCAACTCGCGTTCAACTTTCGTTCAACTTTTGTTGAACGACCCAAAAAGTGTAACTTTCAACTTAGGTTCAACTCACGTTCAACTTTCGTTCAACTTTTGTTGAACGACCCAAAAAGTGTTACTTTCAACTTAGGTTCAACTCACGTTCAACTTTCGTTCAACTTTTGTTGAACGACCCAAAAAGTGTTACTTTCAACTTAGGTTCAACTTTTGTCGAACGACCCAAAAAGTGTAACTTTCAACTTAGGTTCAACTCACGTTCAACTTTCGTTCAACTTTTGATAAACGACCCAAAAAGTGTTACTTTCAACTTAGGTTCAACTCACGTTCAACTTTCGTTCAACTTTTGTTGAACGACCCAAAAAGTGTAACTTTCAACTTAGGTTCTACTCACGTTCAACTTTTGTTGAACGACCCAAAAAGTGTAACTTTCAACTCACGTTCAACTTTCGTTCAACTTTTGATGAACAACCCAAAAAGTGTTACTTTCAACTTAGGTTCAACTCACGTTCAACTTTTGTTGAACGACCCAAAAAGTGTTACTTTCAACTTAGGTTCAACTCACGTTCAACTTTTGTTCAACTTTTGTTGAACGACCCAAAAAGTGTAACTTTCAACTTAGGTTCAACTCACGTTCAACTTTCGTTCAACTTTTGTTGAACGACCCAAAAAGTGTAAGTTTCAACTTAGGTTCAACTCACGTTCAACTTTCGTTCAACTTTTGTTGAACGACCCAAAAAGTGTAACTTTCAACTTAGGTTCAACTCACGTTCAACTTTTGTTGAACGACCCAAAAAGTGTTACTTTCAACTTAGGTTCAACTTTCGTTCAACTTTCGTTCAACTTTTGTTGAACGACCCAAAAAGTGTTACGTTCAACTTAGGTTCAACTCACGTTCAACTTTCGTTCAACTTTTGTCGAACGACCCAAAAAGTGTAACTTTCAACTTAGGTTCAACTCACGTTCAACTTTCGTTCAACTTTTGATGAACGACCCAAAAAGTGTAACTTTCAACTTAGGTTCAACTCATTTTCAACTTTCGTTAAACTTTTGCTGAACGACCCAAAAAGAGTCAAATTCGAAAAGCAAATCGTCACGAAACAATGTATAAATGATTTCGCGGTTGCATCAGTACTGTACATTAGCATTTGTTGAAAACATGAAAATGTCCCACTGAGTTGCGGACTTGTACGCAAGCTGAACCGACATTCTGTAAGTTTCTAAAGGTCAGTCAAACCCGACGTCACTTAAACACCCATAGCACCGCGCCTGGACCACGTAGGCTGACGGTTGTAGTTTTATCTAAAACTTTTCATAGCGTCACATCTTAAAGCATTAACACTTTGCAATGTTACCGATTAATTTCAATACCCGGTACCACAAGCGGTTTCCCTGACTCAGGTTTTGACATTTTTTATTCTATTCATGCTACAAAAGTTCTATATATTTCAGAAAGGAGATAAAATAAAAACAAAAATCAGTTCTATTGAAAATTGTCTCTATTTTTATTGATTTTACAGAGTTAAAAACAAAAACATACTGTTTATTATTTATTGAGTAATCGTGTTTAGAACGGAAGCATTTGGGGTGGGTCGATTTTTTTGCTCCCAAGTGTATAAATAAAGTCTCTTTCGAATGGGAAAAGTAATTGGAAATGCCCTTTTCACGACCACTTTCCATAATGTGGCAGAAATAAAATAATAAAGTAAATTATCTTTTACTTAAATGTGGAAATATTTTTTGAACGTCGGCTGTTTTAATTTAAAAAACTTTCACCCAAGATGGGCCAGTGTCATTTGGAATTGCTTCTTCAATTGTGTCTGACCCATTTAGTGTTAATAATAAACTGAATCATTTTCAGAGAATGTTCTGCTTTTTTTTAATTCCAATGGATCAGTACCCTTCAAAAATCTACTTTGTCTTGGAAAAATAATATTTAAAACAAAAGTAAGTACCTGGCGCGTATTTTATGTAGCCCAAAAAATCGCGCGGCGACTTTTGAGAATTTTTGTCGCCAATTGAGAAAAAAGATAGCCCAATTGGCGAGAAGGAGCTCAATCTGGCAACCCTGCTGCTGATGCATGGTGGAACGTGCCTGACCAACGCTATACATGTGCTACTGCTGAAAATATGGAACGACGAGGTAATCCCCGAAGATTGGCGCAAAAGCATAATCTGCCCAATCCACAAAAAGGGTGACAAGCGGAAGTGTGAGAATTACAGGGGCATATCATTAGTTTGTACGGCCTATAAGATATTATCTAAAATTCTTGAGAAGAGAATTAATCCGTACGCAGAACGAACCATTGGCGAGTATCAAGGCGGCTTCGGACCTAGTCACTCAACGACCGATCAGCTTTTCATAGTGAAGCTACTACTCCACAAGTGCTGGGAATATAACATCGACGTATACCAGGTCTTTGTCGACTTCAAGCAGGCATACGACAGTATCCATCGAAGTGTACTGTACAACATTATGCTGAATTTTGGTATACCTACCGGCAAAGTTAGTGCGACTCACAAGGATGACGATGACTAATACCGTCTCGCAGGTCAAAGTGCAGAACCGACTCACTGACCTATTTGAAACTCGTACTGGACTCAAGCAGGGCGTCGGGCTGGCGCCGACGCTCTTCAACCTGGTCTTGGAGTATGTAATTCGAGCCATGAATACGGACAGCAGCGGAACGCTACTCATCAAGTCGACTCAATTAGTAGCGTACGCCGACGATATAAGACGCCCACCAGCTGGGGCTTCCGAAACTGGAGGACAAGGTCACGTAACCGCGACAATTGGAGGTCAACGATTCTGGCGGCCAAGGCCCGACGTCAGGCTATCGTGCCACATTAATGATGATGACTACAAATGAATGCAAATAAATTATTATTTATTTATCTAATTTATTCATTATTTTCAAAGAAAGTAAAAATATCTCATCTTGTTTTAATAATTTTGGAAAAATACGATCGTGCAATCTTGCCAAGTTTGCGAGTTTGTCTTTAATTTGCTTGGTGTAGATATCATGTATTCTTTTTACTTTCAAATTGAGTTTATCCAGAACTTTAAGATTTAAATGTGAAAAATATACCATTGGAAAGTCGAAATGGAAGTTACTTTTGTCAACTTTGCAACATTTTACAGTTCAAAGTAACGTTACATAATTATTGTTTGAAATTTCTATCAAAAGTCTGTGTAAATATCTCTTAAGTTTGGATGCCTGTATCTTACAGTGCCCATATACTGTCCGATCGATTGACCAATCGATTCAACACAATCGATCAGACGCACGTACAGCACATACACTATGCAATTTATCGTGCAATCTGAAATGACATTCTCACAGTCCACACGGCACAACACAACACAACATAGCGGACATTATAATATATTTTGTGGTGATGGAAGATTGCCATTGCCATTTTCGATGGAGAATGACCGGCTCAACCACAACATGAAGAATGAACACTGGTTTATTAAAAAAAAATCAGCAATTGAAAACACATGATTGTCATGACAGATTGTATGAAAATTTGCATGGCAATATGTTCCACACGTCCAATCAAAAAATTGGATTGGATGGTCAGATACATTTTATCGGGCAAGAAAAAAATTGCTTCAATCCATTGGTGTATGAATAAGTGCCCTTAGGAGTAACGTTATCATTTGAAACCCCGCTAATCAATAAATTTCTGTGAAATTTTATGCAGTCTCCGAAACTGAAGTCAAATTTTCAATAATTGCTTAGTACCATTAGGACCTCGATAGTCCGGACCTCGAAAATCTGGAATTTTAATAATACGAATTCGGATTTGAGCCAAATTTTGTATTAATTTTCAAAAAACTAGGCATTTTCTATACATTTTGTTCATGCGTGAACTTAAGAAAATGCAAATTTCGGATCCCCAGGTTACATTTCGAAAATAATAATTTCTATAATCCGAATAGGGTTCGGTAGATAATTGCAATACAACGACGCACGGCATGATTTTCGCTTACTTGCACAAAAACACGATATCACGATAACGGTAAATTTTTAGCAATTCTATTGATGGCGTTGTTAATCAAAATAACTTTCTAATCCACCCTTAAGGTATTGACCACCCATTGCGGGACAGCTTGTATAAAGTAATTTTTTTTTTAACAATCAGCTTCAAACCTTTTGATTTTAGATTGATGATGGAGACCAAAAAGTTTCCCTACATTAATTTTGGAGCACTATATATTTGGAATTTTCAAACGCATTTTCAACTTTCTCAAAGACTAAAATGTAGCAAGTACAATTTTTTTTTGGAATGTTTTACACCATTTTACTCTGCGGGTAAAAAGTGCAAATATAAAACTATCGTAAATATCTCCTATTTATGACGTAATAATGTCATTAAAATTGAATTTGTTTGTTATGTTTAATCATTATTTCAAGGTAAATGGCTGCTGGAGTTAACAGTCACAGACATTTCCCCTACAAATTGACAGATGTCAGTGAATCAATTAACTGACAATATGCCACCTTGTATGGAAAATTACTGTGACTGATGACTAAAATCCATGCTCCAGTAGGAGTTAGGGTAAATCAATAAAGAGACATTTGAAAAAAGCGACACGTTATTAATTCAACTCTATTCATTGTTTCAGCTTTAAATTTAAGTGTGCTTTAATTTAAATCCTTTAATTTTAATAACGTTTCTTAATAATAAATTAAATTTTATGGCAAGACTCCTTTCAAACTAAATGTGGGCTCTGCATCACAACGCTAATGACACTATGCAAAGCTATTTTTTTTTTTTTGTGAAAATTTGAGGATCCGGATTGTCTCATGAACTTTCCAAGATTTTAGGACAATATTAAATTTGTTCATCTAAGGGTGAAAAAGGAACAATAGAGAGTTTTAGCAAGTTGTAGAAGATAGTACGACATAGTTTGACATTCCATGTAAAAATTCGCTTTCTTACCGTATACGAAACAGTATATCATAATTGTGCATTTCCGTAGGCATGGGTGTATATCACGACAAATAATTTCGCCAATTTCGACTGTTTACAGAACATCAACTATACGGAAATACAGCAATGCCTACTTGGGATATTCAAAATGATGATATACTGTTTCGTATACGGTAAGCAAGCGACTTTTTACATGGAATGTCAAACTATGTCGTACTATCTTCGACGACTTGCTAAAACTCTCTATAATATTTTAGCATTTGTTTTGACTTCGAAAAGTGTATATCTCTTCTTGTCTGCAAAAAATATCTACGTCGGAGTGTTGTTTTTCGCAGTCGTGCTGTTTTTATGGTTCGAGAAATCTTTCAAGTGGCTTTTGGGCCCCTAAATCTCTATGCGCCGTCCTTGATCTCAAGCATAATATTAAAATATTTTCAAAAAGTAGATCACCCTCTATACCCATGACTTTGCTTCGAATTTTCATTTGCATCTCCTAGTTTACTCTGTTTTCTCAAAAAGCTATTGACGAAGGATCAATACACTCAGAAAACAAATTTAGTTATCCTTATCTGCTGGTCGAAGCCTTGGATCCTATTTTTTATGCAAATTGAGATGATGAAAGGCTACTGCCAAGTAAAAAAAGGCTGCTCCTGCATTCCTCAATTGAAAGCTAAACCAGTATGTAGCGAACACGCTGACGATCAAACATCGGCCAGAGCAGGCCAGTCCAACATAAAAAGCTCATTTTTCTCGCCCGCAAGCGACTTCGAAAGACGCGGTGAACCTCAATTTTTAACAAAATGTTTCCCTAAATTTTTAGGCAAAATATAAACATTTCTGTATGACTTTGTTGACGCCTAAAGCTCTTAGTGTAAAAATAGGGTCTCTAATCTTTTTCCTGTTTCGTTAATAGTTTTGTCCGGTGGCGGCATAGCTTGTCCTTCATCCTCGTCTGCAATTTGACATTAATAAAAGGGAGAAAAGGTTCGGTGGCCGGTAAATTCTAGTACCATTTTCAGTGAATTTCGTTTGCTGAATGCAGCTAGTGAAACCGAAAAACGCGAGATATTCTTAAAAAATGCTTCCAAAATTGGTTTGAGTGCGGGGAAAACATATTTGAGAAAACCGTAAGCCAACTTTTCTAGTGGCCCTCATACATCTTTCTGCTTAGATGTTGCTTTTTGGGTACAATCACTAGAAAACTGTTAAGGTACGTGTTCGTAGAGATGACTCATGTGATAATCGCTCAGCGATCGTAATTTTGTATCCAATTCCGAGCCATACCTGCCTCTGTGCTCAGAACCGGCGATAACTGCGATCGCTGAGCGAACATCATATGAGTCGTCTCTACGAACACAAACCTTAACATGCGAAACGTACATCAGATTGCAAAATGGTGGATAAAAAGTTTTTTTTTCTTATGTTTTTTGGGTGCTGAGCACGAATCCGGCCCTTTCCACCAAAATTTTGTTGCGGAACAGGGTCAAAATCGCGGAAAACCCCTAAATTTTCGCAGTTTTTCAGTTTTTTTTCCCCCTACCTCTGAAACTATTCATTTCTGCGAAAAACTCTTGTTAGAGAGCACATGGGTACGCGTCCAAAGAAACATAATTGTTAAAAATCTGTTAAGCGGTATTACTACAATTGATAATTTAAAGGTCCATCTAGATTAGTCGCCAAATGGCTGCGTCCAAAAACTGTCATCGTGACAGAAAATGAAATAAACAAAATTTCATTTTGGTGAACTATCAATATCGGACTCTGTGCGTTTGAATTATTACAGGGCCATTCAAGAATTATTCAATTTCACACAAAAGAGCGAGCAAAAGTTGCAAAATTGTCACTTTGAATTTGACAAGCGGTTGGTTGAGTTGCCATATTGAATATCAAAACTGGACGCACACCCGAATGGCGACTAGTTTGCATGGAATGACAACAGCCATTTGGCTGCACGTGACGCCATTTGGCGACTAATTTAGATGGACCTTAAGTTTGCCATTTTTAACATAGTTCCATATTATAAAACAAGTTTTGAGATTGAACGGTTTTTAATTTATGGTCGCAAAAGTTGAATTTGTGTAAGTTTTTTTTATGTATTTTGGGGTGCTGACCCCGAATCCGTAGCTTCCCACCAACATTTTGTTGCTAAACAGAGTCAAAATCGAAAAAAACGTAAAAAAATGATAATCAATTGTAGCCATACCGCTTAACGCATTTTAAAGATTGATGTCGCGTTGGACCCGCAACCCTGTTTTCTCTAACATATTTGGACAGGTTTTTGCAGAAATAAACAATATATCGTAGTTAAAGCCATTAAACAGAAAAACTCCGAAAATTTTCTGCGATTTTGACCCTGTTCCGCAACAAAATATTGGTGGGAAGCTCCGCATTCGATCTGAGTACCTCTAAGAACATAAAAAACAAAAAATATTTCCACCACATTTTGCAATCTAAAATCGCGTAATGACGACTCTATATTTTATTTGATCGGTTTTGCTTCCAAATAATATGAGACGCTACTCCAATTACTTCCAATAGTTTGCAGAAATATGTAACGGACCAGCGATTTATTTTTCTTCGGGTAGTATACGTATGAGCCATTTTGTTCTACGAAATTTACGCACCCTTTGGTTGAGTTATAGTAATGTATGAGCTCTCAACTAAGGAAATAGTTATACGATTTTCCCAAATGACAACTAAGTTTCAGTCCAAAAAGTTACGTCCCATATGTATTTCTAGGATCTATAATGGGTCCAATATGTAGGTGCTTACTGCCAGTTTGCGTTCCATACTTATGAAAACTGCATTAAAGCCCATTCGGTGGCTCAGTGGTAGAGATGTCACTTTATATCTGAGTTGCCGGAACATGGGTTCGAATCGAATGAAATGTTTGTATTGACATCCTGTCGATCCCTTACCCTAATTTCCCTTCCTCCAAGGCTACGCTTGCATTGAAGGATTGTCCTCTAAAAAGCCTTCACATCAACATTAAAAAAAAAAACTATCTTTTTAAAATGTTTTTTCATACGAGCTTGATTTGTAAAATATCATTTTTTGATGTAAAAAAAATGATTTATTTGATTTGGAAATTTATTTTGTTGATCCAATAATTTATTTATTAGATTCCGAAGCGTATTTTGTTGATTCGGAAATTTATCTTTTTGTTTCGAAAATTAATCGATTTCACTCGGAGAATTATTTACTTGACCTGGAAATGCAACAGTTAGTTTTAGCTTTGTAGGGGAAATAAGGTACCTCTGAGCAAACTTTATCTGATTTCCACCACAATCAAGCAGTGCAGAGCGACGAACATTTTCCCGCAAGAAGAACATGTGACATGTGTGTGTGTGGAGTGACTTTCATTGTGAAAATCGTTGCGCTGTTGTATTCGTCAACTAATGTTTGTTTCATTTTTTGATGCCGTAACCTACGCCCATGATCTCCCGTACAAAGTGTTTAACTTATTTAATTAATAGATTTATCCTCGCTATTTGCTTTCTTTCTATACAGACAATTAAAAATATTCATTTTCGTTATATATACTTATTTAGATTTCAGGGAACACTCTTCTACTGAAGACTGTGAATCGACGACATGAAGGCAATTATACCTGTGAAGGATCGTTTAAGGACAACTCAAGATCATCGTCAGGATATTTTACCGTAAATTTCCCACCGCAAATCAATGGACCAACTTATGAAGGTTCTACATACTTCTATTCTTTATCTTCAGTATTTCTTTACAACTCATTTAATCCCTTTCAATTCAGAGCATATGGTCGAATTCGATGACAAAATCAATTTAGAATGTTCAGCTGACGGCAATCCAATGCCTAATATTAGTTGGATTCGCGTAGATGGAGCACCGTCAAATGCAACCATTGAGAAGTTCTCTCCGGCTGATTATGGTTTACACATATGCGAGGTATCAAACGGAATTGGAAGTGTTCAGAAAAGGGTTAATCTTACGACAAAATGTAAGTATCGAAAACACAGTTAGTTCTAATCTGTCATCGGCACAATTTCTGTCCCGCCAACAAAGTATACTCTAATAGCATTAGCACTTCAAATTGAATAAAATAAAGTACAAAGGACAAGGCTAGTTTTTGTTGTTCTAGAATCAGCAGAGAAACTAATTTGTTCCTTGATTGGAGGTAGTTATCTCTCTCTGTACCGTCACCCCTTGTGGGGCATAGTGCGTTCACTGGTGTCGTTTTTAGGCTACTTCGAGTCAACGTTACATTGCAGAGGAGTGTATATAATATTGCAAGCACTATATAGAGAGAGGTAGTCATGCGGGTTCCATATTACTGGGGGCGCCGAAGATATAGATTTTCTATCCGGTATGTTTTCTGCCATTCAAGTATCATAGATGAACTGCAAATTTTAATGTCTCTCATAATTGTTTCAAAAAAAAAAGTCAGATACCCGACGGGATATTAAGTATCCTTTTTAGAACCTCTCCGTTCAAATTTTTTTTAGTAAAATGTTTAGACTCTGTAACTTACTTAAAATAAACTATAAATATTAAATTTAACCTAATTTCATATTTTCTTTTGCATGCAGATGGACTTAGTCCCAAAATATTTATAAAAACAAAACAACTTTACGTTGACGAGGACCAAATGGTATCGCTAAGTTGCCAAGTCATTGCACCGAATCCAGTAGACGTGAAATGGTTTTTTAGAAATGATGAAACAATACGTGATAGCCGTTATCATAAGATCAAAAGGCAAATACTTCCAAAATCAATTTATATTTTAGGCATACGAAAAACAAAAAAAAACTTATCTTCCAGTGACAAGGACAATACCTTGCTTATTCTTCGCAAAGCACAACTCGAAGATGCCGGTACATATTCATGTCATGCTGAAAATTCATTCGGCTCTGATAAGGAGAGTGTCAATTTAAATGGTTCGGACAAAAATTATCTTACTCACTCAGTAAGTCTATGGTTAAATTAAATTTCTTATTCTATTTACAGTTAGGCCAATTCCACTTCGGGTCGAAATAACGAAGCGACCCGTACGGGTTATAGAAAATGACGAAAATGTCACACTTGAATGCTCGGTATTACCACCTAAACGACGAATAAATATCAAATGGATGCTGAATGAAAGAATATTGCACAATTCAGAGGAGTTTCTGGTAAGAATTAACTTTGGTAGACGCGGGCGTGACTGATTAAATTTGATCATTACCTTCCGCCTTGTATAAGGCAACCGATATGTTCCTTTAGGCCATAGTTGATACAAGGAATGTCGCCACATTCAAAAAATATGTAAATAGGGCTCGGAATTGGACGTTAAACTACGATCGCTGAGCGATCATCCCATGAGTTGTCTCTACGAACACAAACCTTAATACATGCGATTGCAAAATGTGGTGGAAAATTTTTTTGTTGTGTCTTATATTTTTTGGGGTGCTCGAATCCATCAAAATTTCGTTGCGAATCAGGCTTAAAATCGCAAAAAAAGTCAAAAAAGATGATACCAATTGTGGCTATACCGCTTAACGCATTTTGAAGATTTATGTCGCGTTAGACCCGCAATCATGTTTTCTAAAACATGTTCATGGACAGGTTGTCGCAGAAATGTACAGTTTCAGAATTATAAGCCAAAACACGGAAAAAACACAGATTTTTCGCGATGTGTGCCTTGTTGCGCAAAGACATTTAGGTTGGAAGCTCCGGATTCGAAGTCAGCTCCCCAAAAAACATAAGAAACATAAAAAATTTCCACCACAATTTGCAATCTAAAATCGCAATGACTACACAATAAACAAAAATAAATTATTTCAGTCTGTGGGTATCCAAGATATTTATACTGCGATATTCTCTTCTAAACTTTCATGACAATCTTTGTAAGCAATCGATCTAATCATTTTTTTGATATTTACCAGGATAAGCAAATATGTATCATACTGAGTTATACATTCTCGCAGTGGCGCAACCAGGATCGTGTCCTGGAGGGGGCTAAGATAATTAATAAATTAAAGAGGTGGAGCGGGGTATTGAAACAAGTGACCCACCACAATTATAGGCAGAGCAGAATTTGTGAATGACACAAACAAAAACTGGACAAAAGATCGGCTAATATAATTCTAATAGCTCCAGGGAATATAAGGTTCTTTTCAGATGAAATAGACAGTGAGATCCCTGTCAGGACTGTATCTCGCAAACAGCCAATTGATTCCCTGTATTTGAATTACTGCGTTATGTTACGATAAAAGCCCTATCAATACCATGTGTGTGTTCAGTTAATTTTTTTTTAAGATTTGAGCAAAGACTCGGCTTGGCATATTTTCACAAAATTTATGTATGTAATTTGAAACGCCATTTTCGAAGCGTAAAATCTTTCACAATTTCAATTGCAATGGAAAATTCAAATTTTATTGGATATGCCTCACACATCATTTAAAAGTGAAATACATATTTAGAGCTCGGTAAACATTTATTATCGAAGCTGGCCTTTTTGTTGCTAAAGTCACCTCAAACCTGTGCGTTTGTCTTCTTTTTTTCCACAAAGATATTTCTCAAATTCTGGTAAGGATGTCAAAACTTGAACAGCTCAACAAAACCGGCTATTCGCCCCACGAACACGATTCATGTTTTTATGAAAACTGCAACAAGATTAATTTCCTCATTTCTGGGCTTGGGAGAAGATTCAGCACTCTTAGCCCTTCCCGTGGTTGCACGACTACCGAACTTCTTTGATATATGTGACATGCATATCCCCGCGTATGAGGATTACCATTTATACATTCATTCTTATACAGGCTGGGCAGCTTCAAATTTATGAAAGGATACACCTGGGATGTTCCAAAAAATTCGGCGCTAAAAAAATAACAGCCATTCAAAGGTCCAAGAACAATAAAATTGCAAGGGCACAAGAGCAAAAAAAAACGGCAAAGGAGGGCCCAAGCACAAACGGTGTACATTTTCAAAAAAAAAAAAAATTGAAATTTTAGATAATAAATATTTCGCCTACATTATCATATTCATCTTTCATTTTGTATAGCGTATCTTCATCTCTTTTATGTATGCAATACTACTAAAACTGTAAAAAAAAACGCCTCGCTTCGATCGCTACCCGAAGGGGTTCGCAGCACTGATGCCTATTGTACTATCGGCTTAGTCGCAGGTGGGCAGGACTATGCCTGACGATCAAGGTGGATTGTGCTAAGAAAGGAGTTGAGGTTGCTTATTGACGTCGAAGCTATGTCGACCGTGTCCGGATAGGCCACTCCAAATTGTATCCAGCGTTGGGCCAGGACGCCGCACAGGACGTGGATTGAGGTCTCGTCATCTTCTTCACAGAATCGATAGCTGGCGTCTTGTAAGAGCCTCATTGTGCGCAGATGTGATCTCAGCCAGGAGTGGCCTGTAAGAATTCCACATATGGTACGTACTTTATTTCTGCTTACTGCAGCTCTGCCGGTCTTTTATAGGAATATGAACAGTTTGGATTGCTTGAGTCCAGGTAGTTTGTCCCAGTGCTCAGATGCCGTAAGTCCTTCCTGTTCTTTGATTAGTCCTGACTATACATGTAGAGATGCTACAAAAGGGTCCACAGAAGAGGGATGCTGCGCCTGTTCGCCCATATGACCTGGGACCCAGAAAAGTGTTAATCCTTTATCTACGCCTAGTTTGTTCAGCGCATTCAGGCAACATTGATCAGTTTCTAAGCCAGTTTTCAGACCGTTGTTTGCCAAAGGCTAGATCGAGTACTTCCCGCCTCGATCTAGTAACAAAGGTAGGTTTGCTACCTATATTGAAAATTCTGAAATTTAGGTTGAAAAATACCTCTAATAAGTACTCACCTCTTGTGCTAACATCTGTGCTTCCCCAGACCGTGTGGTGTGCATTAGCATCACTTACGACCAGTAGAATCGCCTTGCTTTTACCGCAAAAGACCGCCAGACTTTTGAGTTGTGTCGCTGGTACCTTCCCATAACCAGGGAAGTAGCCTAACACCACAACGAGCTTCGTTTTAATGTTATCGTTAAGAGTGATGCAGACTGCAGTCAGATTACTGTTGCTGAGCTCTGTAATATATATAAAGTTTATGCTGTTTCTAATTAGTATACATTCTCGAGATGCTCGAGGTCTGCTCGAACTATTATCATGTATGACTGAGGACCCGCTTACCTTGAGTCCTTGCGTACTTGCGAGGGCTCCTGAACAAGAGCTAGTCCCCGGTCTTCCCTGACGAACCTGGCCACTACCGTATCCGAGGATGTGATGCAGGTTAGCTTTCAGCGCGCCCAGGGATACGTGAGTCATTGGGTTCATCGGTGTCGTCCACGGGCTCAATGTGTCCATTTGGCTTGGTTTTATCTCCTTCCTCAGTCTCCATATGTATCACCTACGACCTACCATCTCACGAGCTGACCACGATTATGTTACTTTGACGGACCCACGACGCGAACACGTCATTTCTGTATTACTTATGCCGGCCCACACTGACGTTTGTTGACATCCCCCATCGCCTCTGTCTCTGCCAGGCGTATGTTGTCTACAACGTTTCTCTTTTGTACCGCCCGGTTTGCCAAACCTCAGACAGTGTGGTTGCGGCCTTAGACAAACTAATATATCGTGACATTGAAAACTTGTTGTTGTGTTGTGTCTATTTAAATTGCGCTGGATGTTCTTGTATGTATTACGATTTCTGAGAGAGGGGATTGGCCATCTTCGTCCTCTGTGCATTCGAAATCCTCGTCCGGTGCTGGTACAGAAACTTGATGTTCGATGGGCTTGGTCTGGACTCGTCAATGTCCGAGAGGTAGAACTCCTCTGGGACGCAACGTTGGGTGGCTTGATGGTTGCCATCCCGTGGCTGTTTGGAAGTGCTAGCCTTCCCTTTTTCCATAGTAGAACTACTCAAAGCAGTGGATGCCACCTTTTTCTGAAATAGTGCTGATTGTTTTAGTTGTTTTTGTATTTTATCGGTTTCATGCTTTGATCACACGAGTGGCTAGGGAAAATAAAGGCCGCCGAAGCAGTGCCCTGCTTTATTTCGATAAGGTTATAGCTATCCTTGGAGATAACCCGGTATCCAAGGAGCTCCGTTAGTGACGATCATTTGCGCCGCCCTGATCACCTTCCCCCGATGGGCACGGGTCACCTGACACTCGGGGACTTAGGCATATCTAACGCCATGAACATCATCAGAAACAGTATGATTACAGAACCTGAGAACATCTGGTGTATGCAGCGATTTTGGGATCTTGATTCGCCGGTTCGGTATGCACCTGAATACATACACAATTGCATATTGTCAAAAAAGAGATCTTACGACCACCGGCCCCCACAGTTTGGCCTTCACAAGAGTGAAGTTACTAGAGGCCACCGCGGAGAGGTACTGTGAGCACTTCCCGTGATGATGGCACCTACGACGTACCATCTCACGAACTGACCACGATTATGTTACTTTGACGGACCCACGACGCGAACACGTCATTTCTGTATTCCTTATGCCGGCCCACACTGTCCGGGGTTTGCCAAACCATGCGGTACAATGATCAAAGTTGTGGACAACAGGACAACACACGCCTAGCAGAGACAGAGATGATAACAAATAACGTTTGTTGACTTCCCCCATCGCCTCTGTCTCTGCCAGGCGTATGCTGTCTGCAACGTTTCTCTTTTGTACCCCGCGGTTTGGCAAACCTCAGACAGTGTGGTTACAGCCTTAGACAAACTGATATATCGTGACATTGACAACCTGTTTGATATATAAGTCCTTTACGTAGAGTGTGTCTATTCAAATTGCGCTAGATGTTCTTCAGAAGAAAGGTCTCTCTTTCTAAAGATTTTCTCATATCAAATTCAAATTACAATGTTTCGAAATCTGATAATAATGATTTCGAAGCAATGGTCAATGCTGTAATTTTTACATCTTTTTACTCTGTAAACATTCTGCTAATGATATGCTGTTAATGTTAATGCTGTTTTCAAATAGAAAAAATAGAGTAAGGCTAATTTTCGTAGTTTGTGAATCAGTGGAGTCCCAGAAGTATAAAACTAATTTTGCAAAAAAATAATTTGATCGGAAAGGTCCCAAAAAGGACATTAACCCTTCTGTCGGCACGAAGGTCTGGCCAGACCTTTGGCACTATACTTTGGTGAAAAAAATATAGAAGATGAAATCGCAGCGACTTCATATTTCATGATATCCTATATTAATATGTTTAGAAGCATTTTACAAAAATATGAAAAAATCGGTTGAAGTTTTGATTATGTTTTTGATGATTTTCAATTTATAGTGCTTTTTGATACCCAATAGGTCTGGCCAGACCTATAGTTTTTCCCCCCATTTTTCTCTTGAGGTAAAAAGGGCAAATATTAAATTCTCTTAAAATTCTCCTATTTATGATGTAATAATGTCATTAAAATTCGATTTGTTCTATAAACGATAAACATTTCTGAGATTTTTCTTTAAAAAGCCATGAAGTTCAGAAAATGGGTATGCCTAATTTCATCACGTTTTATAACATCACCTAATCAACTGAGATTTGATTCTCGGAAATTCAAACGAGTTTCCTTTCATTTTTAATAGTAAGGACTAAGTATGAGTGACTTGGGAAGGTCTTTCTAAATAGATTTGATCAAGTAATTTATGGAAAATTTAGAATAAAATGATTTTCGAGCTTGAAAATTACCTATTTTTTCCATCAACTTCCCTAAATATGCTGACTAATATCGGGGAAAAATCTACCAACAAAGCGCTAAATATTTCCCCAAAGATATTGTAATTGGAAAATGCGATCGAACCATCTACTAGATATACGCAATGCAAATAGACAAGCAAAGAAAGAAGAAAATAAGGGAAAAACGTGTTTGTACTAATACCACCCCAAAATATGTGTACTTAAAAACGCTTCCAGTATATCTACAAAAATTATTTTAATGCTTTTATTGGTTAAAAATGGCAGTAAAGAATTGGTAGATTGACTCTACCGATAAAAATTTCACTTTTTCTGAAAAATAAAAAAAAATTCTCAGTAGGTCCAGCCAGACCTATTGGGTATAGAATATGCATATTGTAGTAGGTGCCGACAGAAGGGTTAAAGGACACTAAATGAATCCTTGATCGTTGGCATGCGGGCTGTCATATGAAAGAGGACGTCACGTCCTTTTGCTGAAGAAAATTTTGATCTGGAAGGTCCCAAAAAGGACATGAATTTATCCTTGATCGGACGTGGCATTAGAAAAAAATAGATGATAAGTTACGGGAAACACGAAATTTTTCATTTAAGCCCTAATTATTGGGTTTAGGGTCCTTGATATGATGCCTTTTTTGTCCTTTTTGGGACCTTTCTGATCAAAATTTGTCTTATCAAAATGGGTTTTAGACTCCTGGCCCTCTACTGTATTGAAAACAACCAAAATTAGCATTACACTATTTTTTCTATTTGGAGGCCTGATTTGGAATATTTTCACTGGACTATCATTAAATTCTACCCATAGAAAAGCTATATATAATAGCTATTTCAATCATTCCAATTATCAAAATTGGGTTTCTTTCGATAAAGATACCAAACATAATGTGCGAGCCACAGAAATCTAACTGTGGGGTGATGGAGCTAACATAGAGGCCCCACTGTTAAAATCTAGTTTTTCAGAAATAAAATTCCTCTCCTAAATGCATTCTATCGAAGTCTGGAAACACATGTTGGACCGTCGAAATCAGAACATGGGTTCTTAGGGCTGCTCTAAAACCAGAGCCCCCTCTAGTTCAAAGCCAGGAACCAGAAAAAGCTCATTCACTTTGACAGGCAATCATGGGCAGGAAAAGATTCCAAATTTACATTGCGTTAAAGGGAAATCGGGCAGTGTCGCGACAAACTATAGGTACACGATAAATAGTGGTTCCCAGTCGATTTGCGTCGCCAAAACTTAATATTTTAGGCACCAAAAGGTCGTCAAAACAGTGAAATAACAAAATCGCGATAAATATTCAGTTTTAGTGGATTTTCGCGTGTTTCAAACCCGGACGGCACATTTTTCCCGTACATTTTGTTGTTATTTTGACGTGTTTACCAACGCAATCATGGGCCGATTTCTCCAGTTTCTCTCGCTGCTTCCCGTCTTTTTAATATAGGTGGCTTTGCCTAAGAATCTCACCACCAAAAGCAGTTACAAATCTTATATAGGAACGGACGGAATTGGAACAGAGATTAGTGTTGATCTCTTTTTGTAATAATAAATGTCGATTTTTTTTTATATTTATAGATATCAGAAAATACGCTCATAATAAAAAAGGTGAATCGTTCTCATACGGGTGAATATGCATGCATTGGCGAATTTTTAGACGATAGGCAAACTTCCCAAGTATTTCTGAATGTTGAATTTGGCCCTGAAATGATTGGACCCATAAAAGAAAGTTTGTATTGTTGCTATATTTATCTGCAAACACATTACATTGTATTTACGTTTTTCAGGACACACAATTCAGTTTGATGATCCTGTCAAGCTAAATTGTACCGCTGTCGGTAATCCCAAACCAACCATCACGTGGATTCGAGAAGATGGCTCTGAATCAAGCTCAACTATAGAAAAATTCAGTGCTAATGATTATGGAAATCACGTATGTGAAGCATCGAATGGTGTTGGTGTACCCGCCCTAAAGTCTGTGTTTCTGGATAGTAAAGCAAAGGGTAGGTAATGTATAAACTTATATGAAAGTATTGAATTGGTTGTATGTATTCCTCAATTGAATCAGCTTGTTTTTTTTTTCTTTTTTTTTTTGTATTATATTGTATTTTCTTAAACGACGTTTCGTATCGTTTTTTGATACATCCTCAGGCTTATAAAATTTTATTTTTATACTGATTTTTCCTTTTATTAATTTTTGGCGGTCTACACTGATTTTTTCTTTGTTGATTTATATAAAAATCAACAAATAAAAAATCAGTGTAGACCGCCAAAAATTAATAAAAGGAAAAATCAGTATAAAAATAAAATTATATAAACCTGAGGATATATCAAAAAACGATACGAAACGTCGTTTAAGAAAATACAATATAATACAAAGTAAAAACAAAAAGCTGTTTCAATTGAGGAATACATACAAATTCAACAATTAAGAGCAACAGTGAGGAATAAATAGACCAAACATAATTATATAAAAGTAATACTTCGGTCGTCAATAGCATCCTGATGAATAAAAATTCAAAATGACTGTCTTTGTTTTAAGGTTCACCGAAATTGATAACCTCCACGTACTATCATGAAGTGAAAGTGGGGAAAAATTTGCCATTAATATGCAGATGCGAACAGTGTGGTCCGATTAAATTCAGTTCATGGTCTCGGGATCGAAGTGAACTATCTGATGTGAGGGGTTCTTTGGATGCGCCTACGAAGAATTACAATTTTGATCTTAGTCTGATGAATGTGACTTCATCTGACTCGGGCTTGTATACATGTATAATTGCAAATGAGTATAATTTGGTACAAAAACACATGAGAGTTAATGTCACGAGTAAGCACTCTTAGGATTAGGAGTAGTTTCAAAAATTATTGATGTTTTCCTTTTCTACATATAGATCAGCCCATGATTGAGGCAATTGTGGCCAATGGAGCCGATTCGACCACAGAAGATGTTATTAAAGTTAGATATGGCAAAGATGTTATGGTTACCTGTATGGTGATGGGAAGTCCAAAGCCAAAAGTTCAATGGTATAAAGACGAACAACTTTTACCTAGCGATCCGAGCTTGTAAGTATAAACACTAATCCCTGAACACTCACTGAGGCTTAAATTTTTCTTCTACTTCTAATCAAGCATGGATAATATACTACGATTGGGAAAAGTGTCCGAAAACGATATCGGTACTTATAAATGTAGTGCCACAAATATGTTAGGGTCTATGTCGAAGGAGATCAAATTGAATGTGGTAAATTTCCCTATTAAACCTAGTACTGACATCGAGAGTGACACTTTTGTCCGCTGCGATTTTTTCAATGAAAATGTATTCTTACTGTCGTGGAATATGTGGGGAATCCTGGGGAATTCTATAAGCTACAATTCAGAAACAGTTCCATAATTTTTTTCGGCCATTTTATGTATTTTTTTTTTTTCAATTCCACGGTTATTTCATCGTGAAATATCAAATGACCGGGGAATCGAAAAATAATACATAAAATGGCCGAGGAGAATTATGGAACCGGTCTCGGATTCTAGCTTATGGAATTCCCCACCGTTTGTGACATATTCCACGACAGTAAGTATGCATTTTTATTGATAAATTCGCAGCGGGAAAAATTTCACTCTCGATATTAATTCAGCCCTTTAGTACAAAAAATTGAATACTAAAAAATTTTTTTTTCAAGATTCAACCCAATTTCTTAATGAACACCATTCTAATCACGGAAGAAGGACAAACTGTAAGCCTGCCTTGTGAAAGTCGAACATGGCTCTTCAACGATGAAAGCTTGGACGTTTCGAAATCACGCTATACTCACATTGAAAATACATTAGTGTATGTTGTACCGGCAATACATTTCCGGAGCATATATTTCAGAAAAATATAGTTGAAACATAATTTTAGGTTCAGGGCAAAGTACGAGGACAGTGGAATTTATCAGTGCCTGAGGCTGGATGTTTCGGCAGCGGCACCTGTTGAAACCGTCCTAATGGTTCAAGGTATGTTTAACGGGATAATGGTAAAATAAAAACCTTTTGATTTTCAGCGCCTCCAATAATATTTCCAAACGGGGATGAGACCATACGGGTACGGGAAGGGCGCGAGGCTATATTAAAATGTAACAGCCAGGGAAATCCGTTGGTACCTATTAAAAATATATTGAATTTTGAACTTCATAAAATAAGCCTTAAATCCGTAGCCTGAAATCAAGTGGATTTTCAAGCAGAAAGTCTTACAAAGCAGTCACAGGTATGAACTCTTAGATGGAGGCGATTTACGAATACGAAATGTTACACAGAAAGTAGCGGGACAATTTACGTGTCTAGCGACAAATAAAATTGGACAAGCAGAGAAAGCTGTAAATGTAATAGTGATGGGTATGTGCTACATAACACATATGTAACGTTTTTGATAATATTTTTCGTGATAATTTTGTGTTACTAGTTCCTCCAAAAATTACTTCGGAATTCTACGAAACAAAGCAAGTCAATCCATTGGACTTGAGCTTTCCGTTAACATGTAGCGCAATTGGAAGGCCTGAGCCTTTAGTAAGTTGGTATCGAGACAAAAAAATCCATATAGCAGGTATGTTTCAAGTTCTAAAGTGATAATGCTTAGCACAGTTAAAAAAATACAAAAAATCCCATCGATAGTTTTTCTTTGTCGGATTTGCGGTTTTTTAGGTTTTTTTCGATTTTTTTTTTTGCCAAAAACGATTATAAAACTTATTTGTGTCCGTCCGTAACTCGCTCAGTCGGTACAAATCAAAGGGCTCGACGAGCGCATTTCATATCAGTTATTTTTTTCTGATTTCGAGTAGCGGTATGTACGTAGTTATGGGTCTTTTATGTTAATTTTACGGTACCCCCTTCGTCTTTCTAAACTGCTATGGGCAATGACGGATTTATACTGTATGACGCCCCTGGGCAGTTGTTAAACAGTCGCCCAGTGGCGTAGCGCGTAGATAGATAGTTTTGAGAGTTCTTCATATTAAATTCTATTATATTGCAAACAACTAAGGAACGTGAAGATTTATTGCTTTGTTCTTTTATCCATGATAAAACCGTCATTCATCCAATTTAAACTTTACGAGAATAGTGTTGATAAACTCAAACAATTTCTCAATTTAAAGGCTTCCAGAAAATAAATGCTAGAGCCTTAAAATTTTCGGTAAATATGAAAAAACGGCGCTCTACAAAATCGGTCTATTGGTTCCCGAATTATTGAGTGCGATAATCTCGTATAGACAACCAATCGTAGACCCCAAAATATGACAGGTTTCGGAGCTTGGGGTGTTCAGAAAATGTGTAAACCCCTGCTCCCCCCTCCCACCAAACTTTAAAATTTTTCGGCGGTTGTGCCTTCCGAATCGTGATGCAAAAGTTTTGAAATTTTCAGCAAATATCCTAAGAAGGCTGTCTGTAATTGCGCCAAATTTCAGAAAGATCCGCCTATTATCGATTGCCAAAAGTGCGATTGTATCGAAAACAACGCATAGTAGACATACAAAGCTTACACTTTGGAACGGCTGTAACTTCCGAACCGTGATAGGTACAGCCCACTGTGGGTAAAGCTTAATCGGTGTTTACAACGGCTTCCCTTCGAGTTTAAAATACAACTCAAAACCAACCTTTACATTTTCAAGTCATGCTTTGCCCACTCTTTACTTTTTAATGGTAACTGCTCGAAGCAACAATGGAATAAATTATAATGTTAAAAATAAGGAAAACAATTGAAGTTTTGGAAATATGCCGCCTCTTAAAATTTGCGTATATTCTCCTTCCTTTCATGAATTGTATTTTCGTAAATAGAATTGAGAAAGAATAGTAGCCAATATTCTAAGAAACGTGTGGTGAGCCTTGGGAAAGCAAGGTTCTGTTGATACCATCCATATCATCCATAAAATAGACCTTAACTTCTCAATGTTCTCATTGGCAAAACATTATCAGCATGTGAAGTACGTGTGTTTTAACACGCAATGCTTTTACAAGCAAAGGTGCAGCGTAGCCAGGATCTCGTTTAGAAGGGTCAAACCCAAAGTTTTTTCAACACCATCAGCCCCGATTTTGTTAGGGGTAGGTACAGTGCGTACTCGATAATCCGGACTAATGAAAACCGAGGTCGATCCGGACTACAGAGGAGTTCGGACTAATAGAAGCCTTTAATTTGCTCTAAATTTCGAGGAAATGGACGAATTTAATCAAATTGTTCGAAGAATCTGTTTTCTATTTTCGAAGTATTTCACTCTGTTATTCTAGATTTTGTTTTTTCAAAGAACAAAGAAAAATTTTGTTTTTATTTCGAACGATAATATCACTGTTATTATGAGAAAAAAGTCAGATTCGGATTAGAGAAGCTCTTAAAATTCGGACTACAGAGTGTGCAATGCAATCTTTGAGGTGATCCGGATTACTGGAAATTCGAGGTTTCGAGGTACAGAGTATTTCACTCTGTTATTCTAGATTTTGTTTTTTCAAAGAACAAAGAAAAATTTTGTTTTTATTTCGAACGATAATATCACTGTTATTATGAGAAAAAAGTCAGATTCGGATTAGAGAAGCTCTTAAAATTCGGACTACAGAGTGTGCAATGCAATCTTTGAGGTGATCCGGATTACTGGAAATTCGAGGTTTCGAGGCTTCGGATTATCGAGTACGCACTGTATGTAATTTCAGTCTGCGACAAAAACTTATATTCCCCGTCAGTTTAACTTGGCAATCCCGCAGTTTTTAAAACAATGTTTTATGAAAAGACAATATAATGACCCTTGTTCCAATTCGTTCACGATTTCCACTTTTTAGACAGTCAATACTCAGTGATTTTCTCTCTAACTATCCGAGACCCTGAGACAGAAATCATGTGCATAGTTGTTTATTTGAAGTACGTAATTACCCCTCCTTGCACATACTTACCTCTGATATCTCATTCCCATGTCATTTAGTGGACATATTGTGGAAAAAAAGCTTTATCTGGAAACTCTTGCAAAGTCCTTTAGTTTGAAACCATTTCCAAGGTTGATACGCAAATCGGACATAGTACAGTGATTTTTCCATCGTTTTGTGAAAAATTAAAATCTTTCCAAGGATGTTACTTCTGAACCTTGGCAGTGTTCCCGAGTTACCGAAAATGACCGATTGCCAAACATAAAAGTGCGATTATCTCAATAAATATGGATCGTAAAAGAGTCCAACTTTACACCTTAAATCGCATATTTTGACGGTTGTAAAATGTGGACAGTGCGGTGCTTCACAAGTCTGTGGACAATTTTCGATTGGAAAAGACAAAAGTGCGATTTGTGCAACTGTAACTGTCGAACGCGGATAGGTAGGGCCCAAAAATATGGATAGGAAATGTGATCGCCAAGTAGCTCTAGGAGTTCAATTAATTTCAGAACGATCGATAAAAGGGTTCTCAAATTATCCAAAATGAATATTTGCCATATGAAAGTGCGACTATCTTGCATGAAACACCGCTTACCGAGGACCTTATTATGTAGGGATTTAGGTTTCTTTGTGTGGCATTGGGAATGATGTACATTTACTAATGCTGTACGACAGGTCAAAATGCTGTACTGTACAGCAAAATGCTGTACGTCTGATCACCTTAGTTTAAATTCTTAAAAAGTTCACCCAGATGTGGGAACCACTTTTTGATTGAATTTTCTTAGTGTATGCGCATTCCATATTTCATGAATTTGGTTTAACGCGAAACGAATAGAACGTGGGATGTTTCATCATATACACATAAATGTATACTTGTTTCAGTCTCATTTGCGTAGAATAAAATATTAGAGACACTTCAGGAAAATGCAGAAAATTACTCAAGCTTCAAATAGATTGGACGCGTCAGCATCAGCATCGGTATCAGCAGAAACATTTCAATTTAGAACACCAGAAGCATTTTTTCTGCTGCTGCTGTCAATGTAAGTCATCAAAGGCAAATGCGTGTGTTCTAGTTCTAAATTGAAATGTTTCTGCTGATGCCGATGCTGATGCTGACGCGTCAAATGTATTTCAAGCATCAGACATTTAAACCAATCAAGTTAATGAAAAGGTTAATAAACCATATATTAATGGTTTAGGATGGTTTTCGAACATTAAAACCAAATTTTCCACCTTAAGGACCATTGTCGGATTTACGTATTTGCCACCCCAACTAACAAACTCTTGAGAAGTGGAATAAGCTCTTATAAGACTCTAGTAAGGCTCTTACGACTCTTATAATGTAGCTCTAGTAGCAAGATTTAAATAAACTCTTTAAATACATTTATTAGAAGATTATTACTCTTGAAGAATCGTATTCTTGTTACAAGCTCATATTTTGTTGCCATGGACTCTCATAGAGGCTTTTTATTGAGAGTTTAACTCTTCAGGACTTAAACTCTTATAAAAATATGTGGTGATACTTGTGTTGCCTCCAAAGGTGGCAAGCATCACCACATAGTGAGCGACAGGTTCCGGCAAAACTACAGATTGAGCTTCACTTAATCATATTATATCTTATAAAAATGTCCTTACAAGAGGTTTTTTCTTATGACTCTTATAACGAGAGCTTTATACATGCTTTAGTCTTTAAAATCTTACTATAATACTTAAGGTGTTTAAGGTTTACTTAAACACCTATAAGAAGAGTGTTGTGAGTGCACGATTAATTTCATAGAAGCTAAGCAATCTGTCACTTTTTAATCACACAAGAAATTTAACACAGCGTAACCGATCCAGATTATATATCTTGACTTATCGTTCCATTCTATACACCTACTGCGGTGCATGTCGGTAGTATTTTGTGCATGGCTACATACCAGCTCTATGGGAACTACGCGGAACTTTGTATGTTGGAGGAGAAGAGCCATTGCGGGAGAAATATCGAGTTATTCAATTTCGGAAATGTCACATTAGAATATTTGCATTGAGACCTCTAAGCGTCTATTGCTCAGTAGGTAGAGTTGCTGACCTTGTGGGTGGCAGAAGGTCGGAGGTTTAAGTTGTTGTCGAAATAATAACACACGTCAATAGAAGTTCTCGTAAGATCGTATATGTATTTACATTTGATAAACAAAGACAGCGTATGTTTCCATATCACATTCACTTTTTCTTGCTTCACTATAATGAGAGCTTATGTCTCATAACAAGAATGTAGAACACTTTAATAAGACTCTTACAAGAGTAAAGACTTACTCTGATAAGAAGTCTTAAAATCTATTTATAATTCTGTATTTCTTATAAAGAGAGTTGAATTTTAGCTATAAGATCAATTTAACTCTTGTAAAGTGGTTCATTTATTACTTATAAGACTCTTATAAGATTCTTATAGTACTCTTCAAGAGTTAAATTTCATGAGTTGATGTCTTGATGTTGTCTCTTATAAGAGTCTTGTAGACTGTTATAAGAGCAAAATTATTAGTAGGGACGGTAGGCTCCATTCATATATTTTTCCGCCCCTACTGAACTCTACAAGTATTGCTGAAGGAATGCATACTTGAGTTACGGAGTTTTCATAGTTTTCCTTTAAATCAAGTTTTGCAGAAAAGGGGCCAACCATTATAATCTGTGCCAATAATCAGGGCGCATTTCTTGAGTTTATCTTCAGTAATTATCATTTTCAATTTACCCTTTGAACTTTTAAAAATATGTGTAAGCTTTGAACTTTCCATACTTTCACTGGTTCCCAAGCGTTCTTAAAAATGCAATAATTTCATGGTTGAAGTGTTTGTTTCGTACAGGTTTTTCTTTCCTATTGAAGGTTTCAGAAAACAAACGACAAACATTTTCTGTAGATATTAGAATACACGTACGACTAGTTGCACAGCTTCTTTGAGTAATAACGTTATCAATGGGTGAGGTTATAAAACACAACGTTCGCGTAACGTGTCGCGTTTTCTGAAACGTTTCCTATTGTGTTCTGTAAACGCATAGATCCGGATCAGACTTGGTGTTACCATCGCCATCTCTCGGAAAGTGACAAATGTGACAATTGACACATCACAGCTGATACGTTTTGCTCGAAAATTAAAATTTCCAGTTTTAAACGAGATGCAAATACATTTTATTTTGATTATAAATAGTTTAATAAATAAATGAGGGCGGAAATGCACGGTTCGACGGCAGATTGTAAATTTCTGTCAATCAATCAAGCTATGCATCGCAAGGGGGCGCTTAGGGGATCTGTTTGTAGGGAGAAGTTTCTGATCCGTAACGGCCGGTTGATTTGAAACGTTGCGCGAAACGTTGCGCGAACGTTGTGTTTTATAACCTCACCCAATGAAACTGGTATAACTCTCAAAGACTTCAGTATAAGTTTTTCTCTAGAGAAATTTCAAAATGGAATATTTGAAAAGAAAATGTTGGGCAATGATTTCATAATGATAATTTGAACAGGAAAATCGACGAAGTTGCTTTAGTGCGTTGGCTATCAAAAGACACGTTAAAATGATTAAATATAAAAATTTCACAATAACGTTCTTTAAACGAAAAAATATGGTTATTGAATGAATGAAACCTACTGCTACCAGTTATACTACAAGTTCGTAGATTATAAGAATTCGCACTATGTAATTCTATAATCGAATTGTTTTATCGTAAGTAAACCAGTTCTATTTCCTTAAAAACTTTTTTTACAGAACGAAAATCAGAAAATTTCTTGAATATTGGACCACATCTACTGTCCGGAAACTATACATGCGTTGCAAAAAATTTGGAAGGATCCGAAAGCCGATCAGTTATTGTTAAATCCAAAGGTATGCACTTTTCGAAAACACGACATAGCATACCATTCAAATTTATCAAATTTCAATTCCAAACAATTTTTCTAGGACCTCCCATTCTGAGTGAAAATCATCATCAAACCAAACACCATTTATATGAAGGAAGTGGATTGAATTTATTGTGTCCATTTAGTGATGCCCGAGATGTGTTTTGGTATAAAGATGGTGCTGAATTAACCGGTGCAAGATCTGGCCCCATGGAACTTCTAACAATTCCGGTGGCTGAAAGAGCAGATGCAGGATCATATTCGTGTGTGGCCAGCAATAATTATGGCGAATCTTCTTTTAAACACAATGTTCACATATTTCCTTCGGAAATTCCATATCCAGACGAAATCTCCTACGATGAATACACCAATATCGCGGGAAATGATGTTACCATAAGATGTACATCAGCTGGTGGCGATATATCGTATCGGGTAACATGTGCAGCTACTAATATTTGACAAATGCGATCTAATTGCTATGTTTTAGACTAAATGGATAAGGAATAATCGTGTAATATCAAACGAAACCCAACTTCACCTAAGGAATCTAACACTCAATGACACGGGCATATATGAATGCAAAGACGTGAATGAAATAGGATACATCAGCACCTCGGCGTATTTGATTGTTGAAAGTAAGTTTTCGAGCTACAGTCCGAATGCAAAGTATAGAATGATTGTGTCTTTTAAGGTCCTCCAGAAGTTCAAATGGCCAAAGAGAATTGGGTATCAGTCAATGAAGGAGATAGTCTTGAACTGGAATGTATTATTACCGGAATTCCTGTTCCAGAAATTGCATGGCAGAAGGATGATGAGTATTTATGAACGAACCGAGAAACGAACATTAAACTTAACGAGTTTTATTTTACAGAATTCTTAACAGTTCAATGACCAGTACAATTCTTTCAGTAAGTAGGGTACGCGCTTCTGATGCCGGACTGTACAAGTGTCTTGGTTCGAACAAACTAGGTACGGAGGAAATAACTCATCATGTCGATGTCCTTCGAGCACCCGAACTTATTGTGCGAAATAATAATATAATGGTTGCCCAAACGCATAAGGCAACATTTGCCTGTGAAGCACGAGGCAACCCTCTACCAGTTATTGTCTTATCGTATCAAGGGAAAAAAATATTCGGTACAGAACACATTCCCATTGTGAATCAATCCAGTGGAACCTTTTTTCTGAATGGGAATGGAGAGATTATCGACACTTCAGAACCTACTGGTGACCTCTCTGGCAAAGTTATGTACAATAGGGATGGCATTATTTTCCGTGTTACACTAAAAGGTGAAAGTCATAGCTCTGGGCGCTACACGTGCAATGCCATTAGCGTATTAGGTACAAGGGAAGCCGAAATTAACGTGATAATTGCGGGTAAGAAACCGGTAAAATATTTGTTGCTATGACGAATTTGTACGTGAATTTTACACTTCCAGATGATATAGCAACATCCGAAGACCTAAAACGGTCAAGGCATTCTGTTTTGGTTGGTCTTCCGCTTTATCTGAAATGTCCATGGTCCAAAGATGAGATAACAGCATTGGAATGGTTTAAGGTATGTAATTTACATTTAAGAAATGTCAGCATTCATTTGAAAAAATATTTCATTATTTCCATAGAACGGAGTTCTTCTTACTGACAACCTCTCACACGATCGTGGTATACTATCAATTCCTGTAAGCACTCTAACGACAGCTGGAGACTATACATGTGTGGCTAACACAGTTGTTGGTATCTCAACAAAGGAGTTTCTTGTTGAAATTCGAGGTAAATCAATCCATTGGGTCTGCCTGTAAAGAGAACAAGTTGTTCCCAAAAAGACCGGCTTTCCCAGGAAATATAGAGTGAAGAGCAAGGGAACGAAAAATTACATTTTCATATGGAAATCGATTTTTAAACATCAATTTTGCTCTCCCTGCATACAGGCCCATTTTAATTTTTGTGAGAAACTAGGAGATTTGCTTTTATTGTAGGCACATCGTACTACGATGTTGATACAACAACAAAAGTTGTTACTCTGACGTGTCCTGCACCTAAGGATATTTCCGATAATGTTATTTGGGACGAGTTAATAGTTGAAGATCACAACATCACGAATACTGACATCGAGTCTACCCCGGACTTGGTATATTAGGATCCTCCCTGTTTGGCATCATTCAATTAACTATTTTTTTTACAAATTCTAGACAATCAACGATAACCATGCGTTGACTATTTACTCGTGTTTCCATGAAAACTCGGGATCAAGGACTAAAAAACTCGAAGTACAAGTGCATTTGGCATCAATTGTTGGCTATTCGGAGTCAATTCGCACGGTCAATATTGGGGATGATGTGAAAATGCATTGTCCTATTGCCGGTGAAGGATCCAGATCTTATATTGATTGGCTAAAAGTACATTTCTACTAATCTAGGACAAAAGCTGTTTTAAAATTTAAGTTTGTGTATTTTTAATAGGATGGCAGACGCATTATGCGATCCCCCAAAATGAAGTTCTCTAGGGATATGAAAATGCTGAATTTACGTTCTGTTTCCGAGGAAGATGAAGGCATCTACAAGTGTCGCGAAGTTCCTGGTGACATCGTTCGAGGCATTGTACTTCAAACGGAGAAAAGTAAGTGCGAGTAGGTTTATGAACTGAAAGGTTTTTCTACAAATTGAAATTCTACCAATATTTTTTAGGTATGCCAGAATGGTCCGATTGGGGATCATGGACGCCGTGCAGTAAGAGCTGCAACACTGGTACGCGGACAAGAGAACGTCAGTGTATTTCACGCGATGGTGAGCCCGTTAGACGAACGCATTGTTCAGGAAAAGAAACGGAAGTGCAAATATGTAATGACTTCCCGTGTCCGGTAAGTGAAACGACCAGTTCGAAAAAAGTGTTCTAATTAGGAGTTCTTTTTAGACAAACGGTAATTGGAGTGATTGGTCCGACTGGACAAGATGTTCCGTATCTTGTGGTCTGGGGTCGAAAATGCGTACTCGACAGTGCAATAATCCTGCTCCAACTTACGGAGGCAAAGTATGTTTCGGTGGAAGAACGGAGTATCAATCTTGCCTCGTACGAGAGTGCTAATATTCGTTAACATATCTGTGTTGTGTAGGTACAGATAATGCAATTGGCTTTTTGTCTGTGATTTTTATGTAAATAAAGAATGTAATGAGATATTGATAACGGCTTAATTAAAAGATGCAACGACGACAGCAGTACATATACGGTTGTATTGCTGAAACAGCAGAAGCATTATTATCGGACGAATATTAAATATTTGCGTGTAGGGACAAAGTAGCCCGCAATGCGAGTTTTTTGGCGAGCTGCCAATTAGCAGCGCATGTAGATGCAGCTTATGGCCGCAGCAGGAAAATGGCTACATCAAAATTCTCATTGTGGAAATTTTCCTAAGTTTTATTATCACAATAGCACTATGTCCGTTTAAATTAATATTAGGTCATTCAGGATTTTCCTACAGAATTCATCCTCTCCCTGAATATCAGAATATTTTAACACCCGAAAAAATTCACAATGAGCAAAATTATAAAGGTTTGTTTTTCGTATATTTCTTTTTGTATTCCTTGAACGAATTGCCAGATTTCAGTCAACTGATTCCAGCGGATTGTTGAAATAAGTGAAAAATTCACAAAGAATAATTATTAAAAACAGTTCTTTTTCAAATAATTTTTTTTATATTTCCTGAACAAAATTTCTGATTAAAATCTAAATTTCCACTACCGGATTGGGCTCCACTTAGAATACCGGAATACGTATTGAAACATTTACAAAATCCAAAATGAACAAATTGATGAGGACAGTTCTCTTTCACATAATTTCCAGTTATCTCCTGGGCAAATTAGCCGATGCCGGTAAATCTACCAAGTCGCATTGCTCTTTATTCCAAAAAAAAACAGAATAATAAAATTTATAATGGGAAAAATTTTCAACGCTTGTGAAACCATAAAAAAATCCTTTTATTTATATGAGTCTATTTATTTTTATGATAGCGACAAACAAATTCACCAGAATTCAACCCTGTGGTGCAACTAGGATCTTCTCCTGGAGGGGGGCTAAGTCTATTATTGAACATTTGTCATGTCACAATCAGGATTGTGACGGATTTTCAAGACCCAGTCCAGTACCTTACACCGTGATAGCGAATTGGTTTCTAGCCAGTTTGATCAACCGGCTAGTATGACCCCCTGAAACCACCTGACAATGCAAATCGCCTAAAATGGTGAATATTTCGGGGGTTATACTAGCCGGTTGATCAAACTGGCTAGTATGACAACTTACCCCACTTCTATTAACAAAATAGTTGGAGAGTGGTACTAAACTTAGTTAAAACTAGTTAGTACAGCCTTTATATGTCGTTAAAGACTAAAGTATTTTATTATGCTTTCGCCATATACACGATCATTAGGTCTGCCGTGCTGAGGCCACATATTTTTTGAATGCCAAGATTGCTGTATTGAATTTAATAATTAAGAACGAACATTCTTCAAATTAAGGATTTAAGTTAGAGGACACTTAAATTTAAAGCTGAAACAAGGAATAGAATGTGAATTAATCACCCAGCAAAAAACGTGTATTAAGTTTTTACTTTACTTCTAGTAAACATAAAATTTCTTTAAACGTATGAAGTTTGAATATAATTAACCCTGGAAGGTCATGCTTATTTTTAGTACGGAAAGGTCATGCTTCGTCGAATCGACGACGCTCAACTTTGAGGCCTCATACAAATTACCCTTTCGCAAAATATTAAGAAAATTTGACTGATTTTCTATCCTTAGTTTATTTAGAATGGAAAAACATCGATTTTGAGTAATTTTGTAAGGAAATTGATTTACAAATCCAATTTTCTCAATTTAATATAACTTGGCCGAAAATATAAAACATTAAATTTAAAAATTAAAATAAATAAAAACTAAACGTTGATATAATTTAAAAATGTGCTCGAATCAAAAAATATATATTCTTAACTTAATAGAAAGTTGAGTTAAATGAACTAGAAGCTCTTTTATGTACAAGAGGCACAGGGATCCATTTTGGGGTCCCTACACGGGTTTTCTTTGTTGCGAACCACGGTTCAGTGTCGAGCCGTCGTCACTGCAACAAAAAAAAAATAACCGAACGTTTCTGACCCGGTGGCATATTGGCCCGGCGAGGCCAGCGAATGTCGCGGGTTGTTTGGGCCAGAGCGTTGCGGTCCTTGCCAAGCCACCATTTTGAAAGGGGACAAACTAAAAGGATGGGACTTGGGGAAGGATTGTGCCCATCCTTCGGGGCACGGAAGAACTCACTCAACAAGAATATAAGAGAAAGAGTCAGTTAAGAGATTATAAATTATATTGAATAAAATGGTTAAGCAACAAAAGAAATTGATAGGGGTTAAAAAAAAATTAAACTACGAATCTAAATCATTCTAACGGAAAAAATAGGTAATTCAAGAAATTCAAAGAAGAAAAAAAAACGTTAAAAATAGTGGCAAATTACATTGACTAAAAAACCGATAATCCATAATGAAAAGACATAAATTAGGAATATAAAGGAAATGAAAAGAGAAAAAAAAATACAGAAAAATAAAGAATATAAAAAAACTTACTTGAAATCCGCCTTGCACGATCGATCGCTGCAGCATCATTCTCCCATAGAAAAATAACAGTAATTGAATAAGAAAAAAATAAATTGAAAAAAATTAAACCCCTTTTCTTCAAATTAAAAAAAAAAAAAAAAAACAATAATTCACATTCCGCAAACGAATATCGACAAAGCCACCATCGGGTTGCAGTTTCAATGTCATCTTCCATGCTTCTTCTCTCTGCTATTCAGGCACCATACAAATTCATCAAAAGCAATGATACTTCTTCACTTCACTTCGGGGTTGCACTCTCTTACAACCAATTCTTTTAAAATATTTGCATATAACGTATGTGGGACGGCGTTTTGGCTTTATGGTTCATGCAATACAGTGGGTCACATTAACACAATATCTCTTCACAAATTGGTTCAAAGAGGGTGGGTAAAACTTTTATTGTGCGTATAATGAAGTTCTATTTACTTCCGCACTCACAAACACAAGGTTCCACTAAAATTGTTGACAAAATTGCACAATTAACCTTCGATGATGCGACCCACACGCACTCAAACTGAACAAATTTCATCAAAAAACTTATAACTTCGTGCACTCCACAATTATTTAGCTGTCTAAACCAACAAATTTCGCCAAAGCCCACAAAAATCGCCAAACCCCACAAAAATCGCCAAACTCCGCGAAAAACGCCGCGGCGTCGCCAGGGACAACGTCCCGGCCGTATGCTCTTTTACCGACTGCCTTCAATCCCGTTTCATTTTCATTTTCGTGGCTGCAACGCAACGCAAAGTTCATCAAACTCTGAAATAACGGCTGCACTGCAGTCACGAAGAGAAAAAAAATCATTGGCCGGCAATTCATATTGAATATGAATATATCGTACCGATCGTCCGTTATCACGACATCGCATTGTAGATGCGCATCATCTATCGTCACTGTTACTTGACACAAATCATACCATCAGCAGCATATACTTGAGATGAGACTAGAGCCCATACACTGCTGTTGGTATAACTTGCATGGCGTGTGCCATAGTGACGACGGATAATGTGTTGCCTGTGGTTCGCGACATCTTTCACTTCGCCTACTCCAGTTTTTGGAGTACATTTGAGAATTATTAACAATAAATTTAGGAATTTCTTCTCCCCGAGTACCCTTGATTAATTCTAATTCTATGTATGATGTCAGGTTTTGAAATGGAGGGCCTTGGTGGCGATTTTTATGAGTTCGAAAGGCAATCTTTCAAACATGAGGAACAATTTTGAGCCATTTTCCTGATTTGTCCTAGTAAATATTTTTTCCATAATTTTTGAACAAATTGGTCCCACATTTCAAAAAGAAACATATTTGCTATGACCTAATTGTATGGACACAGATTTATCGTCGAATCGACAACCAGCCATAATAAATACTGGAGTTCTAAAAGTTACACAAAGTTCATCCATCGTCGTTTCGACGACGCCAATTTCCAAAAATCCAACTTGTCCTGCTTACTTCGACTAGCTGCAAGTACATCGGCACCGTAAGTGCTGTACGAAAAACCAGCTCAAAATAATGAAAATTGTCAAGAAAAACGGGATAAATCTGATGATGCGTAGTCGATTCGACGAAGGATGACCTTCCAGGGTTAATTAAAAATATCGGCGTACAGAGGGCTGCGCCCGCAATACGAGGGTTTTTTAGATTTTGGATACATACACAGTGAATAATTTTGCACGTATATTTTATAGGTAATAAATAAGAATTATGCACAATATTAATGAAATGCTGCTTGTAAATCTATTTTATAATTGGTCTAAATAAACGCGTTCCAGAATGAAAGGCGAATTAGACGAATCCAAAAATAGATTTACTATGTATCATGGCTACACAAATTAACTGAATTTATTAGCTGTAACTCCGTTACTATTACTTCAAACTGGAAAAAGCAACTGATATGAAATGTACCCATCGAGTTCTTTGATTTGAGTATCCATACATCCATGTCCGATAAAAACTAGAAAAGTCGACTTTTTCAAATCTCCGGGACACCCTGTTAGCTTTGTCCTACTAACGTCTAAGTATTTCGTGCTGAAGATTGTTACGATTCTACACATTCCTACCAAATTTCATTACGATCGGTTAAGCCGTTCGCGAGTTATTTAGTGAACAAATTTATAAACTTCCGGGACACCCTGTTATCTTTGCTTTACCAACTATTTGGTGCCAAATACTGTTACTATTCTACACATTCCTACCAAAATACAGGACGATCAGTTAAGCCGTTCGCGAGTTATTTAGTGAACAAATTTTCGAATGTCCGGGACACCCTGTTATTTTTGCCCTACCAACTTTTAAGTATTTCGTGCCAAAGACTGTTACCATTCTACACATTCCTACCAAATTTCATGACGATCGGTTAATCCGTTGGCGAGTGCGAGAGTGAACAGACGGACGGACATGTATATAACATTTTAAGTTTACATTGCACCGCGTATCAAGTAGTCAAGATTTTAGAAACGTTAACAAAATTCCACATCTGGTCTCAGGGCAATGTGAACGGACTGGCACGCTGGCGGACCGGGTTCGAATTAGGGATGTCAAAAACCGGACGGTTAGTCCGAAAACCGGTACTTTCGAAACGGTTAACCGGTTTTTTTTTGGTTTTTACATCCTCCCGGTTTTAACCCGGACGGTTGTTTGCCCATCCGGTTAAAACCGAAAAAATTTTTTTCCAAACTCATAAAATTTTTAAATTTTCTTGATTTGTCAGTCTGTAATTCTATTGCTTGCCTTCTATGAAAAATTTCGTATTTCCGAACACTCTCCTTAGTGCTATTATTCTAAGAACCATCGCTTCGTCAAACTACCGCTCCTTTCATTTTTCCTTTCCAAGGCAGATATTGTTTACGTACCGTGTATCTTTTGTGCGTCGTGAATGTATATGTGTAAAAGATCAGTGCATTTAGAGTTCATTATTGTTATAGGAAGACGAATCGGCAGTTGCTACGATGCGACGTCCGCGTCCACGTCCACATCGATATCCGCGTCCACTTCAACATCCGTCGTGTGCACAAAGACTTCAACATCTACATCATAGTGCAGTCAGATTAGCATTTCAAATAGCAAAAAATGGAGTAAGGTTAATTCTTGTGGTTTTTTAATCAGTGGGCTCCCAGGAATCTAAAACTCATTTTGCTAAAAAAAATTTTGATCGGAAAGATCCCAAAAAAAGATACTCTTTAATCCTTGACCGGAGGTCGGCATGTGGGGTATCAAATCAAAGGGGACGTCAAGTACATTACATATCCGGTGTTTTTTCCATGTTTCAAGGACCCTCAAGGGAATAAATCGAGATTAAATGGAGAATTATTGTGTTTCCCGTGTATCTTTCCGAAGCCCTAATTAGGTACGAGAGTAATTCAAATTGTCACTACGTTTCTCAGTTTTCCGAACCTTCTATTCGATTCTACCATTAAATTTGCTAAGAAAAAAAATGATCGGAAAGCTCTCAAAAAGGACACTAATTACAAACCTTGATCGAACGTGAGCATGCGGGGTGTCATATCAAAGAGGACGTCGAGTACATTCCATATCTGGCGTTTATTACTTGCTTCAAGGACCCTCACAGGAGAAAATTGGGATCCAATGGAAAATTTTCATGTTTGTCGTATATGGATCTTTTCTATCTTGCCAAAGCTGTAATTTTTCGTTTTAGCCCGATTTTTTCCATTTAGTGTCCTTGAAACAGAAAACAAACACCGGATATGCAATGCACTCGACGTCCTCTTTGACATGACACCCCGCATGCTCACTTTCAATTAAGGTTTGCAATTAGTGTCTTTAAAGTCCTTTTTCAGAGCTTTCCGATAATTTTTTTCTTAGAAAATTTAATGGTGGAATCTTAACCTATTATAGATTCGGAAAAGTGAGAAACGTAGTGACAACTTGGATTATTCTCGCAGTTATGGCTTTGGAAAGATACACGGAAAACACAATAATTTTCGATTTAATCTTGATTTATTCCGTTGAGGGTCCTTGAAACAGGAAACAAATATACAAATGTAATGTACTCGACGTCCCCTTTGATTTGATACCCCACATGCTGACCTCCGGCCAAGGATTAAAGAGTATTCTTTTTTGTCCTTTTTGGGACCTTTCCGATCAAAATTTTTTTTTTGGCAAAATGAGTTTTAGATTCCTGGGAGCTCGCTGATTCAAAAACCACAAAAAATAGCCTTACTCTATTTTTTTCTATTTGGAGGCCTGAAATGGGATATTTTGACTGCACTATATACATTGTCTAGCAATAAAACTCAGTTAACTAATTTTGAAACATTATGAATACTTCTGACAATTTTATTTGATTATCTTTTTTGTTCAACATGTTTCTCTTTTAGGGCTCCATCACACAGTCATATTTCTATACGAACATCAGCTTAACGAGTGTGTATGCATTATTTTGCTAAAATTCTAAGCAATTCAATGAGAAACCGGTTAACCGAAAACCGGTACTTTGAGCCCGGTCAAAACCGGGTTATGGGCCGGTTTTTGACATCCCTAGTTCGAATCCAAGTTTCGGCATAAAGTTTTTTTATGAATAAAAAAAATATAAAAAATTGAAATAAATTTAAATCACAATAAAAAAAAATAAAAAATATTAAAAAAATATTCTTTTCTATTTATTTTTAATATAATTCAATGAAATTTTTACATAGAATCGATGAACTATCTCATTGTTACAATCGAATTTTCACTTGATATTTTCAATGATATTTTTATCATTGTCCTAAAAGGGTACTCAAGAAGGTGGCGGGAGGGCCCCGAGTGAAGTTGTTCCGCCAGCATTCAGGGAGGGAACCTTATTCTTTCAGGGTGAACGGGACAGTGTGAGACAGTGGCGTAGCGTACGGTGTTCCATGTGTTCGGTGGAACACGCTCCCCCAACCATCAAGAGCCCCCTAGCGTAATTATGCATAGTAACAAATTTGTTGGGTCATTAGAATATAGAAGCTGTTGAACAAGTTAGAAGTGTTCTTCTTTGCTACGAAGCAGCTTTGAGCGAGAGTTTCACTATAGTATTCAGATGAGGTGGGAGGCCCCGGAAAAAGTCCTGGTCCTGGGAAATTGCCCGGCTTGGCACCTCCTAAAGCTGCTATTGCCGGAATATGCTCTGTTGAAATTGTTCGAAAGTTAAGCACTCAGAGTCAGAAATTTTAAAACGCGCTTAACAAAAAGGAATTAGCAATACTTCCAATAAATTAAACAAAAATCCCAGTGGCGTGCCGATCCGTAAATGATACGAGGACCAAAACTTTGAAAATATGTACATACAGCTGGAATTCCTTATTTCTCTTAAAAACTGTTATTGGATAGGTTTACAGCTATACTGGGGTTAGGAAATCCTTACTGTCCTATCCAGTGGCTTAGATAAGGGAAGAATCAACAGAATCCGCCTTAGGTCGAACATCTTGCTCCTGTGATCGTGCCACAAAGGGTATTAATTGCTAATGCATTCAAATTTGTGTGAAGTTCCTGAACTCATATTTCATTGCTTCAAAATTCAATTTTAAAGCAATGAAATATGAGTTCAGGAACCACAAATTTGAATGCATTAGCCTTTTGTACTGCAATTTAGCTATCAATTTTTGCATAAAATTTTGTACAATAATGCAGTACGATCGATTAATTAAACTATGTAGACTCACGCTGCGCAAAATTCTCTTCAGACTTTGAACTTTTGTACAAAATTTTCGTTTGCACAATATGTTGCGGTCTAAAGTTTTGTGGAAAAAAAATACTCTGCAATATTTGACCAAAAACTAGTCAGAATTCAGGTTATTATTGTACAGCAATGGTATTATTTTTGCAAAATTTCGCACAGAAATATGTTTTAACGATGCCTTCTACTTACTAAAGGGTGTTTTTTTTAAAGAATGATAGAACTTCAAATTGAAAAAAAAAACAGACAAAATATTACATTTGATTCAATTTTTTAATTATTTATTTCAGTATACTCTCACAAATTATAATGTTTAGACTGACGCCTCAAGAACGCTTCCAAACTATCAAAGTTTACTTCGAAAATCAGTCGTCGATTCGCGCAACTTATAAACGACTTTTTGTGGTATAGTATACATATACATACATACATATACATCGTCCATCTGAGCAAGCCATCCGTCGAATTTTGAATAGATTTCGTACCACGTACACTCTAAATGATGCAATAACACCAACACGTCGAAGAAACCATCAAAAAAATCAACCATCATTAAAATCAAAATTTGGTGATAAGCTGATTTCAAAAAATGGGCCTGTCAATTGGCCTTCAAGTTCGTGCGATTTAACACCTCTCGATTATTTCCTGTGGGGTTACGTTGAATCACAGGTTTATTCTGATAAACCAGCAACAATTGACGCCTTGGAGGCCAACATTGTTCGCGTTATTGGTGACATACGGCCAGAAGTACTCGAAAAAGTGGTCCAGAATTGGACGACAAGAATGCGCTTCGTCAAGAACAGCCGCGGTGGCCATATGCCTGAAATCGTTTTCAAATATTAAATACATATATGACATTTAGCATTCCAATGAAAGAAAAAATTAATAAAAGTTAATATTTTGTGTCTTGTCCCTCTCATTAATGACGTACAGCAAGCTACCTCATTATGTACAAGTAAGACGAATTTTTCACCTAGAGATCAAGATCTTCAAATTTAAATTGTAATGAAAAATTATAATTTTCAGTTGATTTGCTTTACCATGTCTCCAGCGAAAAATACTTAGAGCTCGGTGAAAATAATTAAAAAAGCAGGCGGCGACAATTTCCTTTTTGTTTGATCACCTCAAACAACTGCGTTTGTTTGTTCACGGTGAGGTTTCTAAAATGCGGATAATGGGTGGGTTTACGAAACGGACCAGTTGCGTATGTTCCGCAAAACTGTTTGCCACTCTGCCATTTTGCGGATCAGAAACAATCTCCGGTTCTTTTCGTTAACATATTCCACAAAGGCAGACAAAGGAAAAGAATCGGAGATTATTTCTGATCCGCAAAATGGCAGTTGGGAGATCAGAATGGCAAACATATTTGCGGAGCATACGCAACTATTGCGTTTCTTAGCCCCATCCAATGATGTTGAACTGGCGGTTTGTTCTGCTATCCGTTCTCATAGGGAGAACTTTTGTGTTTCCGATATTTTCTGTATGGCGGACGGTAAGATAAGTGTCGCTAGTGTCGATAAGAAGAACAAGAAAATTTTTCTTGCGATAGCTGATAGCGTAATGTCCCCCCTTCCGTGTTTGCGCCACTGATTTCCCCGCTTCAGTCGCCCCTTGACCTCCTCCTCCGCTTTATGGATCGACAGGGCGGCTTTGGCAACAAATAATTTCTTGCGGCTAGCAGTGTATCGGTATGAACAATCACAGCTTCCTTATTCGGCTCACACGGCTACCAGTCTCTCTTTATTTCGATTTTCCGAGGACATTATGAACATCGATGGAATAAGCCACACAGTTTTTTTGGTAAATTCCTAGAAGTTCTTCACGTTTTTGGGCAGATTTGCGCCGAAATAACAAATTATAATACGTCCAGCCAGTTTGTCCATGGCGAAATACATTGTATTTCTGACTTCAGGGTCTTTCGCAGGGGCGGCGCATAAGGGCCCGCAGGGCCCGCGTGGCGGGGGGGGGGGCCACGAGATTTAGGGGCCCAAAAGCCCAGATTTGTCGAACCATAAAAACAGCACGACTGCGAAAAACTCCAACGTAGATTTTTTTTGTAAGCAAGAAGAGAAATACACTTTTCGAAGTCAAAACAAAAGTTGGTGTAAGGGCAGAGACTAAAGTTCATGAGACAGTCCGGATCCTCAAATTTTTACAAAAAAAAGTTGCTCCTGACATGGCAGCGCTATTTGCTGTATCTGTAGCCGCGGTTTGTAATCCAACCCACTCTTTTAATTCCCAAGTACCATATGGGCAAAAAGATTATGTAGGTCTCTCTGCAAATAAATTATCTTAAAACATTTTTGGTGATTGTAAGTTTTCTAAACTTTCGGACTAAATTCCAATCCACTTTGTCATGATCTGTCAAACACGAAGAAAATAGTTTGAGAGTGGTACTAAACTAGTACGGCCTGCACATGTCGTTGAAGACTAAAATATTTTATCTAGCCTGCGGTATATACACGGTCATGCTGTGGTGCAGAGACCACATTTGGTTTGAGTGGAGTCTTTCCAAGATTGTGAATTTAATATTAAGTACAAACCTTCTTAAATTTGAAGGATTTAAATTAACTTTAAAGCTGAAACAAGGAATAGAGTTGAATTAATAATTAATTCAATTGTGTGGCAAGTAAAACTTAGGCCACCCACACACGAAGCTTCCGAATCCATTTTTTGGATTCTTGGTTCTGTCAAATTTATACATTTTCTTCGATTTTGTAAAATATTGCTAGTATGTTTTTCTAAATGTTCCGCCCTCTGCAAGTTTAAGCATACCCATAGCTATTGAGTAGGTACATTCACTCACAAATGAGTGGTCCTGAGTTGTAGAGCGATGTTTGCTTTTATTATCCTTCACCAGAAGGCACACGCAAGTGAGCGATTAAAATCATCATCATCAATGTGGCACGATAGCCCGACGTCGGGCCTTGGCCGCCTGAATCGTTGTCCTCCAATTGTCGCGGTTACGTGACCTCGTCCTCCAGTTTCGGAAGCCCAGCAGCTGGTGGGCGTCTTCACCTACGGAGTTCTCCCAGCGAGCTCTCGGTCGTCCACGCAACCTCGCTCCGTCAATTCGTTGTGCGTTCATCACTTTCTTTGGCATGCGATTATCGTCCATCCGTTGTACATGCCCCGCCCATTGCAAACGTTGAAGCTTCACGATTTTCGATACTTCCAGCTCATCGTACAATTGATACAACTCATGGTTGTACCGGATACGCCATTGGTTTCGCTCGCGAACGGCCCCGAAAATTCGCCGAAGGACCTTTCGTTCGAATCGGTCTAGCAAAATTTCGGAGGCTTGGGTGAGGGTCCATGTTTCGCAGCCATAACATAGCACGGGTCGGATGATCGTTTTGTACACGCGGAGCTTCGTGTTCCTGTGCGCAAGTTTCGAATTAATTATAGGGAGGACCGAGAAATATGTCTTATTGGCTAGTTGTATCCGTCGCTTAATTTCGTCGGTTTCGTTGGCGTCCTTTGATAAGTTACAACCCAGATAGTTGAAGTTGTCTACATACTCGATATTAAGGTCCCCCACTGTGATGCTTGAATTTGCTGGCGTCCTTGTTTTCGATTGCATCATGGCCTTTGTTTTGCTTTCGTTGATATGTAGTCCAACTTCCTTTGCGGCGTTATTGAGGTTATGCAGAAGGCTTTCTGCATCACCCAACCTTCGAGACATGATGTTGATATCGTCGGCGTACGCTACTAATTGAGTCGACTTGATGAAAAGCGTTCCGCTGCTGTCCATATTCATGGCTCGAATTACATACTCCAAAGCAAGGTTGAAGAGCGTCGGCGCCAGCCCGTCGCCCTGCTTGAGTCCAGTACGAGTTTCAAATAGGTCAGTGAGTCGATTCTGCACTCTGACCTGCGAGACGGTATTAGTCATCGTCATCCTTGTGAGTCGCACTAACTTTGCCGGTATACCAAAATTCAGCATAATGTTGTACAGTACACTTCGATCGATACTGTCGTATGCCTGCTTGAAGTCGACAAAGATTTGGTATACGTCGATGTTATATTCCCAGCACTTTTGGAGTAGTAGCTTCACTGTGAAAAGCTGATCGGTCGTTGATCGACCAGGTCTGAAGCCGCCTTGATACTCGCCAATGATTCGTTCTGCGTACGGATTAATTCTCTTTTCAAGAATTTTAGATAATATCTTATAGGCCGTACAAACTAATGATATGCCCCTGTAATTCTCACACTTCAGCTTGTCACCCTTTTTGTGGATTGGGCAGATTATGCTTTTGCGCCAATCTTCGGGGATTTCCTCGTCGTTCCATATTTTCAGCAGTAGCACATGTATAGCGTTGGTCAGGCACGTTCCACCATGCTTCAGCAGTTCTGCTGGAATCTCGTCAGCGCCGGGCGCTTTATTATTTTGAAGCGACTGTATGGCAAGACTCACCTCCTCTACTGTTGGGGGTCGAACGGGAGGGCCTGGTTCGGCTAACTGCTCAAGAGCTGGCTCCGCGGGGGATGTTGAGGGTGCATTAAGGAGCTCTTCAAAATGCGAGGCCCATCGTTTGTTGACGCTTTCGATGTCGCTGATGATGTTACCATCCTTGTCCTTACATAGGCTTGTCCTGCACAGAGAGAAATGATTAGTCGATCACAAGAAAAACATTTGTTAATAGTTTCAAAAGTTTTCATTAATTTCTGGTCATAGGTGTATTTTTGTTGAAACTGCAAAACGATTTTGTTTGTTTAAGCAAAACATCTTTTGAAAAATTATATAAAAATTGTGTTGACATAAACAAAAAGTTTAAATAAAATTGATTAATTCAATTTGCGATTTCAACAAATTTTATACTAAATATTTGGTTACGGTGAGAAGTTTCCATTGGTGATATCAATTAAAACTTTGTACCAATTACCCAATCCGCATTAATAAAATTTTTGTCAATTTTACGAATATTTTAGTTGTCAGAATCAAATTTCAGTTGGTAATATTGTATAATTCTTTGATTAATTATACAAAACTGTTTTGTGGTTTTATACAAAACCTTTTCGTAGTATCAATCAAAATATTATACCAAATATTTAATAAAGAATTTTATAAATTCGTGTTAATTAAAATTTCTCCTAACTTTGCTAATAGTGTTATTATCAATCTCTAATTTCAATATAGCGTCTATTGAAATTTGGGATTGATAAGAACACTATTAACAAAGTTAAGAGAAAATTTGATTACCACGAGTTTATAAAATTTTTATTTAAATTTGTAACTCAATTCGGCCTGTCTTTTCATTTGTATTTGCCGACGCCAAAGAATACTTTAAGTCATCTTTCATGTCAAGCGTTGAATGTCTTAATAAAAGTTAGTTGCACATAATCCTGTTTATTGAAATACAATAATTTTTTTATTAAAATTAGAAAAAATATGACAATATGTTTTAATGTAACACCTAGTTTATTATTAGATTTAAACATAACCTTACAATGTAGAACGTCGTGAAGTCAGGTCTCCATCGCCGCTAACAAATAATGTGTAATGCATGCCAAGTTTAGTTTTTCTATAAGAATATACAAATAATGATTTTATATCTGTTATTTTGATTTTAAAGTTTTGAGTTTAAAATGTTTTAAGTTAAGTTTTAAGTTAATTTATTGCAAAATACATAGTATATAAATATTGGACTTACAATTGTGGCATCAGAAATCAATGAAGATTGAAGAGTGACTATTTATTATTGCCTGTATCATATCCACCCATTGCTTAGTTGAATCCATAATCCTAGCATGTTCGGCTTATGCAAATTTTTCCTGTCCACTAGTTCAAACGTTGTCGGCAAATGTGTCTTGTAAAACCTAAGGTATGAAAAGATCAAATTATCTTATAGCACAAGAAAACATTAGTCTTACCTTTTGGAATCGCCACTCGAAAAATTAGGCCCGACATTTTATCTGTACCCCTAATTTAGGACAATCTATTTTTATCGTTTTCGCCAGCGTCTTTGCTTCCTCACAAAATAAGTCTTTAATTTATAAGTTATTGCAAACAAACACTTTTTCACCATTTTTAGCACACAATCATTTTTTTCACAACACTCGGAAAACAAATATGCCCGTACAAAAGAGCAACTAAAAATGAAAATCTTTGCTGTTCCAAATAAATGAATAGCTAGATTGTACAAAGATTTGTTTTTTATGTCCTGCCTATAAAAACTGTACCGTTAGATATGGCAAAAATTTCGTATTTCTAACAAAAGATCTAGTTCTGGACATTCTTGTTCATTCTTGCATAGAAAGACTGTCTGTTGGATAACAAAAGTTTTTGTTAATATTACAAAACTGTGTGTTATATTGTAAAATTATTTGGCAATTTTCTTTGTTGATTTCCCCTGCCCAAAAGATTTGTTATATTCAACAAATGTTATAGTGCTCGTTGTCTTTATCATTTGTAGATTTTATTGCAGCTAAAGTTTTTGTTACTTTAACCAGAAAATTAAATCGTTCTAACAGAATATTTTTTAGTTGGCTTGACAAAATTTGGTTTGTCATATCAATCAATCGTGTTGTTTAGTAGTACCAATTTATTTGCAGGTGTAAAAAAAGAATTGCTACAAAGCAACAAAACCAGCATCAAACAATTGTGTTTTGTTGGTATTGCAAATTTATTTCTCTCTGTGTGGGTTGATATCCGTTCTTAACATTATTTATGAGTTTGTACGCCTGTCTAATGTTCTTACTGGCTAATCTTTGGTTTATTTGCTGTAACTGCTCGTCAAAATGTTTGCGTTTCTTACGTCTAATTAACTTATTAGATACTCGCCGAAGCTCGTTATATCTTTCTTTCTTGGCTCGGGATGCGCGTTGTGTGTATTGGCGATAGGCTTCATTTTTTACCTAAATCGAGGCCCTGCATTCGTCGTCGAACCAGTCTGCTCGTCTGCGCCGGCCTTTATAGCCCACGACCTCTTCTGCGACCCCCTTGATGCTGTCTTTGAGCTCCTCCCAGAACTCATGGATGCCTAAATTGTTGATGTCATCAAGCATGGGCGACAGTTTTTCCTCTAGTGCTGTTGTATACGCAGCCGCCGTGGCATCATCAATCAAATTGTCAACCTCGAAGATCTTGGCAGGGTTGATTCTCGTTAGGTGCACCGAAGAGATTCTGCACCTGTAGGTCGTCTTCACCAAATAGTGATCGGTGTCGCAGTTGGCTCCTCGATAGGATCGAACATCTAGGACATTAGAAGCCCATCTCTTGCTGGTCAGTACGTGGTCGATCTGGTTCACGGTGTATTCATCTGGAGACTTCCAGGTCTGCTTGTGGATTCGTCGATGAGGGAAGCATGTAGAGCTTATTACCAGGTATCTGCCGCTCGCGAAGTCGATAAGTCGCTGACCGTTGTTGTTGTTTTCGTCGTGGAGGCTATGACCTCCAGTAGTTCCCCTATGCCAGCTTTCATTTCCGACTTTGGCGTTAAAGTCTCCTAGCAGCAGCTTGACGTCGTTTGATGGAAGTGAGTCGAAGAGTGTTTCTAGGTCGTTGTAGAACTCGTCCTTAATCGCGTCTTCTTTTACTTCTGTAGGGGCATGCGCATTAATGAGCCAGAGATTAGCGAAACGGGTCTTAATGCGGATCGCACATAGCCGCTCGTTGATGGGTTTGAAGCCGATAACGTGGTCCTTGAGCTGCTTATTCACGATGAAAGCTACTCCAAACTCCTTGTTGCCCGCCTCTTTACCACTCGTAAAAATAGTGTGCGAATTGAGGTCGTTGATCTCGCTTTTGAGCCATTTAGTTTCCTGGATTGCAACTATGCTCAGCTTGTATTGTTCTACCTGATCCAGGAGGGCCCTTAAGGCCCCCGGTCTATTCAGGGAGCGTACATTCCAGGATCCGAAAGAGTAATCAGTTGTTCGTTTGCGGGGTCGTCGTTGTTTTGTATCCGTCCAATCCGAGGCTTTTGTTTCAGGTTTCTTGACTTGAAGTTTTTCTTAGGATGAGTTGTCGGCCCATCGCTAAACCATGATAGGGTTTAATCGTTGAGTAAAGGCCATCATGGGCATGCCTCGAAGATGCTGCTTTAGTGGTTGGCTTAAATGTTTTCTGTCACCTATCACGTTAAGTAACCTGAGACGCTGCAGATGTTAATGCAGCACTCAGGCGCAGCGGTTACTCGGATAATGCGGGAAAGTAACGCCCCGTAGAGAGACATAGGAATTGGCCGAAGTCCTTTTCCTATGAAACTCCTCCTGCATAGCTAAGGGTCCGCAGTTATGCCACAACTGAAGAAGATATAGGAATTAGCCGAAGCCTTTCAACCTTTATCTTCCCCCTTACGGGAAAGCGATTAAAATGGCGGAAAATAATCATAATAAATATGAAGGTATCCTATTTTTATTGTAACAATACAATTCATCATAATTTTTCAAATGTATTTTTCCGCCATTTACTTTGCTTCAGTGCTACATAGTTGAGAATGGTATAAAAGGGGTAGAATAAGGGGTAGAACCGTTTTTGTGAGCTGTCTAGAATTTTGTACTCTTTCTGCTAATATTCTCTCCCATCACAAAGCGAAAATTTGGCAAATATGGCTGGGTGAAAAATGATCAAACTAGGATACAATAAATAACAGGCGCGACAATCCAACATTGGACTAAGGCCGCAGGATGTGTTAGTGACATCCTATTTCCAAGATCTTATCTGCTTTTGATGAGGTAATGAGATCAGCATCACGCTCAGCAGTGTTATTTATCCCCATAAATGGTAACTCGTTTAACATCTGAGTGAGATCATAGTCTGTCACAAGCTCGTGAGTTCGAAAAACACAATGGAACACGGTGAGATTCGAACTCATGAGCCTGTGCACCGAAGGTGCCCGCACTAACCGCTCGACCAGCCAGACTACAAATCAAACTAGGATAATACGAATAATATCTGAACACCAAAGTTTTAGTTAAAACCTCTGGAATACGAGGCGTTTCTGTTAAAATGCCACCCATAAAATTAACCTCCCTAGGTATGAGCCCACTTTTAAATTGTGGCTGTAGTATCACTAGGAAGCTTATATGTGTAATGCAATAGTAATAACGCAGTGTCAGTGCAAAGCAAAATCGTGTAAGCCGTGGATACGGCATACACGATTTTGCTTTGTGGCATCCTTTCTTATCAAAAGCCGGACTGGTTTTATGTCCTGCTATCTTCCGCATCTACTGCTTACATATTTTTTTCCCACATTCCTTTGATCTATTCACTGCATGGAATCATCGAATTTCTCCTTCAATGGCGTATTCGCATATACTTAATTGAACATGAAATTGGCTTGGTAGTTCAGTCGATTGAAAAACATTTTAATAAGTAGTGAATTTCACTGAAACTCTGCTGCTTAAAATCCCATAAAAATAATTAATACAAACATTCGGAAGAATAGCAGAGAATCACATTTTTTCGCATAAAATCCATCAAGCGATTTCACATCACATACACCTCCATTAAGCCATCCATATGAATACCACTGCCATAACTAGTGACGGAGGGCGGCGATTCGACTACTGCCCATGGGCGCCATAGATGGTAAGTCCGGCACTGCTGAAAAGTGTATATCGGCTTTAAAGAGTGCTTTCGATTGATTTCACTCTGCTCTTTTCTCAATGTAGGGGGCCCACTCAAGAAGTTGGCGGGAGGGCCCCGAGTAAAGTTGTTCCGCCACTGGTCTTTCGAATACTCGGAAAAAAGCAAGCCGACCGCCAAAGCGCTCACATTAAAATTTGCGAACTACTTAGCACCGTGTTGTTGCGGAGCCTTTTATAAACAGTTTTCGAACAGGATGCGCATCTGTTCACTACAATATAGATTCCTGCTTCGCAACTGTTCAGAAAAAGTACAGTAAAATGTTGCGCAGCTGTTCGTAGACAATATTTTGAACTTTTTTGCAACAGATCATCAACAAATGTTTCCAATGGAGATGAGGCTTCAAATATTCAAACTTTTGCCCAGATTTCATAGCTTACAAAACAATTTCATAGCATAACATAGCATCACTGCTGTTGATTCCGTTGGTCGAGATGGACTAAAAAATAAGAACACAATAGGCGTTGCGTTGCGTTGCGTTGCGTTTTATTTTCCTGGTAATATTACAATAATCATTAATTACAGGATTCTGATGATTTTTAGCGATTACTTACAACTAGTCTTCTTCCAACGTGGGCGGGCGGGTGACTACACTGACTGACTATTCTACATTTTTAATGACGGCTATACAGGCCTACCACAATTCTAACGAATTCATTATAGTGGTGCCACAGTTCAGTTAAATTATTAAATTCAAATTCAAATAAATTCTCAACACTCCGCCCCCCGTAAACACCCTAGTGTTTACCACTTACATCCAATACTGCTAATCTCGACGTAGGCCTTTTAACAAGCCCATCGATTGTTCGCACGACAGCTTGACGAACGATGCCATCGGGTCCTGGGAAGACTTCAACAACTCGCCCTCGTCTCCATTGTCCTCTCGAGAGATTCGTATCGCAAATTAGAACCAAATCTCCGCATTTCAACTGGATAGCATCCTCATGCCATTTCGTGCGCCGAGTCAGCTCCGGCAAATATTCGTTGACCCAACGTGTCCAAAATCTGCCCTTCAATTGTTGCAAAATTCGCCACTGCTTTCCAAGGCAAATTGACTTCAAATCCGGCGTGTCGGGACTCTCCGTGAGATTTGTGGAACCAAGCAGGAAATGATTGGGCGTCAGTGGTTCCTCGCTCACTGGATCAACCGGAACATGAGTCAAAGGCCTGTTGTTGACAATATTAGCGGCTTCCAACAGCAGACTCCTGAGTGTTTCTACTTGTGGGGCTACTTCCTTCAAAGTGACAGCTAGCACGCGCTTGATACTCTGGACCATTCTCTCCCAGCAACCACCTGCCTCCGGATTCGCGGGACTATTGAAAATCCATTCGATTCCGCGACCACTTAGATCCTGTTGTATAGCTGAATTGTCGAACATGGCGGACAATCGTCCAATTTCCTTCGCAGCTCCGACAAAATTCGTGCCGTTATCGCTTCGTATCCGCGCAGGTAATCCTCGAATGTTGATCAAGTTCCGGATGCACAAAAGACAAGCATCCGTTGACAAATCGGCGGCAATTTCCAGATGTACGGCGCGGGTAGTCAGACATGTAAAGAGGGCTACCCATCTTTTCTCGCGACGGCGGCCGATAGTGACAAGCAGAGGACCGAAATAATCTAGGCCGGTGTACGTGAACGGTCGTATGTACGGCTTCAATCTATCGATTGGGTGCTGTCCCATTTTTGGAGGCTTCGGATTAGCTGTTCGAATGCGGCAAAATTGGCATGTTGATTGAACTCTGCGAGCGAGAGCCCTCAAGTTTGGCACCCAATACCTTTTTCGTACAGCGCAGACGATGGCTTCCAGATTTTGATGTTTCAGCAAGTCATGGTAATATCGCACTATGAGTCCAGTCACATAGTGGCGTTTCGGCAACAGGATTGGGCGTCTAGTGTCGGCAGAAATATAGGCGGCGGCGTCAGTTCTACCAAACATTCGTATCGTTCCGGAAATATCTATCTGTGGACTCAGTTTATAGATACTGCTTGACTTTTCGATCGGCTTCTCATTCTGCAAAAGAGCAAGTTCGCATGTGAATTCGTCCGCTTGAATCAGTCGACATATTTGCAGATCGGCTTCGGCTAATTCTTCTGCACTCAGCTCACCCTTTTTGCGAATACGTGAGAGACGTTTTGATCTTGTGGCAGCTACAAATCTCAGTACCCAGGCAACAGTTCGTTTTAGTCTCCTGTAGTTGGAGAATCTACTAAAATCGATGTCCTGACCTGACCCATGTTGTGTGAGGTATACATATTTCGGGCGAAGCTCCTCTTGACCATCACTAGATTCGTCTTTTGGCGTCTCAAAACTTATGGGATCCGGTAAGCGCAGGAATGCGGGTCCGCTCAACCATCGGCCATTAGTTTCAATTTTAGGCGGATATTCGGCACGCGTAGCATCATCGGCGACGTTGTGTTCGGATGGAATCCATCTCCATTCCCGCTCGCTACTCGTCTCCAAAATTTCGGCTATCCGGTGCGCAACGAATGGTTTATAGCGCCGATGATCGGCCTTAATCCACTGAGCGACGGTCTTTGAGTCCGTCCAAAAGATTACGCTGTTGACTCGAACTTCGTGTAGCGTCATAATATTATTATACAAACGGCATCCCAAGACTGCGGCTTGTAACTCTAACCGCGGCATCGATAATAATTTGCGGGGTGCGCATTTCGTTTTTCCCATGATGAAGGCGACATCGTAATTTTCATCTGGTCTTTTGACACGCCAATAAGCAGCAGCTGCGTAAGCGGTTTCGCTCGCGTCGACAAAGATATGTAGCTGGCGTTCAGACGACGAAATGAAAAAACGTGAATAGCAACGCGGCACTGACGTGTTAGTACAACGCTTCAATTCTTCCATCCAACAAAGCCACTTCTTATACTGGTCATCCGGCAGAGAATCGTCCCACTCGAGACCAAGCCTCCAAAGCTCTTGAATTTGCACCTTAGCGTATATCGAAAAATTGGCCACCATACCAAAAGGATCGAATACCGACATGGCCACGCTTAGGACTTCACGTTTCGTTGGACGTCTTGTTTTGGCAATCACTGCAGCGTTGACTCGCGCAAATGTTAATTTAAACGTGAAGCTATCGTTCGAAGTACTCCATCGAATACCCAATACTTTGTCTGTCTCGACGTCACCGACCAGTCGCTTCTCGACAGATTTTTCCGAATCGCCTACCGCTTTCAGCAAATTTGGTTCATTCGAGACAAAGTTACGCAGGTTAAATCCCCCTTGACGATGAATTTGTATAACAGACTGCGTTGTTATAATGGCTTCGTCGACTGTCGCAAAACTTGAAACGTAATCGTCAACGTAATGTTGCTTCCGTATGGCTTTGACTGCTTCTGGATCATCTTTTCCCAACTCGTCGGCATTAATGTTTTTGACATACTGAGCGGAACAAGGCGAGCAGGCTGCACCGAAAATCATGACGCACATAACATATGTGTCGACTGGACGTGAACTTTCTCCGTCGCGCCAGAAGAATCGCTGGCTGTCCTGGTCCTTACGGGCGATTCGGACCTGGTGGAACATTTCCTCGATGTCTCCCAATACGCCAACGACACCAGCTCGAAATCGAAACAATACGCCGAGGAGCGGCTGATTCAGATCAGGCCCCGTGAGTAATTGTGAATTGAGCGACACACCATTCACTGTGGCAGTGGCATCGAATACGAGACGGATCTTCGCTGGCTTGTTTACATTTCTCACTCCGAAATGCGGCAGATACCATGTACGGTCATCAGATACTTTCTCTTCCTGTTTCGACAATCTCCTGGCATACCCCTTTCGGAGGTAATCGTTGATGATGTTTCGATAAGCAGCTCCATATTCTGGATCGCGTTCCATTTTGCGTTCAACAGATTCAAGGCGTTTCATGGCCATCTCACGGCTATCTGGGAATGGCAATAGCGGCTTCTTCCATAATAGCCCTGTCTCGAAACGATCTGCAACTCCAACCGTCGTCTCGGACAACAACGCTCGTGCTCTCTTATCTGCTTCAGATTCAATCGGCTTCGCGAGACTCTTCAGACCAAGATTCTCCGTTGAAAAATAGTCTTCAACTATTTTATCGATTCTTTCCCACTCTGACTTTTCTTGGCACATTAATACTACTGGCTTATTGCCTTCATCGACGGCAGAGCATGGTCCATGAACGACCCAACCCAATTTCGTATAGACTGCAATGGGTCCATTTGAGCACTCCACTGTCCGAATGGCGCTTCCGAGGTGTGCGTGTTGAAGACCGATCATTATTCTTGGCGGTTTGTCTTCTATCTCCTTCAAAGGCAACTCTTTTAAAACCGGATAGCGGTGGCATAAGGTTGACAGAGACACAGATTGAGACGGCAACTTCAATGTCTTGACTGTCCGAACGTTGTCGATAGAGTAAATTGTCTGGCCAGATTCTACACCACTAATCCGCAGAGCAACTCGGCGTGACATTTCCGATTCGCGATAACCTCTCTTTCTTACTCGTTCCGTCTAGCTTGAGTTGATCGGCTAGTTGCTCGTCTATAAGTGTCACACGACGAGCCCTCATCCAGTAGGGCGAGCGTATCAATCGCATCAAAGGGTCCATACAATCGGACAGGCAGCACTCTAAACATAATCGTCGGCTCCACATATTTATTCCTGCAGTTAAGCACAAGATTTTTCTGAGCGTTTGCAATAACTGCTTCTGCTGGCGAATTGGCTTGAGGCCCCGAGTCGTGCAATAACTGGTGATGACGACGTTGACAGTTGTTAATCGCACATACTTTTCGCCGGCGACATTTCGTAGTTTGGTGACCGGGTTGTAGACAACTAAAGCACCATTGATTTTGTTTACATATTGCCCATCTTGACGGCACAGGCAGGCTGGAGAACTCGGCGCACTCGAACGTTTTGTGTGTGTCTGCGTTACACTGGTGGCATTTACTAACTGGCAGGGTTGACTGTTCACTGGTGTGTAGCATAGACTTGAAATTTCGCGAATTACTCTTGGATGACGGCGGCGCACCAGTTGGAATTGATTTAGTTACCAAACTAATACAATCAGCAGTCCTCTTCAGCCAGTCGTTGAAGTGATGTAGAGTCGGATACGGCTTGAGGTTGAGGGCAACTTGCGCCCATTCGACGCGTTTAGACACGGGAAGCTTGAACATCAAGTCTTCTAAAAGTTGCGGGTTTGACAGATGCTGTCTGGTACAGTCTGTGTCTAAAAATGCGACTAAATTACGAACTTTTGTGGCGAACGGTACTATCATTTCGATGCGACTTTCGGATATCGTTGGAAGTTCGCTTACTTTCTGAATCTGGCTGCGAACCAATTGCTCCGGGCGGCCATATCGAAATTTCAAAACTGACATGATTTCGGCTACATGGTCGGCATGAATCAGCAAAGACTCCACGGTCTCTCGAGCTTGTCCTGACAGAGCTTTGGCAGGCGAAATGTATTTTCCATTTCCGTGTAGCTGAATGATGCGGTGGATTGTTGAAATGCCGCTTCGAACATCGGCCAATCTTCAGCGAGGCCAGAGAATACTGGTAAATCGTGAAGCTTTCGATTACCTGCTGCAGTCGCGGACGGCAACATGTAACTTCGACCGTCGGCAGATTGATGAAATTCGGCATTAACGTTTCCACCCACAATATCACCATCGACATCTGAAGTTTTCGGCTTCGCGGCACCCTCACGGCTGTCGGTACTGTTCTCGATCGTTTGCGAGGCACCGGATTGAAATGAGTTGGCGACATTGAGGTTAGATTGCACTAGTCTTTCGGTCTGCTTTTCTAACCTCACACGGGCTTCTCTTTCGGCGGCTAATTGTTCGGCCAAGCGATTTATGGTCTCGGTCAAAGCGGCAATTCTGGAATCAGATGTGTCTGGCACGAATACATTCGATTCGTCTTTTTCCACGCTCGATGAATGTGAGGCGGCTAGACTTGTTCGGGCACGGGTTTTTCTTCCCATGGCGATGACGATCACGCAGGCTGGTAAATTATCGTCGTGAAAGGCACTCAAGACGATTTCAATAGCTCGGCAATGGCAATCTATACGAGCTGCTAGGTCAGGTAGTCAAAACGGACGGCAACTAATTACAATTAATCCAAACGCTGCTGGCAAATATCGTCTTCTCGCAAGTGACGATGGCGTGGCTTCCAGCAGTAGTTGAAAATAAAAGTTGTTGATTCCGTTGGTCGAGATGGACTAAAAAATAAGAACACAATAGGCGTTGCGTTGCGTTGCGTTTTATTTTCCTGGTAATATTACAATAATCATTAATTACAGGATTCTGATGATTTTTAGCGATTACTTACAACTAGTCTTCTTCCAACGTGGGCGGGCGGGTGACTACACTGACTGACTATTCTACATTTTTAATGACGGCTATACAGGCCTACCACAATTCTAACGAATTCATTATAGTGGTGCCACAGTTCAGTTAAATTATTAAATTCAAATTCAAATAAATTCTCAACAACTGCCATCTAGATAGACAGGCCGGATTATCAGCTGACCTGTCAGTCGTCATGCAACACAAGTAATGCCATAGTGAGTCATGGTCCGCGCTTAGTAGTGCCAAAGTACCGCTCAGTACAATCCACAAATTGTCCACAATCCAAATATCAGTGGCTGTTAACCAGTCATTTCGTGGGACTTGCTATGATATACACATGCCAGTGCGTTGATTTTTTAGATAAATATGGTAAGTACGATGTTGATGTATACTATTTTACCACTTGCACATCAAAAACACACTAAAGCAAACCATAACCTTTGTTTCGTAATAAACGCTCGGCACATTTAAACTTATGGGTTCCGAAGCACTGGAGTTTGTGAGCTTTAGAAATGTCATCTGTCACTGGTCACGAACGCACTTTGTCCACTCGTGGACGAACAAATTTCTGCAGTTCGGCCTGTCTATCTAGATGGCAGTGATAGCATTCATTTCCTTAGTGTATCCGCATTTTAAGCTCTAGAAGATCAATGCAAAGATCAAAAGCAGCGTATGCGATGACTACTGCAAATTCGCATCGTGAGCTACCAGTTGGTAGCGCGTGACATCAGTTGTTTTTTTTTCAGTTTTCTATATGAACAAAATTTAGTGGGATTTCGACACGGAATTGCCCAGCTGAGTTGTGGCTAAGGAAACTTTAAAAAAATGGTACTGAACAGGTGCTAGAAAAAAACGGTACTAAATAGGTGCCGAAAAAAAAACCGGGACCGACCTATGGTTGGAAAAAACGGAATATCGGCACTTCAACATATTGGTGCCGGTGTTAGGAATAGGCCTATTGATGCACTTATGCGTGCAGGACATGCAAAAGTGCGCGAAAAAAGTCGTGCTTTATCGATGTGTACTTATTCGTGTTTTACTGTCTGTATGAAACTTATAATTCTTATCTATTAAGAACATATTTATTTTAATTTAAAAAAATACAATGGCTGCATTAAGCGAACGAAAAAGGTAGCAGGAAAGCTCTCTTCCAATTGGATTATCGTTTCGCATGAGAGCTTTTCAGCGGAGAAAGTGGTCGGTGGTGGGCAATTCTTGTAGCATTTCCAGTGTTTTTTTTTTCAATTAATTTCGTTCGCTGAATGCAGCCAATAACTTTATGTTTGATCGGTAGACATTTATCTATAAAAATGATTTATATAAAGATACAATTACAGTGCAATATATTCAATTCAAATTTAATATAACAAATGAAAACAGAAGTGTCCCAATAATATGTATTATACATGGTGTCTCGCAACTGTAAATTTTTTTTTTTTTGAAAAAACGGCGACCGAGTTACTCGCATTTTTGAATTTTTTATAGCTCTGGTTCAAAAGCATAACTTTCTGCAAAAAATGTTATTTCCAAGTTCCGATTTCTTCAAATTTAATAAGTGATATCATATTTTAGAAGTATGTAGATAACAATTTCCAATAAAATTACATTATGTATGTATTCAAGTTTTCCATATCTTTTAAGCTACATTCGTTTGAATGTTAGTTCAGTAATATCGTGTCGATTTAGTACCAATCCGTGAAAAAAATACAGAAGTTTTTTTCTCACTCTTTCTTTATGTATTATGGGGCGCTGATTCCGATTATGAACTTTGCACCCTAAAAAAAGTGCCACAACCTTTAAAAAGGGTGGCATTTTTTCGGTTTTTTGCGATTATTTCAAAAACGGTAAGAGATACAGAAAAATGGTCTGAGGACGAAAAAACTACATAAAATTATCTGTGCAATGATATATAACACATTAGAGTTTAATTGCATATTTCGGCGTTAGAATAGAACATAAATTAGAATATTTTCATTTTAGACCTTTTTTAAAAGCTCAATAACTTTTCAAAGAATGTTAGTTCAGCCGTAAAATTTTGTACAAGTATTAACAGCAAGTTTAAGATAATTTAACGTAAACGCTGAGTCGCTCCGGTCAAGTACCCCCATTATCCCCCCATTTAAATTTGTCAAAACGGCATGTCCATAACTCCCCCCAAAATTGGAGCAGAGTGCTAACTTTTGGTTTGTTGCGATTGGAGGTCATAATCACCCCACCCACCAAAAATCAGCTTATTCGGATAAAAACTAAGGGTATCTCCCATACAAAGTGACCCATCAAGAGTTTGTTCTACGTACAACGTACTAGTCATTTTATGGGTCACTTTGTATGGGAGGTACCCTTAGTTTTTATCGAAATGAGCTGATTTTTGGTGGGTGGGGTGACTATGACCTCCAATCGCAACAAACCAAAATTTAGCACTCTGCTCCAATTTTGGGGGGAGTTATGGACATGCCGTTTTGACAAATTTAAATGGGGGGATAATGGGGGTCCTTGACCGGAGCGACTCAGCGTTTACGTTAAATTTATCTTAAACTTGCTGTTAATACTTGTACAAAATTTTACGGCTGAACTAACATTCTTTGAAAAGTTATGGAGCTTTTAAAAAAGGTATAAAATGAAAATATTCTAATTTATGTTCTATTCTAACGCCGAAATATGCAATTAAACTCTAATGTGTTATATATCATTGCACAGATAATTTTATGTAGTTTTTTCGTCCTCAGACCATTTTTCTGTATCTCTTACCGTTTTTGAAATAATCGCAAAAAACCGAAAAAATGCCCTCCTTTCCCCCCTTTTTTAAAGGTTGCGGCACGTTTTTTAGGGTGCAAAGTTGATATTCGGAATCAGCGCCCCAAAATACATACTTATAACAAAATTGAGAAATAAACTTCTGTATTTTTTTCCTGACGAAAATACGATATTATTGGACTATGTTGCAAATGTTGAAAATTGATTTCTTACACATACACGAAATCCAACGAAACCATATAAAAAAAATAACAGCTGGGTCAGTTGTCATTTGTCTTATATGAAGTTTGACTGAACGAAGAATCCAAAAAATAAACACGAAATTGGTAGAAATTTATTGAATCTGGCCATATCCTCGATATGTCATTGAGCTTTGTTAACTTTGGACGTTTGGCAGTCTAATTCACCGTTACACATAATATGGGTTTACTTTTTCAATTAAAAGTTAGCTTTTACAATTGCCAGTTTCAAACGGTCGTAGCTCAGAATAAATTAAAAACTTTAAAGCATTCGAACTTCCGTTTAATAGGAAATTTTATGTAGGTTTCAGTTTTGTTTTGTTTTTTTTTTTGGTTTTAATAGGTCAAAAGTTAGAAAATCAAAGTTCTTAGAAGTAGTCAAGGTTTTGGATAAAATTCATAAAAATCCAACTGCTTCGTAATAGTTAACGTGAAAGCAACATTTGGGCAAAATTTGTCCAGTAACAAATTCTAGAATTTGCACCATAGCCCGCCCTATGGCTAATCAGTTGCAGGACAACCTGTATATAATGTATATAAACTAAAAGGCATAGAAATATTATCAGAGAAGGCAGGCTTAACAAATTGAATTTATCTAAGAACTTTGCATCCGTCAAACTAATAAGCCACAATTACAATTTAAACTTAAAGCTCGTTGGAAGGATTTAGGGCCGATTTCTCATACATCTTAGAGTCGGAGAGTCATTATTCAATCGATTGAACCATCAAAGCTCATTTCTGTGGAGAAAACACATTTTCTGTTGTGAAAGCTCATTTTCTTTAGCGAATTTGGAAGTGGAACCTAAAAAATTACCTTTTTCCACAGAAATGAGCTTTGATTGTTCAATTGATTGGATAATGTATGCCGCTCTTTTAATGCGACAGGATTTACTAAAACCTAGATTTTATTAAAATTAGTACAATATTGTACTGCAATTTGAACAATGCAAGTATACTCTACGATGTATTTTAAATTTCGTGGTATAGAATTCCATCTAGTAGCCTGTATTAGTTTTAATCGAGTACATGATTTGTTAATAGTCTGTGGGCCAGTTTCTTGTACATATTATCCAGTGGTTAGGCTTATCTATATAGAAGAAGCACACAGTTTTCAGAAAGCTTTTACATTATATTTAATTGAAATTTTGTTTAGTTTGCATAGTTATGCCATATTAGGCTTGGTTATGCCATTGGTTGGTTTCAGATTGTAAGACGAAACCGGACGGGTAACAAACGGACGGCGAGAGCTTTTATAGTGGCCAGCAGACAAGCATTGTGCATTTCACATTCTAAGAACGCGTCTTACGAAAGAAAAAAATCGTGACACGATTGTTTTTCATTCGTAAGAATCGTACGATCGATAAGATAGTTCAGGCATAAAGTAAGTAATTGGAATAGAGATGGAACTCCATATAACATTAAAATCCACTGAAAAGCATTTTACCTTTGAGTGTGTGCTGTAAGTAACGTGTATGTACATACAGGAAGATATATTCGTGTATGTACACGTTACTTACAGCAAACACTCAAATGTAAAATGTTTTTCAGTAGATTTTAATGTTATATGGAGTTCCATCTCTATTCCAATTACTTACTTTATGGTTCAGGCGTTCTGCGACGACAATTAGCGCGTGTTTTCAATGCCATCTAGATACATCAAGGCCGTAACTCAGCCGTTCCATGCCCTCATAGTTTGCCTACTAAGTTTTGGATTTACACGAACAAACAACAACAACAAGCATATGACGTCATTAAAAGTAACATCAAAACAGTGCAAACAGTAGGCGAAAGATTTCTACATTGCGGCCTTAATATAGAGACGGCGGCGGTGGTGTTTTACTTGCATTTAAATCTTGTCGACTCGTCACTTTATTGTACACTAACTTTGGAGCGTACATGGCAACATTGATACATACTTGCTGTGTGATTTGTGTTCGCCCGTCCGTTTTTTGATCGGATAGTGTGAAATGATCATACGATGGTTCTTGTCTTTCAAGTTTACCCGTCCGGTTTCGTCTTACAATCTGAAACCACCCAATGGTAAGACGAAACCGGACGGGTAAACTTGCAAGACAAGAACCATCGTTCTTACAATCTGAAATGCATAATGCTTCTCTGCTGGCCACTACAAAACCTCTCGCCGTTCGTTTATTAGCACAAACAAACGGACAAAGTAAACAAACATTCAATTCAATATAATTTAAAAAACTTTCGGAGATACATATGTACGTCGATAAGAAGTACCAGAAATCGGCTCATAATTTGATATGCAAAGCTCTTGATACGGTTTTATCTAGCAATTTAACCAGCTCATGCAGGGTGTAAATAATAACACCGTTCTAGATTACATTCTTGGGTATTTGTTTCTAGACCCAAACATAATTTGCCACCAAAACTTGGCGAAGGATTGTCGCACCGGCGTGTGCGCTGTTTCCACGCTCGACCGCAAGTTGCTGAGCATTCACTAAAGTTGGACCACTCACTCCATTCGCCGTTAATCTGGAAGCAATATGTAAATGAGATTTTCTTTCAACTTTTCGGCAATTCAACTTACCGGACACGGAATATCGTTGCATATTTGCCGTTCCGTTTCGTTTCCCGAGCAATACGTTGCATTGATGAAAATGCCATTTGGTAAAATACACTGACGCTTACGAGTTTTTGTACCAGTATCACATGTCTTACTGCACGATGTCCACGGTCCCCATTCGGACCATTCTGGTGTACCTATTTATTTTGACATGTTCAACATTTCTATTGGCAACCTGATAGTATAAAATCTCTTGAACTCACTTTTCTTTGTCCGCAGGACTATCCGGCGAACACTGTCACTTTCACAGATATATATACCTTCATCCTCCTGGGCGACTGAGAGTATAACCAGCATTGTCTTGTCTGGAGAGAGCTTTATTTCCTTTGATGTCGAAATTGTTTGGTTCCCCTACGAAAAAAAGGACATGAAATGGAGTTTTTAGTTAAATTAACATCAACTAAAAATTAAACTCAGCAGGAACTCACTTTTGTCCATTTAATAGAGGCATGCATTCTTACCGGACAATGCATTCTAACTTCATGTCCAATCTCGACTGTACGATGCGATTCCGAATAGGCACTGCTGAATACGAGACGAACTGTCACTTCAAGCTTCTTCGTTTTCTTTTCCGAATTTTTGTGAAAACAGGTGTAAACTGTCTGCGCATGTGAATTATCCATGGTCTGAGAATTGGTATATTTGGTTAGTTAATTAAAAAACAAAATCCGACGGATACTTTAGTACCAATGCCGTTAGATTCCAGAATGCAGTTCTGGTAGTGTTTTTATCATGATTGATGATTAACTGGTCCCAGCTAACAGTATCTGATGGGCTCTCAGATACTGGGCAATACAAAGTAGGGAGTTTTGAATTCGAAGGAAAATTGTAAAACGAAGTGGCTAAAATAGAATCAAGGAAAATATTTCTAGTAATTAAGTTTAAGCATTTTTATATATAGATTTACATAGAACCTGAACCTGAAACTCCTTTTTGGCGATACTACCAAATGTATCAGTCACCTCACAAGTATAGTTTCCACCGCTTTTAGGAGTGCACGCAGGAATTGAGAAAATTCCACCATCGTGTGAGTGGTTATCATTAAGCTTATTTCCATTCTACGAAATGTAAATTTGTTAAAAGGCATTTTCGATTTATTTTATTAAAGAAAACTACTTGTAACCATTCCAATTTAGTAATCCCTGGCTTGTTCCGGGTCCACGGACATTTTAGATAAAGCGGAAGACCAGCTAAAATGGAGTGCGTCGACCGTTGTAAATTATCGAGTCGTTTAATATTCACTGAAAATTTAACCCATGTCTAGACATCTATTTATTTATTAAATTAACTGGTCGAAACTCTCTAGGCTTCCTTTGAAATTTTCGGTTTTGCGGGCAGTCACCGTCCGCGTAACTGACTGTAATGAGTGACATTATACTCGCCATTTACTTACTGACGATAATGAAAATGGAGGTGGTTTTGACCTTAAGAATAGGATCAAAAAGCAACAGAATATTTGCCAAATGGCACAAGATTCCTGGCATTTTACTGTTAACCCTGGAAGGTCATGCTTATTTTTAGTACGGAAAGGCCATGCTTCGTCGAATCGACGACGCTCAACTTTGACGCCTCATAAAAATCGCCCTTTCGCAAAATATTTATAAAATTTGACAGGATTTCAATCCTTAGTTTATTAAGAATTTAAAAACATAAATTTTGAGTAATTTTGTAAGTCAATTGATTTAAAAATCTAATTTTCTCAATTTAATGTTACTTAGCCGAAAATATGAAACATTACATTTAAAAATGAAATAAATAAAAACTTAACGTTGATATAATTAAAAAAATGTGCTTGAATCCCAAAATATATATTCCAAACTTAATAGAAAATTGTGTTTATTGAATGAGAAGCTCTTTTATATACAAGAGGCACAGCGATACATTTTGGGGTCCCAACACGGGTTTTCTCTCCTTCGCCTATTCCAGTTTTTAGAGTAGATTGTATAATTATTTACAATAAATTTAGGAATTTCTTCTCCTCGAGTTCCCTTAATTGATTCTTATTCTATGTATATGTCTGGTTTTGGCATTGAGTGCCTTGGAGGCGATTTTTATGAGTTCGAAAAGCAATCTTTCTAAAATGAGGAACAATTTTGAGCCATTTTCCTGATTTGTCCTATTTTTGTCTTAGTAATTTTTTTTCCATAATTTTTGAAAAAATAAGTCCCACATTTCAAAAATAAACATATTTGTTACGAGCTAGTTGAATGGTCACAGACTTATCGTCGAATTGACAACCAGCCATAAGAAATTCTGAGTTCTAAAAGTTACACAAAGTTCATCCTTCGTCGTTTCGACGACGCCAATTTCTAAAAATCTAACTTACCCTGCTTACTTCGTTTAGCCGCAATGTACCCGGCAAGTACATTGACACGTTAAGTGCTGTACGAAAAATCAGCTCAAAATAATGAAAATTATCAATAAAAACGGGATAAATGTGATGATGCGTCGTCGATTCGACGAAGCATGACCTTCCAGGGTTAAGTAAAAACAACCATAACAGTAAAGGAGCTTGCGTTAAAACTAAGCTAAAATCGGAAATTGAAAAATGACAACCCCCCATTTGACGCTTTGTGTTTCAAAAAGCACGTTAATGTTAAGGCACACCATTAAAATCAAAACTACCTCGGTCTTCTTCGTTATCGTCAAAAAGGAATTAGCGAATCGAACGGCACTCATTACAGTCAGCCACGCGAACGGTAACTGCCGGGAGAGTTTTAACCAGTTTATTTTAGCACCGACTCACCCGCACTTTTTAGTTTGATTTCGGCTTCTTGTGAACCTAATGCGTTGAGGGCAGAACATTTATAGCGGCCAGCTTTTTTAGTTTCAGCTAAAAGTCTGATAGTATTTTTGGTTTGAATCACAGTAGCTCCAGTTGGTTCTAATGCAACGGTAATTTCCCCATGATCATTTAGGTAAAACGTTTGTTTCTTTCCAAGGGTTTTCGACCATTTAGGTATTTTTCTTGTGTCAAAAATCTTTTCGCCTTGATATGACAACACAATGAATGGCGGTGGGTTGCCACTTGCTATACATTTAACTGCTACGGCACGATGTTTTGTAGTCACAAATTTTCTTTTAATAACGATTTGTGGTGCTTGCTGAACATCGACGTGATAGACCAATTGCCCTATACCTTTTTCATTCTCTCCACAACACTTGTGTACTCCGGCATCACTTGAGCGGACATCATTTATAATAAGGGTATGGTTCATGCCTGTAGTTTCACTGTAAAAAAAGGTATGAGACATTGTCGGTTTCCAGGCGGTCGACTAAAATACTTATTATTCCGCCACGTAATAATTGGCGCAGGAATACCGGCAATACGACATTCAAGTTCGAGAGGATCCCCGTTTTTCACCGATATATAATTCTGTTCGTTCATTTGGAGCTGTGGAGCACCTAAAGGGACAAAATCATTATTGCACCTTTTATCAGGAAAAGAAGGTCAAAACACCCACTTTTGACGACCAAATATACCAATTCAACCGCCCCACTCACATTACATTTATATAGGCCAGTGTCATTGAGTGTTAGATTTGTCAGACACCGCATTGTTGTCTCCTTGGGCTCAGCCTAATAAATGAAAATTTAACTACATATTAAGTACAATGCACACTTGCACCAGCGATTTGCCAGAGAGACAAAGAAATCCACTTACAGCTGTGCGTTCATGTACAGCTGCATTTAAAAAAGATAAAGTGTTCACACAATAGTTTCGTTTTGTTTTTTTGCTGAGTAATATTCTATCCAGAGTGGACGAAAACGGATTGATTTCGCTGTACGTTTTCAGAAATCACCGAAAAGTGTTCACAGTGCACTGTTTGTAATTTCATATGACAACCGACAATAATATTTTGCCTATAAATCGTTCTAAGTTTAAAAATGTGCTGGTGCAGTCATAGTGATAGATAGTGACGAAATATGTTGTAAATGATACAACATATTTCGTCACTTCCAACTGACCGTCCATTCTCTTATCATGGAGAAATTAAGAACATCAGCCAACACAGGAAACTGAACAATTTGGTCGGGTGTCAGTTAAAATATTGGAGTGAGCCGAAATGTGCTGAATAGGGGAATTTAGGTTTGAGACCTGGGTGCTTACACGTTTTCATTTGAAAAAAAAATCAAGGTTTCATAGAAAACACGCAAAATAGCGTATTTTCAATGTGTCAATTTGTATGGGGATTGAAATGTTTTCGGGCTGTTTTCAGACGAAAACATGAAAATAGCCCCAAATTAAATGATTTCGTTCATTGTGAACATATTATTAGACGGCCTCTACCACCGCCGTCTATATATTAAGGCCGCAATGTAGACTCGTAAACGTCAAATCCGCAGATTAAATTGCATGGCATTGTTGTTGCTTCTCATGACATTGTTGTTGTTTGCCCGTGTCCGACGAGCAATTTAAGACGGATCGATGCCGTCATCGTACAGCTGAGTTGCTGCCTTGATATATCTAGGTGGCGTTGCCTCTACTGTAGTCTTGACATTTATTTTCAAAGATGGAGTTTACCGCATTTTGCCACGATTTTGTAGAGATTTCGTTTGATATTATCCCAAATCTCGGGATTCGGATAAGTGTGAGATAAGAGAACATAATTAAAGTTATTTTTTGGTTCAAGTTTTTACAACACGTAGCGGAGAGATTGGTATAAAAGGGCTTATCAGTTAACATAATTATTTTAGAAATGGAAGAACTTCTTTTTATTGCTCATGACTTTGAAGTTTTTAATTTCTATAATGGATGAGCACACTGACTTTGTTTAAAATGAGTTTCGTTTAAGGTTTGGTGCAAATAAATAGTATTGGTCTGTAGTATGTAGTACTGTGCGAAGACATTATCAGAGTACTGTGCATTATCACTCTAGCTTTTCAGAAAAGATTAAATTTAGGTGTTATTCTTCACTGATGTTCGTTTTATGCTCTATTGAAAATGTTCACTAAAAATCAGCATTGATCGGGAATTTTATTTATTATATGACGTTTCGCCTACTATTGCTTCGGCATCTTCAGATATTTCTATAAAATAATTTAATTACAAATTTTTGTCTAAACTATTAATAGGGTGATATAATTCAGAAAAGAATCTAGAAGAACGAACTTTCCCGCAATCGTATAGAAAAGATAAAAATTGGTGCCTATTCCAAAACCAAACAAACCTGCTGGAGTATAGTACAGATATCTATAGACCCAAACATAAAAAAAAAAAGAAATTTTCGATGCCAAATTGTTGAATACACTGCCCAATATACGCTGTAAAAAGTTAATTTAAGGTTACCAGACTCCCGAAGGCCTAATGCTGTATACATTGCGGAAATCGTTTTACAGACAAACCTTCATTTATAATATTTCTCCCGCTCCTTTTTTCACGCCGATTTGGAGAAAGTAAGACAGTGGACGTCGCTTAATGGAATCACTAATAATGTTATCATTCGGTTATTGTGATCATATTTCAAAAACCCACAATTTTCCATTCATTTAACTTACACCGAGTTCGGTTAATGTCATCATTTTTTTACCCTTCCAGTAATAAATTTTCGAATTTTTCAATAACCGATAAAAGTTTTCAATCAATTTGTCATTTTTGGCAAGGCACAAATCCTAAAAAGCTCTTTGTATGGAGCAGTTTGTTTGTGCAATAACAAACCTTGAGAACTTTTGCGATGGTATTTCGTGGTATCGTTTCTACATTCGATAAGATAAGACTTTGCTTCAAATTGCGGTAATTATGACTGACTTATGAATTTGCAATATACCTACCAAAACCATGATGAAAGAATGGTAAGCCGCAGCTTTGCAGCATTTTTATTATAATGGTAACAATCGTACTAGGTACTCAAAAAACATGATTGCTTATTGCTATCATTCGGTTAACAGCAAGGTCCCGATGTGATCGCATTTAGCGACAACATATTCTTCTTCCTTTCATAAGTGATATCTTCGTAAACATAATATAAAGAATAGAAGCCGATATTCTGGGAAATGTGTAGTGAACCTTGGGAAAGCAAGAATCTGTTGATACTAAACAGGACCCATAAAAGAGCCCTTAACTTCTCAGTGTTCTCATTGACAAAGAATAACAAGCATGGGCGTAGTGTAACTAGGATCTCGTTAAGAAGAGGCAAAACCCATTTTTTTAATACAATGATCCCGTAATTTGTTTAGGGTAGAGGTAGGTATGTAATTCAAATCTACGACAAAAATCGAGATTTGCTGCTCCAAATTGGCGGTTCTGTTTTGTTAGAAAAGTTGTTCGACATTTTAAAACCATATTTTAAGAAAAGACAATTGATAAATCCATTTTGTTCCAATTCGCCTAGGATTTCCACTTTTGAGACAGTCGATACTCAGTGATTTTACAACTTTTCAATTTCCGTGTACGAAACTGCAGTCTCAGCAGCATTGTGTGGATGATTATGGCTCTTTCCTTGTCTCTGATTATCCGAGACCCTCTGACATAAATCATATAGTTGTTTATTTGAAGTACGGAAATTACCCTCCTTGTACCTACTTGTTTAAAAGCTTACTTTCGTTTATTACTATAGATAAACAAATACCTCATTGGGTAGAGAATTCTTAAGCGGATGGTGGTCCCCTGGGAATTTAGCGCCATTTTATTGGATTTGGTGGACATATTGTGGATATCCTTGCAGAATCCTTTTGTTTTGCATTTTCTTTTTCCTAAAGAGGTTGATAGAGGAATCGGATGAAGCAGTGATTTTCCCATCGTTTTGTGAAAAATTAAAATCGCATCTTTCCACGGCTGTTACTTCTGAACCTTGGCAGCTATATGTGTAAATGCTTGAAATTTTTACCTAATATGGGCAGACCGGTGCTCTAAACAAAGCTGTTAAATTTCAAAACTTTCCGCTACAAAAAATTCCGAGTTATGAGCAATTTTCGATTAATTTGATTTGAAGTGCGATGTGGCTAACTGTAACTCCCGAGCGCGGATAGGTTAGGACCTTGAAATTTGGAGGAAATGCGAGCGATAAAAAGCCAAGTTGGTGTACAAACTACAAGTGTGCCCATTAAGACGGTCAAAGGGTTCCCGAGTAATCGAAAATGAACGTTTGTCAAACATGAAAGTGCGATTATCTTGCTAAATATCGATCGTACAGGAATCAAACTGCAGTTTTAACTTCTGAACCTTGACAGCTAGAGCCTTGAAAATTTCAACAAATATGGACAGCGTGGTGCTCCACATGCCTGCCAAATTTCGAATTTATTGGACAAATTTTATTGACAATTATCGATTAGAAAAGACAAAGGTGTGATTTGGGCAGCTGTAACAGTCGAACGCGAATAGGTGCGACACTAAAATATGAGGGAAAGTAAGTAAATGTAAGCGCCAAGTAGCTATTTTCAGAACGATCGATCAAAGAGTTCCCAAATTATCGAAAATAAACGTTTACCACATGAAATTGGGATTATCTTGCTAAAAACCTTTAACCTTTAACGTCACGGGCGGGGTCTGGCCAGACCCCAACGAGTTTTTCTTAACTATATTTTTTCGAATTGGCCAGCTACGAGCTCGTGCTTTCGGCTAATCTCAGGCCTATATAGAGGCTTTCGGCAGGTTGACGTACGTTAGGCTGCTGCTAAGATAAGTTCGCATTTTAGTTATGTGGGGTCTCTGTAGACCCCGCCCGTGATTCTACGTAGCAACTATTTTCTATTTACTCAGGATTCTTTTAGCGATTTTTGTTAAAAAATAGCGTTCCAAATCATCAAAAATGAGTAGCGGACTCTCGGATCATGACAGAGCACACATTTTACAAGATTTTTCATGACTCTGACAGCGAGAAAGATAAATTCAAAATATATAGTAGCCTTTGGCTAGTTCAGGCGAGACTGTCGAGAATGTCCCGAAAATTAAGCGAAGATGCGATATTCGCCCAAAATCTAAGGACAAGAAGGGTATTATTATTTGTAAAGGTAGTAATAAAATTATTTTGCAAGGCTCATTCAATGGAAATTGTGTATTGTTTGTCATGTCAACTTAAGGAATATTTTTTTTTATTTTTGTGCACGAGGCCAAATTGAGACATTGTCATTTTTCTTGTTATGATGATTATTCGTTATTTTCTCTTTTATTACATGTTTCTCATTCCTGCATTACCAGAAAATATAATTAGTTTAGCTTTGAGTTGACAGTTTGGTCCAATTTTTGTGTATTAGTGAAGCTCCTTAAAAATATTCAGTATATGAGGGTTTTTTCTTAAAATGATCCTAATTATGTATTGACTTAATGTTTTCTTGAAAATAAATTGTTTTCCTAATTACTAATATGTCTTTTCTTATAATCTGAATTCATATTTAAGAAATTGTCAACAAAAATTTAAAATATGTGATAAACAGTATTGGGGTCACTCTGGACCCCACGCGTGATTTAACGTTACCAAAAATAGCGCGTGTACTTGAAGGTTAAAACAGACAAAACTGACAACAGGCCTCACTGAGGAACTTGTTATGTATGGATTTAAGTTTCTTTGTATGGCATTGGGAATGCTGTACATTTACTAATGCTGTACGATAGGTCAAAATGCTGTACGTCTGTCAGCTTACACTACATATGGGTTAAGGGGGAGGGGGTGGCAACGGGTTGAAAATTCATTTTTTTGCAAATATCTGGAAAACTATCAATCTGACTGTAAAATGCACTGAGAACGAAATAAACTACACAAAATTACCTTTGTAATGATATCATATAACACTCTAAATATTTTTCCAGAAAATTATGCCCTAGACCCAAAAGTATTATAGTGATTTTAAATTTCGCACTGTAACTCTTGACAGAATAGACCTAGAGTCATAAGATCTTGTCCATATCTCTCTCTCTCTCTCTCTCTTGATTACCGTAACTCCTAGTTGCTAACAAAATTTATTTGATTAGTACCAAAAATTGAAATGCTCCAACCGGTAACACCCCTCACTCCTCATAACATTTTTCAAAAAGGCATGTATCCCCCATACAAAGTGAACTACAAAATTTAACAAATTTTTTCACTTCTAATGAAAAAAAATAACTCTTAGAACGTCATTATAACAGTTAACTGTAGTGTTCTGAATGTACATAAATCCAAAAGTTTGTACCAAAACGTTCCTTACAAGTACGAAAAATCGGGTTTGAAGGTTTAAGTACACGTTATTCGATATATTCGCAAATAGCCTTAGAACTGGTACCACTGTCCTTCAAACCCAATTTGTTGATAAATTGTAGCGTACGCTTTGGTACAAACTTTTAAACATACATTTAGTCCGCAACCTTAAAAAAGAGGGAAAGGGGGACATTTTTTCGGTTTTTTGCGATTATTTTAAAAACGGTAAGAGATACAGAAAAATGGTCTGAGGACGAAATAAACTACATAAAATTACCTTTGTAATGATATATAACACATTATAGTTAAATTGAATATTTCGGCGTTAGACTAGAACAAAATTTAGAACATTTTCATTTTAGACCTTTTTTAAAAGCTCCATAACTTCTGAAATAATACCAGTTCAGCCGTAAAATTTTGTATAGGTATTCACAATAAGTTCAATATCATTTTAAGGTAAACATTGAGTCGCTCCGGTCAAGGACCCCCATTATCGCCCATTTGAATTTGTCAAAACTGCATGTCCATAATTCCCCCCAAAATTGAAGCAGAGTGCTAAATTTTGGTGTGTTGCGATTGGGAGATACCCTTAGTTTTTATCCGAATGAGCTGATTTTTGGTCGGTGGGGTGACTATGACTTCCAATCCCAACAAACCAAAATTTAGCACTCTGCTCCAATTTTGGGGGGAGTTATGGACATGCAGTTTTGACAAATTCAAATGGGGGGATAATGGGGGTTCTTGACCGAAGCGATTAAATGTTTACCTTAAAATGATATTGAGCTTATTGTGAATAAAATAAATAACAGGCGCGACAATCCAACATTGGACTAAGGCCGCATACTTACTTGAATACTTAAACAAAATTTTACGGCTGAACTGGTGTTATTTCAGAAGTTATGGAGCTTTTAAAAAAGGTCTAAAATGAAAATATTCTATTTTTTTTTCTAGTCAAACGCCGAAATATTCAATTTAACTATAATGTGTTAGATATTGTTAGCAAATACACCGGGCACGATGCGCCGTCACTGATTCCGACTGGGAGTCAGTCAGTCCGCAGGCGAACATCTACCAACACGGTGTGTGTGATCATAGGCGAAGGGCGATGACGGACAGGCGACGACACGAAAGGGCGATCTAACACAATTCAATGCTAGCGCGTGGTGAAGTAAGCGGGCGTGTCTGTTCTGTATCAAGTGGACTATAAGTGAATATCTAGCGGACATTGTTTGGTGTGAAATCCAAAAGTGTATCGGGCGAAATATCTGGCGGACATTGTTTGGCGTATCTATCATTAAAGTGGCGTGTAATTGTATGACGTGTAATTGTGTTTAAAACGAGTTGTGTTGATTTGTGGGCGAAACGTTCTCGGCGAGTGGTGTCTCTTGCGTGTAGATTGTGTCGGGCGTGAGCGAGACGGACTGTGTGTCAACAGGAAAGATCTTGTTTTGGTTTTATGTCAATGGTGATAGGCGAGTGTCTGCATTGAAAACGTAGCAGACTCTGTGGACAAGAAAAATCGTGTTCGCGTAAATTTGTTTTTGTGACAACTCAGTCCAAGGCGTGTGAATTGTTGTGAACTGCGTCGCATTAACGTAACCAGAAGGATCTTTTTCGGGCGGATTGGTGAAATTTGTTGGTAGTGACTAGGCGTATATCGGGGCTACAAGAAATATTTAATCGGGCGTATTGTGTTGAAAGAAAAATAGTGGAGTATGGCGGACAATGAGGATGTTGTTAGGATGGACGTGTCGGGCGAGGATTTCGAAATGGCGGGTGATATTGCGAGTGGCGTTGTAAAAGATATCGTAGACAGGGTGAGTGGCGGTGGTGCTTTGGCGGGTGTCGAGTCGGCGTCTGAGGCGGTGAGCACTGTTGAATGAGTTGATGGAGGGCGGTTTGGAGGCGAAAATCCGAGACGCTATTAAAAAGCAATCAGAGTGGCTTCGCGGAGATGTGGCGGGTGGTTCGGCGAATGTTGGCGTGGCGGGGAGAGTGGCGGAGATTAAGACGCGATATATGGCAAGTGGTGACATAATTGATCGTTTTGATCCGGACGATCCAGAAAACAATGTTGAACGATGGATCATTAAAATTGATCAGCTGGCGAGGGTATATTGTTGGTCGGGCGAAGAACGGAGCATCATCATGCAACAGAAATTGGCGGGCGCGGCAAAAAAATGGTTTAATCGCCTCGATAATTATGATTTAACGTGGGACGAGTGGCGAACCGCATTAAAGAAGGCGTTTCCTATTAGGCGTGATTTTGCTACGAGTTTGGAAGAGTTGGTAAGGCGAAATAAAAACCCAGGCGAGACGATTACCCAGTACTATCGGGCGAAACTAGAGTTGTGTGAGCGATGTGGGGTGAGAGGCGAGAATGCAGTCTCCTGCATCATTAAGGGGCTGCCGGAGGCGAACGCTCACGCAGCAAAATGCTATTCGCCAGAAGACTTGTACAACAGATTCCTGGCGAGTATGGAGACGTTTGCGGCGGAGAAGGGAAGGGCGACAATGGCGGAGGGAAGGCGAATGGCGACAGGCGGATCAGCGATCTATGATGGATCAAGTGCCGGTTACTCCAGTACAACCGATTCGCCGTGATGAGAGTCAATCAACGACAGTGTTCAGGTGCTACAATTGTCAGCGCTACGAAAGCCACATGAGCCGTAATTGTCCGTATCCACGAAGAGACAGACGTATTCGATGCGGACAAACTGGGCACGAGATTTGCAACTGTCCGCTGGATCCTCGCAGGCGACAAGACAGGATCAAGGCGAAAGGCGTCAGGAAGCGTATGTAATATTGCATGCCTAGAATTGAGTAGGAGATGCAATATCATAAAACATGACAAGCCAGTAATCTTACAAGGGTTCGCCGGTGGGGTTAGTATGTCAATGGCCGTGGTGAAGTTTCGGGTGTCCGTAGATAGTATTCTACTAGATGTTGAGGCGGAAGTCACCCAGTACGATTTGGGCGATATACATTTGATTTTGGGTCAGGCGGGTATTATTTCTCCAGGTGTTGCGCTTATAGTTAAAGAAAAACAGGTGCATTTAGTAAAGGCGGATCAGGTGATGTTGTCATCTCAATGCCGAATCGAAGACATTGAAGACAGGCGGGTACAAGTATTTTTAGGTGAAAATACTTCTATACCAGCTGGACAATCAGTGTTGGCGAATCTTTCTATTGTAGGCGGGCGTGTGGGAGAGACTGTAGAAATGGCGGCTAAGATGATTAACTTTGGAAAATAAATAGTGGCGATTCCATCAGGAGTTTTTATATGTGGAGGTTCGAATGGCGTGTTGATTTACAATCTATCGAAGGGCGTTATAGATTGGAAGAAAGGGAAGCTAATAGGGCGGGCTGATTACTCTTCTAAAATGATGAAAACAATTATGACTACGACAATGGGAGAAATTGATATAGGCGATATGGGCGAACTGCAGAGACATCGATTGGAAGAAATATTATTAAGGCGGACTAATTGTTTCTCGAAGGGAGATGAAGACTTGGGGGTTACCGATTTGTGTCAAATGGAGATTAAGTTGAATTCGAACCAGCCTGTGTATTACAGGCCATATCGGTTATCGTACAGTGAGAGAGAAGTGGTGCGAAGGCGAGCTAACAGCTTGTTAGAAGGCGGAATTATTAGAGAATCGAATTCGGAGTTCGCTAGTCCAATACTGTTGGTGCCTAAAAAGAACAACGAGGTGAGACTGTGTGTCAACTATAGGGCGTTGAATGCGATGACGGTAAAAGACAGATATCCATTACCTCTGATAGCAGATCAGATTGACAGATTGGCGAATAAGAGGCGATTTACAACTATAGATTTGGCGCAAGGATATCATCAGGTTCCAATGCATCCTGATTCTGTGCACAAGACAGCGTTTATCACATCGGGTGCCTTTTGGTTTGGCGAATTCTGCGGCGGTATTCAAGAGAATGATTAATGCAATGTTGGGCGAATTGAGACATAGGGACGTGTTGGCGTACATGGATGACTTGTTGATTCCATCGGATGGTGTAGATTCCGGGTTAGAACTTTTGGATAAGGTATTGGCGTTAATTGAGAAGGCGGGACTTAAATTGAAATTGAGTAAATGTTCGTTGTTGAAAAAGCAAATTGATTACTTAGGCTATGAGATAGATGAGAATGGCGTGCGACCAGGGTCAAGGAAAATCGAGGCGGTCCAAAGCTTTCCGGTTCCGGTGGATGTACATGGCGTTCGACAGTTTTCGGGATTGGCGAGTTATTTTCGAAAATTCATTCGGCAATTCTCAATTTTGGCGGAACCTATGAGTTACTTAACAAGAAAAGGCGTTGATTGGCATTGGGGCGATGATCAGCAAAAAGCGTTTAATACGTTGAAGGGACTATTGGTGGAACGTCCGATATTGGCGATTTATGAGGCGGAACTGGAGACAGATTTGCATACAGATGCTAGTAAATTTGGGTTAGGCGGGATCTTATTTCAAAAGTAACGGTCTGGTGAAAGGAAACCGGTATCATATTTGAGCAGAACCACGACGGCTCCTGAGCAAAATTACCAAAGCTATGAGTTGGAGACAATGGCGGTATCAATCAATTAAACACCTCCGGGTTTATTTGGCGGGCATGTGGATCATGTGGGTCCGTTTATGAGAACAATAACAAGGTATTCCTATTTACTTATGGTAGTGGATGGATTCACGAAGTTTGTATGGGCGAAACCCACTAAGTCATTGAGATCGAATGAAACTGTTGATCGACTTAGAGAAATTGGATATCCCCGACACATTGTAAGTGATCGAGGGCTGGCGTTTACAAGTAAGTTCTTTCAGGAGTTTTTGGCGGAAAAGGCGATTAGACATTCACTTAACTCTATTGCTACCCCAAGGGCGAATGGACAGGTGGAAAGACAAAATCGAACCATCATTGAGACGATAACAGATAGTGCAGTGGATGAGAGTAGGTGGGAGAGGTGTTTACTCGAAGTTTTATGGGGAATGAATCATACGATGAATGCGTCAACTCAATTCTCTCCGTTTGAATGGATGTTTTCTCATAAGGCGGGCGCTTTTGTAGATTTGGTGGAAAATTCGGGTGAATCGGATAACAGGCGGGTGAAGAGGCGAGGCGAGATGGTCCAGGCGAGGCGAGATGGTCCAGGCGAGGCGGAATGTCATATCGAACAGGCGAAAAGTGATCACTCTAATAAAAAGGCGATAGGCGTAACGACAGTACTGCATTAAGGCGTTTGGCGAATATTGGGGATACTAGTGTCGATGCAAATGAATTGGTGGGTGACGATTCATTCAATTCTGGGCACATGACTAGTTCTGGTGTTGCTGCAACTGGGTCTCAGTGTGACGATGCTGAAGATCTTTGGCACATAGCCAGAGAGATGCGCGAATATGAACAGCAATCAGTTAATGAAAGGCGAACTGATGGCGACAGGGTAGAACAACTTGGCGTAAGGCGAAAGAGGGCGTATGACCACATAAACAAAACTGCACAGCAGATGAAGGCGAGATGTGACAAAAGGCGAAAGGTTGCAACCGAATATAAAATAGGCGATTTGGTGTTATGGCGGCATGCATCTACAAATGTGGCGGACAAGGGCGTTAATAGAAAATTGGCGAATAAATTTGATGGACCATATCGTGTTAGTCGTAGGTTTAATAATGATAGATATCGAATTGAGTCTATTAAAAACTATTACAAACGTTTTCAGGCGATAGTGGCGGTTGATTCATTGCGGCGATATGTGAGCGTAAATCAAGGCGTTGAGGGGAGTGAAAGTGACGAAGACAATGAGGAAATTTCGCGAAGGGATCTTGAGGATCTATTAGGAGGTTGAGGGGCGATTATAGGCGACTGAAGGCGTAACCGATGACAATGTGAAAAGGGGTTACTATTAGGCGGGTTTGCAGGAATGAGGTGGTGAATTATTGGCGTTCTAGGCGATTGAACAAGGCGTTAATTGAATGGCGAATAGGCGAGGCGATTACTTATAGGCGATATTGCAAATATGAAGCATTCTAATGAGGACATTGAATTTTTCAGGAAGGCCGAGTGTTAGCAAATACACGGGGCACGATGCGCCGTCACTGATTCCGACTGGGAATCAGTCAGTCCGCAGGCGAACATCTACCAACACGGTGTGTGTGATCATAGGCGAAGGGCGATGACGGACAGGCGACGACATGAAAGGGCGATCTAACACACTTCAATCCCAGCGCGTAAAGTAAGCGGACGTGTCTGTTCTGTATCAAGTGGACTATAAGTGAATATCTGGCGGACATTGTTTGGTGTAAAATCCAAAAGTGTATCGGGCGAAATATCTGGCGGACATTGTTTGGCGTATCTATCATTAAAGTGGCGTGTAATTGTATGGCGAATAATTGTGTTTATACAGAGTCGATAATAAACGGGCGATAGGCGCCCAATTATGGTGTTTTCTTTGTAAAGTAGAAAAAAAGGTATCAAAAGGATTTTCAGGTCTAACAATATAATTACAAAGGTAATTTAATGTAGTTTATTTCGTCCTCAGACCATTTTTCTGCATCTCTTACCGTTTTTAAAATAATCGCAAAAACCGAAAAAATGTCCCCCTTTCCCCCCTTTTTTTAAGGTTGCGGGCCCCTAATCGGTTGGGACTTTTAATGCCATAGTCTGGGGACCATCCCCAACCATAATCAAAAAAAATTTCCGATGTAGGATTCTTGCCGACCAAATATGTCATTTTTCTTACACTATTCAGAAGACTACAATTAACTGTTATAATGGCGTTCAAAGATATATTTTTTTTTCTATTTTAGATAGAATTTTGAAGTGAAAAAATGTGAAATTTGTTAGATTTTGGGTTCACTTTGTATGGGGGTACACTTAGTTTTGATCCGATGGTAATAATGTTTGGAGAGGAGGAGTATAATGGGGGTCAGACTAGGCATCCCACCAAATTGTATCTGCTTGGCATAATTTGAAAAGAAGTTACAGGCATGGCTTTTTTTTTAAATGTTAGAAGGAGTGAGGAGTCAATGATCGGAGCACACCATTTTTTTTTACATATCAAATAAATTTGGTTAGCAATATATGGACAAGATGTTATGACTCTAGGTTTATTCTGTCAAGAGTTACACTGCGAAATATAAAACCAAAGAAATGTAAATTTTGTTGGATGTAGGATATATGTAATTGTCTGAGAAAATGTCTAGAGTCTTATATATCATTACAAAGGTAATTTTGTGTAGTCTGTTTCGTCCTCAGGATATTTTGCGGTCAGACTTATAGTTTCCCAGATATGTACATATTTGCAAAAAACAGAATTTTCACCCCTTTGTCGCCTCTCCCCCTTAACATATGACGCAAATTAGTGTAACTTTTTACTGCGTATATTGGGCAGTGTGTAACAACTTGGCATCAAAACTACTACTGGTGAACCTAACTCTTATCGCCGTATCTGTCGAATCGACTTAACGGGAAAAGTGTAGGAACGAATTATATATAACCATAACAAACCGTTTAACAGACCGTCAATACGGTTTTAGACGAGCGCGGTCCACGATAGACACAATCATCATGGTAACTACAATAGCGACCGACTCCCTACATAAGAGTACTTGTTGTGCTGTTGTAACTCTAGACGTAAAAGCGCATTTAATTCTGCGAATAATGCATGCGACTCTGCAAAAGATGAATTTGCCCGACTATCTAGCCGCGATAATATTGGTAGCAACCTCTCATGTCGCGTCTTAAGTTACGACACTAGCGAGGGACACAAGGGATACATGGTCACTGCAGGGGTAACCAGGAGCTCGCTATACCAAAAGGAGTGACAGTGATAGGTTTTGCTGACGACATCAGTCGTAGCGGTTGCAAGGGACCCGGAGCTATACGATTACAACTATCAAGCTGTGGCTGGCAACGGTGGGACTAAAACTAACGAAAAATAAAGCAGTCCTGATCAGCAAGCGCAGAGAAAAGTGTTGTCTCAAAATCCCTCGTTGATGGCAGATTAGCTGGAACTGGCGCTGTGATGCACTACTGAAAGGTTGTCCCAAGGGTCTAGCGGTGAGTTATTTTCCATGAGATTATCGTTATCCTCGCGATAACAAACGGCGGGCGATATATTGTCGAGACAGGAATGTTATGATCTCGCATTGGTAAGTGCTAGTTTCCTGAAGTATGTTGATATTTCTGTGATGACAGCCTGTAGCGATACGTAGAGCAGCATTATGGCATGCCTGGATCTTGTCAAGCTCTGTGGCTCACTTGGTTGAGTCGCACTCTACGATTCTAGAAATCTAGAGGTCCGGAGATCGAATCTCGACGTGGTCCAGGAAATATAGAGTGCTTGCAACATTATATACACTCCTCTATATGCAATATAACGTTGCCTCGAAGTAGCTTATAAACGGCTGAGTGAATGCCCCTTGCCCCACAAGGGGTTACGGTGCAGAGAAGAAGAAGGATTTTGTTCCACTTTGTGTCACATACGGCTTGTGACCACGCTGTGCTGCATAGTCAGGGACTGCACGACGTATCACGTATCGCTTTATAAGTGACCAGCATAGTCACGGTCACGGGTGTGTAAATACGCCTTCCCGGAGGATAAGTTATATTTCCACACAGTTACTAAAATTTGGCAGATAAACGTGCGTGGATCTCTTTGTGTCACTGTCGCAAGTGAGCATTAAACGGTATACCTTATAATATGATAGTAAGTACGTTTTTTTAGTCAACCCGTGGGGTTTTGGGTAACGAAACTTCATAGGTATAAAAAAAATTACAGGTGGGTCAGCTGACATTTTTTTAATGGAGTTTGTTATACCCAAAACTACACGAGATGACTCAAAAAACGTACTAAGTATAACTGAATAAATCCTACATGATTTGATTTGTAACGTGTACATGCTTGGGTGAAATTCTGCTGCTCATCCCGGACGAATATGTGCTTGCAAGCTGAATACGGGTTTTCAGACGGGAAAATATGAACTTTGTGTGTAAAAGAAACTTCGCCATAAGCATTTTCGGCTCGACATTTATAGGCTGCGGCTTCATCTCTTTTGACGTTGACTTTTGTAAGACTCTCCCCTGAGGTATCACACACATTTTCGTCTTCCTTATACCAATATACTCGTAAACTACTCGCATTGCGAACCGGACACGATAGTTGAAGTGTGTCTCCCTCATACAAATAGCGAATGGTCGGATGGTACCCCTCACTCAAAGTAGGAAATCCTGCGAGTAATGTTAATTATAAATTTCAGTTTGACAAATTCAAGCTTAGAGTCGATAGAGTACATACCTTCAGATTCAACAATTATACTAGATCTGTCGCAATCTGCAATATTCTTCGCGACACAAGTGTAGTTCCCAGAGTTTAGGTGAGGTCCGATGCTTAAAATATTATATCCTTTGCGATCTAAAAATAAATTGAATAGGTAAACTAAATACTAAACATTTTCCTGAGAAAAAAAAAAACAGTATTTAACTGAACGAGATTGAATTAAACTTTGACTCCGCAGACCCTAACGAAGATAACCATGGGATTAATTTGGCATCCAATGGCTATGTCCACACATGTGCGCTTTCGTCTTCCCTATCGTCTTCAAGCTCCGTATCCACTTTCAACATTGAACATGTAATTGATTGCGTCAAGTGAACAGAAGAGATCAATGTCTCATTCTATTCAGATCTGTTCATTATTTATCGTTAAATATGTGTTACGGCTTTGGTCAGGACGGGTAAATGATAAATTCTTTCATGAATTGTATGAAAAGATGATGTGTTGTTAATATTTAACATTGGCAATTGCGTTCAAGAATGAATGCGTTTCTTCAATAGCGCATACATCTCAAGTTTCTATTGTCAAAATGATGAAGACGAACGAAGATTGAAAGTGTCTAGACAGGCACAATAGATGCGTTTTCTACATAAATTCAAATGTTATTACGACGAGCAGTGACGACACGGATAGTGTACTCCGATATTGCCAGTATTTTTGATCCACTTGGATTCTTTGCCCCCGTACAAGCAACTGAAAAAAATAGTCATAAAAAGGGTTTGAAAACTGAACTCCACAGGACGCAGCGTTACTTCAAAATTTCATTCCGCGAGGACTAATTTTAGAGAAGAGGTAAAATCGCTTGAGAATATTAGAATTCCGCGCCACATTTATGGCAATAAAAAAGCGTCAGGAAATCGTTGAATTCACGAATTCAAAGCAAGCCTATGCCGCAGTAGCATATACTACTCACAACAAAATAAGGGCCAGGGCATCTAATCAGCGCCACTTTCTCCCGTTAGCGCACAGGCCACGAGTCTTTTAAGCTACAGTCAGACCGTGCTAGTTACTAGCTACTAGTGCATGCATACAAGAAATCTCCACGGTGACGACGACGTCAACAACGAAACAGTGTCATATAAATGGGTGACTACGCGTTGTTACGACGTTCGTTACCGAGAGTGTGTGCAACTAGACGCGTGAATAGTCACCCTATCTACCTAGGAATTAGTTGTATGCGCGAAATTACCACGGTAAAGACGCGACGCCGACGTCGTAAACAATCAAAAAAGTGTTATGCAATTTTACTAGTAAGTAGCAAAATGTATTTAATAGTGGAATAGGACATGTTCAATTATTCTACTGGGAAGTGAATATGCACTACAATTATTTCTCGGTGGATTTCGAATTAACGGCTCAACGGATCGACACGAAATTCAGTGGGAATGTGTATAATGGTAGGGTATTTGCTACAAATACCTTTGAGATTGGGAAATGCTAACAGGGTGTCCTAAACGAGGTGCAAAAGTAGATAAAAATCAGCAATAAATTTAGTATGTATGTATAATGTGTAGAATGGTAGGATATTTGCTACGAATACCTTTGTAGTCGGGAAATGTTATCAGGGTCTCTCAAACGAGGTGCAAAAGTGGTTGTCATAATCAGCATACCCAACAAACAATAGCTAACAACACAATACAAAAATTCTAAAAACCTGCATTTACAGAAAACATTCACAAAAAGTGACTGTTTGCTGTGCATTTTCGTCGAAGGATCGCCACCCCTATTTTTTCTATAGTCTGTATCTGCGACTAGTCTCATTTTAGCATTTCAAATAGAAAAGATAGAGCAAGTCTTTCTCACATCCTCTGCACTGTGTTTGTTTTAAACAAGAAACGAGTAATTAATATGCAATGTAAAATACATTGCATATTAATTATCTCTTTTTAAATGTTTTCTTCTTCTTTATATGCCAATCACAATTTCGTGTCCTTTTCAGGACTTTCGGATAAATATGCTTTTTGCTTTGGCTTTAGACCCCTGATTCTGATTCCAAAACACTAAAAGTAGCCTGGCACTATCTTTTCTATTTGAAATGCTAAAATGAGACTAGCCGCAGATACAGACTATGGAAAAATAGGCGTGGCGACCCTTCGACGAAAATTCACAGCAAACAGTCACTTTTTGTGAATGTTTTCTGTAACCGCAGGGTTTTCGAATTTTTGTATTGTGTTGATAGCTATTGTTTGTTGGGTGTGCTGATTATGACAACCACTTTTGCACCTCGTTTGAGAGACCCTGATAACATTTCCCGACTACAAAGGTATTCGTAGAAAATACCCTACCACTCGATACATTCATATTGAATTTATTGCTGATTATTATCTATTTTTGCACCTCTTTTAGAACACCCTGTTAGCATTTCCCAATCTCAAAGGTATTCGTACTAAATACCCTACCATTCAACACATTCATACTAAATTTATTGCCGATTATAATCTACTTTTAACATTTTCCAATCTCAAAGGTATTTGTAGCAAATAAAGGTATTTGTAGCAAATACCCTACCATTCTACAAAGGAGGATGGGCACTTTTGTATGAAAGTTGGTCGTTGAGTGAACAGCAATGAAACTGGTGTCAAATGAAAGGGCTATATTAGAGAGTAACATATATATAAATTTTAGGCCCGTAAACACTGGGGTTCATGAGAAAGGACGACTTTTGTTCGTCCTTTCGGGCAATTTTGCCGATCTATAACTTTTGAAAGACTGAAGCTAGAGACTTGAAATTTTGTACAAGTGGTTTTTACTAGAGGATCTTACTTTTTGTAAAGTATGAATACAATGCGACCAATATTTCCTCTACCTCCCCTACAATTTTTTTAATTTTTTTGGTATAACTTTCGTCCGGATAGCAGTTGAATTGTCTTAATTGGTCAAATTATTCCCTACTATAGTACTATGCTACTGTAAAAGAATCAGGACGATTCCTTTAAAACAAAGGGTACTTTTGACACAAAAACCTTTTTCCCCTATATTCATTTTTTGCTTCTAAATCTGCGAAAAAAAGCTCCAATTGAGCTGATTTTTTGGATATTTTTTTTAATTGCATTCTCGCTATGTCCTTTTCGTGCGAGCTCGCCAACACAAATATTAAGACCCCCCTCCATAAGAAAGTCCATTCCTTATTTATTTTTTTATTTAATGTTATGGGTTGTTATGTGAGTATATAAAAACCCAAACGCATTTTTTTCTCATCCCCTCGTCAAATTAGTCACACATATGGGAAAATATACATTGTTTATTGCACTTAAACAAAACAAACATTAAAATTAGATAACAAAAGGCTTGGTCATTATTACATCTAGTAAATGCTGCTCTGGAGGATTGAATTCTTCAAATCTGAATAATCCTACATACCATAAAACTGGCAGAATATGGGCGCAGCTTCCCACTGTTCGCCTGCCAGTAAGACAGTTGCAGTAATGCTCTTTAATGGAATGTATACCATGCTGTTCTCTGTCAATTAAAATATAGACATAATAAATTCGTTCTCTCACATGCCGCGAATGTAGTCGAACCCGTAAAACCATACATTAGTCTACGTAATGTTGCATTCGCTTAAACCTTCAAGTGTATCATGCCTACACATTTCAACATAGTAAATCTCCTCCCGCAAATGCAACATACGACCTAGCTAACTTTATATGATATGTGCCTAAAGCGTGCAAAATCAAACAATCCTCTGTTAATCGAAGAAAGTATTCTAAAAATGAGAGGTTTGCTTCCATACCCACGAAATTACTTCGATGCCTATTTAAATTATCATCTCTACATATTTATAAAGACGGATTGATTCGGCTTATTAATGTTTTCATTAATTATATTAATTATTTCAGGAGCCAAACGATGATCCTTGTAAAAGGCGTTTAAGAGACTAGCTCATTTTAAAGTCGTCAAACATGTGGGGAAGAGATCTATTAAAGTTGGTTTGACGAAACAGCTTATAAGATTGCTTCATCTTTCCGTTCATAACTTCTACTACCCACCGGCATGTGATTATAAGTCTTGATCTATTCGCCTGTTCCGTGGTTAATTGGCTTTCTTCCCTTTCCTTTGTAGGAGGTACATTAGCTTCATAACCATATGCTTCTAAAATACCAAAACTATCCCTAAATCCACGATCGAGAATCCTTTAACTTTTTACTCATCCGTTTCCATTGATAGTCCGATTTATACGACATACACGTTCAACGTTATGATATATTTTGGTAAAATTGTGTATTTTTTTGCGAACCTTACCTCGTTTAATGGGGCTTAACTTCTCAACTTTTGAAAATAGACTAAATATATGTAAAGAGGATTTGTTCACTACAAAACAAAGATTTCATTTTTTTAAATATATTTTATGTAATGATTTCGCAATATAGAAAGAATTAGATAAAAGTAACAAAAACAACATTAAAAATTCGAAACTTTTGACTTTGAACGTGTATAATTTCAAAACGACTTAATATTTTTTAATCATTTTTTCCATCAATGATAGTGAAAACTGTTAAGTATATTAGAAAATTAACTTAAAGTCTCTGAGTTACATATTTTTTTGGTAAATGTGATTTTACTGCAGTAAGATTTTTCATTTTTTGTCAAAACTTAAATCGCCAATATCTCCGAACCCCCACTGTTTAGCTAAATATCGCTAGAACAAACGTTAATCTACTCGTCCCAAGCTTTCATTTGACATACGTTTCATTGCTGTTCATCAAACGACCGTTTTGACCATTCTCCTTTACACTGAATTTCATGTCGATATATGAGCCGATACACCCTTTTCCGATGACAAATAGAATAATCGACTTTCGCACCTCGTCTCGGACACCCTGTTACCATTTCGTAATCTCAAAGGCATTCGTAGCAAATACCTTACCATTTTACACATTCACACTGAATTTCGTGTCGATCGGTTGAGCAGTTAATTCGAAATCCAATGAAAAATAATTTTAGCGTATATTCACTCGCTGGGTGGGTCGAATTGAACATGTTCTATTCCACTAGTAGCTAGGAAATGTGTCTGTTGACTAGCTACTAGTCAAATTGCACAACAGTTCGTTGATTGTTTACGACGTCGTCACCGTAGTAATTTCTCGTTTGCAACTAACTCTGTATGTAGGGTGACTAGTTGCGCGTCTAGTTGCATCACACTTTCGGTGACGACGTCGTAACAACGCATAGTCACCCATTTACATGACACTGTTTTCGTTGTTTATTACGTGTCGTCGCCTATGGTGATTTCTCGAATGCAACTTTACTAGTACTAGTAGCTCGCCAAATGTGACTGTAGCTTTATGGTTACTATTAGACTAAATTGTGGTTACTTACCAGAGTGTCGTTAATGATAACGGTGAAAAATAATGTGCGTCTTGTCTTAAAGCATAAAAAGGTAAGTGGCCCTTATTTTGTTGTTCCGCTCAGTCAACAGAAACACAACTGTCACAGTTCGCTTACTATGCGCCAAGTCACGAGCAGCTCCTCCAAAACAAGAATCTATACCTCGTCTTGAGCGGCATAGTTGGCAGAAAAAGGACTTCGATTTGAAAGACGGGCATTTTCATTTATGATCCAACTCCACATCGATTCCAGGATAGATCAATGCAGAATCTTGGGACTACCAGACGTTTGTCGTCAATAGAATTTCTGCGATTCAGAAATTAACTGCTCAGTTGCAATGTAGATTTGTCAATACGACCGAGAATCCGGAAAAGACTTGCGATGGACAGATCTACAGGAATGAGAAATGAGAAATGCTTATTGGAAGTAAGGCAGAAACAGCACTCTATTTTGACAGTACGAATATTGCCCAGCCTCAGTATCCAGGATGATATTAACCATAAGCACTAACTTTGACGTATTCAAAGGATCGTTGCTTACATTCGTCGCTTTGCCAATCAAGCATGTCTACTCCATTCATAAGACAGTCAGAGATGCCAATTTGTCCAATAGCCTCTGAAATGGATGGATTCCCCAATCAGCATCGTGCTAATTTTACAGGAGCAAGGCTTTCCGGATGAAATAAAGCAAATTGAAAAATATTCGGCAGTCGACAAGTGTAGTCAGCTAAGCAGTTTAGCTCTCTTCAAAGACGCGAAACTCGGAATTCTAAGAGTCTTGATGCATCGCTTTTGAGCTACGATACTAAATAGGCGTGTTCGGTACTCAGATTTCAGTATCGGATACCGGTTTTCCTCAGTACCCGGTACTATACCCGGTGCACCGGCACCCGCCGGTTTTTTTGTAAGACCCGGTTTTTTCAACCATGAGCCGGTTTTTTGTTCAGTACCGGTTCTTTAATCCGGTTTTTTCAACCATGGGCCGGTCCCGGTGCACCGGTTCTTTCATCCGGTTTTTTCAACCATGAGCCGGTCCCGGTGCACCGGTTCTTTCATCCGGTTTTTTCAACCATGAGCCGGTCCCGGTGCACCGGTTCTTTCATCCGGTTTGTTTAACCATGAGCCGGTCCCGGTGCACCGGTTCTTTCATCCGGTTTTTTTCAACCATGAGCCGGTCCCGGTGCACCGGTTCTTTTATCCGGTTTTTTTTCAACCATTGGCCGGTCCCGGTGCACCGGTTTTTTTTTAGATTGCGTAGCACCTGTTCAGTACCGTGTTTTTTGATAGTCTGTTCAGCATCAGGTTTTTAAGCACCGGTGTTTTCAAGTTGTCTTGTTGTTGAGCACGATTTATTCGAGTTTTTGTTTGTAGCGTAGCACTTTTATTGGATAGCCATGATTCAATATTTATGTATATGATTTTTTAGCTGCTATGAAATTTATAAAAGGTAATTGTCGCGATGAGAAAAAAATTATAAAGAATTTCTTATGTTGAGAAAATTATAAAGGTGTAAATTACACATTCTAAAAGACTTAATGGAAAGTTTTAGCGTCTCATTAAAAATATAACGTTCGGAGTTGTATAGTCAAAGAAGAATACGATATTTGGTCGGCAAAAATCCTACATCACTGGATTTTGGCACGATGGTTGGGGATGACCCCCCGATTATGGAAAAAATTCCCATCGATTGGAAGACCGCGACCTTAAGGGGAGGGGTTTATTTTTCCGTTTTTTTTTTAATTATTCCAAAAATGGCAAAAGATACAAACAAATTGGCTTTAGACTAAAAAAAATGGTTTATTGCCAATGGGGAGCACCCACCAAAAATCAGCTCAATAGGATAAAAACTAAGGGTACCCCCCACACAATGTGACCCACCAGGATTTTGTTCTATGCACTACTCATTTTATAAACTGTAGAGCAAAGTTGTCTTGGGTCACACTCACTGTATATGAGGTATCCTTAGTTTTTAACTGATTGATCTGATTTTTGGTGGGTAGAGATAGAGTGATGATGTCCTCCAATAATAACAAATCAAAATTTAGCTCTCTGCTCCAATTTTGTTGGGAGTTATGGACATGCCGATTTGCCAAATTCAAATGGAGGGACAATGGGTCTTTGATCGGAGCAACTAAACTTTTAACAGAAATCATTTTCAACTAAATACTAAATAAATACTCACACAAAATTACATGGCTGAACTTGCGTTTTTTCAAGAGTTATGTGTCTTTGAAAAAAGGTCTAGAATGAAAATATTCTAATTTATATTTTAATCTATCGCCAAATTTTCCAATAAAATACTAATGTGTTATATATCATTTCAAAGGAATTTTGATGTAGTTTCGTCCTCAGACCATTCCCTTTTTGAAATAATTGCAAAAAACGGAAAAAAAATCAACCATCCTGCCAAAATCCAGTGATGTAGGATTTTTGCCGACCTAATATCGTATTCTTCTTTGACTATACAGAGTGTCCCGCCGCTGGTTAGCCATTGACCTATGGTAGACTATACAGGATATTTTAGGAAAAATGTCATCAACATTATTTCTCTAGCTTTTACCGTTACCCAGTTTACACAAATCAATGTTATTTATATCCTTCTGAAAGTAGACAAAATTTCCAATAAAAGGACATATCGAACGATGCGAATACATAGTTTCCTATCTTCCGAGATACGATGTTTTGAATTTTGCAGAAATTTTTATTTCAACTTTTAATGTCAAAATTAAATCCAAATTTCGTAACGGTACATTGGAGTGTCAAATCTGCAAAGTTCACAAAAGTTGGCCCATTTCCTAAGCTTTCGAACGGTTTGTGAATAATATGTGTAAAAGGGAAAAAACCATAGTCCGTAAGTGTATATTTTTGTATAAATTTATTTTTATATGACTTCAATGAATACTATAGTTTAAATATTAAATTCGAATATATGTATGTAGACGGTGAATGATTTAACTATGTTTTTTTTCAATTTACACATATTATTCGCAAACTGGACATTCTTATATGCCGTTCGAAAGCTTAGGAAATTGGCCAACTTTTGTGAACTTTGCAGATTTGCCACTTCAATATAGCGTTACGAAATTTGGATTTAATTTTGACATTAAAAGTGCAAGATTCAAAACATCGTATCTCAGAAGATAGGAAATTCTTCGCATCGTTCGATATGTCCTTTTATTGGAAATTTTGTGTACTTTCAGAAGAATATAAAAAACATTGATTTGGGTAAACTGGAAGCTGAAAAATAAGAGTTTTTCGAAAAAAGTCGTGGTTTTTGACAAGATTCACAAAAAATGCGATTACTCCGTAACGGTAAAAACTAGAGAAATAATGTTGGTGATATTTTTCCTAAATCATCCTGTAGAGTCTACCATAGGTCTATGGCTAACCACCGGCGAGACACCCTGTATAACCCCGAACATTATATTTTCAAAGAGATGCTAAAACTCTCTATTAAGTCTTTTAGAATGTGTAATTTATTTCTTTATAATTTTCTCAACATTAGAAATTCTTTATAATTTTTTTCTTATCGCGACAATTACCTTATATAAATTTCATAGCAGCTAAAGAATCATATACCTACATAAATATTGAATCATGGCTATCCAATAAAACCACCGTACTAAAAAGTGCTACGCTACAATAAAAACTCGAATAATTCGTTGCTGGGTAGCACCTACCCAAAAACCCAACAAGACAACTTGAAAACATCGGTGCTTAAAAACCTGATACTGAACAGACTATCAAAAAAACACGGTACTGAACAGGTGCTACACAATCTAAAAAAAAAAACGGTGCACCGGGACCGGCCAATGGTTGAAAAAATCGGATAAAAGAACCGGTGCACCGGGACCGGCTCATGGTTGAAAAAACCGGATGAAAGAACCGGTGCACCGGGACCGGCTCATGGTTGAAAAAACCGGATGAAAGAACCGGTGCACCGGGACCGGCTCATGGTTGAAAAAAACCGGATGAAAGAACCGGTGCACCGGGACCGGCTCATGGTTGAAAAAACCGGATGAAAGAACCGGTGCACCGGTGTTGGAGAAAAAAAAACCGGGACCGGCCCATGGTTGAAAAAACCGGGATATCGGTACATCGAAATATTGGTACCGGTACTAAGTAAACACCGGTTTTAAACCGGTGTACCGGTGTTAGGAACAGGCCTAATACTAAACATCCCTGGATGTTGCCATGTGGGCACTTAATCACCAAACTGTTATTTAACTACAAGTCTTAAGCGCCGTTCGCATTCTTCAACTTGTCTTCCAACTTTTGAGCATTCAAACAATTTGAAACACTTATCGTAGTTGTAAACATAATATTGCATTTTGGTCAACAAGTTTCAAGTTGAAAGAGCATTCAAACAAGTTGGAACGTCTAAATGGAAGTTAAACATCGTGTATGGGCCATTCCAGACTATACCAGAACGACCATGTATGAGCAAACTCTTACAACAACAAACAGCATGGACAATCGTACGTACGTACGCCTCGTACGACCGAAAAACAATCGTACGTGCTGCAATCTATGCTGTTTGTAGTTGTAAAGTTTGGTCGTACGGTCGTTTTCCTTTAGTTTGGAATGGCCCTATGAAGTCAAACACCTTAACTTTGCTTACATTGACTATAGCCCGATCGAAATATCAACACATACTTTTTAATAATAAAGAATTAACTAATTATGTTTTGTAAATTTGTAAGTTACAGTGATTTTCTGGGAAAAGATCGGCTGATAGCGAGGCTGCTTCATTAAACAAGAGATGGTCAGGCCTATAGACGATGGCAACGAAGTGGAAATTAGACATAGTTAATGCCCTACGCCCCACAAGGGGTTAACAGGAACCAAAGAGAAAAGTTCAAAAAACTGCAGGGTAAAAAATGTTCCCAAAATGCTGAGGCTAGTTTCAAAAGTTTCTGGATTTTGTCTAGATTTCATAACGGAATCACATTTGCATCGTTATTCCTTATCTTAATAGTCAGAATATTTTTTTTAAAGATCAGCTGCCAGGGTAAGTAGCTTACATACTGAGGAAGGAAGTAGATAGCTTCCGAAATACATGTATATATGAATACATAAAATAAACTGTGGTTTTACTGGGCGAAGCTACTCGTGTTTTTGAATTATTTCGAAACGACCACAGACAGCGGACAACTTAAGCATTTATTATCTAAATGTCCTTTAAAGATTAGAGGTAGGCATCGTTATTAAAGTTAGATGAGTAAACCGAGCTCCAAGGTTTTAGGCCTCTCTATACTAACGGAGACCAGACTTGAAAGTGTTTTGCTGGCTTGTCAGGCCGGGTGCGCCCGACGGAGGATTTAAAAAAAAGTTTTTATCGTTAACCACACGTTACTTCAAATTTACCTTCTGTATATATTTCGCCGTTCATCAGCCAACTTACTATAGGTTCGGGCTTTCCGTCTGCACTACAATTTAACGAGCTATTCGCTGCCCGGGGATCAATGTACAGACTCGGGACAAATTTAGATGTAATCCTTGGAGGAACTATATCAAATACAGAATAATGATAAATATTTTATTATGATAATTAATTTGACATTGTAAAACGCATACCCATCAATATCACGTTGACACCTTTTTCAACAATTCCAATTTTATTCGATGCTCGACACGTGTAATGTCCAGTATTACTTTTTCCAATTTTTTTTATTTTTAAGTCGCCTCCAAGTAAGAGTTCATACGTGGTATCGTTCTGATGTATTTCTTGATTGAATATCCAATTTATTTCAGGCTTAAAAATCATAGACTGATTACTAGTAATTATTATGTACATATTCGTATTAGGCTGCACACACCCGGCGAATCAATGAATTTTAATAAATTTTCGTTCAGTTAAAATCCAATTCGGCCTGTGGATGAGCTGATTTGACAGAACGAAAATCCATTCACCGTGCCCACACATGGACAATCCATGGATTGCAATCCATAAAATGGATTTTCGTTCTGTCAAATGAGCCCATACACGGGCGGATATGGATTTTTATCCATTACAATCCATGTGAAATCCATGGAGAAATCGTGTGTGTGCGGCCGAAGAGTATCGTTTATACCAATGGGTTCCCCTGGCTTCTACATTTCAATATAGTCTCTTGACCCTCGCGTGCCCGTATAGTCTCATCCTCGTTTGGAGTGATCGTTGGAGCAGCTAAATGAATATAGAAAGAAATAAGAGTATCCTCGAAATTATTGCGGCTACATAGAAAAACCGGTCACTAATATATGTACCTTGAACGATAAGCACAGTTTCCGGTGCTTCCGGTATATCGCAACGATAAATACCGCTATCCTGGTATTCAGCCGTAAAACTATAGTGAAATTTTAGTATATGTTTGTGATACGCCTATTCGAGATATAACTTACGTTAAGGTATTATCATAATGAGTATAACGGTGACTTGAAATATTTAAAAACTCTTCGTTGAAATACCACTTTTGATTTTCACAATGCAAGCTGACGTCATTTCCTTCTTCGGTAATTGTAATGGTATGCGTCACATGGCCGAAGGGAATCTTAGAAAAAAAAACTAATAACATAATGTTAATGTTGCTTTTTAGCACTCGCATGATTATTTGGGTACTCGAGTATCCAGGGATCACAAAATTCGTTGATTCTGGCTGGCTGGTTAAATGTTTTTATGACCTTGCATTTTTTGGTTTTTAGGGGTTGTTGGTAATTAGCCTTTCAAACGTTTCCAGAGTACCCAGGATTCCTGCCAGGAATAATGGATTTCAAAAAGATTCAGAATATCATGTCAGTTTCGATAATGCAAAAGCTTCAAATTTTATTTGTTACCATATGTACGCCCAGCATGCGTTAAATTAAATTTTGTGCAGCCCGCGGCCAGGTCAAAGCACCATGCGTTGTATCAAATGGAGGCATTGAATAATTAAAGTCTGAGAAATTTACTAAAACTTCGTCTATGTAGGTACTACAAACGATTATTGGTTTTCGGTTATCTGAGGTACATTTATTTAAGGCGGCTCTTCTTTGTGCAGGAAAATATTACGCCACTTTCGTGAAATTGTTATGCCCCGAAATTCGGTTCAGAAAAATATCGGCGAATCCGAAATGTCTTTGATTGAGAATTATTGGAAAAAAAGGCCAGGGTCAAAGGACCAGGGGCGAACCCAACGGGGGGGGGGGGGGGGGGGGGGTATTAGTTTGAACAAAATTTACACAACATGGCTATATTGACATAACAAATAAGTGATGATTTTCAGAATGAATATCTAATAAAAAATATGACATTGAAAATTAAGTTCAAGTGTAATAAAAAATTAATTAATTAATTAACTTTATTAGTTCTGATAGACAAGATATAGTTGCCAATTAATTTTTAAAGTTTTAATTAATGAGAAATAAAGTAAAATAAAACAGAGTGTTAAATACATTTAGTCAGTGAGTAGTTTTTGTTTAGGGGCAATTTACATTATAATTCGCGAGTTTCAAAAACCACACAAATTGAAAAATTTCTCATAGAGCGCTTATATACCGGCTCTTAATTTAAACTACATTTTTGGAGATAGTACACTGAACAAAATCATTTGCTTAAAACAAGAAAAAATATAATAAAAAAACAGCCAAGAAATAATTTTTCCTGATTTAAGATGTATTTTCTTGTTCCAAGGAAAGTTTTTCTGATTTAAGATGTATTTTCTTGTCCCAAGAAAAGTTTTGTAGTCTGGCTGGTCGAGCGGTTAGTGCGCGCACCTTCGGTGCACAGGCTCATGAGTTCGAATCTCACCGTGTTCCATGGTGTTTTTCGAACTCACGAGCTTGTGACGGACTATGATCCCACTCAGATATTAAACGAGTACCCATTTATGGGGATAAATAACACTGCTGAGCGTGATGCTGATCTCATTACCTCAACAAAAAAAGCAGATAAGATCTTGGAAATAGGATGTCACTAACACATCCTGCGGCCTTAGTCCAATGCTGGATTGTCGCGCCTGTTATTTATTTAAGAAAAGTTTTTGCTTAAAATAATGCTTATTTATTTATTTTAAGCAAAGTCTTTTCTTGGAACAGGAAAAAACATCTTAAATCAGAAAAACTTTTCTTGAAACAAGAAAATACATCTTAAATTAGGACAAATTTTTTCTTGGCTGTTTTTATTGTATTTTTTCTTGTTTTTAGCAAATTATTTTTCCAGTGTACCTTGTCCTTAGGGTGTATATACCGTCCTAGTCTAGTTCGCGTATTAACTTCTTCTTTTTGTTCGAAATGTTTGTGGAATGTGCAGATGTTTACAAATGGTTTATCTGACATTTTGATTATTTGGACAATATTATAATTGGGATTTGTTAATCTCGCGTTTTTTCAACCAGGAATTACATATAAGCTTTGTAGCGAAACGAAAATCGAAAACGATATCACCCCAATAACAAGACGACTTCCTGGATAAATTTCAGGAGGCAGTCGCTTGTCTAGGCATAATGGATTGGCAAGCACCTTGCCATCTGTTGCGAGTGCGTATACTTAGTCGCACTCGCAACAGATTTCGATTAGTTAGTACAGCCGTATATGCCGTCAAAAAATAAAATAATTTTGCCTATGATTCCTCATGTGATTTTTTAACCCTTTAGCTGCCACAGGCATTTGAAGATTTTTGAAAAAACATTTTCTTATACGACTAAAACTTCAATATCTCAAAAGCAAGACTAGCTAGAATAGCAAAAGAAGATGCTTATTAGAGCCAACAAATTTACCTAAAAAATAAAACTAACGGCACTAAAATCCGATAAGAGGTTTGGTTTTTACAGAACTTCAAAGTCAAATTTTTGTGATTTTACCCAAAAACAATCTGTTTTTCTATCTCAATTTTCTGCAACTTGTGCCAAAGTGAGGGGCTCGTACGATTCATTTATTTTTATTTTCCTAATTTTTGAAGCTGGGAGGGGCTTTAGTCCTATTAGTCCCTCCCGTGGCTGCGCCACTACCGATCAGTGTGATTGCGGCCTAATATTTTTGTTTAGTCTGTTAAATCACTCATGTGAAGTTAGCCGCCTAATTCTTCAAATCGCTTCAGAAACCGTTTGTGTGGAGGCGGCTACGTTTGTGCATGATTGTGCAACAATAATTTTCGTTTGTGCATCGCTAATTATATAATTATAGCACTTCGAAAAACTTCGAATGTGAAGTTGGCCGCCATTTTTTTAAATAAGGTCGTATAAGTGTGAATTTGGCATCAATCGATCGGAAATCGTTTGTGCATTGATTTTTGCGTTTGTGCATCCTGAAAACGCAAGGACGCAGGAGTAATTAAACAAAAACCAGCCTGGTTTGAGTCCTAGCTAAGTGGGATATTGTGTACACAAACACTTCCTGTAAATATTATTTCAAATAACATCCGGAACCGTTTGTGTGGGGGCGGCTACGTTTTTGCATGATTGTGCAACAATAAAATAAAATAAGTAGATTATAATCAGAGGAAGTACTATTAATAAATAAGTAATTGAGCATTTGCTCTTACAACAATGGCCGTGTTTTTTCAACAGCTATGTACATATATACGGGGTAATTTTCATACAAATGCTAACCCGTAGCCTTATTCAGGTTGCAATTCAAATCCGAATAGCACATTGATAGTTGAAATAGATTACACGCGTCAGCAGCAGCATCGGCAGAATTTCATAGCTGACAAATATGCTGAATGCCAAGTCTTCTGCTCAACATTTTTGTCAGCAATGTAAAATGCATTGACGTTTCGCGATGCCGCTAATTTTCGTTTGTGCATCGCTAATTAATTAATTATAGCACTTCGAAAAACTTTTTAAACCCGCCTGGTTTGAATCTTAGCGAAGAGCGATATATTGTGAATACCAGATGTGAACCATTAGGCTCCATCCAGACTGGCAGCTGTCCAAACTGACCGCCATTTGGTTGGCCGTCTTGTTTTGATATTCAATACGGCAACTCAATCATATGCCAGCTAATGCTTTGTGTGAAATTCAATATTTCTTCAAAAATAAAGTTTGGTTTTCGACCTCCATTCGGTAGCTACTGTAAATGCTAAGTAGTTAGAAAATCCCATTTAGAAGGCAGTTTAGATGAGATGTCAAATATCGTACAGATCGTGTCATTACCGAGATCAATGCGTTGTTTTTTCATGTAGCACATGTACGTTTACCGTACCGTAAGGGGGAAGATAAAGGTTGAAAGGCTCCGGCTAATTCCTATATCTTCTTCAGTTGAGGCATAACTGCGGCCCTTAGCTATGCAGGAGGATTTTCATAGGGAGAACAGCTTCGGCCAATTTCTATGTCTCTCTACGGGGCGTTACTTTCCCGCATTATCCGAGTAACCGCTGCGCCTGAGTGCTGTATTAACATCTGCAGCGTCTCAGGTTACTTAATGAGACAGGTGACAGAAAACATTTAATTCAACCACTAAAGCAGCATCTTCGAGGCATGCCCATGATGGCCTTTACTCAACGATTAAACCCTATCATGGTTTAGCGATGTGCCGACAACTCATCCTAAGAAAAACTTCAAGTCAAGAAACCTGAAACAAAACCCTCGGATTGGACGGATACAAAACAACGACGACCCCGCAAACGAACAACTGATTACTCTTTCGGATCCTGGAATGTACGCTCCCTGAATAGACCGGGGGCTTTAAGGGCCCTAATGAGTCAGGTAGAACAATACAAGCTGAGCATAGTTGCAATCCAGGAAACTAAATGGCTCAAACGCGGGATTAACGACCTCAATTCGCACACTATTTTTACGAGTGGTAAAGAAGAGGGCAACAAGGAGTTTGGAGTAGCTTTCATCGTGAATAAGCAGTTCAAGGACCACGTTATCGGCTTCAAACCCATCAACGAGCGGCTGTGTGCGATGCGCATTAAGACCCCTTTCGCTAATCTCTGGCTCATTAATGCGCATGCCCCTACAGAAGTAAAAGAACGCGCGATTAACGACGAGTTCTACAACGACCTAGAAACACTCTTCGACTCACTTCCATCAAACGACGTCAAGCTGCTGCTAGGAGACTTTAACGCCAAAGTCGGAAACGAAAGCTGGCATAGGGGAACTACTGGAGGTCATAGTCTCCACGACGAAAACAACGGTCAGCGACTTATCGTCTTCGCGAGCGGCAGAAACCTGGTCATAAGCTCTACATGCTTCCCTCATCGACGAATCCATAAGCAGACCTGGAAGTCTCCAGATGAATACACCGTGAACCAGATCGACCACGTACTGATTAGCAAGAGATGGGTTTCTAATGTCCTAGATGATCGGTCCTATCGAGGAGCCAACTGCGACACCGATCACTATTTGGTGAAGACGACCTACAGGTGCAGAATCTCTTCGGTGCACCTAACGAGAATCAACCCTGCCAAAATCTTCGAGGTTGACAATTTGATTGATGATGCCACGGCGGCTGCGTATACTACAGCACTTGAGGAAAAACTGTCGCCTATGCTTGATAACATCAATAATTGAGGCATTCATGAGTTCTGGGAGGAGCTCAAAGACAGCATCAAAGGAGTAGCAGAAAAGGTCGTGGGCTATAAAGGCCGGCGCAGACGAGCAGACTGGTTAGACGACGAATGCAGGGCCTCGATTGAGGCGAAAAATGAAGCCTATCGCCAATACACACAACGCGCATCCAGAGCGAAGAAAGAAAGATACAACGAACTTCGGCGAGTATCTAATAGGTTAATTAGACGTAAGAAACGCAAATATTTTGACGAGCAGTTACAGCAAATAAACCAAAGACTAGCCAGTAAGAACACTAGACAGGCGTACAAATTTATAAATAATAACAAGAACGGATATCAACCCAGAACAAGCCTCTGTAAGGACAAGGGTGGTAACATCATCAGCGACATCGAAAGCGTCGACAAACGATGGGCCTCGCATTTTGAAGAGCTCCTCAATGCACCATCAACATCCCCCGCGGAGCCATCGACGTATACCAAATCTTTGTCGACTTCAAGCAGGCATACGACAGTATCGATCGATGTGTACTGTACAACATTATGCTGAATGTTGGTATACCGGCAAAGTTAATGCGACTCACAAGGATGACGATGACTAATACCGTCTCGCAGGTCAGAGTGCAGAGCCGACTCACTGACCTATTTGAAACTCGTACTGGACTCAAGCAGGGCGACGGGCTGGCGCCGACACTCTTCAACCTTGCTTTGGAGTATGTAATTCGAGCCATGAATATGGACAGCAGCGGAACGCTACTCATCAAGTCGACTCAATTAGTAGCGTATGCCGACAATATCGACATCATGTCTCGAAGGTTGAGTGATGGAGAAAGCCTTCTACATAACCTCAATAACGCCGCAAAGGAAGTTGGACTACATATCAACGAAAGCAAAACAAAGGCCATGATGCACTCGAAAACAAGGACGCCAGCAAATTCAAGCATCACAGTGGGGGACCTTAATATCGAGTATGTAGATAACTTCAACTATCTGGGTTGTAACTTATCGAAGGACACCAACGAAACCGACGAAATTAAGCGACGGATACAACTAGCTAATAAGACATATTTCTCGGTCCTCCCTATAATTAATTCGAAACTTGCGCACAGGAACACGAAGCTCCGCGTGTACAAAACGGTCATCCGACCCGTGCTATGTTATGGCTGCGAAACATGGACCCTCACCCAAGCCTCCGAAATTTTCCTAGACCGATTCGAACGAAAGGTCCATCGGCGAGTTTCCGGCACCGTTCGCGAGCGAGATCAATGGCGTATCCGGTACAACCATGAGTTGTATCAATTGTACAATGAGCTGGAAGTGTGGAAAATCGTGAAGTTTAAACGTTTACAATGGGCGGGGCATGTACAACGGATGGACGATAATCGCATGCCAAAGAAAGTGATGAACGCACAACGAATTGACGGAGCGAGGTTGCGTGGATGTGGACGACCGAGAGCTCGTTGGGAGAACTCCGGAGGTGAAGACGCCCACCAGCTGCTGGGCTTCCGAAACTGGAGACAAGGTCACGTAACCGCGACAATTGGAGGTCAACGATTCATGCGGCCAAGGCCCGATGTCGGGCTATCGTGCAACATTGATGATGATGACATGTACGTTTGCGAAAAATATAATGAAATGCAATAACAGCATGTTTAAAATGCGGTTAATGCGATAAGAAGCGAAAAGCTTCCACCGCAAGAAAGAAATCTTAGTATTAAAATTAAGAGATTGGTTTCGTGTTGTTTGATGCTGTTTATTGTTTGTTTTCATATCGGCTCCGATTTGTATAAGGACATTTATGTTGATAATGATTATTATCAACACGTTATATTGTTACAGATTTGTGAATATTATTTCCACAAGAAAACAGGGATACCATTCTGGGTGGGCAACCCCAATTTTTTTTTTATTTGGACCTCGAAATCGGAATCAGCGCGCCAAATTTACCTTGTGTTTCTGCCACGCCGATAGGACGAGTACCAATTTGGGGCGGGGAAGCCGAAATTTTTTTTCTTGTTTTTGACCTCAAATTCGGAATCAGCGCGCCAAATTTACCTAACATAATATTAACCCAAACACAATTACGCCAGGAAATTTGAACAAAAATTTGGCGAAACTTCAGAAAAATTAGGGGAAAGCTAGATTTTTGCATGAGCACTAAAAGTCCCCGCCTCTACGGACCCTCTGAAATTGGGATATTTAATTAAGCGTTGTACAAGCTACAAATTCGACATATAACAGTTTTCGATGCACGTTACCGTTGTAGAGATTCCCCAGAAACTGCTCAATTGATTGTTTGGACCCTCATAACTTTGTTAGGGGGCTCCCAACTTTGGGGATTCTTGGCGTCTAACAGCCACAGAAGCTACAGATTTCTCCTAGAAGACTTTAGGCGCCGTTAGAAGTGCCCGAAAGTATTCGGTCTTTCCATCGTTTATTGAGAAAAAACAATAGCTTCAAATTTGCCATACACCACTTTTTTGCATATGCTACCGTAATCGAAATATTCAGACAAACCTGTTTTCGAGGGTCTTTGACCCTCTGTAGCACAGCTAGCGGCACTCGTAGATGCGGGAACTTTTAGGGTCTTGTTTGGGACCTCAAAAGGAAGGCTCATGCAAAAATCCAGGTTTGGTTGGAATAAGTGGTAAAATAAAAAAAAATATCTCAAAAAACTTTATTGGGGGAATGCGGGAGCATGGCCCCATAGTACGATTCCATTTGTTTTACTTTTTTTTTTTGATAAAGACGCATTGAGGTTTTTTTAAATTGTTGTAGAAAAAATGTTTCTTAGAAGATCCAAAATGGGGAGGTTGGGCTTGTATGGTAGCCCCATGACTCCAAAGTCCGATTATTTATGGCATCAATTGAAGTGCACTTTTACGAGTTTTGGTTGAAAGTGGTGCACAAATAAAAAAGTTGTTCGTAGAAGAACTCAATTTAGGGGGTTGGCTTTGTATGATAGCCCCATGACCCCATCGTCCGATTCCATTCATTTTAACACATGTTTTGTGGCATCAAATGAAATGCACTTTTATGAGGTTTGATTGAAATTGGTGGACAAATAAAAAAGTTTTTCTTAGAAAAACTAAATTTGGGGGCTTGGTTTGTATGACAGCCCCATGACCCCACAGTCTGATTCCATTTATTCTTACATATATTTTGTGGCATCAATAGAAACACATTTGTGTGAAATTTGGTTCAAATTGGTGCACAAATGAAAAAGTTTTTCTTAGAAGAACCTAATTTGGGGGGTTAGGTTTGTATGGCAGCCCCATGACCCCATGGTCGGATTTGATCCATTCTTACATATGTTTTGTGTTATCAATAGAAACACATTTGTGTCAAATTTCGTTGAAATTAGTAAACACATGAAAAAGTTTTTCTTAGAAAAACCAAATTGGGGGGGTTAGGTTTGTATGGCAGCCCCATGACCCCACGGTCCGATTTTAGCGATTCAAACATACAAACTGCCTGCAATAAAAAGAAACATGTGTGTAAAATTTCAGCTCGATAGCTTTTAAACTGGCCGAGTAAAACGCGTAGCAACAGACGGACAGACGGACAGACATACAGACGGACATCGCCCAATCGACTCAGCTCCTCATGCTGATCATATATATACATATTTTATATGGTCGGAGATGCTTCCTTCAATGCGTTACAAACTTCATGACAAAGTTAATATACCCTTTACTCTACGAGTGAAGGGTATAAAAATGTTAAGCCTCCCCTCCCCAAATTGGTACCCCTGTTTTCTCGGGGAAATACTCGTCCAATCGGCTTGGCAGAAACACTAGGTAAATTTGGCGCGCTGACTCCGAATTTGAGGTCAAAAACAAGAAAAAAAATTTTAGGCTTCCCCGCCCCAAATTGGTACCCCTGTTTTCTCAGGGAAATACTCGTCCTATCGGCGTGGCAGACACACTAGGTAAATTTGGCGAGCTGATTCCGAATTTGAGGTCAAAAATAAGAAAAATAAATTGGGGTTGCCCACCCAGAATGGCACCCCTGTTTTCTCGTGGAAAGAATATTTACAAATCTATAACACTATAACGTGTTGATTACAACATAAATGTCCTCATATAAATCGGAGCCGATATGAAAACAAACAATAAACAGCATAAAACAACACGAAACCAATCTCTAAATTTTAATACTAAGATTTCTTTCTTGCGTTGGAAGCTTTTCCCTTCTCATCGCATTAACCGCAGTGTGAACATGCTGTTATTTCATTTCATTTTATTTTTCGCAAACGTACATGTGCTACATGAAAAAAACAACGCATTGATCTCGGTAGTGACACGAACTGTACGACATTTGACATCTCATCTAAACTGCCTTCTAAATGGGATTTTCTAACTACTTAGCATTTACAGTAGCTACCGAATGGAGGTCGAAAACCAAACTTTATTTTTGAAGAAATATTGAATTTCACACAAAGCATTAGCTGGCATATGATTGAGTTGCCGTATTGAATATCAAAACAAGACGGCCAACTAAATGGCGGTCAGTTTGGACAGCAGCCAGTCTGGATGGAGCTTAATGGTTCACATCTGGTATTCACAATATATCGCTCTTAGCTAAGATTCAAACCAGGCGGGTTTAAAAAGTTTTCGCAGAGCTATAATTAATTAATTAGCGGTGTACAAACGAAAATTATTGTTGCACAATCATGCAAAAACGTAGCCGCCCCCACATAAACGGTTCCGGATGTGATTTGAAGTAATATATACAGGAAGTGTTTGTGTACACAATATCCCACTTAGCTAGGACTCAAACCAGGCTGGTTTTTGTTTAATTACTCCTGCGTCCTTGCGTTTTCAGGATGCATAAAACGCAAAAATCAATGCACAAACGATTTCCGATCGATTGATGCCAAATTCATACTTATACGACCTTATTTAAAAAATGGCGGCCAACTTCACATTCGAAGTTTTTCGAAGTGCTCTCTCTCTCTCTGGTTCCTTTTAACCCCTAGTGGGGCATAGGACATTGACTACGCCTCTTTTCCACCTCTGCCTATTAGCAGCCATCGCCTTTAGCTGGTCCCACGATTTGCCTATAGATTTTCCTTCTGCCTCAACAGATCTTCTCCATGTATTTTTGGGTCGTCCCACACGACGTCTAGCATCGGTTCCCTGAGGATTCCAATCTAGAGCCTGTTTAGCAATGTTTTTTGGCTCTTTTCGAAGTGTGTGACCTATCCACTGCCACTTTCGCCTTTTGATGTCGATGCCTATCCTATTTTGGCGAGTAATTTTGAGGAGGTCGTCGTTTGATATAACCTCAGGCCAGCGAATTTGTAGGATGCGTCGTAGGCACTGATTCACGAAAGTTTGCAGTTTGGTGGTAATGGTACTGGTCACCTTGGGCTCCATTATAGGACTCTTTTATGATGGAAATAAGTTTCTCTGGTATGCCTCTCCTACGCAAGGCTGTCCAGATATAAGCCCGGTCAACGCTGTCAAACGCCTTCTCGAAGTCAATGAACATAAGATGTAACGGGGATCTCCATTCAGCGGATTGTTCAATTATAATTTGGAGGGTGTTGATATGATCGCTACATGAAAAACCCTCACGAAAACCAGCTTGTTCATTGTTCAGAGTGCGGTCGATCGTGGTCTTGATCCGGTCCAAGATTATTTTGGCCATCAGTTTAGAGACTGCAGGGAGGAGACAGATTCCACGCCAATTATTGCAATCCTTGAGATTTCCTTTCTTAGGGATTTTAACAATGACGCCCTTCTTCCATTCTTGAGGGAGAGTCTCGGTTGTCCAACACTCTTGGATCAGGGGTAGAAGAATATCCGATGTAGCGTTGGTATCAGCTTTTAAAAGTTCCATGGGGATACCGTCTGCCCCCGGGGCTTTACCAGCTTCCAATGATTTAAGGGCCTTAATTATTTCCAGCTTGGATGGTACACCGGTATTAATTCTGGCCATTTGCGGAAGACTTGCCGCTTCCGGTGGAGGTGGGCTTGAAGGGTTGAAGTTGTTGTTAAGTACCTCCATGAAATGCTCTCTCCAACGGCGCAGTTGTTGTTCGTCTGTGACTAGCAGAGACCCGTCTTTATCTTTTACAGGATGCTCATGGGTAAAAGATTTGCCAGTCAATTGCTTAATGAGCTTGTAAAGGGTCCCACTGTCACCACGGTAAGCCGCATCTTCTGCCTCCACCGCTAACGCATTGATGTTGTTGCGTTTATCACGTCTTACGCTTCTCTGCACTCTTTTTTGAAGAGAATTGTACTCTGTCCGCAGTTGTTGCTTGACTGTAGTGTCAGTAGCCGAGTTCAATTGCTCTTTAATTCTCTTCCGTGAAGTTATCAGAGACCATGTATCGTCGCTGATAAATGGTCTCCTACCTCGCTGAAGTCTGCCCACAAATGTTTCGCCACACGATATAAAAGCTTCCTTTACAATGTTCCATCTATCATCAATTGATGAAGGAGTATCTGGTGTTTGTGCATTAGCTATCTCGTGCAATGCACTAGAAATTGCACGTTTTGTTGATGGATCTTTAAGTTTTTGCACATTAAATCGTGGCGATACACGCTCGTTTTGTGGAATAGCAGCGGTGCGCAAGCGAATGTTTGCGATGACAAGTTGGTGATCGCTGCCTACATCAGCACCACGCTTAGCTCTGATGTCCATGAGACAATTCCTCCATGTTTTGGAGATGGCTATATGGTCAATCTGGTTCTCTGTTCGGCCATCTGGAGATATCCAGGTTGCTAAATGGCAAGGTTTGTGTTTGAACAAGGTGCCGCCAATGACAAGCTGACGAGAGTTACAGAACTCTACGAACAACTCACCATTGTCGTTCCTAACACCCAGACCGTGATTGCCCATAAGATGTTCCAATCCAACATTGTCAGACCCAACTTTAGCGTTGAGATCCCCCATAATAATTTTTATATCACCTCTGGGAGCCTTGTCAAAGGTGTCGCCAAGCAGGTGGTAAAAAGCGTCCTTAGCATGCTGGTCGGCTGACTCAGTCGGGGCGTAGCACTGAATTATAGTAATGTTCCTTACTCTGGACTTGAATCTGGCAGTTATTATTCGGTCGGAAATAGGCCTCCAATCTATAAGAGATTGGCGAGCTTCCTTGTTCAAAAGGATGCCGACTCCAGCCATTCTGGGTGAGGCTTCAAGTTCACTACCAGAGTAAAGCAGCACAGTTTGGGAACTAGGTGATAAGGTCGTTCCCGATCCGGTCCATCTTGTTTCGCTCAGTCCTAATATCGAAATTCTATATGCGGTCATTTCCCGTTCGACTTCCGTGAGTCTTGTACTACTGCACTCGCCCCACATCGTTCGAACGTTCCAAAAACCAATCGTAGTCCGTTGTTTGTAGCCAAAGGTCGTTGCCGGTAAATCAGTCCGTGGTATCCGAGGCTCGTTCAATGTTTCGAGTGTAGTTTAGTTTCAGGTATGCAAGTTACAAGCCTACACACCCTATCCCTCAAGTCGCCTTCTACGACAAGCCGGGAACGCTGTGGCATAATTCTAACCCCAACACCACAGGGGTCAATTTATATTAAGCTTCGTTCATATCCACACAATTTAGCACAAACAACGTCGCGCGCAATTGTGGTGATTTGTACGAAGCCCAGGACAGTTTTATTCTCCCCTGCCCCATTAGTCGCCTTCTACGACACGCCGGAGGAAGCGGAGGCATTATTCTTAACCCATGCCACAGGGCATTCGAAGTGCTATAATTAATTAATTAGCGATGCACAAACGAAAATTATTGTTGCACAATCATGCACAAACGTAGCCGCCTCCACACAAACGGTTTCTGAAGCGATTCGAAGAATTAGGCGGCTAACTTCACATGAGTTGTTAAATCATAGCATATTACCTCCACTAAATAAATATTGAACCTCCGGAGAAATCATAACAAATGAGTATAAACACTCACTTATATCAAGTTGGCTAAGCACTATCTGAAAAACAATTACGGAATAGTATTGATCGGCTGCAAATCGTTAGCTCGTATTTGCTCGGCACTTAAAAAAATGTGAGCTATCCTATTTATATAATTATAGTAAGTTGAACTTTCGGGAGTATCAAGTTGGCTAAAAAATTCAGATTATCTCTGCACGACCTCGAATCCGTTACGAAATAGTTTTGATCGGTAGCAAATCGTTAGCTCGTATTTGCTCGGCACTAAAAAAGACTTGAGCTATCCTATTTATTTAACTTTAGTTAGATAACCATTCGGAGTATCAAGTTGGCTGAGCATGTTCAAAACAGTTCGTATGGGTATAAATGTGGTATCAATAGAAAGGGAATGATAGCTATTTTCATTTTTTCGAATTGAGCTAACGAAAACGCGACTATTCATTAGTTATTAACCGTTATCTATTCGGTCCGACTCCTGGCTATGACCAACAGATGGCCAACCAGACATTTTCGTAGATTCGAATCAGAGTGTGTTCCAATTCAAGCTATAGTTGCATGCATTTATTGCACACCACATCACAAAAAATTGTTTGTCTTCTGGAACCATCTTAATGCTTTCAAACTAAAATTTTTGGCTCTCAAGGTTGTTTTGGTAGTCTTGAATGTTTGTGGATAGCTGGTGCGACAATCATCTGCCCAAAATTTGTCGGAGTAAGTAAGTAAGAATCATGCGAGTGTTAATTAAGAATAATTGAATTTACCAGTTTAATTTCCTTTGCAATAGATCCTAACATATTTGTGGCATTGCACTGATACGTACCACTGTCATTTTCTGATACTTTACCCAATTGTAGGCTTAACTCGAAATAATAGAAAAAGTCTTATTAATGTCTTCTCTATTGTATAGCATCCAAAAGACTCCAAACAAAACTTCGCAGATGGGAATTTTCATACTTACAAATAATCCTTACTGGGTAAAAGTGTTCCATTTTTATACCATTGGACTTTTGTTTCTGGAGAGCCCTTTGCGACGCAAGTAATTCTGACATCTTTGCCATGTTGAATTTTGAAAACATCATGATCTTTGGTCAAACTGGCTCCCTGTACCTCAATTTTCTCAATCCATGGTTTTTCTATAAAGAAAAGAAAACATCATTACATTCGAAAAATCTTCTTTGTTGAAATGATTTCCTACCGCCGACATTTATTCTTATATGTTTCCTGTCGTGGCCGTGTTTATTTTCAACAAAACACTCATATAAGCCCGTATCCGCGGAAGTCACCTTTATTAGATTCAGATCAAAATTATAGTTCTTGGTTGGTTCGTCCAATCTTCTTCTTGCGCCAACTATTTTATTTCGAAACAGGTCTATACCTGTACGGGTCCATTCGCTGAATGTAATCGAACCGCATCGTTCACATCGACATGGTAATGTCACATTTTCTCCTAATGTAGCAATAATAGTTTCATTGATGTCCGCCGAGGTGATCAAATTTGGCGGACCTTTGAACAAAAACAGAAATTTTCACTCATAATCACACAAAAAAAGCTTGAACACATTTATTTTAGTATAAAATACCATTAGATTCGCCAATAAGAAACACAGACTTCAATACCGCTTTGCCAATACCATTCGATGCATTACAGACATGTTTTCCATAGTCATTAGAACTGAATTTCTCTATAATTGCGCTTGATTTAGAACCGTCCTTTCGACTCCACGTGATATTAGGTTCTGGATTACCAACAGCCCTGCAATTTAAATTGACGCGATCACCAAATTCAATTCTGTGTGCTGGTGGAGAAAAAAAAAAACAAAGTTATGTGACTCGTAAACAAATACAGGAAGAACACGAACTTTCATTTGTGGGTCCAATCATCTCAGGACCATAACGAACATCCAGATACGTGTTTGAGGACATCCTTTTGCCTTGGAATTCGAGTATGCATGTATATTCACCTATATGGGTACGATTCACTTTTTTTATGATTAGCTTCTTTCCGGAAATCTAGAAGACATTTCGACATTCATTATTTTTTACACAATTAACCCTGTATGTAGCCTGGCTGGTGTGGTGGTTACTGCGCGCACCTTCGGTGCTCAGGGTCATGGGTTCGAGACTAACCGTGAACCAATTCAATTTATGGTGTTTATCGAACTCACGACACATGTCACGGACTAGGATCTCACTCAGATGTTAAACGAGTACCCATTTACGGGGCTAAATAACACTGCTGAGCGAGCGTGCTGCTGATCTCGACACCTCGCCCCCCCCCCCTGGCCGATGATGATGATGAAAAAAAAACCTTGCCAATGTAGTAAAAAAATCACTGCACTATACGATGCTTGAAGGCGTAAAAATGCGAGTTTGATTCCAAGCACTACGTAAAATTTTCTGCTGCTGAGACTGTAGTCTGGAAAAATAACCAGATGCCTTCTTTACCGCTCCATATACTCCCGGGGAATGTACGAACGTGATAGTTTCCGGCACGGACAAATGGACAACAGCAAGTGGCCACTCGTAACTGACGGGGTTGCGGAGGCTGCGTCCCAATACATACGTTTCACTCGTGGAAAACTAAAATATACACTCCCAATCAATAGGATAGTTCCACTTGAAAAATGGCTGTATCTCGGTAAGTGATAACGGTATTTTCTTCAAACTTGGTGACAATATTTACAGTAGCCTGCCTGTTCTTTGAATAACAGGATGTCTCAAATCCGGAGTCCCGTTAGGATTTTCTTACGAGAATTCTTAAAAACAGTACAAATGGTGAAGTCAATAGGATAGTTCCTGAGGAAATAAAACATCAAATAACGGTAAAAAAGAATAATTTTACTTTGGAAAATGAAGCTGGTAATAAGAAGAACTTTATTTTAATAATTTGAGCTGAAAAACTTAATCTTGGATAGAATTGTATAGGTTTTAACGGTAAATTAAGTTGATTTCGTCCCGAGCTCCTCTAAACGTACGCCAAAGAGCTTCAGTGTTCTTAAACTATCGTCTAACGGTCATTCGTCCACATTCATTTCCACACTTTTATTGATGATATTTAGATCTAGGAAGTATGAAGGTCTTTCCATAACCTTGATTAGTTGGTCTTCAAATCAATTTTCATCAGCCTTGCTTCATAATTGGAGTCATTATCTTGCTAAAATCTTATAGGAATGGCATGGAAAATGTCGGAAGTCTTAGGCAATACATTAGGAAGAATATCTTTAAAAGCCTGGGTACTCTGTGTACCCCTAATTTAAGAAAGCTCAGTAGTTCCATACCAAGATATTCAACCCCAATGGAGAAACTGTATGGATTGGACAAACGCGTTATTTTTACTGATGGAAAAGATTAAATCTCGTCGGTTCAGATGGATTTAGGTATTATTTCCACGATTTGAGCAAGAAGGAATTAATTTTGTAGACGCATTACTCAAAGTAAGAAATGTCGAAGTATGGGGTAGAATGTCTCTGTGTGGAATTATTGAGATTGTGGAAATTAGCGGTATTCACAACGTCCAGGCTTATAAAAAAATTCTGGGCAATATAGTTCTTAAAATTACCGACATTTTTCATTCAACTTCTTTGAGATTTTAACAAGATAATGGCGTCAGTCAAGGAGCAAGACTGATAAAAGATTTGTTTCAAGACCAACTAATCAAGGTTTGGGAAAGACCTCCATACTTCCTAGATCTAAATACCATCAAAAATGTGTGGGGATGAATGACAACGAAGATCTATACCGTTAGAAAATAGTTTAAGAACACTGAAGCTCTTCTGCGAACGTTTAGAAGCGTTTTGGGCGGAATTAATTTAATTTACCTTTAAAACATATACAATTCTATCCCAGATTAATTTTTTGAGCTCTAATTACTTAAATGAAGTTCTTCTTATTACCAGCTTCATTTTCCAAAGTAAAATTATCCTTTCTTACCGTTATTTGATGTTTTATTTCCACTGGAACTATCCTATTGACTTCACCATTTGTACTGTTTTTAAGAATTCTCGTAAGAAAATCCTAACGGGACTCCGGATTTGAGACATCCTGTTATTCAAAGAACAGGCAGGCTACTGTAAATATTGTCACCAAGTTTGTAGAAAATACCGTTATCACTTACCGAAATACAACCATTTTACAAGTGGAACTATCCTATTGATTGGGAGTGTATGTTTGGGTGATTTTTCACTGTATCTAGCTTGATACGTCACATAAAGTCGCTCCGAGAAGGTAGTGGAATTTATCAATATCCCATCTGAAAGGAATTTTAGTGAGAAATAGTATACGGCTTTGCCCAGTTAGGGGCCTTGTAAAAAACGAATCTAACATTTCCGTGTCTTTTAAGTTATTTAGCCAAGATTCATTTTGTAGCTAAATCTCTTTACAGACTATAGAAAATTTTGCATAATCTTGGGATTTTAAAAATCTAGGCGTAAATCTTGTAGATTTTCCATACATTTTCATAGATTTTGTACGGAGATTATAACCAAAATCTTCAAGAAATCATGGTGGTGTGTGGTGAGCTTCGCATTTGACAATCCATTTTCGCTTGGCACAGGGTTTTGTACACAAAAGTGTGATGTTTTCACCTATTGACGAAAATAAATCATTGACATAATTACTATAAGATAGATTCTGCTTCTTGTTTTAACAAATTCGTATAAATAACAGTTTCAGTCGTGCATGAAATTGTCGAAGTCTGCAATTTTGACGGATTGTACTGTACTGTCATTAGGTACGTTTTATTGAGTTTATCCCGTGCAGGTTTGGGTAGAACTTCATATAAAAAAAATGACACTTACCCAGGTAAAGTTCACCAGTGCAACTACCCTACACGGGATAGAGCTCAAATGTAGATGGCGGACGCATAGGGGAAATATGAGGGAATTTGTTTTTTCAAACCAAATGTGAGAGTTTTTCTCATCACGAGAAAAGATTTTGCAAAGAAATAATCATCTTTTGTAAAAATAAAATCCACCACATCTAAAAAATAAGCCGACAAAGGTGAGTCAAAGATGCGCGAAAAGTGTCAAATGTCAGCTGTTTGGTCTTAACCGGGATGTTACCCGCGATCGTTTTTTTCGAGTCAGATTTACACGCGATACGAAAAAAACGTCGCAATTGTAATTCGTGGAACAAGATTACGACCATATGCTGTTCATACGAGATTACATAACCGACGTTTTTTTTTTCGGCTTGGATACGATATCCCCAGTCACAAAATCCCCAAACCAAAATCCAAGAGACCAAACAGCTGACATTTGACAGTTTTTGCGCATCTTTGACTCATCGGCTTATTTTTTAGATGTGGTGGATTTTATCACAAAAGATGATTAATTCTTTGCAAAATCTTTTCTCGTGATGAGAAAAACTCTCACATTTGGTTGGAAAAAACAAATTCCCTCGTACACGGAGAGAAATTTCTGCAGTAAATTTTATTAAAACGAATAATTAAATTCAGTAAAAATAAAATAATTAATATTCATTGCATAATTTATAAATTTTTATCGAACTACTACCATATGTTGTGAATTTGACATATCGGTTGCTAATACAATTTTCATTACGTTGTAACAAAAAATGTTATTACACACTATTTCAGTAGAATTTAATTACCAATGCAATAAATTTTCACCGAGCTCTAGTTCCTTACAAAATTTGTCAAAATATAAAATGTCAAAAAAAAAAACAATATTTTTTGAAAAATTAAATTTGTGTGTCATGTCGTGAAATTTAAAATGAAGATTATTCTGCAATTTAGTCGTGTAATCCGGTGTTAAGTGAACAAACATATACAATTTTCCGTTTATTATTATTTTCTTCTAATTACATTATTATCTTATTACTGGAAGTACATAATATATTGAATTGACTGAAGAAGACAGAATTTAAGGTTTTGCCGAAACAGCACCACGCAGAATTTAAGATTTAACAGGAACAAGAAAGACTCTGCTAGTGTTAACAACATTGCAGGCATAAAATTGAGAATGAAGGCGGCGTTCATCACACATACATCAAGGACAAGGTGACTAAATAAATGCATTGCAATCAAACTCGTTTTGATATCGAATCTATATTTCATTCCTTTTTTCACTTAATTGGTTGATTTTTATTGCTCCTTCTAGGACAGAGCACAAATAGCGGAATGTGAATGAAACGACATGCTTCTTACACGAAATGTTGAAGTAATAAAAGAAGATTCCAGTCCACACCAGCCATGTGAATTTTCCTGTATAATCTTATAATTTAACAATAAATACTGTTAAATTAAATTGAAAAATTGTTGTTTTTCATTTCTTGCATAATGAACAATAAAAAGTAGAGTTTTGGATTGTCATTATTTCGTGGTGAAAAGTTACTGTAAAAATTGTATCGTAATATTCATTAATCTGTAATGAAACTCGAATTGTCATAAATGTAAATTATTACTACGGTTGTAGTCAACTTTTACAGTAAAGGAAGTTTATTTTATTAAAATTTAATAAAGTTATTCACAACGCGAGTAGTTAATTTTACTACAAATGCGATGGAGTTAGATTTTTGTATTGTCCTGTACATTTAAACTTCTCCAGCATTTACACCTAAAACAAAAGTACATCCAGCAAACAAAATTAGATATGAGCAGCGGATTGGAGTGATATGTATTCTTTTTGCGGCAGATTAATTTTTCTTTGGCGGGGTAACTTTTACAACTTTATTGTTTTTGGTCAGATATCATATATTTTTGCATACTTAAATAGCCAACTAATATTTTTGTTTTGGGAAAAGTTTCAATAGGTTTTTGTTCAGCATATTCCATAAATTTAATATCATAAGTTATATTCACAGGGTCTTCTTTAAAATAAATAGATACTGCAAACGCAATTGCAAATACGCCACAAATGGCTGTTGCTGAGCTTTTTTAAAAATAATTTTGGGATGAAATGGGTACAGTTTATTAATATGTATTTTGTGCAAAATAGATTTGTGTTATCTTTGTGTTATGGCTCTGCTAACATTCTGTTAGTAATCTGTTAATTTTTTGTTAACTCTGTTAATGCTCTATTAACGTTCTCTTAACACTCTATTATCTTTTCGTTAATGCTTTGTTAACGTTCTGTTAATGTTCTCTTAATTCTCTGTAATCATTCGGCTAACGCTCTGTAAACGGTCTGTTACCTTTCTTTTATTACTCGATTTACGTTCTGTTAACGTTCTGTTAAGGCTCTGTTAATTTTCTGTTAACACTCTGTTAACGATCTGCTAACGCTCTGTTGTTGCCTTACCAACGCTTTGTTAACGTTCTGTTACTGATCTGTCTTAATGCCCCCCTGACCCAGTGTCCCAATGTCACAGTGTCCCAATGTTCCAATGTCCTAATGTCCTAATGCCCTAAGGTCCATTGTCACAGTGTCCTCATGTCCCAATGTTCTAATATCCCAGTGTCCCAATGTCCTAATATCCTAATGTGCCAATGTCCCAATATCCTGATGTCCCAGTGTCCCAATTTAGGTCATATTGTCCCAATGTGCAAATATCACAGTGCCCCAATGGTTTAATGTCCGAATGTCCCACTACCCTAGTGTCCCAATGTCCCAGTATCGGAATATCCCAATGTCCCGGTCTCCCACCTATTGTCCTAATATCCCAATGTCTAACTGTCCTAATGTCCCAAGGTCCTAATGCCCCAATTTCCTAATATCCCAGTACCCCAATGTCCCAAATGTCCCAGTATCCTAATGTGATAATATCCCAATGGCCCAATGTCCTAATGTACCAGTGGTCAGTGTCCCAATGTCGCAGTATACCAAGTGTCCCAAGGTCCCAATAGCCTAATGTCGTAATATCCCAGTGCCCCAATGTCCCTGTATCTCAGTGCCCTAATGTCCCAGTATCCCAATGTTCCAATATCCCAATGTGCCAATATCCCAATGTTACAATGTCCCAATGTTCTAATATCCCGATGTCCCAGTGCCCCAATGTTCCCACGTCCCAGTTTCCCCAGTGTACCTAATGTCCCAATGTCCTAATGTGTTGATGTCCTAATATCCCAATGTCCTAATGACCCAAGACCCTAATGTTCACATGTTCTTATATCCCAGTGCCCCTATGTGCGAATATCCCGATGTCCCAATGTCACAACAATTCGATGTCTCAGTGGTACTATGCCCCTATGTACCAGTGTCCCAATGTCCGATTGTCCCAAGGTCATAATGTCCCAATGTCCTAATATCCCAGTGTCCTAATGTCCCAGTCTCCCAGTGTCCTAATGTCCCAATATCCCAATGTCCCATTGTCCCAATAACCTGATGTCCCATTGCCCCAATATCCCGATGTCTCAATGCCCCAATATGCCGATGTCCCCACGTCCCTGTTTCCCCATTGTGCCTAATGCCCCAATGTCCTAATGTCCCAAGACCCTAATGTCCCAATTTCCTAATATCCCACTACCCCAAGATCCTAGTCTCCCAGTCTCCCGGTGTCCCAATATCCAAATGTCCCAATGCCGCAGTGTGTTTTAAAAAATGGTCAATGCGATGAGCCGATAGACGAAATTGTTGGAAATCTTTTGTTAACTTTACCTATTAATTTATTCCATCCACTTTTCTAAATGGAAGACATTGATTCTTTAGAAGGACCACCAGAGGATCATTCGTTCCAAATTTCATAAAAATTCCATCACGAAGAGAGACAGTAGAAGCAAGTCTTTCTGCAACTGTGAGGGTGAAAATTTCACCGTTTATTGCATATATCTTACCCGTTATTGTGCCGATCGAAGATTTTATTTGGAAAGGCACTAGAACAGGATATGTGGAATATTTTGGTAAAAAAAATTTTTTGGGGGCTGTTGCCTGGAAGGCTGTAGCCTGATCAAACAAAAAAGCAAGTTGTCTCCGGTAATCATAGACTTGTTCGCTTTCGTTTTTCTTTTTCCTTTGGCGGGCGAGACGCTCTCGCGTCTCTTGATATAAAATTTAATGTTAAAATTAATTTTATGGAATAAAAAAATATATTTATAGGCTCAGAGAAAAAAGCGGGTAAAAATGTACAAAGTAATTTGTTATAGGAAATTTAATTTTAAATGTTAAAAGCCACGATATTTTAATCGAGATACTTACAAATTGTAAAATAGAAATTAATTTTAATTAATTAATTTAATTTTAAGCGATTAGTGTTTTATAATTTTACTTACTGTATACTCGTCTGAGTTGTATAATATTTTCCCATTAACCTTCCACGTTATAGATTCCTTTTTTTTCTTTTTAATCTTTGGTGACGCCGAACACACCATAGTAATATTTTCATCATTTTCGGTTACCACAGGAGGTTTCTTTATTTCGATATGAACAGGCACCACTATAAAATTAATGAAAAAAATAATCTTAAATTAATTAATTATAGACTTTAAGTAAGTATTATCTTGACAAGGAATTTTACTGGATTCAAGTGTTGAAATTTTCGCAAATATTTGTTATTTAAGCATGTAATTATGATTGGACCCTAACGCACAAACCATACATTATTGGCCGACTACCAAACACATCTCGTTCATATACATATAGGGTTTTCCCAATAGAGCGGGTAGATGTTTGCAGCCTGTAGCGGCCTGTTTGTTTTGGTGGCATCGGTTTAATCGGTTGTTTACTATTCCAAATCACCATGTCCAGTTACACGGCGCTACGTGCCACACAGTAGATGACACGATGCTCATTCTGCATGAACGAATTGACGATAACGTTATTTCTCGTAGAGGTGACGTGAGTTGGCCACCAAGGTCGTGCGATTTGACCCCGGTATACTATTTCCTGTGAGGTTGCCTTCAAAGTCAATATCAACCAAGCTCTCGCTCAAATTCAGCAGGATATATGCGGCAGAGTCATTGAAAATTGGACCACTCGGATCCGTGCCACCGTGTCAAGCCGCGGCGGACATTTGAATGCTGTTATATTCCATACATAATGGCATATATGGGTCTTTCAAATAATATAAAAAAATCGTTTACCTCACACACAGCTTGTTTTATTCCATTTCAAAATCTACCCGACCTTATTGGTAAACCCTATACATGAGTTCTTTTCTAGTACATAAAGGTAAGTTTGAAATTTATAGGTACAGTGCGTACTCGATAATCCGGACTAATAAAAACCGGGGTCGATCCGGACTACAGAGGAATTCGGACTAGTGGAAGCCTTTAATTTGCTCTAAATTTCGATGAAATATACGAATTTAATCAAATTGTTCGAAGAACCGGTTTCCAATTTCGAAGAATTTCACTCTGTTATTCTAGATTTTGTTGTTTCCAAGAACAAAGAAAATTTTGTTTTTATTTCGGGCGATAATATCACTGTTATTATAAGAAAAAAGTCAGATTCGGATTAGAGAAGCTCTTGAAATTCGGACTACAGAGTGTACAATGCTATCTTTGAGGTGATCCGGATTACTGGAAATTCGAGGTTTCGAGGCTTCGGATTATCGAGTACGCACTGTATATACAAATTAAAGAAAAATGTCATTCCTGTGGAAATCGCCCGGATTAAATACTGAAAACATCCCGGGTGTCTGTTCTGACAGTAACGATTTTCCGTCTAACTGTCGGGTTTTTGACATCAATCTTTAGGACTATGTGACCATATCATATGATATCGTGTTTGCGATACTTACATTTTGTTTTAAGATAAATCCTTTTCTGAGCACTGCCCACTTGATTTGATGCAATGCATACGTGAACGCCATCATTAGCCGGAGAAAACTTCTCAATAATCGCATTTGACGCTGTTCCATCTTCGCGAAACCAACTAATATTCGGCATTGGATTGCCCTCGGCTGAACATTCTAAAATAATTTTCTCATCCAATTCCACAGTATGCTCTGAATTAAAAGAAATATTCAAATTGTAAAAAAATACTAAATTTTACAAATATAAAGTTGTGAACCTTCATTATCAGGCCCATGAATTTTCGGAGGGAAATAAACGGTCAAATTTCCAGACGAAGATTTGGAAGCGTCCCTGAAAAATCCTTCACAAGTATAATTGCCTGCATGTCGTCGATCCACTGTTTCCAGTAAAAGGGTGTTGCCTGAAATCTGATATCAAATTGAAAGAAAATAAATTTTCAAAACTATACTATACAGCGATTCTTGTGGCGATTCATTACTCTTCGAGGCCGCACACACAGACGGTGAATCCATATGGATTCTAATGAATTTTGGTTTTGTCGAAAACAGATTTGGTTTTGAATCCAATAAAATCTATCTATTGTGTGCGGCTTTATAAGTCCTACAGCACTTCATATTCACATAACAGGGTATCTATGGACACTACCGTATAAACACGCACTGGAAGATAATTCTTCATTGTGATTTCGAGCAAAAAAGTTGTCCCGTACACCCCAGGTTCTTAAGATAGTTACATCGGAAGGTTAAATCCAGACAACTTTTTTTTAGCTCGAGTTTACTCAAACTGCTCCATATTCAGCCATTGGGTACTATATGTTTGCCAAATATGCATTAATACTGTTCGAAATAATCAAGATAGATAAAATTTAAAAATATAAGAAAAGGTTACCGCAAGACTTTAAAAAAGTCAACATCGAATAGTTTTCTATTTTTCTCTATTATTTAAAATGAGCAGTTTGCCATATGAAACTAAATTCAATTGCAGCGTTTCCAATCTTTAAACCAAGATTAAACTTTGCCTTTACGTAGTCTCAAAACAAGCTTCTACTTTGTGGTTTATCTTCCATGAATACTCCACTCAAAATATATACTCAAAAATTAATTGAAATTATGTTCTGTCCATTTTATGTCACACCAGAATTACGCCCACATCTTTTCTTTCCTTTACAGCAAGAGATTCCGAGAAAGTAGTGTAGTTACTTCGTGATAAACCTAGTACATCAGATTGCAAAATGTGGTGGAGACAAATTTTTTTTTTGTTTCTTATGTTTTTTGGGGTGCTGAGCACGAATCCGGAGCTTCCCACCAAAATTTCGTTGCGGAACAGGGTCAAAATCGTGAAAAACCCTAAAATTTTTGCTGTTTTTCCGTTATTCGCCCCTTAATTCTGCAACTATTTATTTCTGCGAAAAACTCTCCATGAATATTTTAGAGAGCACATAATTGCGCGTCCAAAGAGACATAAATATTAAAAATCTGTTGAGCAGTATTACTACAGTGTATAATTTAAATTTGCCATTTTTAACATAGTTCCATTTTATGAAAAAAAATTTGAGATTGAACGGTTTTTCATTTTTGGTCGTAAAAGCTGCATTTATCTTGTACAATGTGTATTTTGAAGTGCAGAATCTGAATCTGTAAGTTCCCACCAAAATTTCGTTGCAAAACAGGGTCAAAATTGCAAAAAACGCCAAAAAAAATACTATCAATTGTAGCAATACCGCTTAACATATTTAAATGATTAATGGCGCGTTGGACCCGCAGTTATGTTTTCTCTAATATTTTCATGGACAGGTTTTCGGAGAAATGTACACTTTCGGAGTTATAAACAAAAAAACGGGAAAACTCCGAAAATTTTGGGTTTTTTCGCGGTTTTGATCCTGTTCCGCAACGAAATTTTGGTGGGAAGCTCCGGATTCGAGCCCTGCACCCCAAAAAACATGAGAAACAAAAAAAAAATTTTCTCCACCACACTTTGCAATCTGAAATCACCTCGGAACTACACTAAAGGACAAGAAACATATTAAGCTTATTTATTGCTGTTGATATGTACTTTGATTTCCTTATAAGAAGTTTACCGTTATTTGCCCTAGTTGTAGTGTAGTGTATTTTTATAGCACGGCTTTATACAAAATGTCTTCAATAATGCTCCAAAACGACTTATCGCATTAGTCGCTTCTGGTAAAACAAACCTTTATCAGATCGTCACTATCCACGATAGATTTTCCGTTATAAATCCACTTTATTTTTACCGGTCGCTCTTTTGGTGTAACTTGACATTTGATCTCGATTTTTTTCTGATTTTCGGTTGCATTCATTATAGGCTCTTTTATTTGAATTTTCCATGGTATTTCTTCAACTGTAAAGATTTATAAGAAAGAAACTGTATAATATAAAAAGCATTAGTATAGATTTCAGATCTCAGTAACAGGGACCTGGTTCGAATCTGAATCAGCATAAAAAACATTATCAACACAAAAAAATTGGGAGCGATAGTCTACTTCCAAGTCGACAAAGAGTTACCAGCAATACAGCATGAAATTGGCGGTTTACTGCGATAAGATCAAGGCGATCTTCCTATCATCAGGAGCATTAGGTTAGGTAATGGGGCCGCCGGCAGTGAGACCAGCGCACTTAGACCAGTAATAGGTCCATTGTGATACCGCCAGTGAGAGCCTTAAAAATTCAAATATTTGTTTGGGACCAGCGTGTGCTGGCAATATATTTATTGATCTGTATTGGGCTCACATCTCTGAGATCATCCAGATCGTAAAAGTACCTTCAACCAAGAAACCTTAAACGTTTCTCAGCCAAAGCTGATCACATAGAAGATGATGTACACTCTCCTCTTCCTCCTCACAGTCGTCGTGATGAATTTCGAATCTCCTGGCGAGCTTCCTGATAGGACGATGCCCCGACCACACTCCGAATATGCATCCGGTCCAATGACAATAGCATGGTAAAGCGGATAAAATCTATCTTATTGATCGGTTTCACCGCTGTTTGTAGCTTATTTTTCATTTATATTAATTAGAAACACTTTTTCCTTACTACAATTTATTTTTCTTTTTGCAAATATATATTTCGAATGCAACTTGCATTCTTCTTCAGTGCGAGTGTTTCTGAAGTTTAGATGGCTTGTACATGGTAATTTATTACCAGAATGTTTTGTTATCACTACCTGGTTAAAAGGTACAAAAAAGGGGTTTTCTAAAGAGTGGATCCTGTTTATCGCACCTGCGCGGCTAGTTTAATGATTCGTGATGGGCAATTTCCTTCGTCGTCATTGAGGCGGTTACTACCTGGTATCTTAATGATCTCCAAGCTTTCCCATGCATCCAGTCTTGAGGGTCTATTGACTTTACGTAATAGCTCGATATCCTCCCAGCTTATGGCGTGTCCTTCGTTTACAATGGGCGCTGTTGAGCCATTGTCGGAGTTCGAAGGTACCCTGTCTTACTGGTGTATTTGGGAATAAGGCAATTACATCAAATGACACCATAAGCTCATATTCGTTCGTAATCCTGCCTAATTCTTCACTACCACGGATAAGGTGTCAGCCAAAGATACACAAGCCAGGCAACGAGCTAAGGGAATTCCTCAAATTACAACATGGCTCAATGGCTTATCAAAGAATTCCAGGAAATCGGAGATACGAACAGCAAGTATTCGATAAAAAACGCTTTACAACTAACGGAAAAATTAAAAAGTGTCGAACTGAAAGAAGAGGAGGTTGTGGTGTCATTTGATGTAACTGCCCTATTCCCAAATACACCAGTAAGGCAGGGTACCTCCGCTAACTCCGGCAATGGCTCAACAGCCAAGGAAGATCGCTTGAGTGGCGAAAAAAGGTTGCACAATCTACGAAACTGGCCGAGTTATGTATGAACGAAAATTATTCCACTTTTCGAGGATGATTTTTTAGAACGACGAAGGGAGTGGCGATGGGCAACCCACTTTACCCATTAATAACCGAAATGTTTATGTCGCAAATTGAAAGGAAAATCGAGGAAAAAGAAATGATGCCTCGGATTTGGTATAGGTACGTGGACGACGATCTACTGCTAATACACGATTAAAATCTCTTTTAGGTAGCGAAAAGAACCCACTCAAGAAAGTCGAGCTGAGCGGAATTTACAAAATCGCGTGCAAGGATTGTAATAAGGAATACGTATGTTGTAACTATTGAAACTCTTCGCGAACGTTTAAATGATTTTATTGATTTCGAAGATGATACTCTACGGTGCTGTGATGTAACGCGTCCTAGAATTGGAACCGGAAGGGATCCTCTCACATGGGCTCTACTAAAAAGCCCTTGCCAAGTGTATGTGCGCTCGGTAAAATATGCAACAGCTCGGCTACGCTATGATTACGATGACGACCTCGTCACAATCGCAACACCCTATTGTATTTTCACATAATTTCAAATTATACTTATTTTACATAATTCATATTAAAAAATTTTCTTCTTAGTTAATTACATCATTTTACATAGTTCGATGACATTTTTTTTTATGAAATAAAGTCTTCTTTTCTTAATTTTACTTACATATTTCTAGTTTTACTTTAGTTTTATTTCAAATTCAATTGTAAATAATAAACTGCTTTTATATAGAAATACATACAATACGAATGGACTAATAAACTAGCTTTGGGATAGAATTATTATTTATTACTTTCATTCGAGATGGGCTTAAGTTTGTCGATGGGAAATATGCCCTCGAAGGTACGACTAGATTGCTGTTCTCAGTCGATGTCCTGAATCACGTAGCGATCATTCTCAAGAGTTGTGGCAACCTGATAGGGACCCTTAAACCGAGGTCGTAATTTACGACTCTCACCTGTAGACGGAGCTTCACTTCTCACCAATACAAGCTGACCAACATTTAGGTTAAGTGGGCATTTCCTCGTTTTATCAAACTGATATTTTATTACGTCCCGATTTTTCTCTAAGAGCTCTTCTACTTATTTGTCCATTGATGGGTCTTCAACACCTGCGTTTATCATTTGGATTTCTCTGGTAAGCGGATTATCATGGAAACCTACGCAACAATACCTAAATACTAAAATAGATGGTGTTTGTTTGGTTATGCGTTGGACGGAATTGTTGAGAGCCCATTGTACTTCTCCGATTTTCTTATCCCAGTCGGTACAGTCTAGTCCCTTAGAATCGGATGCAAGAGATGCTAAAATGCTCTTATTAAGTCGTTCCACCTAACCGTTACTTCTAGAAGTTTGACTCGCAACCTTAACATGGATGATTTGAAGTTTCTCACAATATTCTTCAAATTTTCGCGCCGTAAAAGCAGTACCACGATCTGCAATTATTCTAACAGGTTTCCCATAATGCGAGATAAATTCATTTAGACATAATGTAGTGTCATTAGCATCAACATTAAATACTAAATTAAGAAAAGCATACTTCGTGAAACCATCTATAAAAGTAGGTACTAACATCGTCAGTTCACGTGAAATCCATGCAAATACTGACCGTGTTTTCTAATTAGCTAACCTACACTATCCGGGGTAATTTTTATACAAACGCTAACCTGTGACTTTATTCAGGTTAAAAATTATATTGCTATCCAGATTTAATGAGCTTTCCAAAACTCGCCCAATTCCAATTATTTTCTAGTACGTTTTCCAATGACTAGTAAAAATTAAATTTTGAAATGAAAAGCTCTAAGGTATAGTTTACATGCAACACACAAGTGTGTGCAAAAAATATAGTTTTTGTTTGTAAATTCATGTTAAAAATGTAGTTAGTCGAATTCTTATTCTAACAAAATTATGATTCCTACATAAAAATATGTTTTCATTAAAAAAAATTACATGTTAACTTTTGCGTTTGTAAAGTGAAAACGGGGCTTTAATATTTTTGAGCAATGTGACAATTTGAAATTTAACGTGGATGCTACCCTCGATAGTTTTTTTGTGCGCGTCTGGGTTAGCAAACCTGCCCCCGATGTAAAAAAAACACGGCCACTGTCAAAATTATGATGATCGTGAAATCGAATTCGCTTGGTGGTACTCACTTCACATGAAAGTCCCCACACCGGTTTTTGACATTTCGCCAGCGAAAATAATGCAGTTGCACTTTATTTCACAGTGAAAAGATGTCATCGACAATCAACCAGAACGCGAGTGAACATTTATCTTAAATTGAGTGAATAAAAACCAAGTCTCCACGGCACCATTTTCACGGGAGACATATATGTGAAGTGAGTACCACCAAGCCAATTCGATTTCACGATTATCAAAATTTTGACAGTATTTGCATATGGATTTCACGTGAACTGACGATGTTAGTACCTACTTTAAGTACGAAAACGTATTTGTTTTCACTTTTAGTTTTTAATAATGGACCTAAATGGTCCACGTGAACGGTATGAAATATTTGCCCACCTTTGTCGAGAGGATGCAGAAATCCTGGTTGCTTCCAGATCGGCACCTTATAATATAAGCAATTTATGCATCTGTTTACATACTTATAGACACTTCTTCTTTCATGTTAGGGAAGTAATAGCATGCCTTGAGCTTATGTAATGTTTTCTCAATGCCTAAGTGAGCCAAATTTCGGTGAATTTCGGCAATTAATTCAGTGCGTAGTTCCAAGGGAACATATAGCCTCCACCTATTCTTGGTAATTTTGTATACCCTTTCCTTACACATTGTAAACTTTTCGTGTGTTTGGGCGTCTCCCGCTTCAAGCTTATTTCTGACTTCCATTATTTCAGGACTTTGTCTTTGCATCGCAGCTATCCAATCAGTACTAATCGTGATACCGAAAATACTCAAACTGGCCGGAATAGTCTCCTCAGGTTCACAAACGGGATTCCGACTTAAGGAATCAGCTACAACATTAAGACTGCCCTTGTAATACTCGATTGGATAATTAAATTCTGAAAGTCTCATAAACCATCTAGCAATTCAAGGGTTCAAATCTTTTTTGCCTTCTAACATTTTGAGACTATTACAATCCGTTCTTATGACAAAATGAATCCCAATCAAATATACCCTAAACTTTTCTAAGGCACTTACAATAGCAAGTGCTTCTATCTCTATAGATGAATATTTAGACTCTTCATTGGACGTTCTTCTACTATAAAATGCAATTGGATGGAATTTTCCATCTTTTTGTTCCTGTAAAAGAACTGCACCCATACATAAGGAACTGGCGTCCGTATGCACCTTTGTCCTGGCATGTGGATTATAAATTCTTAAGACGGGATAGTTCGATAAAGCTTTCTTTGTCTGTTCAAAGGCATTCTGCTGCTTGTCAGTCCATTCAAACGAGATATCTTTTTTTAGTGAATCAGTTAACGGACTTATAATACTTGCAAATTGTTTGACAAACCTGCGAAAATAACTCGACAATCCTACGAAGCTTCGTACTTGACGTACATCCGTCGGTTTCGGAAAATTACGAATGGCTTCAATTTTACTAGTTCCTGGCTCAATCGAATTAAGTGACACTTGAAACCCCAGATATTCAATTTTCTTACACAAAAAGTAACATTCGATTCTTCGATTATTCTGAAGAAATCCTTTAATTTTGATAATCCCTCCTGGACTGTATTACTAGCTATGATGATATCATCTAGATAGGCCATAGCAGCCGTGTGTGGGATTTTGATCAAAATGGTATTTATCAGCTTTTAAAAACCCGCAGGCGCATTACACAATCCAAACGGCATTCTTTTAAAATGGTAATGTCCGTCGGGAGTGATAAATGCAGTCTTTTCGCGTGAATTTTTGTCAAGTGGCACTTGGTAGTACCCACTAAAAAGGTCGATACTAGTAAAGTATCGTCTATCGTGAAATAAGTCGAGCTGATCATCTACACGGGGTAGCGGATATTTTTCCTTACCACTAACCTTATTGAGCCCTCTGTAATCGACACAGAGCCGAGTTTCACCCGTTTTCTTTTACACAAGCAAGATGGGACTTGCATACGGCGAGGTACTGTCTTCTACTATGTTTGCCGCTTTCAGGTCGCCAACCAAGTCTTTGACAATTTGCCTTTCGCTATAAGATAGTCGATACGGTCTGTAGCATATAGGTTGATTTGTCGTAACTTCGATGCCCATTTCCACATCCTTACTGCAACCCACCTGAAATATATTTTTTGCAATTAAGTGTTTATTTTCATTAACTAGACTAATTAAATTTTCAAAATCACTTCCCTTCAAATCCGTATTAATTTCGTCAGGAGTTACATCGACTGTGTTGGCTTCTTTGGCTCAAAATAGGCCCAAACATAAACATTAAAAAAAAAATTTTTGATGCCAAATTTGTTGAATACACTACCTAATATACGCAGTAAAAAGTTACACTAATTTGCGCCATGGGTTAAGGGGGAGGGGGTGGCAAAGGGGTGAAAATTCAGTTTTTTGCAAATATCTGGAAAACTATAAGTCTGACCTTGAAATATCCCGAGGACGAAACAAACTACATAAAATTACCTTTGTAATGATATATAACACTCTAGAAATTTTCGCAGAAAATTATACCTTACACCCAAAAGTATTACCGTGAATTTAATTTTTTTGGGTTTTACATCTCTCACTGTAACTCTTGATATAATATACCTACCGTCATAAGATCTTGTCCATATATTGATAACAAGATTCATTTGATTTGTACCAAAAATTGGAGTGCTCCGACCATTGACGCCCCCTCCTAACATTTTTCAAAAAGGCATACCTGTAGCTTCTTTCAAAATTGAGCCAGGCAGATCAAATTTGGTGGGGTGCCCAGTCTATGCTCCACTATGCTCTCCATCAAAAATGATTACCATCCGATCAAAACTAAGGGTACCCCCCATACAAAGCGAACGAAAATTCTAAAAAATTTCACTTTTTTCACTTAAAAATTCTATGTAAGAGAGAGAGAGTTACAAATGTAAAACTCATAAAATGTAAATTCACTATGATACTTTTGGGTCTAAGGTATAATTTTCTGCGAAAATTTCTAGAGTGTTATATATCATTACAAAGGTAATTTTATGTAGTTTGTTTCGTCCTTGCGACATTCCAAGGTCAGACTCATAGTTTTCCAGATATTTGCAAGAAACTGAATTTTCACCCCTTTGCCACCCCCTCCCCCTTAATCCATGGCGCAAATTAGTGTAACTTTTTACTGCGTATATTAGGCAGTGTATTCAACAAATTGGCATCAAAAATTTCAGTTTTTTTTTATGTTTGGGTTTTGAGCTATCTGTACTAGACTAATAGTCTCACTTCGAAAATTTTCACCTCTCGTCAACAGTTGACCTGCTCGAAGCATCACATCGGCACCTGACACGTTCAGTACCGGTATCACCGCTTGTCCATTATCATCCGTTGACCCCAGGCATCTCGGAATAACCAAACTTCCATCATTGCCACAGCCTCGATGTCCTCCTTCAACATAACAACTACTGTTGGAACTTGCCAGCACAGTAACATGTCCAAGGTAATTTTTGGGGATAACTTCCGTGCATGCCACAATAAGTTGTCGTTTGGCGGTACTATCATCGTCAACTTGAAGGTTTGCAAATTCACTCGGGGATTGGGTAATCTTCAGCCCACTGGAATCGCTAGTGATGATCACATGAGTTTGCTCCGTGAAAGGATGTCCTACCAAAAGCGGAATGGTTTGGGCTGAATCAGGAACCACGTGAATTTTTGTTCGCGCTGACACGCCATCAATTTCTATAGTCGCAGTGAATATTCCTATTGGTCGCACTGTGCCGCTGCCGTAACCCACTAGGCTCAAATCACATTGTTCAGCTGTTATCTTTTTTATTGTAACGCAACTACTGCCTAAATCAATGTAGCACTCGACGGGATGAGAATTCTGTTTGAATATGTAGAATAGGCTTCGATTCCGATGAGGTGCTCTTGTGCTTAAGACGATCGCAATCACCCCGCATAATGACCCGGTTGACTACACTTGAAACATGAAAACGTTTTTTTCACTGCATTTGCCCGTTATTGTGTCGTTTTTACTTGAGACCGAGAGCCAGAGTCGCCACTTTTCGTATTATAGTCTTTTGATGACGGTTTTATAGACTTTGATGTAGCAATCAAGTCCGAAAGGAGCTCAGAAGGCTTCTTATACCTTGAAAGTGGCCCAAAAAAGTCGCGGTACCGTGGGTTGTTTATGCCTCGAACCATCCACTTGATTGTTTCTCAATCTTCCATTTTAGTTTTGATGCAACGAGCCAATTTTTCGAAATATTATTCGGTGATGTCCTGTCCTGTTTTCCACACGTATTCCTGTGCGCTCAAACGCAGGTCTAGTTGACTTTTCTGGGTGGGAAATGTTTCCAAAAGGAATGCTTTCCATTGCTGCCATGTGCGCTCCTCCGATGGGACCGAATTCCTCCATCGCCTAGCTACGCCGTCCAAATTCGCAAGCACATGGTGTATCATCGCGGTATCATCCCACTCATACATCACTCCAAATTCTCCCATTCGCTTGATCCATGTCTCAAAGTTTCTATTATCGCCACTCACTGGGTTGAAGGCAGGCAATACCTTGTCGAAATTAACCTGCCTATATTGCACCACGAAGCCCGTTTCATTCTGTTTGTCGCCCATTTCATGCTGTCCCTCGACCGACATAGTGACAACGTCTTACGACCTGTACAATACAGACTTTATCAAACAAATCACGGCACTACCTTCTCACGAATCCCACTTCTGAGATTTTGTAACTATTGAAGGTGCGATAAACAGGATCCACTTTTTAGAAAGCCCCTTTTTTTGTACCTTTTAACCAGGTAGTGGTTTATATAATGATAATAAATTACCATGTACAAGCCATCTAAACTTCAGAAACAAGCAAGTTGCATTCGAAATATATATTTGCAAAAAGAAAAATAAATTGTAGTAAGGTTAAAATCTAATTTTGTCCCGATCATCTTCGTTGTAGTTCAAGTGCTACCATTGATCTATCTTGCGTTAGTTCTGCGCCCAGAATCTGCTGTATTTGCCAATTTGAAGTTGATAAATTGGTGGTTTGATGATTCCGCGGTCGACTTCAACTCTACCAGCTGAAGCACTGGCTAGATGGTCCGCACAGCAGTTGCCTGCAAATCTACAATGACCCGGTATCCAGCATAGTGTTATGTTAAAAAAGCGACCCATCTCTTTAAGAACAAGGTACTTCCCAACAGTTTTTGATGTGATCAGTACCGACTCGAGTGATCGAATTGCAGCCTGACTGTCAGTATACAGAGTGAGGGACGTCACGTCACGTCATTTACGACGTGACTACCTAACCAAATTAGCGATTCCATAATCGCAGAGACCTCCGCTTGGAGGTAGGGATGTCAAAAACCGGCCCATAACCCGGTTGTCGGTTTTTTCGGTTTTTTTGTAAAGCCGGTTAGACCGTCCGGTTTTAACCGGACTCCAAGTACCGGTTTTCCGGTTAACCGGTTCTTTTCATTGATTTGCCTACAATTTTTCTAAAAAAAATGCTTACACACTTTGCAATTGCTGGTGTTCGTATCGTATGCAAAATCAACTTAAAATTCACGTACATGATGTAGTAAGACAGCTAATTTAAAAAAAAACATTTTGAACCAAAAAGACAATCAAATAAAATTGTCAGATGTGATTTAATTATTTTGTTAAGTTTTGAAAAAAAAATTTCAAACATTTACAACAGGGGCCATCCTAATTTCTCTTGCGGAATACGAAATCTTTTAGGGACACGATCATACGCGAAATTCACTGATATATTATACACGAATATTATGTAATTCACTTTCACGTTGTACAACCAAGATAAGCGCAGTATAGACCTCGGGCGGAATGAAAATGAAATTTTTGTCCGCTGCGATTTTTTCAATGAAAATGCATGCTTACTGTCGTGGAACATGTCGGAAATGATGGGGAATTCCATAAGCTACAATCTGAATATGGTTCCAAAATTTTTCTCGGCCATTTTATGTATTATTTTTCGATTCCCCGGTCATTTCACCGTGGAAAATATCTAATGACGGGGGAATCGAAAAATAATACATAAAATGGCCGGGAAAAATGTTGGAGCCATATTCGGATTGTAGCTTATGGAATTCTCCATCATTACCAACATGTTCCACGACAGTAAGCATGCATTTTCATTGAGAAAATCGCAGCGGACAAAAGTTTCATTTTCATTCCGCCCGAGGTCTATTCAGGCCTATACATGTGAAACGCTGTGCTAACATAAACAATATCTCCCTTGGAAGAGATAGGATACAAGAGGTAATTTGACGAAGCGATTGTTCTACGAGTAATAGCAAAAAAAAGAGCGTTCGACCATTGTTAAAGGGCTGAAATTTGAAAAGATTTTTTTCCATAGGGGATAAGTAATAGAATTGCAGGCTGAACAATCAAGAAAACATAAAAAATTGTATGAATTTTGAAATAATTTTTTTTCCGGTTTTAACCGGATGGACCAACAACCGTCCGGGTTAAAACCGGGAGGAGAAAAAAACCGAAAAAAACCGGTTAACCGTTCTGAAAGTACCGGTTTTCGGACTAACCGTCCGGTTTTTGACATCCCTACTTGGAGGACACTGCAGAAATCAGTAAGACGAAGAGACAAACGTTTATTTAATTTAATACGTAAATATTACAAAACGGAAATAATTTCCCAAAACATGTAATGTTGAGAATTCAAAGTAAGAATAATAGGTATAAAGGAATAACAAACTTATAAAAATAAAGATAAAAAAAATCTCAAGAAAAATAAAAAAAAAATAAGTTCAAGCGAAAAAAGTTAAAATAAAACGAGACCGAGGCTAATTTCGGGCGCGGCCGAAATTTGAATACCCTTCACTCTCCTCGGGCAAAAAGTTTTTTAGGGGTTTTTTGATATTGACAAATTCTGTGGCGTCGATAAAACAATATTTGTGTGAGGTTTGGTTGGAATAAGTGGTAAAATAAAAAAAAATATCTCAGAAAACTTTATTGGGGGGATGCGGGAGCATGGCCCCATAGTACGATTCCATTTATTTTACTTTTTTTTTGGTTTTGATAAAGACGCATTGAGGTTTTTTTTAAATTGGTGTAGAAAAAATGTTTCTTAGAAGATCCAAAATGGGGAGGTTGGGCTTGTATGGTAGCCCCATGACTCCATAGTCCGATTATTTATGGCATCAATTGAAGTGCACTTTTACGAGTTTTGGTTGAAAGTGGTACACAAATAAAAAAGTTGTTCGTAGAAGAACTCAATTTAGGGGGTTGGCTTTGTATGATAGCCCCATGACCCCATCGTCCGATTCCATTCATTTTTACACATGTTTTGTGGCATCAAATGAAATGCACTTTTATGAGGTTTGATTGAAATTGGTGGACAAATAAAAAAGTTTTTCTTAGAAAAACTCAATTTGGAGGCTGGGTTTGTATGACAGCCCCATGACCCCACAGTCTGATTCCATTTATTCTTACATATATTTTGTGGCATCAATAGAAACACATTTGTGTGAAATTTGGTTCAAATTGGTGCACAAATGGAAAAGTTTTTCTTAGAAGAACCTAATTTGGGGGGTTGGGTTTGTATGGCAGCCCCATGACCCCATGGTCCGATTTGATCCATTCTTACATATGTTTTGTGTTATCGATAGAAACACATTTGTGTGAAATTTCGTTGAAATTAGTAAACACATGAAAAAGTTGTTCTTAGAAAAACCAAATTGGGGGGGTTAGGTTTGTATGGCAGCCCCATGACCCCACGGTCCGATTTTAGCGATTCAAACATACAAACTGCCTGCATTAAAAAGAAACATGTGTGCAAAATTTCAGCTCGATAGCTTTTAAACTGGCCGAGTAAAACGCGTAGCAACAGACGGACAGACGGACAGACAGACAGACGGACATCGCCCAATCGACTCAGCTCGTCATGCTGATCATATATATACATATGTTATATGGTCGGAGATGCTTCCTTCAATGCGTTACAAACTTCATGACAAAGTTAATATACCCTTTACTCTACGAGTGAAGGGTATAAAAAAAACAATTAAAATTCCAAAAGTTATGAAAAAATAATTAAAGTTTACATATGTAGTACGGATTTTTTAAAAGAGTAAAAAGAAGAAGGTAACGAACCAAACTCCAATCGGTCGTAATTTCTCATAGCTCTAAGTAACGGAGAGTTTTTATAAATTGAAAGTGAAGATTGCGGAGGATTGAAAATTGCAACCGATCGAGTGTTGTGAGATGGAAACCGATATTTTATATACATATTCTATGAGTGATGAAGAAGTAAGACCCTTGCATAACCTGTAGAGGAAACACTGGTCAAGACAGTCTCTTCTTTTGCTTAGTGAAGGTAGATTTAGGAAATTTAGCCGATCTTGATAAGGTATGTAAGCAAAGTTATATTTAAACAATAAGGTTCTAGAAAACTTTCTCTGAACTTTTTCTAATGCATCACGAGTAACAGAAGAATATGGAGACCAAATGAAAGGAGTAGATTTCAATGAATATACCATAACGGAGCACTAAGAAATATTAAGATCCAGCTCGTTTGAGATACACCAGGACGTAAACCTATCCAAATCAGATTGCAAAGCTATACAATCAGAAATAGATAAGACAGCTGAAAATAGTTTGCTTTCATCGGCATAAAAAAGAGAGTGGCAGTTAAGACATGATGGCAGATCATTTAAGAAAAGTTAAAAAAGAAGGGGACCTAAAATGGATCCTTGTGGCACACCAGATGAAGGACAAAATTCGGAAGATGTGAAATTTTGGAAAACAACTCTAGATGAGCGATCATGAAGATAAGAGAAGAGCCATACAATTAGGTAAGATGGGAATCTCAATGCAATTAATTTATTAAGAAGAATTTGGTGGTTGACGGTCAGTATAGATTAAATGAACGTCAAAATGTTTATTGAAGGATTTTGACACAAAATTAACAAGTTCAACTAAGTTCGTCACAAGGGATTTGCTTTTGGAGAACCCATGTTGTTGATCCTTAATAAGATAACTAAAATGTTCATGAATGAAGTTGTAAACAATTTTTTCAAGCAGTTTCGAAAAGGACGACAGAAGAGAGATAGGATCACCCCTTTTCGGTATGGGAACTACATACGATGATTTCCACTGAGTTGGGGAAACACCTTCATGTAGGCTTTTAGTAAATAAAATGGCGAGAGGTTTAGATATGGAAAATTGTGTTTCTTTTAAAACCAAATTTGGGAATCCATCAGGTCCAGAAGAAGAATTAGTTTTAAAAGAAGATATAAGTAATTCAACATAATGATGGTTAAAAGTCATATAAGATGTTATGTAAAATAGTATAAAAAGTAGCTACAGCTGTTTCGCAATCAAGGTCTTTTAAAATAAAGTACCAATTCATTTCATTCAATTTCTCATTAATTGCTACATAATTTGCTTTTATGAAATTGAATCTACGACGCATAACCTTAGTACGATAAGGTGATAAGTTAATGTTGATCTCATTGGCTATAGCCGGGTGATAAGGATCACAAGGTACGTATCCAGATGTACGCGTGGATGATGAAAACCCACCCAAAGGAATGTTACTAAACTGAAGGTCGAGGATACGACCCATGAAGTTTGGAAACACATTGAATTGGAGAAGGTTACAAGATTGCATAAAGGCTGACAGAGACCTAAAAAGAGTCAAGGAAGTAGATGCTAAAGGGAGACCAGGACTAGTAGGCCACTTAATGCTAGGAAGATTAAAGTCCCCACAAACTACTAAGTATGAATTACGGAAACTTACGTTCAAGGTATCTGATAAATGATTAAAGAGGCTCTCATAAACATCTAAAGAAGAATTACAAGGAACATACACACAGGCGACTAATAACTGTGTAGAAACAGAATTAATTGTTACGATTACACAATCATAAGGCTGAGAAAAACAAGTAGAGACAAGCACACATTGAACATGATCACGAAAAGCAATTAGCGATCCGCCTCCAGTAGAAAGTCCTAGAAGATCAAGGTTTCTATCACAACGGAAGGTAACACACCCCTCCAGAATTTCACCACTATTTATAGAAGAGCTAAGCCAAATATCCGTCAAACAGATGATGTCATGGTTGTATGTTAAAGAAGAAAGATTAAGAGATTGGAGTTTGGTACGTAACCCTCGTACATTTTGGTAGTAAAGAGTGAAATTAGAAAAGGTATTTAAATTTATTTTGGTGTTCGTGTTGACCGTCGTTTCGGAAAATTTCGCCTAGTAAATCTTTTTATTAAAACACCAGCAGGCCAAAAGGAGGATTCACAAGGCGTCGATAGATCATTCGGCAATGTAAGTTAAAATGACGAAACAATCCTGTTGGGAATTTTATCCTTTGTAAGTTTCTTACAGATGAAAATAGGAGGATCAAATCCCAGCTTGTTGATGACATACTGTTTTACTTCATCTTCCGTAGTATCATACGCTAGCCTTGACACAAACAATTGCTTGGGAGGAGAACACACTCAAAGGTCGTTAAAGGCGGTTTGAGCAGCTACAACGGATATAGTAACGACCAGATTTGATGCAGATGAGTTGCACGATTGAGAACTGAGAACAGATGGGCAAGATGTAGCAGACTCGTTGTTATCAGTTGGAGTGATCTTAGCACGTTATCTCGTGATGACACCCTCAGATGAAGATGCAGTTGCAAGTCCAGGTACTGAAGCAACTATATTTTTGTGGCTGTTGACGGGGCATAATTTTTCCTGCAATGCCTTAAATTTAGCTCGTAGTACGTCAATTTCTCTACGGAAATCGTCTAAGAGCTGTTGATGGGATAAATGGTTACTATTTGATCTGCATTCAGGGCGAAACCACCGCAATCCATTATTTTTCGATAAAACATCGATTATTGAACCTGCGATATCTGCACAGTTCGGATGATAACGTCGACCACATATGCCCGCACAATCGATGATGGGAGCTATCGACTGGCCACAGTTTGTCGCAAACTCCATTTCAAAAAAATAAATTTTGTAAGAAAACAAAAAATCGAAGTTCAAATGTTCGATATTCGATACTGTCAACTCAACCCGGCACGGGTATAAAAGTCAAAACATAAACTGTATTTGTAACGCGCCTAGTATAGGAGTATGCAAAAGTATAGCACAGTAAGTGACAGATGAAATATCACTCAGAAACAAATTGCACTCAATTTAAGAATCACTCAAAATCGAAGTCACTCTTCACAAGATTAAGAAATCAAAAAATTAACAGACTCAGCTTATTCTTATGAAAATGCACTAACACAAGAATCACGAACGACCCGAGTCGTATAGTCAATGCGTAGAGCGATTATGTTCAGTGATTGTGTGTCTAATGTTCTGTATTTGCATACTCGTATATTAGTTCACTTTCACGGTTGTCATGCAGTGTTGATAAACAAAATTGATTTATTCGGTGAACATTCGAGTAACCCAAAGCACTTCATACGAGAATAATAGTTCAAAGCAAGATAGAAGTACCAGGTAAAACAAAATTATAATAATTATAAGTATTAAAATGATAAATCGCAAATTTTTCAGAACAAGTTTTAGCGCGGTTGAAAGAGTTGACAGTTAATTAATCCAGTTGTTCCGAGTAAATTCCAATACCAACTCCTGTATGGGTCTTTGAACTATCAGCTCCACTTGCCGGGGGCGTATTATTATCCCATAATCAAGGTATTGTAGTTTTTACCAAAAGAATACTTGGGACAGTGTAATCAGTCTCCAAAGGTATAGCGTAAAGTTACCCAGTATCGATGAGTGCCCATAATCTCTCCATAGGCCAATTTCCCGTGAGCGTAGCAGCAAGTCGTTGTCCAAAGAGGTCCAATGGAAGCAGACGCAGCACCATATCTAATCCGGCTGAAGGAGTGGTGCGAAAGGCTCCTGTTATGACAAGAGAAGCCAACCTTTGTACTTTGACAAGCAAATTATTCTAGGTGGTTTTGCTAAGTGCTGTCCACCATACGCTAACTCCGTATAGTAAAACTGGACTAACAATAGTTGTATACAATCAAAACACAACTTTCGGTTGTAAGCCCCAGGTTTTTCCGATAGCCTTCCTGCAAGAGTATAGTGCAACGGTGGCCTTGTTCACTCTTTCTTCAATGTTGGGCTTCCATCTTAGATTCTTGTCTATAAGATAATACCAAGAAATGGGGTTGGATACGATATCCCCAGTCACAAAATCCCCAAACCAAAATCCCCAAATCAAAATCCCCGTAATCAAAATCCCCGAAATTAAAATCCCCGAAATCAAAATCCCCGAAATCAAAATCCCCGAAATCAAAATACCCAAAACCAAAATCCCCAAACGAAATTCCCCATTCCCCATTTGAGGTGTGATCTAAGAACGCGCGCGCGTTCTAAGATCACACCTCAAATGGGGAATGGGGAGTTTCTTCAGGCTATATTGTAGATGGTAAATGATAGATGTTAAATGGCAGATGATAAATGGTAGATGGTAGGTGGCTAATGGTAGACGGATGGTAGCTTGTAAATGGTTGATGGCAGATGGTAAATGGTAGATTGTTAATTGCAAATGGTGGATGGTAAATAGCAAATAGTAGATGGTAAATGGTAGGTGATTTAGACTATTGTAATTGTAATAGTCCTACTATGCAATAGAAAAATCACCGTCGTGGACTGATATACAGTGAAACCTCCCTAAGTTGACCATTCTGTAACATGACCACCTCTTTAAATTGACCATCTTTTTCCGCCCTTTTACATTCAACATTACGCTAAACGAGTTTCTAAGTTGACCACTCTTTCTATCTTGATCAAAAATTGTCCGCCCTTGGGTGGTCAACTTGTGGAAGTCTTACTGTATATGCTAATCAACGGCAAACTCTTTGAAGTGACACAGAACAAAATCAGATAATATGCAGGCGAATCGGTTCCAACAATAAGCCAACCAAGTTTTCCGCGAATATTCGTTCGGATGAGGACATGTCTCGACGATGTTAAAGAAAACCTAATATGTTTAGAACGATATATGCAAACGTTTATTCAATATAATGTACTCGAACATTTTGTTTGTGCTAATCAAAAAAAAAGTTAGTATCGATTTACGACCCTCCTAGTGCCATTTACCATCTACCATTTAACACCTTCCATCTACCATCAACCATCAACAATTTACAGTCTTTCATCTACCATTTACCATCTACCAGCCATCTACCATTTTTTACTACCATTTACCAGTATATTTCGGGTGCTTGGGGATTTTATGATTGGGGGATTTTGTATATGGGTATTATGATTATGGGGATTTTGTAAATGGGTATTATGATTATGGGGATTTTGAATATGGGGATTTTGATTTTGGGGATTTTTCTACGTTTGGGGATTTTGTGATTGGGGATTTCGTATGGTTCCCCAAGAAATGTTGCCTTATAAGCAATCACAAGTTGGGAATCCCCTAGCAAAGGGGGGTTAATAATAGGAATCGTTCGCTTTCTTGTAAGGAGGACAACCTCCGTTTTGGCTGTATTGATTCCAACCCCTCCAACGGCGCTAGCAACATCATCAGCATAGGCAGTGACTTTGCATCCAATCCTTTCTAGATTCAAAAGCAATTGATTAATCGCTACATTCCAGAGTAAGGAGATAAAATTCCTCCTTGTGGTGTGCCCCTACATACATACCTAGATACGGACGCAGTACCTAAAGTGCTGCGTATGCGTCTGGAAGTAAGAAGCTTGTTTACGAGGGTACAAATTGGACCCTCAACATGTAAACCCAGAAGAGCATCTGTGATTGCCCTGGGTTTGATAAAGTTGAATGCGCCTTCAATATCTAAGAATGCGACCATCGTGTATTCCTTATGATGAAGTGATTTTTCAATATAACTTACCAGCGAATGTAAAGCTGTATCAACTGACCTCCCTTTCCAATATGCATGTTGTGACATAGATAATAGGTTAGGTGAGATAAACGTTCGTAGATGAGTTTCGATTAGTCGCTCCAACAATTTCAGCATAGTTGACGAGAGGCTAATGGGCCGCAGGTCTTTATGACTTTTCGGAATAAACGTAACCCTCACATCTCTCCAGATACGAGGAATATAAATCAAATTTAGGCAAGCTGTTAGTATGCACTCTATCCATGGGTAGGTGATGTCTACACTACACAGTGCTGCAGGTCCGCAGGGATAATGCCATCAGGTCCAGCTGATTTGAAGGGCTCAAAGCGAGATATTGCCTAGATAATCTTCTCACGGTCGAGTATAGATTTCGTATCACAAGACTCTGTTCGACCAATCCGGAGGTCAGATGAGTCAATAGCTGAGCTTTTAGGAAAATGCGTATCAAACATACACTCAATGGTTCCGATACTTGATGATGTCCATGATCCATCCTCTTTTTGAAGAAAGCTTGGCACGGATCTAAATCTAGAAGTCTCTGAGGACGTTTCTATGTTCTTACAAAAATTTCTCCAAGCGTTGCGCTTTGCTCCTCTTAACACTTTCTTGAAAGACTTTAAATGTTACTTATAGAAGTACCAATCGGAATCAAGTCTCGAGGACTTAGCTTTATTAAACCTTTTCCTACACGTAACCCAAGAAGGTTTTTTCTTACCTCGAAATGAGTTAACAGGACATGATTGAGCGGTCGCAGACCTCATAGTTTCCGTGAAAAGGTCAACCATGTTATCTAACTCCTGTCCATTGTTTGGCATGTCCGGTAGTGAAGGTAACTCTGCAAGGAGAACCTCTTGAAATCTAGACCAATTTGTCCTTACGATTGACAGTAGGCGGATTCACAATAGGGCGCTCCGTCAGACTGAACTGTAAATATCGGTGATCCGAAAAGGAGTGTTCCGCAGATACTCTCCAGTCTTTGATCAAATGAATCGTATCCTCTGATGATAGAGTGATAGCCACAACCTCTTGCCTGTTTATTGTGATGAAAGTAGGCTCAAGGCCCACATTGCAAATAAGGAGATCGCTACCCAGAAGGTATTCTAGAAGTAATTCACCCCGTTCGTTTGTATTTGAGCTGCCCCAGACTACATAATGCGTATTAGAGTCGCATCCGACGATAACACTTATGTCTGAAACCTTTACTGCCGCAATGGCTTTCTTTAAATTAGGAGGAGGTATAGTATCATCATAGGCATGTATACAGAAGCGGCCCAATATATCTTACCTTGTAGCCCCAAGCAGACGAAGACCATATCTTTATCACTATGATTAGGTAACAAGAGAGCCTTGATGGTTTTCCTTTCAAGAACGCAAGAACGCGATTTGCCCTGCCCTCTAACGTAAAACAGGGTGAAATCAGAACACCCCAGACCCTTGGCCAATTCATGGGCAACCCAGGGTTCCTGAATAAGACTATTACTATGAGACAAACGATAGAGAACGACAGCTGACGCTTCCTTTGAATGGTGAAGATTAATTTGTAGGAACCTCACCATCATGTCTTGGTCTTCTCTATCACCGTAACGTTTTCCTCCTCATCCGTTTGGGATTCAGCGGAGTTTATCAGTAAGGACGCATGAGACGCCGTATTTAGGGCAGCTAAGTCTGTGCAGAGTGAGACGCTGTCATCCTGAACAACCTCAACTGCAGACCTAGCAGCTTCGAGAGACTGACAACCAGTTACGGAGAGCATACGATCTGCATGCTCAACAGGTGCAGAGACGGGCTTATTAGCCTTTTTTATGACTCCCTTATAAACTCTGAGCTTTAACTTAGCAAACCCAAAGCTTATGAATCCACCTGATTTGGCTAGCGGAGCTAACGATGGTGAACTTAGCAACATAATCGCACACCTGCGATTATTTACCGGTTCTCCCAACTTGACGATTCGCCAATCATCAGTTGGAATGGAAGGGTTGCAAGTACAAATTATTTGCAATATTTGATGCTTGTCGGATTCTGAAGATGGGAGGCTCACACGAGCCCTCAGACACGATGGAATATCGTCCTTTGCGACCACCTCCAATCTAGCGCCAGGTCACAGTTCCCCAGCATTGCCGATAGTGAATTTGAATATAGAAACCGATCTCAGGTCGGCGAACTTCATCAGTTTCACACGACTTTGAAACCAGCCTCCATCTTCACACACTGGAGGCGGACCAGGGAAAGCCTCCATGGCACGCTGAATAACCCATTTACCAACCGACATGTCACCATCGACGTCACTGCGGTCGATAACAGCTACTTCGATCCAGCTTCTTGCCGCATCCGCGTATGACGATGCCGAATTGTTTGATTTAGCGACTTAATGTCGCTTCTGTCCCTCCGCCTGATCTTCCCACGAACGTTGCCGTTTAATACCCTGCCTATCGACAGGAAGATCAGCGATGACACCAAGAGCCCACTTGAGCGACTAATTTCGCGAACTTTATAGGAAATGGTGTAAGCTTCAATTCTTGCTCAGACATTTCTTTTTGTGGAGTTCGCGGTTTCGGAGATATAGCGGGGATAGAGCTGATAAGCAGAAGAATGGGATATTTGAACGCGCTCTCCCAACATTAGCGCAATCCCCACGACCACGTGCTTTTAGTATGTTTTCCTCGAAACCACCCCTTATAAATTCAAGAAATAAAAAACCATCATACCCTCCCGATTTTCCACAATGTTGGTCTTTACACTTATAAATGGGAAAAATTAAATTTGGAAGTTTGGTTTAAGCTCTTGAACTTTTGACTGATTCAAGACCGGGCAACAGAAAGTATATCAAATGAAATCAAATTGTACACTGAACAAAATTGTCTTGCAACGTTTTGCTGAAAAACGATCCCGGGAGACACCAGAACCAAACAAATGAGGAAAAAACGACTTTTTTTTACAATTTTCGGTTTTTAGGCTATATCGGGGAAACCGTTAGAAAGCCGATATATCTATGTTCAAATAAGTTGTTGGAAATTTAATGGGCTTTAATACTGCCATACTAATACTCTCAGGAGGACTCACCGCTTCCGAGATATTTCCGAGATTAAGTCGAAAACCTGCAAAAATGAATCCCTTAGGCCCCCTCCCCACGTTAGCGCACACCTCATGACCGCGAGCTTTTAGTATGTTGCGAGCTTTTAGTATGTTTTACTCCGAACCATCGTTTATAGATCCGTGAAATAAAAAAACCGTCACCCCACCCCTCCCGATTTTCCACAATTATTGTCTTCATTCTGATGAATATAAAATATTACTTCGTTGAGACTATTTTAACTCTCGAATGATAGAAGACAAGCCAAGAAGAAGTGTATCAAATTAAAGCAAATTTAAAACTTACATACTAACTTTGCCCAACAAAAGTTTTTTGAAAAACAATTCGGAGAGACACCAGAGTCAATAAAATGAAAATTTAATTGCAAACAAAATCATGCACATGCGCAGCTTAATGCTGTAAGTTCGTAGTAGGGGCATCGGAAAAATGGGGGCAATAAATACGAAATTTCAAAATTATTAGAGACTTAAAATTAATTATTCAGCAACGTTCCTTTTGCATAACTGTAATATACCAACACCATCTAAATTTACACTATTGCGAAAAGTACATTTAAATGGGATTGCAAAGCGGTGCGTGGTATAAATTCGTTTTTTGGTATATTACGCTTTTAGGTCCCCAAGGGAAATTTTTCTTGTTCTTCTTATCGACACTAGCGACACCGTCCGCCATAAAGCTATGTGTCCGCTTTATGGCGGAAAATATCGGAAACATCAAAAATTTCCCTTGGGGACCTGAAAGCGTAATGTACCGCATAAGCCAGTCTTCGAGTGTCCCGAGGGCTTCTCGGACTAGGATGCTTGTGCTTGGGAAGGGTGCCGTTACATCAAAGGAAACCAGACAATTCTCATCCTCGAGAGTTGACCGAATTTTTTAAGGTTTTTCCGTTAATTCTATGGAGTTTTTAATTTTAACACATATCTACTTTGTTTAGGTCGTACAACAACCCAAAACAAATTCACCGTTACTCTGTGCCCTTTGATAAAATTGAACTAACCCTATTTAGGATGATTGGAAAATCTTGTCAACTTTTCCTACTTCAAAAGTTTCTCTGTCAAATATCCTATTTCCTATTATACTCGTACACATTTACAACGCCAACAACATTTGTCTATTCGACGTATGACCTTCTAAAGCAGGTCAAACGGCTGTGTGACAACCGCGCCAATAATTTTGCCAGGTCATTACGCCTATGGAAACGACTTGACCTAAATGTTAGCCTGCACATACACTGAATCCATGAATTCCTGGAATCCAACGAAAGTCCATGTAAAAATTCACGGGATACCTACATAATCCCGAAAAACAAAATCCCGCCCGCTCATAATGCCGCTATTAAAAATTTCGCTTTATATTATCCTGACATTACTAAATCTCGCTATTATAAAATCCCGCCACCTCAAAATCCCACCCAATAAAAACCCAGCCGTTTTGAAATCCTAGAGAGATAAAAAAACGAAGAAATTTGAACCAATCAAAAGTGAGAAGCGACTAAGACCATGTTTACACGACGGAACAAGTGCATGTTTTTGGACCTCTGTAGCTCAGACCCTGGTTGGTACTGAGTGTTCAAATTTGATAGAGGTTTTCGCTCGCGCCACCTTACGAAGTGTAGCAAATTTCAAGTAGATACGATGAAAAACGCCAAACATTTTATAATAGTTTGAAAATCGCATTTTTTCAAAAATCTTGTTCTCGTTGTTCTTATTCTTTATTGACAGGGCTACAGCCTCGTAGAAAGCGTCTTGGGATTTGCTCTCTTTTCCCATTGATAAAGTCTGTCCTGAAGATGTGCAAAGGCTATGACTTGCTCCGATCCGTTAAGTAACAAAAAAGATACAGTGAAAAATGTGAAAAAAATGCATGGATTTTCTCGCTTAAGTCTTTTTATATTTTAACGAGACCGAGGCTAATTTCGGGCGCAGCCGAAATTTGAATACCCTTCACTCTCCTCGGGCTAAAAGTTTTTTGGGGTGAACCTATGACTTGTGTTTATTCCTTCCCATTCTTTTCCTTCTGTTTTCGCATAATATTTGATATTGACAAATTTTGTGGCGTCGATAAAACAATATTTGTGTGAGGTTTGATTGGAATAAGTGGTAAAACAAAAAAAAAAAAATTTGAAATCTTTATTGGGGGGATGCGGGACCATGGCCTCATAGTACGATACCATTTGTTTTACTTTTTTTTTGTTTTGATAAAGACGCATTAAGATTTTTTGAAATTGGTGTAGAAAACATGTTTCTTAGAAGATCCAGAATGGGGGGTTGGGTTTGTATGGTAGCCTCATGACCCCATAGTTCGATTCCATTCATTTTTACAGATGTCTTATGGCATCAATCGAAATGCACTTTTACGAGTTTTGGTTGAAAGTGGTGAAGAAATAAAAAAGTTGTTCGTAGAAGAACTCAATTTGGGCGGTTGGCTTTGTATGACAGCCCCATGACTCCACAGTCCGATTCCATCCATTCTTACATATGTTTTGTGGCATCAATAGAAACACATTTGTGTGAAATTTGGTTAAAATTGGTGCACAAATGAAAAAGTTTTTCTTAGAAGAACCTAATTTGGGGGGTTAGGTTTGTATGGCAGCCCCATGACCCCATGATCCGATTTGATCCATTCTTACATATGTTTTGTGTTATCAATAGAAACACATTCGTGTGAAATTTGGTTGAAATTGGTGCACACATGAAAAAGTTTTTCTTAGAAAAACCAAATTGGGGGGGTTAGGTTTGTATGGCAGCCCCATGACCCCATGGTCCGATTTAAGCGATTCAAACATACAAACTGCCTGCAATAAAAAGAAGCATGTGTGCAAAATTTCAGCTCGATAGCTTTTAAACTGGCCGAGTAAAACGCGTAGCAACAGACGGACAGACGGACAGACGGACAGACGGACAGACAGACAGACGGACATCGCCCAATCGACTCAGCTCGTCATGCTGATCATATATATACATATTTTATATGGTCGGAGATGCTTCCTTCAATGCGTTACAAACTTCATGACAAAGTTAATATACCCTTTACTCTACGAGTGAAGGGTATAAAAATCGATTTTTCAAGGAATTCTGATGAGTTAATTTTAACAAAATTTGACATGTAGGTTTATTCTTCTAAATCCACTCAGTTTGATCCTGCTGTACGACAGAAATAATGTTCACGTACCGCTCCCGCGCTGGTTGGGTAGAGCAAATTTCTTCCAACGGTTATTGGCGGTAGAGCAAATTTCTTTCAACGGTTATTGGCGGGGAGCTGAACGAGGGTACTATTTGCTGCTATGTTCTTTTCTTGATCAGATTTCACTTTGAAGCTCCAGCCTTGTAGAAAATAAAAATGCGTTTTAGAACCTTATTTTGCTTTCCTTCGTATAGAACGCGTTTTTCTTTTTTTTTTTCTACAGAATAAATTCTTTCGTAATTTTCATAAGATTGGTTTTGTTCTGTTATTAACCCTAATCAAGCTCCCCGCCAAATAGCGTTGAAAGAAATTTGCTCCACCAAACCAAACCAGCGCGGGATCGTTACGCGAACATTACTACCGCACCGCGCTGGTTTGATGGAAGCTATTAACTAATCCAATCTCTTTAGAATATGCGTATCATTGAGACAAGATGCGAGTATATATGGCGGGATTGTATTTATATCAATACTCTTTGCGGCTGACGACTTTTTCTTTGGCGAAAACCTTTTGCAACACAGTTGTTTTTGTGAGATATTTTTTGTTTGTTTATATAATATTAATTGTAAAAAAGTGTAGGAGAAAGTGGACTGTCCTTTCAATATATTAAAATAAAGGATATCTTTATCGAAACTTACTTCAGGCGATCCGTCGTGAAATCGGGCTTCAGAGTGCATGCCAGGCACTGTCTGAGATTATTTTAGAAAACGATAGGGTATTAGTCAGAAAGCTTAAATTTAAGTTTGCACCACTTGAAAAATTTTCTAACTTATGAAGGTTTTTGTCTTGTTTGGGTTTCCCGCGTATATCTCCGCTGCTAATGGTAATATTTCCAAAAGAATGCCACCGAATTGTTTGGTACAAAATTTCCTTCATCTTTGGCATAGCGAGTGTTCACTATAAAGCAGTGGGTAAAATGTTACAGCGTGTCAAAGTTGAAAAAAAAAAACAGTTTTACAAATCAGTTTTTTGCAAATAAGTCGATAACGGTGAATTTTCGCCCAAAAATTAATAAGAATGGACTTGTACTTTATTGGATTCCCTACATTCCAGAAAAAAAATTAAGTCGATACGATCAGCCGCAGCCGAGATATACCCGAAAGAAGGTGAGCATTCCGAAGTAATTATGCGTTATACATATTTATATGTATAATTTGTTGCAGATGCAGTTAGGATGGTGAGTTGCGCTCTTTATTTGAGCTACCCCTGTAGGCCTCGAAATTGGTATGTATTTGTATTTGTAATACAGTAGCGGAAATTGAATTGAATTTAATTTAAAGGTTTACCGAAAATCTGGCAGTTCACCAATGGGATAAAGTAATTTACTTTCTTTTTATTTTGGATGGCTTATTTAGTGATGAGGGTACGTTTTTATTATCTTCTTCAGTAGAATCTACTTGGTTGTGGAAGGGGGACCAAAGTTTGAAGATCATAAATGTCATCGTAGCAATCTTCATTATTTATGTCTTCGGTTATGACTGCGACATTTGAGCATATTTTCCCACAACAAGTTCTACAGATATTGGTACATGGGAGCCCTGCCTTCCTACAACCACATGCTGTCCCACAGTTTTTATTACAAGAGCAAGAAATAATCTTTAAGAAGTATGAAGGGATGATTTCTCCCGAAATCATCACAGGCTCCAATCCCACCTGGGTTCGCTTCCAGCGCAAGTTTTCTGGTTTTAAAACGTTGCCGAGCCATGTCTGTATTTGGTAAGGAATGATGATCAGCGGCTGATTCGGTGGGAGGCAAAGCAGCAAAATCCGCTTTAATTTTCGTTCCTGCGCGAGCAAAAAGTTTGAAGCGGAAATCGCTTAGTGATGTGTCGTTACGTGTACCTCCCTACAAGGCAATCAAAACATTCTTTCCGATAGTGCATATAGTGTTTGCATCTGAGCACTCTGCTTTAGAAGCCTGGAGCGATTGTAAAACGCGAGTATGTTCCTTCTTCTTTAAAAAGGAGAGAAGCCTAGTTTTCCCATATCTAAAAACGGCCGAAGTCGTATCACACCTTGTGAAGGCGTGAAGAAAAAGTATGCTCTGAAAAAGTTTGGTGCTTGAAACCTGTTGATGAGTACAAAATTGTATTTTCGTAGCCTCGCTCCATTTTTTAAATTAGACGTTCTAGACATGATATCCAATACCTGGCAATATAACCAGCAGATCAACGTCTTCTCCAACGATGAAAATTGAGTCAAACTTGGACGACATGCGTAAAGCCGTTTGAACAATTTGTGTATCCGCATCCTCTACAGCCTGGGATACTAAGAAACCATGATTCCTTAAATACTTTTGCAGTATAGTACATCAACAAATCGTTTCTTTTTTCTTTAATTGGCTAACAATGCATCCTGCTTTATACCTCTGAAGATTGCGGTATCATAAAAAAAAATTCAGCTGACAGTTGAATTATTGAATTTTCCGACATGATTGATTCGTTAGAACACTATTCACATTTCTCAAAATTTCTTCATGCTCCCTATGACCACGTTCAATGCATCTCTCAATCAATGTAGGGATACCTCGTTTTTTCACTTCAACAACATCACCTTCGTTTAAGGATTTTGCACAAACGAAACAAAAACTCATGGCGAAACTAAACAAACAAACGAAACTATTTCGAAAAAAAAAAATGGAAGTTTGTAAAATTGACTTTCATTTACAAAAAGTACCGCTAATGGAGTCATTGGGTGACGTTATAAAACACAACGTTCGCGCAACGTTACCTTTAATTTCAAATCAACCGGCCGTTACGGATCAGAAACTTCTCCCTACAAACAGATACCCTAAGCGCTTAGGGATGTGTTTGTAGGGAGAAGTTTCTGATCCGTAACGGCCGGTTGATTTGAAATTAAAGGTAACGTTGCGCGAACGTTGTGTTTTATAACCTCACCCATTGTTTGCAAGCGTGTCGCGTAATGAACATATCATCTCTCTCTATCTGCAGCGAAAGACAACTGGCCGCCAAGTAAAGCCCAACTGAATGTTGGTACATAACCGTAGAATGTATTGCTATCTCAGATCGTCGACTTTCTCTTGGGCATATCTCGGTTGTGGAATTTTTTTTCTGGATTGTAGGGAATTTAATAAGCTACAAGTCAACTATGATCAATTATTGCTTGAAAATTCATCGTTATCGACTTATTTGCAAAAAACTGATTAACAAAACGGGTTTTTTTCACTTTGACACGCTTTAGCATTTTATCTACTGCTTTGAAATGAACAGTCAGTATACAAAAGATGAAGGCAATTTTGTAACGAACAATTTGGTGTCTTTCTTTTGAAAGGCCAACTATCAGGAGCGGAGATATACACAAAAAACCCAAACAAGACAAAAACCCTGATTAGTACTGTTAGAAAATGTTCCAAATGTGGTGCAAACTTAAATTTAAGCTTTAGGACTAAACCCCTACCGATTTCTAAAATAATCTCAGACAGTGCCTGGCATGCACTCTATTTTTACCAAACGCCTGGAGTATCTGGCTTTTAGTGATTATATCCAAGTAAATACACATCCACATTATGAAGATTTATAAAAATGTCAATTCGGAACAATTAAAATATTTTTCAGTACAAATTTCTTCTACAGTTTTTACTGACATTAAAGACGTCGATTCGACGTACTTATATTTGACTTATGACCCCCCAATATCTTAGGATGCGTGGCACCCAAGCCAATAATTTTGACACGTAATTACGCCTTCCCCCGTAAGGGGGAAGATAAAGGTTGAAAGGCTTCGGCTAATTCCTATATCTTCTTCAGTTGTGGCATAACTGCGGACCCTTAGCTATGCAGGAGGAGTTTCATAGGAAAAGGACTTCGGCCAATTCCAATGTCTCTCTACGGGGCGTTACTTTCCCGCATTATCCGAGTAACCGCTGCGCCTGAGTGCTGCATTAACATCTGCAGCGTCTCAGGTTACTTAACGTGATAGGTGACAGAAAACATTTAAGTCAACCACTAAAGCAGCATCTTCGAGGCATGCCCATGATGGCCTTTACTCAACGATTAAACCCTATCGTGGTTTAGCGATGTGCCGACAACTCATCCTAAGAAAAACTTCAAGTCAAGAAACCTGAAACAAAAGCCTCGGATTGGACGGATACAAAACAACGACGACCCCGCAAACGAACAACTGATTACTCTTTCGGATCCTGGAATGTACGCTCCCTGAATAGACCGGGGGCCTTAAGGGCCCTCCTGGATCAGGTAGAACAATACAAGCTGAGCATAGTTGCAATCCAGGAAACTAAATGGCTCAAAAGCGAGATTAACGACCTCAATTCGCACACTATTTTTACGAGTAGTAAAGAGGAGGGCAACAAGGAGTTTGGAGTAGCTTTCATCGTGAATAAGCAGCTGAAGGACCACGTTATCGGCTTCAAACCCATCAACGAGCGGCTATGTGCGATCCGCATTAAGACCCGTTTCGCTAATCTCTGGCTCATTAATGCGCATGCCCCTACAGAAGTAAAAGAAGACGCGATTAAGGACGAGTTCTACAACGACCTAGAAACACTCTTCGACTCACTTCCATCAAACGACGTCAAGCTGCTGCTAGGAGACTTTAACGCCAAAGTCGGAAATGAAAGCTGGCATAGGGGAACTACTGGAGGTCATAGCCTCCACGAAGAAAACAACAACAACGGTCAGCGACTTATCGACTTCGCGAGCGGCAGAAACCTGGTAATAAGCTCTACATGCTTCCCTCATCGACGAATCCATAAGCAGACCTGGAAGTCTCCAGATGAATACACCGTGAACCAGATCGACCACGTACTGACCAGCAAGAGATGGGCTTCTAATGTCCTAGATGTTCGATCCTATCGAGGAGCCAACTGTGACACCGATCACTATTTGGTGAAGACGACCTACAGGTGCAGAATCTCTTCGGTGCACCTAACGAGAATCAACCCTGCCAAGATCTTCGAGGTTGACAATTTGATTGATGATGCCACGGCGGCTGCGTATACAACAGCACTAGAGGAAAAACTGTCGCCCATGCTTGATGACATCAACAATTTAGGCATCCATGAGTTCTGGGAGGAGCTCAAAGACAGCATCAAGGGGGTCGCAGAAGAGGTCGTGGGCTATAAAGGCCGGCGCAGACGAGCAGACTGGTTCGACGAAGAATGCAGGGCCTCGATTGAGGCGAAAAATGAAGCCTATCGCCAATACACACAACGCGCATCCCGAGCCAAGAAAGAAAGATATAACGAGCTTCGGCGAGTATCTAATAAGTTAATTAGACGTAAGAAACGCAAACATTTTGACGAGCAGTTACAGCAAATAAACCAAAGATTAGCCAGTAAGAACATTAGACAGGCGTACAAACTTATTAATAATGTTAAGAACGGATATCAACCCAGGACAAGCCTATGTAAGGACAAGGATGGTAACATCATCAGCGACATCGAAAGCGTCAACAAACGATGGGCCTCGCATTTTGAAGAGCTCCTCAATGCACCATCAACATCCCCCGCGGAGCCAGCTCTTGAGCAGTTAGCCGAACCAGGCCCTCCCGTTCTACCCCCAACAGTAGAGGAGGTGAGTCTTGCCATACAGTCGCTTCAAAATAATAAAGCGCCCGGCGCTGACGAGATCCCAGCAGAACTGCTGAAGCATGGTGGAACGTGCCTGACCAACGCAATACATGTGCTACTGCTGAAAATATGGAACGACGAGGAAATCCCCGAAGATTGGCGCAAAAGCATAATCTGCCCAATCCACAAAAAGGGTGACAAGCTGAAGTGTGAGAATTACAGGGGCATATCATTAGTTTGTACGGCCTATAAGATATTATCTAAAATTCTTGAAAAGAGAATTAATCCGTACGCAGAACGAATCATTGGCGAGTATCAAGGCGGCTTCAGACCTGGTCGATCAACGACCGATCAGCTTTTCACAGTGAAGCTACTACTCCAAAAGTGCTGGGAATATAACATCGACGTATACCAAATCTTTGTCGACTTCAAGCAGGCATACGACAGTATCGATCGAAGTGTACTGTACAACATTATGCTGAATTTTGGTATACCGGCAAAGTTAGTGCGACTCACAAGGATGACGATGACTAATACCGTCTCGCAGGTCAGAGTGCAGAATCGACTCACTGACCTATTTGAAACTCGTACTGGACTCAAGCAGGGCGACGGGCTGGCGCCGACGCTCTTCAACCTTGCTTTGGAGTATGTAATTCGAGCCATGAATATGGACAGCAGCGGAACGCTACTCATCAAGTCGACTCAATTAGTAGCGTACGCCGACGATATCAACATCATGTCTCGAAGGTTGGGTGATGCAGAAAGCCTTCTGCATAACCTCAATAACGCCGCAAAGGAAGTTGGACTACATATCAACGAAAGCAAAACAAAGGCCATGATGCAATCGAAAACAAGGACGCCAGCAAATTCAAGCATCACAGTGGGGGACCTTAATATCGAGTATGTAGACAACTTCAACTATCTGGGTTGTAACTTATCAAAGGACGCCAACGAAACCGACGAAATTAAGCGACGGATACAACTAGCCAATAAGACATATTTCTCGGTCCTCCCTATAATTAATTCGAAACTTGCGCACAGGAACACGAAGCTCCGCGTGTACAAAACGATCATCCGACCCGTGCTATGTTATGGCTGCGAAACATGGACCCTCACCCAAGCCTCCGAAATTTTGCTAGACCGATTCGAACGAAAGGTCCTTCGGCGAATTTTCGGGGCCGTTCGCGAGCGAGACCAATGGCGTAACCGGTACAACCATGAGTTGTATCAATTGTACGATGAGCTGGAAGTATCGAAAATCGTGAAGCTTCAACGTTTGCAATGGGCGGGGCATGTACAACGGATGGACGATAATCGCATGCCAAAGAAAGTGATGAACGCACAACGAATTGACGGAGCGAGGTTGCGTGGACGACCGAGAGCTCGCTGGGAGAACTCCGTAGGTGAAGACGCCCAACAGCTGCTGGGCTTCCGAAACTGGAGGACGAGGTCACGTAACCGCGACAATTGGAGGTCAACGATTCAGGCGGCCAAGGCCCGACGTCGGGCTATCGTGCCACATTGATGATGAATTACGCCTATTGACATGATTTGAATTAAATCTTGGAACCAACAATATATAATATTTATTTCGACGTAGATTATCTCTCTGAGTTAACAAAAAATCATTAGTTACGTTACGTGATTCTCAACATCTAATGCGATACTTTAGCATTAGCACAAATCCGTCGGAGAATTTGCTAATTTCTTCGATATATATACATAGATGATAATTGAGCCCCACAGAACAAGACTTTCACACAGGGGATCCTTAAGTCTGGATTACCGAAAGGCCAGACCTATTTTTCAAATTAACCCACCTGGTCCTTGTGGGTCGGCATACCAACATAATCCCGATAAACAAAATCCTGCCCATGCCCATTCAACGGTAAAATGTGGTGGCGCTTTTTAATTAATTTATTTTTTATGACGGGATATTGAAAAGCGGTATTTTGAATAAGTAGGTTATTGAAATGGCCGGATAGTAAGCGGGCAGGATTTTTATTAGACGGCATTTCAATTTAGCGGGATTTTTAACTGGCGTTTGACAGAACAAAAAATGATTTCGGTTTGACTGTGTATGGGGGCGCCTTAGAGTCGCCATACACACTTTCTGATCGATCCGACGATGGATTGCAATTAAACTATCGGACGACCGTACAGCATACACTATGTACCTATACAAATAATTTTACGATGTAAAAGGGCAGTTTCGCGAAACACATATAGGTACAACAACTGTCAACATATGATTGTTAATCAATCATATGACAGATTGTGCGAAAATTGCATGGAAATATCGTCAGATCGTCCCATCAAAAAAATTGGATTCGATCGTCACATACTCCATCCAATCCATCCGACGATCTAACAAAATCGTACGATCGATCGCATGGTAAATGGCGATCTTTATAACGAACAAATTGTCATTTATGTGATTAATCAAATTGAAAACTTTATGTATGTTGATTGGATGTAGATCTCTCTTAGACCGCACACACACGGTCAATCCATGAATTTAATTGGTAATCCATATTATGTATTGCAATCCATGGATCGGCCGTGTGTGTGTGCGGCGTTAGTGTTTAAAAGTTAAGATTTGTATTAGTTGTGGTATATTAAAAAGTAAACAGCATACTTACCAAAAATATCGATTTTATCGCTTTGCTCACCATAAGCATTTTTTGCTTGACAACGATATGTTCCACTCTCTTTAGGTCCAATTTTACTCCATTCCAAATTTACTCCTTCGCTTCTGGGAAAAATAGTAATGGAAAAATTTAAATATCCGGAGCTTTCGACGCGAAACTGAGTCAACATCGCAAAAACAAAAGTGTGATTTTTTTCACATCCCACCCCTGGGAATTTAACATTTCACTTGGGAAAAATTAGGGGAAAGTTTGATTTTTGCATGAGCTTTCCTTTCAGACAGTCAAAGACCCTCTAAAACAGTTTTTTTAATATCTCGATAACGGTAATATGTGCTGAAAAGTGGTATATTTTAAATTTGTAGCTCTTTGGCTCCAGAATAAAATGTCAAAAGACGATTTTGATTTGAGCATTCCTAACGGTGGAGGTCAAACGGTATTTTTAACAAGGTTTCAGGAAAATCTCTATGGCGGTAACTCTGGCTAATAAATGTGAAAAGGCTAAGGTTTAAGTCATGTAAGAAAATGAATTTTCCAAAAATCTTCAAACGCCTGTGGCAGCTAAAGGGTTAAGAACTGGGGGTTTGTCCGGTGCACCTTTTTTGCTGGAAATTGCATGAGGAATAATTTTCCGGTACGTTTATGTGGTAGTTTCCGGACACTACGAGTATGTTGTTTTTTTTTTAAGTTTGACTCCACGTAGCTTCCATTAGGGGGCAGATACAGATCGGGTGTTTTGGCATTGTATTTGGATCTATTGAAGAAACATATTCATTCCAGACCACTTTCTCGCAAGTTACCGTTATTAAGATATTCATGACATTAACAAAAAATTTCGATTTGTATGGTTTAAATTTGAACCCTCATACCGCCCTCAGGATTGATCTGAAATGGTATTAATTTAGGTGTTGGCACAAGGTACAAATTCGTCATATAACACTTTTAAGTGAACATTACCGTTATAGAGATATTCTCCAAAAACGGTAAATTTTGACGTTTGGCTCCTCATAACTACCTTGGGTGACCAACCATCGATGGAGGTATTTTGTTTGCAGCCACATTATCTACAAATTTGTCATATGTGATTTTACAGCATACACCCTCTTACAGAGATATTCACGAAAACCCCGAAAATTCTCGTCAGATAATTTTCAATACAATTCATTGTTATCTTTTTTTATGGGTCGCATTAATTAAAACTAAGTACATAACTCCGTTTTAAGCGTGCAAATTACTTCTGAATTACACTTCTAAATTCCGCGTCTTCCAAGATTGTGTCTTCAAAATACCAATTTTTTATGGGTTTCGTCGTCGAATTGACGTTACAAACAAGTTCTAATCTTCCTCCTTCAATAGCTTTAACGTCTCGGCTAGATATCGTTACATTAGGCTTTTTGTCATCTGAAAAGCATAGCCATATCGGTTAAGAGAAAACTCATCACTAAACCTTCTTACTTACCGCCAGGCAAAGCCTCAGCAATCACTATAACTAAGTATTTAACAGGATTTCCGTCCAAATCAAAGCCTTTCACATATATCTTCATCGTTTCAGAAGGCGGTATAAAAGCTTCTGAAATGAAGGTGAGCCTGTCGTCGTCAGACTTATCACGATCAATTTTCGATAAACTGTAGTTAGCCTTGGATATGTCACCCTCATTTGTAAGAATGACCAATTCAGCTTGCGTAAAATTGTAAATTCGCTGGTTCCTCCATGTGAACACGGAGAGATGGTTGGGAATGCCTAGACGAATTCAAAGTGATTATTTTGGCCCAAATTTTCAGCTATGTATCCAGTTACCTTTGATGGGAACTGGTGTCGTATCGGAAATCTTCTCAGCAGAAATATGCGATAGTCCTGCAAGCACTTGCATGTCGCTTATGCCTATGATATTGATGTAGTGAGCTGAACTAGAGTTCGTTGCAATGAGCCATACGCCCGGCCAAGGATCTGTTATTTTATCCATCTACATACAAATACATACATATGTCATATGCTTATTGGGTTAAAAGAAATTTTAAATATTTAACAAAAACCTACAACTGTTGAGGTTATTTTCAGAATATTTTCAACATCTGTCCTGATCGTACCGTTGGGATCTGTAAATTTAACACTCGCATCTTTGCCTGCAACAGATGTAACGACTTTTCTTATCGATCCATCAATAACGATTTCAAATATGTGTATTCCCGGCCCCTTATAGTATTTTGATTCCAGAGTTACTGAGTTTGTATTTAGCGTTTCTGCAATGCTTCCAACAACCTATTGAAATATGTAAGTATAATATATCCTTCTGATTTTCATTGCAGAACACGGAAATGTAACTTACATCTTTAACGTTTCTTTTATCTATATTGAAAACTTCACCACCAGTTTCCCTCGCTATGTTATTGAAGTCTTGAAATCCATCAGTGTCACAACCCTTGCCACTTAGCACAAAGTTTATCTAAATTTAAAAATGTGTTACCTTAAATTGCATTTACCTCTTCAGCTCATCATCATTCACATGCGGTGCCAACAGACTCGGACATAGCGCGATGCCTAATTTTCATCGGCTGCCAATAGTACTCGTAAACGTGTGTGGATGCGATGACATTGGGTGAGGTTACGGTACAAAACAGCTACGTATGTTCCGCAAACATGATTGTCGTTCTGATCCCTTAATTGTCATTTTGCGGATCAGAAATAATCTGCGGTTCTTTTCGTTTACATGTTCCACAAAGACTGACAAACGAACCGGAGATTATTTCTGACCCCGTGACATGACAGTTAGGGGATCAGAACGGCAAACATGTTTGCGGAACATACGCAACTGTGTGTTTCGTAACCTCACCCGTTGGCAGTCTGTGTGTTTGATTTAGGTTATTATTTACCGATATTCCTTTTTCATTCGCATTTTTTAACATTTTGTCCCTAAGGTGCAGGTTTTTTGCATGCGCATCTGTAAAAACGAAAATGCGCGATCTAGGTAGCGAGGCATCTATACCGTTTAATATTCCTTTGTACGTGTTTTCCTCACAATCAGGATTATATAATTCCTTGCCCACTTTTATTTCATCTAGAACCGAAAGAATTTTTTTCGAATCGGTTGTATGGAAAGCGTCATTAGCCCCTGTAAACATGTAAACAAACATATTTTTATTTTTTTAAGAAAATTAAATTTGCATGTGAAATGAAATTTTGTGACGAGACCGAGGCAAATTTCGGGCGTGGCCAAAATTTAAATACCGTATCATTTTATTTGCTAATAATAGGCACGTTTTATTGTGTTTATCCCGTGCAGGTTTGGGTAGAACTTCATATAAAAAAAAATGACACTTACCCAGGTAAAGTTCACGCGTGCAACTACCCTACACGGGATAGAGCTCAAATGTAGATGGCGGACGCATAGGGGAAATTTGAGGGAATTTGTTTTTTCAAACCAAATGTGAGAGTTTTTCTCAACGCGAGAAAAGATTTTCAAAGAAATAATCTTCTTTTGTAATAAAATCCACCACATCTAAAAAATAAGCCGACAAAGGTGAGTCATAGATGCGAGAAAACTGTCAAATGTCAGCTGTTTGGTCTTAACCGGGATGTTACCCGCGATCGTTTTTATCGAGTCAGATTTACCCGCGATGCGAAAAAAACGTCGCTAGTATCTAGCGTAGCCCTGTGACGTAGTGTTCCGATTCCATCTGTTCGTGGATGGGTTAAAGGTAAGCTAGGACTATGCTCGGATGGAGTTTGGTTAATATTGCTTCATAAAGAAAGAAGTTTCTCTTGGAAGAACTTAAATTTTGAGTTAGTTTCTATGGCAGCCCCAAGGCGCCATGGTCCGATTCCATTCGTTTCGAAATAAGTACACAGCAAAAAAATGCCGGGTATTCGAGCAAGAAAATCCGATAGGATAACTAGGGGGCTTCGCCCCCTGCTCGCTTCGCTCGCCAACCCCGGGGCCGAGGCTAATTTCAGGCGCGGCCGAAATTTGGATACCCTTCGCTTGGGCTAAAAGTTTTTTCGGGCGTACCTATGACATGTATTTATTTAATCCCCCTCCTCATTCTTTTTCTTCCGACTTGACAAAAGTTTTGGGCTTGGTTGAAATAAGTGGGCAAATAAAAATATTTACAGTAAAACTTCGTTATAACGCTCCCGGATATAACGCTTTCCCGGCTATAACGCTCTTTTTTCTCGGTCCCGGTCCCATTAGAATTTATTACAGGGAATTTCGATCCGTTATAACGTTACTATTTCCCGGTTATAACGCTCTTTTTCTAGTCTCATTTTCTTAAAAGAATTTATATTGACAAATTCATTGAGCACGTAGTCTATCTTTACATTGTAATAATCACAAACAAAACCATGATGCACAAGTTGTTCCGTTAATTCACATCAAGGTCAAATTTCCTGGAAAAGGGAAAGACATAACAACAATTGAAAGTATAATTGAAGATCTTGTAATTGCATCAGCATCCGTCGACACCGAAGAGAACAAGAAAGAGGCGTCAAGCATGCCAAAACATTTGCAGTCTTAGTTGCAATAAAGAAGATTCGAGCAATTTTCGCCTATAGCATGGACATAGAGGATCTTTCAATAAATTGAAAACCTCAGTATTACTGATGTATGTTGCCTGTGCTAGTCTAAAACAAACACAAATATCAGTTTTTTTAACTAGCAATCAATTGATTGCCATTTCCTTTTTACTTCATACTATGTAGGTATCAATCGAATAATAAATTTTGTCACCTAAAAGGTGTATGCGTCTATGAAGTATGTTTTGTGTCATCAATAGAAATACATTCGTGTGAAATTTGGTTGATATTGGTGCAAAAATAAAAAAGTTTTTCTTAGAAGAACCTAATTTGGGGGGTTCAGTTTGTATGGCAGCCCCATGACCCCATGGTGTGATTTGATCCATTCTTGCACATATTTTGTGTTATCTATAGAAACACATTTGTGTGAAATTTGGTTGAAATTGGTACACAAATAAAAAAGTTTTTCTTAGAAAAACTCAAATTGGGGAGATTATAACATATACGTTGGCAAGTTCGGAACTCTGAAATTTTAATCTCATACAATTTAATCAATCACACTAGTCTTTGCCCATTAAAAAATACATATTGTGTATAAATCGCACAAAAAATTACACCGACCAAAAATTACACCGAAAAATCAGAAATCGGGCTGCTGGACAAATTATAATAGTGTTTTTAATTTCATTATCTTTGTGGTTTACAAAAGTAAACAAAGTAATGGCTGACAAATGTCAAAAGTGCTCCAAAGGCTTCGCCGACCCCAAAGAAGTGGTATCATGTATAAAGTGTCTTAATTACTTTCACTTTGAATGCGGCGGCCAAAAGGCTCCGAAACCCACTCGTAAGGGCGCGCGCAAAGAAGATTGGACTTGCGACTCCTGCAGCGGCCAGCAACTACTAGAGGACGACCGTATTAACAAAGTCCGCGATGTACTAAAGTCCGAGCTTCAAGCGGTTGCTACTAAATCTGATGCCAAAATTAATGAACTTGTTAAATCAGTCCAGTTCCTATCCGAAAAATCTGATGGTAAAATTAATGAACTTGTGCAATCAATGCAGTTCCTATCTGACAAATTCGATGAATACAACACCAATCTCAAGAAAATTTTGGATGAACTAAAAGTTTTGAAGGACGAGAACGATTGGCTGAAAAAGCAAGTGGCTACATTGGAAGCCAGCAATGACAGTCTGCAACACCAACTGCGTCGTGATAACATCCAAATAAATGGCATAAAAGTAACACCGCAAGAAAACATAAGTGACATCATAAAAAGCGTCGCGAAGTCTATCGATTGCCACTACGATGAATCTGACATCACCGACTCCTATCGCGCTTTCAACACCAAAACGAACGCGACCGCACCGATAATTGTTCGTTTCGCACGAGCCATTGTCAAAAACAAATTTGTCGAGGCATATCGGAAAAAGGTCAAGCAAAACGCAAACGGAGGAGGTCTTCTCGCCACGAATATATGCAAACAACAACCTTACAACAAAAACGGCTCTCCTTCTAAGAGAGACGAAGAAGATCTGCTCAGAGAAAAGCTACAAATACATTTGGGTAAGAAATGATAAAGTATTAGTAGGAAAAGACGAGACATCTCCTATCGTCAATATAAAAAATATTGCTTTTTTGAATACAATTTAGAGATCACAAGTTTATATTTTTAAATTAAATAACAACAATGTCTGTCAATAACGTATTTGATACAACAGAAATAGATATACCTGCTGATTGTAAAAAGCTTCTTAGCAAGGAGCAATTTAAGATCTTACATTTAAATATTAGAAGTATAAAAAGAAATTTTGATGAGCTTTTGATATTATTAAATGAATTAAATAATGTAACTTTTGATGTACTAGTGCTCTCAGAGACCCACCATGGAAGCTATATATCAGATTTTGATACACTTACTTGTCATTTTGAAATACCACATTACTCAATGATTCACACCACTAAAAATAGAAACAAAAACGATGGTGTTATTGTTTATATACGCCAGTCACTAAATTTCAAATACAGGGAAGTTCCAAATAATGAAGTAACTGGGTTTAAAATCGAACTTTCTATTCAAAACAAGGAAAATATTAATATATTTGCTCTATATAGATCGCCTGCTACCGACAGTAGTAAATTTGTTGACGATTTAAAAGAGTTGGTTACTACTGATGTAAATTTTAATTTTGATATTATCGTAGGAGACTTAAATTTAAATTTACTTGATAGTTCGACAATTATAAATGATTTTCTAAAATAATTGTGCAGTCAGGGCTTCATCTCGTATATTAATAAGCCAACTCGTGTTGACTCTAGATCAAAATCCTGCATTGATCACTTTTTTGTAAGACAAAAAGCAAATCCTACTTTCACCCAAAATGTGTCTGGAATCATATTGAAAAACTCTATTACAGACCATTACACTATACTGTTATCAATATATGTAAGCAAAAAAATAAATCCTAATACGAAAACAAATGATCAAATTAGTAAAATTAACTATGATCGTCTGTCGATTCTAAATAGTCAAGTTAACTGGCCCAGTGATCCAATTTGGGTGATTCAAACATACAAACAGCCTGCAACAATAAGAAGCACGTGTCCAAAATTTCAGCTTGCTAGCTTCAATACCCGCCGAGTAAAACGCGTCGCAACAGACAGACAGACAGACGGACAGACGGACATGCTCCAATCAACTCCCCAAGTCATGTTGATCATATATGTATACTTTTTATATGGTCGGAGATGCTTCCTTTAATGCGTTACAAACTTCATGACAAAGTTAATATACCCTTTCACTCTATGAGCGAAGGGTATAAAAAAGCTAAATTATTTCGGAGTAAACATGCTCAAAATAACACCGCCATCAGGGGTTTTATTGGAAACCGAAACGGACGAAACTCCTAAAATAAAACCTTTTTCGGACAAATTGCAAAGAATATCCCATTTGGTATTGAGTGTAATATGTATGTGTAATACATATCGGATCAATTCCGCAACATGTTCAATCAAGTTATTGTGCTGGGGCTGATTTCATCCAATTTTGAGATTTTGTATCCACCGATCGGAGTGAATTTGGTGGTAGAGCGATGTCACATGTTGTATAAATTACAAACTTCATCAGTTAGTCTGGTTGGCTTAGTAAGTAGGGCGTTCGTCTACAAATCATAGGGTCCCGGGATCGAATCCCACTGTAGGTAGGGAAATTTATTGTGCATTTTAGAGCGTAAAGAGGTAAATTATCACCTATAGAGAGGTTATACAAATCTCATTTATGAGTTACATGTTCCTTCCCTGTGAAAATGGTGTTTTTTTATTCCAAAAATATCGAGAATCACTCCTTTTGGTGTTAATGAAAATATTCTTTTGAGTTTAAATTATTACACCAAAAGGATAAAATCATTACATTCGTTCGGAGCTTTTAGCAATACCTTGCTTCGAGTTTTATGTCAATATTATCCGATTCGGATGGACACTATTCGACACCGATTCGGAGTGGAAATCACTCCGATTTTTTTGCTGTGTACCTAGAGAGTACACTAAAAGGAGACTTACGCAAAATTTCAGCCCAATTGATTTAACACTGGGGGACTAGTTTGCATAGAAACAGACGGACAGACAGACAGACGAATATCGCTTAATCGATTTCTCTCGTCATACTGATCAATAATATGCGTAGACCTTTTTTGAAGCTAGCTTAGGAGCAAGATTTATTTTTTTTTTCTGACACGCTCCGTGGCTCACTTGGTTGAATCTCACTCTACGATGCTAGTAATCTAGAGGTCCGAAGAAGATCGAATCTCGGCGTGGTTCAAAATTGTCCGTACTTATGCGGATAGGAAACATACAGGGTGTCCGGAAACTGCCGCATGACTTGCTAAATAACGTAATAAATACATAATTATGTCCCCAATGTAACTTTACACATAGTGATGAGTTCCCTACTTGGTTTTCGGCTGAACTGAAAAGTTTAATTCGTTCCAAGAAAATTGCACATGCAAAGTTCAAAGAGTCCGGTCAAATTGATGATTATAAACTGTTTTCAAATTATAGAGCGGAATGCAAAAATAAGTCGCGAATTGATTTCAAAATTCATGTAAGTAAAATTTAATCACAAAATCTTCTCTCTCTCTCTAGTTCCTGTCAACCCCTTGTGGGGCATAGGGCATTAACCACGCCTACTCTCCACCTCGTTCTGTTTTGCGCCAACGGCGCATGTAAGACTTAGCGTTTTCGCTTCGCTAGTTACCGTTCTGCTCCATGTGTTCCTTGGCCGCCTAACACGGCGTCTTGCTCCGCAGTCCTGTGGATTCCAGGTTAGAGCCTTTTGTGCGACGTTTTTGGGCCCTCGGGGGGGGTGCAATAACGTCAAGCGAATTAATGTCAATTGACGTTATTTCGTCGGGAAAAGGAAATAATGGCAATTGACATTAATTCCTTTTGCCAAAGGGAAATAAAATCAGTTGATATTAATTCGCTTTTGAGAAAAACAATGTTCCCTCCCAGTAGATAGGCATGTATTAAATATATTTTGTTAGCACATAACGAAATGAAGCTTTTATTTTATAAGCTCTGAAATTTCCGAATAAAATTTTCGCTTTAGTTGATATGATTCCTGGGTTCATGTAAACTAAAGTGGAAATCTGCTTGAAGCTTGAAACCGAAACAATGTACTTGTCTTCATTGGACTTCTTAGGTTCCTATGGATTTCCGCTTTACATCAGCGGAAATCTATTAGATCTCTGTTTTACTTCGATGTGAGTGTTGTTTCGCCTCGAAAGCTCGAAGAAAAGCATCGATTCCGACAAAACAACAACATTCAATGACATTTTCTTCCAATAACACTTAAATATCTCTGTTTTACTTTGTTAATGAGCCCAGAAAGACAAAACAAGGTATGTACTTGTCCGTATTGGACTTCTTCGGGTCGTATTAAGTAAAGCGGAAATCTAATGGAAACAATGCGAAAGTAAAACATTTTGAAGCGCATCTACTTACATGACCAAGGAGCAATATGGACGATGAGTAATTGTTGATACCCGCAGGATGGTATCATTCAAACCCAACTGATTTACAAGCCAATATCAAGAATTGACTTTATTTCGCTTTAGTAGTTGACAGTACTTCGTTTTCAAAAACGAATTAATGTCAGTCAATTGACATTATTTCGCATTTGGTTGGGAAATAGTGTCAATTGACATTAATTCGCTTGACGTTATTACACCCCCCCCCCTCTTCGGAAGGTGTGACCTATCCATTGCCACTTAAGTCTTTTGATCGAAGTGCCTATCCTTTCCTGGCCAGTTATAGTAAGGAGATCCTCGTTCGAAATTATCTCCGGCCAACGATGTGCCGTAGACACTGATTAACAAAAGTTTGCAACTTATCAGAGATCACTTTAGTCACCTTCCAGAATGGATTTCACATTAGAATTGAAGACACGTATTTTGGTGCGTCTGGAAATATTGTTGTTTAGCCAGAAAGGAGTCAAATTGAAGAAAGCCGCCCTAGCCTTGTTTACCCGTGATTTTACATCAACATCCGCTCCACCATCTGCTGTAACTTCCGAGATAGCAAAATTCATCTACTTTTTCGACTGCCTGTCCTGAAATACAAATTTCGCTTTGCCCACCTGGATATGTGCTCAAGAACTTAGTCTTGGCAACATTGATTTTCAGCCCCGCATTACGACTCGCGCAATTTAGAGCTTCTGTCATTTAAGCGACATCATCCGTGTTTGTTGATAGAAGGCAAATGTCGTCAGCGTAGTCAAGATGTTAAAGGTGATCGAACAATTTCCATTTGATACCTTTGTTACGATGTAATTGGAGTGCAGCGCATCAGTAATGGCAACAAGGAAGAGAATAGGTGACAAAATGCAGCCTTGCCTCACTCCACTGTGCACCTCAAAAGGATCTCAAAGCTTGCCCTTATGCAGGAGGTGACATTGGGCTCCATTGTAGGATTCCTTGATGATGGAGATTATCTTATCTGGGATATTTCGTCTCCGTAAGGCATTCCAGATGTAGAGACGATCAACGCTATCAAAGGCTTTCTCAAAATCGATGAACATGAGATGTAATGGGGATCTCCATTCCGCGGATTGCTCGATGATAATACGGAGGGTGTTAATGTGGTCGCTACAGGAAAACTCTTCGCGAAAGCCAGCTTGTTCATCATTCAATGTGTCATCGATTTTGTCCTTGATTCGTCCTAAAACAATCTTAGCCAACAGCTTGGAAACAGCAGGAAGTAGGCAGATCCCACGCCAACTATTGCAATTCTTGAGGTCACCTTTCTTCGGAATCTTAATAATTACGCCCTTTTTCCACTCACTGGGAAGAGTTTCGGTTTCCCAACACTCTTGGATTAAGGGATGGAGAATATCCGCTGAAGCGATAATATCCGCTTTCAAGAATTCAGACGGAATTCAATCCCAGGGGCTTTACCGGCGTCCATTGATTTAATAGCGTATATTAGTTCCTTTTTGGATGGTGGACCAGAACTAATTCCGTCTATTCGGTGGAGAACGCACGCTTGGTTGATGGAAGTTTGAGCTTTTGCACATTATATCTAGGTTATATCACGGTTAGGACGCTGGATTGCTGCCGTTCGTAAGCGCATTTTTGCGATGACAAGATGGTGGTCACTGCCAATATCAGCACCACGTTTCGCCCTAACGTCTAAGACACAGTTTCTCCACGTTTTGGAAACAGCAATATGCTCAATCTGGTTCTCAGTTCTGCCACAAATGGTCAATATGGTCAATCTGGTTCTCAGTTCTGCCCCAAATTCCTAGTAACCTTAAATATTTTTGGAGATATGTGAATTCATTTAGAAATGAGTCCGGTTTGCCAAATTCAATGTATTGTAATAATAACGTGAGTTCTAATGTGGTTGATATTTCAAATATGTTTGCTGAACACTTTTCATCCGTTTACAGTTGTGACGTTAATACGTATGATCCTCCCTTGTCTAATTTCGCCTTAAATCTATCGAATTTTTCTATTGATGCTGAATCTTTATAAAAGAAGCTATTACACTTGGATGTGTCGAAAAGTCCTGGGCCAGATGGAATTCCTACATTATTTTTGAAAAAATATGCTCATTATTTATTAAATCCGTTGTTCATTATCTTCAATAAATCGTTATTATAAGGAGATTTTCCAGATAAATGGAAATCGAGCTTTGTTATTCCAATTTTTAAAAAAGGAGACAAAAGTGACATAAGGAACTATCGTCCTATATGTATTCTTTCCAGTATTCCTAAAATCTTCGAAAGTTTAGTAACAGATTTTCTAACACCTCAAATTCGACCAATTATAATCAGCAATCAACATGGATTTTGTAGTGGTAAATCAACAGTAACTAATTTACTATCTTATCATAATTATATAAACAACTCTTTTGAGAAATTCTTACATGTACATTCTATATACATATACTGATTTTTCAAAAGCATTTGATGTGGTGAACTTTGATCTATTATTGAAAATATTTTTCATTAATAGATAATATTGGCTTCCATGGAATGCTGTTGAAATGGTTAAATAATTATATTAGAGGTAGAAATTTAGTTGTGAATATTAACGGTGTGTACTCTCAACCTTTTAGTCCTACCCCAGGAGTTCCACAAGGCTCTCACTTAGGACCGTTATTGTTTTTGATATTCATTAATGATATTAATCTGATATTTCAAGATGTTGAGTATCTTCTTTTTGCTGATGATTGCAAAATATTCAAAGCAATCTCCACCCCGTCAGACTTAAGAATTGTGCAATCTAATCTAAACAGTTTACACTCATATTGTATTAACAATAGCTTAGTACTGAATGTTGATAAATGTCAATACATTATTTTCAATAGAACAAATTTGCGATACCAACATACGTATAACTTAAACAGCCATCAACTTCGGCAGGTTGATTATATTGATGATCTAGGTATTACTTTTGACGCAACTCTTAATTTCTTACCCCATATCTGTGATATTTGTGATAAAGCGCGTCGATGTTTTGGTTTTATGTATAATGAGGCATACAAGTCAATTTAACAACATTCATGCTATCAAAATCTTATATTTCTCTTTAGAAGCAAGCTCGAGTATGCTTCTGTGTTATGGAGTCTATATTCCGTCACATTCTGTTATGATTGAAAAGGTACAGCAAAAGTTTTTAAGGTACATTGCATATAAACCCCATATCAGTCGTGAGAATATTTGTTATTCTGAATTATTACGCACTATTAACTCATACACCCTCGTTGAACGAAGATCAGTAAATGATGCAGTTTTTTTGTTTAATTTGTTACGTAGTTTTCTTGACGCACCGGATCTTTTAAGCGAAATTACTTTTAGGATTCCCTCTAGAATTACGAGAAATACTAATATTTTCCATCTTCCAACATACAGAACAAATTATTTGCAGTTTTCACCGCTCGAAAGACTTGAAACGATTGGAAACAGAAATTCTTTGCATGTCGATTTATATAACACAAGTCTTTTCCATTTGAAGAACGTTGCTACTAATTATTATTTGTAAGGATCATTTTCAGCAGGTTTTATTTATTCAGAATTTGACTAGAATCATCATCATTTGATATTTTAATATTTTTCTCCATTTTTTTTTGTTTTATCGTTGTCATTATTATGTTATTTAAATTGCAATGAATGTGAATCGTCTACCATTATTGAAATTATTGTAATAAGGACTATTAGTCCGTTAATTTAAGAAATAAATAAATAAAATAAATAAACGTACCGGATTGAGATTCCCCAAGTGATTTCCAGCAAAAAAGTTGTAGGAACATCCCCCAATTCTTAACCCTTTAGCTGCCACAGGGATTTGAAGATTTAAAAAAAAACATTTCTTGTACGACTTAAACCTCAATATCTCCAAAGACTAGCTAAAATAGCAAAATAAGATGATTATTATAAACAGGAAACAAACACCGGATATGTAATGTAATCGGCGTTCCCTTTGATATGATACCCCGCATGCTGACCTCTGCTCAAGGATTAAGGACCTTTCCGATCAAAATTTTTTTTAGCAAAATGAGTTTCAGATTCCTTGGAGCCCACTGATTCAAAAACAACAAAAACTAGCTTTAAACTATTTTTTCTATTTGGAGGCCTGAATTGGGATATTTTGACTGGACTAAATTCAATGAAACCGAGGCTAATTTCGGCCGTGGCCGAAATTTGGATACCCTTCGCTCCCCTCGGGGTAAAAACTTTTTCGGGCGTACCTATGACTTGTATTCAGTCCTCCCCGCTTCCATGCTATTCCTTGAATTTTCACATAAGTGCCATGGCGAAGATTTATTGGGGGAAGCGAGGTACGTGGGTTTCTTAAAAAAACCAAAAAGGAGGAGGTGGGGTTGTATGGCAGCCATATGAACTTATGGCCTTTCCATCAATTTTTACGTATGTTTGTGGCATCAATTAAAACACATTTTATGAGATTTGGTTGAAATTGGTGGACAAATAAAAAAGTTTTTGTTCGAAGAACTTGGGGGTTGGGTTTATATGCCAGCCCCATGACCCCATGGTCCCATTTAATTCATTTTTGCATATGTTTTGTAACATCAATAAAAATAGATTTCAATGAGGTTTGGTTGAAATTTGTGTCCAAATAAAATATTATTTTTTAGAAGAACCTAACTTCGGGATTTAAATTTGTATGGCAGCCCCACGACCCCATAGTCCGATTTCATTTATTTTCACGTTTTTTATGTGGCATCAATAGAAATATAATTTTCTGAGGTTTGATTGAAGTTGGTGTGCAAATAAAAACGTTTTCCTTAGAAAAAATTGATTTGGGGGGCTAGGTTTGTATGGTAGCCCCATGACTCCATGATCCGATTTGGTCCATTTTTACATATGTTTTGTGGTATCACTAGAAACACATTTGTGCGAAATTTGATTGAAATCGATGAGAAAATAAAAAAGTTTTTCTTAGAAGAACCTAATTTGGGGGACTAGGTTTGTATGGCAGCCCCACGACCCATTGTCCGATTTGGTCGAGTTTTACATATGTTGTGTGTCAGCAATGAAAACACAGTTGTGTGGAATTTGATTGAAATTGGTGCATAAATGAAAAAGTTTTTCTAAGAAGAACCTAATTTTGGAGGTTAGGTTTGTATGGCAGCCCCACGACCCCCTTTTCGGATTTTAGCGATTAAAACATACAAACTGCCTGCAACAAAAAGAAGCATGTGTGCAAAATTTCAGCTCCATAGCTTTTAAACTGGCAGAGCAAAACGCGTCGCAACAGACAGACAGACAGACGGACAGACGGACATCGTCCAATCGACTCAGCTCGTCACGCTGATCATATATATATATATGTTCATATTTAATATGGTCGGAGATGCTTCCTTCAATGCGTTACAAACTTCATGACAAAGTTAATATACCCTTTTCGCTTAATAAGCGAAGGGTATAAGAATCAAAAATTTCACATAGAAAACATCCACAGAACATAATTGGGATACGTGTATCTATAGATTGACTATGTATATGCATGTAGGATTGATTTTTGCCGTTCGATGGCCATATTTTGGCTTAATTTTATCGAAAGAATAGAAAACTACAGCACAGGGCTTTACGTTCATCTACTTTTTCATATGGATCTGGAGTTTCGCACATGCAAGCCCTATACTGAAGTAATCTAGAAGTGATGCTAGAAAAATTAAATGTAAAATGATTGAAAATTTGTTACCGGAAAAATATTATATTTGTTCGGTTCAAAAATTAAAAAATAATGTGGAACACGGAGTGCTCTTCCACAAAAGCGCAATTTCCAATGGGGAAATATGGGGGAAATATACACTACATATAAAAAAAAGATCTTCAGGAAAGTGGAAAGCTAATGCGAATGAAAAGAAAACGCTGCAAAACTGCTTCCAATTTTTGAGCATCCTTCATTGTTTGAATTTATCAACATTATTTTTATTCTATTTTTTAAGTTAAAATTTCGTATATAGGAGGGCAAAGCAAGTCTTGACTTTCTCTAGTTGTTCGCAATTTTATAAAATTTAATGCGAAGAATTCTCAAGGCTATAACCAGATTTTATTTTTTAACTAAATCTTCTATAAAAAATTGTACAAATATCCAAAATTGAAATAAATACCTATAGTCTTATGCAGACAGTAATTCGATAACAAATTAACAAACAAACAAACGGAATTCCGCGGTACCCTAGGGTTCCGTGAAAATCTCTCAGAGGTTTCGCAAAGATTTTTTCTAAAATATGAGAAATGTAGAAAGAAAAGGAAACAATCCATACGAAATTTTTTTTGTAAGTTTTAAAACTCCGAAGCTTAGTCTGCTACACTGTACCGGAAATCAACTTAACTGGAAAAGATTTTACCAACATCAGAGCAGAGACTCGACCGATTTTCTTTTACAACTTTCTACTACTATACTACTACTACTACTTTCAGTCTCAAAATTTCAGTTAAAAATAAGGTTGCTTTGTTGTCATTGCTGCAAAAATAATATTGATTTGTGAAATTTGATTCATATTATATACTTAATCCCCATTAAAAACTATGCCATCAGTTACCGTGTAGTGTATTGTTTGCAATTCTATGCTAATACCGGACAAAGAAATAAAATGTGATGGTTGCTCGGGTTATATTCATGGTGATATTAGCCGTAGTGAAGTGTCGCAGTTTAAAGCGCTAAATCGGAAGATTGTTTATCATTGTAAAAACTGCTCTGCTAAATTAAAAAGTGATTGTTCGAATGCTTCAATCAGTGAAATGATTTGTGAGCTTAGAAAGGAGATTTGTCTTCTCAGGCAACAAAATGACACTCTGATTCAGGACGTTGCGCAGTACGGGCATAGAGTAGGAATAGAGTTGGAACTCCATACAAAATTAAGATCGGCTGAAAAACATTTTACCTTTGAGTGTTTACTGTAAGTAACGTGTACATACAGGAAGATACTGAATAATCGAAGCCTTCCCCTTAGCATCATTTAAATCCATAAGAATGAATAGGCTAACTAGCTTAACGATTCTATCTCTTTCTTAAATGTAAAATAAATCTCCTCCTAAATAGACCACCTCCACTCTCCCGCTATAGACACACAAATTGACCGTTTTCAGTACTGGGTCGAGATCGGTGGAGTCTCCATCTAAAACTGGAAATGCCACGTGAACAAGCACTTCATATTTGTTTATTGAGGATCAAGATCATGTTCGTTATATTAAGGTATTATGGAAAATTATGTAAAAAAAACAAACTATCAACATTTTTCGTCTCCAAGTGATCTACACACAAGTGTACATAAAAAAATTCATGCAAAATGTCGTATTGTTCAAGAAATGGTCGTGTAAATTTTCGTCTACATTAGAGTTGCCGTGTAATATTATTTCCCTGACCACAAATGGATTGTCTTCAACACATAACATCAAATCATACTATTTTACGTACAATAAATCGATTATCGACAATTTAAGAACGCTTTTCTATATAACAACCACTCTAAATAACACTTTTCAATTGAAATTTTTAAGATTATGCACACTACGCTATTGTACATACCGAAATGGTAACACCGAGCAACCATTGTTTTTAAACGAAAATGGCACCGGGGCGGGGTTTGTGTCATTTTCGTTTCGTTTTCGGTGTTACCATTTCGGTATGTACAATAGCGTTGTGCGCATAATGTTAAAAATGTTAATTGAAAAGTGTTATTTAGAGTGGTAGTTATATAGAAAAGCATTCTCAAATTGTGAATCGATTTATTGTACGTAAAGAAGTACGATTTGATGTTATGTGTTGACGACAATCCATTTGCGGTCAGGGAATTGATATTACACGGCAACTCTAAATGTCGACGAAAATTTGCACACTAATGCAATTCATTGAATAAGTTAACGCACACGACTGCAATTAATGTTTTCGACCACGCATACACTTAAAAGTAAAACTTTATGACTCTCTGGTAAACAAAAATTAGCTATAGCTGTCTTTCTCAATACAATGGGCAGTTTAATGGAAATTCTATTCGTCTCACATTATTTATTTGTAGTGGTTCCCCTCTGGAAAAATTATTTTGTTCTAAGTTCCTGATCTATGCAGTGCCGGATTAAGCAAGCGCGGGGCCCGTGGCAAAAGTAGAGCGCGGGGCCTATAGAACTTCGATTAACCAAACTAATAAAGGGGCCCTAAAATTAATATCTGTTATTAAGTCATAGTAACGCCGTAACTGAGATAACAGATACACAACGCACAGTGGTTCATTCATTCACACATTCTAGACAGTGATTCCCAAACTGTGGGGCGCACTCCTCTAGGGAGGCGTGATGGTTTGGAAAGTACATAAGTACAACTCAAGTTTTAATGTCATTTATTAAAATAAAAAAAGTACTGCTAACAAATCTAATCAGTTATTGCAACGGACCAAATAAAACTGGTATCCATTCGATTCAAGAAAAAAATGGTACTGCGATGTAACAATAATAAATTATACTAGCTAAGGATCTCGGCCAAAAGACAACTGAAAATATTTTAGGCCGAGCAAAAAACAACAAAAATCTACTGAAGACTGGGAATTTTGATATATTTTTATTTTTTAGGACACTATGAGATTGTGGTAGCTCCTGTAATAGCATTTCTTTACTTGTCGATGTATCGCTTAGCCAAAAGTAGGCCTTTTGTGTGAAGATGAGTTCTTGTGTCAAATAGCGGATTTTCGACAAACATTTGAGTCTTGTCTTTGGTTTGTCAGCAAAATCGTATATAGACATACGCCTAAATCCAAATGGAAAATAATTCTTTTGGTTGTTTCCGAACGTTACGGAATTTCGATATTACTACTTCTAAAAAAAAGTTTCTAGGTTGCGCGTATGGGTATGTAGGCTTTATTAATGAAGTAAATCTGAGCATTGGATTCGGCCATAGTGTAAATAGGAAAAAAAGAGTTTCCAGATTTATGTCCAAAATCAGTGTGTGGTTGATCAAATTTATTTTTAAAATTAGCCGAAGAAACAAAAAATTTAAATTAATTCGACAACCTGACACGCGTATTGGACTATACTTAAATGGCAGAAAACAAAAATGACCACAGCTATTTTCCGTTTTTGGCCAACATTTTCTGGGAGCGCCAGATTCTGGAGACCTATTAAGGGGGGCACACACTGAAAATAATTGGGAACCACCTAACGGGACAAAAATCAAAAGAGTAAGTATGCGAATAATATAGATTTTGATGGACAATACATTTGTAGATATCAATAGAATATAGGAATAACAATTACATCCCTAATAGTCTAGGAGCCAGGTACCCAACTACCTTCCTCATAAGGTAACCGGCTGAAAATGTATACAGGTGGTAGTTCATCACCGCTTCTGTGCAAAACTGCTGGTCAGCCCAGAATTTAGCGGTTCCTTGTTAGGGAAATTACGCAATATGTGTGCTAATTTTGAGGTTCAATCTTCCTCATAAGGTAACCGGCTGAATTTAAGTGCATGTGTTAGATCTCGACTTCCAGATGCCGAAAGTGCCGGTCAGCCCAATTTTTAGCGGTTCCTTCACCTATGCTGACCGCCTCAAAGCTGCAAAAAAATGACCCCTACCTTCCTCATAAGGTAACCGGCTGAATTTATGTTCAAACGATAGATCTCGCTTAAACGTATCGAAACATAGTGGGCTGACCGCTCTGAACCGGTTCCTTGACCGGTTTTAACCGGTTTAAAGTATTTAAAATACCCTCGTAAAAAATGGATTTTTGATCATACCTGATTAGGTAACCAGGCTGGATTTGTATTCAAATGGTAGATCTCAATTCGCCCCTGTCGAAGTACTGGTCAGCCCAGACCAAACCGGTTCCTTGATGCATTTTTACCGATTCAAAATAAGCAAAAATACATCAAGTACACAATATAAAATACTTAATTTTGGGGGGATATGAAACATTCACCCGATTAAATTTATGTTCGTATGACAGATCCTGATGCGCCAGTCTCGAAAGTGCCGGTCAGCCCAGACTAAACCAGTTCCTTAACGCATTTTTACCGATTCGAAGTAGGCCAATTTACACCAAGTACACAATATAATCTACTTAATTTTGGGGGGATATTAAGTATTCACCCAATTAAATTTATGTTCGTATGACAGATCCTAATGCGCCAGTCTCGAAAGTACAGGTCAGCCCAGACCAAACCGGTTCCTTGACGCATTTTTACCGATTCGAAATATGCGAAAATACACCAAGTACACAATACAAACTGCGTAATTTTGGAAAAACTTAGGCCCGATTTCTCAAAACTCTTATCGAATGGTTAGTCTTATCGTATTTAGAAGACACACAAGCTTTTCTTTTAAACTGAATTGAATTTTTGTTTATTTTGCATAGTTATTCCATATTTTGCTTGGTTATACCATCCAGCGGCGAACCCAAGGGGGGGATTTGGGGGATGAAACACCCCCCGAAATTTTAAAATGGAAATTATAGGTATAAATAAAATTCACACAACATATCTTTATTGATAAATCAAATGATGATTTTCACTATGCCCGACGTCAGACTATCGTTTTAGAGTGCCCATAGACCTCCAATCAATTGAAGCAATTTTTTGATTGCCCGATAAGTTGGAAGATGTATGTGATCATCTAATCCATTTTTTTGATTGGACGTGTGGAACATATTGCCATGCAATTTTTCTTACAATCTGTCATGATAATCATGATTTATTGACATAAACCAGTGGTCATTCTTCATGTTGTGGTTGTGACGGTCATTGGCTATGTCCACACATGCGTGCTTTTGTCTTCCCTATCTTCAAGCTCCGTTTCAGAATAGATGAATGCTTCATTCTATCCATATCTGTTCATTATTTATCGTTAGATGTGTGTCGCGGCTTTGTTCAGGACAGATTAATGATCAATTTTTTCGTAAATAGTACGAATAGATGGTGCGTTGTTGACATATTAAACATTTACAATCGCGTTCAAGAATGAATACGTTTCTTAAATAGCGCAAACATCCCAAGTTTCAATTGTCAAAATGACGAAAACGAACGAAAATTGAGTGTTTAGACAGGCCCATTCTCAATCGAAAGTAGCAATGGATCTTCCATCGCCACAAAATATATAATTTTCGCTATGTTGTGTTGTCTCGTGTGTCTATCGGACAGTATATGGGCACTCTTACGCCTAAGGTCTAAGAACATTTAAAGCGTTGGATTTCATGAGCCACTTTGCAAATACAAATCACCCCCTGAAATAAATTCCTGGGTTCGCCCCTGATACCATCATCTTAGATTGAAAACATCATTGCACACTGGTCTAGTGACTCTGTCGTCCCTATCTTTAAAGATAAAATTGTGTTTCTCACCGTAGAGGAAAAATGCTTTTCTTATAGAGTTTTCAATAATAAGGTGTTGAGAAAAGAAAAACGTGGATATGTATGTTATCATGAAGAAGCAAACACAAGGATAATTTACCATGCATCCAAAATTGCAGAAGAAAACCCTACCGCAAAAGTTCTCATCAAAGCGAATTACACAGATATTTTAATTATTACATTATGTAATAATAATAAACATAATTTCCCCTATTTAGAGATATGGATGGCTGGGGCTAGCAAACATGAAATGGAAAGCATCAATTGTACCGAACTATCAAAGGTACTTGGGCCAAATTTATGTAAGGATTTGCCTGCACTACATGCCTTTACAGGTAGCCACTACACTGCGGCATTCTATAGAAAGGGGAAAATCGGACCCTGTAAGATATTAGAAAATAATGTTATATTTCAAAATATATTTTTTTCACTTTCGATCGAGTCTGACGTGGATGATGAAGACAAAATGAGTGGCATTCAAGAGTTTACCGCGTTAATGTACTCTGTTAGAAATTGCGATAGCGTAGATAAAGCTCACGTAGAAATTTTTGAGAAAATGTATGCTAGCAAAAAAAATTCATATCAATTTCTAAAAAAAATAAGGGGCTTTGATTCAACTTTGATTCCTCCTTGCTGGAAATCATTGAAGCAAAAAATATTGAGGACAATATACGTTTCAACAATGTGGCGAAATGCCACCAAGGCAACATGTACAGTTTTACCTCCTACAAGGTACGGATGGAAAACCTCAACTGCGAATGATTCGGTAAGGCTGGAGCTCCATTGGTTTGACGGCGAACAAACCCCTTTGAAAATAGAAGACATCGTAGAACCAACGCCACACGACGATATTGACGACAATGACGATATTGCTAGTAATATCTATAGCTCCGACTCCGACAGTGATTAGTCACTTTAAGATAAATATGTAATATAATCAATAGAACTGAATTAATTGTTTATTTTATAATTTAATTTGATTTAAACATTAAATATATGTATATGCATACTTAATTTTTGCCTACATTGAATCGGTAAAAATGCGTCAAGGAACCGGTTTTGTCTGGGCTGACCGGTACTTTCGAGACTGGCGCATTAGGATCTGTCATACGAACATAAATTTAATTGGGTGAATACTTAATATCCCCCCAAAATTAAGTAGATTATAATGTGCACTTGGTGTATTTTTACTTATTTTGAATCGGTAAAAATGCGTCAACGAACCGGTTGGGTCTGGGCTGACCAGTACTTTCGACACAGGCGAATTGAGGTCTATCATACGAACATAAATTTAATCGGGTGAATGCTTCATATCCCCCCAAAATTAAGTAGTTTATATTGTGTACTTGGTGTATTTTCGCTTATTTTGAATCGGTAAAAATGCATCAAGGAACCGGTTTGGTCTGGGCTGACCAGTACTTTCGACAGGGGCGAATTGAGATCTACCATTTGAATACAAATCCAGCATGGTTACCTAATCAGGTATGATCAAAAATCCATTTTTTACGAGGGTATTTTCAGTACTTTAAACCGGTTAAAACCGGTCAAGGAACCGGTTCAGAGCGGTCAGCCCACTATGTTTCGATACGGTTAAGCGAGATCTATCGTTTGAACATAAATTCAGCCGGTTACCTTATGAGGAAGGTAGGGGTCATTTTTTTGCAGCTTTGAGGCGGTCAGCATAGATGAAGGAACCGCTAAAAATTGGGCTGACCGGCACTTTCGGCATCTGGAAGTCGAGATCTAACACATGCACTTAAATTCAGCCGGTTACCTTATGAGGAAGATTGAACCTCAAAATTAGCACACATATTGCGTAATTTCCCTAAGAAGGAACCGCTAAATTTTGGGCTGACCAGCAGTTTTGCACAGAAGCGGTGATGAACTACCACCTGTATACATTTTCAGCCGGTTACCTTATGAGGAAGGTAGTTGGGTACCTGGCTCCCGTACTATAATGCGCACTGGCATACCTCTCAAAGCATTATGAAAATGGGGGCTATATTATTTGTTTTGAAAAGGGTTCAAAATTTTTCACAAAAATGTTTTTCATTGACGTGTGTAAGTTTGCCAAGATTTTTTTTTATTTTAATTAGTAAAACCGAGTTTCTGTAGACAAATTATATTTATTCGACAAAGAAGAATTGACTGATTGAAGTCCCTTTTTGGACGACCTGAAAAATATAAAAATTTGACATTTTACTAACATTTTTGTGAAAGAATTTTCAATCATTTTTTAAACAGGTAATTTTGTCCCACTTTTCATAACGTTTACAACGGTACGCCACTGTGAATGAGAGATAAATTTGTAGTTTCTTAATTCTATGGATGTGTGCAAATACATTTTCCAACATGAACTCCAAAAAACTTATGTATCGCTAGAACGTAAATCTGAAAAACTCTGGACGTAGGTTTGGGGGGTTGCCATCATGAATAAGAAAGAAATATTTCTGTATTTTTATGTAGTACAAATCTTGTTATAATTTTAGAACACCCTAGCGTAAATTGTTTAACGATAACGTGTTATAACAATTTAGAAGAAACTCGTTGGCATCTTGGTTAATATAATTTTTGTTTGAGAAAAACGCGGGGCCCCTCAAAGCGCGGGGCCCGTGGCATTTGCCACCTTCTGCCACGTGGTTAATCCGGCACTGGATCTATGTATATCTGATCTGTGGTACGGGCGTTTAACCTCGCTCTATCGTTTGTGTACTTACCGTGTAACTGGTGTGATATTGGTGGAATTGGCGACTTGGTCGGCCATTTTGTTGCGACGCACTTGCGGTGCAAATTTTTTCCCCGGAAAATCTATTCTGGTAAGATAAATTCATTTATGATTGGTGTCTTAAGGTGAATTTTTTGTGTTACTTTACGGCTGATTAATCAATTTATTATACTGAGAACAAGTTCTTGTTTGTATTTCGGTTTTTTCTCTGGAAAAGTGTGCTTTAGCGTTCCATATGTCTAAAATGGAGTCGGTGCCACCAGACAAAGGGAAAAAAGGGAAGGTCTCGTGATACGACGCCCACCAAATGTGTAGAAAGTGCGGGAGTATCTTTTAAAACCCCGTTAGTGCCGTCGGCAAATATGCAAGCCACTTTGTTGGCCGTTGAAAAAAAAACAAATGATAATACGCAGAAAACAACAGGTGTTTCTGAAAACAAAATGGACACCGTCCAATCCGATACTACCCCCTCTGCCCCTGTTACCAGGAAAACCTACCTTTATACCAGGGCCGGCTCTACTATATGTGCAAAATGTGCACTTGAACAGGGCGCCAACCGAAAGGGGCGCCAAATTCACAAATTCATTACGCCTTTAAGATCAAGATTTCCTTTAATGACAACTGCATGATATTGTATAACATTTATTTATACATATATTTATATTGATTGATACACCTCGTCCACGTATTGTACAACCGAACTAGAAATGATTCAATTATTATCTAAGGGTGTGTTTTCCCAAAGAACCGCTGCCATCGCGACTCGAGAAATTACATAGAAACTCCACTAACTACCAAACTCAATTCGCATGATAATCGTATTCCATTCCATTTGACCGATCCATCGACACAGTCGCGACTCGTGAAACCTTGAAAGCAGGCTTGCCAACTCTAGCTAAAAGTAAGTAGATCTACCTCCTTTTTCGCATTGTTACTTACCTACTTACTGGTCACTCAATTCTACTTACTTCTGATAAAAATTCTGAACCGATATTTGAATGGCATTCTTTCATTGTAAATACGATCCCATTACAAAATTACAAAACCCTCTTTATCTAAAGCCCTGAAGTAGAAAATCTCCATTATTACTCGGCCGCCAGCGATATTATGAATTTAATTCGATTGAATGGGCCTGTCTACACGCGGAACAAGAACAAGATGAAAACCGTTTTTTTTTAGAAGAGATTCGTGAGGAGCAAGGCAAGGAAAGATTCAATTTTCATATAAAAACCGGTTTAGTTCTCGAAATCTCAATGAAATATCAAGCCCGAAATTTGTTCAACATCATGACTTTCTTGAGACTTGAAATTGTCGATCGCGAACAAATTGTTAAGCAAATTTTAGAGACAAAAATTAAGAAGACAGTTGAGTCGAGAATGATTTTTTACACCATTTAACGAAAGATGGCCCCTGCACGTGTTTAGACTTTTACTGGTGATTCTGATTACATTCAACTGGCCTCCAATTTCAACCGTAGCTCGTCTATATTCAGTGCTATTTTTGTCTGTCGGACTGCATATTCCACTTGCACGCCTCCCAGCTCCCTTCTCGCTACTATGGGCGCTAAATTTCATAGATTGTATGCTTGGCAGAAGTGAAGAGTTGTGCATTGCAGCAATTGTGCACATAAGAAATTGTTGAAGCGTACACCCCTATATTCTGCAAATAGAGGGGAATAGCTGCTTTGCAGGCTCGTTGTACGTGAGATGTGCATATTCACTTGATGGCTCATTCTCGTAGCGTAGTCTCAGTTCGTACGTAGTACATGTTTCAATTGTACGAGAGTGGGTGATAGAGGAGTTTTGTAGGATGTATAGTATAGAGTGTCCCGTCCATGTATGAAAAAACAGTTTATTCAAGCTAAACTATCGCAAGAGGTATCAAAAATTTTCGTAATTTCACTCAGATTATGAAAACAATAAAGAAATTAAAATTTTGTTTCATCTAGAGGGCTCTACAGCGCTTTGAAAATTTGTTTTTCACACACCTAAACCTATGTAACACGTGATACGAAATTAAGTTTAAATGCTATATTAGTAACTAATTCTAATGTGAAACATTGCACTAGAAAAAACAATTGTCAAAACAAAGCTAAAAACAACTTGAAATTTATATATTTTTTGAGGACCGACCCAAATTCTACACTTTTGATCAAGATTGCATCCTTCTTCCAATGAAACCATTTTTGAAGTTACGGCAGTTAAACTTTGTCTCACCTGTATTACTATACAATACAAGTATGTACTAATCGCGCCAAAAATTATTGTTTAGAATTTGGTTGGTGCAGTGGCTAGCAGGCTCGCCTTCAAACTACAGAATCCTGGGCAGGTAGAGCACTGAAGATAAAATTTGATTTTGGTTTTAAAATTATTTTTGTGATCTACGATCAATAACGAAAATTTTGAGAGCTCTTGCGTTAATGAAAGCAAAAAAAAAAAGAATCGGGACACCCTAATGTATAGTTTGTATAGGAAGAAATTTTACAGGGTAAAATTTTCTATGCAATCCATAGCACAGGATAGATCTCGAGAGTGAAATGTTTGCCCGCTACGATTTTCTCAAGGAAAATGTATGCTTACGGTCGTGGAATATGTGGCAAATGCAGTTGAGTTCCATACGCTACAATCCGAAAATCGTTTCAAAGTTTCATAATTTTTCTCGGCCATTTTATGTATTTTTTTCCAATTTCGCTGTCATTTCATCGTGAAAAATATATAATGACCCTGTATCGAAAAATACTTAAAATGGCCGAGAAAAATTATGGGACCATTTTCGGATGTAGCTTATAGAATTCTCCAGTATTTCCCACATATTCCAGTAAGTAAGCATACATTTTCATTGAGAAAATCCCAGCGGACAAAAATTTCACTCTCGGGTCCTATTCTGCGCTTTAAGGCCTGAATAGACTTCGGGCGGAATGAAAATGAAATGTTTGTCCACTGCGATTTTCTCAATAAAAATGCATGCTTACTGTCGTGGAACATGTCGGAAATGATGGGGAATTCCATAAGCTACAAACCGAATATGGTTCCAAAATATTTCTCGGCCATTTTATGTATTGTTTTCCGATTCCCCGGTCATTAGATATTTTCCACGGTGAAATGACCGGGGAATCGAAAAATAATACATAAAATGGCCGAGAAAAATTTTGGAACCATATTCGGATTGTTGCTTATGGAATTCCCGGACTATATGGTCAGTTTCATTTTCGGTGCGGTTTTTATCGTATTCTGCGTTTTAAAGTGAAAAGTGAACCATGTTAGCTAGGAATTTAAAAAGAAAATTGTCAGAAGTGGATAATATGAACAATTATTTTGCAAGACATATTTAGGCCTCGTATATTTTATTAAAAATTACTTTTCTATCGAAATCTGACATCATACACCGTTCAATTCATCTGCTGGCCATAGTATCGTTACATAATTTGACGATCGATTGAATACCGGCTCTAAAAATTACTATTTTATCACAAAATCTAGTGATCGGTCGCAGTGACAGCCATCTTCCATACAAATTGTAGTCATATAGCCACAAAATTCGTATGGAAAAAGACTATGGGCGATCACTACATTCCATTCCTGATTAATATATAGAAGGGCGATATTTTAGTATATGAACAGGGCGCCATAATACCTAGGACCGGCGCTGCTTTATACTAAAGAAGTGAACGCGAAATCCTTTGTAGTTCTCCTTCAAACGCTGGAGGACAAAAAGATTAATATGATGGAAGTGAACGACCTTCTGGTAAACTGTCGTGTGAACGGTATTACTGAGATTAAAACGGCAAATTTTCGCACCATAAAAAGTATCTTTGATAATTATACTGATGCAAACAATCTCATCTCCAATGAAGCTGCAAAGGCCAACGGCTATAGGGCTCTTGTACCGCAAAATTGTGTATCAACCTTTGGAATTATAAGGGACGTCCCGACACACTTGACGGAATCCGATCTAATTAACAGTCTGAAATGCATTTATAAAATCATTGGCGCTTATAGATTCCAATCCAAAAATAATGAAGGAAACTTCGTGCCAACTAAGACAGTTAAATTGGAATTCGAGGGTATTGAATTACCAAAATTCGTGAGATACGGCTACGCCAACATGACGGTCAATTACTATTTTCCTAGGATTCGCCTTTGTTTTAATTGTGGGAGAATCGGCCATATTGGCAAATTCTGTAAATCTAAGAAAAAAAGATGTTTAAAATGCGGTCATGATTATGACATCTGTAAAGGGTCTTGCAATATTGAGCACTGCATATTATGCGGACTTGACTCGCATAATTTCTTCAACCGGCAATGTCCAAAAAGAGTCGAGGAGGAGGAAACAATCCGAAACATGACCATATCACGGAAAACCCGTAAAGAACTTAAGGATCCGTCCGAGTCGAATTTTGTAGTATCCTTGATACCCATGATTACGATCTAGACTTCCCTACCTACGACAAACACCCATCGAAGGTCCGCAAAAGTTCGAAACTCCAGAATTCGGTATATCCGGAGGTCAGAGACAGAACCCAAAACCTCAATAGGTCGATGACTAGGAAAAGAACTTTTGCCAACACGGCAAAATTGACATCCAAAAACAGTTCACAGAACGACATCAAACCATTCCAGTTCAACCCGGTAGCTGACGAGAACACTCGTACGGCATTCGCATTCCCACTGGGTCGACAGACCAGCAATTTCCGGCTCCACTCCTTCCGCAATGAAGGAGGTGCGAGACTAAACTTCAGGGACCCCCTCAACCCCTCAGTGATGAGGGAGTTTCGAGGACGAGACCCATTAACCCCCAGCACTATGACATTAATCATAGGAGGTGATCGATAAGTATGAAGAAGTCTGTAACAATTTTTTAGAATTCATCAAAGCAAACTGTGACTTAACAAATAAGACAAACAACAATTTTATGACGGATTTCACAAGAAAGATCAACTCGATCAAGTTAAAGTCAGACCTTATATTTGTTGAAAACGTCAAAAAGAATGCCCAAAAAAACATGTAAAGTATTGCAGCTTAACATAGAAGGCTTAGGTGGAAAAAACAAGGACTCATTCGAATCCCTGTGCCACCGAAACAACATTGACATTGCACTAATACAGGAGACTAAATTAAAACCAGACAAATGTCCATATTTCAAGAACTACTTTCTTTTTGTTGACAGCAGAACCGACGGCCATGGGGGCGTCGCTACTGCTGTCAACAAAAACATAAGATGCAAACAGTTAAAAACTAATAACCCTCTTAACCCTCCGATTAGCGAGTGCTCCGACCTACGCCGTTTAGCGACAATAAAATTTACGGTATATCCACTGTTTAAGTTTGCTTTGTCGATTGTTTTTTTGCTGTAAAATAAACAACGTTCTTTCCTTGATTTACTTCGCGCAACTTTTCAGCATATATCATACCTTTCAAAGTATAGGAAGTCTTAGAGACGCACAACCACCAGACTTTTATCCCACTTTGCTGGTTTCGAAGGAATACATTGCGTGAATTATTTCCGCTCCCTAAATGGAAACAACCTCTCAGGCCTTGAGTTTCCATTATCGAAGCGAATCAATTTTTTTATTGTCAAAAATAAGTTGTATGAGAGGGCATCTTTGTATATTGGTGCATTTGTTGGGCCACACAGCTCCTTGCATGGCTCTTTATTTGAATTTGTGCGGCCAGCATATAGAAGAATGCCCATAAATGCATCTAACTCCTTTAGTATTAGTGCTTTCCATTTCTTTTTTAGACAGATTTTTATCATTCAATGCATCTGTAAGTTTTCGGTTGGTCTCACGAATTATTATATGTGCGATTTCTTCAGTGATAAGTGAACGGAAAATCGTCAAGGGATCTCTTATCTTTTTGATTGGCCCTGGTCCGCTCCTGCTGGAGCTTCTTTGTTCCATTTCGTCCCATTTGTTGATACGAAATATTCATTCTCTTGGTCGCTGGGAAATGCAATGTTATTGTCTTTCTCATCATCATTATCAAATTCTTCGTTGAGTTCAATTGATACTCCACTTTCGACGTCAGAGGCTACATCGTCTTCTGATTGATATGTTATGTCACAGTTATCACCACCCTCAAGGTCAAAAGGTTCGCCATCATCATCGCTTTCGTCTAGGAAACGAGCAAAACGTTCATCAACTTCTCTTTTTTCAGCCGCTGACATATTTTGGTAACGTATTTTATTATCTAACACCATCTCCGCTGCATCCCAACCTGAGTCCTCCATAGTTCTGTAGAAATATTATTACGTACAGCTTGATTTACAGCTATGTAAATACAACAATTATAGTATACATACCGATAAAAACAAAGTAAAGCCACCTAAAACCAAATTTCCACAAAATAAATCAGCGGTGTGCAACTTGGGCGCATGACACTCACAAAGCGCATCTCACAACTAAAATATATACTTATCACTTCCGCTACAATTCTAACGGTTGTCTGAGACGAGCGTTGTGCATAAGGAAACAATATTTCGATATGATTGGGTCGTATTTTCGTCCAATTATGTGCAAGGTCCCCCTGGACCATGTCGCTAAACGGCGCACTAAACATGTTCAAACTTAAATAAATACTTGCTGGATGGTCCAAATGTTTTCAAATTACTTTTATATGTAAGAGCAAATATAACTCTTGGAATACATGGTAGTGCCGGTATTGGAATTACTTAAGAAAAAAATTCTGATCGATCAAAAATCGAAAAGGTCCTCCAGGACCTTCTCGCTAATCCGAGGGTTAATCACGTGGCTATTCAAACGACTAATCTACAGGAAAATGTAATCTTCTTGAACATCTATATTCCCCAAACCAGAAACCGTGAAGAGGAAAATAATGTCATCACCAACCTTAGAAAATTACTTGAACAATTCCTATTAAACAACAGCTCTAATGTAATTGTGTCCGGGGATTTCAACGCACATAACGTGTGCTGGGGAAGTAGGCACGACAGCTATCGAGGTACGTGTTTTATATTTTTATTTATATTTTATTATATTATTCAAACATATTCTATTCAATGACAATAATATTAATTCTATATTTATTAAGACTACTACAATTCATGTATATTCAACGACTAGTTACATAATATGTTCAAAGTCAAAGTATGTCGAAATCAAGCCAAAATTAACCCTAGTTTTCTGCACTTAAGGTTCTAAAACTTTAATGGAGCTAGAAAAAAAATGAGTTAAGAAAGATATGATCGTAAGACTATGCGCCAATTTTCAAAAGAATCGTACAAGCACCTCACCTTGGCAGAAGTTGGAGAAAATTGAGATGGAAAAAAATATTGTTTTTTGGGTAAAATCACGCAAATTTGACTTTGAAGCTCTGTAAAAAACAAACCGCTTATCCGATTTTAGTGTGGTTAGTTTCATTTTACAGGTAAATTTGTTGGCTGTAATAATCATTTTATTTCACTATTCTACCTGGTCTAGCTGTGGAGATATTAGGCTTTAAGTCGTGCAAGAAAATGATTTTTTTCAAAAATCTTTTAATGCCTGTGGCAGCTAAAGGGTTAATCTGAGGGGGTATGTTCCGTACAACTTTTTTGCTGGAAATCAACTGAGGAATCATAATCCGGTGCGTTTATGCGGCAGTTTACGGACACCCTGTATATAAAACAGTACGGAACTCAAACGTCTTACAAATCAGCTAGGCTTAAACATCTGCAATAATGGGCTATCCACTTTTCACACTGTCAGCGGTGTGCCGTCTGTTCTGGATTTAACTTTCACAAATGAACTGAATCGACTCTCGGCATGGCATCTTTACGATGTGAAGCTGTTTGGGTCACACCACATACCGATTATTTTCGCCATCTCTGGCGCCGCAAACTCCACCACCAGGGTCGTAAATATGGAAATGGCCTACAAAAATGTCAGTCAGGTTAATTTCGAAGCCGACATAAATGATTTTACCAAGAAGATGGAAAAAGCCATTAAAGATGCCACATTCATCAAGAAAAAGAACGCATACACACCAAAGGCGTGGTGGAACGGAAACTTGTCCATCCTTTTCCAAAACCTTAAACAAGCATCTAGAAAATTCAGACGTAATAGTAATTCCGAAAACCTTAGAACACTTGACCAAATTACCAGGGAGTGGAAAAAGGCGGTAAAACCAGCAAAAAAGACAACGTGGAAGGCCACCATCAACAAAATAAATGCTAGCAAAGACCCGAGGGAAATTCACCATTTTTTCCAAAATTTGCAAAAAACGTTCTTTAGTACCAGTGACTTCGGAAATTGGTATACCTAAAAAAAACTTGACTTTCTCGAAAATTCCGCCAGGAATGCGCCCCCTGTGGATAACTCTGATCGGCAACCTGATCACCTGCCCCCCTGGGTCCCGAACATCTTCACGATGGAGGATCTCCTTATGGCCCTCAAGGACCGAAGCTCTACATCAACACCTGGGCCTGACCTGATTACGTATAATCACATCAAATGGTTAAGTGAGGACATGAAAAAAACTTATCAAAAACTCTTAATGAATGCTGGCTGTATACGACCATACCTGAGAAGTGGAGGGAAATCCGGATTGTTCCCATTCCGAAGAAAGACAAAGACTTAGAACTGATTTCCAGTTTTAGACCGATTTCACTATTATGTGTTTCATTAAAAATTCTTAATAGAATGGTCCTATCCAGACTAAAGGCATTCATTAAAGATTTCATGATCTTAAACGATCACTCGTACGCGTTCCGTGCCAACAAGTCAACGAGCCACTGCATTAACGACCTATTCCAGGAAGTATGTGTGAACAAATGTAACAACATGGTAACGGTCTGCGCAAGTTTTGACGTGAAAGCCGCATACGACAATGTTGACAGACTTACCCTCCGAGAGATACTCAAACAGCTTTGCATCCCCTCAGATTTCATCAATTGGGTCGACACATTTCTCAAAAACAGGAAGTTGATATTAGACGAAGCCGCGGTTATGGTTGAGAAAGGTTTGCCGCAGGGTAGCTGTCTCAGCCCTACCCTTTTCAATCTTTTCACGTATGATATCCATACACTAACGGATGCACACAACACACGCTATACCAGTTTGCTGATGACTTTCTGATCGTCTCCAAGGGGTCATCCCTTGCGGAAGCGATGAACAATCTTCAAGAGTGCAGCCACCGCCTTCTTAATAAGTTCAACTCCTTGAAACTAATCATCAATGTTCAAAAAACGCAATTCTTTATTTTCTCAAAAGCCAACAATAACAGGCATTTCATTAACATTGACAACATCAGCATCCCAAATTCGAAACATCTTAAATACCTGGGTTTCCAACTTTCCTGGAACCTGTCGGTAAAGGAACATTATGATGACATGAAAAAGAAAAACAATTTTAATGAGGCCACTTTTAACATGATCAACAGCAAACTAAATGGCCTGCATCCTCACAAAGCTTTGACTCTTTTTAGGACACACATCCGGCCCAAAATTGAATACGCGCGAACAACATCCGCAAACATGAATAACAGTATGACAAAAAACATCACCATCTATTTTAATCCCTTTCTTCGTAGATGTCTTGGTACATCTCCATCCACACCGATCCATAACATTTACGTCCTAGCAAACGAGTTCCCACCTGACCTTAGAAGTCTCTGGCTCACTGCAAAGGAAATGGCGAAGAGATTGTTGACCGACCAAGACTTTGCAGATAAATGGCATACGAATGAGGTATTGCATAACACTAACACCAGTTATGCAAAAGTGTGGAACATGTTTGGCGAACACCTTAGAATGATTACCGTGTTACCGAGTACCACTCCTTCATTCAAAATTACTGTCCTTGGAAGAAGCCTGCATAAGAAAATTACATCTGATGACGACCTCACCAGAGGGGCTCTCAGCTCCTATACTGGAACCAACATTAGTGACGAGTATGTTTTCCTGTTTACGGATGCGTCAAAGGACCAGGACGGTGTAGGTGCCGCCTACATCGACTCCAGTGAAAATTACACAGGTCAATACAAACTCCCGGCAGACACTTCAATTGTTTCAGCGGAACTGTTTGCAATCCTGGAAGCAATCAAATATATGTGGTCAACCAAGGTAAAAAAAAGGTCATAATTTTAACTGACAGGAATGTGTCATGCGATATTTTAAAAGATTCGGAACACCCATCCGCGACCGCCCGTGAAATTAAAAATCTGGCCAATGACAACTTAGAAGACATCTTTATAATCTGGATCCCGGCCCACAGTGGCATTAGACTCAATGAAAAGGCTGATGAGCTGGCTAAAGGTGCCCGTACCGATGGGACAATGACCACCCCCCCCCCATTCGATAGAAAATGCACTGAAAAATATAAAGGACGCCATTTTCGACCAATGGCAGACGAAGGTGGACACAATAGCTGCCAAAAAAGGTGCTTTCTACTACGAGATTAACTCGTGTGTCAAGAATAAATATTGGTTTTCAAAGAGTGTGTTCAAGAAAACAAATCCCAAAATTATAAAAACGGCAAACAGAATTATCACCAATCACAGCTATAATGAAAAGTATCTCGCTATGATCAAAAAGATTGATTCCCCCATCTGTAATCAATGTGACACGATTCAAGACAACGAACACATCATCAAGGATTGTCCGAAATTCTATAGTCTCAGAGCTCACATTCCCCTATTACTCAGGTATAGAGACAAAAGGTTACTCGACTTTCTCTTGAACTTTGGGCCTACCAAATGGGTGGAAATTGCCGAGGCAGTAGTAGACCTTAAAATCAAACCTAGGACTCAACCCATCTATCCGCACCGCATACTACCGGCGAAGACTGTTTTAATAAAAGAACTTGTTCTCTTTGGTGCTTCCGAATTTAATTTTTTCCTTAAGTCTAAGTCACCAATACACCAGGTAATTTAAATGAATTTATTTTTTGGCATTAACTTATGATTGTGTGATTACACTCTTTAATGGTGCAACAAGTCGCTGTTCCAGAGATCTAGTCACTTGCCCGCGGTCGTGTTTTTTCCATAGATACAGAAGAAATTCTAGATAGGCCCTGAAGGGGAAATTTTGTCTAGGTTTTTATAACACAATCACAAAAAACACACATACTATCAACCACACCATAGGCGCCGTTAGTTTTTCATATGATGGGGGCACACATTTGGTGGAAAAATTTGAATTGCCAATTTAAAGAAATTTTTTTTACATTGTTTGCATGCTTTAATGTAAACAATTTTGGCACTAAGCAAAAAAGAGAAAAATTAAATAAATAAATCGAAATTTTTGTTTTCTGCAAATTACGTTGCTATGATTTTCATATCGGTGTAATGTGTAGTTGTTGTTGTTGTAGCGGTGCAGAAGGGTGTGAGTCGCTGTGCATGTCTGTGGACATGTTCTAAGTTTCGTCGTCGTTCTCGCCTATTGTCTCAAGCAACAAGAACGTAGCAGCTGCAATAGGGTTGTCCCATAACGCCCTCGGAGTAAGGTTAGTGGGTGCAGCGGGGCATTGAAACAGGTGGTCCACATCGTGTGGCGTACCGCCGCAGCTCGGACAAATGTTCTGGATGTCCGGGTATATCCGAGATAGGTAGGAATTGAGACGTGAACAAAAACCCGACCTAAGTTGGGCTAGTGTCACTCTTGTGGCTGTGTAAGTGGTCCTACGTGCAACCATTCCCGGTGGCAGCTCGCTGCCACACGGGTTTTTCAAGCCTCTCCGGGGCGGACCACACCCGTTTCATCCAAAACCGAAACGGCCAAGAGTTGCCAAAAGAACCCTCCATGGCAAGATCCATGAAGGTTCAATGCAGGAGGGATGTGTATGTGTAATGGGTAGTAGGTATGTTTGATTGGGTCGAGTACAGGACAGAAAAGCGCAACTTCCAGGGTGTAGAACAACTCCTGTCAAATTTGTATGGAAGTTATTTTGTTGTGACCCAATAAAACGGACCTACTAATTTGCTCCAAGGGAAATATACTTACGTATGTATTTTATTATCCCTTGGTTTGCATGGTGGTGAAAACTTACTTAAAGTGTATGGTGGAGTCCCAGGGACTCCTTACTTCAATCTTAATAAAAGCAAAAACCAATGTTGTTTTCGTAAAATTATCTATAAATATAGTTAATATTGTCCATCAACAATAGATTTTAACTTATATTAGGAACTTTTAATGAGTTTATTTTCTAGAACTTCCAGTTAAATTTACAGTCTCAAAAATCGCATAAAAGAATGCTCACTCCATAAAAATTGTAAAATTTATACTTTCAATAAAAATAATTTCCATTTTTTACTAATTTTGAATAGATAAACATATCCAATTATAAAATAAACATAAATCTTCTCAAATAGCATCTAAATAAAAAAACGTGCATTGCTTCAATTCAGATAATGTTCTGTGAATTTTCTTCATACTTTTTTGATCATGACGGGAATATTGGTTTGTAATAAGAGTTGCGAATATAAATTGTCTTCCTCCATTATTTGTTTCAGCATGAGAAACAGTATATTCTCTGATTCCGAGGAATTTATCACAACTCCATTATCAATTTCATCAGTTAGAAGGTTTACCTTTAGGGTTTCTAATAGTGTGAGCCTGTTGTTCTGGGCAACATTGTATGTATTGTACAGGTTAGCTGCAGTTGTGTAGTTAATTGTGTCAGGAACTAAAGTTTTGTTAGTTTTGGGCATACATTTTAAGATTAATTGAAGACATAGGGATTGATTCCACAAATATCAATAATAACAAACATAACTACTATAGGTCATCGAAGAGTACGACGGCTGCATGAAAAAACAGTGTGCATTTCGATTGCATCTACTTCACCCTTGGTGTAATTATAATATACATAGTAATTATAATTTCTGGTTAATTTGTCTCAGAAACAAAAGTGTGGTCATGGTGTACCAAAGAACGAGAAAAGACAGCCTTTCTCTATTCGGAAACATAACAAACTAGTGTGCAATCCAAATAATGACTTCTTCCAACCATTGTGTCGGAACACTAACTGAATTTTACTCCAAAACAATGATATGGGTAATATTACATCGGTTGGAAGCCATGAAAATAGCTTATTGCATTAAAAAAACATGATAGAGTACAATACAAAAATCAACAATTGTTCTCATTTAATAACACAAAGTGCATGGTGGAGTCCCACGGACTCCTTCTACCGTTATTACTCACTGAAGCAAATAGCGCAAGCACACGTCGTCTTCTGTCCAAGTCCACCGCGCTAATAGAGGAAGGTACTAAAACTCACTGAAACGTATTTGCCTTATTATAAAAGTTATTGATAAAAGTAATCTGAGGAGGAGTCCCTGGGACTCACCATGCAAATTAAGGGTTATTTATCAGTTTGATTGGAGAAAAAATTATACTTCGTTAATCACCTCTCTCTTCCTTTTTTAACTAAGCTTGGGACCGGCTTCGACAGAATTCATGCGATGTTTTTGCTTTTATTTTTATTATGTAATGAAATCTCGTTGTGAAACAATATCAAAATAGCAAAAAAAAAACAAGAAAATTCCATCAATTGTAGCGATACCGCTTAACGCATTTTGAAGAATTATGTCGCGTTGGGCCCTCAATAATGTTTTCTCTATCATGTTCATTGGTTTCTTATCGCATAAATGCACAATTTCAGTGTTACAAGCCAAAAAAATTTAAAAACTTCGAAAATGTTGGTTTTTGGCGATGTTGGCCATGTTCCGCAACGAAATGTTGGTGGGAAGCTTTGGATTCGTGCTCAGCTTGGCTGTGGGTATTTATATTGTGTGTCATAACGTGCAATCCAATCCAACCCTGTGCTGTCCTGAGGAAATAAGTACAAACAACAACTACACCGCATTTTCAGTATATAAGGTCGATCCACATTTATTAGTTACTATAATTTTCCATACAAGTTAACAAAAGATATTCAATGGTACGTTCGTGTCCGTTGAGACGGGAGCTAGGAACCTGTATAATGGAAGGAAAAATATGCTTAGACTGTACAGTAAATTGGATTATCATAAATACGTTTGCCTGCGGATGGAGCAACTCCAAGGCCCACTTGTGCTGTCCTTTTGTTTGAGACGGAATTATCAATTCGCCAAACTTGAAATATTTTTTAGCGTTTTCTCCGGTTCTTCCAAAAGGCGTTGGTTGAGACGAAACAAAGGCGCAACTTGAGAATCATTTGTCTGAATATAAAATTGAAGTTTTAATTCATTTTATGTACAGTTAGAAATTGTAAGTCACTTACCTACAAATAACATTTTAACAGTGTCGTGTCAATGATAGGTAGCAATGACTTGTTCTTGCTATACGTCTTCGTATCGGACGGTTTCATCAATTCATTTTGAACATTATATCGAACCTCTGCCAGATAATCGATTGACGCCAACAGAGCTATTTTTCAAATCCTTGTCGTCGAACAGGAGAGTTCGCGTACATTGTTAATCTTTGCTTTGCCATATTCAGCGAATCTTGCGATAGAAGATCGAGAAATAGTCGTATGCCTTCACATGGATCAGCTTTTAATTTGGCAAATATTTTCATAGCACCAGCGAATTGCTTGTTTTTAAAAATTCCAATGTACATAACGTTTTGATTTGACGAATTTCTTTTCCTCTTCAGCACCGATTCATTGGAAATATTCTGAAAATAAAGTAGTGTTTCGGTCACATTTTAAGCGCAGTATAGACCTCGGGCGGAATGAAAATGAAATTTTTGTCCGCTGCGATTTTTTCAATGAATATGCATGCTTACTGTCGTGGAACATGTCGGTAATGATGGGGAATTCCATAAGCTACAATCCGAATATGGTTCCAAAATTTTTCTCGGCCATTTTATGTATTATTTTTCGATTCCCCGGTCATTTCACCGTGGAAAATATCTAATGACGGGGGAATCGAAAAATAGTATATAAAATGGCCGAGAAAAATTTTGGAACCATATTCGGATGGTAGCTTATGGAATTCCCCATCATTACCGACATGTTCCACGACAGTAAGCATGCATTTCCATTGAGAAAATCGCAGCGGACAAAAATTTCATTTTCATTCCGCCCGAGGTCTATTCAGGCCTTTAGAGGAAAGGTAAAGTGAAATTTACTGTATTATACCAGCTGAATGTTTTTCTGTTGCAGAAGCCGTTGTCGTTGCTTGCGAAAATCAACAGATTGAATGCACCGCAGTTCTGAAATACCATAAGCTTCGAACTTCCAATTCGGTCGGCATGAATCTGATAATGTACGGGTAGTCCCAGACTGTGGATAGAAGTGTAAATATATTATTTGGTTCTCGCAAATTGAACGAGATTTGTGTATGTACTTACTCAAAACACTGACCGGATGGCTCCATGTCGTCTTCGAACATTTTTCTCCACTTGCATTGCAACGTCACCATAGGCTTCGAACTTCCATTCCGGTCGGCACGATTCTGATAATGTAGGGGTCGTCCCAGACTGTGGATAAAAGTGTAAATACATTATTTGGTACTCGCAAATTGAACGAGATTTGTGTACTTACCCAAAGTACTGACCGGCTGACTCCATGTAGTCTTCGAACATTTCTCTCCACTAGCATTGCAACGTCATCAGTCGCCGATCCGACAAACCGACAAAAACGATAAGAAACCAAAAAATTCTCGACCGCGCATAATGGCTGTGCTAGCAACAATAAAAACTGTGTAGCCCCCGAAACAGAGAGAAATTTGAAACGCCTGTGTACACATTAACGAGACGAATTTGCGTCGTAAACGTTCGTGCTTGCTTCGTACAAAACGTGTACGAACGCTAACGAACGAGGTGCGAACGCTTACGAACGAATCGCTTGGCTGTCAAGCACAAAATCGCGCACATGTTTCAAATGAAATATCAATTAAAAACGCGTTAAACTATCATTTTCAGACCGACATTGACATAGCACTACTAAAATCTAGGTGCACACGCGATTACATTTGAGAAGACACACCGATTATGTATTTGCGTTGTTCACTGGACCACCCGACAACAAAGCACTTCAAATTCGGAAAAACAACATGTGTCGCATTTTTTTCAAAGTTAAACACTTTCGCGAGACTATGGCCTACACTGTTTTGGTGAATTTATCACAAATCACATCGAAAAACTCGATATTTCACTCGCGCAAACTATTTCGTGCACTCACGTTCACTTGCCGCCATTTGCCTCCAATTGGATTCCAACTGGATGGTTGTCAAAGGTTGACAGCGACGCGACCGAGCCGGCCATCTTGTTGGTTGCTCGAGAGGTGTAGGAGAGTTGGCGCTGAAGATGAGGGGAGAACTTTTCTGGTCACACACGTACGCTCATCTACGTGAAGTGGGCCAATCCATACTACTTATCAAAGGTTTTTTCTATATTGATCGTTATCGTTTGTTTGGTACCACTATGCGAATTGGCATATGATAAACGTTTTCCTGGATTGGAGTTATTTTGTTCTACGGAGGCGTCGTCTTATACGCCCAAAGTGAAACACCCTCTTAAGCTGTAAATTCGATGGCAATACATCCCCGATTGAGGGGATAGCCAACCGGACACGTTATACGCCTCACCTATGCGGTTCACGGAACTTACATCAGGAACAAAGCTGCGCGTGCCCAAAGGAGAAAAAAAAGGCAACAAAATGAGGCATTCATGAAGGACAAAAACAGCCTTATTTTCGAGGTTATACGTAAAACAAAGGAGCGACAGTTTCGCGCGAGAAATGTGTTGGTGTTCGGTGTGGCTGATGGTTGAATTACATCAGCAGAAAAATGCTTCTGCCGCCGCTGTCATTGTGGGTCATCAAAGGCAAATGCGTGTGTTCTAAATTGAAACTTTTCTGCTGATGCCGATGCCGATGCTGACGCGGGTGATGTAATTCAACCATGAGGATGCCGCTGAAGAGTCAGCTGTTCGGACAGAAAACGACAAACTGTCAATCATGCGAGAATTTGAAAATATAGTCGATCCGCATTTATTAAATGATTGCCGAATGCTTAGAATAAGGAAAACCCCATCTAATGCAAAACCGCGACCTATTTAAATAATTACGCAGTGAGAGTGATGTTTTAACAATTTTAAAATCAGTGCGTAAAGTGGACAAAAAAGTTTTTTAATATTTTGTGTCCTCTGACAAAACACCACTCGAACGCGAGTACTTTAAAAAGTTGCAAGCTGAATGAAAAGATCGTGTTTCGCGGGGTGAGAACCATTCAATTATTAAATATGTGCGTGGAGTGCCCCAAATTATGCAAAAGCAAAAAAACTAGTTTCTAGCGGGATCCCTATCAATATTTCATTCTATTATCAAAATGTAAGAGGTCTGCGGACCAAATTATCTAAGCTTAGACAGAATATTGCTATTGATGCAACAATATTACTAGCTCAAGAGATACTCGAGGGGGCGTGTTAGTAGCTGTTAGTAAATTCGCGACCCTTAACCTTCAAGCGGGCGCGTGGGCGGTAATTTACCGCCCTGATCATATAAACACGTATAGCTTTCCCCCGTTGGCCGGATCGAGGTGGGAGAAGTATGTATTCTTAAGTCATACTGTTATAGATACGATACAATAAAATTTTGGGTAAATTTTACATTCCATACTTTTTCAGCGGTCATCAAACGTTTGGGGATTGTATATTTTGGTATATAGTGGTGCTCAAAATGTTGACAGCTTATTGCTATATCAGTCATTTAACGATATAGTCTTACTTGGAGACTACAACATGCCTGGATTATATGAGAACACTACTGTTAACACAAATTCATCATTATCTTCATCTAATTTAATACTTTTAGAGACATTTGCATTCCATGGACTAACACAAGTCAATAAACTTTCGAACTATCGTGGTGACATTTTGGATTTAACTTGGTCTTCAATTGCGGAAGTGATAGTTAATAAAGTTGATGATCCATTATTGCCACTAGATCCATACCACCCGGCCTTAGAGTTTTCCGTGTCTTGTGTGGAATGTGTTTTAAATCAGAATTCAATCGATTGCTCGTATGACTATAAAAACTGAGATATTTCTTCAGTAATTGAATCTTTAAGTTCGTTTGACTGGAATCTTTTTTTTTTTTGATGGATTAAATGTTAATGACTGTTTTGTGGCATTTATTAATACTGTTAATCGTAGCATTCGTGAATGGACCCCTGTGCGATACTATGGTGGAACTTTTCCTGTATGGTTCAGTGCTGAACTTAAAGATGCCATTTTTATGAAAAAAGATCTCCACTTACGTTATAAGCAAACTGGCAGTCTTGATGATTACGTTCGACTTTACAATGCCAGAAGGTTTTGTAAAGACCGCTCTATTGTCGACTATCGGAACTACATTGACAAGGTTTAAAGTTCGATATATGTATAATGATCCTAAACCTTACTGGAACTTTGTCAATTTGAACAAATCTGACAATTCGTTGCCGTCTACACTTCATCTCGATAATGTAAATGCCTCTGACTCAAAAGGGATTGCCGAACTTTTTGGGGCGTATTTTGCATCTGTATACAAAACATCATCCATCAGTGAGCCTGAATATGGTTGTTACAGGACATGTATCGATTTGGGATCTCTAAGCATTACACGTGAGGAATTATTACACAAACTTATGTCGCTTAAACCCAAACTTGGACCCGGACCTGATGGTATTTCCCCTTATATACTAAAATTATGTACTAGTGCAGTAACCGACCCGCTTGTTAAACTATTTAATCTATCATTGAGCAATAGCGAGTTTCCGGATATACTTAAAGTCAGTCATGTTGTGCCTATACACAAATCCGGTAATAAATGTGATGTTACAAATTACAGACCGATAACTATACAATCATCCATTGCAAAGCTATTCGAATCTTTAATTTTAGATAAATTATATCCCTTGTATTATAATCACATTAGAGAGTTTTAGCAAGTCGTATGGAATAAAACGACATAATTTGACATTCCATATAAAAATTCGCTTGCTTACCGTATGCGAAACAAAATATTTTAATTTAGCATATCCTAAGTAGGCATAGGTGTAAAAAATGACAAATTATTTCGCCAATTTCGACTGTTTCCAGAGAATTAAATATACGGAAATACACCCATGCCTACTTGGGACATGCAAAAGTAAGATATTTCGTTTCGTATACGGTAAGCAAGCGAATTTTTATATGGAATGTCAAATTATGTCGTTTTATCCCATACGACTTGCTAAAACTCTCTATTGTCGCTAACCAGCATGGATTTATAAAAATTACGTGATCGCAGTACGCTTGGGGTACAGTTTTAATGAAGTCTCTTACGATTTGCTTTATAGTCCAGTACAATTGGTTCAAAATAGCCCCAAACCTAAACATCCAAAAAGAAAAAAAATTTTTGATGCCAAATTGTTGAATATACGCAGTTAAAAGTTACACTAATTTGCGACATGGGTTAAGGGGGGAGGGGGTGGCAAGGGGGTGAAAATTCAGTTTCTTGCAAATATCTGGAAAACTATGAGTCTAACCTTAAAATGTCCTGAGGACGAAACAAACTGCATAACATTACCTTTGCAATGATATATAACAGTCTAGAGATTTTCTCAGAAAATTATACTCTAGACCCAAAAGTATTATAGTGAATTTACATTTTTTTAGTTTTACATTTTGCATTGTAACTCTTGATAAAATAGATTTAGGATCATAAGATCTTGTCAATATATTGTTAACAAAACTTGCTTGATTTGTATCAAAAATTCAAGTGCTCCGCCCATTGACGCCCCCCTCACTCCTCCTAGCATTTTTCAAAAAGGCATGCCTGTAGCTCCATTTCAAATTAAGCTAGGCAGATCAAATTTGGTGGGGTGCCTAGTCTAAGCCCCATTATGCTCCTTACTAAAAATTATTAGCATCGGATCAAAACTAAGGGTACCCCCCATACAAAGTGACCCAAATTTCTAACAGATTTTACATTTTTTCACTTCTAAATTCTACCTAAAATAGAAAAAAAAATTTTATCTCTTAGAACGTCCTTATAACAGTTAATTGTAGTCTTCTGAATATATATCCGAAAGTTTGTAAAAGAACGTTCCTTAGAAGTACGAAAAATCGAGTTTGAAGGTTGCTAGTACACGTTACTCGAAATATTCGCAAATAGTCTTAGAACTGGTATCACTGACCTTCAAACCCAATTTTTTGATACTTGTAGCGTACGCCTTGGTACAACCTTTTGAATATACATTCACAAGACTACAATTAACTGTTATAATGAAGTTCTAAGAGATAAATTTCTTTCTTGTATTTTACATAGAATTTAAAAGTGAAAAAACATGAAATTTCTTATAATTTTCGTTCACTTTGTATGGGGGGTACCCTTAGTTTTGATCCGATGGTATTAATTTTTGGTGGGGAGGATAATTGAGCTTAGAATAGGCATCCCACCAAATTTGATCAGCCTGCCTCAATTTACAAAGAAGCTACAGGCATGCCTTTTTTAAAAATGTTAGGAGGAGTGAGGGGGGCGTTAATGATCGGAGCACTCCAACTTTTGGTACAAATTAAATACATTTTGTTATCAATATATGGACAAGATCTTATGACGGTAGGTATATTCTATCAAGAGTTACAGTGCGAAATGTAAAACTCAAAAAATGTAAATTCACTATAATACTTTTGGGTCTAAGGTATAATTTTCTGAGAAAATCTCTAGACTGTTATATATCATTACAAAGGTAATTTTATGTAGTTTGTTTCGTCCTTAGGACATTTTAAGGTCAGACTCATAGTTTTCCAGATATTTTCAAGAAACTGAATTTTCACCCCTTTGCTACCCCCTCCCCCCTTAACCCATGGCGCAAATTATTGTAACTTTTTACTGCGTATATTAGGCAGTGTATTCAACAATTTGGCATCAAAAATTCCTTTTTCTTTTGGATGTTTGGGTTTTGAGCTATCTGTACTAGACTATTATATTCAATTTAAAATCATTAAACTTGAAGTTAGAATGAATTGGTATGATGCATGCTTTTTACACAAACTACTCAATAATATGATAAATGTCCCCGAACTCCTGTCAGAAATTGATTTTAACGTTCCAAGTAGGCTTACGCGATCTAATAGGTAATATCTTTTCTATACCGTTTCAACGAATAGTTTATCTTTTTAACTCACCGATTACACGTTGTACGCATTTAATAAACACATATGCAGATTTCTATGATCCATTTTTCCATTCAATTAATTGGCTTAAGCATTTAGTACTGAATTAATTTTTCCTCATTTAATAGTATATAAGACCTTGAAATTCTAGTTAAGGGCTCCATGACACAGTCATATTTATATGCATATTTCTAGTCATACAATTAAGCCTACTCGATTAATTCGGTTAATTTTTTACACGTGCACTAAACGAACTCGAGTAGGCTTAAGGATATGATAATATCTATTATAATATATGTTACCAATATATGACTGTGTAATAGCGCCCTAAGACATATTGAATTAGTATCTGAAGTTTTTGTTTTCCTATTTTGTACTTAATATTCTACCTTACTTTTATTTAATTTTTGCATATTGGGTTTTCCCGTTTGAATAAAAAAAATAAATAAAAATAAAATATATGAAGTGGAAAAGGAAATAGTGCGTACCAGAAAATAAAACATGTCCACAGTGTTTGTGAAGAGGGATTTAAATTAAGGCGCAAATTAATTAGAGGATTAAATTTGTGTTAATCAAAACTTTTCTATCCTTTTCAAAAAATTGACTGATAGCTAGGGCCTCGAAATGTATTCCAAATATCTCAAAATGTCCCTTAAGTTTGAAAATTTTTAGAAATATTATCGGAAAATTTTGATTGAAAAGCACAAAAGCTGTACTTTATCCATATATACTGGGCATTCCCAACGAGCTGTCGTCTTCACAATTTCCCTTTTCTGGACATATAACTGCATATATGATTCATTTCAATCCCTGTTTTGAGGTGTTCCCGCCAGAAAAGTGGTGTTCTCGCCAGTAGTTAAAATTATAGATGTAATTTTTCAGGACTCAGTTTTTTTGTATGACAAAATTGCTATCCATTTAGCACCCAAATTTGCTAATTTGAACTGTAATAAATACAGAAATCGTTATTCTGCAATTCAACATTTGATAACCGTAAAAGTAATCTTGCAAAATGATCCATCCCCCGCCGCCTCTCCCACCGTAAAGCTATCTACGTCACTGCTTTCAGAGTTGTAAAATTACATCAGCATATTGATGCTAAAATATAGGATGCATAACGAAAAGAAAATATGGCCGTGTTTAAACAGCTAACCGACAATATACGGGGTAATTTTCATACAAACGCTAACCTGTGACTTTATTCAGGTTAGGGCTCCATTACACAGTCATATTTATATTATAATATGTATGTCATATGCCTAAGCCTACTCGATTCATTCAGTATAAATTTTAGACGTGCAGTAAACGAAATCAAGTAGGCTTAAGGATATGATAATATCTATTATAATATATATTACCAATATATGACTGTGTAATAGCGCCCTTAGAAATGATATTGCTATCCAGTTTTAATGAGCTTTCCAAAACTCGCCTAAATGTATGCAATCCCAATTGTTTTCTAGTACGTTTTCCAATGACTAGCTAAAATTTAATTTTAAATTGAAAATTTCTAAGTTATAGTTTACTACATGCAACACACAAGTGTGTGCAAAACCAAAACAGTTTTTGTTTGTAAATTCATGTTAAAAATGTTGTTTGTCGAATTCTTATTCTAACAAAATTATGATTCATACATAAAAATACATTTTCATAAAAAGAAATTGCATTTTAACTTTTGCGTTTGTAAAGTGCAAACGGGGCTTTAATTTTTATGAGCAATATTTTGAAATTAATGGCAATGCCTACGTGACAATTTTAAATTTAACCTGGATGCTAACCTCGATAGTTTTTTTTGCGCGTCTGGGTCTGGGTCTGTATACCTGCCACCGATGTAAACAAACACGGCCTGTATAAATAATTTCCAAACAACATTTAATCTTACCCAAGTAGCACAAACGAGTTGTAAAACGGTTCATCATCAATGTGGCACGATAGCCCGACGTGGGCCCTTGGCCGCCTGAATCGGTGACCTCCAATTGTCGCGGTTACGTGACCTTGTCCTCCAGTTTCGGAAGCCCAGCAGCTGGTGGGCGTCTTCACCTACGGAATTCTCCCAGCGAGCTCTCGGTCATCCACGCAACCTCGCTCCGTCAATTCGTTGTGCGTTCATAACTTTCTTTGGCATGCGATTGTCGTCCATCCGTTGTACATGTCCCGCCCATTGCAGACGTTGAAGCTTCACGATCTTCGATACTTCCAGCTCATCGTACAATTGATACAACTCATGGTTGTACCGGATACGCTCGTGAACGGCCCCCAAAATTCGCCGAAGGACCTTTCGTTCGAATCGGTCTAGCAGAATTTCGGAGGCTTGGGTAAGGGCTCCATTACACAGTCACATTTCTATTATAATATCTATTATGAAATAGAAATATTATCATATGTATATATGACCGTGTAATGGCATTTCATAATAGATATTATCATATGTACTATAAATAGAACCTATCATCATATCTAAACGTCAAAATAAAAATTCGTAACAATTCCGTGTTCTTCGCGTCTGGCGACCCAGGGACGTACCCAAAGAGGCTTTTTCTACCTGTTCTTCTTTCTTAGAATCAAATAGAGAGTAATAAGCGACCCGAAAAACGCACAATTCGCCATTATTTGATGCATTTCCGCGACTAAAGGAATAGGCCAATCAAAGAAGACATTATAGAGAACATCGAAGGGGGTGACGATTTTTTTCTTCGGTATTTTGCTAGGAGTAGTTAGGAGGTACTAATTTTACTCGAAGCTGAGTGGTGCGCTAACGCGGGGAGGGGGGGGAGTTAAAGGTGCAATTTTTTGTGTTTTGGGCTATATCTCCAAAACGGTGAGTCGCAGGGAAAAAAGTTGTGAGTAAGCATTAAAGCTTTGTAAATGTCCTATTTATTTGTCCGTACTTGCTAACGGTTCTTCCAATATTGTTTATTAAAAGTCGAAAATTTTAAATTTTTTCAATTTTCTCTATTTACAAGGATAAAGACAAACGTTGTGATAAAGCGGTAGGGAAAGGGGGGGGGGGGGGTTGGTAGTGACTGTTTTTATTTCATGGATCCATAATGGATAGTTCGGAGTAAAACATACATAAACATACATAAACAATATCGGAAGAACCGTTAGGAGTTTTGCATATGTATGGGCAAATAAATAAGACATTTAGAAAGCTTTAATGTTTACTCACAACTTTTCCTCTACGACTCACCGTTTTCGAGATATAGCCCAACACACAAAAAATAGCACTAAATTGCACATTTAAACCCCCCTCCCCGCGTTAGCGCACCCCTCAGCTCCGAGTAAAATTAGTAGCCTTACCTCCTGACAACTCCTAACAAAACACTGAAGAAAAAAATCGTCCTCCTTCGATGTTCTCTACACCCGCTTTTTATGCGTTCATTGCTTGGCCTAGAAAACAAATTTTGTATTTGACACTTGAATAAACAATAGATATTATGATATAAATATGATGTAGTGTAATATGTAAAAATTTGATTTTCCATGATAGATATGATCGTATCTATTATAATAGATATTATAATATAAATATTACTGTGTAATGGAGCCCTAAGGCTCCATGTTTCGCAGCCATAACATAGCACGGGTCGGATAATCGTTTTGTACACGCGCAGCCTCGTGTTCTTGTGCGCAAGTTTCGAATTAATTATAGGGAGGACCGAGAAATATGTCTTATTGGCTAGTTGTATCCGTCGCTTAATATCGTCGGTTTCGTTGGCGTCCTTTGATAAGTTACAACCCAGATAGTTGAAGTTGTCTATATACTCGATATTAAGGTCCCCCACTGTGATGCCTGAATTTGCTGGCGTCCTTGTTTTCGACTGCATCATGGCCTTTGTTTTGCTTTCGATGATATGTAGTCCAACTTCCTTTGCGGCGTTATTGAGGTTATGCAGAAGGCTTTCTGCATCACCCAACCCGAAGAGACATGATGTTGATATCGTCGGCGTACGCTACTAATTGAGTCGACTTGATTGGTAGCGTTCTGCTGCTGTCCATATTCATGGCTCGAATTACATTCGAATTATTACTCAAAAGCCAGATTGAAGAGCGTCGGCGCCAGCCCGTCGCCCTGCTTGAGTCCAGAACGAGTTTCAAATAGGTCAGTGAGTCGGTTCTGCACTTTGACCTGCGAGACGGTATTAGTCATCGTCATCCTTGTGAGTCGCACTAACTTTGCCGGTATACCAAAATTCAGCATAATGTTGTACAGTACACTTCGGTCGATACTGTCGTATGCCTGCTTGAAGTCGACAAAGATTTGGTATACGTCGATGTTATATTCCCAGCACTTTTGGAGTAGTAGATTCACTGTGTAAAGCTGATCGGTCGTTGAACGGCCAGGTCTGAAGCCGCCTTGATACTCGCCAAGGATTTGTTCTGCGTACGGATTGATTCTCTTTTCAAGAATTTTTGATAAAATCTTATAGGCCGTACAAACTAATGATATGCCTCTGTAATTCTCACACTTCAGTTTGTCACCCTTTTTGTGGATTGGGCAGATTATGCTTTTGCGCCAAACTTCAAGGATTACCTCGTCGTTCCACATTTTCAGCAGTAGCACATGTACAGCGTTGGTCAGGCACGTTCCACCATGCTTCAGCAGTTCTGCTGGGATCTCGTCAGCGCCGGGCGCTTTATTATTTTGGAGCGACTGTATGGCAAGACTCACCTCCTCTACTGTTGGGGGTAGAACGGGAGAGCCTGGTTCGGCTAACTGCTCAAGAGCTAGCTCCGCGGGGGATGTTGATGATGCATTGAGGAGCTCTTCAAAATGCGAGGCCCATCGTTTGTTGACGCTTTCGATGTCGCTGATGATGTTATCATCCTTGTCCTTACATAGGCTTGTCCTGGGTAATGGGTTGATATCCGTAAATCGGTTATATAACCGAAATACAACCATGGTTATATGACAATATTGTTAGGAAAATGGTTGTAAAAACGTTTTAAGACCGTTTGCTAAACCGTAAAAAAGAGGTTTTTGCCTGGCTATAAACGTAACATTATTGTTGTAATGTCGTTGTCTTTCAGACATTATTGTTGTAAAATCGGTGTGAATGTAACTACAATTTCGTATGCTAAAAAATTAAAAATTTCATTCTTTTTCAGAATTGACAATTTTATTTATCTTAGACACTTTTTATCTCAGACATATTATAAATATTTGTATAGCTTTTTATCCAAGGGAATTACCTTTTTATCTATTTGCCTCAAGCTGGAATCGAACCTGGTCCTCTTGCGTGTTAGTCTGTCACCATTGCCATTGCACCAGAAGGGAAATACTTCTCATGTTCTCTAAATCTGAAGTACTTCATGCGCAATGTATGGCGGTCGCAAGATTGATTCTCGATTATGTTATGTTTTATTTTTCTTTTTTTCATATGCCAGAAATTCTATTTAAATATTCCCTTTATGATATTTGTTTTCGTTTAGCGCTGGGAAGCTTTGTACCCAATATAATTGCAAATATCAAAATGATACTTTCGGTCAAATTCTAACAATTGTGTTATATATTAAACCATGTTGTATTTGTAACAACTACGTTATATTATAACAAAATTGTCCAAAGAACAACAACTGAGTCAAATTTTAAACAATAATGTTACAAAGACAACATTTAACCCCTAACTACACTCGTGGGGGACTAGGGTCCCCCAAGGTGAACATTTTTAGACTTATCTCAAATATTTTAAATTTGAAGCGGTTGAACTTTCGCGTATTTGTAGCACTACCTAAGAGCTTGCAAACAGAGAAAAAGCGCAGTACTGCAGCTTATAGGTTAGAAGCTGTAAGCTCTTGGGGACTAAGGTCCCCCACGAATGTACTTACGTAAGTAAAATTTTTTTTGAACTTCCGAAATATTCGCAATTTTTTTCTTGTATTTTGCAGTTTTGATTAGAATTTGACATTATAGTAAATATATAAATATGTATATATAATATATTTTACTATTCCAATAGAAGTGAAATCAACACGACTTTTGCAAAATCATTCAATTTGATTGACTAGGGCCGGACCATGTATGGCTTCGGATCATCACAATCAAATGCAATCCCTATTTTTCGATCTTTTGAGTCCAGAACAGTTTATTAATTATTTTAGGAATTGCAGATAACTTGCAAGAACAACAGGTGGTAGCTGTTATCGCAGAACGACTGTACCAATTTCTTAGGAAAAATTAATGAAAAACTGGCCGTTTTTTCCGCCTGTGATTTTCAAGATCATAAACTATATTTAATATTATAGTTATATTTTTCATTCTTTATTATGTGCACAACGTAAAAAGCCGTTTCGCTTTTTTGTGGAATAACATTTGAATTTCGACTCGACGTTCTAAGTATGTACTGAAAGTGGACCATGCGAAATGGTCACTTTCTATAATTAACCCTTGGAGGCATACCTGGGGTCAATATGACCCCAGGGCCAAATTTTGCTTTATATCTTTTTACTATTCAAACTTATCAGCCTATAAACTTCGCAATATCTTCACAAACATATGTTTTTGACTTATTCTGCCATATTTCTAATCATAATAATAATTAATAAATGTTTTTTAGACAAAAAACCACGACAACTCCCAAATGCACACCTGGGGTTAATATGACCCCAACTTCATTCTCTTATGTTTTCCACTAAACTGCACCATTTAAGTTGCAATTTTACGTCTGCTGCAGTCATAGTTGTTCTGTTTTCAAGCGTACTCGTAATGGCAACAAAAAATGCTCTTACCACGAGTCAAATCATCGACTTGTTAGAAAATGAAGAACTCCGTCCACTTTGAAGATTTTCAGATGTTGAAATTGACTTTGATGACGAAGCAGAAGAAAGAGAGGGTTGGGAAAGATTCGAAGAACCAGAACCAATCACATGCGCAATGAGAGCGAAAGTTTTGTTGCAAAAGACGGGGTCGTATGGTCAACAACTCCCCCAACAAACTAACGATTTTTGAAGGAAATTTTTTTTCCTGAAAAGAAAGCTAATGAGCTCCAGATCTCTCGGATATAGAGGAATCCTTCCAGATAATAATAAAAATAAAAAATAAATAACAGGCGCGACAATCCAGCATTGGACTAAGGCCGCAGGATGTGTTAGTGACATCCTATTTCCAAGATCTTATCTGCTTTTTGTTGAGGTAATGAGATCAGCAGTGTTATTTATCTCCATAAATGGGTACTCGTTTAACATCTGAGTGAGATCATAGTCCGTCACAAGCTCGTGAGTTCGAAAAACACCATGGATCACGGTGAGATTCGAACTCATGACCCTGTGCACTGAAGGTGCGCGCACTAACCGCAGAAGAAATCGTAGACATTATAGTTCGCAAAACGAACAAAAAAGCAAAATCTGTTCGGCAAGCATTGGTACGATACGGAAACATAGAAGAGAAGTGCCTACTTCGTTTGTGAACCATGAAGGTCGTTCTGTAAATAGATCCTTGTTTGGTTTTCGAGGTCATGCAACTCTTGTGAGTTACATCCCAAAGAAAAACCGATCAGTTGTACTTCTTTCGACAATGCACCAGAGTACTAGTGTTGATGTTACTAGCACTGAGCAGAAGCCTGATATAATACTCGATTATAATAAAACCAAAAATTTTATAACACAGCATATGGACTTCCACAAGGTACTGTATTGTCGCCTCTATTGTATACGATATATGTAACATCTCTTTTTAAATTATCAGATTCATTCACAGAAATAATATGGTTTGCAGACGACACTGTCATACTTGTTACAGGCTCCGATTGGAATGAAAGTTACAACAGAGCTAATGAAAAGATCAAAGAAATTATTAAGTGGACTAATGCGCATTCATTAAAACTTAATTTACGTAAAACAAACGTTTTACCATTTGCTACCAATCAAGCCGGTCTACCTCCAAGTAATTTTAAAGTAAACATCAATATAGGAAATACAAGTGTACAGGAATCTATTGAATTATCAAATAAAACATCCACGAAGTACCTAGGTTTGATTATTGACAATAATTTAAGGTGGAAAGATCATATAGCAAATCTAAACAGCAAACTAAGAAGTCTTTTACCAATTTTCTATAATCTTTCGCGGGTATTAAATATCGAAGAACAGCTTAAAATTTATCATTCCTTATTTCAGTCAGTATTGACATATGGTTTAATTGCATGGGGAGCTACTTATACTACCTATTTAAACTATTTGTGTAAAACTCAAAAAAGATTGTTAAAGCTGATTGCGAAAGTCCCAAGAAATTATCCATCGAACCATATATTTGTACTGACTGATACATTTACCCTTCAAAACCTATACACTCTGAAGGTACTATAGTATACATGCTAAAAATAAACGGTTTTGTTCCTATAAGTCATCAGTTTAATACCAGAAATAGAAATACAAATATGGCGATACCACAAGCTCAAACTGAAGCAATTCAAAGACACTTCACAATTACGGGGCCTAAATTGTATAATGATCTACCTAGATTCTTGAAAAATATGGCAGAAAACGAGAGGTATTTTAAGAAAGATTTAAAAACACACTTAAAAAATAGGCAGATTAATAATTATGTTACCGCATATAATATAAACTTACGAGTCTAATGAAATATATCCATCTTTGCCTAATTTTTTTAAATAGAAATACTATAGTATAGTGATTTTAGCTGAAAAAATGATAAAAGTTAGACTTTTTTGCGCGTCACACTTGGGGGCGAGGGGGTGGCAAAGAGGTGAAATTATGATTTTTCGCCAATATCTTGTTAACTGTAATATTTACAGCAAAATGTTCTGAGGATGATTTAAACTACACAAAATTTCCTTTCTAATGATATATTATATCATATACCTTCTCTTGGCAGATTATATACTGGACCTTAAAACATTTGGTGTAATTTAGATTTTTTGATAGTTACATTTGGCGCTCTAGCTCCTGAAGTAATTTAATTGGAGCCATGGTAATTCGGATAACTATTCCTAACAATATATAGCTGTCCCACACGGAGACTCAGGCTGCCCCGACAAAGCATTCCCCTATACCCCCTAAAACAAAACAAAGGGTACCTCCCATACAAATTATTCAAATTCAATGCCACTAGTTTATTAAGAAATAAGGGAACAATTCAACCAAAATTAAAGTTTTGCTCGTAGGCAATTTTCTGTTCATTTTGTATGGAAGGTACCTTTTGTTTTAATCAGATCGAAGTAATATTTGGTGGAGGGTCTAATGGGACTTAGCCTTAACGGTCACCAAAATTTTTCCCGCCTGCTGTGATTCGGCGAAAAGTTACAGGCATGTCTGTTTCTTAAATGTTAATAGGGGGTATAGGGGAATGCTTTGTCGGGGCAGCCTGAGTCTCCGTGTGGGACAGCTATATATTGTTAGGAATAGTTACCCCAATTACCATGGCTCCAATTAAATTACTTCAGGAGCTAGAGCGCCAAATGTAACTATCAAAAAATCTAAATTACACCAAATGTTTTAAGGTCTAGTATATAATCTGCCAAGAGAAGGTATATGATAATATATCATTAGAAAGGAAATTTTGTGTAGTTTAAATCGTCCTCAGAACATTTTGCTGTAAATATTACAGTTAACAAGATATTGGCGAAAAATCATAATTTCACCCCTTTGCCACCCCCTCGCCCCCAAATGTGACGCGCAAAAAAGTCTAACTTTTTACTACGTAATGCGGTCAGGCCATAGAACAATTTGGCATCAAAAGTCAGCTCTTTTTTTGGATGTTTGGGTCTAGAGCTAAAGTCACTATACTACTATATCTACTTGTACGTAAAACAAATTAAAAATTGAATATTTGAATGGTTTTAATATGAATTTCCCCCGTAAGGGGGAAGATAAAGGTTGAAAGGCTTCGGCTAATTCCTATATCTTCTTCAGTTGTGGCATAACTGCGGACCCTTAGCTATGCAGGAGGAGTTTCATAGGAAAAGGACTTCGGCCAATTCCTATGTCTCTCTACGGGGCGTTACTTTCCCGCATTATCCGAGTAACCGCTGCGCCTGAGTGCTGCATTAACATCTGCAGCGTCTCAGGTTACTTAACGTGATAGGTGACAGAAAACATTTAAGTCAACCACTAAAGCAGCATCTTCGAGGCATGCCCATGATGGCCTTTACTCAACGATTAAACCCTATCATGGTTTAGCGATGTGCCGACAACTCATCCTAAGAAAAACTTCAAGTCAAGAAACCTGAAACAAAAGCCTCGGATTGGACGGATACAAAACAACGACGACCCCGCAAACGAACAACTGATTACTCTTTCGGATCCTGGAATGTACGCTCCCTGAATAGACCGGGGGCCTTAGGGGCCCTCCTGGATCAGGTGGAACAATACAGGCTGAGCATAGTTGCAATCCAGGAAACTAAATGGCTCAAAAGCGAGATTAACGACCTCAATTCGCACACTATTTTTACGAGTGGTAAAGAGGAGGGCAACAAGGAGTTTGGAGTAGCTTTCATCGTGAATAAGCAGCTGAAGGACCACGTTATCGGCTTCAAACCCATCAACGAGCGGCTATGTGCGATCCGCATTAAGACCCGTTTCGCTAATCTCTGGCTCATTAATGCGCATGCCCCTACAGAAGTAAAAGAAGACGCGATTAAGGACGAGTTCTACAACGACCTAGAAACACTCTTCGACTCACTTCCATCAAACGACGTCAAGCTGCTGCTAGGAGACTTTAACGCCAAAGTCGGAAATGAAAGCTGGCATAGGGGAACTACTGGAGGTCATAGCCTCCACGAAGAAAACAACAACAACGGTCAGCGACTTATCGACTTCGCGAGCGGCAGAAACCTGGTAATAAGCTCTACATGCTTCCCTCATCGACGAATCCATAAGCAGACCTGGAAGTCTCCAGATGAATACACCGTGAACCAGATCGACCACGTACTGACCAGCAAGAGATGGGCTTCTAATGTCCTAGATGTTCGATCCTATCGAGGAGCCAACTGTGACACCGATCACTATTTGGTGAAGACGACCTACAGGTGCAGAATCTCTTCGGTGCACCTAACGAGAATCAACCCTGCCAAGATCTTCGAGGTTGACAATTTGATTGATGATGCCACGGCGGCTGCGTATACAACAGCACTAGAGGAAAAACTGTCGCCCATGCTTGATGACATCAACAATTTAGGCATCCATGAGTTCTGGGAGGAGCTCAAAGACAGCATCAAGGGGGTCGCAGAAGAGGTCGTGGGCTATAAAGGCCGGCGCAGACGAGCAGACTGGTTCGACGAAGAATGCAGGGCCTCGATTGAGGCGAAAAATGAAGCCTATCGCCAATACACACAACGCGCATCCCGAGCCAAGAAAGAAAGATATAACGAGCTTCGGCGAGTATCTAATAAGTTAATTAGACGTAAGAAACGCAAACATTTTGACGAGCAGTTACAGCAAATAAACCAAAGATTAGCCAGTAAGAACATTAGACAGGCGTACAAACTTATTAATAATGTTAAGAACGGATATCAACCCAGGACAAGCCTATGTAAGGACAAGGATGGTAACATCATCAGCGACATCGAAAGCGTCAACAAACGATGGGCCTCGCATTTTGAAGAGCTCCTCAATGCACCATCAACATCCCCCGCGGAGCCAGCTCTTGAGCAGTTAGCCGAACCAGGCCCTCCCGTTCTACCCCCAACAGTAGAGGAGGTGAGTCTTGCCATACAGTCGCTTCAAAATAATAAAGCGCCCGGCGCTGACGAGATCCCAGCAGAACTGCTGAAGCATGGTGGAACGTGCCTGACCAACGCAATACATGTGCTACTGCTGAAAATATGGAACGACGAGGAAATCCCCGAAGATTGGCGCAAAAGCATAATCTGCCCAATCCACAAAAAGGGTGACAAGCTGAAGTGTGAGAATTACAGGGGCATATCATTAGTTTGTACGGCCTATAAGATATTATCTAAAATTCTTGAAAAGAGAATTAATCCGTACGCAGAACGAATCATTGGCGAGTATCAAGGCGGCTTCAGACCTGGTCGATCAACGACCGATCAGCTTTTCACAGTGAAGCTACTACTCCAAAAGTGCTGGGAATATAACATCGACGTATACCAAATCTTTGTCGACTTCAAGCAGGCATACGACAGTATCGATCGAAGTGTACTGTACAACATTATGCTGAATTTTGGTATACCGGCAAAGTTAGTGCGACTCACAAGGATGACGATGACTAATACCGTCTCGCAGGTCAGAGTGCAGAATCGACTCACTGACCTATTTGAAACTCGTACTGGACTCAAGCAGGGCGACGGGCTGGCGCCGACGCTCTTCAACCTTGCTTTGGAGTATGTAATTCGAGCCATGAATATGGACAGCAGCGGAACGCTACTCATCAAGTCGACTCAATTAGTAGCGTACGCCGACGATATCAACATCATGTCTCGAAGGTTGGGTGATGCAGAAAGCCTTCTGCATAACCTCAATAACGCCGCAAAGGAAGTTGGACTACATATCAACGAAAGCAAAACAAAGGCCATGATGCAATCGAAAACAAGGACGCCAGCAAATTCAAGCATCACAGTGGGGGACCTTAATATCGAGTATGTAGACGGCTTCAACTATCTGGGTTGTAACTTATCAAAGGACGCCAACGAAACCGACGAAATTAAGCGACGGATACAACTAGCCAATAAGACATATTTCTCGGTCCTCCCTATAATTAATTCGAAACTTGCGCACAGGAACACGAAGCTCCGCGTGTACAAAACGATCATCCGACCCGTGCTATGTTATGGCTGCGAAACATGGACCCTCACCCAAGCCTCCGAAATTTTGCTAGACCGATTCGAACGAAAGGTCCTTCGGCGAATTTTCGGGGCCGTTCGCGAGCGAGACCAATGGCGTAACCGGTACAACCATGAGTTGTATCAATTGTACGATGAGCTGGAAGTATCGAAAATCGTGAAGCTTCAACGTTTGCAATGGGCGGGGCATGTACAACGAATGGACGATAATCGCATGCCAAAGAAAGTGATGAACGCACAACGAATTGACGGAGCGAGGTTGCGTGGACGACCGAGAGCTCGCTGGGAGAACTCCGTAGGTGAAGACGCCCAACAGCTGCTGGGCTTCCGAAACTGGAGGACGAGGTCACGTAACCGCGACAATTGGAGGTCAACGATTCAGGCGGCCAAGGCCCGACGTCGGGCTATCGTGCCACATTGATGATGATAAACATTTTGAATGAATTTAAAATAATAAATGATTGTTAATAAATTGTAATATATTATAATGATCCTCCCTCCTAAACACAAGCAATGCTTACATAGTGAGGGAGTAACTAAATATGTAAATAAATTAATAACGAGACCGAGGCTAATTTCGGGCGCGGCCGAAATTTGGATACCCTTCGCTCCCCACGGGCTAAAAGTTTGTTGGGGCGTATCTATGACTTGTGTTTAGTCCTCCCCGCTTCCATGCTTTTCCTTGATTTTTCACATAAGTGCCGTGGCGAAGATTTAATGGGAGAAGCGGGGGATGTGGGTTTCTTAGAAGAACCAAAGGGGGGGGGGGGGGTTGTACGGCAGCCCTACGAACGCATGGCCTTTCCATACATTTTTACGTATGTTTGTGGCATCAATTAAAACACATTTCTATGAGATTTGGTTGAAAATGGTGGATACATAAAAAAGTTTTTCTTCGAAGAACCTAATTTTGGGGTTGGGTTTATATGCCAGCCCCACGACCCCATAGTCCGATTTCATTTATTTCCACGTTTGTCATGTGGCATCAATAGAAATATAATTTTCTGAGGTTTGATTGAAATTGGTGTGCAAATAAAAACGTTTTTTCTTTGAAAAATTTGATTTGGGGGGCTAGGTTTGTATGGTAGCCCCATGACCACATGGTCCGACCCCATCTATTCATACATATATTTTGTGTCATCAATAGAAACACATTTGTGTGAAGTTTAGTTGAAATTGGTGTATAAATAACAAAAAATTACTTAGAAGAACTTAATTTGGGGAGCTAGGTTTGTATGACAGCCCCATGACCCCATGGTCTGATTTGGTCAATTTTTACATATGTTTTGTGATATAACTTGACACACATTTGTGCTAAATTTAATGGAATTCGATGAGAAAATAAAAAAGTTTTTCTTAGAAGAACCTAATTTGGGGGTCTAGGTTTGTATGGCAGCCCCACGACCCCATTGCCCGATTTGGTCGATTTTTACATATATTGTGTGTCAGCAATGAAAACACATTTGTGTGAAATTTTATTGAAATTTATGCATAAATAAAAAAGTTTTTCTAAGAAGAACCTAATTTTGGGGGGTAGGTTTGTATGGCAGCCCCACGACCCCCTTGTCGGATTTCAGCGATTCAAACATAGAAACTGCCTGCAACAAAAAGAAGCATGTGTGCAAAGTTTCAGCTCCATAGCTTTTAAACTGGCCGAGCAAAACGCGTCGCAACAGACAGACAGACGGACAGACGGACAGACGGACAGACGGACAGACGGACATCGTCCAATCGACTCAGCTCGTCACGCTGATCATATATATACATATTTTATATGGTCGGAGATGCTTCCTTCAATGCGTTACAAACTTCATGACAAAGTTAATATACCCTTTCACTCTATGAGCGAAGGGTATAAAAATAAAATAAATCTGGAGCTGATGGATTAGATCAAAACGTAAAGACCTACACATGCAAACGATATTCTGAAAGGTGGCCAATGACTTTATTTTACAATATGATCGATGTGGGTGCATTTGCTGCATTGTGCTCTTTACTACAAAATTTGAATCAAGGAATCACACAAAAAGTCACAGACGTCGCATATATCTCACGGAACTATCCAAGAGCTTAGTTCAGGCGCAAATAATTAGACGACTGCAGAAGCCACAAAGTTGCCAAGTTGGTGTTTTCGAAATTGAAAATATCTATAGTAAGCCATCTTCTACAAAACGCGTTAGGTGTTCTATGTGTGGTCGTTCCAAGGATACCAAGGTTTCAACAAACTGTTTCTATTGTCACAAATTTGATCACTCAATTGTTTCATGTAAAGACTGTATCGAAAGTTCGACTTAGTAAGCACGTACAATCGCTTGATCGACTACGAAATGTTCATAAATTATAATGATATCCTTTACAGTTAAAAATAAACGCATGCAAAACACAACAGTAAATATGTCTTTTTACTTATTTGTTTGAAAAACATTATTTTATCGTTAAAGAGACTCCATCGTGTGCAAATATGGTTAAGGTCATATTGACCCCAGGTATGCAATTAGCATGAATCTGAAGGTATGCCACGAAGGGTTAAAGCTGCAAACTTTACATGCAGCTTTCAAATCTTTAAAAAACGATATTTTTGCATTTATTACACGTCTATGATTTGTTTAAGATTAGGAGTTGGCATCATTTCCAAAATTAAATGTATTAAAAATCACATTTGGTAATGGGGGACCTGGGTCCCCCACGAGTGTATATGTGTAGGCCAAAAATAGCGAGTGTAGCTGAGGGTTAAGGTTTTCAGGAGAACTAATTGTTCCAAATGAAACCATCTAGTTAATTTTGCAGCAAATTTTTAAGTTTAGACTCCAACAAAATGCTCACTTTTTTAACTATAACCCATATTGTTGATTTTTTAACTTAAATATAACCAAAAATCGGGTTGTATATGTAACCAAGGTTATTTTGTGCTGCTTGGGTACACCTTATTCCATTCCAACAATGTTAAATTAAAAATATGTCGGAATTGATTTAAATACTTGCTGTAATTTTAAATGTGATATTTAATGTAAATTGTATTTTTAAACCGTGTAGTCACCAAACTTATTATACGCTATGTATTAATATTAACTTGGTACAATATATATATGCAGGTATGTACATACTTTCATTAAAGCGCACCAATACATAATTGAATATAGGATTCTCCGCACGTCCTTCGAATTTGGTAATAATTCCTTTTGCGCCTTCCCGCAATCCTTGCAAATCGTTACTCATTGATTTGGAATCATCAAATATGAAAACTAAACTGATTTGCCTATCAATAGGAACACTGTAATTCGCGAAACGTTTCTGTCGATAATTGATCCTAGTTCCACTCGAAGTTCCATCATTCAAACTAAGCTCTAAGGCACCGGCTCCAAAAAAACCCTTTAAAACATGTAGGAAAAATAATAATAAAATAACTACCAAACTCTTTGAATACATCTTAAACACTAGCAATTTGTGAGGCCGGATGGTGTTATTATACGCATATCTGGTGGCTCTTGATAATTTGCCCATTCATTGGTAATTTACTAAAAAGCTTATGGAATGACTCAAATATAGACGATAAGAAGCATTTTCGGAAATGCACAGGCGCTAAGGCTACCACTTTAATATTGTTTATTTGAAAAAAAAATTCCCCGAGATAAAACCACTGCCAGTGCAGTGCCAGCTCTTCCACTTATGCCGCCCCGGGCTACAAGACAAATTGCCGCCCCAATGTTGCTGGTAGTCTGGTTTTGACAAGACTCACAAAAAAATTATCCGATTGCTCATAACTCTTTTCATATCATATTGTATAGAGAAGACGCACACCATTTTCGGAAAGCTTTTACATTATATTGGCCCATTCTCTCGTAGATCTTATAGAATGGTTAGTCTTATCGCCCAGAGAAGACACACACAATATTCAAAAAGCTTCTCCATTATATTGAATTGATTTTTTGTTAATTTTGCATAGTTATGTTATCTTTTGCTTATTTACGCTGTTGGATGAAAGTGCGGAATGATTTTCTCAATCTAAGATGATGGCTTAAACAAGCAAAATATGGCGTAGCTATGCAAAATAAACAAAAATTCCATTCAATACAATGGAAAAGCTTTTTAAATATGGTGTGTGTCTTCTCTACGCGATAAGACTAATCAGCCGACAGGTACTGAATAAGAGCTATCAGAAACCCGGCCATTATTGAATAGAATTTTTTTTGCATAGTTATGCCATATTTTGCTTGCTTACGTCATTGAATGAAACTAAAAAAATCATTGCGCAATTTAATACAAATTGTGTGCGTCTTCTCTATACGATAAGCATAAGGCTAACCATTAGATACCTAAGATGCATAAAAAACTGGCCAGAGTCAACATTTCTAGTAACAAATTTAAGAATCTATTATAGATCTTTGGCGCAATTGCGGGACACCCTGTATATGAGGGGTATAGAATCAAAACCGGCAATCTCCACTCTACCCAATTCTTCAGTATGAGTGATTTTCTACTTCTTCAAAATAGACAGTATTTATTTAAATTAATTAGACCAATCAAAAAATAGATTTACTATCTAGTTTCCAGTTTAAATCAAAGTACTCAAACATAAGGATGGTTATACATACATATAAGCTGTAAGTCCGTTACCGTTTCTCCGAATAAAGAAAAAGGAACTTATATGAAATGATTTCGTTGAGCCTGTTGATAGTATGTGTACCCACACGGACCTCTTCTATGGGTAGATCTTGTAAAAACATGGACTTTTGCAACTGTTAACTTGGTCCTACAAACTTCAAAAGTATTCGTGGTTAATATTATCACCATTCTATGCATTGCCACCAAATTGCATGTTCATTGTTTAATTCAGTCACAAGATAAGCAGTGAAAAAATGCGTAAGAAGCTATATTTCCGGTTTAGATTAAATTATTCGAATGAAAATTTGCATACATATTGCTTACTCATTTCCTAAAAACCCTCATCATTTTTTTATATTTGCAGACCTAAGAAGGGTTACACACGCAAAAATTGAAATTTCACAAATTTACTGTTATTTACTTCTTCTTAGCAAATGTCAATAGTCTAAGTATTTAGCGTATATAAGCTCATATTGACCAATATTTATGCAAAGTTGCATATTGGTACCTATAATGGTTTAGAAAAACCGAAAACGTAAGCTTAACTCAAACGCCCATAACTCCCTTACCGTTACTCCAAACAGGAAAGAAGTAACTGATTGATATAAAATCTACCCGTCGAGTCCTTTGATTTGAGGGCGTCATTCTTCAATCAAAACTAAAAAAGCCGACTTTTTTCAACTCTTCGGGACACCCTGTTATCTATTTTCAGTCAACTTCTAAAGTATTCGTGCCGAAGACTGTTATCATTCTACACATTCCTACCAAATTTCATGACGGTCGGTTGAGCCGATCGCGAGTTATTTAGTGAAAAGACGGGCGGACAGACGGACAGACAAAATCGATTCCATAAGGGTTTAAAAAAAAAATCTAAAATACCCTAAAAAATCATAGTAAAACTTAAAAGAAGTTTTAATATAAATATAATTGGAGATTCCGGTTGCGATTCTAACATATGGAGAGCATATTTTGAAAGTAGCGTAAGTCCAACTCTTCTTCGAGATATTTAAAGGTTTGGGTTTCAATAAATTTAAAAATCTGGGTAGCTTCATTTGATTTGATTAAATTGTATTTATATTCTTCGGATTTTAAATTTTTTATCCATGTTAAACATTTTGCATAACCATAAAAAATAAGGGATTTTTCATTCGGTAAACTTGAGATAACCGACAATTTGATAAAAATAACTTATTTTTTTCGCTATAATGGATCAGTTTCAGCTTTAAACAGCCGAATATTTTAAAAATAGTTAATCTAACATTTTTTAATAATCAAGAAGTGTGAAAGAAAAATGTTTGGTCTGTAGTCCAGTCAACACAGCACACTAAAAACACAAAATACACTTCGTTTATATTTTGTTGTCTTGAAATAGGCATAGTCGTAGGAGGCTCAAACTTATTTTACTAGAAAAAATATTTAAGGGGGAAAAAAGGACAAACATTTAGATTAAACTGAAGATAAATCGTGTAAATATAGCTTACTCTTTTATCATATACATTTGAATAAGTATCTGGTATTGAAATTATTGTTATAAAATTTGTTATAAAATTAATAATATTTCCGTATTTTTTTTTTAAAGCGCAATACATATTTATCTGAAAATTTTATGGATTTATATGTATACGAAAATTGTATAGTTTATATTCCAACATTTCTGACCGTTTAGTGATAAGACTAACAATAATAAAGTATTTTTACAATCAAATGAAAGTCGAATTACAACTTGCTGTTCGTTCCGATATTTCTCAAGTTTTATTAAAAAAAAAAAAACGTTTTGGTTTTAAGTAAAATGCGACCTTCTATGTGCAACCGAGAAATCAAACTAATATTTTCAAGTTTTTCTGTTCTAAAAAAACGGTTTGCGCAATTTGTCTATATTCCACAACGATATCAAATTTGCGTCAGTATGAGTACTTTTATTGGGAATTTATTTCTTTTTTTAAACACTCAAAATGTAACTATAGGTCTCTGGAAGTCTGTAAAGTTCACACTTGGTCAGGTGACTTCTTTTTCTCTTTCAAACCCGAACTTGACAATTTTTTTTAGTATGTAGTTACATATTTGAATGTAGGCATAAGAAAGAGTTTGAACACTCGATTTCACAAAGAAAAGATGATACATATTTGTTCCAAAACCAAAACAGTTCTTTTTATAGAAACATTTTTTGTTTGAAAATTATGATTTACAGTTACATTAAAAATATCAGCAAGATTTGCATTTTCTAATTTCTTTTGATCGTATATAACTCCAAAAATACGTAAAAGATTCTTAGGGAAACAAAAGAAAGGAAAATCATGGTTATTGTCAAAAAAACCAAGCCGAATTACAAAACCTGATATACACTCCCCGACAATAGGATAGACGCACTCAAAAATGCGACATTTTGAAGTTGTTGTTAAATCTCCAATTTTGTGACTATAAAAAAACAATACAAACATTTTTGAAATTTTCGTTTGATTTTTTTTTTGTCATAGAAAGAAACTGCCAAAGACAGGATAATGCCATCATGCCACTTTCAAAATAAGCGTCTCAATGCAGATTGCCGGTTTTGCTACTAATATAGGTAACAGGAAATACCCGCTTTTGCTACTAAATAGCACAAAATCAAATAATCTAGTATACTGTGTTTTGTGATAGGAATACTTCCGATTGTGCGAATTTGTTATTATGTTTTATAGGAGGGCCCCCTAGGCTCCAAATTTTCAGTCATTTAAAAAAAAACGTCGAATAGAACCAATTTTTCTCGATGTTCCGAAATATAGACATTGAGTGCCTTCACGTCGAAATGGGCATTTCCGTCTTGACACAAGCTTATCAACATTTTCGGTTTACGGGTTGGTAACCGAGAATCTCCTGACTACACTCACACAACTTTTGTCGTGATTAATTCTGTGCCCCAAGCATAACATTGGAGTTTACACAGTTCCTTATAGTCCCGATTTGTCACCTTGCGAATTTTTTTATTTTAAAATTAAAGATTGAAAATTAGAACATTGGCATTCGCAAGATAATATACAAAAGCACTTTACTAGATTTTTTGAAGACATTCTCTTCGAGGAACTTCAGGGTGCAGAAAAGGCATATCTTTGCTAGTGCATTGATGTTGGTGAATAGCATTTTGGGTGAAGAGTATTTCTAAAAGTTTTAAGTATTTGTGCCGATAGGACTAATCAACCTATTTTTTGCAGAATATGCTCAATAGTTTTATGACAGACCCTGTATATGAAACTTTTGATTGACGTTATTTAATTTTTTTTAAACTCATGCTTAGAATTTAATCATAACCTGAAACAAAATTTGTATCCCTTCGATTGACTTAAGTTGATTTAGGTCAATCTCATTGATATATTTATCAAATTTGTAAAACCATCTAGACTAGAGCAAAGTGCGGGTTTTCAAATTTTACCAATAATTCAACGGAACCGGAGACTGCACTTTTTCTCATTAAATGCGTTGTGTTAACCAAAATATTAAACATCTGGAGCAAATAGTCTTTCGTCACTTGATCTGCGTTTGAGTCCATTCTATTTATTGAAACTTTGATTTAATATTAATTTTCAGTTTTATTTAAATCTAAACCACCGCTGACAACAAAATTCAGATAAATCAATACTCTTATGAATTTAGACATATTGAAGCAAATGCGCTGCCATCTCTACATGTACTAAAACTGTATCCTTTTGCGAATCAATGGTACAATAGCTGCAATAAAGTCAAAATACAAAATAATTTGAATACTTAATTTCACTATTTTCAAATGTGTTTTGCATCAATTACACATTCTTCAAGTTAGGAGGTACAAATAGAATACAACTCGAAAAGGAAACCACAGTATAGAACCGATTGCAAATACCTGATCTACAAGTTCGTTTTTAAAAATGCAATAAAATCAACAAAATTAAATTTTTTTCCATGTCTTATGACTTTATTAGAAAGTAAGTGAGCTCCCATTAATGATGAACACAACTTCATTCAAGTGGCTGCCCCGGCTGGCGTCGCAGTAGCGCATTCTGTCACACCAATTTTCCAAGACCCTGTTGATGGTTTCGGGCTGTAGCTCACGGATTGCTTGGATGAAATTCGCCTTAATTGCTTGAATCGTTTCTGGATTGTTGGCATAACATCGGTCCTTCACGGTTCCCCACAAAAAAAGTCCAAAGGGGTCAAATCGCAGCTCCGAGGCGGCCAATTGACATCGCCAAGACGGCTGTGTTATCAGCCGTCTTGGCGATGTCAATTGGTTTGGGAGTTTGGTGCGTAAATTGTGGCATGGGCTGTGTGGCATTGCGCGCCATCCTGTATGAACCAGAGGTCGTCCAAATCCATGTCTTCAATTTCAGTAAAAAAAAAAGTCGGATAACATGGCTCTGTAACTGGCTCTGGGTTTGACAGCACTCACTTTGAAAATAAGTTTTCCCAACGTTTTTCAAGCGTAAAGCGTTCATTTCGTTCCGCGGAGGTATGATGCTTTCTATCAAGATTTCGAGCGAAAAACAGCTGTCAGTGTCAAACTAACCTATGATTTAAAAACGAACTTGTAATGGGCCCACCCGTTATAAGTTTTTTTTTGCCAATTATATTTCCAACAAAAAAATGCATACCCATAGTGTTCCTGTATAATTTACCAGTGATTTGGAGATAGCCGTTTTTGTTTCTAATATGCAAGTGAAGATAGCCGCTTTTGAAACTGAACATATTTTTCAATAGTAAAATTAACATGGATTTGCGCTTATTTTTAATAAACTGATAACATTTCTGTCTGTCTAGCAATAATATTAATTAATTAAAATACATCATAGGTAATTTTGTCAAAAAGTGGAGATTGCCGGTTTGGATTCTATACCCCTCATATAATGTATGGGCAATAAAATATTATTATTAAATTGAATATGCAATGATGCCACACATTTGACCCGTCGTCCGAGCTAACAGCATTAGCTTTAGCCCAATCTATTGTGGAAAAATATTTCCAGCCAATCTTTTATTTTTACATACAATTAAAGAGTATTTTAAACCATGAAACGTGCTCTTATCAATGTTTCTGGTGCAAAATACACTTTTTCCGGTTGGAGTAGGTCATAACATCCGAATTTTCCCCTGAAATCTGTACAAAACTGTTAAAATGTTGATGATTGTAAAATCGAGTGCGAATGACGGCACCCGTTGTTTATGTTTCGTCGAGAAACATAAACCACGGGTGCAAACAGAATTGTTTCGAGAAAACAATGCAGTTACATTTTAAGGTAAGTACTCATGGGCGCAGCCAGGATTTCGGTCGGAGGGGGGGCAAGCCCGGATTTTTTTCAACATCAAGTTTTTCTTAGGAGTTGAAATCGTTGGTCGCAAAAATATTGTTAGGCAAAATTTACAGTATTTTAGCTGGTGTAATGGTTGGAGCACACCTTCTTTGCACAGGGTCATGGGTTCGAGACTCACCGTGAACGAATTCAGTTTATCGTGTTTTTCGAACTCACGAGCCTTGTGACGAACTATAACCTCAATCAGATGTTAAACGAGTACCCATTGCTGAGTGTGCTGTTAATCTCAACACCCTAACAAAAAAGCAGTTAAGATCTTGGGAATTGAATGTCACTAACACATCTGCGGCCTTAGTCCAATGTTGGACTGTTGCGCCTGTTTTTTATTTTTTTTTTATTTTAGAGCTAAATTTTAGGAAAGGACAGTCGAGAATGATTTTCAACACCATTTGAAGAAAAATGGCCCCTGAACGGTTTAGGTTTTTTTTTGACTTACGTAAAACAGTCGAGTTGTGTCGCGATTGGAGTCGAAATTGCGCGAGCTTATAGTGAATAGTGAAAAAAATGCAATATTAGCGAAGCCTATTACAGCAGAAATATATAGACTTTGCGAAGCAATATTTTTAATGACCTACCCTATATTGACACCGAATGATAAATTACTCGTATTCAATGGATATTATAACAATCAAACGTTTGTGGAAGTATCAAAGCAGATTTTTTTCTTCTTTTAAATTAGAGGAACTGAGTTGCCTGTAAGCTTGTTGATAGTCTCATACCCCCTTAAAAATGGGTTTTCCCAAAATTATTCTTATCGCCTATTGATAAGTATATTTAAAAAAAATCAGATTTCAGTATATCTGCATAACTTACTGGTGTACCATTTATTCGTAATAAGAAAATTAAACACAGTGCATAGTGTCAACAATGCGGTGTCATACTTTAGGTGTTTTTATTTTGTGGTCTCTATACGGTATAAATTATTCTTATGGTGCTGATGCCTTAGTGAATAATATTGATAAAAGGATTGATCCAATTCCGGGTGAAAACACAAACATTTACCGAGTAAAACGCTCTGTACATAGCCGTCTCCCGACTGATGGATACAACAGCTTAGTGATAGTTGCCGATGAAACGGCGACATCGACAACGAAAAGTAATTTTAAAGAGTTGCGTGGGCGAACAAAAAGATATGTTGTCGACTTCGGTATGTATCTATCTATGTACTTATATGGAATTAGATTTAGTAGAGTACAGGGTGGTCCTCATGAATATGTACAGTCGATAACGCATAACTGCAAAACGCTACGTGCAAAAAAACCATTTCTGCAAAATTTTTGAAAACCCTATTATTTTCCACATGGTTTTCATATAAAATTGTCTCGATAAGTCCAAAATGCATAAGTGCAAATTTCGCTTAAGTGCAACGAAAATGTATGAAAGGTGATGCATACGCACACGTAATTTCGTAATTTCGAAGTCGTGCATTCGTTTTGCTCTTAAGAATACGATTGTGTTTTCTTCTCACGAATATTGATGAGATTTTTTTCTGAAGCGGCTGTTTAGAGTTTAAAAAATGCGGACCACTGTAAATTTAACAAGCGTTTTAAAATCGAAACTCGCAAATACTAGTGCCTTTCGGCTGGATGAAACATGATACATACATACATGATACATTTGAGTGGCAAATTTATTGACACGAAGATACTCCTAAAATAAGTTCGAACGAGTAACAAGAAAATGGAAGAAAACGTGTTAAATTAATTTTTGCATCTGCCTATTTGAAATGAAAATGAAAATATTGCCAAAGTTTAAGCAGTTACATTTGTTCTGAATACTTCAGAACTCAGTATGAGGCGATTTTTCTTGGTTTTTTATATTGAATGATTGAATCATTTGCATTCTAATGAAAATTAGGTTCTGATGTATTATTCCCGAATAAATGAGACTGGAAAATATTAGTTATTATTTATTGCTAACCTTTTCCTTTTCATTATTATCTCTTTCTAGTCATTTTTGGTTAAATGTTGAATGTTAAGTTATTTACTTTACATCGTTGCTTTTGCTTTGTTCCTATTTATTGACTTTCTCTTATAATTTTATTTAAACTTTGTTGCTTTTGTTATGTTCCTATTTTTAATGTATTTTGTCAATTTTGCTATTTGATATTTTTTATTTATTTTTTATTTTTTTATTCTAATTTACATCCTTTTTTGTTACACACTTTAATTAGTTAATCAATACTAACTTACTCTTTGACAATTTCCACGCAATAACATTTAGTCGTGTTACTGAAGATGGACGGAAAACCGTCCCAAATACAGTGGCGCAACCACGGAAGGGGCTAAGGGGGCTAAAGCCCCTCCCAGACCTAGAAATTAGGAAATTGCAAATGAAATATGAATCAATGCATTTCGTTGAAAATTACATAAAAATACGAGTATGAATCTGGATTATGAGAAACTGTTAATCTTCTTTCGATTCCATTTTCACGTATCGAATTTATCATTGACATATTCTTTGCCGTTATCAGTTTGTAAATATTTAATTTTCCTTCCAGTTTGATTTTCGGCAGTTGCTTTTAAGGCTTTAAAATTTTCAAAAACTTCATCTTTTGTTCTAATGAATTTGACTTCGCACCATCTTGAGTAATCATCAATGAATGTTACTGCATATCTTGCTTTCCCGTTTGATAGGACCACATACATCACTATGAATTATATCTAATAATTGTGATTCACGTTTATATTTCTTCGGGAATAGATTTCTCGTCATTTTTTCTGATAAACATACTTTACAGTCCAATTTTTCGTTTACTTTTTCGAAACATAATCCACGAACTGCTTTATTACGAAGGAATTCTTCTAAACTTCTCATATTTAAGTGACCCATTCGTCGATGCCAAACTTCAGATGAATTTGAAAAAATTTTCATTTACTGTTTTACATTCATATTCTTCTTTTTTTGAATATAATACAATTCTCCAACATGGGCGTAGCCAGGATTTCGGTCAGGGGGGGCAAGCCCAAATTTTTTTCAAAATCATGATTTTCTTAGGAGTTGAAATTTCCGGTCGGAGAAATATTGTTAGCAAATTTTAGAGTAGCCAGGCTTGTGGTTGGATTGATGCACAGGGTCATGGATTCCAGACTCACCGTGAACGAATTCATTTTATGGTGTTTTTCGAACTCACGACCCACGCGACGGACTATGACGTCGCTCAAATTGTAAACAAGTATCCATTTATGGGGATGAATAACATTGCTGGGCGTGCTGTTGATCTCAACACCTCAACAAAACAGCAGCTTAGATCTTGGAAATTAGATGTCACTCACAAAATATGCGGCCCTAGTTTACTTTTGGGCTGCCACGCATGTTATTTCTTTTTTTTTTGCTAATTTTAGAGTCAAATTTTAAAAATGGAAATGAGAATGATTTTCTTCTGCATTCTGATTACATTTAACTAGCCTTTAATATCTGCCTTTTAGAGCGTAGTTTGTCTATTTTCAGTGAAATTTTGTATCTCGGACTGCATATTCCACTTGCGAAATCAGTTTGTTTCGTCCGCCACTTTCATCTTAGCAAAGAAGCATCGTCAGAGTATTTATAAATCCTTTATTGATTGAAATATGGTTAACGGTTTTAATAAGATTTCCTCTAAATATATCAAAGTATTAACAGTGGCTAAATTTTATTGCTGATATAATTCAGCTAGAAAATAAATTTTTATTTAATAACTTGAAAGACCCGCTCTGTGGCTCACTTGGTTGAGTCGCACTCTACGATGCTAGAAATCTAGAGGTCCGGAGATCGAATCTCGACGTGCACCAAAATTTCCGTACATGTGAATGGAAATATACAGGGTGTCTGAAAACTGCAGCATAAACGCACCGGATTGTGATTGCTCATGTGATTTCCAGCAAAAAAAGTTGTACCAAACATACCCCCTTAGCTTAACCCTTTAGCTGCCACCGGCATTTGAAGATTTTTGAAAAACTCATTTTCTTGTACGACTGAAACTTCAATATCTCAAAAGCCAGACTAGCTAGAATAGCAAGATAAGATGATTATTACAGCCAACAAATTTACCTAAGAAATAAAACTAACCGCACTAAAATCGGACAAGAGGTTTGGTTTTTAAAGAACTACAAAGTAAAATTTTTATGATTTGACCCAAAAACAATATGTTTTGCCATCTCAACTTTCTCGATCTTCTGCCAAGGTGAGGTGCTCGCAGTGGCGGCTCGTGGTGGAAAATACTGGGGGTTCACAGGGAAATATAAAAATGTATTGATTATATGGGAAGAATGTAACAAAATGTTTCATAGTTTGTAATTAAAAAAAATACTGTTTTTATATTACATATTGTTCTTCCGCAGACTATTTAAGACTTTCGTTAGCTGGAATGTTCGTTTTCACTCCCGCACAACAAACAGGGAAAACACATTTGGCGCATGGTTTTCTTTAATTTTCATTCTGTCAAAATCCAAATCCACTTGCACTAAAGAAATCATGGGATCTTCTCCATTTTTTTATTTTTAATCTTATTTTCTATTAGAAGATTTTTAAAATTTACTTTAAAAAAAATCTACCGTTTTATTCATCGCGATTGAATCAGAACAGACGAATGCGAGCATGCGACACAATTTCTCTGCTTTTAGAATTTAGTTCATACAATTTACAAGGCGCTGTGCACAACCTCTTTGTGCACAAGCTCTACTGTAAATTTTGCACTACCCCCTTGCCCCAGAAACCACTACGATATCCAAAATTTGAGCGTGTGCTCCTCTTCCCAGATTGTGATTGCAGGTTGTTGATCGGAGTGTCGTGACCATGTCGTATGTGCAGTGAGCAGTCGACAGTGTACATTCATCCGGGATGGGCATATATTCAGTAGATAGAATGTGTATCTTGGTATAAATAGAATAAGGCCGTGTTGCGGGCTAGATGTGCGATTTGAGATACGCATTTTCGATTTGAAAAAATCAATGAATTACGTGCTCTTACGATTTTTTCTCAGGGGGTGCACGTGCACTTGTGCACATATGGGCGAGCCGCCACTGGGTGCTCGTTTTATTCTTTTAAAAATTTGCGCATAGTCTAACATTTAGTTCTTTCTTACATTATTTTATTCTAGCTTCCTTATTTCTAACAAATTTAATGCCTTAAGTGCAGAAAACTAGGGTTCATTTTGGATCGATTTGGATATAATTTGAATAAATTTTACCAAATTGCAAATCTTTAGGGGCAGTTTGAACTGAATTTAATAGAAATCGAGGTAAATTAACCGTAGTTTTCTGCACTTAAGGCATTAAAACTGTTAGAAATAACGAAGCTAGAATAAAATGATGTAAGAAAGAAATAATCGTTAGACTATGCGCCAATTAAAAAAAAATCGTACGATCACCTCACTTTGGCAGAAGTTGGGGAAAGTTGAGATGGAAAAACAGATTGTTTTTGGGTAAAATCACAAAAATTTGACTTTGAAGTTCTGTAAAAACCAAACCTCTTATCTGATTTTAGTGCTCTTAGTTTTATTTTTTAGGTAAATTTGTTAGCTGTAATAATCATCTTATTTTGCTATCATTGCTAGTCTAGCTTTTGAGATATTGAAGTTTTAGTCGTACAAGAAGAAAAAATCTTCAATTGCATACAACTTTTTTGTGGAAATCACATAAGGAATCACAATCTGGTCCGCTTATGCGGCAGTGGGGCTATACGGTACTGAGAAGAAAAAGAAGAACTTGAAAGACACTGAAATATGATACCTTTGCAAGGACCCTAACAAAGCAAAGCTGTATACCATTTGTCACCCTTTCAGATTAAAATAAGTTGAATTCCACTAACTTCCCGAAGGGACCTAACGGTTGAAATTGTATACCCCAGCTCAGAAGCCATGAAATGAAACAGGAAATATGGGATCCACGCAGCCACAGTAGCACACTCATAAGTGAAATGTGTGTGCTGGTACGTAGCTTCCGTCAGCTACGAAAGGCCTTTCGCTATCTTCTATTTGTATGCGCCTCCTGACTGCAAACTGTCCCGATCATGGCTTCTCCGGTAGGACTTGGAGTGGGGAACATTTTTATTTTTACAATTGTATAGTGCAGCGATTTTTTTACTACATCGATAAGGTTTTTTTACTATCTTCATCGACCAGGGGGGCGACCGCCCCCCCCCCCCCCTGGCTACGACCATGTTCTCCAATTCTTTTGGCTTGTAAGATTGACTTTCCATTTTTATCGATGATATTAGCAGTATCTCTTGTAAATATTACGACATATCCTTTATCAGTTATTTTTCCGACTGATAGTAAATTCGTGCGTAAACCAGGAACATTTTTGAGACTCACATTCTTTTGCTGGTCTTCTAATGAGAGTTTTATTTTTACAGTTCCTTTGGCACTAATCGTCGTAGATGTATTACTTGCAAGATTCAATTTTGCATTTGAAACATCTGTTAAGTTTTCAAATTTTTCTTTATCTTTACAAAGGTGTGTGGAACATCCACTGTCCAAACACCATGCTTCATTCACTTTTTCAGCTTTCAACGCAGAAATGTATGATACGTCGTCAGCATTTTTTGCAAAATGTTTCTTTATGTTTGATTTATTTTTCTTCATATTATACTAGCACTCAGTAGCTTTGTGACCAATTTTGTTGCATAATAGTACATTTCGATGCAAATTTATCTTGATTGTAATAGTTCATTTCATTCTTATTTTCTTTTCGACATTTCTGAATTTTGTGTTTTTTTGACATATAAGGCGTTGGATATTGAATTACTTTTCCTCGCTTCGGCTTCTTCCATAATTTTGATTTTCAATACATCAGGTGAAGGCAATTCGTCACGTGATTCTATGGCACATCGAAAATTTTCATAACTTGATGGTAAACTGTACAATTACATAATTGTTAATAAATCTGAGTTTATATCAACATCCATTTCATCAAGTTTGTCGACTGCATCAAAGAATTTCTTGATGTGACTACACATTTCATCACCTTCCTCCATTTTCTGAAGAGTAAGTTGCTTAAGTAACGTCGCCTTACGAGCTGGTACTTTGGATTGATTTATGGTTTCAAGTTTTAACCAACCATTTAACATGTCTTGTACTTTCACATCCTTTAATTTGTTTTAATTCCGAAGGGTTGATTGATAATACACTCAGAGAAAAAAACGCACATTCATATTAAAAGCTCCACATTTAAATTGAACGCAGTATTCGTTTGAAAAATCTCGTTTGATTTGAACGAGTTCTCATTTACGCTAAAAGAATTTCTTTTAAAACAAAAGAGTAGCTAAGCCCCAAACGGCGGTCGTTTAAATCAAAAGATTCCGCATTACATAGTATATACATTCCTTTACGTAACAAATACACATACCCAAAGGACGCGATGCCAAAATATCATTTGTTTCAACGTAGCAAAACAGGTAGTTAATATTTCTGGCCGGTCCGATTAGTTTCACCACTGCCATCTAGATAGACAGGCCAAACTGCAGAAATTTGTTCGTCCACGAGTGGACAAAGTGCGTTCGTGACAAGTGACAGTTGACATTTCTAGAGCTCACAAACTCCAGTGCTTCTGAACCCAAAAGTTTAAATGTGCCACGCGTGTGCAATTGGCAAAATAGTATACATCAACATCGTACTTACTATATTTACCTCAAAAATCAACGCACTGGCATTTGTGTATAATAGCAAGTGACACGAAATGACAGGCTGACAGCCACTGATATTTGGATTGTGGACAATTTGTGGATTGTACTGAGCGGTACTTTCGCAGTACTGAGCGCGGACCATGACTTACCATGGCAGGACTTGTGTTGCATGACGACTGACAGATCAGCTGATAGTCCGGCCTGTCTATCTAGATGGCAGTGGTTTCACGTGTTCATGTTCATTGTGTACAAATGTGTAGCGTCTAACAACAAACGCGTATGTCATTAGAATCTTCGTCGATGTCAAGAGTGTTTTCGAGATGTACTTTTGCATTCATTTGGTCGGACGCTTCCACACGTGCAATTTAAGTTTAGCGGGTGTTAAAATAAAAGTGTAATGTATTAATCATATTAAAATTATACCTAAATAAAAAATAAAGTGTTTTTCTGAAGCTTTCATAAGTTTTATTCTTTATTGATTTGTCAACCCAGTAACAGTATCTAATCGAATGGAGAATGGACAATCAAACGGAATGTATTATTTTATTTCAGCAGAGTTTGCTTTTAGTTCCATGTAAAACTCAATTATTTTGAATGGGGTAATTTCTATGAAATGAAAACGGGATACGTTACTTTCGAAATACATATCGTTTCATTAAAAAGAATGCTTCGTTTAATTGAAATAACAAAAATGTTCGATATAAAAACGAAGACGTTTGGCACAATTGCCTTTCATTTATTCAAAATGTGTTACCCGTTTACAATCAAAGAATAAGTGCTTATTTCAATGAAGAATACGTTTGAATCGACTGGCTCCTTCTTTCCAGGTAAACGCAAATTCTTTTAATTCAAACGCCTTTTTACATCTCATTATGCTTTTGAAAGAAACGCCACTCGTTAGAATTAAACGCAAATCATTTGAATTAAATATATTTTGTTCAATATGAGTGAATATTTCTCTGAGTGTACGATATCGGACTTTGAATTCCGATCTTTTTCAATCCATGATTTTTCGGCAGCAATCGAAATTTCGTTTCCGCTTTCAGCTGTAGACTTTCTTATTGATCCGTTAATCGTTTTTGATTAATAAGGCTTCCATCTGCATTTTCCAGGTATCATAATTGTCCTTACAAAGGACCACTATATGAACTAAGCTCACGATTCTTCGTGCTTTTTTCCTGCACAATTTTCAATATTAAATTTAACACTATTATTATTTATTTAGTGATTTATTAATTATATTTATTGATTCCTGGGCCCATAACCTGTTAAAGTTATAAAGTCAGGGGAATATCTTTATAATATGTTTTATTATCAACAGGATCTACATATATTCAACTGACAGGATAATATTGTATATAAATAATTTTTATATGTCTTCAATGAATACTATATAGTTTAAATAATAAACTCTAACATTAGCTGCACCGCTAATAACATCAAAGGTAAAACATGCACTAAATAGACTTCTTCTAGAGGAGAGTGTCATTAAATGTATGTATTGGTTGAAGGGAGGTTACGAAAATCGGCACTTTACATTCGGCCGTGGGTGTCTCAGGTCGGGTTTTTTTTTTTAATATTTAGTGGGTTTAGTTTGGCCGGGACCCGTCGCCATCCGGGCCGCGGAGCATGAATAAGGTGGCATCTGTGCTGGTCGGTTGTACATTTCAGTAATTTCCCCAATTTTAACCCTCGTGTTGTATCGTGATCCCGCAGGCATGCGACATCCCTTATTATTTGTAAGAGGACAGGGGCAACGAATGGCGCAAACCCCGCCCGTATCCAGTGCCCGCTCCAAGGGGGGGCAAGCCGGGCGGTCGCCCGGGGCGCCAAATTTTAGGAGCGGCTTTTTACTTAAATAAATAAAAATAAAAAAATTTAAAAAGCTAAAAGGAAAATTTCAATACCATTTTCGATTTAGTGGAAAGTAGAGCATGGAAACTGCAGCAAAATGCAATGGCGCAAGGCGCGAAACAAATTGATACCCACAAGAGGCATTTTACAACCGTTGTGCACATTTTTTTATAAACAGGGGAATAGTGTTTTTTAAAAAGCCCATTGGATGGATGGATGGATGGATATGGCGCTGAGATAGGCTGGGCTGGTTGCGCCCAATACTGCAGCCTGCTGGCATATTGTATTTCCCATCTAAGCGAGAAAGTTTCAGGTTGTGAGATTTGTCCTTCGTATGAGGCTTAGAAGAAAGTTAACCAGGTTTACTTTGGGTGGACCATTGTGGTAGCTTGAACCCCAAAGAAATTTTGTCTCCAGCTCATAAGAACGGGGCATTCGAAAATAACGTGCGAGGCAAATTCTTCGTCTTCGTTGCAAAGGCGGCATAGTGGGCCTTGTGAGTAGATCCCTTTTGTAGGGTACAATGACCGGTTATAAGGCCTGTCACTGCCCTGAGGTTCGTTTTACTTAGACTGAGGGCTTCGGTGCAGCTGGTGTGCCAGTTCGATTCCAGCATACGCTTGCTGTGCCTGAGGCCTGCAGCGAGTCTCCATCGATCTTGGAATTTATCCTCGGTCCATCGTCTTGCAACGGTTCTGGCAGTAGATTTACTAAGACGCACATTACTTTATTTAAAAAAAAGATGATTGTAGATTTTTTTTTTATTTATCAACTGTACCTATAACTATTTTCTCTTTTGAAAATTGCAGTTTACAGATGCAAAGTTTTTGCGAGGCTTAGAATAGTCCACAATTGAAACGAGGTCCTGCATTTATAATGCTAAGTAAAAGATGCCTACATTTTACATATATGATGCTCGCACCCGCCCCACTGCCGGAAAGCAATTAGTGGTCCAATTCGTGGCAGAATTCGCTCAGTTATGTGCTAATTAGGCCCTTTAAAAATCCCATTGCAGCATTATGTGCTAGTTTAATCCCCCAATTGCAAATTTATTTCCTCTTATTTTCACAATTTTGATCGGACCTGTGCTTGCTTGATCCCTAATTCTTGCTAACTTTCAAATAGGGCACGTAATTATAATTGTATTTATGGGATATATCCTACTAAATTAATATTGAATTTCGGTATAAAACGCAGCACTTAAAAAACAGCTTAAGAAAAACTCTACTGTGGGAAATTTGATCGTGATCATTCGGCGGCAACTATGTAGTATGTACAAAGATTCATATTCATAGAGAAACGAGTTTTCGAAACTCGGCACGTTTATTATTGAGAAGAACTAAAATTCGACTAGAATTGCTATGGCTGACATCTGACAACCGCATCACACTCTGAATTCAGTTGTTGTCGAATATCCTCCAGGAGTTAGGCAAATCAAGAAGAACCACAGTACCAATATTCCTCTTTTATTTGTTTTCGGACATGCTAATTTCGGGATTTGGTCTTACTCCCTCAATTTAATTAGTTCTTTTTTTTATTCTCTAAGAATTTTCTAGATGATGTACGTTGAACGGAACAAATCCGCGCGAAGATATTTGCATTTTACGTGAAATCCGTTCAAATGCCTACCTATACAAATTTTGATCATCGTGAAATCCAATTCACATAGTGGTGTCTCGCACATAAGTCTACACCAGTGGCCCAACCACGGGAGGGGCTAAGGGGGCTAAAGCCCCTCCCAGACCTATAGATTCCGAAAGAAAAAAATGGCAAATGGCAGTGAAAATAGTGTGTATAAAGCAAACCTCACATCAGCAATTTTTCATAAAATCTTCTTTATCGGAAAAATTTGTACAAATATGTACCTATTTGCTCATGTGTAAGCCTCAAATTAGCAAAATTGGGTAAAAAAAAAAGTAAAATTTGTATGAATTTTCTAACAAAAATCCACCAGACTCTGAAATTGTTATTCAAAATGTCCTTTTGCACAAAAATTCATACAAAATTAATCACCCAATTTGCGAAAGCAGCTCAATGTTCGATAATATGGATGGCCTTGGCCCCCTCCAGGACAAGATCCTGGTTGCGCCACTGGTCTACACACCGGTGTTTGACGTTTCGTCAGCTAAAACAAGCAGGCAATTGCATATTTCACGGGAATTTTCATCGCAACAATCAGTCAGGCAAGTGAGTGCACATTCATTTTAAATTAATTGAAGTTGAAGACAAGTTTCCACAGCACATTTTTTTGAAGTTTATGTTTCGTTCCTAAATATTTAATATTTAAGAATTCATTTTCGATTTCTTAAAAAAAATAACATGACAGTTCATCATTTGACTAAGGCCCCAGATTTGTTAGAGACATCCAATTTCCAGGATCTTATAACTACTTTTTTGTTGAGATGTTGAGATCAACAGCACCCTCAGCAGTGTTATTTATCCCCATAAATGGGTACTCACTTAATAACTGAGTGGAATCATAGTCCGTCACATGGGTCGTGAGTTCGAAAAACACCATAAACTGAATTGGTTCACGGAGACTCGAACCCCAAGACCCTGTTCACCAGCCAGACTTAGATTTTTTACATTGGTTTAAAAGCCGCCAGGCTCCCGTGACATATCTATATTTTTTGACGGCGAAGAAAAAAAATTTTGCTCATGGAATTCAATACTAAGCTCCTTTTGAAATTCCAAACAAACAAACAAACTGTGCATTGCGCAAAGAGTATACATACTACCTACTATCAATATGCCGATGCTATAGTACACCGAAGGGGCAGTAAATTGTCCTCTTGCCCGGGGCGGCGTAAGTGCTAGAGCGGGCGCTGCCCGTATCTCCCGAAATGAGCTATAGCAAGCGCATGCCGCTGTTCGCTCGTTGAGGTGCCCAATCTTCATGCCTAACCTGCACGATTTTAGAGGCATTGGCTCCGTCCCCTGGGACATCTTCGGATGGCCAAGTCCTTTCGTTACAAAATGGCGCCCGACGTGGAGCCCCACTTGGTCCGGTCAAGGGCTAAAGACTTCTCTTTAGTCCTTATATCGAGTGACGTTCTCTTTGAAGTTACCTGCATTAGGTCCTAGGCCTTCAACTTTGTACTTTACGTACTCCCTTCAGGTAACTTTTCCTCATCCTCTGTAGCTTCCTATCCTTTTAGCTATTCGCTTTTAGTTTCAGATACAAAGGCGAGCCTTCTTTTGTGTTTGTCCCCCTTTATGGTGGCTTTTGCCACGTACGTAAGGCGTTCCAGGGAACTTGTGAATTACATGGTATTTGGACCGAGTCTAATACCTTGTCCTCGTTTCCTGTGGAGAACCCTGCGTACCTTTGTGCTGGAAGGATCGTCCTTCTATTAAGTTTTCACTATTTTCTATTCCAATTTTCATCATTGCAACGCAATACTGTTACCAAAGAATCATGATTTGGAAATACGAACTTGCAATTGCAGTGTACAGCATCTCGGCCAGTCATGATTCGCTGGAAACAGCTGTGTTAGAATGATGAAAACTTTTCTCTTTTGATCCCATCATTTTTCAATTAGCCGGCTAGCTCAGGTGCTGTCTTATCATTGTATGTATACATACAAACATATTTATCATCTTATCATGCTCCAGTCTTGATAGCTTGTGAAGCCTTTCGTCTTTTCTTTTTTTTTTTGTAATTTCGTTATAGACCTGTTCAGATCGAATAAAAACAAAAAATAAAATAAAAATATTAACAACAAAATAACACAATGAATGAACGCATAAGTCGTTGTAGGTTACATATATCTCAGCAAAATCATATGATTTTAAGAAATGAAATCCGAGAATGCTGATTACTGGTACAACAATTAGAGAAAATTTGTTCTTCTAGGAAAAAGAGTGTGAAGTAAGCCCTTCCAAAGGTCTTCTTGGAATGAAAGAATTCATTCTTTTTACCTACCTTTATATCTACCATTTTCCATAGCCATGTCCGCGGAAAGAAGTAATTCCAAGAAGGAATCTTTTGGAAGTACTGTGTAATGATTCCATAATGACTTCTAGGAAGGTTTTATTTCCAGTATTTCGGAATGAAATAAAAAGGACTTCATGGAAGGCTTTTTTTGCTGTACTTTAGAATGAATCAGTAAGGTCTTCTAGGAAGGTTTCTTTTGCAGTACTTCAGAATGAATCAGTAAGAACTTCTAAGAAGGATTCTTTTTCAGTACTTCGGAAGGAAATAGTAAGGATTTCTTGAAAGGCCTTATTGGTAGTTCTTTAGAATGAAAATGGGAAGGACTTTTAGAAAGATGTTTTCACTAAAAATAAGCGCGTTTTTTGTGCATTCGGTGTCGATTAGTTTCGGGTAACAACATAGTGTACCTTATAAGAAGTTACTATTATTATTTATTTAAGATCTATTTTATATTTATTTTTATTTATTTTTTATTTATATTTCTATATTTAATGTTGGAAATTCCACCTACTCGCACTCAATGTCCAAAAATGTATTAAAATGATGCAAATTAAGTTGATACTTTACTTTTGAATTGAGATCGCCGTTCAGAAAGGAACAAAATTCATTTATTGATAATAACAAACTTATCGCATTAGTCTCGGCGATGACACGATCCAAAAGAGTAAGTTACCTGTACAAATAGGCTGAGACATTACCGCCAGAACGGGCGACGTACCTACACCGCAGGTCGAGCTACGTGACGCAATGGTATAGAGGGCAAGGAGGAAGAAGAGCAAACATTGCTTACGAAAGAGATAGATCAGCATCTCACGAGTTCTAAGAACTCTCCAATCGGGCGTCGTGCATATAGCGCCCCTTGATGATGAAAAAAAAACTTAGTAATTTATGTAGAATTTTTTCTATTAAATTTATTATATCACACTCACACAAATTATACGCCCCTTTGTAAAATTTTTGTTTTGCAGCTTTAAATTCCGCCTTCATCTCTTCCACGTAATTTAACCTTCCGGCGGGCGCAATACTAATCCTAACACGATCGGGCGCAATGCATCTGACAGATTAAGTGCAGAAAAAGGGATGAAACTAAGTTTCTGTATATTTTAGACTCTTATTTATTGTTGCATTGTCTTTTTGAAACAGTTCTACGTAATTTTAGAAACAAAAACTGGCTCAAAAAGTTTGATACCCTTCACATTTTAAATGTTCTAAGAATATTCCGCTTTCAATAGCTTCAATATTTCAAAAACCTCCAACAACTCGACCGCTTAAAAAATGTGAGCTTATTTTACTAAAAACACACTATTGAACGATTTGGTGAACCTAAAAGTCAACACAACGTTATTACGCAATGTGAAGAGTATAACATGTGGAAATTTTCATAGAAAAGGAGAAAATAACACAATCGGGCGCAATACATCTGAGAGATTATTTCATCCCCTCCCGCCCCTCAGACATATGGTAGATAGAAACTGAAAACTGCTTTGGATAGTTGATCGATAAAGATTAAGCTACTGTGAGTTTCAGATCTCTCGCTTTTCGTATCGCTGATTGGCGCAACAAAAACTGGCCACTTAATCTGTCAGATGCATTGCGCCCGCCCGAAGGTTAAGTATCCAAATTTTTCAGTTTTCACAGCATCTTAGGATGAAATTCTTATTAGATATATAGTTATACAGTCGAGAAATAAAAGTAATGCAAACGTACCAAATATATCTGTGGTCATTATGAAAAACAGCTTAAGTCAACTTAAGACAAAATCGAGTTAATGTGTTCACTGGATTCGCCGTATTCGACTCCACCTCTACACAAAATTTGGTTAATTTCGGATTATTTTTGAGCGAGCTACAGCGATTGGTTTTTCCGCCTATCTCAAGTAGACCCTCACCGACATAAGGAAAAGCGACTTAACTTAACATATTTCTTACTAAAATATATATATATTCTTGAAAATTGGCTTAAATTAACTTAAGTTACTTTTCCAAATATGAAATTAACTCAAATGACTCTTTTACCACTTAATTTCGAAACAGCCTAAATCGACATAAGCGTTTTTTCCTTAAGTCCAAAACAAATTCAGTCTTCCTCATCTTAAGTTAAGTTCTTATTCCAAATGATTTTCTTTCCGTAGAGAGCTCTTATATGGCTTTAGCGTTTATTCCTTATCAGATTTACGGAAAGTCCTGTTACAATGTCTATGTAAGCGGTTGTTTCGCATGCATTTATGGTGAAATTGAGTAGATAAGTCACTGTTAAATGAGTTGTTGTTCAATCAAATTGCAATTTCGTGAACGTGAAGTTAACTATTGAGGGTATGTAGGCTTGTATCCCGCGTACCTGAAATTTACTTTACTTTATCGACTGGAAACCTATTTCGGATCGTATCACCACAGTCAGATTTAAATCCAGAGTACGAAACATTACAATTATTCAGTGCTACGCACCGACTGAACCTACAGATCAATCAGCAAAGGACGTTTTTTATTAGCGACTTGGCGACACCTTTGATAGGGCTCCCAGGGGTGACATCAAAATTATTATGGGGGATCTCAATTCCAAAGTCGGTACTGATAACTTAGGCTTGGAACATCTTATGGGCAATCACGGGCTTGGCGATAGGAACAACAATGGCGAAATGTTCGTGGAGTTCTGTAACTCTCGACAACTAGTCACTGACGGAACCTTGTTCAAGCATATAAACCCTGCCACCTAACAACTTGGTTTTCTCCTGATGGCAGAACAGAAAACCAAACAAATTGACCATATTGCTGTTTCAAAGACATGGAGAAACTGCCTCTTGGACATCAGGTCGAAGCGTGGGGCTGATATTGGCATCGACCATCATCTTGTTATCGCGAAATTTCGTTTACGAACGGCAGCGATCCAACGATCTACTAACGCACGAATCGTGCCACGTTTTAATGTGCAAAAACTAAAAAATCCATCAATTAAACGTGCATATTCTACCGCTTTGCACGAAAAAGCTAGTGCAGCACTCTTGAGAATCCTACAATTGAAGATAGATGGAATTTTGCAAAAGATTCTTTCATTTCGTGTGGCGAAACGACTGTGGGACGATTGGATCGAGGTATAGGATACCTTTTATCAGTGATGCTACTTGGTCTCTTATCTCAGAATGCAAAAGAGTTAAGGAACAGATTAACTCCGGTGCTGATAATTCAGCCAAAAGTCAACTCCGAGCTGAGTACCATTCACTATAAAAAGGCGTGCAGAGAAGTGTCAGGCGTGATAAGCGTAACTACATCAGCGCTTTAGCGAAGGAAGCAAATGATTGCGGCTTACCGTGGTGAAAGTGGTACCCTTTTCAAGCTTATTAAGCCACTATTTGGCAAATCGTTTACTACTGACCATGCTGTGAAAGATAAAGAAGGGTTACTGCTTGTTACCGAAGAACAGCAGCTTCAGAAATGGAAAGATCACCTTTTTGAGGTCCTTAACAACAAGTAAGACAGTGTCTATTTATCGAACATAAATTTCTAACTGTAGGTCATTCCCACATGGAGTGTGATGCGATTACGCCTTAATCGAAAGAAAGAAAAAAGTAACGAACACAAAAATTAATCCTCGTGTTTGGTTCGATTTTGTACGAACTGTTGGTGTCAAAAACCAATTTCATGTAATCGAAATGGACTCCACGGATTTCCTGGATTTCTTTTCTTATTCAAAAACTAAATTTATGTGGAGAAGCCGGGACGCAAATTCTGAAAACTTTCATTGGAAAAACTGTTAAATGGTTAAGATACACAAAAAAATGATTTTGGAAAAGTTCATTTCAAAACAACCCTAAATGTAGAACATCCATTTAAAGGATTAAAAATCCAAAAAAGAGGTATAAATTCAGGAAGTATATCTGAAATTTCTAAGTTACCAAAAGAAGTACGTATATCTGTAAAAAATAGAAAGGATCTATTGGATCTTCTTCCTATGATTGATCCTTTCTTTCACGACTTTTACAAAAGTCTTCCCTCTGATGAAATTTCGGATACACACCTCGACCTAGTTGAAGAAGACATTGATTGCTGTCACGTCTGTGAAGTCGTTTTTTTCTGCATTAATTCTTTCGAAGAGGCTTTTTATTATTTGTTTATTATAATAATTACTTTTCCTTTCATTTTTTTATGAATAATTCCGTAAAATAAAAAGAAATTAAAAATTTATTAAAAAAGAGTTTAGATTTAAGATTCGGCAACTGTATAATAGTAATATGGAAAAAAAACTTACGTCCTCTTAAGATAATAGTTTAAGCACAATATAATTGAGAATAAAGACTTAAGTGGAATTAAGTTTTGTCAACACCTATTGCTTCATACGGAAAAAACTCTTATTTTGTTTTTTATCATATTACAATGAAACTGCTTTATTTTTGGAATAAAATTATAGTAGGATACATTGCTCACATGATAATCTACAAAAATGTATTAGTCTTTGGATTTGAAAACTGTATAGATTTTTCACAAGTCGTTTTAAAGTTTAAAATCGCTCTACTGAAAAACTATGAAAACCGACTTAAGCGATTATTCATAATCACCACAGATATATTGGTTAAAAATGCACTTTATAAACTTCAAACTATGTATAATCGAAATTTTCTGCTACGAACTGAATCAATCCACCACTCACAACAAAAATTATGCACGAACTGCGCAGGAAATGATTTCCAGCAATATACGAAATTGTACGTCGCAAAGTTAGCGGTAAAACAAACGGCATATTCCTTCGAATTCGCTCCTAAACACCTACCCGGAAATGATTTTATATTATCTTTTTAACTCATTCTAAATGCCTCCATATTTACTTCCTCGGAATGACTATTACCTTCTACACACCTTCTAAATACCTTCCCGAGAATGATTTCATTTCATTTTTAAAGTCATTCTAAATACCTCCTTATTTGCTCCCTTGGAATGAAAAAGACCTTCAAAACATCTTCTTCGAGAAGGACTTCTAATTTTTCCTAGTGGGTATAGCATTAGCATTATGTTGTATACACATGAGTAAATATTCGTTTGTATACAATAAAGTATATTTACGATTTATGTTTGCAGGTTTTGGTTACTTGTTATAGTAAAAAAAAGTGAATTGTACTAGGAAAATCATAATGATTTTTTTAATGAAAATCTGTGAATGATTTTGCCGGTATAGCTAGAAGAATGTTTGGAATAGACCGCGTACTCAATGGACTAGCAAATATAGTCATTTATACAGGATGTCCCGCATTAGGTGGTCAATACTGTAAGAGTTGATAGCACAACTTGTTTCAGCAAGAAAATTACCAATACAATCGGAATTTTTTTTTACCGTTACCTTGTTATCGCTCTTTTTGTGAAAGTCATCGAAAATCGTGACTTGTCATGCAAAATCACAATTTGCAGCCCTCCTGATGACTTATTCCAAGATTTGATGTCAGTTACAGAAACTACATAAAATTTCACAAAAACTGAAGTTTTTCCTGCTACCATTATCGCCACTTTCAAGATACAGTTATTCAAACCTAATAGAAATTTTAGAATAGATTTTTTCATCGAAAATTCAAACAGTAATCTCATAACGGTGCTTTATACTTTAACTCTGCAATATATTGGCTTTCAAACGGTATATCACTTTTCAGACGTATAAAGAACCGTTATGAAATTACTGTTTGAATTTTCGATCAAAAATCTATTCTAAAATTTCTATTAAGTTTGAGTAACTGTATCTTGAAAGTGGCGATAATGTTGGCAACAGGAAAAACTTCAGTTTTTGTGCAATTTTATGTAGTTTCTGAAACTGAAATCAAATCTTGGATTTGGTCATCAGGAGGGCTGCAAATTATGATTTTGCATGACAAGTCACGATTTTCGATGACTTTCACAAAAAAAGTGAAAAGAAGGTAAATAAAAACGGTAAAAAATATTCCGATTGTATTGGTAACTCTCTTGCTGAAACAAGTTGTGCTTGTTTCTTTGTTGTTTGGGTCAAATCACAAAAATTCAACTTTGAAGCTCTGTAAAAACTAAACTTCTTATTCAATTTAAGTGTGGTTAGTTTCGTTATTTAGGTAAATTTGTTGGCTGTAAAAATCATCTTATTTTGCTATTTCAGCTAGTCTAGCTTTAAAGATATTGAGGTGTAAGTCGCGCAAGAAAAATATTTTTTCAAAAATCTTCAAATACCTGTGGCAGCTAAAGGGTTAAGAATTGGGGGGTTTGTTCTGAAAAACTTTTTTGCTGGCCCCAAAAATTAAATTCTTGGTAGAAAAACTTGTTTTCTTTTAAACCAATTCTAACCAAATCACCTAAGTGTGTTTCTATTAAACCCTCAAAACTTATCCAGGAACGGATGGAATCGGAACATTAATGTCATAGGGCTGCCATACAAATAAACCCTCAAAAACTAAATTTTTTTAAGATAAACTTTTTTTCTTTTAAATTAATCTTAACCAAACTTCACCCAATTGTGCTTCTAGTACAGCCTCAAAACATATCCAGAAGCAGATGGAATCAGAAGACGGCTGTGGTAGAAATTATCAACACAAAAGAAGCTTAAGTTTCATTCAAATGTGACGGGTATTCAAATTTCGGCAGTGCCCGAAACTAGTCTCCGTCTCGTTTTTAGGGTGTTTTAGAATTTTTTCAAAAAACCCTTATGAAATCGATTTTGTCAGTCCAACTGTCCGTCCGTCTGTTCACTAAATAACTCGCGAACGGCTCATCCGATCGTCATGGTAGGAATGTGTAGTCTTTGGCACGAATACCTTAGAAGTCGGTAGGGGAAAGATAACAGGGTGTCCTGAAGGTTCGAAAAAAGTCGACTTTTTAAGTTTCTATCCGAGATTGACGTATGGGTACTTAAATCAAAGAACTTAACTAGTACATTTCATATCAGTTAGCTTTCTCCAGTTTCCAGTAACGGTAACAGAGTTGTGGGCGTCTGAAGTTAAGCTTACGTTTTAACCTCGGTTTTTCTAAACTGTTATAGGTACTGATATTCAACTTTGCATAAGGATTGGTCAATATGAGCTTATTTACGCTAAATACTAAAACTGTTGACAATTGCTAAGTAAAAGTGTATTACAGAAAATTTGTGAAATTTCAATTTGTGCGTGTGTATCCCTTCTTAGGTCTGCAAATATAAAAAAAAATTATGAGGGTTTTTAGGAAATTATATAAAGAACATGTCTGCAAATTTGCATTTGAATAACCTAATCCAAACCCGGATATAACGCTTTCCCGGCAATAACGCTTTTTTTCTCGGTCTCATTAGCATTTATTACAGAGAATTTCGATTCGTTATAATGTTACTATTTCCCGGTTATAACGCTCTTTTTCCAGTCTCATTTTCTTGAAACAATTTATATTGACAAATTCATTAAGCACATAGTCTATCGTTACATTGTAATCACAAACAAAACTATGACGACAAGTTGTTCCGTTAATTCACATCAGGGTCAAATTTCCTGCGAAAGGGAAAGACATAACAACAATTGAAGATCTAGTAATTGCATCAACATCCGTCGACACCGAAGAGAACAAGAAAGAGGCGTCAAGCATGCCAAAAACATTTGCAGTCTTAGTTGCAATAAAGAAGATTCGAGCAATTTTGACCTATAACATGGACATAGAGGAAGGATCTTTCAATAAATTGAAAACCTCAGTATTACTGAAGTCCGTTGTCAGTCCAGAACAAAAACAAAATCTGTTTTTTTTTAACCAGTAATCAATTGATTGCAATTTCCTTACTATTTCATTGCATGTATCAATCGAATAATAAATTTTTGTCACCTAAAAGGTGTATGCGTCTATGAAGTATACAAGTATTCTTGGACTTCCCGGCTATAGCGTTTTCCCGGTTATAGCGCTTTTTTGGCTTAGACCCAGAAGAGCGTTATAACGAAGTATTACTGTATATGGTAAAGGCGTTTCACAATACAAGGCAGCGTCTTAAGCATTTTTTCGCAGCTTATCTTGTGACTGGATTAAACAATGAACATGGAATTTAGTGGCAATGCATAGAATGGTAATAGTGTATGGCACGAATACTTTTGAAGTTGGTAGGACCACGTTAACAGGGTGTCCCTGAATAGTTACAAGTCTACTTTTTCAATACGCATAGGAAAGGTCTGTGTCCGTACACATATCAACGGGCTCAACGAAATCATTTCATATAAGTTCCTTTTTCTTTATTCGGAGAAACGGTAACGGATTTACAATTAATAAATTCAGCTTATACACTCCCAATCAATAGGCTAGTTCCACTTGAAAAATGACTGTATCTCGGTAAGTAATAACGGTATTTTCTTCAAACTTGGTCACAATATTTTCAGTAGCCTACCTCTTCTTCGCATAGCAGAAGGTTTCAAATCCGGAGTCCTGTTAGCATTTTCTTACGGTAATTCTTAAAAACAGTAAAAATAGTGAAGTCAGTTCCAGTGGAAATAAAACATCAAATAACGGTACGAAAGGATAATTTTACTTTGAAAAATGTAGCTGGTAATAAGTAGAACTTCATTTAAGTAATTTGAGCTCAAAAACTTAATCTGGGATGAAATTGTATAGATTTTAACGGTAAATTAAATTAATTTCGACCCAAACTCCTCTAAACGTTCGAGGAGGAGCTTCAGTGTTCTTAAACGTCTAACGGTATAGATTTTCGTAGTCATTCATCCCCACACATTTTTGGTGGTTATTTAGATCTAGGAAGTATGGAGGTCTTTCCTAAACCTTGATTAGTTGGTCTTGAAACCAATTTTTTATCAGTCTTGCTCCCTGGTTGACGCCATTATCTTATTAAAATCTCAAAAAAGTTGCATGGAAAATGTCGGTAATTTTAAGAATTTTATTACCCAGAATATTTTGTAAGCCTGGACGTTGTGAATACCCCTAATTTCCACAAGCTCAATAGTTCCACATCGAGATATTCAACCCCATGCTTACTCTGAGTGATGCCTCTACAAAATTAATTTCATCTTGCTCAAATCGTGGAAATAATACCTAAATCCATCTGAACCGACGAGATTTAATCCTTTCCGTCAGTAAAAATAACGCGTTTGTCCAATCTATACAGTTTCTACATTGGGGTTGAATATCATGATATCGAACTTTTGAGCTTTTTTAAGTTATGGGTATTCAGAGTACCCAGACTTTTAAAGATATTCTTCCTAATGTATTGCCTAAAACTTCCGACATTTTCCATGCCATTCCTATAAGATTTAAACAAGATAATGAAACCAATTATGAAGCAAGGCTGATATAAGATTGTTTTCAAGACGAACTAATCAAGGTTATGGAAAGACCTTCATACTTTCTAGATCTTAATATCATCAAACATGTGTGAGAATGAATAACGAAGAAGATCTATACCGTTAGACGATAGGTTAAGAACTCTGAAGCTATTTGGCGTACGTTTAGAGGAGCTCGGGAACAAATCAACTTAATTTACCGTTAAAACCTGTACAATTCTATCCCAGATTAAGTTTTTGAGCTCAAATTACTTAAATAAAGTTCTAATTATAACCAGGTACATTTTTCAAAGTAAAATTATCCCTTCGTACCGTTATTTCATGTTTTATTTCCACTGGAACTATCCTATTGACTCACCATTTATACGGGTTTTAAGAATTCTCGCAAGAAAATCCTAAGGGGACTTCAGATTTGAGACCTTCTGTTATTCAAAGAACAGACAAGCTACTGAAAATATTGTCACCGAGTTTGAAGAAAATACCGTTATAACTTACCGAGATACAGCCATTTTTCAAGTGGAACTATCGTATTGATTGGGAGTATGTAAAGCCATCCTCACGTCTGCCAGAGTTTCTTTTTGTTGAGAACTCATCAGAAATTTTAATTCCACAAATGTGTGATCACTTGCCGTTGAGTACTTGTATTTAAACTGAATTCATAGTAAATCTAACGCCTTTCATCCTGTAACACTTTTAATTAGACCAATCCAAAAATAGATTTACAGGAAGCATTTCATTAATGTTGTGAACAATTCTTTCTTTATAAAATATATATAGGTACAAAAAATATATGTACAAAAACTATTCACTATGCATTAAAATTCTAAAAACCCCTCGTATTTTTATGTTTTGTTTTAGAATCAGCAGGGTGACAAGAGTTTAAAAATAATGTTGCTAAGAAAAATGTTGATAGTAAAGGCCTGAAAAAGGATAAAAAGGACATTAATTAATCCTTGGTCGAAGATTGCCCTCCAGGGTGCCATATCAAAGAGGACATCGAGTTGTTTGTTCCCTGTTGCAGGGACCCACAATGGAGTGAAACGCGTATTGATGAAAATGTTTAGTTTTCATCGAAATTTCAATAAAAAATGAATTTGTATCCTTTTTGCACCCTCTTAAAATTTCTTCTAGTAAAATGAATGGCAAAATCGTCAGTAGCTACAAATTCTAAAAAGTTAAGGAAGTGATAGCAGATACGCGAAAGAAATGACAGCGACTGAAATGAAAATGTTACGCATGTCAGTTGGTGTAACCAAAAGGGACCACATCAAGAGTAGCTACATCCGAGGCAGCTTGTCCATAGACCAACCAATCACCGAAAAGCTCGAAGACCGACGAATGGATTGGTATTGCCATGTTCAAAGGCGTCCGCCTGAGAACCCCGCAAAGAGAGCGATATCAATGGAAGTTCCGCTTGATGGACTCAAGGCCAGAGGCAGACGGAAGAACACCTGGATGTGTCAAATGAAAAAGCAACAACAACGCATTGGTCTCGGCGATGACACGATCCAAGATAGAGCTGCCTGTAGAAATATGCTGAGAAATTATCGCCAAAACGGGCGATGTGCCTACACCGCAGGTCGAGCAACGCGGAACCATGGAGCGGTATAAAGAACGAGGCAAGGAAGAAGAAGAAGAAGGAAGTGATGGCAGCTTGGTAAATTCACGTAGTTATGGGGCACTTAAGAAGTTTGGGGAAGGGCCTCGAGTTAAGTTGTTCCCCCACTGGTTTAAACAATGATTGTATACCCGGCACCCTAGTTGCATTATTTTGGTATGTATCTAATTTTAATAATAAATAAGTGGCGCGACAGTCCAACATTGGACTAAGGTCGCAAATGTGTTAGTGACATCCAACTTACAAGATCTTAACTGCTTTTTTGTTGAGGTGTTGAGATCAAAAACACGCTCAGCAGTGTTATTTATCTCCATAAATGGGTGCTCGTTTAACATCTGAGTGAGATTATGGTCCATCACATGGGTCGTGAGTTCGAAAAACACCATAAACTGAATTGGTTAACGGTGAGACCCTGTGCTCCGAAGGTATGCGCACTAACCACTACACCAACCAGATTACAATTATCTATCTAATACTAATTTCAGATGAATATAAATATTTGTATGTATGTACTATATCATTCTTATTATTTCAGTTGTGCCGAATCAAATAAACGTTACAGAAAATGATGAAAATATCACGCTACAATGTCCTAGTAATACCGCACCACATATAGACGTCAAGTGGATGATGAATAAAAAAATATTGAAAAGTTCAGACACATTTGTGGTAAGCAAAAACAAAGGCCGAATAGTTAAGTCGTAATCTAATGGGGCCCGAGATCGTATACATATCGTTACATCATATATGTAATGGTACTCTCTTAACCCGGGAGACTTAATCTTAATTTTAGGCGGATATTATTAACCATTAGTAATTTTGACACACTATGGAAATTTTGGTAAATGTAAAGGAGAAAAGTATGAAAATGCGCCAAAAAAACCTCGAAATACATACTTGTTTTATATAAGGATAATAAAAATGTTTGTAATTGGATAAACTGTAAAATATTCGGCAGAGAACTTGATTATGATGGAATACATGGGTATCGAAATCCGGTGGGCGTACCGCTCTTTCTACGAATTTTGTGGCGTATGCTTCAAAATTACTCACATTAGTGTTCCCGGAACGTAAGTTATAAAATTCATCTTTCTTCTAGCTTTCCGGAAACACGCTTACAATCAAGAAAGCACATCGTTCCCATACCGGCATATATACATGCCAACATGTAGACCAACTCCTAGGCGGAGCAAAGACTTTCAAAGTGCATCTAAACGTTCAGTTTAGCCCTGAGATAATTGGACCCTTACGTGAAAGTTGGTATTCTTCCTATGGTTTGTTTATAAATTACGCGACTTTGTCTTTTCTGTTTTCAAGCTCACATAATTATGTTTGATGAGTGCGTCAATTTAAATTGTAGCGCTGTTGGTAATCCAACACCTACGATTTCATGGTTTCGTGGTGGATCCAATTCTGAATCCAGTTCAAGCATAGACAAATTCAGCCCCAACGACTATGGAATTCATTTGTGTGAAGCAAATAATGGTATTGGCGATCCAGCAATAAAGTCAACGTTTCTAAATAGCACAGCTAAAGGTATTGTATATTTATATAAAGGGTGGTCCACGGTGAATGCACGAAGTTGATTGTTAATAAAACAAAAAGTTTTTAGTGAATTATCTAAAAAAATTTTTTATTATGATAGAAGGATCTATGGCAATTATGTGTGAAACAAAATATCGGCCAAATGCTCGCCATGGCTACCGTTGCATACTTCTATCCGATGGTCCATATTTTCAATTACTCTGAAACATAATTGAGGTTGAACATCGTTAATGTGCTGAATTATTTCATCCTTTAGCACTTGAATTGTTTTTGGCTTATTGACGGACACTTTTTCTTTTAAATATCCCGAGAAAAAGAAGTCCAACGGTGTCAAATCACATGATCGTGGCGGCCATATTAACATCGCCAAGACGAGAGATAACACGGCCATTGAATTTCTCATGCAAAAGAGCCATTGTTTCGTTGGGTATGTGGCAAGTGGCTCCATCCTGTTGAAACCACATATCGTCCAGGTACATATCCTCCTCCTTCTGGCCACAAGAAGTCCGTTATTTGGTCGATTATGTTGACCAAAAAAATCACGAAGTGCACGAAAAGCATTTTGATTTGAACGTCAATTTTTTTTAAAGGCTTCAACGACTTTAACGCGCTGCTCAATTGTGTACTTGTAAGCAAAGAAATGTCTAATAAAGTAGGGCGAGAAACTTACCGTTAAGGTGTGACACTCAATTAACATCGTGCATTCTAGTTGGACCACCCGTTAGAAAACAATCAAGACAAAGACGTTAAGAACATCTTAATGATTTGAATTTTCTGCCTTTCTTCAAAGATCCGCCGATATTACTTCCATCCTCAGACTATCATGAAGTGAAAATAGGGAAGAATTTGGCTTTACAATGTCGATGTGATCGATGTGGTCCGATCAGATCAAGCGAATGGTATCGTAATGGAAGTATAATATCTGGTGCAAGGATTCGTATGGATAAACCAACAAAGAACTGTAATTTTGATCTTAATCTAACGAATGTGTCTTTGGCTGACACAGGCTTGTATACCTGTAAGATTGCAAATGAATACGGCTTAGCGACTAAAAACATCAAAGTAAATCTCACCGGTAGAAAATCATTTAAACAAATAAGTTTTTCAAAATATGTTGAGGTTTCTCTTTTCAACATAGATGAGCCGGCAGTTCTGACAATTACGGTACAAGGTGACGATTCGACCACTAATGGTATTACCAATGTTAAATATGGCAAAAATGTTATTTTTACTTGCGTGGTAAAGGGTAGTCTGAAAGCAAGAATTCAATGGTATAAAAACGGTAACCGTATACCCAGTAACTCATTTAGGTAAGTAAAAAAAACCTCCGATCACCTACTTTGTATGCTTGATATACTCACACCCACGATTAAGAAAAGCGACTATAAGGGTCGGCCTATACTTTGCAGTTATCCGTCGCAGTCATTTTCCACAATAGATTATCAGTCAATAAATTAACTGACAATTTGTCAACTTGTATGGAAAACGAAAGTGACTGATGACTATGGAAAGTGTGAATCGACCTTTATTGTGCATATTATTAAATATAGTCTGGCTGTTATAATGGTTAGTTCGCGCACCCTCGGTGCACAGGGTAATGGGTTCGAGACTCACCGTAGACGAATTCAGTTTATGGTGTTTTTCGAACTCACGACCCATGTGACGGACTATGATCTCACTCAGATGGTTAAACGAGTACCCATTTATGGGGCTCAGTAACACTGCTGAGCGTGCTGTTGATCTCAACACCTCGACAAAAAAGCAGTTAAGATTTTGGAAATCGGATATCACCAACACATCTGCGGCCATAGTCTAATGTTGGACTGTCGCGCCTGTTATTTATTTTTTTTTAATTAAATTTATATATTTTCTTTTCATTTTGAACAAAGCCCGAACAGCACACTAGAATTGCGAAAAGTATCAGAAAATGACATCGGGACGTATCGTTGCAATGCCAGAAATATATTCGCATCAATGTCGAAGGATATTAAACTTAATGTGGTAAATTCCGATCTTTAATATTTGCTTTACATTTAATGTACATTTTTTATTCATTTCTCTAAGCTTCATCCATATATTTCAATGAAGACAATCATAATTGTTGAAAAAGGACAAACCGTCAGCTTATCTTGTGACAGTCAAACATGGTTATTTAACGATGAACCTTTAAATGTTGTGGATCCCCAATATAAACAATTTGAAAAAACTCTAGTGTAAGTAGTACTCGTACAGCCACCGAAATAATTTTGTGTCACTTGTGAATAGTTGGGTTAACTCCAATTTATGACATTTCGGTAAATCGAAGTTGAATGTTTGCACTGTTTTTCAAAATCTACAAATATGTAAAGAGCCAATTCGTGGTAATGGAAAAATTGGAAATTTTGTGGGTTTCACGATGGCGAGTGATTATTTTCAAAGTATGATTTGATACCCCTCACATCGGGCGTAAAAGCAGTGGCGGATTTACCAGTAGGCTGAGTAGGCTGAAGCCTAGGGCGGCAGATTTTGCGGGGACGGTAAATTTGAAGCAAATAACAAACTTCAACGCTATGCCATATACCACTTATTTATTCTTCTCGTGAAGTGTGTTTGTACCTCAGGGAGACACATACAGTGCTGGTCATCAGATTAGCACACCCCTTCGCATGAATAGTTTCGGCTGATTTCCAACCAAACTAAAAGAGCTAAAATTTCAAAATTATAACTGTTAATAGTCTATTCAATTCCTAGTTAATTAAGAAAAAAGAATTGTGTTTAGATTTTTTATTTTTTATTTATAATTGTTTTCCGAAAAAGAACACACAAAATAGCCATTTAAAATTTGTCATCAGGATAGCAGATGCAAATTCTTTTCTGTCTATCTTCCACAGTTAAAGACGTAGGACCCCCAATTTTTTGTGGTTGTTTGAGTAAGATATTGACTTTAATATGAATAATTAAAAATTATTATCTGCGGAAGAGGGACCAAAATTTAAGGCATACAAGGAGTCAAGGCGGTCAAAAAGTGAAATTTCGAGAAAAAATTAATAAAAGTTGATAAGTTGAATCCGAACTCGTGTGTAATAAGTAGCGTTAAGGTAAAAATAATAGAGGCGATAAGAATTGAGTACATGTCAATCCTTATGCGAGAGTTATTTTGAGAGAAACATCTAGCCCTCACGACTCGGTCACAAGGATTAGGGTAAATTTTGTCATTAAGGCGAGCCTATCTTTTGTTCAAACAGTGATAACAAAACTCCACATTTCACGAAACTAAAACTACAGAATAAACTCCAACTTAACTTTCCCCGAAGGAAAATACGTTAAAATTAATCATGAGAACACTTGATATGGAACAAAGAATGGCGGTATGTTATCTTTTCGGATAAAAAGAAGTTCACTTTAGAAGAGTAACACAGTTATAATGTCTACTTCCAGGATCTTTGCTAGGAAGGACACCATTAGGATCGCATTCATTGTCGGACAGATTGTGTAATGGTCTCGAGGGCCAAGTGATACTGTGAGATGATACTTCTTTTTATTCGATAAGACAACATAGCGCCATTCTTTATTACATGTTAAGTGCTCTCGAGTGTAATTTCAGCGCATTTTCCTTTAGTTTTAGTTTCTTTAGAGGTGGAGCATTTTTGTATCACTATTTGAACAATAGACTCACCTTAATTTCAAAATTTTCCCTAATTCTTGCGACCGAGTCATTAGGACTGGATGCTTCTCTCAAAATTACTCTCTCATAGGGATTGACAAATACTCAATTTTTATCGCCTCTGCTATTTTTATCTTAACGCTACTTATTACACACGAATTTGGATTCAACTTATCGGCTTTTATTCACTTTTTCTCGAAATTTCACTTTTTGACCACCTTGACTCCTTGTAAGCCTTAAATTTTGATCCCTCTTCCGCAGATAATGATTTTCCCTTATTCAAATTAAAGTCAATAACTTACTAAAACAACCACAAAAAATTAGGGGTCCTACGTCTTTAATTGTGGAAGATAGACAAAAATGAAATTGCATGTGCTATCCTGTTGACAAATTTTAAATGGCTATTTTGTGTGTTCTTTTTCGAAAAACAATTATAAATCAATAATAATAAATGTAAACACAATTCTTTTTGTGTTAATTAACTCAGAATTGAATAGACTATTAACAGTTATAATTTTGAAATTTTAGCTCTTTTAGTTTGGTTGGAAATCAGCCGAAACTATTCATGCGAAGGGGTGTGCTAATCTGATGACGAGCAGTGTATGTAAGTGAAGAACTATTTGTCACCGATATCTCAGAGCTTCAAACAACGAAACGATTTATTAGCGAAAAGACCTCTTACAATTTGCTTGCAGGCTAAAATTCGCGACAAAGCTCTTTTGTAGGGTTTTATAGATTTTTTTTTTTTTCGAAAAACCCTTATGAAATGGTTTTGGTCCGTCCGTCTGTCCGCCAGTTCACTTAAAATTTGGTAGGAATGTGTAGAATGGTAACAGTTTTCGGCACGAATACCTTAGAAGTTGGTAGGACAAAGATAACAGGGTGTTTCAAAGAGGTGACTTTTTAGTTCTTATCGGAGATGGAAACTCCAATCAAAGGACTCGCACTCATCGACTATTTTGATTTGATTTATATCTGTTACTTTTTTCCAGTTTAAAGTAACGGTAACGAATTTATGGGCGTTTGAAGTTAAGCTTACGATATCACCTCGGTTTTTCAAAACAGTTATGGGGGTACCGATATGAAACTTTACACAAAATTAATATGAGCTGATACACGTTAAATACTAAGGCCCGTATTTATGAACATTCCTTAGCTCAAGGAGACCTTGAGTCAAGTATGCCGAAATTCAATAAATTAAATGTCATTTCCCATACTTTTTCATGGAAATCATTTATATTCACGAGTCAATGCATCCTTGATTTAAGGAGAAACTCAAGGAGACCTTGCAATTTTCTATAGTCAACCTCACTTGAAGTCAAGGCAGCTACCCACCTTCCTTGAAATATAATATTTCAAGTCTATTGAAAACTTAAGGTCTCCTTGAGTTTCGCCTTAAATCAAGGATGCATTGACTTCTGAATATAAATGATTTATATGAAAAAGTATGGGAAATGACATTTAATTTATTGAATTTGGGAATCCTTGACTCAAGGTCTCCTTGAGTTAAGGAATGTTCATAAATACGGGCCTAAGTCTGTTTACATTTGGTAAGAAAACGTAAATAACAGTAAATTTTTGAAATTTCAATTTGTGCGTGTGTAGCCCCTCTTAGGTCTGCCAATTTGAAAAATTTGATGAGGGTTCTTAGGAAATGACATGAGGAATATGTCTGCAAATTTTCATTCGAATAAATTTATCCAAACTGTAAAATAGCGAATCTAATATTTGGTAAGGGCGTTTCACAATAGGGCATCGCCTTAAGCATTTGTTCCGTGCATCATCTTGTGACTGGATCAAACAATGAACATGAAATTTAGAACTGTATTTTATAAGTGACGTTGATAGAAAAGTATTTGAAATTGTAGTTTCAAATCCGGATTTGAAGTTTTGTCATTGCAGTTGGATTTTTCTTGTCAATATGTTTGTAAAATTTGTATGGAAGTTGAGCTGTTCTGTCCTGTACTCGACCCAATAAAAAAATTCAAAATCATCAGCAAAAATGCGTCAAAATGTAAGAAATGGAATGTTGAACTAAAGTCTAAAAATTTACAAAAGCTTGTCAAATAGGTGGCTAATAATATGTTCAGAGTGCACGAAAACGTGATTTGGGACAACATTCAAAACCAGATTTTTTTCCAATGAAAATGTGTAAAAACCCAGGTCCCAAACTTTACTCTCCTATTCAGCACATTTCGGTTCACTCCGATATTTTAACTGACACCCGAAAAAAAAAATTGTTCAGTTTGGTGTGTTGCCACTTTTCTTAATTTTCCCAAAATCTTATTTGGACGGTCAGTTTGAAGTTACCAGCGCATTTTTTTTTACTTAGAACGATTTATAGGCAAAATAAAAGGGGATTCACACTATGGACAGGATTTACAAAAACCACTAAATTAATCGAGTCAAAACCCTCCTACTAGATTAAATCGTATGTCATTAAATTCAAAATGTAGAATGTACTTGCATTATTCAAATTGCAGTACAATACGGTACAACTGTTAACTAAATCTAGGATTTAGTAAATCTTGTCGACAGTCTGAATCGCCCCTAATGTTGGTTGTCATATGAAATCACGAATAGTGCACTGTGATCAATTTTCGGTGATTTTTGAAAACGAACGGCGAAATCAATCGGTTTTCAACCACTGTGAACATATTATTATGCAAGATTAAAATATATATTTTACAAATATATAATTTGTATATTTGTTTAGGGCAGTCATTTTGTGCAGGCAAAATATCTCCTTGGTGAAGTGGCTTTGTCCCGAGATTCGGTTCAGAAAAATGGTATTGGCTGTGCCGAAACCGATAATCATTTGCTACGTTTGCAACATAATTTGTTCGCAACCTTTTAGATTATGGGACAAGAGTATCTTGGAAAATATTTATTTAAAAAAAAATACCCCGATCCTTTGGTGAGAAAATAGTAAATTTCGTATACATTGCAATTTGATTCCAAGTACTCGATTTTTTGCTAAGTTTTACCGGTGAATCACAAACTAATTTTTGCTTATTTAAAACCACCTTTCTGTTCGAAGTTTACTTATGTTTTCTGCCAATTTTCACTGCCAAGGTTGTTTGGGGCGACCTGGATAACCGGATGAACATGCCGATCAGCTGTTTAAAATTTCACGGAAATTAATTCGAAAAAAAGTTGTTACTGACGGATCAAACAGATTTTGGCCTTTAATTTCTTGTTTAAAATTTTTTAATTCGATTTAAGTACGTCCAAAAATCTCATTTTTCAAGGATCCCAAGTGCCTCAGATTTATAGCCATATTTCAAAAGAAATATTTGTCTAATCAAATTTGTAAAATACTCGTAAATTTTTGTAGAGGTTTCCGTATTTTTGATCCTGCGCCCCGCTCAAACTGAAAGACAGTGATATTTTTTGCCCTAGACCCGCCCATACCAGGTTTTGAACTCGACACCCCTTTCGTAGAGCTTGGTAGGGGCGGCAAAATATCAACAGCCTACTAGCGGCAAATGTGTAAATCCGCCACTGCGTAAAAGTGCGTTAAACCTTGACCAAAAAAAAAACAAGCATAGAAAATATCATATGAGACTAAACAATGGATATTTTTTTATCAACATTGCAACTAAAGTCGACTGAGTGATATTAGGCCATCTGTCAGGACTTTAACCCTTAAAATGGTCTTTTATCAAATATGAAACATACCGAAAAATGTCCTATAAATTGCTGTGCGGAATTAATTTGAGCAAAATGGTGAATATGTACATTGCATTTGTGTAATTTCAAACGAAAAAAAAATATTCAAGATAACGGTATATATCGTAAATTGTTTTAAGTGGTGTCATTTTGATCATTTTCGAGACTGTAGTTTTTACATAAATGAAGTTTTGGCATATGACTCAGATTTGATACATTGCGCATTTAATTTATGCATTTCACTATTCTTTGTGATGAAATAGCATGTGTGAAATTCAAGATAATGGGGAAATTATGACTTTAATTTCTTTAGCACACAATTGTGTTAAGGTTCATTTTAATCCTAAAAAAAACTTCGGACTTCTATAGCGATTCTTTTCGAAATCTTTAAACCCACGTGAAAATTTTAAAAACCATTTTGAAAGAAATGATAATTTTAGTTATGATTTTGTATTTGAGGAGTTCCGTAAAAATATCAGAAATCTCTAAAAAATATGATTTATTCAAAGATATAATTTTAGGTGATTTAGTAATAAATAGATGAAAAGTATAGTTATTTATCAGCAGCTTGAAGTCCATTTTTCATTATATGTGACCGGGAAAGTTAAAAAGAAAGTAAAAACAAACAAGCGAGAAAACGGCCGATAAAGAAATCAAGTCGGTGCGTTGTGTTTAATTCATTTGTCGTGATCTGATTTTTATTAAACTTGGTATCCATATACTTTCGATGATCCTGACGTGGATACTGTTACCGAAAATATAATTAGAATAATATAACAGTAAATCCAAATGTAAATTAATTTTTCGACAAGTTCGAGCATATCTTCAGCACTTTCTTTGATATATTTTGAGATTGTTGATATACAGGCTCCATTGGTGACCGCAAAAATTATTCAGAGATTGACCAGTAACTGCGGAATAACAGTAAATCATCAATCAATCATGTAAAGATAACGATGCAATTCCTTTCAATTGCTTGCCTTGATGCTCTTCGTGTACTACTTTTAATAAAAAAATACGTTGTTATTTATCAGCAGGACACTTTATATGTAAAAGTGCTTACTAATCCCAGGGAATGTCCGTAAGGACAAAAGGTCCTTTTTTGCTAAATAAGTCTAATATGAGCAATATGGATATGAAATGGATATGACTTGGTGAGACAAGTGCCCCGGAATACTAATAGTACATTTTTAAATTCTTCGGAGAGGATCTTCTCTCCCGAAAAGGAAATTTTTAGAAATTTGGTTGTGGATGGGCAAGATGGGATTCGAACGATAGCGACGGATTAGAAGAAGTCATTGAAATGGTTTTGAGTATTTTTATGTATTTAGGGGTACCGCATCGCTATATTCTAGTTCTAGTTCTAGTTCTAGTTCAGTCAAGAATATTTTATTCATATTATGGGGGAGATTTCAGTATCTGCGGCGCTAAATTGACTGTCGACTGAATCTGCAATCCTTTTTCGCGAAATCGTAACAGTTCTCTTGATATTCAATGTCAGAGTTTGACTTTTCTATGAAGCCAGTTAAATAATTTGATAAGAATTTGATACACATTGGGGAAAGTGTTAGATGCCATCAAATTGACGTTTTAATCTTAATTAGTCCCACTACAATAGTAAGTTTTACCAATTTGGCAAAGATCTTAATAATATGAAAAGCCGAATTATATTTGCCAGCAAGAATTGTTAAATTTGCTAGACAGGGAGGCAAATGAAATTTAAAATGTTATTTTCGGTGCAATGCTATCGATTCATATCAATATGTAGTAAAAATACCCCCAATTTCTCATTTAAAACTGAACTACCTCATATAAAAGTCAAACTTTGACATTAAATATCTGGAGAACCGTTCCGATTTCGCGAGAAAGGATTGCAGATTCGGACGTTTCAGGACAATTTTAATGAAATGGCATCATCAAAATATGGCGCCGAAGATACTGAAATCGTGCCGTATTATGCACCCTTATGAGAGTTTGAGATTCCTATTTCTATGATATTTACATCAATAGCCTATTGCCGATACAGCAAATATTGCCGGGTCTGATTTTACAGCTGACTGACATAAGTCAGGATCTTCCTCATCCCCACTGTGAAAAGAACTTTACCACCAGGGCATTATATTCTCAGAAAAATATGTATGAATTATATTTTATTAAAGAAAAGTATACAATTACAATTCTGTCTGATGTTGACTCGAATCAATAGCCTTTTTAATGTTGAAAGTGTTTTTGGTATTGTGAGTTAATAATTATTTAATTATAGTCATTTCTTTCTTTTTACGGACGGGATCATTGTCCAAGTAAAACGCAAACGGAAATCTTTCGGTAACAGGTAACAGCTGACTATTGTGTCATCTGTCCCCAACGCGATATTCTGAATTACAAATTGCATTTGGTATTATGTGACCTGCGAGATGCAATTTACAGGAAAATCTTTCAGGAAATTTTAAAATGATTGACTCTATAATAAAGATTAAAAACCATATAAACTGAAAAACAAAGTGACATACGGGATATTTTAAGGAAATTATTTGCGGAGCCATCTTGGGGATGGCATTGGCAGAAGTTTCATATCATAGCCTGAATCAATTTTCCAGATTGTCGTTTTGTATGGGATTTCCAGTAAATATGGAAATGATCCACTAAGTCGAAACGCACTTATGACAAAAAGCGCGTTTTTTTCACCATCGCGGTTACCTTAACTCAAAAGAAGAAAAAAAGATCGCGAGTAACTTTGCAGTTAAGAAAAGTTTTTTGATCAAACAACTGACAACTGTTCTACATTTTTGTCTCACTCTCGTCGGCTTGTTTTTTAGATTTGGTGGATTTCGTCACAGTAGACAATGATTAATCTGCAACATCTGAATACCACAATAAGAAACATTTGCAGGTTTCCCCTAAACTCTATCCCTCGCAGGGTAGTGGCACGTGTGAAAATTAACTGAGTAAGTGTATTTTTTCTATGGAGCTCCTTACTCAAAACTACTCGGTATTATCAACAAAACGTAACTGGCATTTTGTAATGAACCAATGTTCAAAGTTTTTAGTCAAAAAATTAAACATTTTTGATGGCATGTAAACTTATCTCTCTCTCTCTCTCTCTCTCTTGATTACCGTAACTGCTAGTGGAGCATGGTGCGTTGATGACTACCGTGTGTAGTCATCAACGTTACAAAGACAACTGTATTCGGAGTGTGATACGGTTGTCAGCCATACCACTTCCTAGTCGCATTGTTAGTTTATTATTCTACGATAAGAATATTTCTTATCATCTTCTGAATAACAAACTTGCGACGAGTCGTGCCGAGTTTGGAAACTCGTTTCTCTATGAGTGTCTATTTCACAGAGTGGCGACCGAACGGTCACGGCCACAGAGCACTTATACCTTCACGTTACTAGACTAACGGTTGCACTTAAAACATGTACAACACAGCAAAGTTCTGGCGGCATAGAACTCGAAAAAATTACTTCTAGAGCTAAACTGGGATTATTCTATAAGGAACAGTGCCTTTTAGCCTTTTAGCATTTCTTTTATTATTAAGAAAAAGTCCGAGGAAATCGAATAAAATTTTCAATTAAATTAACAACTAAATTTATTATTGTTTTCAAATTCTACTGAACGGAAAGGAAAAACATTTTACAATCCGCTTTTTTGTAGCATTATGTTATGTGTAGGTACTGTCTAATTAGACAAGCCAAAGGACTTACGGTCTGTGGCGGCTTTAACACTGTGTGACCATTTTCTACCGACATAGCCACCATCTGGCATCCGAAAATCATAGACGTAAACGGTGTGGAATGCTGTGGGCACATGTGACTCATAGGCACGTTGATAAACGCAGGATGGCGTAGATCGTGCATACAGAAATTACTGTATTCTATACGTCAAATGCCATTTAAGCCCGTTTCAATCACTGAGATGGAAGCAGATATCGCGAATAAAATCAATTGGACGTCGTCTTTGATATTCATTTTTATCTACTGGAAAAAAGGCAAATATGACATTGTGCTTTTACTTTTTGGGATATTTTCACTCAATATTTTTTCAAAACGCAATATGTTACTTTACATTCTAAAAAGTTAAGAAATGCGTTTTAATGCTTTGCAAACACAAACATGGTTATTATGAAATTAACCTTTTATACGCGTAAGATACCTGGATATGCGAAAACGCATTTAGGTGTAGTTTTTGAAAGGGGGAGGGGTGTGAAAAATGAACGGATATCGAATGTCCTCGACGTCTCCTTTCATCTGATACCGCACATGCCCGTTCCGTGTGGACGATATTTTTATTTAATTGTTAACCTAGCTTAATATTTAGCACCCAAAAGATTATAAAACAAAAAATGGCCTTTGATTATTTTTTTCTATCGGAAATTCTAAAAGAATTCCACTATTTAAAATTCTGTATAAAAGTCTTTTTTATAACTTGGTAATAAATGATAACGGTAAAATAATGAGGTTATATCATTATTTAATTTATATGCAATAATGCCTACATCTTATAAAATTTTGAAACTTAGAAATCTTAAATTTACTAAAAGCTTTGTATTCGATACTAAATTTTTTGTTTTCATACCGCTCCCTACCTGAACTCATGCAGACTTATATGATTTGCGGTATTGATTTTTACTTCTAACGTAGTGAGTGAGACGTGTTGAAAATTTGGTTAAATTCGCTTTAGCGGTTCAAAAGATATTCATAGAAACTCAAAATTTCAATTTCACATTGGATTTTGATGGCGAACTTAAAGATCGAATTTCGGACCCATTTTTTGAATTTTGGCAACTGCGGTTTTCGCCATCGGGAAGAGCACACTTTTTCCTGTGTAAGTCACCAAAAAAGTGAAAATCGAAATTTTTACACGATAGCCCCTTTTTAACTTGCCCGGTCACAATGTATATAATTTACTTTAGCTGCTGAAATTAAATCTCCAGAAGTAAACTGAACTTTGAACAGTTTATTAATATTTATTTTATTTATTCAAGAATAAAACAATAAAAATATTTAATCAATACTAAAGTGTTATTTTCCAAAAGAAATCATGTACTAAATGTTGAATCTGTTTTTATATCAACACGTCAATAAAATCATTGCATTAAAGATAAAGAACCGCTTAAGGGTTAATTTGCATCAGTTTACAACAATCCAACCTTTCAGTCCCCAAGTCGTGCGGAAACATAGAAACCACATCCGCAAAAGAACATACATACGATAATTTTTAACGAACAAATTTTTTATTATCCAATCTTAACCTACTTAACTTTACACATCCCTAGCAAGACGAAAACCCCTTTTTTAGAATCGCTATAGAAGTCAGAAGTTTTTGTTTTAAGTGGATTTCTTTTTAGGGTTAAAATGAACCTTAACACAACTGCGTGCGAAAGAAATTTATGATACAACGTCAATTACGAAAACGGATGAAAATGGATGACTGTGTCATAGTCCTCACATTCACGGTGAATCCGTGTATTCGAGTCCATTTTATTGGATTGTCGTTTAGTCAAAAGCTAAATCCGTCTGTGGATAGGCTCATTTGACAGAGCGAAAATTTATTAAAATGGACTCGAATCCACGGTTTGGATTCAGCCATTGGGTTTTTTTTTAAAATTATCATAATTGGCGTACATATGATTCTACCAAAAAACTTAACTTAACTAACGTTACTAACGCTTGTAATTGGAACACCATGTCATAGAAATGTAGAAGCCTAAATTTAAACTATTAACGTGTGAAGAAAATGATAGGTTCGGTCAACGGCCTTATATCCTTAGATGTGTTACAATTCATAAATAAACTTCATTAATAATTTCAGTAAATAATACATTATAAACTGAATGAACTTTCAGTAAAAAAAAATTGCAAACACCATTGTAATTTCAACGGAAACTAATCGGCCTAGCATAGATTCCAGGCCGTATACACACGGAGAATCCTAGGATTCTAATCCATGGATTTTATAAATTGTTTTCTCAATTTAAATTAGGATATTTGTTGATTTGGAGATTTGTATATTATGTTGCATTCCCAAATAAGATTTACCATTGATCCTTATATCGAAGCTATTACATTAACTTTTAAAGTATTTAACAAATTTCCACAGTGTGTATTGCATATAATTACAAAAAAAATAAATATTCGTTTTGTAGTAGGAGCTCTATTGTAAGTGTGAATTTACTCTCCGAAAAAAAATATTGTTGTTTATCCGATATAATGAAAACAAAGGTAAACGAAAGCACTTACATATAAAGCATTTACTCGCTTCTGTATCAGGAGTTCTCAAAATTGTATAAAAAGTATCCAAATTCCTGTTCATGTCGAAAATCTTATATCCAACAATTCATCAGAGCAAACATTTACCTGATGACTTTCTGAAGTAATGTTTTGGTTTTATCCGTTCCGTTTCCGTAAGGAATAATATTGATTTATAAAGATCAAAGTTTCCTTTAAGCTACTACTTTCAAAGTGTAGGTTTCTATGAAAGTTCTGCCAACTGATTTCGGCGATTCAAATAGTAAACACACGAGTTACACAGAAAAGCGCGTTTGCAAAGTTTCATCCCGATAACTATAAAATTGACTTTGTGAATTGAAGACGTGATAGGATACTGGTACAGCATACAACTGGATAAACTGACAGACATCTAATTAGCTTCCCTCGCAACACTTCTCAATAATAAAATTATAATTCAATGCTTCCTCTGATAAATTTGAAAAAAAAAATTGACAAATTTAATACTTTCATTTTCTTTACAAAATGTGAAGGATATAATAATTATAAAAGCATATCATCTAAATCTCAGCATAATCCTTCCCAATACTAATCACTTATTTTAGTAAATATTAGGCTCTTTTTTAACAATGAAAAGTTCATGATACATACTTCTGTGTTAAAATGTTCGTACCAGTTAGCCCACTTTTCACAAGTAACAATCTCATTTGCTCATTTAGCCCATCATTCACAACGTTATAATTCCGTTTCTAATGGCCGTAATGAATTTTTTAATATATATTATGAAAGAGAGACAATTGATATCTTCGATTATGCATATAACTCAAAATCGATAGAATCGGACTTAGCTCACTTTTCACTAGTGACACAGAATTATAAGCTCACCGAAAGCCGCACACAGACGGTGAATCCATGGATTGTAATGCACAAAATGGATTTTCGTTCTGTCAAATGAGCTAAAATGGATTGGAATTTTTTTGTTTATTTATATTTGTTTGTTAAAAAAGAGGGAAAGAGAGAAGAAGAGAGAAAAATGGTATCAAATTCTTGTTTAATAGAATTGTCAACTTTCAATTTTAGTTTTGCGGCCAATATCAAGGATAGCGGTATTTATAAATGTTTAATCTTTAGTCGAAACGAAACCAAAACGAAACAAGAAATTGAAATGGTGCTTATGGTTCAAGGTATATTGGATCATTCATTTACAATTTCGAAATACAAAGTTACATGTTCGATTTTTAGCACCTCCACAAATATTTCAAAACCGCGATGAGACCATACGTGCTCGGCAAGGCGAAGAGATTATATTGAAATGTAGATCCATTGGAAACCCATTTGTATGAACAACATTTTTTTATTGTATTTAGGTTTTTAAGCTATACAATTTTCATTACTAATCTGTAATTTGCAGCCTGAAATCAATTGGATTTTCAAACAAGAAACACTGCACAGCAATACCACCTATGAGCTCCTACATGGAGGCGAATTAAAAATAAAAAATATGTCAGCAAAAGAGTCGGGAAAATACACATGTCGAGCGTCGAATAAATTTGGACAGGCTGAGAAGGGTGCAAATGTAATATTGATGGGTATGTTGTTTGTAATGTATAATTTATAAGAATTTTTAAGACATTTGGTATTTTTCAGTTCCTCCTAAAATAACCACGAAATTGAGAGACCTTTCTGGTGAACAGGGCTTCGTGTTAAATTGTAATGCATCCGGAAAGCCTGAACCTACAGTCAGTTGGTTTCGAAACGGCAAAATATATGCAGAAGGTAGGTTTGAAAAAGCACATTGCATAATTTTCAAAATAATCTTACCTCAAAATAAACATATGTATTGGCACAATAGAATATATCTACACATATGGCCAAAAAAATAAGTACACCCATACATTTTTTTTTTGTTCTGAACACCCTTTAGCCTAGCTAAATAATGTAGTAAAGTAAATAAAATCGTTTGTTAATATTTTGTTACTTGAATTCAGAGGAATTAAATAATATGTACATGAACCATTTACAATAAGCTCACCAGACGCACAGCATTTTGCTGTACAGTACAGCATTAGGAAATGTACAGCATTCCCAATGGCACACTATGAAACCTAATTCACTACATCAGCGGTCGATAAAGGGCGCCTCGGGAGCCACATGCGGGTGCTTGACTCATTAAGTGTGACTCAAAACGTTTTCAATCTCTGGTTCAAATTATTCTAAAAAGAAAAAACAATATTTACCTTTATCTGCTTTAGAAATAATAGCTATAGCTCTGAATGACCATGGTAGAAACTCGCTGAATCAAGGAGCTCACAAAGGTGCAGTTAAAGTTTCGAATCGGTATCAATAAGTGCGATGTCAAAATATGTATAAATTTTAGCAGCTGCTTTCTAAAATTAGATTTTAAAAATAGCGCATGATCCAAATTTGCTGTTGTTGTAGTGGTCCTAGTGATTTTTTGTCACTTCAATCGATCGAGCCTGGCAATTATTGAAGAAAAAAATAACAACCAGGCGTCCCGCCCAACGTCCTCTATGTCAGCAGTTTCATCATCTATAAAAAATCCGAAAAATAAACCACCATTGCCTTTGATACTATAGAGTTTTATTGGTCTTGGGTCGCATCTTTGAACGATTGTTACTTTCAAAGCGAGACGGCTAGGACTCTGAAATTTTCAGCAAAATGTGCGGCCTAAGATCCTCTACATCGGCCGTTTCATCACCACCGTTGCCCTTGGTACCTCCTATGGAATTTTATTGGTCTTGAACGGCTGTAACTTTCGAAAAGCTTTGAGATGCCGATCGGGATACCGGTGCTGGGTTCTGAAGCTCCAGCTCCTCTTTCGTGGATAGATGGATGCATACGGCGCTATGATGGCTTGGGCTGGTTACGCCCAATACTGCAGCCTATTGACTTATTGTATTTCCCATCTAAGCGAAAAAGTTTCAGGTTATTAGCTCTGTCCTTCGTAAAAGGTTTAGAAGAAAGTTAACAAGGTTTACTTTGGGGGCACTCATTCTGGTAGTTTGAGCCCCAAAGAAATTTCGTCTCCAGCTCATAAGAGCGGGGCATTCGAAAATATCGTGCGATAACGTGATCCCTCATCTTCGTTGAAGAGGCGGAATAGTGGGTCTTTTGTGTAGATCCCTATTGTATGCAGATGTTTCCGTAGGGTAAAATGACCGGTTATAAGGCCTGTACTACCCTGAGGTTCATTTTGCTAAGACCGAGGACTTCGGTGCAGCTGGTATGCCAGTTATATCCCAGCATATGCTTGCTGTGCCTGAGCCCTTCAGCGAGTCTCCGTCGATCTTCGAATTTATCCTCGGTCCATCGTCTGGAATTGGTTCTGGCAGTAGATTTACGGATTCCGATTGCAGGTTCGGGACCAGTGAAAAGTAGTTCGGAACCCTCTCTTGCAAGGACATCCGCTTTCTCGTTTCCTTCGATCCCCTTTCACCCATTTCAGAGTTACGTTGCTTCGGGTAGCTAGATTTTTGAGATTCTGTTGGCATTCCCAAACCAATTTTGAGGTTGTTTTGGGACTTGTAATGGCCTTTATGGCAGCTTGACTGTCGGAGAGAATATAGATTTAATACATAGAGCGGTCACTCCATACAAGCTATTTTTCTTAACAAAAAATTGCAAGAGCGTGACGACAATATTACAAGTAGGCAATCGCGTATAGAAAAGTGCAAAAGAAAATCTCTGATTTCCAAAGAATATGTTTGTATTTGTACCTCTTTCCGAAAAAATGTTTGTATGAGTATAAACGACGTTGAATATGTGTGCGAGAATTTTATTCTCTCGTTGCAGGTTGAGAGCATTGCATTGTCTACACTCGGCCAAGAACAAGAAGAAGAGATTCGCGAGGAGCAAGCTATAAAAAAAAAAACAGTTTTTTTGTTTTTACGCCACGTTTAGACAAACCCAATGTGTTTTGAATGACAGCCGACTGGTCACGAAGTGGACACACGATTTCACATACTAATTTATAACAAAATGTATAAATATACACTTGCCGGATCTTACAAATACACTGCGTGACATCCGCGAATAAACAACTGTGAAAAAAACTGCGCGTTTCACTAAATTTTGTTCAATTCACATTTGCGAAATTTGTAAACGATTTGTCGGCTCCGCTCGTGTCGGTTGAATGAAAATTGAGCAAAAATTACAGCCGACCGTTCACGACGTGTACTCTAAACTACAACATGCACTTTATGACATAAAATGACAAAAAACGCACTTGCACACCATTTCAAATGCATTTGCCTACATCTGGGAAAAATAGATTCTAAGTAAACTGTATTTACCACTTTACATCCAGTAGTTTTTACTTGAAAAATTTGACAGGAGATGATTCGGCTATTATCGTGTAATCAACATTCTAAAGAGAGAAACACGTTCTCAGATTTCATTCATCTTAGTCCAGTCAAAATATGTATCCCAATGCAGGCATCCAAATAGAAAAAATAGAGTAAGGCTAATTTTTGAATCAGCAGGCTCCCAAGAAGCTAAAACGCATTTTGCTAAAAAAAAAAAATTGATCGGAAAAGTCCCAAAAAGGATACTCCCTAATCCTTGACCGGAGGTCAGCACGCAGGCTATCAAATCAAAGGGGACGTCGAGTACATTACATATCCGGTGTCTGTTTCCTGTTTCAAGGACTTTTAACGGAATAAATCGAGCTCAAATGGAAAATTAGCGAAATATCGTGTTTCCCGTGTATCTTTCCAAGGCCATAATTACGAGAATAATTCAACATTTCACTACTACTACTGTGTTTGAGACTCCTTGCAGCGCCACTGAATCAAAAACAACAAAAATTAGCCTTATCTATTTTTTTCTATTTGGATGCCTGAATTTGGATACATATTTTGACTGGACTAAGATGAATAAAATTTCAGAAGAAATCTGATAATTTCGTGTACCCTATAGTATGCCTATTATAGCATACGTGTGAACAAATTTCACACATAGGTACTTTCTGGATGGGACCTTTTTTATATGGAGTGACAGTTCTATTAGTTATTTTTCAATGGTTTTAGTATAAACTCCTGCCCCTGCTCCTTCGGCTGTCTTCGACCCATACGTGTACCACACTATATGTTTTAATAGATGGTTGTCATTTCATTTAACCCAGTCTTCCTAATGTTGAAGTTTGGATGTTGGAATCGAAAGTGTATATGGCTATGGGGTGTAATCGATGCCCATATCTAGGATTGGGTTTGCAATGATTTCTGTAATCGTACAATGTCCTACCCTTTGCGGTGTCCACATGTTCGATGATTGTAGTCTGTACGCTGCGAGTCTTGCCTCTTCTGTGATTGTGAGGTCCAGTGGTGGCAGGTCTAGTAGTTTCTCTAGAGGTAAAGTTGGTGAACTGCGCATGGCGCCGGTTTTCAATAAAAGCATGAAAACGAAAACAGAAAACCGTCAAAACAAACTCTAGTATGCAAACATTTGCTGAAATATGTTATGCTTGCGCAGGTCAGTCTCTGTACGGATTCCAACTTCGCTGCAGGCTGCAGCTGTTTTTTGCTTGATTTTAGTCCACCAGACTATCGAGCCATAAGTCAAACGGGGTTTGACCACGGCTTTGTACATCCAGTGTATCATTCGTGGTTTTAACCCGTTTTCCCTATTGCTCGTTTAGTTGCATATAGAGTCTGTTTGCCTGTTGTAATTGTGTTTTGCAGCTGTTTGTTCCACGTGAGCCTGTTATCAAGGGTGACTCTCAGATATTTTATCAATATCCCTCCGTGATAAACTGCAACTAGAAGGATTTTCAGCGTCTCCCTTCCTGTTTTTGCTTGGTTTCCATCGGAGTTTATAAGTGTCCCGATGGGGTTTGTTGAATCCTTGGCTAGAATCTTCTGGAGTCTCTCTCCTTCATGCAGATTTTCGATATCTGCGCAAAACTTCCTCCAGGATTCCCTCTTGGCTTTCCTAATTTCTTTGCTGTACTGGGTTAGGGTGCAGCGGTATGTGTTCCAATCCCCAGCTCTTTTCATTTCGTTGAAAAGCTTCCGTGTCCTTTTACACAGGATGTTCAGGTTTGAGTTCCACCATTTGCAATTCGCATTGGTATGTCGTCTCGTTAACCTGCAACCCTTTTCGAAGGAGGTCTTTATTGCGGCTTGCAGTTTATCCGCTACAGCCTCCACTCAAAGCGTAGTTTTAATGTGTCAGGGAATATCTGTCAGATTGGTAGGCAGGCGCTCTCTGTAGAGGTCCCAGTCCGTTTTTCTCGGGTTCCGATACAATTCAGTTGACTTATCGACTTTGTCGATTTCCATACTTATGTATCTGTGATCCGATAGCGATGGTTCGGGTAAGACGCGCCATAATGGCGTTAATGACGTTAGGAGATACGTTGAAGGTGGCTAGAGTTATATCAATGACCTCTCTTCGACGTGTTGTTACAAAAGTAGGTTCAGTACCCTTATTCAGAATTTCGAAATTTTCTTTAATTATAAAATCATAAAGATACTCAAGATACTCACGCCTTTTGTTCGTATCAGAGCTCCCATACTCTGTGTGGTGTGCGTTTGCATCCGCTCCGATGATAAGCTGCGGTGTATGTGTTGCGAAGAATTAAATGAATTAAATAAACAAGGCTTAATATTAATACATTTGTTAAATCGATCAACAAACTTGTAATGATACCAACAGAAACGGTTATGTGTCCCTCTATTAGGAGAAATACTCCGAGAAGGTGAATTTGATCTTGAACAGAGGTTTAAGTGCATGCTTTCTATTGTATGTGTGTGAGCTGACATTTTAGCCTTCAATTCATTCTTCATTCCAGCATTTTATTATTCAATACTATAAACGGCAGGGCGCATAAATACCTCATTAACTTTATCAGCACTCTTAATCGTTTCTTGAACAGACAAAAGACAATTACAGGATTACAGGCTTGGATGTTGTCAGGAAGACGCTGTAGCCATAATGATTTCAGAACGTTTTCACTGACTTGATCTCCAGCTAGTTGACGCATTTCGCGAAATAATTGAGATAGCATCTTGACCCCAATCGAGATAACAATAAATAATTGACATAATTTATAATATTGTAATGTTTTTAAAACGTGAAATGCTTCTTTCGATGAAAAATAAGGACGATCACGAGGAGGAGTGCTGATAATACATATCAGCAATAACTTTTATTGCTTCTGCATCTTATAAACTAAAAGTATAATTAAATTTCGTAATCTCAGTTGTAATGTTTGCAAATATCAATTGAGGCTCTGCTTGTTTAAACCATAAGCCTGGTAGGTCCTTCCAAAAAGGTGGAAGTTTAACAGCAACTGGACAAATAGTCGATTGGACACTTGTAGCAATCGATGTATCAGATATATAAATACATTAGTTGTCATAATGAATACGTTCAACTACGAAACGAACGACACTTAATTTAAATTCCGGCCGAGAGAAAATTATTAATGAAGAATTCGACCACTTTTACAAAATATTGAAACTTGAAAAATTTACAAATATGTATAAATATTGCAATTTAAAATTCTTCAATTTTCGACTTGGAAACTCCAAGTGAATTGATTTGAAATTCCAACTGAATTCACTTGAGGCTCTCCAGTTCGTAGTTACTTATGTACGTACTTCAATCATCTGTTCGTTCTTGGAATATTGATTGTCATTAAATTGTGTGTTTTAATGCATTCAATTAAGATATGGACTGAGCATTACCAAAGAGAAGTTAATATGTAGAGAACTCACTCCATACAAGCAATTTTTCTTTACAATCGCGTATAGAAAAGTGCGAAAGAAAATCTCTAATTTCCAAAGAATATGTTTGTATACCTCTTTCCGAAAAAATGTTTGTATGAGTAGATATTATCTCTCCGTTGAATACGTATTCGAGAATTTTATTCTCTTGTTGCAGGTTGGGAGCACTGCAAAGCATGTATTTTTATGTCCTTTTTCAAAGCTTTGCGATCAATTTTTCTTAATAAATTGAATGGTAGAATCTTATGTTATTATTATGTTATTCTCGTAGTTATGGCCTTGGAAAGATACACGGGATACACTTTAATTCGATAATTTTACATTTAAGCTTGATTTATTCCGTTAAGAGCCCTTGAAACAGGAAACAGACACTCGATATGTAATGTACTCGACGTCCACTTTGATATGATACCCACATGCTGACCTCCGGTCAATGATTAAGGAATATCCTTTTTTGTCCTTTCTGGGACCTTTCCGACAATTTTTTTTTTAGCAAAATGTGTTTTAGACTCCTGGAAGAACACTGATTCAAAAACAACAAAAATTAGCCTTAAGGTACGTTGTCCTCGACGCGGCCGCACGACAGCGACTCGCTCTTTCCATATAAAAATACCGGCGTACAGAGGGCTGTGCCCGCAATACGAGGGTTTTTTAGAATTTTTTTTTCAAAAATCCCTTATGAAATCGATTTTGTTTGTCCGTCCGTCCGTCCATCTGTTCACTAAATAACTCGCGAACGGCTCAACCGATTGTCATGAAATTTGGTAGGAATATGTAGAATGGTTACAGTCTTTAGCACATATACTTTAGAAGTTGGTAGGAAGAAGATAGCAGGGTGTCCCGAACGTTTGAGTTCCACCATTTGCAATTCGCATTGGTATGTCGTCTCGTTAACCTGCAACCCTTTTCGAAGGAGGTCTTTATTGCGGCTTGCAGTTTATCCGCTACAGCCTCCACTCAAAGCGTAGTTTTAATGTGTCAGGGCACATATACCTTAGAAGTTGGTAGGAAGAAGATAGCAGGGTGTCCCGAACGTTTGAAAAAAGTCGACTTTTTTAGTTTTTATCGGAGATTAACGTATGAGTCTTTAAATCAAAGATCTAAACGAGTTCATCTCATATCAGTTATTTTTTTTTAGTTTCAAGTAACGGTAAAAAAGTTATTGGCGTTTAAAGTTAAACTTCCTTTTCGACCTCTCATTTTAAAAACGTTTTTTTAAACCGTCATAGGGATCGATTTGAAACTTTGCACATAGATTGGTCAGTATGGCCTTATATACGTTAAATATTAAGACTGTTGACTTTTGCTAAGGAAAAGTAAATAACAGTAAATTTGTAAAATTTTAATTTGATCGTGTGTAGCCCCTCTTAGGGTATGAAAATTCTGCTAAGGTTTTTTAGAAAATTACGTAGGGAATATGTCTACGAATTTTCATTCGAATAACTGTATCCAAACCGGAAATATAGCCAAGTAAGTATTTAGTAAGGGCCTTTCACAATGCAAGGGAAGCCTCTTAAGCATTTCTTCAATGCATATCTTTTATATTGATGAAACAATGAACATGAAATTTTGTGGAAATGCATAGAGTGGTAATAGTGTTTGCCACAAATATTTTTCAAGTTTGTAGGACCAAGCTAACAGGGTGTCCCTGAAGCTGCAAAAGTATACTTGTTCAATACTCATAGGAAAGCTTGCGTTGGCTCTTATGACAGGGAACACAATGGAATCATTTCATATAAGTTGCTTTTCCTTGATTAACCCTTCTGTCGGCACCTACTACAATATGCATATTCTATACCCAATAGGTCTGGCTGGACCTACTGAGAAAAAAATGTTATTTTTTAGAAAAGGTGAAATTTTTATTGGTAGAATCATTCTATCAATTCTTTACTGCCATTTTTAAACAATAAAAGTATTAAAATCATTTTTGTAGATACACTAGTAACGTTTTTAAGTGGACATATTTTGGGGTGGTATTATTGGAAACATGTTTTTCCCTTATTTTCATCTCGTTTTGCTTCTCTATTTTCATGGCGTATATCTAGTAGAAAGTTTGTTCGCATTTTTCAATACCAATATCTTTGGCGCTTTGTTAGTAGATTTACCTCGATATTAGTCGGCAGATTTAGGGAAGTAGGTGAAAAGAAATATGGAATTTTCAAGCGCGCAAATCGTTTCATTCTAAATTTTTCGTAAATTTCTTGATCAAATCTATTTAGAAAGACGTTCGTGAGTCTCTCATACTTAGTCCTAACTATTACAAAGGAAATAAAACTGGTTTGAATTACCTTGAATCAAATCTCAGTTGATTAGGTGATGTTATAAAACGTGATAAAATTAGGCATACTTATTTCCCGAACTTCACGGCTTTTCAAAGAAATATCTGAGAAATTTTTATCGTTTATAGTACAAATTGAATTTTAATGACATTGTTAGATCATAAATAGGAGAATTTTAAGAGAATTTCATATTTGCACTTTGTACCTCTAGAGAAGAATGCGGGGAAAAACTACAGGTCTGGCCAGACCTATTGGGTATCAAAAAGCACTATAAATTAAAAATCATCAAAAACATACTCAAAACTTCAACTTGCTTTGGAGTACTTTTAAACAAACTGGATAAATAGTAAATCTATTTTTGGATTGGTCTAATTAAAGGTGGAACAGAATGAAAGGCGTTTATTTAGACCAATCCAAAAATATATTTACAGGAAGCATTTCATTAATGTTGTGCACAATACTTATTTATTGCTTATGAACAGGAGAGAATAAAACTCTCCTGAGTTTCGAACATATCTCTACAATTGTGCGCGCAGCGACTCTGTTTTGTGCGCTCAAGGGTTCAGATATGTACGAAACTTAACAAAAAATTGACCCCTGTGGTTTTTGGGGTTAGAATTATGCCACAGCGTTCCCGGCTTGTCGTAAAAGGCGACTTGAGGGATAGGGTACGTAGGCTTGTAACCCGCGTACTTGAAATTTTCTTTACACTCGAAACATTTAACGAGCCTCGGATACCTCGGACTGATTCATCGGCAACGACTTTTGGCTATAAACAACGGACCACGATTGGGTTTTGGAACGTTCGAACGATGTGGGGCGAGTGCAACAACATGAGACTCACTGAAGTCGAACGGGAAATGACCGCGTATAACATCGCTATATTAGGACTGAGCGAAACAAGATGGCTCGGATCAGGAGCGACTTTATCACCAAGCTCTCATACTGTTTTATTGTACTCTGGAAATGATGACCAAAATGCTCCTCGGCAGGCAGGCGTCGGAATCCTCTTGACAAGGGATGCACGTCGATCCCTTATCGATTGGAAACCAATTTCCGACCGCATTATCACCGCCCGATTCAAATCCAGAGTACGAAATATCACTATAATTCAGTGTTACGCACCAACCGAACCAGCTGATCAAGCTGATAAAGACGTCTTCTACCAACGACTTGGCGACACCTTTGATAGGGCTCCCAGAGGTGACATTAAAATCATAATGGGGGATCTCAACGCTAAAGTCGGGTCAGATAACCAAGGATTGGAACATCTTATGGGAAATCATGGGTTAGGCGACAGAAACCAGAATGGCGAGATGTTTATAGAGTTTTGTAACTCTCGTCAGCTCGTCATTGGTGGGACTCTGTTTAAACACAAAGATTGCCACTTATCAACCTGGACTTCTCCAAATGGCAGAACTGAGAACCAGATAGACCATATTGCTGTTTCCAAAACGTGGAGAAACTGTGTCCTGGACGTTAGGGCGAAACGTGGTGCTGATATTGGCAGTGACCACCATCTTGTTATCGCAAAAATGCGCTTACGAACGGCAGCAATCCAGCGTCCTAACCGCACAAATATTTGCCCTAGGTATAATGTGCAGAAGCTCAAAATTCCATCAACCAAGCGTGCGTTCTCCACCGCTTTGCACGAAAAAGCTAATGCACCACCACCAAATGAGAATCCGACAATTGAAGATAGATGGAAAGTCGCTAAGGATTCATTTATTTCATGTGGCGAAGAAATTTTAGGACGACTGGATCGCGGTAGGAAACCATTTATTAGCGACTCTACTTGGTCTCTTATCTCAGCACGCAAGAGAGTTAAGGAGCAGATTAACCCTTCTGTCGGCACAAAGGTCTGGCCAGACCTTTAGCACTATATTTTGGTCAAAAAAGTATAGAAGATGAAAACGCAGCGACTTCATATTTCATGATATCCTAGAATAATATGTTTAGAAGCATTTTGCAAAAAATTAGAAAAAATCGGTTGAAGTTTTGAGTATGTTTTTGATGATTTTTAATTTATAGTGCTTTTTGATACCCAATAGGTCTGGCTAGACCTACAGTGTTTCCCTCCATTTTTGTCTCAAGGTAAAAAGTGAAAATATTAAATTCTCCGAAAATTCTTCTATTTATGATGTAATAATGCCATTAAAATTCCATTTGTACGATAAACGATAAAATTTTCTGAGATTTTGCTTTAAAAAGCCGTGAAGCTCGTAAATTGGGTACGCCTAATTTTATCACATCTTATAACATCACCTAATCAACTGAGATTTGATTCTAGGGAATTGAAAAGAGTTTTATTTTCTTTGTAATAGTAAGAACTAAGTAATAGTCACTTACAAACGTGTTTCTAAAAAGATTTAATTGAGATATTTACGGAAAATTTAGAATGAAATTATTTTTGCGCTTGAAAATTCCCTATTTCTTTCTATCTATTTACCCAAATCTGCAGACTACTATCGGGGTAAAAACTACCAACAAAGCGCTAAATACGTTCCCACAGATATTGGAATCAGAAAATTCGATCAAACTTTCTGTACGGATACCCAATGAAAGAAGAGAATCAAAAAAAGAAGAAAATAAGGGAGAAACGTGTTTGTACTAATACCACCTCAAAATATGTCTACTTAAAAACGCTTCCAGTATATCTACAAAAACGATTTTTAATGCTTTTATTGATAATAAATGGTTGTAAAGAATGGGTAGAATGATTCTACCGTTAAACATTTTACTTTTTCTAAAAAATAAAAAAAAATTCTCAGTAGGTCCAGCCAGACCTATTGGGTATAGAATATGCAAATTGTAGTAGGTGCCGACAGAAGGGTTAACTCAGCTGCTGACGATTCAGCTAAAGAACGATACAGAGCTGAATACCGTTCGCTCCAAAAAGGCGTTCAGAGGAGTGTAAGACGTGATAAGCGTAACAATATCAACGCACTTGCGAAGGAGGCAGAGGATGCGGCTCTCCGCGGTGACAGTGGAACACTCTTCAAACTTATAAAGCCATTAACTGGCAGATCTTTATTAACGGAACATCCTGTGAAAGATAAGGAAGGTGTTCTGCTCGTTACCGAAGAACAACAGCTACAAAGATGGAGAGAACACTTTTTAGAGGTCCTGAATAACACTTTCGGGCCTGCAAGTGTATCTTCGTTGCCAGCAGAAGACGTCCCTCAAATAGACGGCATTAGTTCCGGTCCACCATCCAAAAAGGAACTAACAGACGCTATCAAATCAATGGACGCCGGTAAAGCCCCGGGGATTGATGGAATTCCGACAGAATTTTTAAAAGCGGATATTAACGCTACAGCGGATATTCTTCTTCCCTTAATCCGAGAGTGTTGGGAAACTGAAACTCTTCCCAGTGAGTGGAAAAAGGGCCTAATTATTAAAATTCCGAAGAAAGGTGACTTGAAGAATTGTAATAATTGGCGTGGGATCTGTCTACTTCCTGCTATTTCCAAGTTGATGGCTAAGATTGTTTTAGGACGAATCAAGGAAAAAGTCGATAGCACATTGAACGATGAACAGGCTGGCTTTCGCGAAGGGTTCTCCTGTAGCGACCACATTAACACCCTCCGTATTATCATCGAGCAATCCGCGGAGTGGAGATCCCCATTACATCTCATGTTCATCGACTTTGAAAAAGCCTTCGATAGTGTTGATCGTCAGTACATCTGGGATGCCTTACGAAGACGAAATATCCCAGATAAGATAATCTCCATCATTAAGGAATCCTACAATGGAGCCCAATGTCACGTCTTGCATAAGGGCAAGCTTTCAGATCCTTTTGAGGTGCACACTGGAGTGAGACAAGGCTGTATTTTGTCACCTATTCTCTTCCTTATTGTCATTAGTGATGTACTCGGCTCTGCACTTCAATTACATCGTAACAAAGGTATCAGATGGAAATTGTTTGATCACCTTCAACATCTTGACTACGCTGACGACATTTGTCTTCTATCAACTAATACGGATGATGTCGCTCAAATGACAGAAGCTTTAAATTGCGCAAGTCGTAATGCCGGGCTGAAAATCAATGCTGCCAAGACTAAGTTCTTGAGCACATATCCAGGGGGGCAAAGCGGAATTTGTATTTCGGGACAGGCAGTCGAAAAAGTTGATGAATTCTGCTATCTCGGGAGCGTAGTTACAGCAGATGGTGGAGCGGATGCTGATGTAAAATCACGGATAAACAAGGCTAGGGCGGCTTTCTTCAATTTGACTCCTTTCTGGCTAAACAACAATATTTCCAGACGCACCAAACTTCGAGTCTTCAATTCCAATGTGAAATCCGTACTGCTATATGGCTGTTCAACCTGGAAGGTGACTAAAGAGATTACTGATAAGTTGCAAACTTTTGTAAATCAGTGTCTACGGCGCATCCTACATATTCGTTGGCCGGAGATCATTTCGAACGAGGATCTCCTCACTATAACTGGCCAAGAAAGGATAGGCACTTCGATCAAAAGACTTAAGTGGCAATGGATAGGTCACACCTTCCGAAGAGGGCCTAATAACATCGCAAAAAAGGCCCTGAACTGGAATCCACAGGATTCCGGAGCAAGACGCCGTGTTGGACGGCCAAGGAACACATGGAGAAGATCGGTAACAAGCGAGGCGAAAACGCTAAATCTTACATGGTCGCAGCTAGCGCCGTTGGCGCAAAACAGAACGAGGTGGAGAGTAGGCGTAGTTAATGCCCTATGCCCCACAAGGGGTTGACAGGAACTAGAGAGAGAGAGATGCATTAAAATTCTAAAAAACCCTCGTATTGAGGGCGCAGCCCTCTGTACGCCGGTATTTTTTTCTATTTATGGATGCCTGATTCGGGATACATATTTTGACTGGACTAAGATGAATGAAATTTGAGAACTTAAATCTGACAATTTCGTGTACCCTATAATGCCTATAGTATACAGTGCGTACTCGATAATCCGGACTATTGAAAACCAGGGTCGATCCGGACTACAGAGGAATTCGGACTAGTGGAAGCCTTTAATTTGCTCTAAATTTCGAGGAAATGGACGAATTTAATCAAATTGTTCGAAGAATCTGTTTTCTATTTTTGAAGAATTTCACTGTTATTCTATATTTGGATTTTTCCAAGAACAAAGAAAAATGTTGTTTTTATTTCGGACGATAATATGCACTGTTATTAATGAGAAAAAAGTCAGATTCGGATTAGAGAAGCTCTTGAAATTCGGACTACAGAGTGTACAATGTAATCTTTGAGTTGAGGAGTACTGGAAATTCGAGGTTTCGAGGCTTCGGATTATCGAGTACGCGCTGTACGTGTGAAGAAATTTCACACATAGGTAGTTACTCTCTGGATGGGGCCTATTTTGTATGGAGTTGCCGTTCTATTAGTTATTTGTTAAATGGCATTACAGACTTGGTAGGAGCCGAATCCCAATATTTTTCAAAACCTGATATTATCCAGCATAAGACACAGTCCAGCTTTATCCGATTCAAAAGCGAGTTTTGGCTGCGAAAGTTAAATCATCGAAGAACTCATAGCATTACGCCAAACAGTGCACTTTCATCCGTTTCCTTTATAACATTAACTGTAAATCACATTTGGCTTTTTATAGAACGTAAAATGAACAACTATGTAAACATTCGACCACACGTAATGTTCGGAAACTTTACTTGCGTTGCAAAGAATATTGCAGGATTTGACAGACGATCAATTATTATTCCAACGCCTAAAGGTAAAGTATTTAGTACATACATCTTGAATACAAATTAATCATTAATAAATCATAGGAATCCCCATTAAAAGTACCATTCACCGTAAAAATAAATATCATTTATATGAAGGAGACGATTTGAACTTAGAGTGTCCTTTTAGTAATGTCGTTGATGTACTTTGGTATAAAGATGGTGTAGAATTAACCGGGAATAAATCTGGAAGAATAGATCTTCTTACCATACCGTTTGTCGAAAGACAAAATGCAGGATCCTATTCATGTCTAGCCGTTAGCTACAATGCCGAATCTTTTTTTGAATACAACGTTCATATCTTTCCTTCGCCAATACCATATTCAAATGTCAGCAATGTATATTACGCAAAGGCGGGAGAAACCGTCAATACTACAAACTGTTTCGGTGTCCGCGACAATTCTGTAAGACAAACAGCTATCATGTTCTATTAACTGAATGAAGTCTAATGGTCGTTTGTTTTTCTAGGCTAAATGGATTAAAAATAATCGGAGTATCTCGAATCAACCATTTCTTTACCTAAAGAATTTAAAACTCAGTGACACCGGGCTCTATCAATGCACAGACGAGATAGGTAACATAAGAACATTGGTGTATTTGTCCGTTGCAAGTAAGTATAAAGGTTTGTGTTCGTAGAGACGACTCACGTGATGATCGCTCAGCGATTGAAGTAAAACCACTGGTTCTAAGCACTATGTACGTATATTTTCTAGACAGAAATGTTCCTTAAGTTAGTGGTCGATACTAGGAAAGTAACACCATTCAAAAAATATGCAAATATGGCTCGAAATTGGATGCAGAACTACAATCGCTGAGCGATCATCACATGAACAGTCTCTACGAACACGTACCTTAAATGTGTGAAACTCGAAGCGGCTTAAGCGACGATAGCTGAGCGATTGTTCGTCTTAGAGCGTACTAGAGCATATATTATTCCTTGTATCGACTATATAAAGGGTAATTTTTTAAGAGCTTTCGGATTTGATTTAAAAAAAAAACACATAAAATTCGGAAAAATATATGACATCTTTATTTAAGTCGATAGAACGATCTACATATTGTATAATTTAATGTTTAAAGATGATTTCATGTAAATGTTGACCGCGGCTGCATCTCAAATGGTTCATACGCTAGGTCAAATTTTGGCATATACTCTCTTCAACATATCGGCCGGTATCTCACGAATAAATTCTTTAATATTGGCTTCCAGTGCGTCAACCGTTGCGGGCTTGTCGCTATAGACACGAGCCTTAACATAGCCCCACAAAAAAATATTTTAAAGGCGTTAAATCGCACGATCTAGGCGGCAAATTGACCGGCCACAAACGTGAAATAAACTGTTTACCGAGCTCGCCTCTCAATTGGGCCACGCTTTCGCGTGCTGTGTTGCATGTGGCACCGTCTTGTTGAAACCACATGTCAGTCAAGTCCAGCTCTTCCATTTTCGGAAAAAAAGTTCGTAATCATCGCACGGTAGCGCTCGCCATTCACAGTAACGTTCCGGCCTTCGTCGTCTTTCAAAAAGTACGGTCCAATGATGCCACCGGCCTATAATCCACACCAAACAGTGACTTTTCCGGAATGCATTGGTAGTTCTTGCAATGCTTCTGGCTGATTTGGCAATTTTCCTTGTTGACGTATCCTTTCAACCAGAAATGAGCTTCGTTGCTGAACAGTAATGCATTTTCTTAACCAAGCATGAATTTTGATAATAAAATTCAATAATCTGCAAGCGTTGTTCGTTTGTAAGTCGATTCATGGTTAAATTATAGACCACACTGAATATGTTTGGCAGTAACGCAAGACACGAAACCCGCGTGAGCTGCCAAAAACAGTGTTGCCAAAAAGAAAGTTCCTGTAAGTTTGTCTGCACTTGATATCTTAGGTGCATTGCGATCCGTTGAATCGCGTCGCGATACACCGGCGACAGCTTATATTTCAACGTGAGACACTTTTCAATTGTGTATCTGAAAGATACTGGGATACGTAACCTATATGCACATAGCGCTCTCAGTCCCGGTCAATATTCCATCTGGCGGCCCACGCCATGATCTCTGACCTCTGAACGATTATTATTGCTTTTTGCCAAGTGCATCGACAAAAGTTTGGAGGATTATAGGACCATACATAAAATATGTAAATAGTGCTCCAGGACTATATCATCGCATGAGTTGCCTCGACCTGTAGACTTGTCGCCGATTGTAATAAAACTTTAATCTAAACCTGTTTTTTAAGGTCGGCCAGAGGCTCAAATGGCAAAAAAAAATTGGAAACTAGTGAATGACGGTGATACACTCGACCTTGAATGTCGAATAGCCGGCAATCCTGTGCCATATATTATGTGGCAAAAGGATAAGTATTTATTTCGACAGTCTCGCTGCAGGAATGGTTCTAATTATTTGATTATTTTTTAATTACAGCAAAACAATCAGCTCTATAAATCGTTCCATTTTTACAATAAGTAAGGTCCTGCCCTCTCATGCGGGCATTTACAAGTGTCTCGGCTCGAACGATCTTGGTACTGAAGAAATAATTCATCATGTTGAGGTTTCTCGGGCGCCTGAAATCATTGTTCCCGAGAAGAATGTGAAGTTCCCAAAGAGTAGTGACGTTACATTTGGCTGTCGAGCACGAGGCAACCCACTACCCGTTATTGTCTTGTCATATCAAGGAAAAAGATTGATCGGTACAGAAAAACTACTTACTTTTCTGAGAACAAATGGAACATTCCTGCTGAATGAAAATGGCGATATTAGCTCCGGATCAAACTTAACGGATGATCTCTCTGCTTCAGTTATGTACGACAATGATAATATGAGTATTAACGTTACTTTTACACTAAAAGGCAAACGTAAAGTTCCTGGACACTACATGTGCAATGCCGTTAACGCTTTGGGTTCACAAGAAGCCGAAATTCAAGTAACAGTTACCGGTAAGTCAACAGTAAAATATTTGCTTCTCGTATGATGGTTGCATTGGTTAAACTTTCAGAGATTACAGAAACCTCCCGAAACCATCAACTAACAACGCATTCAGTCCTAGTTGGACTTCCGCTGTATTTGGAATGTCCATGGTCGGAAAATGAACTTACACAAATAGAATGGTTGGTTGGTTGGTAATTTTCATTAGCAAATTAATCAAAATTTGAGTTTAGATTTCACTATTTTTCTGGTGCCAAGCTTTGTTGATGTCGTCCTTCCGGAAGGATTTAGAACATCATAATAATTTGGACTATTTTAAAATATGTAGTTCATCATTTCCAAGAAGATGTGAGAAATGCTTACGACAAAGAAGAAGCATTCTCCTAGCTATGTCACTCACCTGATCTGCTCATTTGTGAGTTTAGTTCATGTTATGGGCATGGAAAATTTATTGATCGTATGAAACAAGGCTTACATCACCGATGTCATCGTCGATAAGTGAGTTTATTTTGGAATGTGTTTATTTTGTCGGTAAAATTTTCAATTTCAAAGAATATCTACTTATTTCTTAAATATAGTAAACATCCGAAAATCTGAACTAGTTTGTATTTAGTGAGTAAGATTTCTGAAATATTAAGAAGTTCAGACGGAGATAAAAAAAAAATGTAAAAAAGGGGGCAGTGAGCCCCAATAATCCGGATTGATTGGGACCGGACCCCATCCAGATTATTGAATTTTTCGGATTTTCGGAATGCACCTATTAAGACCCCGGTAGACGGTAGTTGTGCCAAAATTGTTAAAAATCATTTGTTTTCAATGTTTATAGCTGGAGACTATAATGCGAAATCACCATTCTGGGGTTCCCGATTGCCCTCCACCAGGTGCAATCAACTTCTAAACTCAGTGCTCCACAACAAATTACAATGTATTGAGCACAAAATGTCGGTATATGTAATCAAAAACATTGACAAAAGACGCCTAACCGCCAACACACTCCATTATCTTCCTTCAGATCACTCACCAAATATAATCCACTTAAATGGTGAACTTTCATCCTTTTTAACAAACCAAGCAACAAACTGGCATACATTCAAAACAAATTCGAAAGTCGCTACTGCCCCATATCTTAAATAAATAAATAACAGGCGCGACAATCCAACATTGGAATAAGGCCGCAGGATGACAACATAATATTTAAGGATATCATGAAGCATGAAGTCGCTATACTTTTTTGACCGAAATATAGTGCCAAAGGTCTGGCTAGACCTTTGTGCCGACAGAAGGGTTGAAAACCTTTCCTTTAAATTGGTTAGAAATTTGTTTTCAGCCAAAGACTGCAATTGATGCTAAAATATCCAATTTCCAAAGTTTCATTATAGGATTAATAGCTATGCTGTGGATTCGGAAGGACGAAATTTGCCCCTTTGTCTATTTAATCTCTCTCTGTCTTTTTTTGGACCTAAGGATCTCCGGACAATATTTAAAATACTTTTATTAGCATTGTGGGGTACTCTTTTAAGAAAAAAAAACTTTTAATTGACTTAAGCAACAATCTTGATATATACCATCCTATATATTGGGCACAGCCAAAGCTAAATACTATTTTGACTTTTCTATAAATAAAATATCATATAAAGGCTGTAGCTGCAAATAAATATCGGCATTTAGGTTGACTGAAACAAGGATCTACCGTTATTCTATTACTCATACATTCTCCTAAACATCCCATTTCGGGCGAAACCCATCATCCCCATATTCTACTTCCTGTAGAGAAATGTCGTTTTTGATGGTAATATCATTTTTCTAAAATGCATAATCACTTTGTTAAAATTCTGGAGGACACGTCTCAACGAATCCTGTATTTTCGTATCTATATCGTCTATAGTAAGCTGACCAGACGTACAGAATTTTGCTGTACAGTACAGCATCCAGAAGCGTACTGCAAAAAGTACAGCATTCTCGATTTCACACAATGGTATACCTACATCATGAGCAATCAAACGAACTTCTACTTCGAATTTTTATACCCTATACCCATAAGATGGTATAGGGTATATTGTTTTTGTTACGCCGATATTATGAAACACCTCAAAGGAGCCACCGGAGGTATGGCAAAGTATATATGTGTGTCACTTGTGAATAGTGGGTTAACTGCAAATTATGACATTTTGGGAAATCGAAGTTGAATGTTTGCACTGTTTTCCAAAATCGACAAATAAGTAAAGAGCCAATTTTTGGTAATGGAAAAGTTGGAAATTTTGTGGGCTTCACGATGGCTAATAATTATTTTCAAAACATGATTTTATACCCCTCACATTAGGCGTTGAAGTGCAATTAACCTTGACCAAAAAAATCAATTGGTAGAAAAAATCATATATCAGCTAAACAATGCATATATTTTTTTATCAACATTACAACTAAGGTCGATTGATCGATATTAGGTCCTCTGTCAGGACATACTTTAACCCTTAAAATGGCCTTTTATCAAATATGAAACATATCGAAAAATGTCCTATAAATTGCTGTGCGGAATACGTCTGAGCAAAATGGTGAATATATGCATTGCATTTGTGTAATTTCAGATGAAATGAAAAAAAATTCTTGAAAATAACGGTATATATCGTAAATTGTTTTAAGTGGTGTCATTTTGGTCATTTTCTAGACTGTAGTTTTTACGTAAATAGAGTTTTGGAATATGACTCAGATTTGATACATTGTGCATGTTCATGCATTTCACTATTCTTTGTGATGAAATGGTATTTGTGAAATTTAAGATAATGGAAAATTATGACTTTCGTTTAACGTCACGTCAATTTTTAAAAAACATTTCGAAATAAATCTTTATAGTTATGATGGTTTATTTGAGGAGTTCCGTAAAATTATCAGAAATCTCTAAAAAATATGATTTATTCAAAGATATAATTTTAGGTGAATTAGCAATAAATAGATGAAAAGTGTAACTATTTTCAGCAGCTTGAAATCCCCTTTTTCATTAGATTTAATTTACTTTAGCTGCTGAAATTAAATCTCCAGAAGTAAACTGAATCTTTGAACAGTTTACTAATATTTATTTTATTTTTTCAAGAATAAAACAATAAAAATATTTAATCAATACTTATGTGTTATTTTCCGAAAGAAATCATGTACTAAATTCTGAATATGTTTTTATATCAACACCTCAATAAAATCTTTTGCATTAAAGATAAAGAACCGCTTATGGGTTAATTTGCAACAGTTTCCAAGATTCCAACCTGAAATTCAGCCCGCAAGTCGTGCGGAAACATAGAAACCATATCCCCAAAAGTTGATACGATAATTTTTAAGGAACAAATTTTTTATGATCTAATCTTAACCTACTTAACTTTACACATCCCTAGCAAGACGAAAACCCCTTTCTGTAAACATATCAAAAGACTAGGTAATAGAATCGCTATAGAAGTCGGAAGTAGTTTTTTAGTGGATTTAGGATTGAAATGAACCTTAACACAATTATGTGCTAAAGGAATTTATGTTACAACGTCAATTACGAAAACGAATGAAAATGGAAGACTGTGTCATAGTCCTCACATTCACGGTGAATCCGTGGATTCGAGTCCATTTTAATGGATTTTCGTACCGTCAAAAGCTAAATCCGTCTGTGGATGAGCTTATTTGACAGAACGAAAATTTATTGGATTCAGCCATAGGGTTTTTTTTTTATAAAATTATCATAATTGGCGTAAATATGTTTCTACCAAAAAACTTAACTTAAGTAACTAACGCTTGTAATTGGAACACCATGTCATAGAAATTTAGAAGCCTAAATTTAAACTATTCACGTGTGAAGAAAATTATATGTTGGGTCAACGGCCTTTTATCCTTAGATGTGTTACAACTCATAAATAAACTTCATTTATCAATAATTTCAGTAAATAATACCTTATAACCTGAATGAACTTTCAGTAAAAAAATGCAAACACCATCGTAATTTCAACGAAAACTAATCGGCCTAGCAGAGATTCTAGGCCGTACACACACGGCGAATCCTAGGATTCTAATCCATGGATTTTATAAGTTGTTTTCTCAATTTAAATTAGGGTAGTTGTTGATTTTGTTTGTTTATTTTTAGGAGATTTGTATATTATGTTGCATTCTGCAATTCCGAAATAGGATTTACCATGGATCTTTATATCGAAGCTATTACAGTTTTTAAGTTAATCATTGACTTTTAAAGCTTTAACAAATGTCACAGTGTGTATTGTATAATTAAAAAAAATAATATTCGTTTTGTAGTAGGAGCTCTATTGCGACCTTGAATTAACCCTCCGAAAAAATTATTGTTGTTTAAACGATAGTGCAGTGTGTAGTGATTTCAGATTGCAAAATGTGGTGGAGAAATTTTTTTCATTTCTTATGTTTTTTGGGGTGCTGAGCTTGAATCCGGAACTTCACACCAAAATTTCGTTGCGGAACAGGGCCAAAACCGCAAAAAACCTCAAAATTTTCGGACTTTTTCCTTTTTCTGGCTTATAACTCCGAAACTGTACATTTCTGCGAAAACCTGTCCATGAACATTTTAAAGAAAACCCGACAGTAATCGTTTAAATGCGATTAGCGGTAACGCTACAATTGATACGTCATTTTTTTGCGTTTTTTTGCGATTTTGACCCTGTTTCGCAACGAATTTTTGGTGGAAAGCTACAGGTTCGGACTCGGCACCCCAAAATACATAAAAAACGAGAAAAATGCAACTTTTCCGGCCAAAAATGAAAAACCGTCTAATCTCAGAATTTAATTCATTGGATTTTGACCCTGTTCCGCAACGAAATCTTGGTGGGAAGCTCCGGATTCGTGATCAGCTTCCCGAAAAACATAAGAAACAAAAAAAAATATTTCTCCACCACATTTTGCAATCTGATGTACTAGGCTTATCACCTGGATACTACAATAATAGTGAAAACAAAGCTAAACAAAAGTATCAAAATTCCTGTCCATGTCGAAAATGTTATATCCAATTCTTCAGAAAGAACATTTTCCTGATGACTTTCTGACGTAATCTTTTGATTTTATTCCGTTCCGCAGGGAATAATATTGATTTATAAAAATCAAAGTTTCCTTTAAGCTACTACTTTCGAAGTGGAGGTTTCTATGGAAGTTCTGCCAACTGATTTCGGTGATTCAAATTGTAAACACACGAGTTACACAGAAAAGCGCGTTTGCAAAATTTCATCCCGATGACTTTAAAATTGGCTTTGTGAATTGAAGACGTGATGGGATACTATGGTACAGCATACAGCTAGATAAACTGACAAACATCTAATTAGCCCCCCCCCCCCCCTTAATACTCCTCAATAATAAAATTATAATTCAATGCTTCCTCTGATAAATTGAAAAAAAAATTGACAAATTTAGTACTTTCATTTTTTTTTACAAAATGTGAAGGGTACCTATAATAAATAATTATAGAAGCATATATCATCTAAATCTCAGCCTAATCCTTCCCAATACTAATCACTTATTTTAGTAAATATTAGGCTCACTTTTAACAATGAGAAGTTCATGATACTTCTGTGTTAAAATTTCGTACAAGTTAGCCCACTTTCCACAAGTAACAATCTCATTTGGTCACTTAGCCCATCATTCACAACGTTATAATTTCGTTTCTAATTGTCGTAATGAATTTTTTAATATATACATATTATGAAAGAGGGACAATTTATCTCTTCGATTATGCATATAACTCAAAATCGATAAAGTCGGACTTAACTCACTTTTCACTAGTGACACAGAATATAAATGATCAGGGTCGGCCCCTGAATCGAATAAGCCATGTCTGTCTGTCTGTCCGTGTGTATGTCTGTTAGCACGATAACTCCCGAAATAATGAAGCAAGTGGTTTGAAATTTTGGTTAAATGTTTGTTTTGCTAAAATCTTGGACGGTATTGAAAATGGGCCAAATCGGACCACGGGTTCCCCTACCTCCCATACTAACTACCCCTCCTTGATATTTTAATTCGGCCATAACTTTCGGTAGAATATCGCTATCGACTTGAAATTTTGATCAATGTCTTATTCTGACATATACTTTGAGTTGATGGAAAGTTGAACAGGTCCGACTACCCCCACCCCTACCTCCCCTACAAAACTATATTCAGCGATATCTTTTGATAAAATGTTGCGAAAATCTTCAAATGTGGGTCAAATGGTAGCTAATAGATGTCCTTATAAAATATGAAAGGTGTGCCAGATGCGACCCGTCCCTCCCCTACAAAAAACTTAAAATTGAAAATTGTTTTTTTTTTGCGTCATATCCTTATGAATGTGATAGAAAGTGGGATAAGTCTGAGCAAAGGGTCCCCCGCTTCCCCTACAAAGCTATATCGAGCCATATCTTTCGATATAGTGATGCGAATAACTTCAAATCTGGGTCATATTGTTGTTGTGATCCTTATAAAATACATACGGTAGGGGGCACCCAGCGGTATGAAATATTCTTTACGATCTATTTCCATACCTAACAAGTATACACAATAGTTTCGGAGGAGATTGGCAATAACATTTTGATGCAAGATTTTTATATATAGAGATTTACTAGGACCCAATCCGACCCATCTACCTTAACTCCCATACAAGAAAAAAAACTTAATATATTCAGTATTTAGGATGTAACATGCTTCTTACATGGGCAATCGTATTAGCACAATTAAAACTCGGTCATATTGTTGCTTTTCACAACCAAAAACACACAGCATGACTAATATGAACATACACTGGTCGGCATATGTATTTTGACATCTCATACCCTCCAGCCCCGACACTGGTTTTGTTTAACTAAAGCCAATAACGGTAAATTTCTTTTATCAAAATTAAAGCCCATATCGACAGCAATAAATATGCTTAATATTTTTCCTGTCCTCTTTCGGACTCTCATCCTATACAAAAGAGAAAAGATGGAGGCGTAATTCTGGTGTGCCATAAGTATTTTGACAACATTTAACTCTTTGATTGCACCCATTTTTTCGCAAGAACTGATGCACAAAATATGTTTTTATTAATTTTTGAGTTCCCCATATTAATTTTCAATGATTAAAAATATCACCAGTGGCTCGAAACATAAACAAAAATCAGAATTTAGAAGATTGGTTTGAGCATCGATTGATGCAAGCCTTAGTCCTGGTTTACACATTGAATACGCTACTATTGAATTTTATTTTATACGGTAAACTGTTTATTACCAAACAACAAAATGTTTTAAAACAAAATAAAAACAAATCTTGGCGCTCTCTGAAAGAAAGCGAATGTAAGCCCCGAGTGATGAGTGCGCCACGATGAAGAACTCTGAGAAAGAAGTGAAATTTAAACCAAATTGTGCCGCAAAAAAAACGAATATAACTTCCGACGATTCAATGACGACCAAAAGAAGCTTTGGCCATGGAAACAGTGATTTGAACTTAAGCAGCCTAGGCCATTGTAAGCAAAATATCCCTGCATCATGAAAGAGCCTCCACTGTGGTATTAATTTTGATAACCACGTATCCGTTTTTCCACATAAACGGACATTTTCTTTAAATATTTATTTTGTTTTTTGTAAAAATGTAAAAAATAACGAATATTAGCTGAAAAACCTTTTTCCGAAAGTTGCAGTAGCTTGAACTTTTTCCTTAGTAACAGAGGTTTGCTTTTGGTATGGTTTTTAAATCTTTCTTTGGTTTCAGTTTATCTGCGTATGCATGCAATTTGCCTTTTTTAGTTCTAGACCGAAGGTGGTCGTTATTATCTCTGCCTCCGATGGCACATTCTTCATATTCGCAATATCCTTTGGTCAATTAGGACATTTTCCCCAAATATTTGGAAGATTTTTCGGTAATGATTCGATATACACATCCCATTTCTGTGATGCATGGAATAGTTTTCTATTTCTTTTCTCTTATTCAATTCTGGTGTTTAATAGTGAACAGTCTACCTTATGAAATTAAATTCAATTGCAGCGTATCCAACCTTTAAACCAGGGTTGAAGTTTACCTCTACGGAGGCTTAAACCAAACTTCGAATTTCTGATTTTTTTCCAATGTTTCAAGCCACTGGACACATTTTCTGCTTGGATTTCAAAATATAAACACAAATCATTAATAAAATTATGTTTTATCCATTTTTTTGCAGAGAAATTGGTGTACAATTAAAGATTTAAATATTGTCAAAATACTTATGTCACATCAAAATTTCGCACCAATCTGTTCTCTTCTTTATAGTAAGAAAGTGCGAAAATGGACAGGGTAAATATTAAGCATATTTATTGCTGTTGATACGTACTGTGATTTCCTTATAAGAAATTTTCCGTTATTCACTCTAGTTAAACAAAATCAGTATGTTGGCTCGAGAGTACCAGATGTCAAAATACATATGCCGGCTAGTGTAGCTGATTCCGTAACTGCAATACATTATTATAGTATTAATCGGATTAATAAATTTATATTTGAAAATTTTCGCGCCAAGAACGTGACCACTGCATTCTGAGTAGTATTGTAAACCCGCCTACTGCTCTAAAAATTTACAGCAAATGATGAAACGTCCACTATCTGAAAAAAATCTTGCTAACCTTCTGAGAGAAAGAGCATCAGAGCCACCTCTGAATATGTATGTGTATACATATACATGTACATACATTCAACATAACTTTCCACAGAATTATGTGCTAACATTTTGCACTGTGTCAACAAACGGTATTTGTCACAAATATCAAATCATTCGATGTTATAGAGGAGTGTGATTCTGTTGATCGATCGTGCCTACGATTATTATTATTAAAAATATCTCTGATTGTTAGCGAGATTTTACTGATATAGTGAAGTGGCAAAAAAAATCGTTATAAATTCTATTCAAATGATAGTTTGAATTGAATTTTCCCGGAAAAGCAAATTCACACCAGTATCGTATTTGAGGAATAAATATTATTAGAAGTGAATTAACAATATTTCTGTCTAAAGTGACAATTTGTCAAAATGGCGGTATCTAGGCCTGTTCGGTACCGAGATTTCAGTACCGGGTTCCGGTTTTTTTCAATACCCGGTACCACAAGCGGTTTCCCTGACTCAGGTTTTTTTTTCAGTACCGACGGTTTTTTTTAACCATAAGCCGGTTTTTTTGAGTACCGGGTTAAAAACCGACTCAGGTTTTTTTCAGTACCGGGTAAAAAACCGGTACCAAAAAACCTGAAAAAAACCGGCTCATGGTTGAAGTGAATCGTTCTTTTTAACTCGGTACCAAAAAACCGACTCGTTGGTCGGTTTTTTAACTCGGTACCAAAAAAACCGGGATATCGGTACTTTAGAATATCGGGTCCGGTACCAAGTGAACACCGGTTTTGTACCGGGATCCCGGTTTTTGGAACAGGCCTAGCGGTATCCTAGTGTCTCTTCTAAATATACGAAGGTCTTGAAACTTTGCAAATTGTTTCCTGGTGATTAACGTTGTAGTGGTATTTGATTCCATAAGGAGAATACATTTTTTGAAAATTAATTAAAATGTTTTTTTTTACTTTCTTACTAGTACTTTTTTATGCATAATTTTCAATTTTGTAATCATCCATTTTGAAATCCTAAAGCTAAATACTCTCTTAAAAACTGCTCGGAGCAAAATTTATCATGCCAAAATTACGAAAAGTTTCTGAGACTGAACGGCGCACTTCAGCAATACTTCATATGCGCCGAAGTCGTGTAGAAATTTTAGAGGATACTCGTAGAGATGATCGCGTAGCCAAAGCCGAAAAGCGTCAAGATAAAATCTATCGACTGCAAGAGCGAGTTATTGACTCCAGAAGAATGTCTCAACAAAGAGCTAATTTCATGTATTATTCCCAATGCAAAACAGTCTTCAAGACGGCGTGATCCTCTTTATCGTTTAAGCGAACAGCAGCGCAATACGCAAGCACATGCGGAAATGCGATCGAATCCTTTGTATAGGTCACAAGAACAACATGCAGATACCCAAAGACGTATTTCTAAAAGACTCAATACAGAATATCGTTCACGAGAGCAGAAGCGCGATACGGATGCTCATACCGCTAAGCGTTCTAATCTAGTTTATCGGTCACAGGAACAACGTAGAGATGCCGAAAATCGCTCATTGAAAAGACTCGAGCCGAATTACCGAATAAATGAACAACAACGAGATAAGAGTTATCATGCGGAAATGCGTTTGGATCCTACTTATCGCTCGCAAGAGCGACTTAAGGATGCCGAAAATCGAGCATCTAGGAGACTCGATATGGAATATCGAAAAACAGAGCAAGAACAGGATATGATTGCACATAATAAACTGCGTGCAGATCCTACTTATCGCTCGCAAGAGTGACTTAAGGATGCCAAAAATCGAGCATCCAAGAGGCTCGGTATGGAATATCGAAAAATAGAGCAAGAACAGGATATGATTGCACATAATAAACTGCGTGCAGCTCCGCTCTATCGCTCTCAAGATCGACTTAAGGATGCCAAAAATCGAGCATCTAAGAGCAAGAACAGGATATGATTGCACATAATAAACTGCGTGCAGATCCGCTCTATCGCTCGCAAGAACGATTTAGAGATGCCGAAAATCGTGCATCCAAGAGGGTTCATCCCACCTACCGTTTGCAGGAACAAGCGAAGGATACATTCGCTCACTCTGCATTGCGTTCAGATCCACCTTATCGCTCTAAAGAACGCCGTAGGGATGCCACGAATCGAGCTTTAAAGAGACATGATCCAGAATATCGTAAAAGAGAGCAGCAGCGGGATTCAGAAGCTCGTCGAGAAACACGTTTACAACGTCGACAACGAGAAGTTGATTTACGTAGGATGACTAACTGTCGCGTTCGTCTCCATAGACTAGATGCAGCTTTACGGACTGGAATCGATTTGAATACTCAGAGCAATAACGCTGAAGTACCGGTCTTAGATTCGAAATCCACTAAAAATTATAAACTTGCGATAGAACAAGGACCTACTCAGATTTGTGTCTGTTGCGAAGGTACCTGGTTCCGATCCCAGGTTAAAGTTGTTAAAATGTCGAAAATCTCCGAAAAACAACCTCATTTGCTCATTCAGGATGTCTTCTTTTTGCAGGAAATCTTACCAAGTGAAGATGGCTCATATAGTTTTTGCTCGACATGTTATCGTTGGATATCATCTGGAAAAGTTCCAAATATATGTCTGGCGAATGGATTGAGTTTTCCCGAAATACCTATATGCTTAAAAGATTTGAAATGCCTTCAGGAGCGATTGATTTCTCCTAGAATTCCCCTTATGAGAATCATACCACTAGGGTATCAGCGACAAAGTGCACTACGTGGTGCAGTAGTTAATGTGCCCATAGCTGTAGAAGAAGTGGTAACTTCTCTCCCAAGAACTTTTGATAACAGTCACGTTATTCAACTTCATTTAAAAAGAAGAATGGCATATAACCATGATTTTATGACAGAGACTATTCGACCGGGCAACATTTTACTAGCTTTTTCCTATTTGATTAATTCCGAATTATATATCAAACACGGCATTCAGATGTCGGAGGATTGGTTGCAAAACACAAATTTTCATGATGAAATTCCATTTATTTGTGATCCGAAGGACTTACCTCTTGTGCAGGAAATTGATAATACAGATCATAATATTGGAGTCTTTGATGACCAAGAAGAAGAAGATATTTTGAATCCTGGAGGACAGGAAACTCTTCTTCATAACTTTGTTCTGGAAAATATCCCTCCCGATCGAATTATTATGGCACCTGGTGAAGGGCAGCGCCCAAAGGATATAACTGCAGAAGAAGACGCAGAGGAGCTTTCTTTCCCCACAATATACTGCGGTATAAAACGAAAAAGTAATTTATCATTTAACAAAATAGCGTGGTCCGAAATTCGCCGTTTCGATCGCAGATGCGCCCGTATTGATAAGTTGCTTTGGACATATAAATATTATGAGCTTGAGAAGATCAAATCAGCAATATATGTTTCTTCTTCCTTATGGCACGATAGCCCGCCGACGTCGGGCCTTGGCCGCCTGGATTGAAGACCTCCAATTGTCGCGGTCACGCGACCTTGTCCTCCAGTTCCGAAAGCCTAGCATCTGGTGGGCGTCCTCACATACAGAATGCTCCCATCGGGCTCTCGGTCGTCCACGCAATCTGGCTCCGTCCACTCGTTGCGCGTTCATCACCTGTTTGGGCATGCGATCGTCGTTCATCCTTTGTACATGTCCCGCCCATTGTAGTCGCTGCAATTTCACGATCATCGACACCTGTAGCTCATCATACAGCTGATACAACTCAAGGTTGTACCGGATGCGCCACTCACCTCGTTCACGAACGGCCCCGAAGATTTTTCGGAGAACCTTTCGCTCGAATGTGTCCAACAGGTGTTCAGAGTTTTGGGTTAGGGTCCATGCCTCGCAGCCATAGCATAGCACAGACAGATTCAGATTGCAGACAGATGTATTTAAGGACCACCCTGTCGAAAAATATTACTGGCGTATAGAGTTTCAGCATAGAGGATCACACCATTCTCACGGCATGTATTGGCTTAAAACGCCCCTATTTTGAGTCCTTCAAACGAACAAAGTGTACATGAAGTACAGCACTTCATCGATCTATATATAAAAACTGATGGCCAAAAGGATGGACTGAGTGAATTTTATCCTTTGTCAAAAACATTGCCATGGTCGATCTTGCCAAAGAGAAGTTCGACGAAATTCGTTCTGTAGATTTAATATACCATATCCACCGATGCCTCAAACAAGAATACTCTTCCCGCTTAAAGAAGATGATGAGGATATAAACGTCCATAAGGGAAATTACCAAAAAATTAAAGATTTGCTTAATAAACGCCGACTTTCTGCGGAAGAAGAGGCAAATTTAAATAACTTCGAAAATTTTCTTAAATATGATTCTATAAGACTTAATTTTCAGGATTATATTTTAGCTATCAGATCAACTCTGAAAAAGCCTCACGTTTTTCTGAAGAGAAAATTTTCCGATCGACTAATAAATGCATATAATCCGTTGATACTGGGTATTCACAGAGCTAACATGGATATACAATACATTTTAGATGCATATGCGTGTTGCAGTTATATTATAAATTACATAAAGAAATCAGACAGGGGTGTTTCTATGGTGTTAAGGGAAGCCATGGATGAAATTCAATCTGGGAACTTTTCTGTTAAACAGAGATTGCAGCATTGAGGAGCTAAATTCATTAATGCAACTGAAATATCTGCTCAAGAAGCGGCCTATAATATTTTAGGTATGCATTTATCTGAAGCTAGCCATGCAGAAGTATACATAAACACTGGTCACCCTGATAAAAGAGTTAAACTAGTGAAATCCCGCTTTGAGCTAGAGCAATTGCCCCCGCTCTCAACCGACATATTTATCCCAAACCTTATTGACCACTACTCTCAAAGACCGGACATACTTGTCAATATCTCTTTGGCAGACTTTGCTGCAAATTATCAATACACGAAAGCAGTGAGAAGAAATCATTTTAGAATTGAAGAAGAAGAAGATGAGTGTACGCTCCTCGAAGGAAGTGGAGTTACAGGTCGGTTATATAAGCTTAAAAATAAGTCAGGATACGTCCAAAACAGAACTAAGCCCTGTGTTATTCGATACAGAAAGTTTAGTCTTGAACTGGAAAAACAGGAATATTTTCGTGAAATTGTCATGCTATATTATCCTTGGCGTAATGAGAAACAAGATCTTCTTGAAAATAACAATGAAGAAACGTGCAGGCAGAATGTGTCAATTATTGAAGCAAATAGGTGCAAATTTGACATTTTTGAAGAGAGTATTTGAGCAATTACAGCAAGAAGAGATCCAACAAGAAGGCGAAGAAGTATTCCAAGAAGGCAATCTAAATTTAAGGCTAGACGATGAGTTTCGAGCTCTAGCATTTCCGGAAGTGAGCCCCAATATTCAAATTTTTGAGCCTGGTGAGCTAGGAAACGGTAATGATGGGGATGAAGGAAACGTTGCTTTGATAAGGTTGCCTCCTATTATTTCCGACTCTGATGTTTCTTTAATGGTCCGTGGACTAAATCTTAAGCAACAACTTTATTTTAGGCATGCACTCCATGAAGTAAGTGAAGGAATTCCATTCTACGAATTTGTGAGTGGTGGAGCGGGAGTTGGAAAGTCGAGGCTTATCCACACCCTTTATCAGGCAATTGTAAAGCGAGCACATTCTACACCAGGACATAATGTCAATATTACAACAGTTCTTTTAGGGGCACCTACTGGAAAAGCGGCTTTTGGAATTGGCGGCCTAACGCTTCATTCTATGTTTTCATTGCCTCTTAATCAGTCATCAGGTAAATTGAAACCGCTAAGTAATGACACTCTTAATACACTATATTCCAGATTATCAAACGTCAAACTTATAATTGTGGATGAAATATCTATGGTTGGAGCGAGAATGCTCTCTTATTTAGATTCACGGCTGAAACAAATTTTCAAATCTACAGTACCTTTTGGTGGCTTATCACTAATTGTATTCGGGGATCTAAAGCAGTTGAGACCAATCGGAGACCAATGGATATTTTCTTCAAACAGAAGCGATAGTTACAGGGTGATAACTGGTGCAAATTTATGGGATTCCTTTAAATATTTTGAATTGACTGAGATTATGAGGCAACGAGACGACCACAGTTTCGCAGTGGCATTAAATAATATGTCGGAAGGAAAAATGACAGCGGCTGACATTAGTTTAATAAAAAGTAGGATTGTTTGTCTGGAAGATATTCACTCCTCTGCTATTCATCTGTTCCTATCCAACAATGAAGTGTCTAGGTATAATACCACTAGGCTTGGTCAAATAAAAACAGAAGAGTTCACCAGCATTGCTAGAGATTCTGTAAAAAATGCAATGGTTTCTAAAAAAAAGTGCATCGGCGATTTTGGAAGAAGTCAAATCTTTCGAGTTGAAAGACACACAATTATGCTATTCACTTTTACTGAAAACAAGTGCAAAATACATGGTCACAATCAACATAGACACTTCAGATGGATTAGTAAACGGTGCAACAGGTTCACTCATGCAAATTGATTTTGTGAACAAAAATTTTGAAAAAGTTCCCATTATCCTCTGGATAAGATTCCCTGAAACAACAGTGGGTGAGATAGCACGTAGAAAACATAATCATCCAACAATGCCGGATTGGACGCCAATAACAGCAGTTAGGCGCTCTTTTCAGTACAAAAAGAGTGAACAAGTCTCTATCGTAAGCAATCAGTTCCCTGTAGTTCCTGCCGAAGCTATTACCATCCATAAAGGTACATTTTCCTGGACACGACTGCACGACAGCGACTCACTCATTCCATGTAAAAACTCGTTTTTATAATGAGAGAGAAACGAGTTTTTATATGGAATGAGCGAGTTGCTGTCGTGCGGCCGCGTCGAGGACAACGTACCTTTAGAGTCAGGGAGCAACATATTCCCAAGTCGCAGTCCATATTAATAGTAGAACATATCGGTCTGCTTTATATGTTGCATGCAGTCGAGCAACTAGCGCCTCGGGACTGTTCATAGTCGGTGAGTTTAAACCACCCACACCTGTTTCTGCACATGATACGGTCCAAAAAGAATTACTTAATTTGAGGACAGAAAAAAAACTCAAAACGCATTATGAAGATATGTACCAACATGATAGCAGTTCGATATATATTACCTATCACAATGTTCAAAGCCTCCACGCACACATTGAGGATATTAAAGCTGACGTAGTGTTGTTGTCATCTGATGTACTCTGCTTTGTTGAGACATGCACATTACCAGGAGAGAACTATGAAATACCTGGTTTCAGGATCCTGCAAAGAATCGACAGTAGTGATAACAAACGCAGCAAGAATGGTGTAATTATCTATGTAAAAACATCCGATATTCGAAAGTTTTGGATTTTTAGAAAAAACTGCCTGGGATGAAGGTGGTCGTATATATCAGCAAGTTTGCTTTAAATATAAAAATAATTCGTGTTTATGTATTATTTACAGAAACCTATCTTTTCCTGAAAATATACTGCAGAGTTTCGTTACCAACACCATATCTGAACTTTGTACAGGATACAAACACATGGTAGTTATGGGTGATTTTAATATATGCCGTATTTCGCAGGACAACAGTATCGAGTTCAAACTCCAGCAAAAAGGGCTGCGTCCACTTCTTCTCAAAACGGCTACAACAACTACTGGGCTTACTAAAATAGACTGGGCTTTTTGTAATGCAGGAGGAAAAGCAATCACATATACTACAATGTACAGTTATCACGACGCAATTATTTATCATTATAATCTCAATGAAACTCAATAGTGCCACTTGCAATCAAACACAAATATTAACCCTTAAGAATAATTGAAACCAAAGACTAGCTAGTAGGAACAGTAGACAAGCGTACAAGCTAATTAATTCAATTAAAAGTGGATACCAACCCAGGACCTCTGTAAGGATAAGGATGGCAATATAATTAGCGACACCGATAGCGTTGATAAACGCTGGGCCAACCCCCAACAATAGAAGAAGTTGATCTCGTCATGCAATCACTGAAACATAATAAAGCCCCGGGCGCTGACGAGATTCCAGCTGAACTGCTAAAGCATGGTGGGGAGAGCCTTGTTAAGGCTATACACACACTTATCGTTAAAATATGGAACGACGAAATAATCCCGGAAGATTGGCGCAAAAGTATAATTTGCCCAATCCACAAAAAAGGGGATAAGTTAAAATGTGAGAACTACAGAGGCATCTCATTAGTTTCTACGACTTATAAGATTTTATCTAAAATTCTAGAAAATAGAATTAATCCGTACGCAGAAGAAATCATTGGCGAGTATCAAGGCGGCTTTATACCTGGTCGTTCGACGACAGATCAGCTTTTTACAGCGAAGCTTTTACTCCAGAAGTGCTGGGAATATAACATCGACGTATACCAAATATTTGTCGACTTCAAGCAGGCATACGACAGTATCGATCGAAGTGTACTGTACAACATTCTGCTGCATTTTTGTATACCAGCTAAGCTAGTGCGACTCATAAGGATGACGATGACTAATACCGTCTCGCAGGTCAGAGTACAGAACAGACTCACTGACCTATTTGAAACTCGTACTGGACTCAAGCAAGGCGACGGGCTGGCGCCGACGCTCTTCAACCTGGCTCTGGAGTATGTAATTCGAGCCATGAACTTGGACAGCAGCGGAACGCTACTCATTAAGTCGACTCAACTAGTAGCTTACGCCGACGACATTAACATAATGTCTAGAAGATTGGGTGATGCAGAAATCCTCCTGCATAATCTCAATAACGCCGCCAAAGAAGTTGGACTACATATCAACGAATCTAAAACCAAGGTCATGATGCAATCAAAAACTAGAACGCCAGTAAATTCAAGCATCACAGTGGGGGACCTCAATATAGAGTATGTAGACAACTTCACTTATCTGGGTTGTAATTTGTCAAAGGACGCCAACGAAACAGATGAGATAAAGCGACGGATACAACTAGCTAATAAGTGTTATTTTGCGGTCCTCCAAATTATGAATTCGAAGCTGGTGCACAGGAAGACGAAGCTCCACGTATATAAAACCATAATCCGACCTGTGCTATGCTATGGCTGCGAGACATGGACCCTAACCCAAAACTCTGAACACCTGTTGGACACATTCGAGCGAAAGGTTCTCCGAAGAATCTTCGGGGCCGTTCGTGAACGTGGTGAATGGCGCATCTGGTACAACCTTGAGTTGTATCAGCTGTATGATGAGCTACAGGTGTCGAAGATCGTGAAATTGCAGCGACTGCAATGGGCGGGACATGTACAAAGGATGAACGACGATCGCATGCCCAAAAAGGTGATGAACGCGCAACGAGTGGACGGAGCCAGATTGCGTGGACGACCGAGAGCCCGATGGGAGCATTCTGTATGTGAGGACGCCCACCAGATGCTAGGCTTTCGGAACTGGAGGACAAGGTCGCGTGACCGCGACAATTGGAGGTCTTCAATCCAGGCGGCCAAGGCCCGACGTCGGGCTATTGTGCCATAAAGAAGAAGAAGAATAATTGAATATTAAATATTTTTTACATCCTACCCCACCCAATTGTATAGAAAGCTTCTGGTATTAATACATACATATGTATAGTGTTCCTTTCTTAATAGATTTTCTCATAACAGTCTCTTCGTACAATAACTCTTCACCGATATTGCAAATCGGGCACATTGACTGAAACGATATTCTAGCCCCTGTCCGAATAAATCCAGCCGAGGTTCGATCTCCGGACCTCTAGATTACTAGCATCGTAGAGTGCGACTCAACCAAGTGAGCCACAGAGCGTGTATCCCTTGTAACTCCGAATTATAGTGGAGTGAGTCCAATCGTCCGCTATAAATCTGTAACTAGTTATTATACCCTTCGCTCATAGAGTGAAAGGGTATATTAACTTTGTCATGAAGTTTGTAACGCATTGAAGGAAGCATCTCCGACCATATAAAAAGTATACATATACGTAGTAGAATCCAAAATTGTTGAGAAAAACACACTTCCAGTTATCCGATTGAATTCATTTAAGTTTTATTTTTCAATGTAAATCCCCTTTACTTCAATACAACGATGAGATCGTTTAATAAGATCCTGCATCCCTTTCAAAAAGTAGTCCGCGGGTTTGTCTTGAAAATGGTCCAAAACAGCATCTTTCAGTTCCTTCTCAGTCTCGAATTTTCGTCCTCAGAGGTCCTTTTTTAATTTTGGGAACAGGAAGTAGTCACTTGGGGCGAGTTCTGGGCTTTACGGGGGGTGTTCAATTTCTTCAAAGCCGCATTTGACCACAGCAGCCTTGGCACCGCGGTAGTGTGAACTGGTGCATTGTCGTGAAGAAGCAGCACCTCTTTCGCCAGTTTTCCATACCGTTTCTCCACGATGTTGGCCCTCAATTGGGTCAAAAGATCTGCATAATATTTCCCTGTTACTGATGTGCCCTCTTCCTTGAAGCCAATCATTATAATTCCCTTGGAATCCCAGAAGATGGTGGCCATAATCCTTTTCCGGCTCTGCTGCACCTTCGCCTTCTTGGGGCGCTCCTCATAAGGCCTCCTCCATTCCATGGACTCCCTTTTGGTCGTGGGATCATAGTAAAGGACCATGGTTTCGTCTCCTGTCACAATTCTGTTGATAATTGCATCCGAGTCGGCGCGACACAGCTCCAAAAAGTCTTTCGAACATTTCATCCGCTGCTTCATTTGATCTGCTGAGAGGAGTTTCGGGATCCATCTTGCCGAGATCTTCCTCATCCCCAAATGGTTGGTAATAATTCTTTCGACGGTGGTTTTTGATAGACTTGTCCTTTCTGCAATCTCTGATAACTTTAGCCGCCGATCACTCAATACAACTTCCTCGACTAATTGGACGTTTTCTTCGGTGGTCTCAGTTTTTGGGCGTCCGGTGCGGGGTTCATCAAAAACATTCGTCCTTCCTCGCTTGAATTCCAAAATCCACCGGTAAATAGTCGCCTGGGATGGTGAAGAGTTGCCGTACACGGATATGAGTTCATCTCGAATCTGGGACGCCGTGTATCCTTTTAAAAAAAGGAATTCAATGACTGCGCGGTACTTGATCTGCTCCATTTCAATTACAAACTCAGAATGCGACACAAATAATTACCTAGCCGGGCCCTTGATTGCACAATTGAACTCATGTTTAGTCCTGTTATGACCGAAGAGTTATTCTATCGAATAACGGTAAAATGAATTCAATCGGATAACTGATAAGTCTGTAAGTGTATTTTTCTCAACAATTTTGGATTCTACTACGTACGATCAGCATGACAAGATGAGTCGATCGGACGATGTCCGTCTGTCTGTCTGTCTGTCTGTCCGTCTGTGCGTCTGTCCATCTGTCCGTCTGTTGCAGCGCGTTTTTCTCGGCCACTATAAAAGCTACGGAGCTGAAATTTTGCACACGTGCTTCTTATTGTTGCAGGCTGTTTGTATGTTTGATTCACTCAAATTGGATCACGGGGTCACGGGGCTGCCATACAAACCTAGCCCCCCAATTTGAGTTCTTCTAAGAAAAACTTTTTTATTTGTGTACCAATTTCAACCAAATTTCACACAAATATGTTTCTATAGATAACACAATATATATGCAAGAATGATCATGGGGTCATGGGGCTGCCATACAAACTTAACCCCCCAAATTAGGTTCTTCTAAGAAAAACTTTTTTATTTGTGCACCAATTTCAACCAAATTTCACACAAATGTATTTCTATTGTTGACACAAAACATATATAAGAATGGATTAAATCGGACCCTGGGGTCATGGTGCTGCCATACAAATCCAACACCCCAAATTAGATTCTTCTAAGAAAAAGTTTTTCGTTGTAAATCAAGCTGAAGCTCAATCTGGTGTTGTTTTGCCGGAATCTTTGATGTTTATTTGGTGGCGTTGTGGTGCCTCCAGGATTCGCGAAAATAAAATGCAATTTTTTACTGCAGTAACCTATATATTTCGAGCCATGAGGCTCATCTTCAGGGTTAATATTCTGCAAAAATTACATTTTTGAAAATTAAAAATTAAAAAATACAAATTTGAATTATTATACCTATTGAAAAATTAGGTCGAACAAAGGTTGTCGGTGTAACACAGATGGTAACAAATGTCAACAAACAAAAGTCAGATAAATATATTCGAAAAGACAGTAATCTGTGATATTTTCTTTTATTTATTTGCATAAGTTGTTCTTGTCAAATTCTTTAATTTATTTTTAATGGTGTTATGTTTTTGTGAGGTTTTACTGTCTTTTCGAATATATTTATCTGACTTTTGTTTGTTGACATTTGTTACCATCTGTGTTACACCGACAACCTTTGTTCGACCTAATTTTTCAATAGGTATAATAATTCAAATTTGTATTTTTTAATTTTTAATTTTCAAAAATGTAATTTTTGCAGAATATTAACCCTGAAGATGAGCCTCATGGCTCGAAATATATAGGTTACTGCAGTAAAAAATTGCATTTTATTTTCGCGAATCCTGGAGGCACCACAACACCACCAAATAAAAAGTTTTTCATTTGTGCACCAAAATCAACCGAATTTTACACAAATGTATTTCTATTGATGACACAAAACATATGTAAGATTAAATCAAATCGGACTATGGTGTCATAGGGCTGCCATACAAACCAAACTCCCCATATTGGTTCTTCTAAGAAACATTTGTTTACACCAATTTCACAAAACCTTGAATTAATGGGAGAATTCACATTGTAAGACAAAACCGGACGGGTAAACTTGCAAGACAAGAACCATCGTTCTTACAATCTGAATTGCACAATGCTTGTCTGCTGGCCACTACAAAAGCTCTCGCCGTCCGTTTATTAGCACAAACAAACACCCGGCGAGAGCTTTTGTAGTGGCCAGCAGACAAGCATTGTGCAATTCAGATTGTAAGAACGATGGTTCTTGTCTTGCAAGTTTACCCGTCCGGTTTTGTCTTACAATTTGAATTCAGCCAATGTGTCTTTATCAAAGCAACTAAAAAGTTCATAACGAATGGAATCGTACTGTGGGGTCATCCTCCGGCAACCCCAATAAAATTTTCTGAGTAAATATTTTTATTTGCCCACTTATTTCAACCCAGCCCAAAACTTTTATCAAGATAGAAGAAAAAGAATGAGGAGATTAAATACAAGTCATAGGTACGCCGGAAAAAAACTTTTAGTCCAAGCGAAGGGTATCCAAATTACGGCAGCGCCCGAAATTAGCCTCGGCACCGGGGTTGGCGAGCGAAGCGAGCAGGGGGCGAGGCCCCCTAGTTTTTTCACTAAAATGCCGAGCAACTCGAATTTTGGTAAACTGGCATCAATTGACTTAAAAGCAATGGATCGAGTCCATCGACCCTTTTTCCCAAACAAAAAAAAATCATTTTTTTTGTTCCTACTAGGTCTGCACATGGGTATATGGCAAGGTATAGGGTATACACTCATCGTGCTATTCGCACGATTAGAACTCGGTCTCGTTTTTTTTTTTTTTCAGGTTTTCCACCACAGAAGACCAAACCGACATTCTGTAAGGCGACAGTTGACTGGCGATAGTCATTTTCGTCATTTTGGAATCATCTAAGGCGACAGTCGCCCAATGTATCTTATATGGCCGTCATTTTCAAGGCGACAGTCACTTTCATGAAAAATTCACCTTAAGTTCAATGCGAACTCTTGTTGAAACATCAATTGTGTACCAATAACACAATGTGACACGGCATAATCAATAATTAACGCTGAAACCTTTCTTCAAAAAGTAAATTCCATCTAAATTAACAAAGCGACAGTGCCATGAAAATGATAGGTGTCGTCCTTTGGAATCATGTAAGGTCATCACTTTGTATACGGCGACAGATGGTTTTTGTGCTCGCTGTGCTTCGTGTGACAGAGACAGATATATGTATGTGCTTTTGCATTATAGATACTTTAGGGTCATCCGACACCATGCATTGCAAACGTACAGATGGTATGTATGGACGAGTTCACAAAATGGACTTATATTGTCGTCCATCGTACGATCGATTCCATGGTAAGGCCTGAATAGAGATCGGGCGGAATGAAAATGAAATTTTTGTCCGCGGCGATTTTCTCAATGAAAATGCATACTTACTGTCGTGGAATATGTGGTAAATGATGGGGTATTCCATAAACTAAAATCCGAGAATGGTTTCACAATTTGTCTCTGCCATTTTATGTGTTATTTTTCGATTCCCCGGTCATTAGATAATTTCCGCGATGAACTCGTCGTGCACAGTGAATCGGTTTGACGTTTGCAAAACTCACCACGCCCGACGGAGAATATGCTACAGAGTCGACTCATTTTCACGTTGAAAATGCATTCGGACAATGGGGAAATTATTTTTTTTAGTTATTTTTAAGATTATTTAGGACGTAAAACGCCTTTGTATCAATTTTCGAAGCTAAAATTTTAAATTCACCACGGTTTTTATGCCGGTTCATTACCGTCACCACGGTTTTTATGCCGGTTCATTACCGTTTCATTTTCATTCCGCTCGAACTCTATCCGGGGCTGTATATGAAAAGCGTAAGGAATTTCTTTATGTTTTTGAATGTGTGTATGCAATGTATCTAGATGTGTGTGTGTGACTATGGCTCATGTTTGGTTTGTTGGTGTGTGCTTTATTTGATGACAGATTGGCGAAGTAAAGCTATCTTTAGGAGCGAAAATAATGAGTGCATTCAGCGAACGAAATTTACTGGAAAAACACTGGAAATGCTACAAGAATTACCCGCCACCGACCTCTTCCTCCGCTGAAAAGCTTTCACGCGGAATGAGAATCTAATTGGAAGAGCATGGATTGGTAGTGTGTCTTTGGTGAAGAGCTTTGAACTTGAGCGAAACATTGTAAGTTCATTATTGGTTATTGTATATGTCGACAAGTTAGCGAAACATCTTTTGAAAATTGACTCGGCGCGCGCGCCTTTGCAGTAATTTCGGGGATCTGTCGAAATGAAAATGTATGTCTCTAGGAAGAGCGTGTATGAAGATATTTGTTCGATGCGTTAGCGGTATTACCACAATATCTTTCATATATTATGTAGAACTACACATAAAAACAGTTGCATGTAACCACTTTTTTTTATTGGTATTGATTGGCTAAGAAAGTGGATTTAAATAAAATCAGTCCAGAGAAATCGGTCAAAATTATAAATGAGCTTGAAAGTGCATTGTTTTTGGTCGCAGCCACCGCTCTCCACGCAACTTACGTGGCGCACCCCGCTGCCGACCAGATTACCCAAAGAGTGGGTTACTCGATATAAAACTAATTTTTTGTTGGAATAAGTGAATCATTCCCGGTTATGCCGCCCCCGGCAGTGCATGGTGTGGTACAAAGCGACGGCATCTGATGAGATGTACCACACCATGCACTGTTGGTCGAAACCGTGGAATCACCATTTTTGATATCCCCCGTAAGGGGGATTCACTTATTCCAACAAAAAATTAGTTTTATATCGAGTAACCCACTCTTTGGGTAATCTGGTCGGCAGCGGGGTGCGCCACGTAAGTTGCGTGGAGAGCGGTGGCTGCGACCAAAAACAATGCACTTTCATATTGATATGCATTGGCTCTCAGCCAAAACTAGTTGGGTGAGTGGCGAGTCAGTGGATAGCAAGTGGCTGTCTCACGCTTATATATGATTCGCGAACATGACTGATTTTCACGAGTATATAAGTGCAGATCAACATCGACGGAATCATTCCCGGTTATGCCGCCCCCGGCAGTGCATGGTGTGGTACAAAGCGACGGCATCTGATGAGATGTACCACACCATGCACTGTTGGTCGAAACCGTGGAATCACCATTTTTGATATCCCCCGTAAGGGGGATTCACTTATTCCAACAAAAAATTAGTTTTATAAATGAGCTATTACCACGCAGGTATCCTTTTCCTGCCATGCATATGATTTTTAGTTAATTTGAAATATTTTTTTTTTCAAACGGCGATTGTCTGTAGTTTATAAATTAGTAATTCTCAAATGAAAAAAAATGAAACGGGAAAAAAAACTAAAAGTCGACATCGAACAAGCAACTGACAATTGCCCACACGAAAATATTATCTTCCTTAGACAGGGTTGTCGAACCGTAGTGTCAAATCTATACAATGCCCACGCCCTGTCAAGAAAAATCGTAATTTACTAACATTTACTCTAATGTAAATACAATTAACCCTCACTAAATATTTCAGTATTCTAGACCCACTATCGCATCTATGTCCTTTAACAAAATGTACATCCCCACGCCAACGCCAATTTCACGCACCAAAAGATACATATAGCAATCATTATGTATAAATGACTAGCATCCACCAAGTATCTCCGCGGAATGCATGACAGTGATAGTTTCCAGCACGGACAAATGGACAATAGCAAGTGGCCACTCGTAACTGATGGGGTGCGGAGGCTGCGTCCCAATACATTCGTTTCACTCCTGGAAAACTAAAATATTTATTATTGTTTTGGATGATTTTACACTATATCTAGCTTCATATATCACATGAAGTCGCTCCGAGAAGGTACACTGAACCAAAAAATTCGTAAATTCGACGAATTTACATTTAATATGAAGAATATTTCATCAAAATACGGTCAATGAAGCTGTTATTTGGATTGAAGAATACCATAGTCATATTGAATAATTACGAAATTATTGTAAATTGATGAATAATTTGTCAATATGAAGAAATTTTCATTTTTTTTTAAATATAAAAATTAACATTGCGTCTTGTCTTATTCGTATTGAAACTAATTTCATTTATTATTATATGTCTTCAAGACACTCACAATATTTATTAAACACTTTTTTATATACAAATAACCATATTACCCATTGTGTTAGATAGAATCAGGATTCGAACTCGGTCCGCTTGCGTGCCAGTCCACTCACACTGCCATTGCGCCAGAAAGGAAATATACTTCCAATGTTCTCAAGACAAGCACTACTTGATACACACTGCATGGCGGACGCCTTATTGAGACTCGGCCAGGACACTTTTTATTTTTTTTCTTTCTGACAAATTGTATGAAAAAATTTCTTTTTGGAATTGAGATTTCTATTAAAATTTAAAGGCAAAAATTACTCAGAAAATCGAAAATAAACAGGAAATGCGTTACTATAAATTCATCAGTGTGAAGAATTTTCGTAAAAGAGAAGAATTGAAGAATTGATTTTATCAATATGACTAAATTATTCACTGTGATAAAATATAATATATATAAAATATAAGAATGATGCTATTCTTCCATTTGATTAAGTTTTATCCTTTTGACGAATCTGACAAATTGTGAATTTGTTATTTTGACGAACTTTTGTCAATCTTACAATTGCTTTCAATAATTTAGCGCAAACAAATCGTCAGTTTGAATAATTTCTTCTATACGAAAAAAAACTTTTACAAAGTGCGATTTCTTCAAATTGATTAAAAATTGTAAGCGAATAGTAATAAAACTGATGAAAATTTAGTTAATTTGATAAAACGAAAAACCAAATTTTCATATTGAATAATATGCAAATTTCATATTGAATAATATGCAAATTTTTTCCAAAAATCTACCCGGACTTTATCAATGGAACAAATTATTATTCAAATCAAATAAAAATTTTATTCAAAATTTACGAAGAAAAAATTCGTTCATATGAAGAAATATTTGGTTCAGTGTAGTGGAATTTATCAACATTCCATCTGAAAGGAATTTTAGTGAGAAATGATATACAGTTTTGCCCAGTTAGGGACCTTGTAAAGAACGAAACTCACATTTCCGTGTTATTTAATCAAGATTCATTTTGTAGCTAAATCATACCAGCAATGATATTTAGATCTCACAAGAGGAATTTGCAGTCCGAGAGACAAAACTAGCACCGAATATAGACGAACTACCGTGTAAAACGCAGAAATTGGAGGTAATTAGAATGACCAGTGAATGTCTAAGCACTTGCAGGGTCATTTTTCGTTATATCGACTTAGTGTAGTTAGTACGTGATAAACCTAGTACATCAGATTGCAAAATCTGGTGCACATAGTCATGGTTTCGAGACTCACCGTGAACGAATTTAGTTTATGATGTTAACATTACTGAGCGTGCTGTTGATCTCAACACCTCAACAAAAAAGTAGCTAGGATCTTGGAAATTGGATGTAACTTACATATATGTTACCTTGGTCCAAAGATGGACTGTCTGTCACGCATGTTCGTTTTTTTTTTAATTTTAGAACCAAATTTTAACAAAGGACAGGTAGTGTAGTGATTAGGTGATTTCAGATTGCATAGACAATCTTTTTGTTTCTTATGTTTTTTGGAGTGCTGAGCACGAATTCGGAGCTTCCCACCAAAATTTCGTTGCGGAATAGGGTCAAAATCGCGAAAAACCCTAAAATGGTTGTTAATTTTCCATTATTTGACCCCTAACTTTGAAGCTTTTTATTTCTGCAAAAAACACTCCATGAATATGTTAGAGAGCAGATAATTGCGCGTCCAAAGAGACATAGACATTGTTAATCCGTTGAGTGGTATTATTATAATTGATAAATTAAATTTTTCACTTTTAACGTAGTTCCATATTATGAAAAAAATTTTGAGATTGAACGGTTTTTCATGTTTTCCTGCAAAAGTTGCATTTTTTGTACATTATGTATATTAAGATGCTGAACCTGAATCTGTAACTTCCCAATAAAAATGTTGTTGCAAAACAGGGTCAAAATGGCAAAAAAAACGCCAACAAAATTGTAGCTATACCGCTTAACGCATTTTAAAGAATAATGGCGTGCGCGTTTGACCCGCAATTATGTTTTCTCTAACATTTTCATGGAAAGGTTTCGGAGAAATATACACTTTCGGAGTTAAAAGTCAAAAAATTTGAAAATTTCGGGATTTTTCGCAGTTTTCACCCTGTTCCGCAACGAAATTTTGGTGGGAATCTCCGGATTCGGGCTCAGCATCCCAAAAAACATAAGAAACAAAAAAAAATTGTCTGCACCACACTTTGCAATCTGAAATCACCTAATGACTACACTAACTGTCCTTTGTTAAAATTTGGCTCTAAAATTAAAAAAAAAAATTAACAGGCCTGACATCTGTCCATCTTTGGATCAAGGCAACAGATATGTAAGTTACATCCAACTTCCAAGATTTTAGCTACTTTTTTCTTGAGGTGTTGAAATCAACAGCACGCTCAGTAATGTTAACAGCATAAACTAAATTCATTTACGGTGAGTCTCGAAACCATGACTCTGTGCACCGAAGGTGCGCGCAGTAACAACTACACCCGCCAGACTATTTTGAAATTTGCCTAACAATATTTTCGTGACCGACAATTTCAACTTCTGAGAAAATCATGATGTTGAAAAAATTTCCCCCCTGACCAAAATTCTCGCTACGCCCATGGTTTCATCCGAATAGCTATCAAAGTGGTGGCCTCCGATTCGTTGTCAAGGCCATCAAAGGATCAATCTTACCAAATTCGAATAAGATCACACCACCGATTGATGACGCAACGCAAGACCAAAAATGTTGGCCTGCTTATCCTTCATATTATGTTTTTTGTCATAGGGCAGATTTCACGTACATCTTATTTAATGGTTAGTCTTATCGTATAGAGAAGACACACACTACTATGAGAAAGATTTGCCATTATATGTATTGAGTTTAATTTTTGTTTATTTTGCATAGTTGTGCTATATTTTGCTTGGTTACGCTATCATCTGAGATTGAAAAAACATTGCGAAATTTCATACAACGGCGTAAATAAGCAAAATACTTTTTCAATTTCAGATGATTGCGTGACTAAGCAATATATAGCGTAACTATGCAGAGTAAAAAAACATTCAATTCAATAAAATGTACAAGCTTTCGGAAAGTGGTGTGCTTCTTGTCTATACGATAAGACTAACCACTAGATAGGATGCATAAGTAATCGTCCCTCGCAGCTCAAATTATCTGAAAACATTTAAAACCTGTTTTTATTATAACTGTTTTGACTTCGCAATAACCGATTCAAAAAACAAACCCTCCCTCCTAATATTCCTAAGTTCACCCGTGGACAATAGACTGCAAATTCTTTCGTTTCAGACTAATTTAAATGCCACCATCAAAATTTGACACCACAAATATTGAAATAATGTCCAAGATAGCTTTTAACGAACATTTTATTGCAGAATGGAAATCAGTTTAATGATTTCCTCTCTCATGATCGAGGTATTTTATCAATTCCTGTAAGCTTTCTGGACGATGCTGGAGAATATACATGTCGATCAATTGGTGGTAGCGTCAAACGGATATTTCGGGTTAAAGTTCTAGGTTAATTCAAGAAATACTCCTTGACCACTTAAAAATTCTAAAATTTATTTTTATTCTAGGCACTTCTTACTATGATATTGATAAAAGTAGTAGAAACCTCATTGTGAAATGTCCGCCCCAATTCGACCGTGTTATAAAGAAGAAATTACCAATTGAAGGCGATAATACCCCGAAAATTGCAAAGACTAAAGACTTTGTAAATAAAAAACTCTTTCGTTTTGTTATATTTAATCAACCGAGTTAAACTCTCTTCAGACCATCAATTATGACCACCCGTTGGTGGATTACACCTGTTGCAATGGACGTACAGGAGAAAGGTTCGAAACAGTGCAAGTGAAAGTTATTTTGGCATCTGCCGTTGCCGAATCGAGTCGCATGGTAGACATTGGAGAGGACGTTCAAATCTATTGTCCGATAGCCGACGAAGACCGATTATACATAAATTGGACGAAAGTGTGTTCTTTTCTACTATGTACTGTAAAGCGCGAAAAAGATTAACTGAATTCCATTGCTTTAAAAGTATTGCATGCAAGTGCATAAAATGAACGAACCGTTTCACACGAAATGGGACGCAACCATATTGCGTTCGACGCTTATGATTCCACTCTTTTTTTTTTGTGTTTTATAGGAGGATCGAAAAATTGAACCATCCCGCGTTATCTTCTTCTCACGAGACAGAAAGATGCTAACAATTAAATCGGTCACAAAAGAAGATGAAGGCACATACAAGTGTCGATCAGTTCGAAGCAATGCAGTTCGAGGAATTATCCTTCGAACAAAGAAAAGTAAGTTTACTAAGATTTTTCTACAGTCGCTGATTTTTTCTTTCATTTTCAAAATTGATTAGGCATGCCAGCATGGTCCGATTGGGAACCGTGGATAGCGTGCAGTAAGACCTGTGAAACTGGTACACAAACTCGAAAACGTCAGTGTATTTCCACAAATGGTGAATCCGTAGAAACAAAGTATTGTTTAGGATCCGAAATAGAAAAACGAATATGCAATAACTTTGAGTGTCCGGTAAGTGAACATATCAATAATAACACCATTCAGATGCAAGTGATTGTTTGGGGGCCAACAATTGTGAAAAAGGGATGATTTTTCATTTCTTAAGGCGCGTTTAGATGGCTTCAAACTTGTTTGCATCCAACTTTTCCCTCAAAATTATCCAAGTTGGAAGGCTGTTTACACGTACGATATTCTCTCAAACAAATCCTATCAAACAGTAGTTGAAAGTTGGAGCGGTCGTAAAACGTTATCAGCTTTTGCACTTACGTACTAGTACAGGAAAAATATATTTGCTTTTTCTTTTATTTTTTCGTGAATATTTTAAACATTGAAGGAAACGTGTCCGAATGAGTATACAGCGTGCCTCAAAAGTCAACGGAAAGCCGGAATTGGATGATAGCGCACAGATATTGGTAATGAACAATGACAAAACCGAAACAATTAATTTTCGGGCTGGGCTGCAATTGATAAAGTATTTTGAGTTTTGCGTGCGCTGTAGCTTTGTATACACTCATCGTGTTATTCACACGAGCGGTGTGAGCATGATAGTACGCACGTCGCGTCGTACAGGATAAAACAAGTTTTTTTTTTCGTTGGATATTCATATTTTATTTGGCTTGGTGCATGTTAGTTCAAAAATGGTTATGATTTTCATTTCGTAGTACAAATAATTTTGGAAATTATGGTTCATATACATAATGTACATACGCATATGTACATACAGGCCTGTAGAGAGGGTGGGGGGAACGGGGTAATTCCCCCCGGGCCCGGGATTCCAAAGGGGGCCCGGAATTGCACACAAAAGTTGTGCTTTAGTGTTTTTTTACATACAAATTTCTATTTTGAGGTCCTTAACTAAGAAACCTTATTAGAACTGTATCTAGCATTAAGTATTACACATTCTGCACTAGGCTTGTGGCCCCAAGTCTAATATTGAATTGTTAGGACTGGGGCCCGAATCATCATATTCAATCAACAAATAAACATGATCGTTTCTTTACTAAATGTCTAAATTCAATCTGCCCTCGCATTTTGAAAGTGCATGTATAACTTTTTACGTAAATAAATTAGAAAATTCGACTTCTTCATCCATTAACGTAACGTTTTTCAAAAAATGTGTGTTCAAAGTAAAAATAGGAGTGACATTTTTTCTAGAAGGACTTTTCCGGGCGATCATTTGTGTACGTACTGCGCTGCTGCTAAATTCTTTTCAAGGTACCAACACCGAGATTTTGGTCACTTAAATTCAGCGTCCCCTCTAAGAGGGGGCAACCTGGGCGATCGCCCCAGGGCGCCACATATTAGGTGCTGCATTTAGAATGGATAAAAGTAAGATCTGCGTAAATTTTAAGTCTGTGATGCTAGCACCCGCCCTACTTTCAGAAAACAAAGCGCGACAATTCGCTGCTATGTGCTAATTCAGTTATTCTTAAAAAAAAAAAGACACTAATTTGAGAATTACTCGTATGTACTAATTTCGTCCTCCAATTGAAAATGTAGTTCCTCTTTCTTTTCACCAGAATAAAGGACATTGCATGATCTCCAATTTTTGCCGAGGGGAGGGCTACCTGATTTTCGAATAGAGGACGAAATTATAGCACGTACAATTTTATTGTTTCATTTAAATACGATTTGATTCCGGAAGATCCGATCTAAAGTTTCTGTTTCGTCTGTTGTGTTACAGGAGTAACTCCCGAGGAAATTCGTATGAAATAAGAAATAGGGAGTCGCATAAATGATGACCACATAAAGGCGTTTAGGCTTATTCTGTTATCCGTTCTCATAGGGAGAACTTTTGTGTTTCCGATATTTTCCGCTATATGTCCGCTGTATGGCGGCCGGTAAGATAAGTGTCGCTAGTGTCGATAAGAAGAACAAGAAAATTCTTCTTGCGAGAGTGATAGCGTAATGTTCCGGCGTTTAAAACACACTCTTCTGATAGAAATGTGTGGCAACAAAGGCATTCATTTCATCATTAATTTTTTGGAGTGATTTTCCTTTATTTTCATAGACCTTTCGCAGCATAATTTCACTTAATTTTGCCAAACCTTCGCGTGGATGGATTTCTGCAGTTGATTGCATTGATTATCTAGCATTCTTTTCATCAAGGTGAGGAATCAAACCACACATAACACATTGTTAGAGCTCCTAATTTGTGTACGGGAATGCTAATATCGGAATTTGGCTACGTCTCCTCCATTTAACTAGGTCTAACCTTATTGCATTTATGAGAATAAGCCATGCACGAAATCCGGCTAATTTTTTGGCTGTGTAGTTTCCAAGGAATTTATGGAAGGCAAATGCAGGAAATTGGTAATGAATGCGAGCACCATTTTTTGAAACAATATTTTTGAGAGCAGAGTTTTCTAAAAATGTGTTGAGTGTTTCAGTGGAAAACAAAATTTCCCATTTATTTTCGATTACATTAAGCTTTACAAGATTTAACTTTGAAATTCCAAACAAACTCTATAAGGCCTTGCTGTACGAAAAATTTGGACCACGCCAAAATTCCATCTCCGGATCTCTAGATTACTATAGCATCGTAGAGTGTGACTCAACCAAGTGAGCCCCTGAGCGCCACTGATTAAGAATAATAAGATGCCCTACAATTCAATACAAAAAGAGGACGGGAACGAAATCAGCAAATTTCTTCAACGAAATTCCAGAGCTCTGGATTTAATATGAATACATCATCAATATACGAACGATGTCATACATCAGTATCCGAAAAATGTGCGGCAATTAGAATTTATTATTGTGGAATTCTTGGAGACAACAGTTTACGTAAACTCAGCTAACTTTCTGGAGCAAGTTTAGGCTGTTTTTCGCAAGATATTTTTAATTTGAAAATTTGAACGTCCAGTGATTTGTCTGATAAATTTTCAAAAGTTTTAGGACAGAATTAATTTTCTGAGTTTACTGAACGCTTATGTAGAGGAGATGGTCAAAGAGGGACAATAAAATAAGCATAATGTATACCTACACTTTGGAAAGTGTATCTCTTCTTGTCTACAAAAAATCTTAATTTCCAGAAAATTGTTTTTCATAGTCGCGATTTATTCATGGTTCAATAAATCTTTCTTACGTCTTATGAACCCCTAAACCTCGAAGACCAACAGTAGGCTCAGGAGAGTTATTTATCTCCATAAATAGGTACTCGTTTAACATCTGTGTGAGATCATAGTCCGTCTACATACGTGACTTATAAGGTAAAAAATATAAATATACAATTTTTTAAGAACCGAAATGTGAAAAAAAAATGTTCTTCGATTTATAATTTTTTATCGTATGGAAGGGAAGGGCCCGGAATCATTGTCCCCCGGGCCCGGATTTTCTATCCACGGCCCTGTGTACATACATCGCTTTTGTGTGAAAGCCATTGAAACTTGCATCAATCAATTAATCCGGAGAATTTTCTGAACACATATTCATACATATATATGAATATTTTATATGTTCGGATGATTCCAGTTTGATTACCAAAACAATTTCTTAAAATTTACAAAAAAAAACGCTAGGCGCATTAATTCTTTATTATTAGAAAGTATATTTATATTTCGATTGGACTATAATCAATGCATCTCAAACAAGTTGTCCAACTTCTGTTTAGACGGTGGATTTGTTTGAATGCTCGTTCAACTTCAAACTTGTTGTCCAACTTCTGTTTACACGATGTATTTGTTGTCCAACTTGTTTGAATGCTCAAAAGTTGGACGACAAATCCATCGTGAAAACAGCGCTTTAGAGCGACGGCACACTACAAACTTTTGATCGGCCGATAGTTTGATCGTTCTTCTAATCAGTACGAGACCATATGCGTTCAAGTGTGCGCACTTCTATAAGGTCTCGTGCTGATTAGAAGAACGATCAAGCTATCGGCCGATTAAAAGTTTGTAGTGTGCCGTCGCTCTTAAGCTTCAGCGACCTTAACCCCTAAATTAGCCTCGGTCTCGTTTTTTATTTTCGTTCTGTCTACGTATAGATTTTATTTGCATTTGCCAGTAGTTTTTAGGGTTTTTGAAATATGTATGTAATAAAAAAAAAAAATTACAGATACCTCAACCTCTTCCGCTTTCTGTTTCCCCCCACTTCCGGTCAGAGCTTATTTATATGATTTTTTCCAATCGAAAATCTTATTTTTACTAGTCTATACATATTTACATTCATTCTTTGCAGGTTGATGCTGAATGGACTGAATGGTATGAGTGGAGTAACTGCTCAGTATCTTGTGGTCTAGGAGAGAAAAGTCGCAAACGCCAATGCCGTATTCCTTTGCCAAGTTTTGGCGGCAGATTATGTGCGGGCGAAAACATAGAGACTCATGATTGTTATGTACGAGACTGCTTTTAGATGTTTTTAATTTGTTTTCATTCGTTTTTATATAATGTAAATAAAATACATAAATGATATCTACTCTGGGTTGCAATATATATTAGAGTATTTAGGTAAATATTTCCTTTACCCATTTCGAAAGTCAAATTTGACAGAACGGAAATCCTTTTTAAACAATTGAATTTCGATTGGATTGGCGGTGTGAGTGCGGCCTTATACCACACAACACATGCACATAGGTACTCCATTCTTTCACGTTGAGATGGATACAATGGGTGAGGTTCTGAAACGCACCGGTCGCATATGTTCGGTTTTGCGGATCAGAAATAACTCTCGGTGTTTTAAGTATATATTTAAGTATATATGTGGAATATGTAAACGAAAAGTTCCGGAGACCATTTCTTATTCTTAAAATCGCAGTTAGAGGATCAGAATGGACAACATGTTGTCGGAACATATACGACCGGTGCGTTTCGGAACCGTACCCGTTTTTGAGACGTGTTCGTTCTCTCCTCGTGTGCCGCACTTGTTCACTTCCAAACAAAACACCATAGCACGAGTGTTTTGTTTGGAAGTGAACAAAAATCACAACTCGAACTATTTAAAATTTTCAGCAAAAAAAATGTATAAATTGACTTTTCGCGGTTTCAAATTTTAACGTTGCTACCAAGATACAATTATTGCTCGTACATTCAAATCGTCGTCCTAGCATTTTAATAATTTTTGGGTCCACAAACATATTGCCTGGTGTTTTCTTTTGTAATGGCAAGCAAAAGTTGCGACGTGAACATAAAAAGGTTCATAGATGAACTTAAACTCTGACAGAGCATATTCCTATGGTTAAGCCTTAGAGAAAGCATGCGTTAGTCCAGAGTGGGCATCAGAAAATAAAAATGGCACCGTTCTCACACTATTGCAGTTCATAGTATGTGTGAAAATTTTATTCAAATGTCAATTTTTTGTTTACAATTGAGAATATCAAATCCGCGTAATATTTATTACTCTCTCAAAATGCCAACGTGATAATTAAATCTTCGGTTGGCACATAGACCTAGACAGACCATTGGTTCTATATCTTGATGAAAAATATCGTTCAACAATATTTTCCAGCCCTTACCATATATATTTCAATGGAACTGACGGCCACAAATGCGATCAAACATTCGGCGAAATATAAACTATGCCTAAAGAAACGAAAAAAACGGCGTATCATCGTAAGACATAGTATGTAAACTGTTTCTAGGACCAAAATTATACCTCCTCAAAAAATAAGATTGATTTCACAGAAAATTCAGCCACACCTAAGGCACAATAGCTCGTAGGCGGCGACAGAAGGGTTAATAATTGCATCGGCAATATTGACGTTTGAATTATTTCGTGGAGTGTAGTGTAATAAATTTGGAGTCAAACACATATGGGTTGTGTGATCACATAGCCACTCTGGACTAACGCATGGCATGGGTTGCTATGCTTTCTCTAAGGGTTAAGCCAATTCCTATGGAACAAAAAATGAAACTTCGGATGGACATGATGAAGCTAGTGATGAATTATTCAACAAATAAGCAAACAAGTGTTGCACCCGTTCAGTCCATATCCGTACCGGCATCCAATTCTCATCAGCGAACACAAATATCCGCACTAACATCAGTGATTACGCAAAATTCGTCAGAAGAAACCAGTGGCCAGCAGTACTCGGTCATCTCAATACCTTATCAGGAAGTAAATAATCCTTTCAGTACCGGATTGCTAAGTCCTAGTAATGATTCAGCCACAACGGAAATAGATAGCCTCTTCTCAGACGAAGATTTCGTTTAAAAAATAAAAGCCCATAGATGTCAGAATAATAAATAAGAACATACCTGTTTATTTATAGAATTACATAGGCTTGAATTTTTCACGGAAAAACTTTTGCGTTACCCACCTTTATGATTCTTTTATAAAACATATGGATTCATTAATTGTTCTTTTCAAATATTTTTTTACTGTAATGTTTTTTTTTTTTTGTATTATTTTCTTTTTAATTTTATTCTTTAATAAAACATGGATTCATTCATTGGTTTTTTTACTGTAATATTATTCATACCTGATTGTAATCATTAGCATCTCTTCCATCGGAAAATTTAGTCCTGCTAGTACTTCTGGCTTCGAAATTGCATTTTGTTTCAATTTACAAACTAATTCGTCAAATGATGCTATCGACATCCGGAAATAATTGAAAAACTTATCGCTGTCGTTACGTAACAAGTGATACAAATTTCGGAAAGCACTATCTACGTATCTTTTTTGATTGATTGATTGATACACTCCATCGTCTACGCCTACGCCTTTTTAACAAAGAAACGAGCAATACGGGATCCATATTTCCAATGCTTCCTGTTCACAGAATCACTTATCATGTACTATTTTCATCACGTACTATTTCCATCCAACTCAGAACCGCGGCGATTTGTAAATCCAAGTAACTCAATCTAGAAACAGCAGCGGGCCCCGCCGCGATTTTTAATTGCATTGAGATTAATGGGATCATTTATGCATAGTAGCGAACCGCTGTGCGGTCCCGCTGTTGACCATTTATGCACGGCGCCCGCGTGCATATATGCGCCCAAAGTTGCTTGTACACACTAAAAAATTTTGGTATAAATTTTATAAATTTTCTTATCTATATAGGTCCATAGGAAAATTCGTATTAAATTTATAACTTTCAATCTTATAAATTAAATTTATTCTATAAACTATAAAATTAATATGAGTTGTAGTGTAAATCCAACAATACCAATGGTTTATTTTTTATAGGAAATCATTTAGAAGTGTTTTATAAGAATTTGGTATAAAAATTATAAAGAATCGATAGATCCTGGTTATAGGACAGATTATACAAATTATAAGAGAACAGGTATAAATCGAAGAATACGACTGGTATAACTTTCATAGGCAATCATATAGAAATAGCTTAGAGGAATTTGATATAAAAATTATAAACAGTAGATGGTCCTGCACTGAACGAAAACAATAGTACCATTGACTATTTTCCATATTAACCTAACTATTTTACCCCATGATTCTCAGCCTATCATGTCATAGTCAGTACAACTATGAAACCTTGTTGATTTTTCACTTGATAGCAAAATGAAAAATAAAAATAAAAAAATCGCGAGCGCGCAGAGCGCGAACGCTGGGTTGGTGAGCGTAGCGAGCAGGGGGCGAAGCCCTCTAGTAACTCATAAATCATATAACTCATTGACCTCTTCTATATTTTATTAACCTCTTTACGCTCTAAATTGCATAATAAATTACCTATACCTACAGTGGGATTCGATCCCGAGACCCTATGATTTGGAGACCAACGCCCTACCTACTAGACCAACCAGACTCTATGAGTGATGAAGTTTGTAATTTATACATGTGCATGGCATCTTCAACTCAATTCGCACAAAATTTTATCCTAGAAAAGAATAAAATAAATATTAACTTAGTATAGATAAGCCTTTCTAAACCATTTTGTATAAAATCTATCTGAGTTTTGGTATAAATCGCAACGAAAAGAAAAGTTCATAAGAACTTTGATAAAATTTATACCATTTTTGGTATACACTGACTTTATACTTTCAACGTTATAAAAATGTATACTAAAATTGGCATATATAACTTTATATTAAAAATGATATAAATAATTTTATCTTTTATCCCAAAATTTGTTACCGTGTAGGCTTCCTAACGGTATATGTAACTACTTTTAATATTTAGACATTAACATTTTGGAAAAACTCACTTTGAAACTAAAAAACATGGTATGTACACAAAACAAATTTAAGCCAAAGATATTGGCATCATGCAATCAACCGAAGCGGAAGGATCTTCACATTGAAATTCAGACGGACAAAGCTGTGTTTCAACGTTACCACTATTGTGTTAGATCTACCACTTTTCCCCAAATTTACTAATCTATCAATCAACCAATAAAAACTTAAAGCCGGCCCCACACCGACCGGAGTGTGGCACACACCGCACAAAAGACCGGTTCCAAGAATGATACCTTGGAGTCGCCGGCTTAACATGTACCTACATAAATCTACCATTATTTTGTGTTTTTTTTTTTTTAATTGGCTTGTAAGACACAAGGCAATTAAATATGTACGTCCTTGTATGTTAATTAATAAATATCTTTGAATAACCTTTCTAAACTCAGTAAAGTTTTATGATGTTTAAAAATGTAGTGTTGATCCCTAGCGTTGTCCGATTTTAGGGTTTTTTTAGAATTTTTTCAAAAAACCCTTATGAAATCTATTTTGTCCGTCCGTCTGTTCACTAAATAACTCGCGAACGGCTCAGCGGATCGTCATAAAATTTGGTAGGAATATGTACGTAGAACGGTAACAGTCTTCGGCACGAATACTTTAGAAGTTGATAGGGAAAAGATAACAGGGTGTCCCGTAGAGTTGAAAAAAGTCGACGTTTTCAGTTTTTATCTGAGATGGGCGTATGGGTACTCAATAGGAATGTCAAAAACCGGACGGTTAGTCCGAAAACCGGTACTTTCACAACGGTTAACCGGGTTATTTTCGGTTTTTTCCTTCTCCCGGTCTTAACCCGGACGGTTGTTTCTTCATTTGGTTAAAACCGGTCAGCAATTCAATTACTTGTCCCCTATGAAAAATTTCATTTTCAAATTTTAGCTTTTAAACATAGTTTCGAACACTATCTTTTTTGCTATTACTCGTAGAACCAACGTCAAATTACCTTTCCTTGTATCTTTGGTTTAATATTGCATACGACACGAACACCAGCAATACGAGTGTGTGTGCATTTTTTTACTAAAATTCTAAGCAAATCAACGAAAAGACTCCGTTAACCGGAACTTTCAGCCCGGTTAAAACCGGACGGTCTAACCGGCTTTGAAAGAAACCGCAAAAAAAAAACCGAAAACCGGATTATGGGTCGGTTTTTGACATCCCTAGTACTCAAATCAAATGACACGACGAGTACATTTTATATCCAGTTTCGAGTGACGGTAACTGAGTTATGGGCGTTTGAAGTTAAGCTTACGTTTTCACCTCGGTTTTTCTAAACCGCTATAGGTACCGGTATTCAACTTTGCATAAAGATTGGTCAATATGAGCTTATATACGCTACGACTGTTGACATTTGCTAAGAAAAAGTAAATAAAAATAACAGTAAATTTATGAAATTTCAATTTGTGCGTGTGTAGTCCTTCTTAGGTCTGCAAATATAAAAAAAATGATGAGGGTTTTTAGGAAATAACATAAGGAATATGTCTACAAATTTTCATTCGAATAACTTAATCCAAAACGGAAATATAGCGAATCTAATATGTATATGGTCAGGCGTTTCACAATACCAGGGCAGTGTCTTAAGCTTTTTTTTGTACTGCTTATCTTGTGACTGGATTAAACAATGAACATGAATTTTGGTGGCAACGCATAGAATGGTAATAGTGTTTGGCACGAATACTTCTGAAGTTTGTAGGACCAAGTTAACAGGGTGTCCCTGAATAGTTGCAAAAGTCTACTTTTTCAATACGCATATAGGAAAGGTATGTGTGGGTACACATATCAACGGGCTCAACGAAATCATTTCATATAAGTTCCTTTTTCTTTATTCGGAGAAACGGAAACATCTAATAAATTCGGCTGTGTGAAGTTAGCCAGTCATTTTTTTTTAATTACGCCTTTTTGCTCCGGGAACCGTTTGTTCGACTGCGGCTACGTTTGTTCTTGATTGTTCGCTAATTAATATCGTTTCTTCTTCTCTAATTATTTGATTATAGCAACTTTAAAATTGTGCGTGTGAACTTAGCCAGTCATTTTTAAATATGGGTCGGAAAGGTATAGGTTTGGTATCAATCGAAAGCCAGACGTTTGTTCGTTTTGTAGGGCGTTTGTTCATCTTGGAAGCGGAAGGAAACAGGAATTATTAAGGCAAAAGGGTGTGGCGACAGCTACGTTCCAGCTTTTGCCGACAGGAATGCTAGTGGCGAGAAGAAGAGGATAACTGTCAGATGTTACTATCGCGTTCGAACACGAATTTGACTTGTCACGCGCAGTTGATGTAATAACAATTGTTATCGTAATAAAGGTTTAACTATCGTTATTTGAACCGTGGCGTTTGTCTAATTAAAGGAACGATTGTCTCTCGCGGCTTTCTTGTGAAATAGATACTCGGCGCTGAAGTATCTTCCCACATTGGTGACCCCGACCGTCCGTGTAACCTCAAACATGACAGACAGAGAAGCAATGATGATAAATTTTCAAAAGTTTTAGGACAGAATTAATTTTCTGAGTTTACTGAACGCTTATGTAGAGGAGATGGTCAAAGAGGGACAATAAAATAAGCATAATGTATACCTACACTTTGGAAAGTGTATCTCTTCTTGTCTACAAAAAATCTTAATTTCCAGAAAATTGTTTTTCATAGTCGCGATTTATTCATGGTTCAATAAATCTTTCTTACGTCTTATGAACCCCTAAACCTCGAAGACCAACAGTAGGCTCAGGAGAGTTATTTATCTCCATAAATAGGTACTCGTTTAACATCTGTGTGAGATCATAGTCCGTCTACATACGTGACTTATAAGGTAAAAAATATAAATATACAATTTTTTAAGAACCGAAATGTGAAAAAAAAATGTTCTTCGATTTATAATTTTTTATCGTATGGAAGGGAAGGGCCCGGAATCATTGTCCCCCGGGCCCGGATTTTCTATCCACGGCCCTGTGTACATACATCGCTTTTGTGTGAAAGCCATTGAAACTTGCATCAATCAATTAATCCGGAGAATTTTCTGAACACATATTCATACATATATATGAATATTTTATATGTTCGGATGATTCCAGTTTGATTACCAAAACAATTTCTTAAAATTTACAAAAAAAAACGCTAGGCGCATTAATTCTTTATTATTAGAAAGTATATTTATATTTCGATTGGACTATAATCAATGCATCTCAAACAAGTTGTCCAACTTCTGTTTAGACGGTGGATTTGTTTGAATGCTCGTTCAACTTCAAACTTGTTGTCCAACTTCTGTTTACACGATGTATTTGTTGTCCAACTTGTTTGAATGCTCAAAAGTTGGACGACAAATCCATCGTGAAAACAGCGCTTTAGAGCGACGGCACACTACAAACTTTTGATCGGCCGATAGTTTGATCGTTCTTCTAATCAGTACGAGACCATATGCGTTCAAGTGTGCGCACTTCTATAAGGTCTCGTGCTGATTAGAAGAACGATCAAGCTATCGGCCGATTAAAAGTTTGTAGTGTGCCGTCGCTCTTAAGCTTCAGCGACCTTAACCCCTAAATTAGCCTCGGTCTCGTTTTTTATTTTCGTTCTGTCTACGTATAGATTTTATTTGCATTTGCCAGTAGTTTTTAGGGTTTTTGAAATATGTATGTAATAAAAAAAAAAAATTACAGATACCTCAACCTCTTCCGCTTTCTGTTTCCCCCCACTTCCGGTCAGAGCTTATTTATATGATTTTTTCCAATCGAAAATCTTATTTTTACTAGTCTATACATATTTACATTCATTCTTTGCAGGTTGATGCTGAATGGACTGAATGGTATGAGTGGAGTAACTGCTCAGTATCTTGTGGTCTAGGAGAGAAAAGTCGCAAACGCCAATGCCGTATTCCTTTGCCAAGTTTTGGCGGCAGATTATGTGCGGGCGAAAACATAGAGACTCATGATTGTTATGTACGAGACTGCTTTTAGATGTTTTTAATTTGTTTTCATTCGTTTTTATATAATGTAAATAAAATACATAAATGATATCTACTCTGGGTTGCAATATATATTAGAGTATTTAGGTAAATATTTCCTTTACCCATTTCGAAAGTCAAATTTGACAGAACGGAAATCCTTTTTAAACAATTGAATTTCGATTGGATTGGCGGTGTGAGTGCGGCCTTATACCACACAACACATGCACATAGGTACTCCATTCTTTCACGTTGAGATGGATACAATGGGTGAGGTTCTGAAACGCACCGGTCGCATATGTTCGGTTTTGCGGATCAGAAATAACTCTCGGTGTTTTAAGTATATATTTAAGTATATATGTGGAATATGTAAACGAAAAGTTCCGGAGACCATTTCTTATTCTTAAAATCGCAGTTAGAGGATCAGAATGGACAACATGTTGTCGGAACATATACGACCGGTGCGTTTCGGAACCGTACCCGTTTTTGAGACGTGTTCGTTCTCTCCTCGTGTGCCGCACTTGTTCACTTCCAAACAAAACACCATAGCACGAGTGTTTTGTTTGGAAGTGAACAAAAATCACAACTCGAACTATTTAAAATTTTCAGCAAAAAAAATGTATAAATTGACTTTTCGCGGTTTCAAATTTTAACGTTGCTACCAAGATACAATTATTGCTCGTACATTCAAATCGTCGTCCTAGCATTTTAATAATTTTTGGGTCCACAAACATATTGCCTGGTGTTTTCTTTTGTAATGGCAAGCAAAAGTTGCGACGTGAACATAAAAAGGTTCATAGATGAACTTAAACTCTGACAGAGCATATTCCTATGGTTAAGCCTTAGAGAAAGCATGCGTTAGTCCAGAGTGGGCATCAGAAAATAAAAATGGCACCGTTCTCACACTATTGCAGTTCATAGTATGTGTGAAAATTTTATTCAAATGTCAATTTTTTGTTTACAATTGAGAATATCAAATCCGCGTAATATTTATTACTCTCTCAAAATGCCAACGTGATAATTAAATCTTCGGTTGGCACATAGACCTAGACAGACCATTGGTTCTATATCTTGATGAAAAATATCGTTCAACAATATTTTCCAGCCCTTACCATATATATTTCAATGGAACTGACGGCCACAAATGCGATCAAACATTCGGCGAAATATAAACTATGCCTAAAGAAACGAAAAAAACGGCGTATCATCGTAAGACATAGTATGTAAACTGTTTCTAGGACCAAAATTATACCTCCTCAAAAAATAAGATTGATTTCACAGAAAATTCAGCCACACCTAAGGCACAATAGCTCGTAGGCGGCGACAGAAGGGTTAATAATTGCATCGGCAATATTGACGTTTGAATTATTTCGTGGAGTGTAGTGTAATAAATTTGGAGTCAAACACATATGGGTTGTGTGATCACATAGCCACTCTGGACTAACGCATGGCATGGGTTGCTATGCTTTCTCTAAGGGTTAAGCCAATTCCTATGGAACAAAAAATGAAACTTCGGATGGACATGATGAAGCTAGTGATGAATTATTCAACAAATAAGCAAACAAGTGTTGCACCCGTTCAGTCCATATCCGTACCGGCATCCAATTCTCATCAGCGAACACAAATATCCGCACTAACATCAGTGATTACGCAAAATTCGTCAGAAGAAACCAGTGGCCAGCAGTACTCGGTCATCTCAATACCTTATCAGGAAGTAAATAATCCTTTCAGTACCGGATTGCTAAGTCCTAGTAATGATTCAGCCACAACGGAAATAGATAGCCTCTTCTCAGACGAAGATTTCGTTTAAAAAATAAAAGCCCATAGATGTCAGAATAATAAATAAGAACATACCTGTTTATTTATAGAATTACATAGGCTTGAATTTTTCACGGAAAAACTTTTGCGTTACCCACCTTTATGATTCTTTTATAAAACATATGGATTCATTAATTGTTCTTTTCAAATATTTTTTTACTGTAATGTTTTTTTTTTTTGTATTATTTTCTTTTTAATTTTATTCTTTAATAAAACATGGATTCATTCATTGGTTTTTTTACTGTAATATTATTCATACCTGATTGTAATCATTAGCATCTCTTCCATCGGAAAATTTAGTCCTGCTAGTACTTCTGGCTTCGAAATTGCATTTTGTTTCAATTTACAAACTAATTCGTCAAATGATGCTATCGACATCCGGAAATAATTGAAAAACTTATCGCTGTCGTTACGTAACAAGTGATACAAATTTCGGAAAGCACTATCTACGTATCTTTTTTGATTGATTGATTGATACACTCCATCGTCTACGCCTACGCCTTTTTAACAAAGAAACGAGCAATACGGGATCCATATTTCCAATGCTTCCTGTTCACAGAATCACTTATCATGTACTATTTTCATCACGTACTATTTCCATCCAACTCAGAACCGCGGCGATTTGTAAATCCAAGTAACTCAATCTAGAAACAGCAGCGGGCCCCGCCGCGATTTTTAATTGCATTGAGATTAATGGGATCATTTATGCATAGTAGCGAACCGCTGTGCGGTCCCGCTGTTGACCATTTATGCACGGCGCCCGCGTGCATATATGCGCCCAAAGTTGCTTGTACACACTAAAAAATTTTGGTATAAATTTTATAAATTTTCTTATCTATATAGGTCCATAGGAAAATTCGTATTAAATTTATAACTTTCAATCTTATAAATTAAATTTATTCTATAAACTATAAAATTAATATGAGTTATAGTGTAAATCCAACAATACCAATGGTTTATTTTTTATAGGAAATCATTTAGAAGTGTTTTATAAGAATTTGGTATAAAAATTATAAAGAATCGATAGATCCTGGTTATAGGACAGATTATACAAATTATAAGAGAACAGGTATAAATCGAAGAATACGACTGGTATAACTTTCATAGGCAATCATATAGAAATAGCTTAGAGGAATTTGATATAAAAATTATAAACAGTAGATGGTCCTGCACTGAACGAAAACAATAGTACCATTGACTATTTTCCATATTAACCTAACTATTTTACCCCATGATTCTCAGCCTATCATGTCATAGTCAGTACAACTATGAAACCTTGTTGATTTTTCACTTGATAGCAAAATGAAAAATAAAAATAAAAAAATCGCGAGCGCGCAGAGCGCGAACGCTGGGTTGGTGAGCGTAGCGAGCAGGGGGCGAAGCCCTCTAGTAACTCATAAATCATATAACTCATTGACCTCTTCTATATTTTATTAACCTCTTTACGCTCTAAATTGCATAATAAATTACCTATACCTACAGTGGGATTCGATCCCGAGACCCTATGATTTGGAGACCAACGCCCTACCTACTAGACCAACCAGACTCTATGAGTGATGAAGTTTGTAATTTATACATGTGCATGGCATCTTCAACTCAATTCGCACAAAATTTTATCCTAGAAAAGAATAAAATAAATATTAACTTAGTATAGATAAGCCTTTCTAAACCATTTTGTATAAAATCTATCTGAGTTTTGGTATAAATCGCAACGAAAAGAAAAGTTCATAAGAACTTTGATAAAATTTATACCATTTTTGGTATACACTGACTTTATACTTTCAACGTTATAAAAATGTATACTAAAATTGGCATATATAACTTTATATTAAAAATGATATAAATAATTTTATCTTTTATCCCAAAATTTGTTACCGTGTAGGCTTCCTAACGGTATATGTAACTACTTTTAATATTTAGACATTAACATTTTGGAAAAACTCACTTTGAAACTAAAAAACATGGTATGTACACAAAACAAATTTAAGCCAAAGATATTGGCATCATGCAATCAACCGAAGCGGAAGGATCTTCACATTGAAATTCAGACGGACAAAGCTGTGTTTCAACGTTACCACTATTGTGTTAGATCTACCACTTTTCCCCAAATTTACTAATCTATCAATCAACCAATAAAAACTTAAAGCCGGCCCCACACCGACCGGAGTGTGGCACACACCGCACAAAAGACCGGTTCCAAGAATGATACCTTGGAGTCGCCGGCTTAACATGTACCTACATAAATCTACCATTATTTTGTGTTTTTTTTTTTTTAATTGGCTTGTAAGACACAAGGCAATTAAATATGTACGTCCTTGTATGTTAATTAATAAATATCTTTGAATAACCTTTCTAAACTCAGTAAAGTTTTATGATGTTTAAAAATGTAGTGTTGATCCCTAGCGTTGTCCGATTTTAGGGTTTTTTTAGAATTTTTTCAAAAAACCCTTATGAAATCTATTTTGTCCGTCCGTCTGTTCACTAAATAACTCGCGAACGGCTCAGCGGATCGTCATAAAATTTGGTAGGAATATGTACGTAGAACGGTAACAGTCTTCGGCACGAATACTTTAGAAGTTGATAGGGAAAAGATAACAGGGTGTCCCGTAGAGTTGAAAAAAGTCGACGTTTTCAGTTTTTATCTGAGATGGGCGTATGGGTACTCAATAGGAATGTCAAAAACCGGACGGTTAGTCCGAAAACCGGTACTTTCACAACGGTTAACCGGGTTATTTTCGGTTTTTTCCTTCTCCCGGTCTTAACCCGGACGGTTGTTTCTTCATTTGGTTAAAACCGGTCAGCAATTCAATTACTTGTCCCCTATGAAAAATTTCATTTTCAAATTTTAGCTTTTAAACATAGTTTCGAACACTATCTTTTTTGCTATTACTCGTAGAACCAACGTCAAATTACCTTTCCTTGTATCTTTGGTTTAATATTGCATACGACACGAACACCAGCAATACGAGTGTGTGTGCATTTTTTTACTAAAATTCTAAGCAAATCAACGAAAAGACTCCGTTAACCGGAACTTTCAGCCCGGTTAAAACCGGACGGTCTAACCGGCTTTGAAAGAAACCGCAAAAAAAAAACCGAAAACCGGATTATGGGTCGGTTTTTGACATCCCTAGTACTCAAATCAAATGACACGACGAGTACATTTTATATCCAGTTTCGAGTGACGGTAACTGAGTTATGGGCGTTTGAAGTTAAGCTTACGTTTTCACCTCGGTTTTTCTAAACCGCTATAGGTACCGGTATTCAACTTTGCATAAAGATTGGTCAATATGAGCTTATATACGCTACGACTGTTGACATTTGCTAAGAAAAAGTAAATAAAAATAACAGTAAATTTATGAAATTTCAATTTGTGCGTGTGTAGTCCTTCTTAGGTCTGCAAATATAAAAAAAATGATGAGGGTTTTTAGGAAATAACATAAGGAATATGTCTACAAATTTTCATTCGAATAACTTAATCCAAAACGGAAATATAGCGAATCTAATATGTATATGGTCAGGCGTTTCACAATACCAGGGCAGTGTCTTAAGCTTTTTTTTGTACTGCTTATCTTGTGACTGGATTAAACAATGAACATGAATTTTGGTGGCAACGCATAGAATGGTAATAGTGTTTGGCACGAATACTTCTGAAGTTTGTAGGACCAAGTTAACAGGGTGTCCCTGAATAGTTGCAAAAGTCTACTTTTTCAATACGCATATAGGAAAGGTATGTGTGGGTACACATATCAACGGGCTCAACGAAATCATTTCATATAAGTTCCTTTTTCTTTATTCGGAGAAACGGAAACATCTAATAAATTCGGCTGTGTGAAGTTAGCCAGTCATTTTTTTTTAATTACGCCTTTTTGCTCCGGGAACCGTTTGTTCGACTGCGGCTACGTTTGTTCTTGATTGTTCGCTAATTAATATCGTTTCTTCTTCTCTAATTATTTGATTATAGCAACTTTAAAATTGTGCGTGTGAACTTAGCCAGTCATTTTTAAATATGGGTCGGAAAGGTATAGGTTTGGTATCAATCGAAAGCCAGACGTTTGTTCGTTTTGTAGGGCGTTTGTTCATCTTGGAAGCGGAAGGAAACAGGAATTATTAAGGCAAAAGGGTGTGGCGACAGCTACGTTCCAGCTTTTGCCGACAGGAATGCTAGTGGCGAGAAGAAGAGGATAACTGTCAGATGTTACTATCGCGTTCGAACACGAATTTGACTTGTCACGCGCAGTTGATGTAATAACAATTGTTATCGTAATAAAGGTTTAACTATCGTTATTTGAACCGTGGCGTTTGTCTAATTAAAGGAACGATTGTCTCTCGCGGCTTTCTTGTGAAATAGATACTCGGCGCTGAAGTATCTTCCCACATTGGTGACCCCGACCGTCCGTGTAACCTCAAACATGACAGACAGAGAAGCAGCACCACGAAATGACGATACCGATGGAGAAGAATGGTTCGAGCCGAAACCGGAGGAGGTAACAGCAGTAGCAGCCGTCAAACTACCACCTTTTTGGCGGAAAAATCTTGGCTTATGGTTCGCGCAAGTAGAAGCAATTTTCGCCGTCTCAAATGTATCCGCCGACGCCACACAATTCAGGTATGTGGTTGCTAGCTTGGAGCCCGAGGTGCTCCCATACGTAGCCAGCATAATTTCCGATCCCCCGAAAACCGGGAAGTATGAAAGTCTTAAGACCAGAATCATTTCCTTGTTCGCGGAAAGCGATAGTAGCTCGCTAAATAAACTCCTCAGTGGAGAAATACATGAGGAGAAGCCGTCCCTTCTTTTAGAGAAGATGAGATATTTGGCCAGGGGAAAATGCAACGACGAGCTATTAAAGCATCTTTTTATTCGCCAACTTCCGCGGCGGATGCAAGAGATACTGGTTCTCAGCGAGAATTCGGATATCCACAAGATAGCTTTACAAGCTGATAAACTCACGTTGCTGCACAATCCCAACACAAGCGAAGTTTCAGAAGCATCACGGGCAGAGGACAGAATCTCGTCCCTGGAGACTGCGGTTGAGGCGATTCAACGGTCATCCAGTCAAGGTCGTAACCAGCGCGGCGAAGAAGTTTGCTTTTACCATAAACGTTTCGGTAACGCGGCCCGAAAATGTGAAGGGAACTGTGTCTTCAAACGAAAGAACCCGGGAAACGCTTCAGGCGCGAACTTGAGGCGGTAAGTGAGTGCAGGCCAAAAACGAACCGCCTTCACATCCGAGACAAAAAAACTAACTATAATTATCTAATCGACACGGGCGCAGAAGTTAGTGTTATGCCCCATTCATCTCATCATGGTCCAATACAGAAATCCAATTTACAACTGTTCGCCGCCAACGCGACACCCATAACGACCTACGGGACAGCGGACTTTGGAGTGGATGTAGGTTTGGGTAAACAATATCGCTGGAAGTTTTACCTTGCAAATATTCCCAGGCCAATTTTGGGAGCTGACTTCTTAGCCCATCACAACATTCTTGGGAACATTACGCTATCAGCTTCGCAAGAAGAATTTTCTTGTTCTTGTTATCGACACTAGCGACACTTATCTTACCGTCCGCCATATAGCGGACATATAGCGGAAAATATCGGAAACACAAAAGTTCCCCCTATTAAAGCGGATAGCAGAACATGCCTATGGCTCCCAGGAAAATGGCAAGCGAAGTGGTTCACAACGTTCAGCACCACATTGTGATACGGGGACCTCCTGTAGCCGAACGCCCTCGGCGTTTATCACCAGATAAACTCCAGATAGCCAAGCAAGAGTTTGAGGAGATGGTCAATCGTGGAATCTACCGCCCTTCATGCAGCCAATTCGCCAGCCCACTGCACATGGTGCGCAAGAAATCAGGTGAATGGCGGCTATGCGGTGATTACCGCCGTCTGAATCACAGTCCCTGATAGTACGCCGATACCGCACATCCATGACACCCTTTGGGTAGCTGGCGCAAAAATATTTTCATCGATTGATCTGCGACGTGCCTATCATCAAATACCGATTGCAGCTGAGGATATCGAAAAAACGGCAACGCCATTCGGGCTCTATGCATTTCCGATGATGACATTTGGTTTAAGGAACGCCAGCCAAACCTTTCAAAGGTTCATGAACCAAGCATTACACGGTTTGACATTCGTTAAATGTTATATCGATGACATTTTGGTGTTTTCAAAAACCGAAGATGAGCATATTGATCACATGCGCCAAGTATTCAATCGCTTAAAGACCTTCGGGCTAGAAATCAATTTGGAAAAATGCAGTTTTGCGAAAACGGTAATCGATTATCTTGGACATCGTATTAGCGAACATGGTGTAGCTCCGATTCCAGATAGGGTCGAAGCCATATTAGAAATCAAACAGCCCAAGAGAAATTGCGATCTGCGTCGATTCCTGGGAGCGATAAATTTTTACCGTCGGTTCATACAAGGAGCGGCAGAGACCCAAGCCGTCTTACACCAGCTTCTTGGGCATTGTAAGAAAAATGACAAGAGATTGGACTCCCGAGGCCGTATCAGCATTTGAAGCTTGCAAAGCGCAGCTCGCGCATGCAACACTGTTATCCCATCCACGTACTGGCGCCCAGTTAAGAATCACCACGGATGCATCCGACAAGGGTGTAGGAGCTGTGCTGGAGCCAGAAGTCAATGGTGTGTGGCAGCCTTTGAGTTTTTTCTCTCGCAAGCTTCAAGCAGCAGAGCTTCGTTACAGTACGTATGACAGAGAGTTATTGGCTGTTTTCCTGGCAGTAAAACATTTTCGTCATTTGGTCGAGGGGCAAAAACTACACATTCGGACAGACCACAAGCCTCTTATTTACTGCCTCCATCAACGTTCTGACCGGGCAACCTCTAGACAGGTTCGGCATTTGGAATATATCGCGCAATTCACGACCGACATTCGACATATTTCCGGAGAGGAAAATGGGGTAGCAGATATGCCTTCGCGTGTAGAGACGATAGAATTTCCAACGTTTCTGTCAACAGAACAATTAGCCTCGGCTCAAAACAAGGATCCGGAATTAAAGGAGCTATTGCAGTCCGAGTCAGCGTTAGTGCTCCAACGCGTCAGTGTTGAAAATTCACCACATCTCATTTATTGTGACGTCTCAAACGGAGTGGCTCGTCCCTATATACCGAAACCACTGCGTGAAACCGTTTTCGAGTTCATCCACAATGCCAGTCACCCCAGCGGCCGCGTAAGTAGTGAACTAGTACGGCGAAAATTTGTTTGGCCACTTATCAAAAAGGATATTTGAACATGGGCACGAAATTGCTCTAAAGAACATTGATGCTGACCTCTAAAGAACATTGATGCTGACACAGTCGCAAGTGCCTTCTACCGTAATTGGGTATGCCGATTTGGATCCACCGTAACTATAACGACAGACCAGGGCACCCAATTTGAGTCTCAATTATTTCAAGCCCTCACTAATTTAATCGGTTGCAAGCGATCACGATCAACGGCGTACCATCCACAAACAAATGGAATCGTAGAAAGATGGCATAGATCTTTGAAAACGGCATTAATGTGCAAAGACGTCAACAATTGCGCTTTTCGGCCTGCGGACAGCTCTCAAGGAAGATATTGGTTGCAGTGCGGCGGAGTTGGTTTACGGAGCATCCTTGAGCATACCTGGCGAGTTCATTTACACGGACTTGGACACACCGGACGCATCTTTTGCCATCGAGAAGTTCCGACAACATATGCGCCTTTTGCAACCGAGACCAACTGCGCATCACACAAAACCGAATTTATTTTTCTTCAAGGAGTTGCGGACTTGCACCCATGTTTTTCTGCGAACGGATGCTGTACGAAAATCTCTGGAACCTCCGTACACCGGCCCTCATCTCGTCGTAGACCGTACAAATGATAAGCAGTTCACCATCGAGATAAACGGACGAAAAATAGTTGTGTCAACCGATCGTCTAAAGCCAGCGTTCTTAGTACGAAGCGATACGACAGGAAATGCGGAAAAGAACGAAAATGAACCGTGTCTACAAGTCAGCCACTCGGAGGGGAGTAGTGTGGCGACAGCTACGTTCCAGCTTTTGCCGACAGGAATGCTAGTGGCGAGAAAAAGAGGATAACTGTCAGATGTTACTATCGCGTTCGAACACGAATTTGACTTGTCACGCGCAGTTAATAACAATTAACAATTATTTGAACCGTGGCGTTTGTCTAATTAAAGGAACGATTGTCTCTCGCGGCTTTCTTGTGAAATAGATACTCGGCGCTGAAGTATCTTCCCACAAGGGTGTAGCGACCAGCTGAGTGCTTCTGCTACTTTCTACCGTGGCGCTCACATCGAACGTCAATTGAAATTCGACTAGAACTTTCAGTCGAGGTTGTGGCGTCCTATTATTAACACGCGTGTAATAATGTAATTTATCCAATAAAGTATGTTCAACCGTTCAACACAAATAGTTTATTATTGAATAGGGATTTAGTTTGCCATTTCGTAATCCCTATATTGGTGACCCCTACGGTAGTAGTTGTGTTCGCGAAGTGTGCACATTTTCAACTCGCATCGCAAATTGCGTCTTATTAACCCAGACGCTCATCACGCAGACGCCCCATTACACATCGCACCTGCACTTGGAGTGGTTTCGACGGAGCGCGCCCAACCCAGCGGAGCCCCTCTTGCTATAGTATAGTGTTTCACCGCGCGAATTCCAGCTGGAGCGCCATTAAATTGCGTTCCACCACAAGGACCGTTCGCAGCCGGAGCGCTCGTTTTATGCTGTATTACAACACGGAGCGCAATACCATTACGCTTCGTCACACGGACCGTTCGCAGCCGGAGCGCCTTTTCATTGCGTTTCGCCACACGGAGCGTTCGCAGCCGGAACGCCCCTTTTGATGGCATACAATTGCAAGGAGTTCGCAGTCAAGGCACCCTCTGTATTGTGCCCCATTGCTCGGAGCACCTTTGTGTCAAGTTCCAACATACTCATCACCCGCAGACAGAGCCACCGGCAGTTCATTTCGTGCTCAGCGACTCGACAATCATCGAAAATTTGTGCGCATTTGTTTTTTCGGCAGCGCGTCACTTCGATCGCCATTTTGTCTAGACACGTCCACACTTGTTCAACGCGTCGCAACGGACTTTAGCGCGTTACATCAACAAAACGTGGGCCTACGCGTCTCATCAACATCGTGCATTGGCACACATCATCGCAGTACGTCGCTTCGCGAGACAAGGCACGTCACATTCCACCAACGAGGTACAACGCATCGCATCAACAACGTACACTGCTGCTCGAGGTAATATATTTTACTTTCATAACACAAATTTACGATGACGGAGCCAAAACCACCATCAACAAACCCGCTTGATTCGCCCAAGCCTCCTACCGCGGGTCCATCTCGCGAATTATTGCCGCCTTACACGTTTTCACATTTGGATTCAGTAGCAAATGTTAAGCTACCACCATTTTGGCAAAGGCGACCATCACTTTGGTTCGCGCAGGTGGAGGCGCAATTTGCTGGCAGCCGGGTCGTGTCCGACCAAAGTAAGTTCAACGCGGTGGTGGCATCGCTAGAATCCTCATTGCTGGATCAGATAGCAGATGTGGTGGAAAAACCCCCAAGCACTGATCGCTACGGCGAACTCAAACGTCAGCTTATTGCTCGTTTCGCAGATACAAATGAGACCAAGTTGACGAAAGTGCTGACCGAACTAGAGTTGGGAGACAAGAAACCTTCATTTTTGTATCGCGAAATGAAATTGTTAGCCGGTGACCAATTAACAGCGGACGCAATTAAGTCGCTCTGGTTACGTAGGCTTCCCGCGCGAGTAAGGGCAATTCTTATCGTCACTGACAAAGTTGACGCTACTGTTCTGGCTGAAATGGCGGATAAAATTTTAGCCGAATGCAACGCATGGCCGTCAGTATCCGCGCTTACCGAGAAGGAAAATGTAGCGCCTGTCGAGTCCAATGCCCTGCACGCTTTGACTGAGCGTTTTGATCGTTTGGAACGGAGCCTTCAGCATATTAGCCGCGACAGATCACATTCGCGAAATCGCAACAAATTCAAATCAGGGGATAACGTTTGTTTCTACCACAAACGTTTTGGCGAAAATGCTCGCAAGTGTCAAGAACCGTGCAATTTCCGCAAGAAGTCGGGAAACTAGGGTCGTCGTCGCCTAGCTCTGTGATGGGTGACGACACAAACGAATCTCACAGACTCATCCTCCGATGCAACCATACTGGAGTGAAATTCCTGATTGATACAGGAGCAGCTGTGTCAGTCATTCCACGGACCGACAAATACAAACATAAACCTTCAAATTTCAAATTATACGCAGCCAACAATGCGGTAATTAATACATACGGCGAGCAACTTTTACACGTCGATTTTGGGTTGAGGCGATCTATGGCATGGTATTTTCATATCGCCGACGTGTCGCATCCCATAATTGGAGCCGATTTTCTCAGCAAATTTAATCTTCTGGTTGACATAAACAGAAAGAGACTCGTCGACGGTATTACGCAATTACACGCAGTTGCAGAACTTTTTACCGAAAAGTCTGTTCGTATCTCCACAGTTCAGGAGAGCAACATATTTTCGAAACTACTCTCGGAATACCCTCAGCTGACCGCGAGTTCTAATTGCACAGACGTACAATCCCACAATGTAGTCCACCGTATTCACACCGATAGCTACCCCATTTCCGGACGTCCACGTCGTCTTCCGCCCGAAAAATACACCATCGCTAAAAAGGAGTTCGAATACATGGTAGCACAGGGCATTTGCAGACCGTCCGACAGTCCCTGGTCCAGCCCGCTGCATCTGGTCGAGAAAAAAGGGGGTGGATGGAGACCTTGTGGAGATTATAGGCGACTCAACTCCGTCACTATACCAGACAAGTACCCAATCGCCCACATACAAGACTTTACCTGCGTTTTATATGGCAAAAAAGTATTTAGCAAGATCGATCTCGAACGCGCGTATCATCATATTCCGATACACCCAGACGACATACCAAAAACTGCCATTTGTACACCGTTCGGATCGTTCGAATTCTGCAAAATGACGTTTGGCCTGTGCAATGCTGCGCAGACGTTTCAACGGTTTTTGGACACTGTGCTCCGCGGACTATCTTTTTGTTACGCCTATCTCGACGATATTATCGTTGCGTCTTCGAACAGTGAGGAACATATAGAGCACCTCAGGGAAATTTTCAACCGGTTAGCAGCATACGGCATCAAGGTTAATGCATCCAAATGCGTATTTGGAGCAGCCGAGGTCGAATACCTTGGTTATTTGGTCAACACCGAAGGTTCTAGGCCAATCCCAACAAAAGTCGATGCCGTTAAAAACTTCCGACGTCCAAATACCATTGCTGAACTAAGGAGTTACCTAGGGATAATTAATTTTTATCGCCGGTTTCTCCCTAACGCCGCAGAAGTACTCGCACCGTTAAACGCGTTGACAATGGACGGGAGAAAACGAGATAAGCGGCCAGTAGCTTGGACGACGCCTGCAGTTGAGGCATTTGAACAAAGTAAGCTATTAGTTACTAACGCATTTTTGCTAGCGCACCCTAAACCGGAAGGAGCCCTCATGCTATCAACGGACGCCTCCAACACAGCCATAGGCGCCGTTCTTGAACAGCGGCAGAACGGTCATTGGAGACCACTTGGTTTTTATTCACAGAAACTGAGTACTGCGCAACAAAACCGAAGTACATACGATAGAGAGCTCCTGGCAATTTACGAAAGCATTAAACATTTTCGCTTTATGCTTGAAGGTCGAGCTTTCACTATTCGTACGGACCATAAGCCGCTAATTTTTGCGTTCAATCAACGAGCAGAAAAAGCACACCCCAGACAAGCACGGCAGCTAGAGTTCATCGCGCAATTTTCGACGAACATAGTACATGTCAACGGAACTGAAAACATTGTGGCAGACGCATTGTCGCGTTTGAACATCAACGCCGTCTCGCAATCCAGTTCGATAACTTCTGCCGACATAGTTGAAGCCCAACAAGCCGATGAAGAATTGCAGAGTATCCTTAACTCAGATTCTTCACTTCGACTACAGCCTTGCCAAGTCGAGGAGGATCAAACAATATACTGCGACATTTCGATGCGCCCATATATTCCACAACTGCTTCGACGGAGGGTCTTCGACCAAGTCCACGGTCTTAGTCATCCCAGCGGTCGAGCAACGAGCAAAATGGTCCGGCAAAAATATGTGTGGCCTAGTCTACGAAAAGACATCGCCAGATGGTCCAGAACGTGTACGGCGTGTCAAGCCTCTAAAGTAAGCAGACATGTTAAAAACACACCACAACACTTCATTGCACCGGACTCACGTTTTCAACATATCCACCTGGACTTGGTTGGACCCCTTCCTTCGTCTCATGGATACACGTACGCTCTCACAATAATCGACCGTTTCACGCGATGGCCGGAGGTCATTCCGATGAGTGACGCATCAACGGAAACGATTGTTTCCAAGTTTTATTCGCATTGGATAAGCCGTTTTGGAGCACCTGCAACCATCACTACTGATCGTGGATCCCAGCTAGAATCCGCACTTATGAAGGCACTTCTTCGTCTCGTCGGATGTCATCGAGCCAGAACTACGGCATATCACCCTGCAGCGAACGGGATGGTAGAACGTCTGCATCGCACATTAAAAGCAGCGCTAATGTGCCATAACAACCAACTTTGGACAGAAGCTCTCCCTACTGTTCTTTTGGGACTCCGCACAACGTTAAAGGAAGATTTAAACTGTTCACCAGCTGAGTTGGTCTATGGCACTACCTTACGAGTGCCCGGTGAATTTTTTATCAGCGAAGATGTACAGCTCGACTCACACATTGTGGTGGAACGACTTCGTGAGCACATGCAGCAACTACGACCAACCCCCGTACAACATCATCGTGCAGATTGTTCATTCGTGTACAAAGACCTATTTCATTGTACACATGTTTTCGTTCGCCAAGACGCAGCTAAAAAATCACTACAAAGACCCTACACTGGACCGTATCCGATTATTGAACGAATCAATGACCGTGTTTTCAAGTTGAACATTTCTGGAAAGGAAGCGACGATTTCGACGGAACGACTCAAGCCAGCACACTTGTTGAATCCGAACATTCCGGAGTTTATCGACCCGTCAACAATGCCAACCCAACCTTCATCTTCTCGTCCGCGTCATCCACCAGGAATTCTGCGAACTTACTCTGGTCCCAGAAGTAAGGCAACTTTTGCAAAGTCAGTGTCATTCGACGATAGGAATGCCACGCATGCCACGCAAGGAGGAACATCGTAAACCATACACAAGTCAACACGCCGAACTTCTTCTACGAGACGTTACAATTCGTTACCATTGCAACTCCTGCAATGTCACTCAAGGGGGAGTACTGTAGCGACCAGCTGAGTGCTTCTGCTACTTTCTACCGTGGCGCTCACATCGAACGTCAATTGAAATTCGACTAGAACTTTCAGTCGAGGTTGTGGCGTCCTATTATTAACACGCGTGTAATAATGTAATTTATCCAATAAAGTATGTTCAACCGTTCAACACAAATAGTTTATTATTGAATAGGGATTTAGTTTGCCATTTCGTAATCCCTATAAGGGATTAGTTGTGACGCCATCTACACTCGACTAGCGAAAATGGAGGAAAATTGTTTGGTTTCATACGAAATGGAAGTTCCGGGAATGGCATAATTTAAGTTCTTGGATTTGAAAGCGAACCATTTATGCACATTCCCGGGATTACTTCTGTTGAGTTTCGCCTTAAATCAAGGATGCATTGACTCCTGAATATAAATGATTTATATATGAAAAAGTATGGGAAATGACATTTATTTTATAGAATTTCGGCATCCTTGACTCAAGGTCTCCTTGAATTAAGGAATGTTCATAAATACGACCTTAGACAATTTCTAAGCATTCTGCAGATACTCCTGAAATTGAAAAAAAAATTAAATTTGTTTTGATATTGTTTTTGTTATGAACACTATCGGGCATGACTCTTCTTCAAACTGTGCGGCATCGATTTGCGTTTTAAATACTGCAAACAGAATTAATCCCGGGAATGTGCACAAATGGTTCGCTTTCAAATCCAAGAACTTAAATTATGCCATTCCCGGAACTTCCATTTCGTATGAAACCAAACAATTTTCCTCCATTTTCGCTAGTCGAGTGTAGATGGCGTCACAACTAATCCCTTTTTCCTTAATAATTCCTGTATCCTTCCGCTTCCAGGATGAATAAACGCCCTACAAAACGAACAAACGTCTGGCTTTCGATTGATACCAAACCTATACCTTTCCGACCCATATTTAAAAATGACTGGCTAAGTTCACACTCAAAATTTTAAAGTTGCTATAATTAAATAATTAGAGAAGAACAAACGATATTAATTGGCGAACAATCAAGAACAAACGTAGGCGCAGTCGAACAAATGGTTCACCGAGCTAAAGGGCGTAATTTAAACAAATTACTGGCTAACTTCACACAGCCTCTTTGTTCAAGCACAAACTGAGGGCTTCTAATGTGTTATATATCATTGCAAAGATAATTTTATGTAGTTTTTTTCGTTTTCAAACCATTTTTCTGTATCTCTTACCGTTTTTGAAATAATCGAAAAAAACGAAAAAATGCCCCCCTTTCCCCCCTTTTTTAAGGTTGCGGACCCCCGATCTATGCCATCATCTCGGGACCATCCCCAACCATAATCAAAAAAAAAATTTCCGATGAAGGATTTTTGCCGTTCGATTGCCATATTTTGGTCCAATTTTCTCAGACTATAAACACAGTGAGTTGTGACTTTTGACAGCTAACCAATAACCAATAACTTATTTACGTTAAGGAATAAATAATTTTGATTGCACCATTCTTCGAGAGATTGTAGCTTCAGTTGAAGAAATATTTCGTCAAAATGTGTTTGTATGGTGTTTTACAATTTAGAAAAGGTGTGGAATATCAGACAAAGACTGCGATATGTCGGAAATAAAAATGTTGAAGAGTAGGGGACCCAAATGACTACCCTGTGGTACACCAGAGGAAACGGATATACCTTTGAATATACATACAGCCTTGAAATTTCACAAATTGGGTACGATTGAGAAGGTAAGAACGAACCCGACTTAGAATGGACCCAGATACCACAAATTTGTATAATTTTTCAATTAGAATTTTATGGTCCACTCTAACTCTAACCAAAGTCAGTTTATACTGCATCAACTTGATTCCACTCGGGAACTTCGGAAGGATATGAGGTTGGTTGTAGTCGATCTGCCTTTGCGAAATCCATTGTTGGGAACAAGAATTATATTCTATAAATGTACGAGATCGTGGAAGTCTGTGACAATCAGGAACATGATAAAGTCAAATTATTTCCTATCGTCTCGAAGCATCCAATTTCATCGAATATAATGTCTAACTTTGCGTTCTGTCTCTATTTTATAAAAGCACCGATCGCAATGCTGAAAGTGATTTAAAAGTATGTTCTCGTAAAACCATGAAAAGAGCTTGCTGCTAACGATTATAACATTACACTCAACTTTCCACGACGTAATGCTAAGCTATGAAACATTTGCATAAAAAATAAGAGGGAGTGTACCACTACGGTATAGCGTTATTCGTTACTGGATAAATTCACTATTATCCATATTGTGGCATAGATCAAATCAATGGTTTTAGCCCCCTCTAAGGCAAAATCCTGGTTGCGCCACTGGTCCCAACATCTGGGTAAACTATTTTGGTCTAAATTCTACAGTGCAATGTCCAATCAATGAAACTACATATGTCATTTACTAGTCTAAATATCCGAGCTTTCAAATTGACAATTCTGGGCTGTCAATGAAATTTTAAAAATGTTTTTGGTTTTGGACGTAGTCGCGGCTCGCGTTTCGTCGTCGTTCTCGCCTATAAGGGATGTATAGACCTCGCGAGTGAAATTTTTGTCCGCTGCGATTTTCGCAATGAAAATGTATACTTAGTGTTGTGGAATATGTATTAATTGCTGGGAAACTCCATAAACATATCAATTCGAAAATGGTTCCGTATTTTTTCAGGGATGAAGTGAAACGTTTTCAGATGGTAGCTTCTGAAATTCCGATTCCCCATATTCCACGACAGTAAGTATACATTTTCATTGCGAAAATCGCAGTGGACAAAATTTCACTCGCGAGGTCTATTAATCCCTATAGTCTCAAGCGATAAGAACGTAGCAGCAGCAATAGTCCCATAACGCCCTCGGAGTGTGGATAGTGGGTGCATCGGGGCATGGGAACAGGTGGTCCACATCGCGAGGTGCATCACCGCAGCCCGGACAAATGTTCTCAATTTCCGGGTCTATTAGAGATAGGTAAAAATTGAGGCACGAACAAAATTTCGACCTAAGCTGCGGGCTAGTATCGCTCTTGTGGCTCTCGGGAGTCGGGAGCGAGACTAGGCTCCCGACTCCCGATAGGGGTGGTGGGGCGCTAAGAGGACTATCCGTACCTAATCTCGTAAAACGCCTGCCTGTTATAAACAGTGGCGGAACAACTTCACTCGGGGCCCTCCCGCCAACTTCTAGAGTGCCCCCCCCCCCACACTAAGAAAAAAGCAGAGTGAAATCAGTGATGAGTAAAAAGTGTGAATCGACCTCAAACCAACTCTTTTGAAACTTGAATTTAATTTTACAGAGTTTGAACTAAAATGAAGTACGTCGCACTTAAAATAACTTTGCAAAGAGCTATACATACTTTGACTCTTTGTATTCTTATATTGAGAATATGAGAATCGTTTTTCAGGGTTTTTCTAGATTTTTTTCAAAAAACCCTTATGAAATCGATTTTGTCTGTCCGTCCGTCTGTTCACTAAATAACTCGCGAACGGCTCAACCGATCGTCATGAAATTTGGTAGAAATGTGTAGAATGGTAACAGTCTTTGGTACCAATACCTTAGAAGTTGGTAGGAGAAAGATAACAGGGTATCCCGAAGATTCGAAAAAAGTCGACTTTTTAAGTTTTTATCCGAGATTGACGTATGAGTACTTAAATCAGTTAGCTTTTTCCAGTTTTGAGTAACGGTAACGGAGTTGTGGGCGTCTGAAGTTAAGCTTACGTTTTCACCTCGGTTTTTCTAAACTGTTATAGGTACCGATATGCAAAATTGCATAAGGATTGGTCAATATGAGCTTATATATGCTAAATACTAAAACTGTTGACACTTGTTAAGAAAAACTAAATAACAGTTAATTTGTGAAATTTCAATCTGTTCGTGTGTAGCTCTTCTTAGGTCTGCAATCCCAACCGGAAGTATAGCGAATCTAATCTATGGTAAAGGCGTTTCACAATGGATACCAGGGCAGCGTCATAGCATTTTTTTCACTGCTTATGTTGTGACTGGATTAAACAATGAACATGAAATAAATCTATAGAATGGTAATATCGTTTGGCACGAATACTTTTGAAGTGTGTAGGACCAAGTTAACAGGGTGTCCCTGAATAGTTGCAAAAGTCTACTTTTTCAATACGAATAAATAATATGTCTGTGTGGATACACAAATCAACGGGCTCACCGAAATCATTTCATCCTCCATAAGATCCTTTTGTCAAAAGTTTTGATTAACCCAAATTTAATTCTCTAATTTATTTGTGCCTTAATTTAAATCCCAAAAACCTCGTTTCAAACACTGTGGACATGCTTTATTTTCTGGTACACACTAGTTCCTTTTCCATATCAGATAGTAGGAAGTTGTGAAAGCAAATCGGTCGAATCTCCGATATTGGTCAAATATTTTACAATTAAGTTGATTTCCGGTACAGTTTAGCAGATTAAGCTTCGGAAATTTAAACCTTACAAACATTTTTTCGTATGGATTGTTTGCTTTTTGTTGCCAAAAGCTCTTCCTACATTTTTCCTTTTTTTTTGGATATCTTCGCGAAACCCCTGGGAGATCCTAACGGAACCCTAGGGTACTGCGGAACTCCGTTTGTTAATTTGTTTTCGAATTACTGCTTGCATAAGACAATATATCTTTCAATTTTGGAAATTTCTACAATTTTTTTATAGAAGATTTAGTTAAAAAAATTAAATTAATCCTTGTTATAGCTTTGAGAGTTCTTCGTATTAAATTTAATAAAATTGCGAACAACTAGAGAAAGTCAAGATTTGCTTTGCCCTGCTATATAGGATAAAACCTTTCATCAAATGTTAACTTTAAAAAAAAAGAATAAAGAATGTGCATAAAGTAAAAAATTCGAAGCAGTTTTGCGGCGTATTCTCTTGATTTGCGTTAGCTTTCCACTCTCCTGAAACCTGAAGACATCTTTATAATCTTATATACTGTATATATCCCCAGTCGAATTGCACTGGAAGAGCACTCCACATTATTTTTACATTTTTGAACCGAACATTAAGATTTTTCGCCAACAAATTTTAAATCGGTACATTTAATTTTTCTAGCAGCAGTTCTAGATTACTTCACTATGGTTTGCCTGTGCGAAACTCCAGATCCAATGTGAAAACGTTGATGATCTTAAAGTCCTGTGCTGTAGTGTTTCTGTTATACAATGGAAATGTGAGGAAGTGCTAAATTTTCTATTGCAGTTCTGTAAATTAATGGTTTCACGTTTTTATGAAACACTACACACGTTGAGGCTTGTTCTGCTTCGATATGACCGCGGCCGTACAGCACTGCAAGGTGGACAGCAAACGGCCCGCGGGCCTCGTGTTTGACATTCCTACCTTTGCAATCGCTGCCCGCTTTGTCCTTTGTTTTTGTTTTTGTATCGGTATCAATTGACTTTTGTAAAAAGCATTGAATAACCATACTCACAAAAGTGTCTCACCATCAAGTTAACGGTCATTTGGTAATCATTTCCTGATTGTCAGGCCCAAGTGCATAGTCGCGCCTTATCAAACTGTCTATCTTTAACGAGTCCGTAGACATTATGCATAGCATACACTAATAATCACATTACCATGTCTCAAGAACATAAGAACAGAAACTCTGAATTCTTTGGGTTTTTGTTTCATTCTTCACGATTATAAAAATAGACGAATGACAATTTCTTTTTGTGTCATCCGAGTCGTGAATCGGACCACAAGCCACAAAACCTTACCATCATTCATTTCTTGCAATCTCTATTAAGTTTGTCCGTCGTAGATTATGAACGTACTCGTACATGGCTTGTTAGTGTAGGATCATTATCAAGAAATAATGATTGTATGACGTCATTATGGTACATGAGAAACACTGTATGGCATTGAAAACTAACCATAGGGAGGATTGGCGTATTGGCGAGATCTTTTATCTTTTCTGTGTTTATGTATCATTCATATCATTACATCAAAATTTACCTTCACTGGAGAAAACTGGTAGTATGTACTTCAAAAACAGAATTTATTACAATTGGTAATATGTATGTATATACCGGGATTCAATCACATATGTAATTACAAAAAAAAACTTACTATAGTTCAAGCGTGCAGTTAAATTTTCGTAGGAGATTAAAATTATATTATTTCTTAATTTTGAAATACATATTTAAAACATTATACATAGGCCGTGTTTTTTTATCATCGGGGGCAGGTTTGCTGACCCAGACGCGCAAAAAAAAACTATCGAGGGTAGCATCCAGGTTAAATTTCAAAAATGTCACGTAGGCATTGCCATTAATTTCAAAACATGGCTCGTAAATATTAAAGCCCCGTTTTTACTTTACAAACGCAAAAGTTCAAATGTAATTTTTTTAATGAAAACATATTTTTATGTATAAATCATAATTTTGTTAGAATAAGAATTCGACGAACAACATTTTTAACATGAATTTACAAACAAAAACTATTTTTTTTGCACACACTTGTGTGTTGCGTGTAAACTATACCTTAGAACTTTCAATTTAAAATTTAATGACTAGCTAATTGGAAAACGTACTAGAAAACAATTGGGATTGCATACATTTAGGCGAGTTTCGGAAAACTCATTAAAACTGGATAGCAATATAATTTCTAACCTGAATAAAGTCACAGGTTACCGTTTGTATGAAAATTACCCCGTGTAGTGTTGGTTAGCTGATTAAAAAACAAGGCCATAGTAACTTTTTTTTTACTTTTATACAACTTTTTATTTTATTTTTTACCAATAGTTCGTATGAATAAAAGAAATGCTATGCTTAATGCTTGGCTAATCTGATCGATTTAGGCGTAAATTGTTGCTGTTTTGCTTGTTTAGCCAAGTAATAAGAAAATATTCTTTTTATTTATACTACCGTTTATCTCTAAAACTGAAAACCACGTTGCTGCAACTCTAATCCAGCACTGTAACATTAGAATTTTTCCACAATTAAGACTGCCATTGCTATGCTATCACTGCTCGTCTTTTGAATTTACTAAGGTCGTTATCTCGTCACTCCCGAAGCGGAACATCTCTGAAACGCAAACTCATCAAGTGGATTCTGGAATTACTCGTCTAGTCTGCGTTCTGTCTTTAATTCAAACGCACGAGATAATAGCATTGATCCGCGACTAGTGTGTAAATCTGAGAAAAGATGAGGCTCAAGACAAGTGCAATTGTGCTAGTGCTACTTTGTAGTGTACCGAGATCCAATAGTGGTGATATTGATGATGAGCTCCTTTGGGAGAAACTTATCCAAGGCGTACGCGATAGCGAAAACCCGGATACGGATACACAATTTCCCGATATCGAAGAAAGTGATAATTTAGACTTAATTGAAACCGTTTTGAATAGTGTCAGTGAAAATGCCAGTGATATAAGTCAGTTGCCCGAAATAGAGGCTTCCAATAATGAAAGTTCAACAATTGGTGATAATATCAGTGAGGAGATCAGAACGGAGTTTACGTGGGACGAATCAGATCCATTTTCCGATCGAATTAGTCGACAGCCGGATTACGAAAACACCCCATTGCCTGTGGAAAGTGCCGGGCATAACACCGATCATGGTATCAAGGGAGCAACATCGAAACCCAAGCCGGGTCAAACTAGCCTTGTGATTATTTTCGATGGAACTGGGTCTATGTTGGACGATTTGAAGCAATTGCAAAAAGGAGCGGAGGATATAATTGAAGAGATAACGAAACGCGAAAATAATCCGATTTACAATTATATTTTTATTCCTTTCCGGGATCCTGGTAAGTGTGTTAGTCATTTGAATAACTCAAAAAAGTTTTTCGAACCTCTTTATTCGTATTATTGCAAAATGTGAATGTTTTGCATAAAGAGCCTTGAAAAACACTGTACGTATTTAGAAGATTTGAGTATGGATTATTATTGAGGCTACGGGGTGTACATATGGGAGCATTCTGAGATAACCCCTAGCATGAACCTTTTCACTGTGGTTATCAATGAAAGCGCGCCTTGCAAACGATTGTGAAGTATAGTCAGTTCATTCAATGTTAGATTGAGACTTTGATATGTATTTCTTCTTTTACAATTTTCCTAATATGCAAAAATTCACTAGACCAGACGTGTAAAACTCGCGGCCCGCGGGCCGCATGCGGCTCTTCACGCAGTTCTGTGCGACCCGCGGCCATGTCGAAGCAGCACAATGTGTATCAACACAAAAATGATGAAATTCGTAAAGTGAACAAATGCAGCCGTTGAACTCAAGTCTACAAAAATTACTAAAACTCGTCAGTGGCTTATGTAAACTTATTTTAGGAATTTTTCTCAAATACAAACAATTTGCTGCTGGTTATTTAGTTTTATATTACAGGTACAGGACAGTACCTCTTCATGAAACTGTTCTGTCCCGAAATGCAGTTAATATAAAATTGGTTGGTTTTGCCCATAGATATACATACTGGATAAGAAGAAAGCATATCGTTCTATTGCAACCCGTGAAGCCACACACATACTTTGATTTTCCCGTATTCGTACACGGCAATTTTTTCTCCCCTCTCACGTCACTGTCCAAAATTGCGATTATAACACTGGCTCTCAACCTTTTTTCTCAACTGATTTTTTTCGGAAGAAATCATTGAACATTTAACGTTGATTCCGCATTTTTTTCATTTTTGTACATTCTTCCTGGATTATTAAAGCTAGCACTTATTTGGAATTATACTGTAACTTATTTTTAGTACAACAAAATCGCATTATCAAAATCTGATTACAAAACTCTTTTCCGCAAAATGCTGAGAAACACTGGAAAATTGCGGGGAATTCGCTCATTCCGTTCCGTTCCAACTTCTGACATGAGTGACAAGTCCCCGTCTGTTTTCACATCGTTAAGAATTGTATTCAGGGATAACTTTAAAATTTAAAGTTTTTAGTGAGTTTCATTAATTCAAATCCCTTAACAACATTTTAAACTTGAATAATGAAGTGCGCTGTAAAGAATTGTGCAAGTGATTTACCGAAAACTTTGAGCCTGAATTTCATTTTTCGTGTAAGCTTCGTGTTCTGGTGATACAAATTGAAGATTTTTTAATAGCTAACCACGTCGGCTGGTAAACTGATAACTTGTAAGGTGTAAACAACATATTACTGAATATCGCATGTACCTTCTTATAGATGGTACTATCAGTGCCATAAATATTTTCGGTAAAAATATGATTTCGGTGAGCTTTCCCATACGTGGCACGGATTTCTATGTATTTTTCATGATGCTAACCAGTGAATCTCGTAAAAGGCTCTATTAATCCGAAAAACTGAATTAGTGGCGGTGAAAATGAAATATGTGAGAGTGTTTTTAGTTGCATATTTCATAGATAAAAAGTGATTTTTTCTCGGAAAATTCGGGTGAATTCACAGTAGCGCCGTGTAGTATGTATTTTCTCGTTCTTTTGTTCCAATCGTTCCAATTTCACCTTCACCTCAAACCTTTTTTGGTGATTGTTTATGATAAAAATATGGCGCGAAAGATTCGAATTGTGAACTAATTAGAATATTTCGGATGTTCGCTAAAAAGGTAAACTAAACTAAATTTAACCGAAATTACGTTTTAGAATGTTCATAGAAATTGCTGTTAGCTACTTTGAATGTTGATACATATTACCTTAAAATTGTGTCGTTGTTTTTGTCTTATCATAATGATAATGTGTATCATTTAGAGAGTGGTTTCGACGTATCTATTTAATTACCCTGATTCCGATTTTGAGCTACTAGCCGCTGAAACCCTATGGGGCAATACAATCCAGGTAAAATGCTGATAAAAAGTAATGTTGTTTTTGCCATCAATCACAGTCATTGTAAAAAATTGTGAGGTTACGAAAAAAAACAGTTGTGTTGTGCCGTTCTGATTCCCTAACTACAATTTTGCGAATCAGAAATAATCTCCGGTTCTTTTCGTTAGTCTGTCTAATATAAAAGCAGATCCTTTTTTACAGGTTAGTTTATATTTCAAATTTCAACCAGAAAATTCAGCAAAGCTTAAATTTACATTAAAAGTATGTACTGAGTTCACCGAGCGAAAAACTTGCATTTATGTCTCCCGTGAAAAAATTTACGTGGAGACTTGCTTTTTATTTAGTCAATTTAAGATAAACGTTTACTCGCGTTTTGATTGATTGTCGACCACATCTTTTCCTGTGAAACAAAGAGAAACTGCATTGTTTCGCTGCCGAAATGTCAAAAACCGGCAAAACCGGTGTGGAAATTTTCATGTGAAGTGGAGTTGTTACATTCATAGAGGATAATTTCGCCATTGCATAATAACATATAAAATTGTCTTTTAAGTAACAAAAATTTAAATGTTTGACTAACGTTATGTGCAAACACATTACAGAGCTTTATTCAACGCATAATTATTCCTCATTTGAAATATTTTTGCGTTTCCGCATGAATTTAAACCCATGCAAAAACAATTTAACAAGTGTTGGAGTCAAAATATTTAGTAGTGTGGCTAGTGCGCGCGCCTTCGTTGCACAGGGTCATGGGGTGGAGACTTAGAGTAGGTACTAACATCTTCATTTCACGTGAAATCCATGCAAATACTGTCAAAATTTTGATGATCGTGAAAACGAATTCGCTTGGTTGTAGTTACTTTACACGAAAGTCTCCACACCGTATTTTGACATTTTTATTTCACAGGGAAAAGGTGTCATCCACAATCAATTAGCCCGCGAGTTCTCATTTATCTTAGAGAATAAAAGGCATGTCTCCACGGCACATTTTTCATGGTAGACATAAATGCAAGTTTTTCGCTCGGTGAGCATAGTACTTGCCTTTACCATGAACAAATTCAGTTTATACATGGTGTTTTTCGATAATCCCAGATGTTAAACGAGTTCCCATTTATGAGGATAAATAATACTGGTGAGCGTGCTGTTGATTTCAACCCGTCAACAAAAAAACAGCAAAATCTTGGAAATTGGATGTCACACATCTGCGGCGTTCGTACAGATTCGGACCGTCATGCCTGTTATTTATTTATAATAAATTTAAGAAACAGGCTCATTTTATTGCTATACATCCCGTGTAGTTTTGGGCAGCGTTGTTAAACACGATCGTGAGTTTTGAGTCAGAGTAAACCTCGATACCAAAAAACGTAACTATTGCTGGCGTCAAATGTCTAAATATTGCTTAAATAAAAACAGCAACTATCGATTTTGGACCTTTCAAAATCATAATGCAACATCATCTAATATTATAATTTTCCATTTCAAACAGCCAGCCAGTAGTCTGGCGGTTAGTGCGTTAGTGTCTAGCGGTTAGTGGTGAGTACCCATTTATGGGTTCCATAAATGGAATCTTATAACACAATCTGCCGATTGGTATAGACATTATAATGTGATTGTGATTAATAACCGAAATGTGTGAATATGCATCTTAACCCTCGGATGGTTCAGTGGGGTCTGACAGACCCCAGAGAAATTTAAATCATAAATTTTTTATAGAAAAACTTGTTGAATGGTATTTTTATGCATATGTAATTTAAGTATGTGTCACATGCGTTCATTTAAGCATGCATTTGTTTGGATTTGTGATTTTGTTAATAAGTTATAGCACTTTGAAATTGCTCTGGGGTCTGTCAGACCCCACGAACCATTTACGTATGTCTTTTTTACAAAAGTACATTTTTCGTTTTGTGGGAAATTTTCAAAGTATGTTATTTGGAAAAAGATAAAATGTAATAATAATAGTCGGGAAGTGTTGAAACTTTGTAATTAGAGCACATTTGGGAAATTAGAAATGTTAATTTTGAAAGAAATGAAAAATTAGGGTGTTTTGAATTAGGGGGTTTTATTTTTTTTACTCAATTCACTTAAAATTATGCCGTTTTTTTACCTGGTTTTCATTTATGAGGATCTCCTTTCAATATTGTGTCATTACCTTATGTTTTTTAAGTCAAGACATAAATTTATGACTTTTATGAGCGTAAGAATTAGGTGGGTATTTTACATAATCATTAAGCTTCCTCAGCGAACTTGGCTATACACTTGTCGAACCTCTTCTAAGAAGGAGGAAATCATCGGGCAATATTCGCCGAAGCGCAGCGCAAAATATTGAAGATATTTGTGCATTATTCAGCTTGCACCCCCCCCCCCCCCTATGGGGCTAATGCTCCAGGTCCCCCAATGGGATCAGATGGTCCCCCAAAAAGGCAAAGATGTTTTCTATGCCCACGACCAAATGATCGGAAAACAAAATACAATTGCAACGAGTGCAAAAAGCCAATTTGCGAAGACCATCGAGGAAAAAGCTGTGAAGAAGAATGCTCTAAATATTGACTAACTTTGGATCCCCATTTAAGAAAAAATATTAACCTTAGCTGAAAAATCTTGATGTACTTATCTTTGTTAATTAGTATTAAATACGTTTTGACTACTAAAAATAAAATTTTGTTAAAATTTTAGTTTTTATATTGATTTATTTGTGATAAGTTCAAATTACCCTCAAATTTGACACCACCTAATTTTTTCTTCCACATACTAAAAGCTACTGTTCGAATTACACTTTTTTTATATACCACTTAATCAAAAGGCTTCAAAGTTACTTCTAGCTCAAACAAATGTGGCAAAAAAGCAAAAATTTAAGTTTTAGAGCGATTTTTGCCTTGGGGTCTGTCAGACCCCACTGAACCATTTACGTATGTAAAATTTACCTGAACCATCCGAGGGTTAAGAATAACATAAGTGCAGATTTGCAATTCTTAACCGCAATTTATTGCGTCGCAAAGAAGTGGCATCTGATGAGATGCGACGTGAAATGCTCTGTTCGCCAAAACAGGCCAGGGATCATGATTGCATTGATTCGTTTCCCTGCCGAGTTTAGATGATTGTTAAAGGCACATAATCGGAACCAAGATATATTACCTCCGGTCATGCCACTCCCGGCAGTGCATGGCGCCGCAAAGCACTGGCACTTACTGATATGCGGTGTCATATGCTGTTGGTCGAAACCGGGGAGGATTTGTGTGTTTTCGCAGACACTTTTTTACTATAAAAAAACTAAGTGTATAACTTGTAGTTCATGTATTTTATTTGTTAAAAATTAGAATGAGGTGTAGTGAATTTTTGTAAATTTAAGGGATCGTGTTATAATATTTTTGATATATTTTAGGATTCTATTAGAAGTGCGGCAAAGGAGACAATGGCTAACTATTTTAAAAGGCCGAATGAAAACAAATATAACTGCGAAACAAAACAGAATATGTCACAAACACTTTAGCACTTTAACCTCGAAAGTGAATTCATCAATTTTTTTGAATACAGTAATAAATAAACCCAATAAATTATTTGATTTTTCGCTGAGTAACCGTTTCAGGCTTAGTATTTATTGCTTGTTTGATCGTGTGTGACATATATCTGAAACACTTCTTGCAATTGTCGCCGAATTTTCACAGCACATTTTTTTGACCTAGGTTGTAACTTAATTTTACTTTTTTGAAATAACCACCATTTCAGGTGATTTTGGAAATAAAGAAATCAATGGTTCCATTTATATAAAATATAATATAAATAAACTACATATTTATTGAATTGAATTGAAATAAAGGAATTTATTAGACCTTCTGAACCCTTCTTTGATTACATATTTGGGTTTATTTCAAAGATGTTTGTAATTTTTTTTAAGTACGTTAACAAATAATCCGAAAACACCTATTGGCTATGTCCACACATGTGCGCTTTCGTCTTCCCTATCGTCTTCAAGCTCCGTTTCCACTTTCAACATTGAACATGTCATTGATTGCGTCAAGTGAACAGAAGAGATCAATGTCTCATTCTATCCAGATCTGTTCATTATTTATCGTTAAATATATGTCACGGCTTTGGTCAGGACGGGTAAATGATAAATTCTTTCATGAATTGTATGAATAGATGATGTGTTGTTAATATTTAACATTGGCAATTGCGTTCAAGAATGAATGCGTTTCTTCAATAGCGCATACATCTCAAGTTTCAATTGTCAAAATGATGAAGACGAACGAAAATTGAAACTGTCTAGACAGGCACATTCATCATTTTAACTACATAATTATAGTTCCATTATCAAACACGCACATACACATACCGACATTGTAAAAACTATACAGCAACTAAAACGAGATGCTATAATTCATAAGTATAATACACCCATTTACACATATCTAAATAATAATTCTATGTATCTTTAATGCTAAAGCATTTGTGTTAATTTATTCCAAGATGAAATACTCAAACTTTGCAAAATAATTTCCTCTAAATTCTAGTTAGGGTTTGAATCAACAATAATTGATAGTGCTGCTCAAACTTTTCATTTTATACTTTTTTTGCGGCGCCTATGACCATGTCACACATACATAGGCGCGGATCGCACAAAAATGCTTCAACGTTTTAAGCATATGTCCGGTCCAGTATGTAGGTCTATGGTTTTGCCGAATATGAATTGAGATTTATTTGGAAAAATGGCAAAGCATTAAAAACAACGGAAATCTTGGAAAAATTCAAATCACCTGGATGTGAAATTCCAACATAATAATTACAGCAGTGCCTGACTTTTATATTTTTAGATTTGAACTTATTAAGCTGTATTGGTGCATGAGTTTTGTTTAAAACCATTAACAAACAACTGTTTTTCTCTTTTAGCCACCCTTCTGCTGAAATTAATTTAATCTGACTACTTTGCTTTCCAATGTTATTCTGGGCGACCTGGATGACCGGTGCTACAATTTTTTTATTATCTGCCCAAAACTTGTCGCAAATCAATAAACAAAGTGGTTACTTAACCCATTAGTGCATGAAGCTCCCTGGCAACATTTTTTGACTTTTGTCAATTATTATGAATTGAAGTAGTGGCAAGGAAGTAATTTTTAAGAAATTTTTTCGAAAAAAATAAGTAATAGTAGATTTACAAGCCGTCCACTATAAGGGACACTATGCACAGCGGTCAGTTGACGAATGAAAAAATCGATACGACCAACTTGCAATGTACCCGGTGAAAATACCCACACCGGAAAAATATTGCAGTAATTTGACTGATATTGAATAGAAATCAATAAAAAATTAGAAGTGGCATGTAAAATATTTACAAATTTTCGCATTACTTGCTTTGAACCCTTTATTTTATTTTGTGAGCAGATCGATGACCTTATCCTCCTCATTTCTAAAACTTTTGGAAACGACATCAGCTTATTTTACCATTTATATGAAATAAATACATAACGTCCTCCGCTTGAATTTAGTGCGTAAAACAAAATCTAATTAGTTTTCCGCGGATAAATTTATTGGTAGTCCGATTTCGCGAGCTCGGTTGCCCGTCGGACTATCAGGCTCGGTTGGAAACTGCTTCTTTCCCGCTTTATGGTGCTTCACATCAGGTATTACTACCACAGGCATGACTCCAAGCAGCTAGGCACTAGCACTTTTTCGTTTCAAACGCTAGCCCCTTTTGAGGTCCGGAGCCGGTGTGGAAGATCAGTCAACCGTAGCCAACCTGCATCGGGAAACGCCGGAAGGGCTTCGGCTTTGTCTCCCTCCTGTGTGGAGCTCGTGTTGATAATGAAGCCACTCAAAAAATGTCTCTATCCTATGACATGGACACAGACCCCACTGAGGGGACTTTGGGCAATACAAACGTTTATTTGGTAAGTTCTCAAAGAATCGCTAGATCGTCTAGACTGTAAATACAACGAACATCAGCAGTAAAAGTTTCCTTTCAAGATCCTCCGTTTCATTGCCATCAATAGGGGTAAAGCAGAAATGTTGATATTTTCAAAAAGACGGTCCACCGCTCCTCATTTCTCCAAAATTTCCGTAGCTTTAAGTCTATAAATATATTCCACCAACTGACCTACGTGCACAATGTCCCTTATAAGGGACATTGCAAAACTTGCTAAATTACACAAAATCTATGACACCACGATGCGTTTTCTTTGATTAGAATAATAGCCTACACACATTTTAATGATTATTCAATCGAAGTAGTAAACTAGCACTTCAAAATATTAGAAATTTTTAATTTTATCTAACCGGCCCTGAATTTGGCGATTTTTTAAAATTCCGCCACTCATTATTTTCAATAAATAACCTACACCAAGCAATAAAGCCATTTGAGTTCGATCTTGTTTGATAACTGGGATGTTAGTAGTTGTCATTGCATACAAACTTCCAGTGCATAGTCAAAAATCTGACCATATAACGGGAAAAAGTGGGTGTCCCTTTAAAGAGACACTATGCACTAATGGGTTAAAGATCAATCATATTTTCAGGTTTTCGCTTCTTGTCTTAAGTTTTTAATGTCCTTGAAGTACATTTTCGAAAGGTGGAAGTTCTCACGGATAATCCCGAAGCCGCTATAGAGATTCAGACTTTCTGCCATATTTTAAAAGTAATATTCTGTAATCAACTTTCGTAATGCGATTAAACAAAACAAATTGAAATTTTGCTCCTGCGGCCCACCCAAACCTAATGAGAGTTTTATTTGGCCCGGGCCAGACTAAAAAAAAAGAAATGATTTCCTTATAGCCTATTCAGACTGCGGGCGATGCGATGCGGTGCGATAAGAAGCGATAAGCTTCCCATCGCAAGAAAAAAAATTTCTTAGCATTTAGATAGGAACTAGCACGAACCTGCCCGTACCATGCTTGCGATGCGACGTCGGGTTGTACGATGGAGAACTTTTTCATGTCGAATCATCGTGCTTTCAGCAGCTGCTGCAAGGTGCCTTGTCGCCCATGGGAGCGACATGGAGGATGCGATTTTTGCTTGGATCGGGTTCGTAGTGGCATGGTGTATTGTATGTATGTAATCGTACATAGAGAGGCTGGTTTCGTGCTGTTTGATGCTGATAGGGAGATATTGACATGAGAGGCATGCTTTGTGCAGATCGGGTTGCATTACCATTGGGAATATTTATATATACATACATACGTGTCGTGTTGTATAGTGTTATAGATTTGTAGATATTAAATGAAGGGATAGCCGTATGTAGGTGATGTAATAATGGATTGGTCTACTAAATATCCTTTGTGGAAATTTACAGTGCTGTCCAACCCAGATCGTAGCGTACCCGTACCCCCAAAAAAGGGCGGTATTCGGATTTGACAGTTGTGGTTGTATCTATGAATGGGTCAAAGAAGTAAGATTTGTAGTAATATGCAGTGCAGCACAACCCCAACCTCAAATTTACCCTAGTGTTTCTGGACGAGTTTTTTCCGAGAAAACAGGGGTACCATTTTGGGGGCGGGCAACCCGAAAAATTTTTTTCTTGTTTTTGACCTCAAATTCGGATTCAGCGAATTTACCTTAGTGTTTCTGCCACGCCGATTGGACGAGTATTTCCCCGAGAAAACAGGGGTACAATTTTGGGGGTGTGCAACCCCGAAATTTTTTTCTTGTTTTTGACCTCAAATTCGGAATCAGCGACCCAAATTAAATATAATTAAAATAATTAAAAAAACAAAGTGCCTCTGTCCACGTATAATGTTTGTTGCCCCTCCTTGAAGTGCGTGTGACCCTAGATAAAGAAGTGCTGTGTTAAATCCTTCGGATAATAGTTTATTTTAACTTAAATATCTCGGTTCACACCAAACACTGACAATGACCAACCATAATTGCAATGAACAAATTTGTACGGGATCTAAATTTTCGGGACTTAATTTCATATGCGCGAGATGTATGTTTCCGAAATATATTGACTGTGTTTCCCAACACCCTGAAATAATTTATCAAATTTTATCAAAGTTTCGCATTCCATTAATGTGACCCAAGAAGCGATAACTGAAGAAATGCAAAAAGTGCACTCTTTTTTTCGGGACTCGTTGATTGAATTCACATGCCCGTCGTGCAAAACCGGTGAGTCTTTCTTTGACCTTAAATCTAAATTTGAGACCGAAAAAGACAAAATATTGAAAAAAAAAATAAATCTATGAGTGACGAGTTAAAAAAAACTGAGGAAAGAGATCAAGGAACTAGAAACCAAATTGTCCAAAACTAATTCAACCATTCCAACACAAGATGCTTCAGCAATCGCGCCAAGTGAAGTTGAATTAATCGTAAACAACATAAATGTCATCCTAGCCGAACAACAATCACGTTTTGAACAATTTAAATGGGAAAGTGATGCATTTTCCAATCGTGCAAATGACTCGTTAGCTTCCCTAAATTCATTGCTACATTGCTCATATACGAACAATGAAAACCAAACACAAGAAGCTCTAATGGCTATGCTTAATCCGAACGAGGCGACTTCTCATTTGGCCAATCAAAATGTAGATTCGGAAAAAGTAGTTCGAGTCATCGAAAACTCAAGGCATACACCACGAAATGGCTTGTCACCCTTCGCCAAACCAACTAAATAATCAAAAGACGTAAATCACCCGATTAATCATAATGCGCGAAAACTCAACGAGGTCTACATAACACCATTTAATGTTGATGTTGAATGTAACGAAATTTAACGACATATTTTGAACAACACACATATTCGTGATTCCAAATGCTTTGTCGTCGAAAAGCTTGTTGGTCGAAACTGGGATCTGAAAACAAAGTCATTTATTTCGTTCAAAGTATCCACCTTTGAAAATGATGCCTGCGCTGCAATTATGAATAGTGAATTGTGGTCGCCAAACCAAACAGCAAGAATCTATGAAAGACGAACAACTATTAAGCCGCAGAAACAATCACATTCAAGAAACATTCGCCACAACTCGAATCGCCGCTACCAATCACCACCGCCACCATCATACCATTACCGATCTAATGATATGTATCAATCTGATAATGCAACGCCTAGATATAATTCCGACCGTCACGGGAATCGAACTCCTCACTATCAGCGAAATGTTAACATATACTCGTACAATCAAAATCGGCGCGAGTTCCTTCGTAATGATTCTATTGATAGACGACACTACGGGCATAATTATGCACAATACGAAAATCATGAAAGCCGATATCAAGCACCTGATAGACCAACATATTTAAGGCAAAATCACACATCACGAAACCTGAATTTTCGCACACGTCAAACTTAAAATTGACCGCCGCCGAATTTCTAACAAATGTAAATGACTTACAGCTGTCCACGATGCCTTGATATAACAATCCACGACACTCGACTCATGCTCCTAGCCGCTCTACATCTAATCTATCTATATTCGCCTATATTCGCACACAACGTAAATCGTAAATGGTCTACTGACGAAACTAACCCCCCACCAAACAAATTGATTTGCCGGCGATCTGTAGACGATTTGCCAAAACGAGGAATTTGTTCACCGGCGAACTCGTTTGAAAGCCCCGGATAGAGTTCGAGCGGAATGAAAATGAAACGGTAATGAACCGGCATAAAAACCGTGGTGAATTTAAAATTTTAGCTTCGAAAATTGCTACAAAGGCGTTTTACGTCCTAAATAATCTTAAAAATAACTAAAAAAAATAATTTCCCCCTTGTCCGAATGCATTTTCAACGTGAAAATGAGTCGACTCTGTAGCATATTCTCCGTCGGGCGTGGTGAGTTTTGCAAATGTCAAACCGATTCACTGTCCACGACGAGTTCATCGTGGAAATTATCTAATGACCGGGGAATCGAAAAATAACACATAAAATGGCAGAGACAAATTGTGAAACCATTCTCGGATTTTAGTTTATGGAATTCCCCAGCATTTACCACATATTCCACGACAGTAAGTATACATTTTCAGTGATAAAATCGCGGCGGACAAAAATTTCATTCTCATTCCGCCCGAGGTCTATCCAGGCCTTTAGATCGCAAACAGATTGTCTGAGAAGAATATGGTACCTCTATGGCGAATTGCCCTGGCAAACCGAAAGCGATACGCCAATATAATCCGAAAACGATGTGTCGCGGCGAACTGAATACGATAAGACTCGTAGAAGTTTTGTCATTCCGAAGCTTAACCTTCCGGCGGGCGCAATACTAATCCTAACACGATCGGGCGCAATGCATCTGACAGATTAAGTGCAGAAAATATTATGAAACTAAGTTTCTGTATATTTTACACTCTAATTTATTGTTGCATTATCTTTTTTGAACAGTTCTACGAAATTTTAGAATTAAATACTGTCTCACAAAGTTTGATACCCTTCACATTTTCAATTTTCAAAGAAAATTCCGTTTTCAATCGGTTCTATATTTAAAAAACCTCCAACAACTCGACCGCTTAAAAAGTTTGATCTTATTTTGCTAAAAGCACACTATTGAACGATTTGGTGAGCCTAAAAGTAAACACAACATTATTACGCAATGTGAGAAGTATAACGAGTGGAACTTTTCATAGAAAAGAAAAAATAACACAATCGGGCGCAATGCATCTGAGAGATTATTTCATCCCCTCCCGTCCCTCAGGCACATGGTAGATAGAAAATGGAAACTGTTTTGGGTAGTTGATCGATAAAGATTAAGCTACTGTGAGTTTCAGATCTCTCCCTTTTCATATCGCTGATTGGCGCAACAAAAACTGGTCACTTAATCTGTCAGATGCATTGCGCCCGCCCGAAGGTTAAATTATTTGCCTTTACGATTCGTAGAAGTTTTTCTATTACGAAGCGTAAATGATTTGCACTGCCCATTCGTAGAAGATGGATATTATTGGCTATTTAATGCCTGTAGCCAATTTTCATCACAATGAAGAAAAGTCTGATTTGAATTTTCGTGAATTATGCTCGAAAGATACGCAGATTATTCGCCATGATGAAGAAAGTTCGTACTGACTTAGAATATTCTTCATTATGGCGTACTATTTGCGTAAAATCCGAGGATAGTTCGTCAAGTCGAAGCAAACTCGAATCAGACTTTTGTTCATTGTGGTAAAAGTTCGCCAAATTGTTTGGTGGGCCATGTCTGAGCTTTATCCGATGCTGCCGACTTTGACATGAGCCGCTTATTTTGAAAGTGGCATAAGTCCACTTTTTATGAAAATTGAGTTAATGATGGCATTATCATGTCTTTGATGGTTTCTTTCTCTTACAAAAAAAATAAAACAAATATTTCAAAAATTTACTGTTGTTTTCATAGTCACAAATTTTGCTACTTGACAACAACTTCAAAGCGTTTATTTTGAAACTGGCGTAAGTCCATCCGTGTGACTTACGCCACTTTCAAAATTAAAATGCTTAGGGCAACAATAAATTATCTTCTGCTCAGAAAATATTATAAAAATGTATTTTTCGTAAATTATTTTTAATGTGCTTGTCAAAATTTGATTATATCTTTCAGTAAAATTAAATGGGATTTTTTTTAGATATTTCATGTCAGAGGAAAATGGAACTTTGGAAGAAAATGACTGAAATTATGATTTTAAGGAATGAATTGTTTAGAAGCATTATACGAGAAGTATGTGAAAAAAATAATCTCTGCCCGTTCCTTTTTCGGTCATTTTGTTCGACTTTAGAAAATCGCAATTTGATTAGGTGAATGATATATTCGCTTGGGCTTAATACATATTTGGTAATAATGCGTGGAAGAAGTTCGAAGCACATGTCATTAAATGCCTATGAAAATTATAAGGTTATCCGACTTTACAGCTTGGTTATTTATTTTATTTTCCTTCTTTTTGTTTCCCTGAAGTGCAATCCAAATATAAAGTTTAGACGCCTATACCTTTACAGGGTGCCCCGAAACGTGAAGCAGGATGGGTTAACAGTCCTCACTCCGAAAAAATATTTAAGAATCTGTCACGTAGGTATTTTTAGAGTTATGTGTTGCCAAAAGAAATTAGAAAATGCATCTGGTATTTTTAATGCTATCTAACTGTAAATCATAATATATAATATTAAAAAAAATGTTTTAGTTTTAAGATAAATGACACCTTCTCTTTGTGGAACCGAGTGTTAAAACTCATTGTTTTACCTACGTAACTGCTATAATAATATAATTGTAAAGTTCGAGTTTAAATCAGAAAAGAAGTCACTTGACCAAGTGTGAACTTTGCGGACATCCAGAGGCCTATAGTTACATTTTGAGTATTGGAACTATTTAAAAAACAAAAATCAAAATAAAAGATATTCCCCCTACGAGTAGTAATATTGAAGCAATATACCGTTGTGAGAAATAGACGAAATTCGCAAAACTTTCAAATTATTTGCAGCAACGACGTGAGGCGTATTTTTGAAAGAGCGCAGTTATTTAAACTTGAGAAAAAATGAGTTTGATTTCTCAGTTCCACAAAGAAGGTCACATTTTTTTTCAAACCAAAACGGTTGGTTTTTTTTCAATAAAACTGGAGAAATATCGCATCGCACAGCAAGTGATTAATTGAATTTTAACTTTCTTTTGATTGCAAATACATAACTGTAAAAAATATTTTATTACTGTTAATCTTATCACTAGTAACGATTATCTTTTTGGTTTTGTATTTTTTACCCTGACACTATCAGTTTGCAATTTTGTAGTCTCCATTTTCAGTCACACCGTTTCGCCCAATCTTCTGATCTGTTTAAGTTGCTAATTACATGAAAAATTTTATTTGATTTTTTTCGTCTTAATGACCTAGATTATTGACAAAATTGTCAAGTATAGGATAGAAAAAACGCGAAATGGAACGCAGAAAGATAAAACACAATATTATTTTTTTCTTGTAATTAGCATCTTAAATAGACCTGAAGATGACCAGCTGGGAGAAACGGTATCACTGAAAATAGATAGACTACAAAATTACACACTGCTATTGTCGATGTGGAAAACATAAAATCAAAACAAATTAATAGATTTTATAAAATATTTTTTCGTAGCGTGGTTTGATGTCGAGTTGAGTGACACACACTATACACCTATTCAATAGTAATCGAAGGAATACACGATTTACGTCTTCCTGAAGGCCTAAAACAAATAAAAACTTTGGAACTGAAATGCCATTGACGTCACTTTCAATGTGATACTCCACATGTCTGCCTCCAGTTTAGTCTAAATTGTTGTCATTTCTTGCCATTATAGGACCTTAAATATTTTTTCTTGTAAAATAAGTCTTAGATTCCTATAACTATGCCGATTTCGAGACAACAAAATATGAACGAAGTGTATTTTTTGTTTTCAATGTGCTAATATGACTGGACTACTAACCAAACATATATTTTCTGACTTTTGATTATTATAAATATTAAATTACCAATTTTTTAAATATTCGGCGGTTTGAAGCTGAAACTGATCTATTATACCGAAAAAACAAGCAATTTTTGTCAAATTGTCGGTTACTTCAAGTTTGCTGAATGAAAAATCCCTTATTTTTTAGGGGTTATACCAAATGTGTAACATAGATTGAAAATTTAAAATCTGAGGAATATAAATGCAATTGAATCAAATCAAATGAAGCGATCCAGATTTTTAAATCAATTGAAACGCAAACCTTTAAATATCTCGATTTGTGAAGAGTTGGACTTATGCCACTTTCAAAATGAGCGCTCCATATATGTATGTATGTTTACTGAGACTGGATTGAATGACTCTGTATTCTCCAAGAGTTTATTCTCTGATGCAAAGTTCGAAGTTCATAGATGCGACCGATCTTCTAATACGAGCAAGAAACATGGATGGGGCGCCGTTAACAAACGATTCAAATCTGAAGTAGTACTAAACGCTGATTCGGATGGTTGCGAAAAGATTTGGGTAATGGTGAAGGATAAGCAACGAAACCTTTTAATGGGCTGTTGGTACATTCCGCCTGATTCGAAAGCCTGCGATTATGAACGACATATGAGGATCCTAAAACGCGTTTTGCATCCCATCGATAGCAACACGACTATTACCCTTTTTGGAGACTTTAATCTTCCAAACCTCAAATGGATCCAGTCTGACCAGATGGAGGGTACATACATTCCGATAGATACTGTCAGTTATATCGAAAAACTTTCAATCGATACATGCAATGAAATCGGCCTATTGCAAATAAATAATGTTCAAAATGATAACGATCGAATTTTAGACCTTTTCTGGACAAAGGAGCCGGGAATGTGTTTCTCCAGTGAATGCCACAATAACATCCTTTATAATGAAAGGCATCATAAGGCACTTAATATAGAAATTGAAAGAGTTTTAGAAAAAGTTCAAACAACAAAACAATTTTACAGAGATTTTGCCAATGCCGACTACCGAGTTATTAATGAAAAGCTAATGGCAATCGATTGGTCTGAAATTCTTAATGATAACACTTCAATAAAAACCAGTATTAATAAATTTTATGAAATTATTTATAATATAATCAATGAACTGATACCGTTGAAAGCAGTCAAAGTATCTAACCACCCTGTACCTGTATGGTACGACAGAGAAGCCATTACATTGAAAAACCGGATTAGAAATCTGCACAAAAAGTTTAAGCGCTTTAATACTCCCGCATTACGATTAGAGTATAATATGGCAAAGAAGAATTTTTCGAAACATATGAGAAGGATACATTATGAATACAAGCAAAATATGCAGACAATGATAACTAACGACCCGACACAATTCTATAAATATGTAAAAAATTACAAGAAATCCTCGGAAGAACTACCTCCATCTATGAGCCTTAATAACCAAACTGCAGAAAAAGTAGAGGAAATAGCTGAACTCTTTCGTAATTTCTTTGAATCCGTTTATAATGAATCCAACCCGACTACAATAATAAATTTCAATGATAAGTGCCCGAAAATTGAGCTTTTGAAAAATATATGTCAAATTGTACCATGTTTTAATTTAACTGAAGCCAACATTTCAAAAGCGATCAATAACTTACCGGATAACATGGTTATGGGGCCTGATAATATACCCATCAAATTTATCAAAAAATGCGCTGGATCAATCACGACACCAATTTTATACTTGCTTCGATCATCGTTTAATAATGGATATGTGCCCGACATCTGGAAAAAGTCATACATTAAACCGATATTTAAAAGCGGTCAAAAAACCCAAGTTGAAAACTATAGAGGCGTGGCAATCCAATCGATTCCGAAATTACTCGATTCTATTATTGCCAAACATCTTATCAACTACGTCAAAAATATTATCACACATCATCAGCATGGCTTTATCGAGGGCAAGTCTACAATAACAAATTTAGTTGAGTTTACATCAGTAGTTAACGACGGAATGAAGACACACAAACAGGTTGATGTCATTTATTTGGATGTGTCTAAAGCATTCGATTCGGTTGATGTTCCACTTCTCTTCCACAAATTGAAAATCATGGCACTGGATCCTTTAATACTTAACTGGCTTACCGCATATTTCCATCGAAGACAGCAGATAGTGAAAATAAACAATTCAACTATGTCGAAACCCATAAATCTTACATCAGGAGTTGGCCAAGGGTATCCGATTAGTACAACCTTATTTAGCTTGTTCTTATACGAATTGCCATTTTATTTGAAAACTGCATCGATTCATCTATATGCCGATGATGCTAAAATTGCACTTCCAATTAATAATGAGAATGACTGCCAAACACTACAAAGTTATCTGGATGCTGTGAATGATTTTTTTCTAATAAACAATTTAAAACTAAATATCAGAAAAACTCAAACAATAACATTTCACAATCCATTTCAATTCATCTACTGCATCGATGGGGAAGCCATTGAAAAAGTCACAATGATAAAGGACCTAGGCGTTTTACTCGATGAGAAACTTTCATTCAAATTCCATATTAATTTTATAATATGCAAAGCGAAATCTACACTGGCATGGATTAAACGTTTTTCGTACGAATTTGACGATCCGTGGGTTGTAAAAAAGCTTTTCGAGACGTTTGTAACACCAATTATTGAATATGCATCGCAAATCTGGACACCGAAGTATAAGACCGATATTTCCAGAATAGAATCGATACAAAAACAATTCCTACTGTTTGCTTTGAGAAAATCTAATTGGAGAAATAGATTTGTTTTGCCATCATATAAACATAGACTATTGTTATTTCACATGAACACTCTTGAAGATAGAAGAATCATAAGTCAAATTGTCTTTGTAATATCATTAATATATGGAACAATTTCATCACCTATTTTATTACAAGATATTAATTTTAGAATTCCAAATAGAACTACAAGAAATCATTCATTACTTAATACAACCATTGCACTGTCAAATAGCTCTTTTATTAAGATGAAACTTAAATTTAACGAATTTTCAAATTTATATGATTTTTACCAAAGTATTGATCAAATCAAAAAAAAATCTGAAGGATTATTTTAAAATGAAACTTACTTGATGAATTGTATTATGTACTATTATTTACAACACTAATAAACCACCTATGGCAAATGATTGCCGCTGGTGCCGAATTGAATTGAATTGAAAATTTACCTTAGTGTTTCTGCCACGCCGATTGGACGAGTATTTCCCTTAGAAAACAGGGGTACAATTTTGGCGCGGGCAACCCCAAATTTTTTTTCCTGTTTTTGAGCTCAAACTCGGAATCAGCGACCCAAATTTACCTTAGTGTTTCTGCCACGCCGATTGGACGTGTATTTCACCGAGAAACCGGGATGGCATTGACAATCCATTCATTAATACCCACAATTATCTACAACACTACACTACACTGAAATCATAGCCATATCAGCAGCAAATCGTACGAGCCAACGCCGTATGAAAGCCCCTTGAAAATACGGTTTTCTTGCAATAGAAAGAAATCGCGTCGGCTCGCAACAAATCGCATCGCAACGCCCGGCCCGGAAAAGCTTGGCGTCCGTATGTGTACGCGGCCTTATACTGGGTGTACAGAAACTATTGCATAAACGCATTGTAGTATGATTCTCCCTGTCATTAAAATACGGTTACTGGTAATTCGATGTATTTCGTGAAACACGTTTCAACAGGATCAAAATGTAACAAAATGATGGAAAACTCCGGGCTGTCCAACCCGCGGCTCGCATGCGACTTTAAAACTACTTGAACCACGGGTAACATCAGAAAAATTACAGAAGGCGGTAAAATTTTCTGATCAACAAAATCAGTAGTGTCGCATCCATGTCGTTCAATTTGGGAAACTTAAAAGGTAGGGTTCCTACACTGAAAAAAAAAATATTTATACTTTTTACCTAAATTAATAATAATAACTTTATTGCTCTATGAATACAATGTAGGTACATATTAAAATATCTAAATATATTTAATGTCCAATTAATTTGTAAAAGAAAAATAACAAAAAAATATCAATGTGTAAATGGAAACTGAATCAGGCAATCATAATAAAAGAGTATATTAAAATTCTGAACGTCTCGCAATGAGCTATGCTCGTGCTGTGAGATTATGTTACTGATTTAATCATAAAAAATATTATAAATTTAAATATTTACTTAGATACTTACTTACTTAGATAAATACTATAAAGTTTTTTAATAATTCAAAGTATATCATTCTCCATTAAAAGTTTTTTTATAGACTTAGTAGCTGATATATTTAATGTCCAATTAATTTGTAAAAGAAAAATAACAAAAAAATATCAATGTGTAAATGGAAACTGAATCAGGCAATCATAATAAAAGAGTATATTAAAATTCTGAACGTCTCGCAATGAGCTATGCTCGTGCTGTGAGATTATGTTACTGATTTAATCATAAAAAATATTATAAATTTAAATATTTACTTAGATACTTACTTACTTAGATAAATACTATAAAAATTTTTAATAATTCAAAGTATATCATTCTCCATTAAAAGTTTTTATCTAGTGCTCGCTTCGCTCGCATTATTGGCTTCACTCACAACTTGACACTAATTTGAATGCCAATCAACGTGCTAACTATAATTTATTGGGATCGACTTCTCGATGATGAAACCAAAGTGTATAATGGAAACAACGCTATAGATTTCCGTCGGGGGGTTAAGCGGTCAAGGTAATACAACAACAACATACGTACTCAACCCCCTGACTGATTGATGAGACTGCACTTGCCCTTCAACTATATTAGCGAGTTATCTCGAAAATCATTAATTTAATAAATTTCTATTAAATATGTCAGCACACTCATTTACTCAGTTTTTCGTGCACTAAAATGTGCGCAGGCCACCTACAATGCTCATACTATCCCAGAAACCATCATACATCCAGGTTGACGGTTGTTAATGTAACTTATTTGTAATTAATTGTAACCTTGCTATGCCAACATCCGTGCTGACGGTTATTAGAAAAAAAACCCCATGACCCTTTAGGCAATTTTGTTGCGAATCCGGCGACATCTCAATCGTGTCGTTCCGCCAAAGGATTGCGGAGATATCGACGGATTCCCGAAGTAGTACGAAGTCTATTGTGAAATTGCTGTGACCAACATCAAGGATGTGTGTACGCAAAAACATAGTCACCTTGACTACAATTAACACTGTATTTGATCCAATGACAACTAAAATATTCCCATTAAATTTAAATGTTGTCGATGAAAACTTGATTGCAACAGGTGACTCTCATACAAAATGAAATTTCGATATTTACCACCACTTCCTTCGAGATTTTCAAAAATTTTTTGGTACATAAACCTTCTCCAACGTAAGACGAATAAAACAAAAAAAGAATCATCCAAATCGGTTCGTGCGTTCTGGAGTTATAGCGTCAGGGAGGAAAACCCGACTTATTTTTATATAGTAGATTAATAAAAAGAAAAAAATACTTTTTATATTAATAGTATCAAGTGTTAGGTTATTAAATAGTCTTGGTGCGCAATAATAGGCATGTTTCGATGCGGCTGATGTATTAAACTTAGGTTCATAGCGTAAGACTCGAACGCGTCTTCGTGTTAAATTGCTAACCGGATTTAAATTATATGGAAATTCTTTTAAATGTGTGTATACAAATTAGACAAGACGACTTTGTTCTACAGTTTATAAAATGAGTAGTACGTAGAACAAACTCCTGATGGGTCACTTCAGTGGCGTAACGTTTCTAAAATACCTTGTGTTCGAGATCGAAATGGGGGCCCCCACACAGTGTAATTTAAAATTAAACAAAACTGTTTCCGATTAGTACAGCATGTAGTATATTGGGAAACAATTTTAAATTACATGTAAATCCAGGACTATTCGGTTAAAAAATGTTGTTTTATCCAGGACTATATTTACAGGGATTTACACTATCGACAGGATATACCCAAACCTCACGATTCAATCGGGCCTTAGTTCAAATCGATGTTGCCGAAATGTTTGATCGTCACCAAGAAGTTCACGTAGTTTATACAGATTTCTCGAAAGCATTCGATACGATTTGTTTTCATAGACTTCTGACTAAACTTATAGCTTATAGACATTCCAATTTCATTGGTTAAATGGGTTTATTCCTACCTTACAGACCGCACTGGACAAGTTAGTTTCAATAGTTGCATATCCACTCCCTTCATTCCAACATCCAGTATCCCTCAACGATCCATCTTAGGTCCTTTGCTTTTTATAAATTACCTACTTCCAATCCTAAAATGCCGGAGCCTGCTTTTCGCTGATGATCTTAAGTGTTACCTTCCTGTTTCTTCTATTACTGAATGTGCACTGTTACAATCAACACTTGATTTACTTTCGTCCTGGTGCCATGTAAACGGCCTCCGGCTAAATTTGCCTAAATGCTTTTATATGATATTTTCGTTTAAGCCTTTTCCTTTGTTTGTCCCCTTCACTATTAATATTGAATTTTAGTGGTCACTATGAGAAGATCGTGAATCAAGCATCCAAACTTGTTGGTTTTGTGTTACGTAGTTCTTCCCAATTCCGGTGCATTCAATCTGCTGTCCGTCTGTTTTGCTCTGTGGTTCGTAGCATTCTTGAGTACGCAAGTGTAGTCTGGTCTCCTTACAGCCAAATAACAGACACAAACGACAATGAGGCTGTACAAATAAGATTTACCCGTACACTTTTTTTACAAATTTAACTTACCTAATGCTAACTACCCCGATCGTCTGCTATTCCTGAATTTGCGTTCACTGAAAGCGCGAAGAATACTTTTGGATGAATGTTTTCTATTTAGACTTTGCCATAGACTCATTTACTCTATCTTAGCGGAAGTTATTCGTTTCAAATCTCGGAATCGCCCTTCGCGTAATCTAACCATATTTGATCCTCCATTTGCTAGATTAGAAATCTACTTCAACTCGCCATTACTCAGGTCAGGATGATGAGGGTACATGATGAACTCCAGTTTGGTCCTCTTACTCTCAATTTTAATTCGTTTCGTAGAACCATTCTGCAACGACTTGTATCTTACGATATTGTACATTTAAAAAACTCAATGCCAATCAATAGGCAGCCATTCATTTTTCTCAAAATTATAAAATTGACTTCGAGACTGATCGCCCACTGGCAGTTGTCATTGCATCCAAACTGATCGCCATTTGGTTGTGCGGTCATTTTGATATTCAATATGGCAACTCAAAAAACCGCTTTGACAATCACTTGTCAAATTCAAAGTGACAATTTTGCAACTTTTGTTCGTTCTTTTGTGTGAAATTGAATAATTCTTGAATGGCCGTATAATAAATCCCAAACGCGCAGAGTCCGATTTTTAAAATTAAATTTAAAAAAATCAATAAAATTAAATTTTGTTTAGATCATTTTCTGTCTCTATTTGATAGCTAGTATCCTACTACGCACTGGCAGAGTAGGTTAAATTTAAAAATTTAGAAGTAAGAGTTATAATGTCGAAAGCTGGAATTCTAAGCCATTTGTAGATCTATAATCCTTACTAATAAAATAAATTGTTGAGAATAAAAAAAAACATTGGTAGCTAGTGTAGATGCTAAGTAGCAACGGCGGTTCGTGATGCCAGTTTTTGAACGGGCGTCCAATTAGAAGCCAATTAAGATGCACCTTAAGTCCTTTCCATTCTTTAAATAAAAAAACGTATAGTTCAATTCGCTTTTCACCCAACATTTTGGTGAGAATATCAAATACGAAATGACAATAATTTGGAAGCAAGAAGTTTGCATATTCATGGACTGACTTTACTTACTTTATGATATTTTCTGATGCATCCTCCCTTCAAACTGCTTCGAAGCAAAGAAAACTATATCACTCAAAATCAGTCCTAACTTGAAATTTCTTTAAATCTAGCTTCAACGTTCCTATGAAGGAGAAATCTAGTAAAAAAGTTTGTTTTTAACAGTCCAAAATCTCCCACTCCTCTTCACTACGTTAGGGGGCCCCTGTTGGTTAGGGGCCCGTGTGCGACCGAACACATGGAACACCGTACGTTACGCCACTGGGTCACTTTGTATGGGAGATACCCTTAGTTTTTATCCGAATGAGCTGATTTTTGGTAGGCGGGGTCACTTTGACCTCCAATCCCAACAAACAAAAATTTAGCACTCTGCTCCAATTTTGGGGGAGTTATGGATGTGCCGTTTTGAAAAATTTAAATGGGGGGATAATGGGGGTCCTTGACCGGAGCGATTCAGTGTTTACCTTAAAATGATTGCGGCTGAACTAGCATTCTTTCAAAAGTTATGGAGCTTTTAAGAAAGGTCTAAAATGAAAATATTCTAATATATTTTGTTAGGCTAGCGCCGAAATATTTACTTAAACTCTAATGTGTTTTATATCATTGGAAAGGTAATTTTATGTAGTTTTTTTCGTCCTCAGACCATTTTTGTGTATCTCTTGCCGTTTTTGAAATAATCGCAAAAAAACGAAAAAATACCCCTCTTTCCCTCCTTTTTTTTAAGGTTGCGGACCCCCGATCGGGTGGGACTTTCTATGCCATCATCTCGGGACCAACGCTAACCATAATCAAAAAAAAATTCCGATGCAGGATTTTTGCCGTTCGATGGCCATATTTTGGTCCAATTTTCTTAGACTATAATGGGACGACTACTGTCTGTTTCAGTTGAATTAGAAATTTCCCTTGCACGAGGCACGTATTAAAAATGTGAGTCAGAGGCTTGGACAAAATTTTTATTAAAGAAGAATATAACAAACTAGTGTTATACGCTACTTAATTTAAAGCACTAGCAACTAAGGCCTTAGGCTTTTGGACAAAATATGAGCGTAATCTTTAAGAGGAATTGAGCCAATACCGTCAATACCGGGAGCAACGTTCGACTTAATATGAAATATCTGGTCTACTATTTCTTTTTCGGTGATCGGATGGAGAAAGAAAGAAGCACCCGTAGGGAGAATACTGTCTGTAGGCATATTTTGAAAGGCATCATCAAACATTTGAATATGTTTTATGGTATTATGACCTACCTCTGTAAAATGTTTATTGAATGAGGCAGCTATTTCATCTTCTTTATGTTTGAGCAATAGCTCTCCAGAAGTCGAAATTAGATAAGAATTAAATTTCTTTTTAGTCTATTTTGTATCCGTGACTTCCTTTATAGTATCCCAACTTGTTTTAGAATTATTGCCACAGTTTTGAAATTTTACCCTGTAATACAGATTGGCGTGACGAATAAGGGATTTCAAAGAACTCCTGTAAGTTGTGTACTCCTTTTTAAGTGTCATATTAAAAGGTTGTTTTTGTAATTTACCCGCCATTTTGTCCCCTTTTCTAATGGAAGTGACTAATCCTTTGGAGATCCAGGGTTTGATTTGCTTCATTTTGCAGGTAATTTTTCTTACATATAAATTGTTATTATACAAATATAGAAGACGGTTGTAGAAATTGTCAAATGAAGTTTGAGCTTCTGATGCGTCAAATACATCATTCCATATCTCTCATTTCCTAAATCAGATTTAAATTTTGATGTATTAGGAATGCGCTTGAAATCACGCTCATTAGAACTTTTATCTGACATATGGATTTTTGCTCTCGACTGACATATAATATTGCCTAAGATAGCATAATGATCAGTTATGCATGTCGTATAAATAGCTGAGTCAAAACTAAATGCTTTTTGGTATTTTACGAAAACGTCGTCTATGCATGACTCCCATATATTCCCTCTTCTTGTGCACCCGTAAACGTGGTTAATAAAACCATGCTCATACATCATATTCAGATATCTATGCCCATCAATATGTAGATGATCCTCTAATATGTCTAAATTAGTGTCTCCCACAATTATGTAATTAGCAAAATGTTTATAATCATTGAGGAACGATTCTAAGCAAAATATTAAGTTGCTAATATGAGTATCATTGGGAGAACGATAGAGGCAAGTAAGCAAAAAATCGTCATCATCAATGTGTAGTAATAAATTAAGGGGGTTCACATCATCGATTTATTTAATTTATTTATTTATTTATTTATAAATTCGGATGTTTTACAGAGCTTATACGCTCCAATTACAAAACAAAACAATAATGCTAAGAATTAAAAAAAAAAACAAAGTTGAGTAAGGTAAAATTAAAAATTAGGTTCATTATAAAAAAAATTATAAATAGGCAAAAATTATCAATTATTAAAGTTTTTAAAATGAAATGAAATTATAAACCAGAGACCCTTCCGAAAATAACGCTCCTTAGGTCTGATTTGAAAATGTCAAGAGACGTGGGAAAAGAACCGAGTTGTAGGATGTTGTGATTTCGGGGTAAACGAAGCAGGGGCGAGTGATAGTATAGCTCTGTGCGGTGTGCGCGCGAAAGGAATAACGAATAATGACGATAGCCTCGTTAATCTATTTGGAACGCGAATAGTAAATTCGTTGTGCAAAGGAAGCGACGGGGAGCTGTTGCCAATATTAAATAGGAAACACTCATCCAGATATAATCTTCGTCTCTCCAGGGGTGGCACACAAAGGAATTCAAGACGATTATCATAAGGGCAATAGGGAATATGGAATTTAAAAAAGAGAATACGAGTGAACTTTCGCTGTACCGACTCAATGAGAGCTGTTAAGTAGTTGAAGTGCGGAGACCAAACGGGGGAGCAGTATTCAACGATACTTCGAGACAGAGAATTGAAGAGAGTAATACAAGTTGAAATATTACTAAATGCTTGAGAGGAGCAAAGAACAAAACCTGCCGTTCTCGAAGCTCTATTACATATGTCAATTATATGAAGGTTAAATTTCAACTTACTATCAAATAATATCCCCATCCCCATATCCGTAAAGCGATCGACTTTCACTAGAGGAGTAGCATTTATGCAATATTCATACGATAAAGGTGATTGTTTAAGCGAGAAGGTCATAGAATGGCATTTTTGGACATTCAGACTTATTGAGTTTCTTCGACACCAATTTTCTAAGGTCACAAGGTGACCTTGAAGGATATGGCAGTCATCGACCGACATGATAATCCTGTAAAGCTTTAAGTCGTCAGCGTAAAGTAGACAGGAAGAAAAAAAATTTCTAGGGAGATCATTAACAAAAATGTTGAAAAGCAGTGGACCTAGTATTGAACCCTGGGGAACTCCGGACGAAGGACAAAAGGCAGAAGAATAAGAGCTATTGTGTACAACCCGGCACTCTCGGTTATACAGGTAGGACGAAAACCAAGTTAGAAGGGATCCACTAACACCAAAATCTTGAAGTTTGGCAAGTAATGTACCATGGTCGACCGTGTCAAATGCCTTAGAAAAGTCGGTGTATACGACATCAACCTGACACTGATTGTCCAACGCTCTGGCCACAGTGTTGGTGAAATGTATGAGATTAGTACAAGTCGAACGACCTTTAACGAAGCCATGTTGCTGCTCAGCGAAAAGTGCAGAAACAGCGGGATATAGTTTGTTATAGACAACACGCTCGAGAATTTTAGGAAAACAGGATAAAAGAGATATAGGACGATAGTTTTTTACAGAGGACGTGTAAGGGGATTTGGGAATGGGAAGGATATTTGCTGCTTTCCAAGAATTAGGGAAAGTTCCACTGTTCAAGCTTAAATTGAAAAGAAAGGCCAAGGGAGTACTTAAAGTGGAAGACAGAGATTTAATAAAGAAATTTGGAAGTTCGTCAGGGCCAGAGCCACCATCTGCCTTCAAAGTATCCAGAATAGCAGCTACTTCGACTGGACATATGGAGAACTCGGGAATCTGGGGATGGAACGATTGATTGGCAGGCAAGTAAGAGAAAGACGAGTTAGATGGAGTAAAGGTAGAGGCAAAGAATTTTGCAAACAACTCACAAGCTTCCACGGGAGTGTTGGCAATAGAGCCATCAAACTCTAAATTTATTGGTGAACTTGAGGCAGACTTTAAAGATCGTATGTACGACCAAAATGGCTTAACTTGGTTGGCAGCTAGAGACATTTCAATATTGGAAAAATAGCTCCTCATAGCGGATTGAGTGATGCGTTTAGCTTCAGCACGAGATTGCTTGAAGGTAGAGAGAGTAAGGGAAGATGGAGAGCGCTTCCACTTGGTTGATTTCAACATTTAAGAGTTTATAACTAATAGTATCTCGGATATAGGCTACTACTCCGTCGCACCTGTTAAATTTATTCTTTTTAACTATTTTATTATAATCAGAAATTTCGTAACCCGGATTATCATTGTCTAACCACGATTCGGTTAAAATTATCATGTCAAATTCTGAATTCAATTGCGAAAGCCAAATACAAAATTCGTTAAAATTACTACGGATACTTCTAATATTCAAATGTAAAATTTATATGCTAACTGTTAAAAAGTTCAGACATTGTTGAGTATTGGTATTACTAATAATGATTGATTTGATGGCCAAAAATCCTACATGGGAATTTTTTTTTATTATGTTGGGGATGGTCCAGATGATGGCATAAAAAGTCCCAACCTATTGGGGGTCCGCAACCTTAAAAAAAGGGGGAAAGGAGGCATTTTTTCGTTTTTTTGCGATTATTTCAAAAACGGCAAGAGATACAGAAAAATAGACTGAGGACAAAAAAAAATACATAAAATTACCTTTCCAATGATATAAAACACATTACATAGAGTGTAATTAAATATTTTGGCGCTAGCCTAAAAATATAAATTAGAATATTTTCATTTTAATAAACGGACGACGAGAGCTTTTGTAGTTGCCAGCAGACAAGCATTGTGCATTTCACATTGGAAGAACGATGGTTGTTGTCTTGCAAGGATACCCGTCCGGTTTCGTCTTACAATGTGAATTCACCCATTATCCCCCCATTTAAATTTGTCAAAACGGCATATCAGGAGTTTGTTCTACGTACTATTCATTTTATAAACTGTAGAACAAAGTTGTCTTGGATCACTTTGTATGGGAGGTACCCTTAGTTTTTATCGGAATGAGCTGATTTTTGGTGGGTGGGGTGACTAAGATCTCCAATCGCGACAAACCAAAATTTAGCAATCTGCTAGAATTTTGGGGGGAGTTATCGACATGCCGTTTTGACAAATTTAAATGGGGGGATAATGGGGGTCCTCGACCGGAGCGACTCAATGTTTACCTTAAAATGATCTTCAACTTATTGTGAATACTTATACAAAATTTTACGGCTGAGCTAGCATTCTTTCGAAAGTTATGGAGCTTTTAAAAAAGGTTTAAAATGAAAATATTCTAATTTATATTCTAGTCTAACGCCGAAATATTCAATTAATGTGATATATATGCAAAGATAATTCTATGTTGTTTTTTCGTCCTCAGACCATTTTTCTGTATCTCTTACCGTTTTTGAAATAATCGCAAAAAACCGAAACAATTGCCCCCTTCCCCTCCTTTTTTAAGGTTGCGGACCCCAAATCGGTTGGGACTTTTAATACCGTAATCTGGGGACCATCCCCAACCATAATCCAAAAAAAAATCCGATGTAGGATTTTTGCCGACCAAATATGCCATTTTTCTTAGACTATTAGGGCGTTTTTACAACAAAACAAATCTTGAAAAAACCGGTCGAATCGTTGATGATCCTGATGCACTTCAAATATTTCTTGGACATTTAACTTTGACCGACAGCAAATGCGGCACCCATATTGATCAGAGATGTTAAGGTTTGTGTTCGTAGAGACGACTCATGGGATCATCGCTCAGCGATCGAAGTCAAACCACCAGTTTTGAGCACTGTATGTGTATATTTTCTATACAGACATGTTCCTTTAGTCCATAATCGATACTAGGAAAGTAGAACCATTAAAAAAAATACTTAAATACGGCTCGAAATTGGATGCCAAACTACGACCGCTGAGCGATCGTCATTGTGTCTACGAACACGTACTTTTAGGTTACGCTTTCCACTTAGAAGCAAAATGGCAAAATGTTGTATCACTGTATCACACTTCAATTCACTGTTGTTTTCATAACTTTGGGTCAGTTGTATGTATTCTTTATCGCCAGTTAGCAGAATGATCAGTAGCATCATCTTTAGAACTTTAAAACTAAAATAACAATTTTAATATGTTTTTTAGTATGATTTCGCTTGAATTTTTGGCTTGTTCTGCTATCCGTTCTCATAGGGAGAACTTTTGTGTTTCCGATATTTTCCGCTATGTGTCCGCTGTATGGCGGACGGTAAGATAAGTGTCGCTAATGGGAGAATTCACATTGTAAGACAAAACCGGACGGGTAAACTTGCAAGACAAGAACCATCGTTCTTACAATCTGAATTGCACAATGCTTGTCTGCTGGCCACTACAAAAGCTCTCGCCGTCCGTTTATTAGCACAAACAAACACCCGGCGAGAGCTTTTGTAGTGGCCAGCAGACAAGCATTGTGCAATTCAGATTGTAAGAACGATGGTTCTTGTCTTGCAAGTTTACCCGTCCGGTTTTGTCTTACAATGTGAATTCTCCCAATGTCGTCAAGAAGAACAAGAAAATTCTTCTTGCGAAAGCTGATAGCGTAATGTTCCGAATTTTTCAATCAAAGGCAATTTTTACATTTCTTATTAGTATTTGAAATTGTCGCGTAACACATGAGAAGTCCTCAAAACAAATTGCTTAACCGACTTCAATGCGGTTAATTTTTTTTTAGGAGATTTTTTGACGGTGATATAGATATTTTTTTCGGTGTTGTACCAGCCGTAGTTTTGCAGTTATTGAGGTGTCAGTTGCTTTTTAGAAAATTAATTTTCAAAAATGCTTTTAAGTCCTTCTGGCACTTAAAGGGTTAAGAATTCCTAGTATGTCCCATACACCTTCTTTGCTGGAAGTCATCTGAGAAATAATTTTCCAATACGTTTAGTTAGGTAGTTTAGGTAGTTTCCGGACACCCTGTATAAATTGATTAAAATAGGTCTGTCTGTCCGTCTACTGCGACGCGATTTATTGAGCCAGTTTTAAAGCTATGGAACTATAGGACTTTTGCACACGTACTTATTTCGGTTGTCATGGCAATACCATAAGAACACCAGCTCAAAATGAAGTTCTTTTAGCACAGCAGCACACACATGGAGAATCAATGGATTCTTCGTTCTTTCCAACTCCATATAAAAAAAAATGACTTGCCCAGCTGGTCATTTTTTATATCTACCAGTCACTATGTGAAAGGGTATTTTAACTTTGTCATGAAGTTTGCAGCGCACAGAAGGAAGCACCTCCTCCTCCTATATCTCTCTCTCTTTATTACCGTAACTCCTAGTGGAGCATGGTGCGTTGATGACTACCGTGTGTAGTCACCAACGTTACAAAGGCAACTCCCAAGTAACAATTTCAGCCCTATAATACTTCGTAAAATACTCTCTTCTAACAATAATAGGGGCACTTTACAGGGTATAACCACTGCATAACAGTCCAATAATGACATTTGGCGCCGTTTTTTGATCCAATTGAACCTTATTGTAGCACTGAATTACACTTTGAAAAAGACATACATCATATGTGTTATGTCATCATTTTCTCGCGTTTGCAAAAAAAAAAGAAAAAAAATTCCCGCAGCCAGCGTCGAACCAGCGACTGTCGTACGCAAGTCCGACGCCTTAACCACTCGGCCAACCTCACATATAGTCAGCATTGCTCGTAAACACTACAAGTGGTTCGTTGCTTCTATCGAAATGCTCAACACTTCTCCGCAATGTACCTTCTTCTTTATATGTCAATCAGTTGAAGCTAATTAAATTCACACGTTCATCAATAAAATGCAGCCAGTTTCTGGGCTGAGAGTATCTTAATTGATTCATAAGTTAAGAATGAGTGAGGAAATGTTGGTTTCATGCAATATTTCAATGAATTCAATTAAAGAAACGTGGTGTTCCAGAGCACTTCATAAGTGTCAATTCTTTTAAAAATCACAAAGTTCATCCTTCTATAAAACTACGCTGAGCAATTTATTGGATGGTCACACGAATGTCACACTATAAAAATGAAATCGACAGTGCTATAGAAGATTATATGCATGTGTGTGTGTTGATTTCAGTCATGTGTGTTTATGTCATTCAATAAAGACTACAAAGAAGTATTTAATGGAGCATCTTTTTAGGTTAACGTTTAGAGAAGTGTTATCTTACCTATTGGATGTAGTCGTGAATTGATTATATAAGAACTATTTAAGATTTCCGAAAAGTGTTTTAATGAGTTTTTATCGGATCAAAATACTTATATAAGCGATGTCACACGATAAACTGATTTTGTGTTACTATATGAATGTTACAGGATGAAATGCTTCTTTAAAGCGTACGAATTGTTACTTGGGCTGAATTCGGAGTGTGATACGGTTGTCAGCCATACCACTTCCTAGTCGCATTGTTAGTTTATTATTCTACGATAAGAATATTTCTTATCATCTTCTTCTGAATAATAAACTTGCGACGAGTCGTGCCGAGTTTGGAAACTCGTTTCTCTATGAGTGTCTATTTCACAGAGTGGCGACCGAACGATCACGGCCACAGAGCACGACTCCTATATAAAGTATATATATTACTGATCAGTGTGACGAGTGAAATCGATCGGACGTCTGTCTGTCCGTCTGTTGCAACGCAAACTAGTCCCTCAGTTTTGAAGCTATCGGGCTGAAATTTTGTACACAAGTTTCTTTTTAATGTACGATGTATATATGTAGGAACGAATGGAATCGGACCATGGGGGTCATGGGGCTGCCCCTGAAAATTAGGTTCTTCTAAGAAATTTTTTTCTCTTTAAGTACAAATCTTAACCGAACTTTACCCAAATGTGTTCCTAGCAAAGCCTCAATAAATATCCAGGAACGGATCAAATCGGAGCACTACGTCATAGGGCTGTCATACAAACCAACCCCTGGAAATTAGGTTCTTCTAAGAAAAACTTTTTTCTTTATGAACCAATCTTAACCAAACTTCACCCAAATGTGTTCCTAGTAAGGCCTCAAAACATATCTAGGAATGGATGGAATTACATTACGTCATAGGGCTGTCAAACAAACCATTAGGGGTTGGTTTTATTAGGTTCTTGTAAAAAAAGCTTTTTTCCTTTTTGAATCTTAACCAAAATTCATCCAAGTAATCCAGCTGATGGAATCGGAATACATCATAGGGCTGCGGTAGAAATTGTTAACGCAAAATAATCTTAAGTTTCATTCAAATGTGACGCGTATTCAAATTTCGCCCGAAATTAGCCTCGATTTCGCTTTATATGGAGATTGACAGAACGCGGAATCCATGGATCTCCATGTATGTGCGGCATAAGAAAAATTTTTAATATTGATCAATGTGAACCAAACCTTCTTCTTCTTTTAGCGGTGCAGAAAGGTGTGAAACCTCTGTGCATCAATGTTTGTGTCCATTAGGTCTAAAGACAAAAACATAGCTGCTGCGATAGGGTTTTCCCACAGCGGGGTAAGATCAGTGGGCGCAGCGGGGCATTGAAACAAATGACCCACATCATGAGGAGTACCATCACAGTTTGGACAGATGTTTTGGATGTCCGGGTTTATGCGAGAAAGGTACGAATTAAGGCGTGAACAAAAGCCCGACCGAAGTTGAGCTAGTGTTACTCTGGTGGCTCTCGGGAGCCTAATCCCCTCAAGCGAAATTGGTGGTGGGCGCTCTGAGAGGACTCTATTCGCACCTAAGCTCGCAATGGACTGATTCACTTCTTCAGTGTAGATCGCTGCGATGGCGGCTCGGTATGTAACTTCATCGTAAGGGTCCCGTTTATATCCCTGAACCTCTCTCTCAAGGTCTGGTAAACCACGTCGACATGTCGTAGTGGAGGAATTCGTTCCATGAAATAATTATTAGGATGATCCTCCTGGTAGCAACCAACTGTTTTGAGAGTAGGAGATTGTGGTCACGTATTGGCATCAATTTTGTGTCCTGATGTAAGTGATCCTGTGTCACATAAACTATGTGTCCAAACTGGGGCTGCATAATCAGCGCCCGTTCGACCCACCGCTTTATAAGTAGCTAGCATGGTTTCCTTATCTTTGCCACAGGTGCAACCGGCTAGAGCTTTTAGGATTTTATTCCTACCAAACCTCGTATACGAATGTGTTTCCATCAAACCCTCAACACATATGCTCTAAGACCAACGGGATTGACACAAGAGAGCACGGGCACCCCCCAAAATAATTTATTCTTTCTATGTAAAATCGGATGAAATTCAACTATGGTGTCATGGAGCTGCCATAGAAACTACGAGTATTTAGTTTTTTATTGTATTCAGTGGCGCCAAAGTCGCCAAAACTTACGAGGCGACACGGACTGACAAAGATTGAGAACTAAACTAATTTAGAGATGATTCCTTATCTTTACTACTTTTTCAGACTATGGCCCAATTATGAATACAATCAACCAGACTGAATTGCTCGATGCACTGGACAATGTCGATCTGATTGGAGGTGGCGATTGTCCTGAATCGTCAATAGGTGGAATTAATGCCGGGCTGGATATTGCTTTGCCCAAGTCATTCGTATACATTTTCACTGATGCCACAGCGCAAGATTACAAATTGGCCGACGAAACAATCAAAATGATTCAGGAGAAACAAATAACGGTAAATTTCATGTTACAGCTACAATGATCATTCGTCTACATTACGTTTATGGTTTTTCAGCTAACATTTCTCCTTACTGGCTTTTGTAACTCGAAAAGCTCTCCTGGTTATTATGTTTATGAGACCTTAGCAGCGATAAGTAACGGACAAGTTTACAATCTTCAGAAAACGGATATTTCAGATGTAAGCATCCATAGTAATATTAACCTTAAAGTAGGTACATTGAAGAGATGACTTTTTTTAGGTCCTGGAAAGTATCAAGCAATTTTTAGATGCGAACCTAGTACCAATTACGTACGTTTACTCGGAAAATCCCGGTCCGCAGAATATTGAGCTTGATGTGAGCAAAAACCTTAAGGAATTCACTGTAAGTTTGGCTGGGGATAAGCCGAACATAACTGTTATAGATCCAGATAAGGAGCAGTACACACAACAAAAGGATGTTGTTGATTTAGAAAATTTGAAGGCAGGTTTTCTGATATATGGTTTTTCTAAATTTCGCTCAACAAAAAATATTAATTCTAAATTAAAACTCTTTGCAGATAGTCAATGTACAGGATCCAAAACCGGGAAAATGGAATGTTCATACACAGTCAGACTCAGAACATTCGGTGAAACTAACAGCCGTAAGTGATGTGGTCTTCAAGTTCGGCTTTGCAACAACCCAACCCAATTCAATCGCAGACACCGATGTCAATCCCACGAAAAGTAAAAACTATGCATTTTACCATACAACAGACATTCCAATCGCTGGAGCATACAATATAAAATAAAATAAAAATAATTTTCCTTGCACTACAGATGTTAACAATATACTGGCCGTTTCAACTTCAAACAATTCTCTCCTAAATAATTTAACCAGTGCCGAGATTGTCCTGTTCAATGCGAAAGACAATCCGGACGAAAAGCGACAACTGCAAATCAAATTACCACTCAAACGGCACGAATCGATGGAATGTAATGATGAATCCTATTTGTATCTAACGAAATCCTTTCCGCCACCGTTGAGTCTATTTAAGATTTATGTTAACGGTTTCGACTCGGATGGCAATCCTTTGAAGTATCTTCTGTCGACTGCAATTCAAGCAATCAATGGCGGTGAGTTGAAAATCCAATTAATTCAGCTGAATGCCGTACGGGGCGGGCGGTGACAACGGTGTCTAGATTTCAATGGTATGAAATCGGGAATATTTTGTACACGTGCGGATTAAAGCGTTAACATTGAATGTTGATGATAAGAGCTATTTGGAATTAGTTGGAAAGAAGATTTTGCTACAATTTCAATGAAATTAAAATTTGTTGTTTTTTTTCTAGAAATTCCACGTGTATCGGTCGAAGAGAGTTTTGTCGAAGTGACTGAAGGAGATCCTGTGGAAATTCGATGCAAAGTAGTCTCAGCAACACCCGCTGCTGTCCATTGGAAAGTCAACGATGAATTACGCCATGCTATTTTAACTGAGTAAATATTGTAGACTTTCAGCAAATTGATTGCAGCAAAAATATGCTAAAATTCCGTTATTTTCTATTTGAACAGTGATAAAAATATTTGGAAATATCAAATTGACGCTTCAAAACTTTCGGATGCCGGAAAATACTCATGTAAAGCTCGTAATGTGCATGGAAGTGATAGGAGACAAGTAACAATGATTGGTAAAAAAAAACTACCGTTAGATTTGGTTATAGGGTTTTGAAGATTTTTTTTCTTTTATATAAAAGAATGACAGCTGGGCAAGTTGTCATTTTTTATATGAAAGTTCCTTGGTTTCGTAATCCATGGATTCTCCGTGTATGTCCGGCCTCTAGAATTTTTTTTTTCAGAAATGCTTTTTTTATATTAAATCAAAATAATATTTACTGGTAGGTATAGCAATTCATCGGCATCGTGTTTTTTGTTTCATATTTCTTACTCATAACCCAAAAACGGATAAGCGTACATCAAGTATTTACTACGCATTTCCATAAATTCTATAAAACCCTATATTGCAGGCGCAGCCCCCTTTACGCTCAGCTTTTTTGCAGTATTAATGATTTATTGTTTTTGCAGTCAAGGAGAAAATCATCCCTTTGCAAGTGAAAATGGTTGAAACCAACATGATATCAACGGAAAACGATACGGACTATCAGATAAGCTGCTTTATTAGACCGCGCCAGAAAGCCACCATAGAATGGTTCTTTAATGGAAGGAAAATTAATGCAGAGAATTATTTGGATTGGATGGTACGTACCAATGGTTTTAATCATAATGTAGGATGTAAGCGTCAAAGTTTGTATCTTTCGCACTACGGAAAAAATTGAGCAATTATTCCCATAATGATCATTATAATAATGTCGACTATACTAACTATGTTTTAAAGAGAAGAGCTATTTTTTTGCACTCCTGAACTTCTTTGTCCCTGACGTCGAGGAGGTGTCTTGTTCATGAGTTGATTGACAGTATCCGACTAAGTATTGCCTAAGAAGTTTTCATTTGCATCTCCTGATAAAGATGGTCCTGAGAAGATATTAGAACACGGCCAGTGACAGTGCGTATTGCTGCATTTTGACAAGTTTACATATGTCTCCACTTGGTGTTGCAGAGACCTTTTGTCCACGTGGGGTGTGGCATAGTTGACTAGGGGACGACCAATAACTTTGGAAGCTGTCAACAATGTTACTTTACCCGTGCCTTATGTACTGCTCGCTAGAGCTTTAAGGATTTTGTTTCTACTCCTAAGTTTACCACAGATGTTGTCCGCATGAGTGCTGAATTCTCCGGAGTTGTCGATGGTAATACCAAGAATTTTCGGGTCACGTATTATTGGTTGCACATTTCAGGAATGTCGTAGGCAGTTGCCACGATGGTGCCATCCTAGGCGTAAGAAATGATTTCGAGTCCCGTAAGAATATTTGGCTGATGGTCGGATGAGAAACGTAAGGTAGGGTTCCCGTGTGGTGTTGTTGATGTGCCTAGGATTGGCAATAAAATGCCAAGAGAGCTTGTGCATGATTCTGCAACACGGGTTTGTTTTGTGTTATCTTTTAATGGACAGAAATCGGATTTAACCAATTCGCCAACCATCTTTTTTCCTATGGTGTCGTTATCGAGGTTTGAATGGCATAGATCGTCAATATGCTGTAAGGTATAATTGTAAGATCGCTCGTGCTGAAATGCCTACGTATTTTTTTTTCTTTTTTTTTTGAAAAACTTATTGCATTTAATAACTATTAAATTTAGTGGTGCTCCGTTCAAGTTCAATTTCAAGCTAAGTGGCCCGCCGACATCGCCTGGTTGGGTACCACTGATTTAGATGTTAGATTCTTCATAGCTTCCTTAAAGCACCCATTGATGGAAAGTTTTTGCATTTTATTTAGAACCACACGACACGTCGGAATTTGTCACAAATGTTTTCCTCATATCCTTATACATAGAACAATTCTCGGGAAAACACTGTTTTTTTTTTAAGATCGACCACGTAGCTCGTATACCTTACGGTCAAAAAGATATTTACAAAAATAAATAATTCGTCTTAAAAAAATGTTTAGTGAACATTACCGTTATAGAGATATTCCCCCCAAAACCGTAAATTTAGATGTTTGGCTCTCCATACCTTCCTTAGGTGCCAACTTTTGGTATTTTATTTGCAGCCACAGAAGCTAAAAATTTGTCATGAACGACTTTACAGCATACTCCCCCGTTACAGAGATATTCACGAAAAACCCAAAAATTTCCGTTTTTACTAAGGTTTGAGCAGCCATAGCACTCGTAAGAATACACGCATAGCTGAAAAATTTGGCCCCTTTCTTCAGAACTGTATGTGCTACGATTTCGCCATACATTTTCTTTTTTGCCAGAGTTACCGTTATACAGATTGATTTTCATAAAACCTTAAAACACCTTGTTTCGGGAGTCACAAGCACCCTTCCTCAGTTCATGACTCAGTCTGAGTCATGAACTGAGGAAGGGAGCTTGTGACTCCTGAAACAATTGTATTCTTAAGCAATAAAAATATCTCGTAGAAGGAAAAACTCTACTGTTTTTATTAAAACGAACGAGAAAGCATACCCGAAAGGAAAAACTCTTAAAACACCGTTTGACCTCCTGAAACCATGTGCAAAAAACCGTTTGACCGAAAATCAAAATCGGCTTTTGACAGTTTAAAAAAAGAAAGAATACAACAGCTGCAAATTTGGCATACACAACTTTGTGGATTTTTGACACCTCATTCGTACAGACGGGGACTTTTGGAGTCCAGCTTTCCCCTAATCCCTTTCGAAGTTTACCCAAATTTTTGTTTAAATTGCCTGGTGTATTGATGTATACCTGACTGTGCTGGCTGTTCTAGCGCTCCTGGTTTTGTTGAATGAGTTGCATGACTGCCGAAAGGCAAGACGGACATGTGAAACTTGCGTGCCTGGAATATCCTGAATCTATATTTCCTTGTCGGTTGTCATATAACCAGTACACTGTCTATTCTGACTCCACTCTTTCATAAGCACGCAATTACAATGTTCCTTTATTAGCCGTAGGTTGGATCCAACTCGCTTTTATTTCTGATTTGCGGAGATAGAATGTAAGCGGTGTCTGTATTAATTTATTCCTTAGCTCCGAGTCCCTCGAAGCGTCTACGCGCATTAGTGTTCTGTACAGTCACATTATCGGAACATGCTATACTCGCAATTGATTCGAAGTTGCATATTCTTTCAATGTCTCTTCGTCCTTATAAACTCTTTCCAACTGTGCCGGACACAGTTATTATTGAATTAAGTTGCAATCGCTTATACAGTCGACAATAAAGCCGCAATAAGTTTTTCCTATTCGGGGATCAATGCCTGCAGGTGACCTTACTATTAGATGGCCTGCACAAGCTGTAAAGTGGCTAGTCCTAAACTTTCTTCAAACATTGCTAACAAAATTCATTTGATGTATACCAAAATTTGGAGTGCTCTGACCAAGGACACCCCCCCACCCCCCCCCCCCCCCCTCAAATATTTTTGAAGAAGACATGCCTGTAACTAATCACTGAATTACACCAGGCAGCTATTTAGTTAAGTGCCTAGTCTAAGATGCATTAGCATAATGCATCTTAGACTAGGCACCATTGCCGTAAGGACATTTTGCGGTGCTTTCAATCTTTGAATATTGATAAAACTGATAGGGCGACATACGACCCCAAGGGCTAGGCGGTGGAAGCTGCAAAACTCAATAAACCATCATCGTGGTCGTTCTGATTACTCAGACAGTACAACCTTAGCAGTCAGTCGAAGAATGTCGGCAGCAACCTTTAAGCTGGAGGAAGCAATGTGAAGCAATACAGTCTTTACCTGAGGCTGCACGGCTACACAAAGCCCTCCATAGAGGTACCTCAAACGGAGTTGGGTTACTCAAATGCCCGGATGGGTCTTTCACGACTGGTCCCAAGGAGACCCTCCAACTTCTCCTCGATACGCACTTTCCTGGATCTGTCTCCTCAGACAGTCGTCCAGAACACATACAAGGTTACACAGGACAACCGGCTAGATGGCTGGTGAGTCTTTCTGGTGTAATCTTTGACAGTGACAAAGTGAAATGGGCTATTCTATCCTTTGATCCATTTAAGGCTGCGGGGATCGATGGAGTTTTTCCTGCTATCCTTCAAAACTGCCTGGATATCATCCTGCCATATCTTACAGCTCTGTTCAGAGCTAGCTATTATTTTTGTCACATACCACTTGCTTGGAGGAAAGTCAATGTAACTTTCATTCCTAAGCAAGGCAACAAACCTGAGGACTTACCAAAGTCTTACAGGCCCATCAGTCTATCTTCCTTTCTCCTAAAAACTATGGAGCGTTTGGTTGACCAACACATCAGGAATCTGATGTTCATAAATAACCCTCTACATCATTCTCAATTCGCCTATGTAAAGGGCAAGTCGACGGTGACGGCACTTCACAAGCTCGTCAGTACTATTGAAAAATCTATAGATGAAAAGGAGATCGCCTTGTGTGCTTTCCTGGACATCGAGGGTGCTTTCGACAATACTGGTTACGATGCGATTACCAGAGACCTCGTTATGAGAGGGGTGCCACAGCCTACCATTAGGTGGATTGACGCCATGCTAAAAGGAAGGCAGATTTATTCCTCCCTCGGCGGTCACACTCTCAACATTAACGCTATCAAGGGATGCCCTCAAGGGGGTGTACTCTCACCCCTATTGTGGTCCTTGGTAGTAGATGAATTACTCTCGCTACTTGAGGTGCAGGGTTTTTTCGCCATCGGCTACGCGGACGATATCACTATCGTTATCAGGGGCAAATTCGAGTCCGTTATCACGGATTTGATGACCACAGCCCTAACTACAGTTAACAGATGGTGCACAGCAACTGGGCTAAATATCAATCCACAAAAAACAGTCCTAGTACCATTCACGAGGAAAATTGCTCCTCCTCTTGACCCAATCTACTTAAGAGGTGTGCTCATTAACTATTCCAAAGAGGTTAAATGTCTTGGCATTACACTCGATAGTAGATTAAACTGGAATAGCCACTTGGAAAACGTTCTTAGTAAGGCTACGCGTGTCATGTGGACTTGGCGGAACTACTACGGTAAGACTTGGGGTCTTTCACCCAAAATGACAGAGTGGTTATACTGTACTCTAGTACGACCTGTAATCACTTATGCTTCTCTAGTGTGGTGGCCTAAAACACTACAACGCAACGCAATTAAGAGCTGTAATAAGCTGCAACGACTTGCCTGTCTTGGCATCACTGGTGCTTTTAGCACTACATCTACCCTAGCCATGGAAGCAATATGGGGAATGACGCCACTGCATATTTTCATACAGGAAACTGCAGCATTGTGTGCTTTGAAAATCAACCTATCAACTGATACTCGTATCAGTGATCGGGGACACATGCGTATCCTGCAACAAGTTCCTGGCCTATCAATCTGCCGGGTTTCAGATTACATGATCACGGAACTGCGCTTTGGCAGGAAATTCGCCCTTCACATCCCAGATCGGGCGGAATGGGCTAATGGCAACACGTGTTTGGATCCTAGAAGCATCACTTGGTTTACCGATGGCTCTAAGACCGATCATGGTGTAGGTGCTGGAGTCTTTGGACCCAATACCAGGATCTCGGTTGCAATGGGCAAATGGCCTAGTGTTTTCCAAGCCGAAATTCATGCCATCGAAAACTGTGCCAGGGAGATCTTGGGACGTGGCCTCCGTGGCGCACACATCGCCATCTGCACTGACAGCCAGGCAGCAATTAAGGCGCTAACTTCACACAAGTTTACCTCGAAGATGGTCAGCGAGTGCTTTGACATCCTTCAGAGCCTCTCCAGCCGTAACTCGGTTTCCATCTATTGGGTTCCGGGGCACAGAGGCGTGGAGGGAAATGAATACGCGGACGAATTAGCAAGAGAGGGCTCATCTTCCACACTCATCGGTCCTGAGCCCTTCTGTGGAATTAGCTGGAAAGCTGCTAAAGGCGTAATTGGTAACTGGTCCTCGGTCCTGATGCAGAACTACTGGACATCGCACCCTGGTTTAAGAGTTACAAAGGAGTTAGTGCGCCCCTTCAGCTTCTCCGATATTAAATGTCTGCGCAGGACCGAGCTCAGATTACTAATAGGCTTTCTTACGGGGCACTTTGGGCTCCGCTACCACCTTCATAAAATAGGTCTATCAAGGGAGACCCAATGTCGCCTTTGCCTGGAGGAAGACGAAACCTCCATTCATTTACTACTGGAATGCTCGGCGATCGCCAGGTCCAGGAGATCACTCCTTGGACGTGATTCACTCAGCACTAGTATGATTAGGTGCTCCTCTCTGAAGGATCTTCTTGCGTTTATCAAACGGGTTGATGACCTTCTAAATTAAGGGACTATGGCACAATATACCTTTTAGGTAGCAGTGCCCACCTCTATGGTTAAGTCCAAATTGCTTATTATTATTAACCTTTAAGCTGTATCAAAACTGACTTCCACAAGGCAACTTGTCAAAAAACTAGCATCGCGAGCTGCCATTTGGCAGTCATTTGAAAATGGCATAATCCAACTTTTATTTGGGAGTTTTTTTTTGTTTTTTTAATTTCATTATGAATATCAGACTCTGCGCATTAAAATATAACGAGGACATTCACAAATTATATAATTTCGCACAAAAAACTAACAATAGTTACAAAATTGCGAATTGTCGATGCTCTCACGACTCCGGTTGTCTGGGTCACTTATGCAGGAAACTATGCATATTCCAAAATCTAATCATTGTCGTTGTGTCATTGTGTCGTTGTGTTAAGGTTTTCGTAATTCAAGGATAGTAAGGAGCACCAATGCCTCTCATATTATTTTGCAAGCTAAATTATTCACAACAATTTTGCTCTTCTTTTTCCATAGACACAAAACGACAATTTAGTCATAAATCGTGTGAATCGAAAACATACTGGCGAATACACTTGTGTCGCCACCAACAAGAGAGAAATCAAAAATGCCACAGGTTACCTCAACGTTTTGTATGAACCGGAAATCCTTGATCAACCTCGAGAAGGTACGTATACCATAGAAACTATTCAGCTCTATGTAAATTTTGTTAAATTCTCTCTTTTTTTCATTAGATTTGGAGATTCCTTTCGGTCTTTCATTTAGCTTAAGTTGCAAAGCTATTGGTAGCCCGCAGCCGACAATAGTATGGCATAGACAAAATCTGTCCGAAATTGTCGATGGACACATTAAAGAATTTGCTCCGGACGATAAAGGATTGTATTTATGCGAAGCATCAAATGGCATTGGAAGAACCGCATGGCGGGAAGTAAACTTGCTAGGAATTCCGGCTGGTAGGCTTCATATTCACATCATTTAATTGCGTTAGAAAACACTCCACTTTCCAGGTCCCCCACACATCATTCCACAACCATTTGAATCGATCGAAAAGAAACTCGGAGATGATTTGAGTCTGAGTTGTGAATGTTCACAGTGTGGTCCTGTATATTATTACAAATGGACCAGAGGAGAACATCCGCATGTTCAGCGGGATCAAGGACAGACCATCATTGGAATCGGACCGAATCGAGAGGAACACACGCAAAGTTTTCAGTACGATTTGGAATTGAAAAATTTAAATGCAACCGATGATGGATACTATATTTGTGAAATTGGGAATGAATTTGGCATAGATAGACGCGTGACACGTGTGACAATTTTAGGTAAAGTTTGTCTATACTGCAGAGACAAGTTTTAAAATGTCGAAATGTTTTTTTTTATAGAAAAACCAACCATTGAGCGCCTAACTTCATCCGGTTTAATTAAAGATAAAATGATAAAAGTCAACCGAGGTGACGATATCGAAATTGATTGTGAGACTAGAGGTAGTCCAATACCAGATATCCATTGGTTAAAGGATGACGCAGGAATTGTACCGGCTCCTCACATGTAAGTGTCTATCTCTTAATTATACCCTTAGGCTTTCCTCACGCGGCAGTACTCTAGTGTCTATAGTCTACCCGACTCAATGACTAGGCGACACATTTCGTCTGTGGGTCGCGCGTCACGGAGACTAAAGTACCGCGCCAACCGAGTTTTACCTTATGATAACAAATGCATTTAAACAACAGCAATACAGCAAAGGAAAGACTGATCCTGAGAAACGTAACGGAGGGGGACATGGGAGAATATAAGTGCGTGGCCAGTAACTCACAGGGAACGGCCTCCGATCATGTGTTACTTTATGTGGTAGGTATGCTCTTTTGTACGTATGTGTAGGCTTTGCAAATGAAGCAATAAATATTCATTTTAGTTCCACCGGTATTTCAACCACGAAAGGATACGATCATTACGGGACACGATGGACAAAGAGTGGAAATAGAATGTAACGTATTTGCAATGCCATTTCCGGATATCAAATGGACTTTTAACAATAATGAGGTGAATTTGACCAGCGAAAAATATCAGCTGATTGGCGGTCAATTGTCGTAAGTATTTCAATAGTAGGTGACCTAGCCTTTATAATTATCAAACTTTTAAATCGTCTAGAGCGGAAAACAAAGATAACCTTAAGTACCTTTGTCAATGAGACCACCTGGACAAACAAACGACAAAGTTGTACCTTTGCGGTAATCATGTGTTACATTTCCCTTTAAAACTACAAAGCCTCGACTCGTCGGGCGTCTCAACCGTTCGGAGTTTCTTGCCAACCGGAGTTTATTTTATAGAGAACGGTTTCTTTTTCCATTCCTGAATCTTCGAGCTGAGGTTCGCCCTCATCACAGTACCTTCTGCACTTAAACTATACTCGTACTATAGATGCCAGTAAACAGAATAAATACTCCAGGAAATTTAGTATTTCAATTCGAAAAATACTGAGAGAAAGCTGTGTTTTAGCATGAGATTCTAGACCAGAGCCAAAAGACGCCGTAGAAGCGTTCCTCCTAAAAAGACTTGGTGAAACGAACAGATTTTCGGGAATATATCTTTAACGGTACACGAAGAATAGTACGTACAGACTGTCGTCTAACTCACTCTTTTAAACGACAGCTATGCACCATCCAATTTCATACAATCGTGGGAGTAGGTGACAATTTTGTAGATATTCTGACGTCAAAAACTACATGCAAAAGTTCGCATTGTGTTCTCAAGATATTTTCATAAATTTTCGTTAATATTTTTATAACGGTAGTGTTTACTGAAAGGTGTCCTCTAATGAAATTTAGCTATAAATAGGTGGGGTTATAAAACGGAACAGTTGCGTATGTTCCGCAAACATGTTCGCCATTCTGATCCCCATTTTTGCCATTTCGCGGATTAGAAATAATCTTCGGTTCTTTTACTTTATCTGCCTTTGTGTATATGTTAACGAAAACAACTGGAGACTATTAATGGCAAACATGTTTGCGGAACATACGCAACTGCTCCGTTTCGTAACCCCACCCATTGAATCCAAATAAATTGCCAAGAGCGAAAACAATACTTGTTTTTCATGCGGTCAAACTTTCAAATGAAGAGGTTTTCGTAAATAGATTTTTTTAATTTTTCCTATAACGGTTAGCTTTTAGAGATAGTTGCTCTTTATCACTCCAACAATATCTCAAAAGTGATAAACGACGCGGGAGCTATTGAAGTTTTTCAAGCGATTTTTGAAAATATCTATATAACGGTAACGCATACTGAAAACCTATCACGAATTTTATCGCCTTTGTAGTTGACTCCACATATAATGTTGAAAATCCCCAGGTATGCAATTGCACATCGAGTCATAAAGTACGAAACAGAACGCTTCCGTTACGTTACAACCTAAAGAGCTCCATTACAATTTTGCTTCCACCCCGTTCGGCACGGACACGTTCTGTCCATTCATTCGGATTGGGATGTAACGGAACGGAAAATAACGTAACTTATCTAGCAGACGACTACTCATCATTACGGGGCATATCCCGAATCCTTAACTCTTTAGCTGCTATAGGCGATTAACCCTCGGATGGTTCAGGTAAATATTACATACATAAATGGTTCAGTGGGGTCTGACAGACCCCAAGGCAAAAATCGCTCTGAAACTTAATTTTTTGATTTTTTTTGGCACATTTGTTTGAGCTAGGAGTAACTGTGAAGCCTTTTGAGTAAGTGGTATATAACAAAAGTGGAATTCGGACAGTAGCTTTTGGTATGTGGAAGAAAAAATTAGGTGGTGTCAAATTTGAGGGTAATTTGAATTTATCACAAATAAATCAATATAAAAACTAAAATTTTAACCAAATTTTATTTTTATTAGTCAAAACTTATTTTTTTTTATTTTTAACAAAGATAAGTACATCAACATTTTTTAGCTTAGGGTAATATTCTTAAATCGGGATCCAAAGTTAGTCAATATTTAGAGCATTCTTCATCACGGCTTTTTCCTCGATGGTCTTCGCAGATTGGCTTTTTGCACTCGTTGCAATTGTATTTTGTCTTCCGATCATTTGCTCGTGGGCATAGAAAACAGTTTTGCCTCGTTGGGGGACCATCTGACCACATTGGGGGCCCTGGGACATCAGCCCCCCAAAGGGGGAGGGGGCAAGCTGAACAATGCACAAAATGTCTTCAATATTTTGCACTGTGCTTCGGCGAATATTGCCCGTTGATTTGCTCCTTCTTAGAAGAGGTTCGACAAGTGTATAGCCAAGTTTGCTGAGGAAGCTTTATGTATTATGTAAAATACCCACCTAATTATTACGCTCATAAAAGTCATCAATTTATGTCTTGACTTAACAAACATAAGAAAATGACACAATAGTGAAAGGAGATGCTCATAAATGAAAACCAGGTAAAAAACGGCATAATTTTGAATGAATTCAGTAAAAAATTTAAAAACTCCTAATTCAATACACCCTAAATTCTCCATTTCTTTCAAAATTAACATATCTAATTTCCCAAATGTACTCTAATTACAAAGTTTCAACCATTCCCGACTATTACTATTACATTTTATCGTTTTCCAAATAACAAACTTTGGAAATTTCTCACAGAACGAAAAATTTACTTTTGTAAAAAAGACATACCCCATAGCACTTTCAAAGTGCTATAACTTATTAACAAAATCACAAATTCAAACAAATTCATGCTTAAATGAACGTATGTGACACAGACTTAAATTACATATGCATCAAAATACCATTCAACAAGCTTTTCTATGAAAATTTTAAGATTTAAATTTCTCTGGGGTCTGTCAGACCCCACTGAACCATCCGAGGGTTAAAGATCATAAATAAAAAAACAAAACCAAATTGTTGATAGAAGTTGGAAAACATTGAGGTGGAAAAATAATTTATTTTAGGGTGAAATCACAAAAAAACAAAACCGGGGCTAATTTTGGGCGCGGCCGAAATTTGGATACCCTTCGCTCCCCTCGGGCTAAAATTTTTTTTCAGGCGTACCTACGACTTGTATCCCCCCCCCATTCACCACCATTCTTTTCCTGCTGTCTTCACAAAAGTTCGGTGGCATCGATAAAACACTATATTTGTGTGAGGTTTGGTTGGCATAAGTGGGCAAATAAAAATATTTACTCAGAAAATTTTATTGGGGGATGCGGGAGCATGGCCCCATAGTACGATTCCATTTGTTTTGAGCTTTTTGTTGCTTTGATAGAGACATTATTAATTCAACGTTTTGTAAAATTAGTGTAAAAAATGTTTCTTATAAGAACTAAAATGGGGGGTTGGGTTTGTATGGCAGCCCCATGACCCCATGGTCCGATTTGATCCATTATGTTTTGTGTCATCAATAGAAATGCATTTGTGTGAAATTTCGTTGAAATTGGTCCACAAATAAAAACGTTTTTCTTAGAAGAACCTAATTTGGGGGGTTGGGTTTATATCGCAGCCCAATGACTCCATGGTCCAATTTGATCCAATCTTACATATGTTTTGTGTCATTAATAGAAATACATTTGTGTGAAATTTAGTTGAAATTGGTGCACAAATAAAAAAGTTTTTCTTAGAAGTACCTAATTTGGGGAGTTGGGTTTGTATGGCAGCCCCATGACTCCATTGTCCGATTTTACCGATTCAAACATACAAACTGCCTGCAGCAAAAAGAAGCATCTACAGGTATACCGTCAGGAGAGCACCTAGCCTTTCGGCCTTATCTCCCGGTCCTTCGGACTGTTTAGATCTTCGGTGTTTACTGGCAAGGTCTTATTGCCATAAGGGGATTTCTCCATCCGGTGAATGCACTCACCGTCAGGAACCCAACCCCGGGGTTGCATCACCAGCTCGATAACTCGGGTAACAACCTACAGCCACCACGAGGCCAACACCTTGATGGGCAAGGACCATGGTCCCCTTGGCACACCCATCCCCGAGGTACGCTATTCGCTAAAGACTTCTCTATAGCAGGTGTGATCCTCCTTCGGCCCCCTATTGGTTAAGCCTCACGTACAATTCAGATGTGCACATCCCAGGCTCGTTGACCCTGTGACTACTCGTCTGCTTAAAGCAGACTCGTAGCGCTGCTTTTCACATCCGGGCGGCCCCTTCAGTATACAAGTCAGCAATGCGATTCGGGCCGTGTGGTCATCAATCCACAAATTAGTTAGGTATAGGTGCGTAGGCATCTTCCACCAAGGCCATTCTCCCTAACTAGCCCCTTCGAGGCTCGGGTTATGCGAAGCCGCCAGCTCCGAGGCTCACACGAATAACCGTAATTTTATTGCGATTAGTTTCGTTTATTAGGAAAATTTGTTGGCTATATCGGTATTTTAGGTGGTCAAATCTTGGAGAAATTGAAATCTTAGTTGAGTGAAAAAAAAAGCTTTTTTTAATCCCAGTGGGAGCTAAAGGGTTCAGGATTTAGGGTTTGTCCCGAATACCTTTTTGCTGGAAATCATATGAGGAATCATTTTGCGGTACGTTCACTGCGGTTGTTTCCGGGCCACCAGTATTTTAAAACTTACCGTTATAAAAAGATAAAAAAAATAATGTATTTTGAAAGTTTGAGAAATATGTGTCGATGCGGACTTTTGGAGTTTTATTTGGCGCCATAAAAGCTTGGAATTCGTCAAGGACGACAATCTCATGAATTGTTATTTGAATTATAGAGGTATTTCGAAAAATCCTTCCCGAAAAGCGGATATAAGCAGCTCCGACAGTGCACCGTTAAGAGTATGTTACCGTTATAAAATTACTAACGAGATTTCCCGAAAATAAATTTTGTTGAATGGTTTGAACTTACATGGTTTTACAGTGTATAATCTACACTACTTTCTGATGAGTGTTATCGTTATTGATAAATCCTCCCAACAAAAACTAACTGGGGCATTCGGTGGATCAGTGGTAGCGGGTACGATAGATCTGAGATATTGGAGCGTGGGTTCGAATCCCACTGTGTCCATTGATGTTAGTGTTGTCTTTACAATGATCCCACTGCAGCCCTAGAGTCTAGAGCTACCCGTTCAGCGGCGGACCTACCAATAGGCTGATCAGGCTGGATCCTCGGACGGCAAATAAATATTGCAATGTAAAATTTAATAGCACAGAGAAGAACTTATTCTCGCAATTAAACACGTTTAGGGAACAGGCGAAGCGTGTTTTGCCCTTAGTGAATTATAAAACTGAAGAACTGCTTCTGGCCAATATTTCAGAACTTTTAAAACTAAGGGAACAAATATTAATGCAGCCAATGGTTTTTTTAGTACAAAAAAAAACAGAATTTCAGCCGAACCTCCAAGAGAAGGAAAATTATTTTTTCACCCTTTTGATCCTTCAAAAAAATTATCTTGAGGTTTCCAATGCCAAAAGTAATAACTTGCCGTTGGATAGCCTAAACATACTAAAACAACTTTTGTAAACTGTGCATATTTACCAGTACCTGTATCTTCGAATCGCCGTTGATATTTGAAACGAAGGAGAGAAATTTTATGAAATTAAAAATTTGGTTTAAGTGCATTGGAGGGTCAATTTCACACGATAATTTTCAAAAACAAACCCCTACCACAGTGCAACGATAAAAGTTCTATGCATTTCGCTCTGTGATAAAGATTAAAGAACGCTCGGGACTCAGGACGCAGAAAGCTCCAAGCTCATGTATGCGTTTTAATGTGGAAGGGAAAAATTTAAAGTTTGAAGGTAAATCAAGCAATCAACCATATCCGTTCTAAGTATTGATGTTCGATACAAAATATTAATTGTGTTTCACACAACTTGATTTAAAGATAAGCTACAAAAAACTGAATGTCCTAGTTTGCAGTAAGGATCTTTCGTGAATGGGAAATTGCTTAAGTTGTTTAAATTTACTTTTAAGCTATTTCGCCATTACCGAAAAATACTAGATAGATCCATCTTTGAATTGGTTTTATGTATTCCTCAATTTAAACAGCTTGTTGTTTTTTCTTTGTATTATATTATATTTTCTTAAACGACGTTTCGTATCGTTTTTTGATACATCCTCAGGTTTTTTATAATTTTATTTCTATCCTGTTTTTTTCTTTTTTTGATTTTTGGTGGGCTATACAGATTTTTTCCTTATAGAACACAAAAATCAAAAAGAGAAAAAATCGGGATAGAAATAAAATTATAAAAAACCTGAGGATGTATCAAAAAACGATACGAAACGTCGTTTAAGGAAATATAATATAATAAAAAGAAAAAACAACAAGCTGTTAAATTGAGGAATAGATCAATAAATAGATCAAACATAGATCCATCTTTAGCATCTTCACCAATATAGTATACTTGTAGACGCCGGAAAGAGCGGCATGATGTGAAAAGCCTACTGGCAGTAAATGTGTAAATTCACCACTGCCGTTGTTACAACGACCACGAGCTGCCAAAATTCCCTTCGATTCAAGGGAAAAAATCTCTTGAATCGCTACTACAACAACAACAACTCCAGATAGTTTTCTTCAGGGGCATCATTATTTTCGGAGACCCAGAAGTTAAAAATTTGTCATAGACGAATCTTAAGATAAGTACCTAACCGTTTAGCGGTATTCACGAAAAGCATTCCGACGAAATCCCTTTTTTTTACGATTTTAACCCTAGTGTCGGGGTGCCGATATCCTTGATAAATTTAGTCAATTTCTTTTGAATTCTACAGGCTACAAAAGTACAAATGTACCATAATACAAATTGTTAGTGAAGTTTACCGTTATAAAGATTTTCATAAATCAAAAACACCGTCTGTAGTCTGGCTGGTCTCGCGGTTAGTGCGCGCACCTTCGGTGCACAGGATCATGAGTTCGTATCTCACCGTGATCCATGGTGTTTTTCGAACTCACGAGCTTGTGACGGACTATGATCTCACTCAGATGTTAAACGAGTACCCATTTATGGGGATAAATAACACTGCTGAGCGTGATGCGGATCTCATTACCTCAACAAAAAAAAAAGCAGATAAGATCTTGGAAATAGGATGTCACTAACACATCCTGCGGCCTTAGTCCAATGTTGGATTGTCGCGCCTGATATTTTTAAAAACACCGTCTCGTCACCTACACCTAAAGAAGATTTCAAATTGATGCCTTTTGATATACATATTCCTTAAAATCGCAAGAGCTTCTAGTTGAAGTTCCTAGCTGTTCTCACCTAAGAATTACAGCTGGCAAAAATTGTACAATTTTTAAATTCTCTATAAATATGCTTACAGATTTATAGCAAAATATGAAGATAATGGTGTATACAAATGTGAAGCATCAAATGAAGCTGGAGAAGCTCAACAAGAGGTTGCTGTCATTGTTTATGGTAAATATTGGATCCGAAATTATTTTTCAATTTATTTGAAATTGACTTTTCAAAATCAAAATCAATCTGAAATCAAAATTGAATTTTTCATAATCTCTCAAATTTGTAGTCATTTTTTTACATGAAGAAAAATGAAAAATTTCGTTTAATAACAATTCAAATTATAGTGAAACCAAAATTGTATCCGGAACAAGATGACACCGTTTCAAGTCGTCCCAATAAAAATGTCACTATCAAATGCCGAGCCGAAGGATATCCGCTTGTAAGTATACTCCTCAAAACAAAATAAGGGCCACTAATAATTTTCTGATTATTTTTTTGTGGAAAAGGAAAATCATAGTTTTGTTGGTCTAATTTAATAAAACAATATGTTTTTCATTAAATCTAATGAATTTTATTGAATTTTGACCAAAAGTTACACTTTTTTTTAGCATTTTTTCGGATTGCTTATCCCAGTCGTCCTTAATAGCCTACTTTGTAGTCCACGAGCTCTAATGGTACGATCCCGTCGCGCACAAAGTCTCACATATCGGTCTTCTGCGGTGGTGGTTATTCGAACTCGGCCTGAACCATGACGACGGGAAACATTCCCTGTCTCCTGGTAACGGTTCCAAAGATTTTAAATGGCTCTTCGCGGATACCCTGATTGCAGGGCCACAGAACGTTGCGAACGACCTTCCTCCGACATTTCTAAGGCTCTGGACGAAGCATTTAAATTTAAATTGCGCCGAATTGTTGGTATTTTGTATTTTACAGATTCCCCTTATCTTTAAAAGTGCAACAACTAATGTTGCATTTAAAGAATTTGGCGAAAACTAATTCTTAATCAAAATGAGAAATAAACAAAACTACCAAATGTATGACTCGTGACCCCAAAAGTACTGTTTAAGACAGTTCCGTTAAAGCTAATGTTAACGAATGATACTGTGATAACTCACATCACGTTCAGGTACAGAATGGCATTTTTGAAAAGAATTATCACACTAAAAATTCGCCAAAACACGTTGTTAAAGTCAACGGACATAAGTGGCCCTTATTTTGTTTTGAGGAGTATAGTTTAAGAAAATTGCATTCCTATGTATGTATCTACATCTTTCGTCCGCTTAATTTACGTTTTTATAGCCTCATATCATATGGACCTTCGATGGCGACGAACTAACGAACTCATCCAAAGCATACGTTTTGGATGGAGGAGATTTGCTACTAATTGAGGTAACACAAGGCATGAGTGGACCCTATATTTGTCAGGCATCGAATAAAGTTGGCGAGAAACAGAGAACTACATTCCTTATTGTAAACGGTAGTGTTCTTTTAGAAATATTTTGTCAATATTATCCTATTTAATAACTGTTTGAAATTCGCTTAGAGCCCCCGAAAATACTCTCACATTTCGAACCTCATATAAATGTTACGTCAGACACGTCATTTACTCTCATGTGCATGGCACACGGGACCCCAAAACCAGACATATTTTGGGCCAAGGATGGGGAAAAATACACCGATGGTGAGTTTTACATACTCATGGAAAAAGACAAAGTTATAAATGAAAATCTCCCAAATTTTCCAGGCCCTCGACAACAATATCTTGATGTTACATACGGCGAAATAAGCTCAGGCAATTATACATGTGTCGCTCAAAGCCCGGAGGGAGCTGATACAAAAACCGTAACCATTTCAGCAATTGGTAAGCGTTTCTAATCGAAATAAGATCCATGTAACCAACTCTGTTAATTCACCAGAACCTCCACGACTCATCGACATCCAATCCATACTTAAGACAAAAATCAACGTCACCGAAGGTGATAATTTGGAAATAAATTGTCCCTTTATGTATGCCACGAAAATTACATGGTACAAGGATGATTTTGAATTTCACGCCGAACAACCAAATCCTGCATCACCTGTACTTAAATTACCGGCAGCCAGTCTTAGTGATCGTGGAAATTACACGTGTGTTGCTGAAAATGAAGCAGGAAGTCTGAATTTTACGCAGGAAGTGAAAGTTTTTGCACCACCACGTGTTATAACGAATGATGTTATTGAGCGATTTGGCAACACTCAAATACCCATTGTGACGGTACAGTCGGGAGAAGATCTGGAAATGAATTGTCCAATGGAAGGATATCCACAACCAAAAGTAAATGAGCATAAAATATTCTATGAATGGTATGTTAGGCTCCTCTTTGTGATTTTTATAGGTCAAATGGATGAAGGACAACACACTAATTTCGACTGAACCAGATTTAGTGTTGAAGAATGTACAACCGTTTCATGACGGCCGATATGATTGTGAGGCAAGAAATCCGTATGGCAGCGCTGACTATTCTTATATATTAAAAGTGTTAGGTAAGTTCTGTTGATAGTGCCGCATATGCAGTTATTTACTACGAGATATTTTTGCTTAATTTTGTATAATAGCCGAACCTACTACCCATCTACCGAAACATAGTAAAAAAGAGATCCACGAAGGTGGCGATCTCGAGTTAGAATGCTCGTTTATTGGAAATCCACCTCCGATTATTTCATGGCAACGAAATAAGTATGATATGAAGCACTAAATAATTTACTAAACAAAATAATGAAAATTATTATATTCTTTTAGCGTAACTTTAGCGGAAACGGATGTTCCACTCATCCTGAAGAATGTTCAACCAAAGGAAAAGGGTACTTATAAGTGTATCGGAACAAATAGTGTCGGATCTGCCGAAATTGAGTATGCTGTTGACGTTTTAGGTATGTATGTAGTTATAGTTCCATACAACTTAAGAAAAATATTCTCTACTTCTTACATTAGGTTGTCTTCATGTCGGTAAAGTTTGACATTAATCCCGGTTGTGATTGTCCGCCGATATTCCATAATATTTCTCTAAAATAAATTCGAATAAAAAATAATTTGCACACCCTTAGACATATCGCCTTGGAACATGAATGGCGTTAAAATAACTGAAGACAAACCATTATTTTTTTAAGAACGGGAACATGATTTTGTATCATACAAACAACTGGATTGGTTACCCCTATGTATTAAATATAATAATTTACGAGCCTTGGTAATCTCTGCCATTTGGCCGCGTTTAGGAACTGTTGAATATCTACCCGCACTGGACCCCCTTGGCCAATGTCGTGCGCACGCCCCTGTACATTATTCATTTCAATGCTTCAAAATTTAAATTTTTGAGGTTAAATATTGAAAGATCGAGGCATTTAGAACATTTTTCTTTGTGTTCAGAGACCCCTTTAGGCAGTACAGAAATTTTGCAAAAATTCGTCGCCTGTTTTTTTGGTACATAAATTGTGTGAGTGTGGAGGGGAACATTTTTTTCAATAAGAATAAATTAATTGTAATAAGACTGAGTTGAGTGAAATGAGCAAATTTTAGTTAGTTCAAGAATCTGTAATGAAATTTGAGTACCCGTCACATTTGAATGAAACTTAAGCTTCTTTTGCATTAACAATTTCTTCCGCAGCCTTATGACGTGTTCCGATTCCATCTGTTCCTTTGCGTTGATGATGAATTTTGGTTAAGATTCAAAAAGAAAAAAAGTGTTTCTTACAAGGACCTAATATTTAGGGGTTTGTTTGTATGACAGCCCTATGACGTAATGTTCCGTTTCCATCCATTCCTAGATATGTTTTGAGGCCTTACTAGGAACACATTTCAGTGAAGTTTGGTTAAGATTGGTTCATAAAGAAAAAAGTTGTTCTTAGGAGAACTTAATTTTCAGGGATTGGTTTGTATGGCAGCCCTATGACGTTATGATCCGATCGATTCCGTTCCTAGATATGTTTTGAGGCTTTATTAGGTACATACTTGAGTGAAGTTTAGTTAAGATTGGTACATAAAGAAAAAAGGTTTTCTTCTAATTTTCAGGGGCAGCCCCATGACCCCATGGTCCGATTTCATTCGTTCCGACATATATACAGCGTACATTAAAAAGAAACTCGTGTACTAATTTCAGCCCGATAGCTTCAAAACTGAGGGACTAGTTTGCGTTGCAACATACGGACAGACAGACAGACAGACGGACATCGCTCAATCGATTTTTCTCGCCACACTGATCAATAATATATATACTTTATATAGTCGGAGGTGCTTCCTTCTGTGCGTTGCAAATTTCATGAAAAAGTGACCTTAAGTTATATCAACCATTTGCGTCTCCAAAAAAGCACTAACTACATTGGAATATAAACTTAATCAGCGCTCATCTCATAGTTCCCTCTTTGTCTATCGAATAGCGAGCAAATCGCAGCATTTGGCAGCCGGCCAGGGACGTAGCCAGGATTTTGTTTCGGGAGGGGTCCAAATATTGCCCTCGTACTATTTTTTTGTTTTCTATAAATTTGATGAAAACGATTTTAACCTTTAAATTTAAATTATGGTCTGTGGTATTAGGTTAATTTTAACAGGGTAGTACACCAAATACTACAAGATTCCATGTGTCCCGAAAGAAATTAAGGGGAAGTTTTTTTCGAAATGAACAGTGTGATTTTGTAAAATACGTGTTACTGGAGTTCTTTTGCTAGAACGGTACAGTATTTAATAGCAAAGATTCTAAATTAAAAACTCAAACTTGTGTAGTTCTTATTTTCATATTTTCCTTTCACATTTTCTCGGTCTACCCCTCCCGTTGTTGCGCCACTGTCTCCAACTAATAATAGGGCAAATTATTGATTGTGGCTGCATGGTTCACAATGTTGGTCATCAGCATAATTTAAATGCCGAGTTTCCCTGACACCAATGTGGTATAAAGTTGTATTTGGCTCGCATTTAAGGCCTTGATACTTCCCAAGAGCATATAGTTCGTCGATTGATCCATAATACACCACCGTCAAACTTATATAATTTAAGCTTACTGAATTCAGAATGTGGCGAGGCTACAATGGATGTTTTTCTATCTGCGGTTGTTTTTTTATTAAGGAATCGTGGGAAGAAATCTGGGATTCGAACTTAAGTTCGTGGCATTTGGGCTGGAATGGGGATCACAGAGAGTAAAAGCAGGTCATATCCACCTAAAGAGAGTTGTCTGGCCACCCTATCCCATGCACATTTTCAAATGACTATTACATATATTAATTTAGCCATAGGTGTAAGCTGGAAATCTCGACTATGTTGCATTCTGGATTTTCTGGCAATGCTCAGGCTAAACTATTGTTCATCGCGTCCTGAAATTATTTCTTAGCAACATTTAGGACCTCAGCAGCGGAAAGCTCAAAACACCAAACTCTTAGGCAAATTAGGATAAATAATAACGAAATTTCTGTACCGAGCGAATGCGAATAGTAATTTTCTACACATAATTAGTAGTGTTCAGCCGCATCACTGCTAGCGGCACTTTCAACTAAGCTTCTTCTTCCTTGCCTCGTTCTTTATACCGCTCCATGGTTTCGCGTTGCTCGACGTGCGGTGCGGTGTAGGCACATCGCCCGTTTTGGCGGTAATATCTCAGCATATTTCTACAGGCAGCTCTATCTTGGATCGTGTCATCGCCGAGACCTATGCGTTGTTGTTGCTTTTTCATTTGACACATCCAGCTTTCAACTAAGCTAACAATTTGAAAATATTTATTAAACTCTGAAATCGACTGCTATTTAGGTGAATGAGTTGATGTCTAAAAAAATAGCGGAGCTAAGAAGACGTCAATCTTTTTCAAAATTATGTTATCAAAACGCTGACTCCGATTATTTCTGCAAGCATTTCGGGAGGGGTCCGGACCCCCTGGACCCCTCCCCTGGCTACGTGCCTGCAGCCGGCCCAAATGCGTATGACGAGGGAGGAACGACTAATCCTGCGCTTGATTTCCAAGTTCACATCTTGATAGAATAATTCAAGTCATATTTCCATATTTATCGTCAATAGAGGATTCCACTGCAGTGCGACGCGACCGACACTCCGACCAAAGGATCTGCTCGAACTAACTCGAATCACGATTTGCCAAGACAAATGTTCGAGTGAAGAAGAGTTTGACTAATGTAATTAAACTGTGAAACCATAAAATATGAGTTTTCTAATTTTATTAAAAAAAAATTATAAAGTCACATACATTTTAATCGAAAATAGAATTAAAAAAATGCACGAGAAACATTTTCAATTAATCTGAAATAAACAATTATTATAGGAACGAGCACGTGGGGTGAAATTCTTATGGATATCAAAGCCTCTTGTGTTCAGCACATCCAGGCAATGAATCCAGTAGCTTTACTCTAAGTTGAAGCCATTTTGTTGTTGCATACCTTTACCCATCTTCCCCTTTATCCTGATTCTTGTTCTTGAATTTATTATTAAGCAATAACGTAATATGGTTCTTGTTCCGACTTAGAGGAACAATTATAAAATTTTGTTTGAGTTAAACAGGTTTTCGACTAAGAGAAATTTGACTTAGGGGTCGTACTTTTTATCCAAAATTGATGGGAGTGCCAGTGATAAGCAATTCTAATTAAGGGGGTTTCGACTTAAATAGGTTTGACTGTATATACAGCATTCCCCAGTAATACTTTTAATCTTTCAGGAAAGCTGAGGTCCTCTCTGAAATCTAGCAGCGGAAAACCCAAATCAATTGAAAATAAATATGGGAATTTTTTTCCGAGGCCGTTTTCACTATCAGTGAAACGGATCAGGCGCGGCCAAAGCCCGACGTCGTCGGGCTATCGTGCTACATTGATGATGATGAAACGGATCGAGTAATTTTATTTTTTTTTTACAAATATCTCCAAAACTATGAGTTGTGACAAAAAATAAAAAATTATTCCCAATCGGTAGGGCGCGCCTCCCTAGGGGCGTGATGATTGACCAAGGGAGGCGTGGGTGCATATCAAATGTTGATGCATGCCATATCATATTTACTATTATATAAAAATTGAGTTGAAAAATGAGAGAGACCTAATTTATGTATGCATGTGAAATTTAATAAATCAAAACATACGAGTTATAAGAGAGTTACAGCATGTCGTACAACGTACAATATAGTACGATATAGTTCAGGGGTGTCAAACTCGAAACCTGGCCCGGGCCAAATAAGCCTCACCTCAGGTTTAGGTGGGCCGCAGAAGGAAAATTTCAAAAACTTTTATATAATCGTATTACGACAGTTGATTACAGAATATTACTTTTAAAATATGACAGAAAGTCTGAATTTCGTCATAAGCAAAATTGTTATTGATATTACTGGAGCGACCAAAATCCGTAAATTTTATTTAAAAAAAAAAACATTTAAAGACTATATCAGCCGTATCAAGAGATTTTTTATTTTTTTCTCGACCTAAAATATTGTCAGCGGTGTTCATCAAATGGATTTAGTAGCAGCGAATTAATCGACGAAAATACAATTTTTGCCATTTTACAAAGCTTTGCAACAACCTCCTGGTGTACATATTTCAAAAGAAGTTCGCAAGAAAACTATAATTAAACAAGCCCTAATTTATTAATGGTATCAATATTACAGTTGTGCCCGCGCCCCCTTCCCTAGCCGTCACGCCTCTCTAGGGGGCGCGCCCCCGTTTGGGAATCACTGTTAGCGGCTTCAGGATTATCCGTGTTAACTTCCTCCTTTCGAAAATGTACTTCAAGAACATTAAACAATTAAGACAAGAAGCGAAAACGTGAAAATATGATTGAGCTTCAAGTAACCACTTTTTGTGAGTATGTAATATGATTTGCGTCAAATTTGGGACAGATGATAAAAAAAATTTAGCACCAGTTATCCAGGTCACCCAAAACAACAAAATAGTCGGATTAAATTAATTTAAGCAGAATGGTAGCGAAAAGAGACAACAATTTGTTTGTGATATGGTACAAACTCATGCACCAATACATCTTGATAAGTATAGGTCTAAAAATCAGGCACTTGGGCTGTGATAATTATGTAGTAATTTCACATTCAGGTGATTTAGTTAACAATTCCAAGATTTCTGTAGTTTTTAAAGCTTTGCCATTTTTCCAAATAAATCTCAATTCATGTTCGGTAAAGCCAACCAATTTTTTATTAAGTGCATTTCCGGTAGTATTTGGAGAAAAAATCCTAAAATATCTTGCATAAGCCACTGACAAGTTTCAGTAATTTTTGTAGACTTGAGTTCAACGGCTTAATTTGTTCACCTTATCAATTTCACCATTTTTGTATTGATCCACATTATGCTGCTTCGACATGGCCGCGGGCCGCACAGAACTGCGAGGCGGGCCGCATGTGGCCCGCGGGCCGCGAGTTTGACACGTCTGTAGTAGATAGTCAACATCCTAAAGGAAAAATTCGTTTGCCTGCCGTCCACAAAACAGTATACCACAATTTTGCATGTCTCAAGTAGGCATATGGGAATATCTCCGTATATTTGACGTTCTTTAAACAGTCAAAATTTTTGGTTTCGATTATACACCCGTACCTACTTGGAACATGCAAAATTGTGACATACTGTTTTGTGTACGATAGGCAAGCGAATTTTTCCTTTAGAATATAAAAGCTTATTCGTACTATTTTGTACGACATGCTAAAACTCCCTATTATTGGACAATTTGTAGCTGAGCTATTTCTGAATTAACAGCTCCTGAGATGTAGTTTCAAAAGTGATGACCGTCAATTTACGCACATATCCCAAGAACACCCATTGTTACAACATTTTGAGTGCTTCTTTTGATTTTAATTCGACAAAAAAATATATATGTACATAGAATGGCTACAATCGAAATAAGACTAGAATAACGGAAAGCCTGCGGCAAATTTATTTGCTGGAGGCTACTGAAATCATTTTATAAAGCCCAAGAATAAATTTCGAAAACGAAGCAGATTCCAGACGCCTCGTACTTTTAGAAAAGCACAATTACACAAATCACTTCCTTCTTGAAGTTTCGAAGTAATTGTTAAATTATGGCTTCCGAAAATAATCTCCTGGGTGAACGATCCATTTCTGATAACATGACAAGCTTAATCTAATAATAAAATAAGCCATGGTCTGTGGATTGACTAAATTATATGGTAAAAAAAAAGTTCGTTTTAACCCCTTGTCGGGTAAAGGTTCTCTACCTCCCTCATCCTATTACTGCAACTACCATCTACGGTTTCCTATAAAATTGTTCTCAATATTGACAGACTTTCTCTAGGGGTTTCATATTTGTAGGCCTTTTAAGAAGCGTTGACACCAATATTTCTTTTGTTTTTCTGATATTGGTTACTATCCTTTTTTGCCAAAGTTCACAAAAAAGTGGTCCTGGAATATTATTTTCGGCTAGGATATTCATAAAATGCGCAGCGCCGTAGAAACTGATTGATGAAAATTTGCTGTTTGGTAGTTCTGTTTACCAGAGGGTCGTCAAACTCTTCAGACCTCGGAAAAGAGGCACGGATTAAAAAAGGTTGGGAACCACTGCCCTAAACCCCAAAAATTTCGCAATATAACATTTGACATAAGGCACCTAGTGTCATGAAAATTTGACCTCATATTTAAATTAAGGATCCTCAATCAAAACTTAGCGGCTCCGATCAATGCTACCCAACATTTTTCAAAAAAGGTATGGATACAACTTCTCCCAAAATAACGCTAGGCAAAAGTTTGCAACATTACCCGCTCTATAGGTGTCGAAAAGGCCAGTTACGATGACGAGGGGATTGAGCAGAGAGGGTTGTCTTGCGTATACCATTGAAAATGTTTCCAGATGAGAACACCCAAGTGCAATTTCGCTAGACTGGAAGAAAGTATTTTAGATGCAGCGGGCGCGTCATCATCACTTGTGAGCTCCTAAAGTTAGTGGTCACATCCATCCATATTAACAGAAAAAAATGTAAGGCCAATTGCGCGGACGTTATCCCCTTTCGAGAATGAAATCCAGTCTCACTTGACTCGCCGCTGCTGCTTTTATAAAAGCTAATATAAAATCAGATCTGCTTATCCTTTTTGTAGAAGTGCGGAAAAGGTTCCATCATTCCGTTTAATTTCTAATGATGGTAGATCCCAATAGCTGAACTTGTGCAATTTCCCAATTCAATATACCACGATAAATCCCACAGTTTCCGGTAGGAAAATGTCAGTACTTCTAGTTTTAAACCCGTCTTATCTATGCGCCCACCTTCGGAGCACAGTGTTTTGGGTTTTAATCTCACCATGAGCGAGTTCATTTTATGGTGTTTTTCGAACTCACGACAACGGACTATGATCTCACTCAGATGTAAAACGAGAGTACCCATTTATGGAGATGAAAAACTCTGCTGAACGTGCGTGCTGTTGATCTCAACACCTTTACAAATAAGCAGTTAAGATCTTGCATGTAACGAAAACATCTGCAGCCTTGATCCAATGACGGAATGTCGCGTTATTTTATTCTTTTTTAGTATGTACTTAAATAAATAAGCTGCTTCGGCTCAAACTTGATATGCGTTGCAGATGTGAATGCCGAGATAAGTAACAAATAGTTTAAAAAAACTCACATTTTCTGTTGGTGTCTGTACTTCATCAGTGGTGCGCGTTGGCAATGAAGCAGTTATAAAGGGCTAGCGACTACCGTCTCTGTAGCTCCCCTACCGATATCGCTGGTAAACAAATTCTGGAAAAAATAAATGATGCACATGTTAAATAATAAAAACTTTCGGTCAACTAAAACTTATTTTAGAGACATTGCTTGATGATTGTGTCATGCTGAATTTGTGCCGAGTTCTGAGCACGCCGATATTGTATCACCACCAAAGCTAATGAATTACTATAAAGATGTCAATTTAACTGTTTACCGGAACCCAGCTGCATAGCAGCTATCTATCCGACTCCTTGTCCATTATAAAATTGCTTATATCTCGTTATGGCAGCTCCTGGATAAATTCATAGCTGAGATCAATATGTCGCTTCTGTTTTTTTTTATCTGACTTTATCCTTTGTGCATATTGACTTTCAATCATATCATAATTTTGGACGTTTCTAATAATAATAACGTTTCGAACAAATTTATTATAACTGTGCCTGCTACCCGCAATATTTTTTTAACGTGTATGGAAAATTAATGCAAAGTGAATCTAAATTCAAAGATCAACCACCAAACAAATTGATTAAATACGATGAAAATAACAATGAAAAATCAATTAATATTTTTCAGAAATCCCCAAATTTACATTTGTCAATGACGACGTAAAAATCTACGAAACCGATGACCTAATGCTTCGCTGTGCCACGAATGGCAATCCTTTGCCCATTGTCGTTTGGACGTACAACGGACAAATGATTATTGGCTCTTCGAAAATTCCACGAAACGTTGAAAAAGCGTACGGCTTGCTAGAGCTAGACGAGTCCGGAAATCCTATTAGTAACGGTCATTCAAATGAAATTGCCATGAATTCCGGCCTGATTAGCAGCACAACCATGAACTACGAAAACGTGAAAAAGAATCACTTCTACGGAAAAGTTTACTATGACAAGGATTCGGTATCGTTGATGTTGATCATCAAAAGTCTGGATCGAAAATTGCCCGGAACGTATACGTGTCACGCGGTGAATGCAATGGGAAGTGTTCAGAGGGATGTGAAAGTGGACGTGTTGAGTGAGTAGGATTGAAGGGCGGATATTTTTTTTAATAGTTTTATTCAAATGAACATTTTTTTTTTGCAGTTCCACCTCAATTGCAAGGACGTGACGTTGACATGCAGCCAAGTGTAAATTTAACATTGCTGGGAGGATTGCCGATGATTCTGTTTTGTCCCTGGCATGGAGTTCCGACGCCTACAATAGAGTGGTTGAAGGTAGATAGAATGTTTTTAAAACCATATTCATATTCACATTTTCACATATGTCATTTTTGTCCTTGAGAGGAATTAAGAGTGGCAGTCTTTATTTTCTCAACTCTAGGATCGAAAATTATATCTTTTAATATGTCTTCATATTATTTGAAGTCTAATAAATAAATAATTTTCATTTGCTGAATTTTAGAATAACATTCGCCTTAAGGCAGACCACAGAATACAAATATCCCACGATGGACGCGTAGCTACAATTCTTTCGACCGATACATCTGATGGTGGCATATATCAATGTCGTGCCATAAGCGAAGCTGGATTTGGTCACAGGGAATTCAATGTAAACATCTTAAGTAATTCACTTCAAATATGAAAAAAGTATGCAAATCTGACCGTCTTATCCATTTTTCAGCACCACCTCACTTTAGACTGGGTAACCTAATTGAGAATCGCATTAACGACGAGCCCGAACGTCTTCTCGACAATGCCCCCAAACACGTTTCATTGGGCGAGAAAATAATTTTCAATTGTCCTGTAACCGGAAATCCTCCACCCTCAGTATTTTGGCTGGAAACAAGCATAGAGAACGGGAACAATACTATACTCCTACCAGAGACTAGCACGCAATTGGTATATAACATAAATATATAAATAGTTGTTCGCAAGCAGGATATAGGTTAACGTACTCTCTTTCCGTACAGATGCTAGACAATGTCGAAAAATCCGCCACCTACACATGCTATGCCAACAATTCACTGGGATTTACGGAGAAACGCTATGAAGTTTTAGTCCTTAAAACACCAGAAATTCGTGATTTTCATCCTCAGCAAACGGTACACGAGCATCATACTATTAGCTTAAATTGTCCCCTAGTCGGAGGAAGTCCCACGCCAGAAATTACATGGCTCAAGGTATACGCATTGTCGAAATATTTATGGAAAATCCGCTCAGTCTTTCATCCTTGATGTTCTTGCAGAATGGCAAACTCGTACAAGAAAGCGCAAAAAATGTATTTCTCTCGCAGGATAAGACGACGTTGAAAGTGCTCAATGCCAAGAAAGACGATAGTGGGATATACACATGCCGGGCTACAAATCTGGCCGGTGAACTCGAAAAGGATATCAACGTAACCGTTATAAGTACGTACACTTACATACTATCTATGCATGGAAGTTTAAGCACGAACTAAACTTTATCTATTTGAAGCACCTGTCGTTTGGTCGGAATGGGATCCCTGGAGCCCGTGCAGTCATAGTTGTGGAATTGGCGTATCTACAAGAAAGCGAAGATGCATTCGGCTGGATGGAGAATTGGCTCATCTATCAGATCCGAACTGTGTTGGACGAAATCATGAATCTAAAACTTGTGAGGTGTCTCCATGTCCGGTATAATGATAAAGTTTCTAAAAAAATTATTCTTGATGGAAGTATTTTCCCTCCCGGGCAGATTGATGGTGGTTGGGGCCCATGGTCGAACTGGACTTCTTGTTCAAGGTCGTGCTGGAATCCAAAAGACAAACAGAAACCAACAATGAAACGTTACAGGGAATGTGACTCACCCAAACCAACTCTCGGTGGTCGTGCTTGTCCAGGGTCCGACTACGAAGAGGAGGACTGTAACATTCAACCGTGTTCAATAGATGGTGGATGGTATGTTTAACCACGAGCCAATTAGATCGTTTCAACCTAATAAATTGGTTTTTATTGCATGTTGCAGGTCTGCATGGACGAAATGGTCACCGTGTTCCGTATCGTGTGGCAGTGGTTTCGCCACTCGCTATCGTGAATGCAACAGTCCGATTCCATTGCATGGAGGTCAAATTTGCCAGGGCAGTGCACTGGAATCACAAATTTGTAATGCCGGACCGTGTCCCAGTAAGTGGACTATGCCAATGTGGCTCATTAGTATCCTTTGTCTGCGATTAATGTAATTGTTACATGTTTCATTGTTAAAGTACACGGGGGCTGGACAGAATGGTCGACTTGGTCGGAATGTAGTCAGACCTGTGGTACCGGCTATCGGAAACGTACAAGAACATGCTCGAGCCCCGAACCGCATTACGGTGGCTTACATTGCCTTGGCGATAACGTGGAAGTGGTTAAATGTCGATTACGGAAATGCGAAAACTCGGAGCTGTTGCGTAGTTTAAATGAAATGAAGGTATCTTAAATGTGGCAAACTTGTATGCAATTTCATTTGATTTATGTTTATCCCATGTAGAAATCATACAATCCTGAGTTGGACTCTAAATTGATTAATTTAAAGGGCTCTGTCGAGTATACCAGTGCGGAAGTGGATGGAGGAAATTATGATTATGCAGAAGGTAATGGTTTATTTTTGTAGATATTCCTGTAAATTATAAATATGTAAATAACGCGTGACAGTCCAACAAATAACCGCATATATGGCTTTTTGTAGAGGCGTTGAGATGAACAGCATACTCCACCGTCTTAATTTTCACATATTGCAGCCAATCAAACTTCGAAAACCTTTATAATATAAATACAGCTACTACAATAACAAAACATTTAAATAAACTGTATCTGTCTACATTGGGCTTCGAGCCACGACCCTGTATCCTCGCAAAAATTAAGACCGTGCGGGGGTTTAGGTAACTGTTGGATCGAAATTATTCGGCCAACCAGTGACTTTGACATCATGGAGCGGTCCTCTATCGAATAAAAAAGGTTCCATCCGACAATTCTGACACCCTAACCCTCAACACCGCAACAAAAAAGCAGTTAAGATCTTGGAAATTGAATGCCACTAACACATCTGCGACCTTAGTCCAATGTTGAACTGTCGCACCAGTTATTTTATTAATATTTAATTTCGGTAATTGATTTGCAGGATCAACATCTTTTTCAACACCGATGAATGGTAACACGAGAACGACTAGATATCCTGGCGAAGAAACCGGAACACATGTTGTAGTAAAAGTTGAAAAACTAACACCAATTGATAAGGATACAACGCAGGTGATATATATCATTTATTTCTCATATGTAGCATTCTTTACATTAATTAATTGTTTTTAAAAAATTGTCTAATAGATAAACTTCCATCCAGGATTAGCGCCAATTGTCATGTAAGTATACTCGTTAATTTAAACAGTTAATTTTTAAACAGTAAAACCTTTTTGTTTGGTAAGATACAACATCAGTACTAAAACGAACAGTATTAGCAAATTATGCCTTCTGCCCAGTAGCTACCCGAAATAAAAAACCATGTGTCTATGAACTTTGGCGAAATTTTCGCAAGGTCCTCTCAACGGAAACGTTTGATTGTAGTCCTAGCAGACATTATAATTTATTAGTCTCTCTCCCTGGCCTTAGAGGGCCATCGTGTATAATTTCCTTTTACATCAAGACATTAACATATCTTTACGAGTTTCTAGGTTTTACCGATGGAGCATGACGGCTGTTCCCAGACTCCGGTTGAGGACAGTTTATTTACGTTCCTACTGCGACCGGGTCTACGTCCCGGAACGACCCCAGGCATGGCCAAGAGTCGCAAAGACCTCCTTCGACGCAAAAAGGGGTCGGATTCTTTGTATAATCATTCATTCACCGTTTTTTCGTTTGTGGAGCAGTTCTGGCCGGCCAAGCTGCTCCTCATTCTTCTAATACGTTCCGGCATCGAGACGAATCCTGGTCCATGGATGTGCTCGGTTTGCGCCAAAAGAATTTGATCCAATGTCCAATCGTCAGTTGAGTGCACATGCTGCGGACAATGGGTTCACCTCAAAAACTGCTCGGGACTCACCAATACCAATCAATGGTCAACATTCAACATCATACAGAGCGATCCGGTGTAGAAACGGAAGGCAAAGCTCATCCAGTCACCAGCTGCCTAACCAAGGTTCCCAACAATTATCACCTTCCACCCCGGCAAATGCTGTGAGGCCCGCTCCACCCAATCTGACCCCAGCTCCACGTATCGTCGATGCAAATTACACCAGCACGAAGATAGTCCAACTAAACTGTAATGCACTCATGGACAGACACCACATCCAAATAGCGGCAATACAGGAAACCAAACTCAACTCTAGTCACTCACTCAGGTCATACGGGAACTACAACGTCATCAGACAAGACCGTGAAAAGAACGCAGGAGGAGGTTTGGCTTTCCTCATCCACAATAATTTGCCATACTGCGTCTTTGATATCACTTCCGCCGATAACATCGTGGAGCTACAAGCGATAATCGTTAAATCAGGAAATATTGACTTTGAAATCTACAACATATACATTCCACCTGTCTCCAGCTGTCCCACCGGTTACAAAGTCAATATCAGCCCCTATTAAACGGACAATATCGCCTCCTACTTGGTGATTTCAACGCTCACCACGATTTATGGCATTCCAACCTTCAAAATGACACCAGAGGTAACATCATCGCCGACCAACTGGATGATACGGATTTCTGCCCTCTAAATGACGACAAACCAACCCGTATCACTGGATCCTGCACAAGATCACCTGACATTTCCATCGCCAGCCCTGGACTTATTAACGACATCTCATGGGAGCCAATCCTCACAACATCATCTGATCACCTGCCAATTATTCTCACTCTGGATATGCCGTCGAAATTCATCCATCCCGATAAGAAGACGTACACCAACTTCATCAAAGCTGACTGGGACAGCTTTAAATGGTTCGCCAACGAGGCTTTTGATAGTCTCACTGCCCCAAGTGATGTACGTATGGCTGAAAAACAAATTAGACGAATTATTCTCACTGCAGCTAAGAGATACATTCCAGCAGGCCGCATTCCCAGCCTAAAACCCAACTTCCCAACATCTGCGGCTAAATTGGCAAAAACTAGGGATCAACTCAGAAGTGCAGACACAAGTGACCCACGGATCAACAACCTTAATGACATCATAGTCAAACAGGTCAACGACCACAGGAGAGGCATATGGCAATCACATCTAAGAAAACTAAATTCCAACAATGGTGTGAGCAAACTCTGGAGCACGGTTAGAAACCTATCAAACCCCACTAAAACTCCAGGGAGGGTTTCTATCAAGTTTGGTAACTCTACCGTGAGCGACGATAATAAATGCGCAAACCTATTCAACAACACACCGGCCTTAGAGTATATCACTGCCACGATGAACCTTTCGTTACGAACATTCATCATACCAGAAATTTGGAAGAGAGGCCGTATCATACCGTTACCCAAACCTGGTAAACAACACTCCTTAGGAGAATCCTACCGACCAATCACGCTTCTATCCCCTGTTGCAAAAATATTGGAATCGCTGATTCACAAGACTCTTGCGACGCATATACAACTCGCTAATCACCAACACGGCTTCCGAAAAATACACAGCACTAGACCGAATCGAAGGTCTTCAATGGGATTAACCAGCCCCCGCCGTTTAAGCGTACCATTCTTGTGGCTTTAGATCTGTCTAAAGCGTTTGATACGGTGAACCACTCGCTCCTACTGACGGATCTCCGCAATTCATCCACACCGCCGCATATAGTCAAATGGATCGCAAACTACCTTGCCGGACGTCAATCCAGCACCGAGTTTAGAAATGGGAAATCTAAACTAAGAAGGATAAAACAAGGCGGGGAACTTTCCCCTACCTTGTTCAACCTATACATGTCAGGGCTTCCCACCCCACCTGAAGAAATCGACATTGTATCCTATGCTGACGACTGAACCATAATGACATCTGGCAACGACATCCCCGACATGTGCGATCTCATTAATGGTTACTTGGATCTTGTAGTCCCTTGCTGGCAGCAAATGGGGCACAGATAAGGAGACCTAACTCAATACCTACAAAGCCGTCAGCCGTTCTGTGGTAAATTATGCAGCACCGATATGGACAAATGGATAGGATAACATATGCAAAACCAATGGAAACGGATTCAAACATGCCAAAATGCAGCCATGCGTACTATTACTGGATGCGTACGCATGTCATCTCAAGACCACCTGCACCAAGAAACTAAGCTGCTAGACCTCAAGGCACACAATGATCTCCTGGCTAAGCAATACCTTGTTGGTTGTTATCGAAGCCAACACCCAAATCATGACCTCATGGACAAAACCCCACCACGTCATGTAAGACGTTCGTTAAGGGACATGGAAAGGGAAGTCCAAAGTTTTAAACGAGTTCCCCTCGATAACTCCAACACATACAAGACGGCCCTTATTCAACTGCACACCAGCGAGGTAACCAAAGCCACAAACAGGCTATCCGTAAACCGCGTCCTTCGCGCGCGACCACCCGACATATCGGGATCTATTTTGTTTGGCCCTTATTCTACTAAATAGCTGAACGTTGTGCCGCAACAGATTCCTAATGGCATCTGAGAACCCTCATTCACATTAAAAGTAGTTTCAAATGTTTATTCTTTTAAGCATTATTTCTGAATAAGAATGAAGCACAACCTGGCTGATTTTTCGGTCTCTCTTTGGGATACGTATTTCTGATAGATTCAAATTTAAAGTATGGTAAATGCCTGATGAAATAAACTCGAGGCTTACTATGAACATTTACAACAAGGGGCGGCAATTTGAAGTCTTGCCCGGGGCGCGTATTTAGGAACCCTAGTTTAGTTCGTTCCCACGTAGGTGACGAAATCGATTAGCTTTTCTGGTGCCTAAGTACCAAAAACCCTCAACGATTTCGTCCCCTGAAAGTGGACGAGTTCGTATAGGGTTTCGAGTACATTTTGCGTTGAAAAAAGCAAAACACCCTTGTACAACTCGTTCCCAAGCAAGGGGACGAAAGCGATTAGCTTTTCTTGTGCCTAAACCGCCGAAAACCCCCTCGTCTCTTTTTCTGGGGACCTTGTTCAGCTCGTCTCCTTGAAAGTGACGTGATCGATAAACTTTGCGAGTATGTACTGCTCAAAACCCTTCTTTGTTTTGTCTCCTATAAAAGTGAAGATTTCGGAAAGGATTTCTTGCTCAACATATTGTTATTCCAATTTGTTTTTTTTTTATACAGATTTGAGTCTGCTTGGCAAAGCTGCAAACCTTTAGATGAGGATTTTAGGCCAAATTTACTTGAATATTTAAAACGCTTTGTTAAGAAAATTGCAAGGTGGAAATAATGTTTTTTAGATTGTGTTGCCGCTTCTGTATCTATTGTCCTTATCTAAAGACAACTTTGCCCAGCAGACTCAAATCTGTATAAAAAAAAACAAATCGGAATAACAATATGTATTTTCAGCAAGAAATTCTTTCACGAAAAAAAACAAGGATTTTGAGTTATTTAGGTACTCGCAAAGTTGATCGATCACGTCACTTTCAAGGAGACGAGCTGAACAAGGTTTTATTGCTGTTTTACACAAAAAATGTACTAGAAACCCTGTGCGAGTTCGTCCCCAGAAAAAAAGACGAGTAAGGTGAGGGTTTTCGGGGGATTAGGCCCTAGAAAAGCTAATCGATTTCGTCCCCTTGTGTGGGGACGAGTTGAGCAAGGGTTTTTGACTGTTTTCGTCGCAAAATGTACTCGAAACCCTATGCGAGCTTGTCCACTTTCAGGGGACGATATCGATAAGGGTTTTGGGCAGTTTTGGCACTAGAAAAGCTAATCAATTTCGTCCCCAAGCCGGTGACGAACTGAACTAGGTTTCCTAAATACGCGCCCGGGGCGGCATACGTGCTCGAACGGGCGGTGCATTTAATTCTAAGAGGCGAAATAACTTATTATTTCATTTCCGTTTTGTCTTGGATGATCCATTCCTGTTGTATTTTGTAGTGTCCTATACAATAAAAAACAAATTGACGAATTCCTAAATCAAGTTTACGAGTTTCCATGTCAAATTGACAAATTTCGAAATTGTGTTAACGAATAATTGATGATTTTCTAGATCAAATCAACGAACTTTTATTTTTAACTGTTGAACTTCCATATCATGTTGACGAATTTCCATTACAGATTGGCGAATTTCAAATCATGTTTACGAATTTCCATGTCAAATCGACGGATTCGCGTTTGAAAATAGTCTTGATTTGTCAATTCGTAATAGAAATTCGTCAATGGGGAATGGAAATTTGTCAATTTGTAACGAAAATTCGTTCACAATATTTTGAAATTCGTCCCTAGGACATGGAAAATCGTCAACTCAACATAATCTTTAAATTTGCCAATTTGTCATGCACTTTTGTTCCTGCGGCTTGACTACATTGATGTGCTCTTTACTAATGGGTATTCAAAAGAAATATGGATTTCGGGCTTTGGAGACCATTTTAACTTTGGGGTCCCGTGTTCCAATGAACACATGGAACACCAAGTCACTGACAAAAGAAAATTAATTTTAATTCATGTTCATACGTTGGAAAATTAAGCAGTTGAGTGTCTGTGCTCCCTCGCGTCACAGAAATTGAAATGCAACATTAAATAAGTCATCTTGAATCAGTGATTCGTCGTCCGCAGCCGATCCTAATGGACGTTATACTGTCGGCTATTTCCACAGGCTCCTTCACAAGCTAAGCACAATTTTGAGCAGTGCATGTCATAGTAGCCAGCCCTCCTAGATGGCTCTCAACTTCAGTGCAGTACTTTTTTCATTTGCATGAAATTTTGATTGTTTTGTTTGTGTCCTTATGAAAGCAGCAATTAATTTTTTATTTGTGTAATTTTTTATACACTTCTCGATGATCACAGCGATGTTGTCCCCTCAAATAAAACGATCTTACAATCTCCTTTTTTCGTACTGGCTTCAGCGAATGACTTTAACCCCATTTCTTTCACCATCATCGTTGTACTTCCATCATTTATTTATTTTAAATGGTGCCAAATCTGGTTAAGCATAATTTGTTCTGATTGGAGGATTAAACCATTTAATTTACTTTTTTATAGCAACAAGATGGTACCTTGTAATCCCGGTTTTCAGATGAATCAGAATGGAACATGTACTGGTATGTAATAAACAAAAATAAATGAAAATGTTCTAAAATTTTAAAATAACATTGTCTTTATTCCTGCGAAGATATTGATGAATGCCTTCAATCAAATACATGTAAAGAAAATCAAATTTGTACGAATTCAATTGGCAGTTTTACCTGTTCCTGTATAATTGGCTATAAATTGAATGAATTGAGTGTCTGCGAAGGTAATATAAATGGTTAAAATTGTCTTTTATCAGTTAAATTTGTTTACAATATTTTCCAAAGTATGTACATAGATAAGCATTTTAATTTTAATACTCGTATAATAACTAGAAAGTGAAAAGAGCAGGGAGTATTCTTTATTTGGTTTAATGACAATTTTTACGAAACTTCTTTCTTTATTTTTTTCAAATATATATTTTCTCATTCATTTTTCTAATTTTTCAGACATAAACGAGTGTTCAGATCCTGCATTGAATCCATGTTCTTTTGAATGTCGTAACACAATTGGAGGCTTCGTATGCTCATGTCCTCCTGGACAAATACTTTCATTGGATCTAAGATCTTGTATTCGACTAGCCACCACTACCAATGATTATGAAATGTCCGATCCAGCAGCAAGGAGTTTTGAATTTGAAGAAGGTTGCCCGAATGGATATTATGAAAATAATGGCGAATGTCAGGGTAAAGTACCAAAATGCTAATACAGCTTCTGAAAACTTAAATATTCATGCAAATTTTCAATACTTTAATAATGTTTAATGGATTGGGTTTATCTGAACTAATAAACAATGGATACTCAAATTTAATTAAAATATAGATGTCAATGAATGCGAAAATGCCGAGGACGATTGCAATATCGATCAGACATGTTTAAATACGAATGGATCCTATCTATGCATACCAACATCCTGCCCACAGGAATATAAACGAGATGAGCTCAGCAGGTATTTTCTACCTCGTTCAATCTAAAGCCAAATTCAGTAGCATTATACATATGAAGTAATTAAATAAAACAAAATTTCTTCAAATTTTCAGACAATGCGTTCAGATGTGTAATATCACCAATCCGTGTTTCGAGGGTGCTCAAAAATCGCAAACGTTAAGTTACACCCTTCTGACACTAAACAGTCTAACTCAATCGGAGCCATTTTTGAAACTGGTCAACTACGATATTAATCGAATGCCGTTGACGGAAACGAAATTCTTTTTGGAAAATGATACAAATCGATCCTTGTTCCGACTATCAACTATACCGATGCGAAAGGGTATCGCCTATCTGTACGGTTCGAATAAAATCAAAAAGGAAAAACTCTATAATGTGAAAGTTAAAGCCTACTCTTATGATAATACTCATAGTAATTTACTGTATGTTACGAAATTTGTCATTTATTTGTATGTTATGTAGAGAAGAAATGAAGTTAACTTTTTAATTGCATACTTACTTTTTTGTATCAAGTTTGAACGAGTTGATGGTTAATATTTAAAACAAAATTGAATTAATTGAAATAAACTTATATATAATTATCGGAATTACATTTTTTCAATCAACGTGAAAAATATTAACTTCTGTTACATTACAAATTTGAATACTTACCATTAGTTCTGCCACCTGTGGATGGACTCATTTGACAGAACGAAAATCCAAGAGAATCCACGCATTCGAATCTACAAATTCACCGTGGGTATGCAGCCTAATACACGGAAACCTGACAATTTTCAAAACGCCGTAAAAATAAATAGAAAAATGCATGATGCACAATTTTTTTTTGCCACTAAAACATTAAGGACAGTTGCGGAGTTTAGTTGACACCCGTTTCCAAAAATGTAGACCAAGGAATGTTGCCCATTTGCATTACTAAACTTTTAGATTGGCTTTCGGAAGTTGCCCTAATATCCTTCCGGCAGATCCACTTCAATTTCCATTCGGTACCAACGACTTTCATCCAGGAAGGATAGGGGCGTAGTTAGTATTCCATTCCTTGGTTAAAAGCGTTTTAGCTTGTAAGACAAATCAGTGGACCATTGAACAACGTGTTTATGCGTATGATGCGTTGAAGCGTAATAACCCTGATTATAGTGAGGGTTTTGTCGTCCCTTTAATCAGGGCCGGATTTAGCCTCTATGGTGCAGTAACGTTTTTATACCGAAAAAAAAACCCAAAATTAAGAAAGCTTACGGGAAATTTTGAACACATGTACCTTGACCTAATTTGTTTTCGGCGACAAAGATAACGAAAACGAATTGGGAGAGCTTACTGATGTTATTCAGCAAAAATCATTGGGTGCCTAAAAAGTTCTAGATTTTCCTGATTTCAACTATATATTTTTAATTATTTTTTTTTGGTGGAATTTCCCGTCAGTTCACGTGAAATCCATGCAAATATTGTCAAAATTTTGATGATCGTAAAATCGAATTCGCTTGGTGATACTCACTTCACATGAAAGTCTCCACACCGGTTTTTGACATTTCGCCAGCACATTATTTCACAGTGAAAAGATGTCATCGACAATCAATCAGAAGGCGACTGAACATTTATCTTAAATTGAGTGAATAAAAAGCAAGTCTCTATGGCACCGTTTTCACGGGAGACATATATGCAAGTTTTCCGCTAGGTGAACTCAGTACATACATTAAATAAAAATTTGCAAATTCGAAAATTTAAGCGTAAAAATTCTTAAAAATTTGGTTAAACCTATTCACACAATAGAAAACCAAAAATTTGATAGCCAATGCCGTATTTTTAATATCGAGACTGGGACCACTCCCGAAACCAAATCCTTGCTTCCCAGCGAATTTGATGTTGGGACAAATTTAAGAAGTAATATAACACACGAAAATGTGTGGTTAGATGAGTTACTTCCGTGGAGGCGTTTGAAACTTTCCAACGGATCGCTATTACCAAAAATATTTTTGTTTTTTTTTTTTCAAGTCTGGGGCAATTTTAGAGGCTTGAAAACAGAAGCTGGCGGCCAAGTACTCGCGTATCTAAAACATTTAATGTGGCTTCAGGCATAATGTTTAAAGTGAAGCCAATGCCTTAAACAAAGATGATTTATACTCCTACTCTAACTGAACTAAAGGCCTCTACGCCATTCAGAGTGAATGAGCGAATGCTTCAAGTAAGTTTTGCATAGTCCCAATTTATGAAGGCGGAATCACATTAAAATTTGAGTTAAGGTTGCGATTAGTTGCTTTGGAGTAAGTCGGATATGTACATCCAACTAGAATAAATTAAAAAAGCAAATTCTTTTCTACAATTATATTTAAGTTTTCAAAATGCATCTTTCCCATAATTTTATACCAATGAAAAAATTTGAGAATTTGCCGCCCCGGGCAGTAGCCCAGGTTGCCCATATGGGAAATCCGGCCCTGCCTTTAATATTCATCGGAATGTATCTGTTCCTCCGCGTAAAGCCCCGGATAGAGTTCAGGCCTGAATAGACCTCGGGCGGAATGAGAATGGAATTTTAGTCCGTTGCGATTTTCTCAATGAAAATGCATACATACTGTCGTGGAATATGTGGTAAATGCTGGGGAATTCCATAAACTAAAATCCGAGAATGGTTTCACAATTTGTCTCTGCCATTTTATGTGTTATTTTTCGATTCCCCGGTCATTAGATAATTTCCACGATGAACTCGTCGTGGACAGTGAACGGTTTGACGTTTGCAAAACTCACCACGCCCGACGGAGAATATGCTACAGAGCACTGCCATCTAGATAGACAGGCCGAACTGCAGAAATTTGTTCGTCTACAAGTGGACAAAGTGCGTTCGTGACCAGTGACAGTTGACATTTGTAAAGCCCACAACCTCCAGTGCTTCTGAACCCAAAAGTTTAAATACGCCGAGCGTTTATTACGAAACAAAGGTTATGGTTTGTTTTAATGTGTTTTTGATGTGCAAGTGGTAAAATAGTATACATCAACATCGTACTTACCATATTTATCTCAAAAATCAACGCACTGGCATGTGTATATCATAGCAAGTCACACGAAATGACAGGCTGACAGCCACTGATATATGGATTGTGGACAATTTGTGGATTGTACTGAGCGGTACTTTGGCAGTACTAAGCGCGGACCATGACCAACCATGGCACTACTAGTGTTGCATGACCACTGACAGATCAGCTGATAATCCGGCCTGTCTATCTAGATGGCAGTGTACAGAGTCGACTCATTTTCACGTTGAAAATGCATTCGGACAAGGGGGAAATAATTTTTTTTAGTTATTTTTAAGATGATTTAGGACGTAAAACGCCTTATCAATTCAACGTTATTACGTATTATAGAATATAACTTAATAGGTGCGTTTTATTCGATGAAGTACAGAACAGGTTAGCACCAATTTCGTACAAATTTGAACATGAAATTGAGTTTTTCTAGATAGTGTGTCCGGAAACTAAACTATCGCTCAAGCACCGAAATTTGATTATTAATGTCATTTCCAGCAAAATAGGTGTACCGGGAATATGCCGAATTCTTAACTCCTTGGCTACCAAAAGCACATAAAGATTTTACAAAAATGCTACCTCTGTGGGAATTTTTTTTTATATGCAGTAATATCACAAAATTTTGTCTTTAGGTGTGTTTTTTTGGTTATCCCGTGCAGGTTTGGGTAACGAAACTCCATATAAAAAAAATGACATCTGACGCACCTGTCATTTTTTTATATGAAGTTTCGTTACCCAAACCTACACGGGATAACCAAAAAAACACACCTTTTGTCTTGTGTAAAACCGTAAAAACTAAACTGCTTATCCGGTTTTTAATGGGGTTTATTCTTGAGAGACATTTTTGGCCAAAAAATATGTAGTAGTATGAGTATTAAATTTTTGAAAAATCTTTAAATGTCTTTGGTAGCTGAAGAGCTAATAATCCTTTTTGCTGGAAATATCACGAGGAATTATATTTGGGTGCCTTTTTGCGATAGTTTCCGGACATTCCGTATAGAACGATTTCTGTAAAATTGTTATTGAAGCTGCGCTGTCCTGTACTCCATTCAATAAAACGCACCTAATAGCTAATTTAAATTAAAAAGGGCGTTTCAGTTATCGAGTACAGGACAGGACTTTTCTGTCATGGATGAGCTTGAATTTCTTAATAATGAAGAGGATTATGACTCCCATAGATTAGTGTGTGTGTGTGTATGGGTTGCCGTGTCTGGAGATAGCCGGCGGACGTAAAAGGAAAGTCCATAAATTTACTTCTTTCCACACACTAGTGCCAAAACACAACCTTTCTCCAAAAGGTGTAAAAGAATGGAAGGCCTTATGGAAATTCACGCAAATATAAGCACTACCCCGCCGGGCACTACTTCTGCTATGCGGTTGAGTGATCCCGGGGCGAACTTAGTTCGCGCCAGAGCTCGACGGTTTCCGGGGGCGAGCACTATAAGGCAGTCCAACTACACTGTGGAGAAGCTGAGGGTTGCATGCTGGAATGTAGGTTCCATGACGTCGAAGAGCGAGGAGATTGAGGATATCATGAAGCGGAGGGGGATAGACAATATGAGCGTGCAGAAGACGAAGTTGCGAAATATCCATATCGACAAAGCCCGGTTTCTTACGAATTCCAAGAAGTACAAACTGTATTACTAAATGGAATCACAAATCAAAGAAACGGAGTTGGCATTATTCTGGAGTCGTCTTTGCTTGGCAGCTTAATAAGTGTCGCGAAGAGAAGTGATCGCTTGATCAGCATCAAATTGGTTATCTGCGGAAGGGTGTGGAACGTAATAAGTGCCTACGCTCCCCAAGTGGGACTGCCACCAGAAGAAAAAGAGGCCTTTTGGAACGACGTTGACACCCTGATTCAGACCATTCCAGATACCGAATTGGTGTTCTTGGGAGGAGATCTAAATGGCCATGAGGGTGAATCAAATTATGATTACGAGGATTGCCATGGTGGAAAGGGTAGCCCTTCAACGGTCAGAAATGACGAAGGTGAAGCTATTCTGACCATGTGCAGATCGCACGATTTGGTCATCCTAAATACATGGTTTGTGAAAAACCGAGAGACAGTAGTGGACTTCGATTTTATGAGAAGGTGGGTAAAAGACTGCAAGGTGATCTTGGGTGAATCTGTCGTTAGCCAACATCGTTTGCTCCTGTCAGATTTTATTTTGAAAGTGAGAGGAGCAAGAAATAGAAGAACTCCCAAGCCTGTCGAAAAAATCAAGTGACACAATCTTACAAACGACAACTTTGAACCTGTAGTAACTCTATTCATTGGTAAAATGACGGAGTGGTTTCAAAACAACACAAACTGCACCGAGCACAGTCCAACACAAATGTGGAATAGTTTCGCTGACATGTCAGTAGGTGAGGCGGAAAAGGCACTTGGAGTTTCGAAAGGTGCACTCCACACGAAGAAAGAAACATGGTGGTGGAACACCGAAACTAAGGTAGCAGTGCATGCCAAATCGAACACATTTAAGGCATGGACGAAATGTGAGTCAAGCAGTGAAACCGAACGGGTTCAAATTCGCGAAAATTATATGCAATGCCGGAAAAACGTAAAGCGCTTGGTAGCTCAAGCAAAGGCGAAGGCAGCTGAGAAATTCTACCAAGAATTAGAAACTCAGACTGCGACCGAAGGACCGTCTTTGCGCGAGAGACCTAAGCACGACGCCAGGATATTTAGGGTCGCAGCCCAAAGGAGAAGGAACGCTCGGGAAATACAGGCGCCAAAGTACGTGGTGGACTCGCAAGGAATGTTGCTGATTGACGATACGGCAATTTGTAGCAGGATGCGAGAGTATTTTGACGAACTTCTAAATCAAGAATTTCCTCGAGCAGCTTTTCGAGATGTTGAGCCGAATACCACAAATATTGAAGATATCTCAGAGGAAGAGGTGATGGAGGCAATGCATCAGATGAAACGCGGAAAGGCAGTCGGACCGGACAAAATCCCCGCGGAATTTTGGTTGAAAATGGAAAATGTCGCGCTTAGTTGGCTCACAGTTCTCTTCAACAAAATCAAAGGCAATCGATGCCTGATGCTTTCAGGGAAAGTTTTCTTCTTCCTTTCTATAAGAACAAGGGAGACTCACGCAAACTCAACAACTACAGGGCTATGAAGTTAACACCTCATACACTGAAGATATACGAGCGAGTTGTCTGCAACCGATTGAGAAAAATTGTGCGGTTGAATAACAATCAATGCGGCTTTGTTGAAGGTCGATCTACAGTCGATGCGATCCAGTGCATTCGTATTGCGATGGAAAAGTATAGAAGAGCACGAAAGGACTTGCACTTTGTGTTCATCGATTTGGAAAAGGCATTCGATAGAGTACCTCGTGATCTGATATGGTTGGCCTTGAGAGCGCTTAATGTCTCTGAGGCAAACGTCAGGATGATTCGAGACATGTATGATGGAGCCTTGACTAAGGTTAGATGCACAGCCGGTGAATCAGAAGAATTTCCGGTGAATGTCGGATTACACCAGGGCAGTGTATTGAGTCCGTTGCTCTTCAACATCATCATGTGCTACTTATTAACACGTATATCCGGCGGCCTAGAAATATCTCTTCTTTTTGCCGATGATATAGTCCTCACAGTAGCCCAAATATCGTTGCCTTGCAAGCTGCACTTACAAAATGGTGTGACATTCTGGAGGAGCATGGACTGAGGGTAAGTATAACAAAGACTGAGTTCTTATGCTGCCCATTCTCAGACCCAGATGCACCGATACCAGATATGTACGTCAAAGGAGAGCAGCTTAAGTCTTGTACCAAGTTCAAGTACCTTGGCTCGATGGTGAACAGCCGAGCTACATGCGATGATGACATCAAACATCGCACAAAGGCTCTGTGGATGACGTGGCGAGAAAACTCTGGAGTTTTCTGCGATAAGAAAAAGCCACTGAAGCTGAAGGGCAAGTTGTACAAAACGGTTGTACGTCCCGCCCTCATGTATGGATCAGAATACTGGACCATGTATGAAGGTTACCCGAAAGAAATGACAGCGACTGAAATGAAAATGTTACGCATGTCAGTTGGTGTAACGAAAAGGGACCACATCAAGAGTAGCTACAACCGAGGCAGCTTGTCCATAGACCAACCAATCAACGAAAAGCTCGAAGACCAACAAATGGATTGGTATTGCCATGTTCAACGGCGCCCGCCTGAGAACCCCGCAAAGAAAGCGATATCAATGAAAGTTCCACTTGATGGACTTAAGGCCAGAGGCAGACCGAAGAACACCTGCATGTGTCAAATGAAAAGGCAACAACAACGCATTGGTCTCGGCGATGACACGATCCAAGATAGAGCTGCCTGTAGAAATATGCTGGGATATTATCGCCAAAACGGGGGATGTGCCTACACCGCGGGTCGAGCAACGCGAAGCCATGGAGCGGTATAAATAACAAGGCAAGGAAGAAGAAGAAGAAGAGGATTATGACTAAACGCAAAACCGCCTCTTTTATCACAATGAATTTCACAATAATCCTAAGTTTTGCAAGTCTCTCGGCGAATTGTTCGCCTTTAAATCGCCCAAAATCATCAATTCGTTCCATAAAATGAAAAATTTCGCCGAAAAAAAAAAATTTGTTTTCTCGGAATTTTTTTATTTTTTACATTGGAGCGGACCGATCTTCAAAGCAAAAGTCGCTCCGCTCCAGCCTGCAAAAAAACGCTCCACGCTCCGCTCTTTCGCTCCGAAATTTAAGGTCGCTCCGCTCCGCTCCAAATCCCTGATGTATTCGATAAATGGTGCACCGCTGTACAATTGACAACTGAATGATACACCACTACATAAATAAAATAAATTGGATATATAAATTTGGCAGCGAGTGAAATTATTGCTGGTGTTGAAGCGATGACTGCTTCCAATTGACTTCACGAGCATTGGCATTTAAAGATTTTTGAAAAAATAATTTTCTTGCACGACTTAAAGCCTAATAGCTGCAAAGCTATACCAGCTAGAATACTGAAATAAAATGATTATTATAGCCAACAAATTTACCTATAAAATAAAACTAACCACACTACAATCGGATGTGAAGTTTGGTTTTTACAGAGCTTCAAAGTTAAATTTGTGTGATTTCACCCAAAAACATTCTAATTTTTCATCTCAATTTTCTCCAACTTCGGCCAAGGAGAAGTGCTTGTACGATTCTTTTAAAAATTGGCACATAGTCTTACAATCATATCTTTCTTACATCATTTTAATCTAGCTCCATTACTTCTAACAGTATCTCTAATCTAAGTGCGCTGGGCTTCAATTCAACAGTAACAGCAACGCCATCTAGATACATCAAGGCCATAACCACCGCCGTCTCTATATTAAGGCCGCAATGTAGAAATTTTTCGCCTACTGTTTGCACTGTTTTGTTGTTACTTTTAATGACGTCATATGCTTGTTGTTGTTGTTTGTTCGTGTAAATCCAAAACTTAGTAGGCAAACAATGACGGCATGGAACGGCTGAGTTACGGCCTTGATGTATTGATGTATGTAGATGGTGTTACCATAACTCAGCTGTGCCGTTTGCCTACTAAATTGTGGAAAGATAGGAAGAAACAACAACAACAAGCATGTGACGTATCTAGACGGCGGTGGTAACAGTAACATGACGTCACCCATTTAAAGTGCAATGGTGCTGCTTTCGCTGCTGTTTTGCTGCATCATATCTATTTCAAGCAAAAAAATAATTCTCGATTAGTGAGCGCTTATATCACCGCCGTCTATATATTAAGGCCGCAATGTAGACTCGTAAACGTCAAATCCGCAGTTGAAATTGCATTGCATTGTTGTTGCCTCTTATGGCATTGTTGTTGTTTGCCCGTGTTCGACGAATAATTCAATACGGATCCATGACGTCATTGTACCACATTGTACAGCTGAGTTGCGGCTATGATATATCTAGATGGCGTTGCTTATATCAACGCCGTCTAGATATTAAGGCCGCAATGTAGAATCTTAGACGTCAAAATCAGCTTATAGTTTTAGGTTATGTTCGCCAATGTTGCACTGTTTTGTTTTTGCTTTTTATTACGTCACTACTTGTTTTTGTTGTTTGTTCGTGTAAATAAAAAAATTAAGAGCTAAACTATGACGGCATTGTCCAGCTGAGTTGCGGCTATTATATATCTAGATGGCGTTGCTTATATACCGGTTCTTAATTTAAACTATCTTAAGCATTATGGATTGGTAAGCACCTCGCCATCTGTTGCGAGCGGGACTAAATTTAGTTTCCATTAGTTAGTGCAGCCCGTATATGCCGTACAAAAATAATTTAAATTTGTCTAAAACTTTTTATCTTTGCTCCGGTATATAAGCGGTCAGTGATTTTGGGTGAATAAGTTCCACTTTCCACACATACCACAAATTTGAAGCTAGCTAGGGATATGTCAAAAGAAACGTGTATGTACAAGCATCGGTGGTTCAGTGGTAGAATGCTCGCCTGCCACGCGGGCGGCCCGGGTTCGATTCCCGGCCGATGCATTTGTTTTTTTATTTTATTTTACGTTAACATTTTACTTTTCTTTTTTTTATCGCTACAAAGTTGAGACGTCGCGTCGTTATCGCAGGTATTTTGCCCGATACAAGAGCTCTACTACATTAATTATTGATGCTTACATTATATAGTATAAAACAACAAATTGACTGCGGCTGATTAGGTTGAAAAAAATGGTTAAGGATGCCCGTGGTACAGTCCATTTTGATGGTAATCTCTAGGCTGGAAAATTGCCCAGATACATCATACAGCTCTATGCTGGAAGATAATACAAGTTCATGCTAGAAGAAAATAACATTTAATAAAGAATACAAAACGCTTTACATTTTTGGCTGGATTTTATTACATCCGTTTACATCCATTCATTCAACAGGTGACCATACACAGGCGTCCTTTTCTGTCGGATATCATGCCATATTTCTGTGTAACAAGCAACATATGCATGTAGAAAATCAATCTGTGTAGTTACTTGAAAAAATGGTATGCGTCTCGATAGGAAAAAACGTCCATGAATGGCCACCCAATAAGCAGTTCGTTCACTTACTTTATAAATTTTCTAGGTCTAATATACAACAAAAGGAGCAAATCATTTTTTCACAATAACTGTATACGTATAAACAATTGGCTCAAAAGTCTAAATAATAAAAAAAATAATTGAACAATTAACTAATGAAACGGTTGAGTCGAGGAAGCCAATCGAATCAACGACTTTAGCGTATTGCAATTTAACTTTGTTCGCCTTTTAATCGAACCCTGATAAGAACAACAAAATATTTACATCCTAATTTTATTAATAATACATTACAAGTTAACATTTGTAAAACAAACGAGGCGATGCGAATTTTAAGTATCGTTTTTCGGGTAAAATAAAGTCTTGTTCGTATTCTTACGTTTCTTGTTATCTTCGTAACGTGATTGCTAGCATTTAATAATAATAATATGAAGAAGAAGAATTTGTTACAGTTGTAATTTTTTGCCGTGCGCTCACCACCAACGTCCACATTATATCTACAAATCCGTTGAACTAGAGCATCAGAAATTCTTCGCTATTTCAAATCAATCCCCTCCGTTTGTTTTGCATTCGCATTCTTTGATGTTCGCGCTATCAGATCATCGTACGTTTTACCGTGTAGAAAACAAACAAGCACCACCGTCATATTATCACCACCCAAACCGCCCATTTGATAGTCTGGAGCCAGGCAATGTGTCATCAGTTCTTCGCATATCTCCTCCGGATACAGGCCCATACCAATCCGTTTACGACAAAATTCCGCTACATCCTCGTTGCTCATCACGTCCCAAATGCCGTCACAAGCAAGCACGATAAATTCCCAATCTTCGGTAATTTCGCGCGTTTGAATATCAGGATATGCTGTAAATGTGGAGAAAAATGAGAAAAGGTGAATAAATAAAACATGTCACTGAAGCGTGGAATTAATAGATAATTCCTTAGAAAAAGTATCCAGGTTCTGCTTACCGGTTACGATTTGATCTTCAGGCCTCTTCGCCATATTTCTCTTAAACACAAAATCACCCAGTGCACGTGATAAAGCTAAATTGCCATTGACCCGATTGAATTCCACCCATCCACCTGCATCTACAATTCTTTTGGTTTCTTCTTCATTATTTGGTTTATGGTCTAGTGACAATGCTTGTACCTGAAAAGCAACGAGAAAAAATGTTAGTAAACCAAGCAACTACACTCATTCGGATGAAATGTGAACACCATAGTGTGAGAAACTTACTTCGCCATTTATACACGCAATGGCTCGCGAATCTCCAGCATTCGCACAGTACAATTTATTGTCTTTAATGAGTACAACGATTGCTGTGGATCCAGCCATTTGATCGGCACACGCTTCGTCCTCCAACATAGCATCGTCAATTTCAAGGAATGCCTGGAATAAGAAAGAAATGTATGCATTTAAATATAAATTTGCAATCTACAGCAACTAAATAAGTAACGAGCAAAAAAACTACTTTTGGGAATGCCTTAATTTGTATACACTTCACTTTCTTTCTATCCAGCTGTAGAACAACAACTTAACGATCGGAGGATACTTATCCATACCAAACCGACGATCAGTTTCAAATCGAGTGACTTACGGCGAGGTCGATAAAATTTAGGTTTACGTCAAAACGTAGATATATACGATCCCCCAACGAAACAGGATGAGAAACAATGAGGACGCAATTATTGCAGTAAAACATGACAAGGTTTTTGTTATTGTTGTAGTAGCGGCGCAAGTTCGAGCGGCTTCATTAGTATTTCAGGTCAAGACCTAGGAAGAATGCTGCTTCGATGGAATTCTCCCATAACGCAAGAGACGTGAGTTGCGCTGGTGCAGCAGGACATTCCACGTTGTGCGGACTGGCGTTGCAAACGGGATACGTGTGCAATGTTGTTATTTATCCGTAATAGATAGGAACTAAGCCTTATACACCATCGGGAAGGTAATTGAGCCAAGGTGGTTCGAGTGCCTCTTGGAAGTTGTAACTCGTCGAGAGAAATAGCTGGTGGCATGGAATCACATGGTGTTGTCCATAAGATGATTGTTCGGATGGTCGCTACGATAGCATCCAACTGATTCGCTAGTAGTTCATTGTGTTTTCTGAGTCATCATGTTTGTCTCCTGATGAAGATGACTCTGAGATGTCATAAGAACGCAGCTGGTCATCCTACGTAGTGCAGCATTTTGAAATGTTTGGAAATGTCTCAATTGCGTGTTACTAAGGCTGATTTCGAATCTAGGCGTGGTCCAGGAAATATATAGTGCTTGCAACATTATATACACTCCGAAACTATAATGCAATGTAACGTTGACTCGAAGTAGCCTATAAACGGCTAAGTGAATGCACCATGCCCCACAAGGGGTTACGATACAGAGAAGAAGGTTGTTTGTCTAGATTCCATAATTCACCGTTGATCGACCAATGGCTTTGTAGATAGTAAGCAAAGTTTCGTTGACAGTTCCCCATGTGCTGCCAGCTAGAGCCTTAAGAATTTTATTCCTGCTCTTTAGCTTGTTCCAAATATTGGCTGCGTGGCTTTGGGAAATGCCTTAGTTATCGATTGTGACGCCAAGAGTTTTGGGTACTGCATGTTGAATTCCTGGTTGAACTGACTGACTGAGAAAAGTCATTTAGGTCCTTCAAGTACTCGTTGATGAAGGTGCACATACCGGGAGTATCATTACCAGTGTCATGGCGGTACAATCATCCGCGTACGAGATTATGTCGATCCCTTCCGTCCTCACATGTAGAGCTTGAACAATAAAGGAGAAATAACTTCTCCTTGTGGTACGCCTTGTTTGATTTTCCGTAGTTTAAATCTCCCATCTCTAAACTCAGTGCAGAACTGACGGCCGGCAAAGTGATTTGCAACCCACTGTGCTGTGTAGGTCCACCAAAAGAAACGAGTCTTTCACCGTATCAAACACCTTCGACAAATCGAGAGCAACTAAAATGGTTCGCTTTCACGGCTTAGGTTAATTTAGCCCCTGTGCATTTTCCTAAAGCCGTATTGATAATTCGCGATATCTGTATGCGTCGTAAGTATTGGTAATATCAACGACTCAAGCATCTTGTCCACAGGGAACAAAAGCGTATCCGGACGGAATGATTCTCCAAGATTTTGTTTTTTAACAGGTTTGGGGTAGTGGAATCACGGCGGCCTTTCTTCCAATATGGTATGATGAAAGTTCGGAAGAATAAATTCAACGTTGCGGTGATATACTCTACTCTAAGGCTGGTGTATCAAGGTGTTTGAGCACTATAATGCAATACCGTCCGGACCAAACGCATTGGCATTTTTAGCTCTCTGTATGGCACGAATGACTTCACGCATGGTGACTTGAAGATACTACTCTACCGTAGTATTTCGGATATCCCTTGTAATTTTGTGCTTGAGTGGTTCATTAGGTGGGTGTTCGACGAATTTTTTGTTGAATCGTTTTTCTTGTCGTCGCTTACGGTAGAGATGCCAAACTTGATCGCGTCCCTGTTTAACGATTTCAACATTGAGATTGCCAATACGTGGGTCACTGTGGTCTGCACTTCGGAGCTGATCTCTTGTCTTTGCCAATTTTGCCGCTGATGTTGGAAAGTTAGGTATTAAACTAGGTATAAGGCCTGCTGGGATGTAGTTTTTGACAGCTTTCTGTATATGTTCCGTCTAATATGTTTTTCGGCAATACGTACATCGGTGGGTAGAGCCAGACTAGCAAAGGAATCACTAGTGAACCTTCTAATGCCGTCCCAGTCAGCTTTTCTGAAGTTGACGTATGTTTTCTTTGCAGAGAAAGAAAATTTAGACGGCATGTCCAGTGTCAGGACAATTGGTATATGATCAGATCCTATAGTGGTGACAGGTTCCCAGGTTATGTCATTTATGAGTCCCGGGCTGGCAAAAGATATGTTCGGCAAACGTTATTAAGAGGACAGAAATCTGATGCATCCAGTTGGTTCACGGTGGTGGTACCTCTGGCATCAATGTTCAGGTTCGCCATACCTCATGATGTGCGTTGATGTCACCAAGTAGATACTAACTTTGTATCTTGAAGGACAGTTGGATACTGGGGGGATATAGTTTTTGAAGATCTCAAAGTCAATAAACCCTGACTTGATGGATATCGCTTGAATTTATGTAGTGTTATCGGCAGCCGTGACATCAACGACGATACATAGCACTGTGTTGTAAATAAGGAAAGCAAGACCGTCACCTGTATTGGCTACTCTGTGGCTAAGATGTTGCTCCCGTGGGAGCTTAGCGACGAGTTGTGGTTTAGTTCCATTGCTGCAATCTGGATGTGATGTCTCTTCCATTAAAATAAATACAGGCGCGACAATCCAGCATTGGACTAAGGCCGCAGGATGTGTTAGTGAGTGACATTCTATTTCCAAGATCTTATCTGCTTTTTTTGTTGAGGTAATGAGATCAGCATCACGCTCAGCAGTGTTATTTATCCCCATAAATGGGTACTCGTTTAACATCTGAGTGAGATCATAGTCCGTCACAAGCTCGTGACTTCGAAAAACACCATGATCCACGGTGAGATTCGAGCTCATGACCCTGTGCACCGAAGGTGCGCGCACTAACCGCTAGACCAGCCAGACTCTCCCATTGCCCATTGAAATTTAGCTGCATGATTTTGGTGGTATTGTAGTTGACGTCGATGGCTGGAGTTAGATTTATTTGTGGTGGAACTGGGCGCATATTTTTTGCCGGAGTAGATGGTGATTGTTGTTGGGAACCAAGATTCGATGAGTACAGTGTAGAGGATGCGTTTCGTCCTCAATTCCTACAACAGCTAGCCGTATATGAGTCGTTCCAGTCATCTGTGCTGCTTAGTCCAGAGCAGTTTTTAAAATGTACGTGCAGTTAACCGACGCTTGAACATTTTTCCAAATCCTCTTTTCGCGTACTCAACATGGATTTTATTCAATCCCGGCTCGTAGAAGTAGATTTCGGAACAGTTGTGCCGGCCAGAACTGCTCCCAGTGGATAAAAACAAAGCAACTCTTGGCCAAGCAAAATGCATGGGTCGTTCCGGTGCGTAGACCCGATGGCTGTAGGAACATTTGTGTGTCATGGCGCAATCGAGCACATCGTCTGCCGCATTAAACAAGGCAAGTGTGCTTTCGGCACGTTATCCAAACTCTGGCAATGCAGTTATCTCAGTGTTAGAACCAAACTAGAGCTGCTGCTCCGCTATCTGATTCTCTTGCAGTGCTGTTGTATGAACAAGTACTTGGAAAATGACGATTAATTGTTGCCATATTGCAAGTGATGTTAGGTGAATAGGAGCAGTTGGGCAATCAAAAATATTGGTGACATCTTGTGGTTTAGTTCCACAAGCAGGGCAGGTGTTGGTGATTAAATTATATATTCGTGACAGATAGGAATTCAGTTGCGGCCACCAACCGGAGCGGAGTTGAGCCAAGGTTGTGCGGGTGATTCTGGGTAACTGCTATCCCGGTTGTTTAGTGTTTAGTACGCAGTTCTTAAAGAATTCTCGAGTAGCCTTTTAGACTTCTTGGGTAGGTTTACTAGCTATATCCGCCTAATAATCGGAGCTATGGAAAGAAAGTTTCTTTACTCCTAGACCTCCCGTCCTTCGTCCCTACTTGAGCGATATGACGCGAAGGAGATTTCATGTTCATGAGAAGGGTATCATCCGACTAGGTACTGTTTAGCAAGAAGTTCATTAAGGCAATGTTTAGACATTTGAACACAGCCAGTGACGATGTGTAGTGTTTTGACAAGTTTTTATTGTCTCCAAAGTCCGTTCCTACAGATAAGTGCTGCATAGTAAAGTAAGGTCCTAATCTGATTTGGGTTTTGGAGTAATCCAACCTTTTTTCCATAACACAGGTATGATGAAATATGTCAATGATAGGTTTATCAAAGCAGTGATATACTCAATGGCCAGCGGGTAGAAATGTTTGATCATGATCATAGCTATACCTTCTGGGTCAAGCGCTTTGGAGTTTTTAGTAGCGGCAATATTCATGTTTAGTAGATGTTAGATGAATGCTTTGTCACAACGGAGGCTTTGGAGGTATGGGGGTGTTTAGTAGATGTTAGATGAATGCTTTGTCACAACGGACGCTTTGGGGGTATGGGGGTGTTTAGTAAGACGTGCTCAATGCGAACATTGCAGCGCGCGAGAAACCCACTTTTATCCTTAGTGGAGTGATATCCTCATTGCCTTTTTAAACAGGATGTTTCTGTGGCTTGCCTCGTCTATTTTCCCATAACGGAGGCGCATTAACAGTCGATTTATTTTAAACAAATTTGTCGGACGCTAATAATAGTTGGTTGATATTGTAGTATTCCCTTGCCACTGAAAATGTAGACAGCCCTTGGAGCTGTAAATAGAAATGTATGGCATGGCGTTCCATCACTGAGAGCCGGTTGCCCCTGAATGGCGACAATAGTTTCGCATAGTTTATCAAAAGTAAAAATAAAACTTCAACGCTACTAAGGAAATGGAGTAACACGATGTCAGTTTTGTTGCAAGTTCTAACCGGGACAGGGAAATCAAGGCCATTGTAATTTTAAACCAGACTCCAAGTGAAAATGTTTGAACATTTGTCATGCAAAACGGAAGTGAAAACAACAAATTTCCCTCTTCTGCTATGACAACAAAGAATGGGTTGTCATTTGCTCACCTGTTTCAATGCTACTTCAAAGTTATTATTTTTATATTCCGGTCTCTTAAGAACAAATTTGTGTAAATGTTTTCCCGCGTATTGAGCAACTGTGGCGCCACCGTGTCCATCAAAAACTCCAAAAAATGCCGCTCCTGGATCGTCTGGCAATGATAGAATATGTGTATGCGAATCTTCCATATTTACGCGCCATCCTTGCATACAGCTTGATCCAACCTGCAAGATACAATAGTACGTACAGTTTATGACGAATATTCTTGAAAATAATTGAAAGTAATTAAAAAAAAGATGCACTTACCCTATAAACTTCATTCTGACAATATGCAGATTCTTTGGCTGTAACAGGCTCCGATAATGTTTGTCCCATTTTGATTAAATATTATTATTTACAAAATACTCTGAAAGGCAAGTGCAGAAGAGATGCTATTAGGTTTCGTTTGGATTTCAAAATACAATTTTAAAACGGTTCTACTTGGAAACAATTTATGAGATATTTTTGATGGAACGTTTCTATTCTTGTTCTTCCAAAAGTGAATCATAAAATTAGTATCTGACTCAGACGTCAGATGTGCACAGTAAATATTTGCAATATTTCATCAGAATACAATACTAATTCCAATCAAGTCATGATCCCTTAAACGCTTCATTGTGTGTTCGCCTACACTGAAATTTCGAGTAATTTCTATTATAAATAAACCTGACACATTCTTATTCTGAAGGTCGGTTCAATAGGTATGGTTGTTATTAAATTTGAAACAGCTGGGAATAACTCCATGATGATGACGAGCGTGGGATGTCTTTACAATGTTATATAAAATATTGAAAACTGGAGGATAAATTAGGACCAATACCAATACATACGTATATATTTCTTAAATTTTACAAACAAAATTAAAGAAAAAGTGGCATGTAAACTAGCTGGGTGTTAGTTATCGTAACATTCCCATTACGACTGTTAAAAAGATGATAAAATATAAATACAAGGACTCGAATATGGTGTGACACGTACGTCCACTAATATTCCCATTCTGCGTCATTCAACGAAATTAAGACGCAAACTATAAAAAAACTCAATTGGAGAAATAACAGTGCTGTAGATATCCTTTTCATTCTAATTTATTCAATGACCACGAGCAAACTTCATTACCATAGTTAGTACTGGGAATCGACTACCTAAATATAGGCAAATGGAAAAGTCTCCCTCTAATTATAGCCTCCATCAGCAGCCATGGAACAAATTTCACCAACTGACGAGTGACGACACCCAGTCGACACTATAAACTAACAATAAAAAACTCACAATGTCGTCACAACCGGCAATTTGAAATATTTCATGAGAGAACGATTTGACCATTGCGTGCCGGTTACCGGTCATGATGTCATTTCGAGAGCAAAAAATAAATCATGATTTGAATTTATCGATTTCATTTCGTCACCCTTCTCGATGACGAAAGAGCCAGTCAAGTGTTTTTATGAGATTCGACACCTTTTGCCGTTTCGACTCTCAAACCTCCCCTACTCAATTAGTCACCTTATACACGCGCGTCATTCCTTTATGGATGGATATTATCGCGCTCTAATGTGAAGTGTGATGATGATGTCGCGACTTTATGAACTTGATAGATGAATATGCATTGTATGCAATCTGTTTATATTGAGTGCCCTATTAAAGTGAGCTTTTTCATATTGAATGGCTGTCGTATGGGTATCGATAAATCATGCAACGAGGAATGATGTAAACATATCAATTATATCATGTTTGCGATCAGTACATTACATTTTGCCGGGTTATATATAAAATACATGTTGGGTAATGTGCAAATATAATTAAACGCACACCCATACATGTAGAGAGCTAATCTTATCCTAAAAAGTGCCAAAGTGCCTGACAGATAATGGCTCACGTTTTTAAGATAACTTAAATTTAGTTAAGATAAAACAGTTGCTTGCAGCAATACATACTCGAAAAATTGAAAATTTTAATTTCAAATCTCTCTTTTTGACTTTTAATAGCGAATATGTAATTCAGTCAAAACAAAAACCTTAAGGTCCATTTAGATTAGTCGTCAAATGGCTGCGTGTCCAAAAACTGGCATCACGAACAGCCATTTGGCTGCTACTTAGCATCTACACTAGCACCCAAATGGAGACAGAAAATGGCATAATCAAAATTTCATTTTGGTGATTTTGTTAAATTTAATTGTCAAAATCGGACGACTCTGCTCGTTTGAATTATTACACGGCCATTCAAGAATTATTCAATTTCACACAAAAGAACGAACAAAAGTTGCAAAATTGTCACTTTGAATTTGGCAAGTGGTTGGTTGAGTTGCCATATTGAATATCAAAACTGGACGCACACCCAAATGGCGATCAGTTTGGATGGAATGACAACAGCCATTTGGTTGCACGTGACGCCATTTGGCGACTAATCTAGATGGATCTTTAGGGTTGCGCTTAGACCTGTATGGAACCTGGTCGGAATCTACTGGCGAGTCCCTTGAACTTTTGAGTACGCATTTACCCGAGTGCAAAAGAATTTGCACGCCTAGACCGGCACTGAATAGTGCTGAAACTAGACATAACGGCTTTTATTTATATTTTAGCTGCTCTCTATAAAAACTATTCACGATGCCCTCACGAGCTTGAAAAATGGATATTAACTCTACTGAGGACTAGTGTAATCATGAGCACTTAGGAAACAGTCAGCGGATTACATTCGTTTGCAGAAGGACAGTCCATCCCTCCTTTACTGTGGCTATTAGTAATCGATAAAATGTTAACTAAACTCGAGGATGCTATAAAGTTGGTAGCGTATGCAGATGATGTAGCTATCGTGGTATCAGGAATGTGTCTCTCCGTGATCAGTCAGATCATGGGAAGAGCACTCGGGTTGGTTCCCAACTGGGTCAGAAGCAAGACTAAACAGATGCTGTATTTACTAGAAAAATCAAATTACAATTTTTTTCACTTCCTAAATTAAATACACAACAATTTACACTACCACCTTGCTCAAGGTAGCTGGGAGAAAAGAACATGTTAAGGAAGCCTATGTAGCTTTCTACGCCTACAAGAATAGAAGATGGGGTATTAAGCCAAATGTGGTACTCAGGATTTACACCGCATATTGTACGCCCCATCCTGACATTTGTGTCATTGGTCTGGTGACCAGCATTCAGTAAAGCTTGCAATGTAACGAAACTTGGCAGAGTGCAAAGGTTGGCATTCCTTGGCATCACAGGAGAACATTCCAAAGAGATGCGTTAAATGTTATATTCTACCTCGGATCGCTTTACTGGTAAATAATATGACCACCCTGATATTCTCAACCAACTGAAACTAGATGCCATCAAGACTACACCGAATTTCGGGTATAACTTGGCTGTAAAATTCCCGACCAGGTGCGAATGAAGGAGGAGTGAGGTAATATGGGACTACGATATCTCCCTTTATACAGATGGGTCCAAAATGGACTGTGATGTGGGCGATGAGTCCTCTGTAGCACACTTAATATATCTGAATCTTACCGTCTCCCTGAAAATGTCAGCATTCTGCAGCCTGAATTGTTTGCAATCGTGAAAGCATGTAACGCACTGGGAAGCATACGAAACAACCACAACATAGTCATCTGTTCATAGACAGACTGCTATTGTGGCACTAAAATCTGTGGAGCCAGGCTGGGTATTCCCCACATACGAGAGAGAAAGTCTAACTCATGTTCTGTGAGAATGCCCAATTCTCGCAGGCGAAAATAGGGGAGCCGCTTTACTTCCTAAAACTCCCTGAAGGGCTCTAGAAGCCTCTCTTCACTTGAAATGGTATTTCCTGTAACATCCATTATTTTAATAACTTAACGAAGTTTGTGGTCTGGTTCTGGCATTTCTTGTGGTAATTGCGCTTCTGGCCTGTCTGGCCGTGTCCATTTACCAACACCCACTGCAACGGTGTCGCAACAGATGGACCAACAGACAGACGGACACGGGCCACTCGATTTTCCAAAACTTAATAGTACATTTAGTATAGTGATGTTAGCTCAAGACCCAAACATCATCAAAAAAGAGGAAAGTTTTGATGCCAAATTGTTGTACACCCTTTCCTCTATACGCACTCAAAAGCTATACTAATTTGAGAGTCATATTAAGGGGGAGGGGTGATGAAGAGGGGAAATTTTAGTTTTTTCGAAAATATCTGGAAAGCTATTAGTCCAATCGCAAAATGTCCTGACGAAATAAACTACATTTAATTTCCCTTGCAATAATATGTAATACTCCACACCTTTTCTTGGAAAATTATACCCTAGAGCAGACATGTCAAACTCGCGGCCCACCTCCCTGTTTTGTGCGGCCCGCGGAACGCTCGAAGAAAAACAGTGTGTCACGTAAAGAATGGGGCTGTTCAAGTCTAAGAAACTTACTAAAACTCATCAAGAACTTAAGAAATCAGGGACTAATACAAGCCTAAATCATGTATTTTAGAAATATTCCTCTATGTTCTATAAACAATGCGCTGACGTTTATTTAAGGTTGGTTTTAGGCAACTTTTTTAAATATGAAGATATTAATCCCCGTGAAATTGATTTGTCCCTTAATTCGGTTCAGAAAAAAGCTTTTGGATTTGCCTGATAAGTTTTCTGCCACGGTAAAAATCGCGTTCGAATCTTTCAGGTTATGGGACAAGAACATGGATTGAAATTTAAGTGAAAAGAAGGCTAAGCTTCAAAAAATCCCAAATCCTGTATTTATGGTGAGGAAATCTCCTGGATGTGAAATTTCGTAAACGGAACAATTTCAGCACATTACCTGATTTTTTTCGGCTTATTCGCTTAAGCTTTACTGATGCATGTGTTTGTCTTACAACACATCAAACTTGTATATTTTTAGTCCGAACTTAAATTATTTCAACCTAACCATTTTGGCTCTCAAATTTGTTTTGGGCTACCTCACCTGAATGTTTTTGGTTGACACGGTGCTTTTCAGCTGCGCTATCTAAAATTTGGGGAATTGAAACTAATTGGTTACTCAAATTTTGCCGTTTTAACTTCCTTTCTAAGTTTCTAAATTTGTTTGAAGAAAGTTTTTAAAAGTTATATAAAAGGATATAATCTCGAGGTCGTTAATGACTCAAATTTATAGTCATATTTAGAGGTACGTTTTACGTTTCGTTTCGTTTTTACGAAATAGATGCGAATTTCAGCGAATTGATGCGAAATGTTCGAACTCGTACGCAACCAGGATCTTATCCAGGAGGGGGCTAAGGTCATCCATATTATCAAACATTGAGCTGCTTTCGCAAATTGGGTGATTAATTTTGTATGCATTTTTCTGCAAAAGGACATTTTGAATAACAATTTGCGAGTCTGGTGGATTTTTGTTAAAAAATTCATACAAATTTTACTTCTTTTTACACAATTTTGCTAATTTGAGGCTTACACATGAGCAAATACATATTTGTACAAATTTTTCCGATAAAGAAGACTTTATGAAAAATTGCACATCACGAAAAGTTAATTTTTCTCCAAAAAAGAATCAATTATGGAAGATAGTTTCTCCATCTCAGATTGATTTTATGTCAAAAGAATCCCATCAATAAGAATGGAGAAATTTCCGAAAATGCAAGAGTTCACAGACGAGCACGATGGCTTGCCAAACACCGGGAAAGGTGTTTAGTCGGAGGTTGGATGAATGAACTTTGGTTTCTGCATTGGGATTTTTGAAGGTAAAGCTGTGCGACGAGCCCCAAAATTGAAATGAACTATGCATAAAAAAGCGAAACAGTACTAGTGAGTTCTGCCTCAGAAGTTTCTCTTTTAACTGTGACTTCTTGATGGGCGTATGTATTGTCAAAAACATTTCTCGACAACTGAACTCGTAGTATGATCCAGTTATCAGCCACAAAATTTCCTAGTCGATTTTTTTTGGCTTATTTATTATTAAAAATTTCTGAATAAAATTTGATCGTGACTTTTGAATAATCGTTTCATTTTGATTCTCTAGGATTTCTAGTTTAATATACTTTAACAGCAACAAAATGTACAAAATTACGTTTTTATGCGAATTTCAGCGAAATTTCTAATTTTCAAAATTAGTTTATGCGAAATTCCGGTTTTTTATTTGCGAAATTTCCGTACCTCTAGTCATATTGTATTATATTGGTTTTCGAAATTTTTATCGTGCGGCCCGCTGAAACCTGAAGACAGTGATATTTGGCCCAGACCAGGTTTTGAGTTTGACACCCCTGCCCTAGAGCCTAGACCAAAAAGTATTATGTGGAATTAGCATTTTTTTTATATGTATTTACATTTCGCACTGTAACTTTTAATAGAGTAAAGATAGAGTGATAAGTATTCGTGCTGATGCTGCCAAATTAATATACATATTTAATTTATACCAATAATGAGCTTGCTCCGGCCAAGAACACCTCCCACGCTCCTGTTAACATTAGACTTCAAAATTTGGTAAACCGATGGTGGAGCCTCAACATAATTGGGATGTGATGATTGTGATGGTACAATGCTAGATTTTCTGTGGGGTATACAGGATTTTATAACTGATTTTTTCACAAAATAAGACATGCCTAAAGACACGTACCTTACGTGAACTTTGTAAGTTCTGAGGAGGCCTCTTGCTATTTCCTAAGTCCCAGTGGTATCGTATGACTTTTTAGACGAAATATTTTCTGTCACTATATTTATACATCGAGGTACCGATCACAGAATACTTTACACGATCAAACCATCAAACCAAATCTGTCCCCCGAACAAACGCATTGACCCAATACAATTTCCATTACAATATCGCTAATAAATCAACCGATTTACAAGGTTACACGATTTCCACTGAAGAATATTGTTTTATTCATGAGCGATGTTCACCGGGAGAGGCAACATCATTACGCGAACATCTTAAAGTCATTCAATAAGTTCATATATGGGATTTAATGACCCAACGAATAAAATAAAAAAAAGTAAAGAGTCTGGACGAATGAATGCATAAACCAACGCATCGAATCAACAAACCGCAAAAATGATTAAATAATTGACAAGGTTACATCAAAAGCGGGAATTCGCGATAAATATTCGTATTCGCACATTTGACGTCCACAGAATTCTGTGTAAAATTACAAAATTAATTGTGCGCAAAGTGGATATATGAATATTGGGTAGATGCAAGTATATCCGCAGAAATCACAACAAAGTTGGATCACCTTGAAGCTCTTAAAAAAATAATGATATCGCGCCAGAGACAAAATCTTATCATGCGAAATTTTTTGCTTAAGCTCGACAAAACAAAAAAAATGGAAAAATGTATTTGCATCAACAACCAGATAGATAGTGTGACGATTTCAAGAAAAATTTTTGTGAACAATATGGATATGATAAGTGTAGTATGTACCTACACATACAATTTATTGGCTCCTTCCCGTTCGACTGTATGCACTACCCTCTTGCACAAAAAGTGATGAATGGATGCATGTATGTACTACTTGTTACAACAATTTTCCGATTGTAATAATGAAGAGGCGATGACACATTCAATTCACTCGTATTTTTTCTAATGTAAACAAACGCGAATTCGTCACAACTGAAATTCTACCGGGTAAAATATAAGAAGTTACGGTTGGCTGGCAGACAGCCAACGGACTGGTATTACACTGTCACAAGTCGCCACAAGTGGATTTATAAACTTTCAGGCTGTTTTTAAGTGTCTTAAGAAATGCCACTACGTACTAGAGACTTCCTAAAGTTTGGATTTATTTCGTGGTTCGTTTATCGCGGCGCAAAATATGTACTGATGGCTTGTGTTTATTTGGTGGTGGCAAACAACATCTGATATACGACGATAAAGGCGTGTTCAGACTATATGGCAACCTACCATATATTTGCTGCTATACGTATGGCAGGGTGTTCACACTGACTGCCACATTTGGCAGTTTTTGGTATGGCAGCTTCGTTACCAGTTGCAAATGTAACATATATATGGTAGCAAATATGGCGGGCGTTCAAACTATATGGCGAGTTTTCACACTGTATGGAACACTTTTTGTATGGTGCCATACGAACGGCAAACGTTGGTCACTTCTAAGATGTCGATGCAAGCAGTCATTGCCGCTGCTGTTGTGGTGATGGTGATGTTAAAATTAAGAGAGAAAAGAAGAAAGAAGCAAAAAAAGTACACTCACTTCTTGTTGTTTGAGATCGTTTGTAAACTACACCGAGGAGTTTCATCGCATAATATTATTTCCACTTGACCGAATAACTTTCTGATGTACTTTAGACGTTTTTATGGGATCTCTCTTTCACAGAATAAGTACTGAATTGAACTCGAAGGTTATCCCATCTTGTATCTGTTTAAAATGATGGCAATATCTTCGAATGTCGACTCTCGTTTCCGAGTATTCTTATAATATTCCCTTGATGGATCCCAAAGATGTGGCCTCTTTCAACAGAGTGAATCAGTAGATTCGTATCGGAGTCATCCCATTCTTTCTCCGCTTTTCTCGACCACCTTTCTTCGACCACCTTTCTTCGCTTCCAATCTAAATAAATTGTAAAATTAGCTTATAACGAGACCGAGGCTAATTTCGGGTGCGGCCGAAATTTGAATACCCGTCACATTTGAATGAAACTTAAGCTTCTTTTGTGTTAACAATTTCTACCGCAGCCATATGACGTGAGACTAGTCCAGGATGAATTGGATGAATTTGGATAAAATTCAAAAAGAAAAAAAGTTTCTGTTTCATGAACCATATATTTGGGGGTTGATTTGTATGACAGTCCTATTACATGATGTTCCGTTTCCATCCATTCCTGTTTTAAGGCTTTACTAGGAACACATTTGGGTGAAGTTTGGTTAAGGTCGGATTCAAAAGGAAAAGTTTTTCTTAGCAGAACTTAATTTTCAGAGATTGGTTTGTATGACAGCCCTATGAGGTAATGTTTCGATTTCATCCGTTCCTAGATATGTTTTGTCGCTTTACTAGGAACACATTTGGGTGAAGTTTGGTCGAGATTGGTACGTAAACAAAAAAGTTTTTCTTAGAAGAACCTAATTCTCAAGGGTTGGTTTGTATGGCAGCCCTATGACTAAGATATAGCGTACACTAAAAATAAACTTTCATACAAAATATCAGCCCGATAGCTGAAAAACTGAGGGACGGACATCTCTGAATCGATTTCTCTCGTCACACTGATCAATAATATATTTACTTTTTATAGTGGGAGATGCTTCCTTCTGTGCGTTGCAAACTTCATGACAGAGTTAATATACCCTTTCATATAGTGACGGGTATACAAATTGAAATTTGAAAAAGTGAGCCTACCCTTCGTCAGCCATTTTGAGTGCAATGCGTAGTAGAGATTAAGTGTATACAGATACGAACGAACTCACTTAGTCACGTATGCAATGTATATTCCCACGCATTACTCGTACTTTATTATAATATATTTACGAATTCTACTGGGTGTACATACAACCACAATTTAGTGAACTGCGATTTTACAGTCAAATCAGAACTGATTTACTGGACAACGAAAATTAATAAATTGGCATATGAAATCACTTGGCAGAGCGTTGCCAAATATCTGGCAACAGGTGTTCACACTGTATGGTAGCATCTATATGGCACGATATGGTATGCAGTTACCATACGATTTTTTTTCGTATGGCGGAGCGTATGGAGAGTGTTCACACGGGTATGGCAATCAAATGGCAGCAAATATATGGTAGGTTGCCATATAGTCTGAACACGCCTTAACGTATACATTCGGAAAATATTGAAATTAGATGTTATCACGATACAAAAAAAAACGCTACCGTGTGCTGATAAGATGCACAAACGCCATAATGAAGGCGATTGAAAAAAGTTTGCAGAAAATGCAAAGTGTAGAGATGAAAAAACAAAATGATTAAAATAATAATAATAATAGTGGTTTAAGATCAGCTAATTACAAAAAGGAAAAATGAATTGAAATAGATCTTCTTGTTTTGCATGCCAGTTGTCCTGTTTTTGCTTGATTTATACAGTTTACTTGGTTGAAACGACGATCGATATCCTGCTCGATGCCCCCATCAGCATTAACAATTCAATATATAGCCCAGGCTGTCCTTTAATTCAATAGCAAATTCATCCTTCTCGAGATCTAATCCATCTCGAGCAGATCCATGATTTTGTGCAAGAGTAGGCAAATGACGCGTCTCTGTCTAGGGCGCGAGCGAAGCTTATAGAAGCACTTCAAATGTTTACTTGGTCACAGCCGGACGCCTTTGAACATGGCAATACCAATCCATTTGCCGGTCTTCGAGCTTCATTGGTTGGTCTACGTGATGTGATCCCTTTTGGGATCACATGCGTATCATTTTAATTTCGGTTACCGTCATTTCTTTTGCGTGGCGGTTGTACGTCCCGTCCCGTATGTTTTGTACAACTTGCCATTTAGCTTCAGTGACATTTTCATATCGCCGAAAACTCCTGAGTTTTCTCGCCACTTAATCAACCCAACCTTTAAGCGATGTTTGATATCATCAGCGCATACAGCTCCTTTGCATCTGGGTCTGAGAAGGGCAGCATAAGAACTCAGTCTTTGTTACACTAAGCTGACCAGACGTACAGCTGACGTACAGACGTTTTACTTGTCGTACAGCATTGAGAAATGTACAGCATTCCTTATGCCACACAATGAAACCTTATTCACTATACAGGGTGTCCCGCAACTGGTTAGCCATAGACCAATGGTAGACTCTACAGGATGTTTTAGGAAAAATGTCGCCAAAATTATTTCTCTAGCTTTTACCGTTAAGGAGTAATTGCCTTTTTTGTGATTCTTGTCAAAAAACACGACTTTTATCGAAAACCTCCTATTTTCTAGCTTCCACTTTAGCCAAATCAATGTTTTTCATATTCTTCTGAAAGTACATAAAATTTCCAATAAAAGGACATATCGAACGTTTCGAACGGTTTCGTATCTTCCGAAATACGACGTTTTGAACTTTGCAGAAATGTCAATTTCAATTTTTAATGTCAAAATTAAACCCGAATTTCGTAACGGGAGAGTAGTGGCAAATCTGCAAAGTTGATAAAAGTTGGCGTAGTATCTTAGCTTTCGAACGGCATATAAGAATAAAGCACAGAGTCATCCAGTTTCTGAATAATATGTCTAAATGAAAAAAACATAGTCTGCAAATGTGCCAAACCGACTTCAATCTTGAAAAGGAAGCAAAATTTTTACATCAAGCATAGACTTGGCTGTTATGCATTATGGAAAAATACTTCGCTACTGCTTATATGCTTATGATAACGGTAAGTATAAACAAATTTGCTTTATGTGTTGAATTATTTGTACGAAGGTTCGCTGTGTACACATTAATATTGTGAGAGTATTTTTTATTTTCATCGTCTAAAAAATACCGGCGTACAGAGGGCTGCGCCCGCAATACGAGGGTTTTTTAGATTTTGAATACATATATAGTGAATCATTTTGCACATATATTTTATAGGTAATAAATAAGAATTATGCACAATGTTAATGAAATGCTTCTCGTAAATCTATTTTTGGATTGGTCGCGTTCCAGAATGTAACACTCTGTAACACTTTTTAATTAGCCCAATCCAAAAATAGATTTACCATATATTATGGCTCCACATATTAACTGGATTTATTAGCTGTAACGCCGTTACTATTACTCCAAACTGGAAAAAAGCGACTGATATGAAATGTACCCATCGAGTTCTTTGATTTGATAAAAACTAAAAAATTCAAATTTTCAAATCTCCGGGACACCCTTTTTGCTTTGTCCTACCAACGTCTAAGTATTTCGTGCTAAAGACTGTTACGATTCTACACATTCCAACCGAATTTCATTACGATCGGTTAGTGAACAAATTTGTAAATATCCGGGACACCCTGTTATCTTGGTCCTACCAATTTTTAAGTATTTCATGCCAAAGACTGTTACCATTCTACACATTCCTACCAAATTTCATGATGATCCGTTAAGCCGTTCGCGAGTTATTTAGTGAACAAATTTTCAAATGTCCGGGACACCCTGTAATTTTTGTTCTACCAGCTTTTAAGTATTTCGTGCCAAAGACTGTTACCATTCTACACATTCCTACCAAATTTCATGACGATCCGTTAAGCCGTTCGCGAGTTATTTAGTGAACAAATTTTCAAATGTCCGGGACACCCTGTAATTTTTGTTCTACCAACTTTTAAGTATTTCGTGCCAAAGACTGTTACCATTCTACACATTCCTACCAAATTTCATGACGATCCGTTAAGCCTTTCGCGAGTTATTTAGTGAACAAATTTTCAAATGTCCGGGACACCCTGTAATTTTTGTTCTACCAACTTTTAAGTATTTCGTGCCAAAGACTGTTACCATTCTACACATTCCTACCAAATTTCATGACGATCGGTTAAGCCGTTCGCGAGTTATTTAGTGAACAGACGGACGGACAGACGGACAGACGGACGGACAAAATCGATTTCATAAGGGTTTTTTTGAAAAATCTAAAAAACCCTAAAAAGGATAAACATTTTAATTTGTCAGGTATTAATTAGTGTCCTTTTATGTCCTTTTGCAGAGTTTTCCGATTCAATTTTTCCTTAGCAAATTTAATGATAGAATCTTAGATTCTAAAAAATGAAAAAGGAAGTGGCAACTTGAATTATTCGGGTAGTTATGGCGAAAATTTTCCATTCAAACGAGATTTATTCCGTTTAGGGTCCTTGAAATAGGAATCAAACACTGGATATGTAATGTACTCGGCGTCCCCTTTGATATGATACCCCGCATGCCAACCTCCAGTCAAAGATTAAATAGTGTCCTTTTTTGTCCTTTTTGGGACCTTTCCGATCAAATTTATTTTAGTAAAATGAGTTTTAGACTCCTGAGACCCCACTGATTCAAGACCAAGAAAAAATAGCCTTACTGTATTTTTTCTATTGGAAATGCCTATATGAACTATTTCCAAGTAAAAGCAAGAATTCTTCCACTTACGGACTATGTTTTTTACCCTTTTACACATATTATTCACAAACTGGACGATTCTGTGATTTATTCTTATATGCCGTTCGAAAGCTAAGATACTACGCCAACTTTTGTCAACTTTGCAGATTTGCCATTACAATGAACCGTTACGAAATTCGGGTTTAATTTTGACATTAAAAATTGAAATTGACATTTCTGCAAAATTCAAAACGTCGTATCTCGGAAGATACGAAACCGTTCGAAACGTTCGATATGTCCTTTTATTGGAAATTTTGTGTACTTTCAAAAAAATATGAAAAACATTGATTTGGCTAAAGTGAAAGCTAGAAAGTCGTGTTTTTTGACAAGAATCACAAAAAAGGCGATTACTCCTTAACGGTAAAAGCCAGAGAAATAATTTTGGCGACATTTTTCCTAAAACATCCTGTAGAGTCTACGATTGGTCTATGGCTAACCAGTTGCGGGACACCCTGTATAATAAGTTCATTTCGATAGGTCGGGAACCATTCCCGAATTTCTGAAATTTTGGCACACTTGCATCGAGCTACTTGGAGCTCATATAACCTCCAAATTACATGGTTCTACCAATCCGCGTTTGGAAGTTACGGCTGCTCAAATTAAAATTTTAAGTTTTCTAATTGAAAATTGTCCATCAATCAAAAAATTAGTGAGCCAACAATTTGAAAATTTTGAAAACTTTCGCTCTACCTATCAAGGTTCAGTAGTTATAGCCGTCGAAAGATGCGATTTTAGGTGTAAAGTTTGACCCATGGACGATCGATATTATTTAGAGAGAATCTTTTATGTTTGCCAATTGCTCATTTTCGATAACATTTCGGAAATTTCGCATGCTACTGCATCACCTACTTGGCGCACATTTCCTCCTAGTTTGAAGGTCCTACCAATCCTATCCGTTCGGAAGTAACAGCTGCTCCATTCGCACTCTTGTGTTTGTTAATCGAAAATTGCCAATCACTTGGAAATTCTTCAGCGAGATTTTGAAACTTGGCAGACTTGCAGAGTTTTACACTGTCCGTATTTGGGAAACATTTCAAGACTCTAGCTACCAAGGTTGTAAAGTTACAGCCGTCGAAAGATGCGATTTATATTTATTTTTTCTATCACAAAACAATGGAAAACCATCCACTGTACTTCATCCGATTTCCCTATCAACCTATGTAGGAAAAAGCATCCTAAAGAAAGGACTCTGTCAGGATTTTTAGATAAAGTTCGATTCCGTTAAAATTGCGTTAATACCTCAGGGGACCGGCATGGCACCACTTATGTAACCATGGGGGACTGCGTACTCTGCTCCAGAAATATAGCAACCAGGATAAGACACTATTCCACAACTCTAGAGGACACCACTTCATTGAAAATGTGCCTGGAAAACCACGACCAGCCTAAGCAGGGTCGGATTTAGGTTTTTGGGGCCACAATTGACACCTTTCTATACTTTACATTTTGTCATAGTGATTTGTCAAGAGATATGTTTTTGGTATTATACCTTACATCTTACATGCCTCAGAACTTCGATTAACGTTTAATTAGTGCTTTTTTGTCCATTTAGAGCTTTTCTACAATTTTATTTCAAGTAAAATCTTGCGATCTAGCGGTTTCCAAAATAAGAAAAATAGCCTTAGGTAACTTTTTTTCTAATTCCTTAACAGAGAAGAATATATTATAACAAGTTCGAGGGTATAAAAAATAAGTAGATTCTTGGAAATTTCTTTGGTCCTCACCATCTTAGAGCAGGTATTAATATTATGGCATATTAATACCTGCTCTAAGCACCATTACCAATACTTAACTTAATTGATATATCTGGCATGTTTTTCCGTACTAAGTAAAAAAGATGCGGAAAGAAAGTGACTTCGCAATGCAAATAATCCCCGAAAAGTTGATTTGGAAAAGGTTTCAAAATACGTCTAAATCCGAGCAATATGAATCACAATGAGTAACAGCAATCGGAGAGATTTTTGACTTAATATTACGGTTTCTATAAAAAATACTGCCAAAAAAGTCATATCTGAGTAAATCAGCAAAATTTCGACAAAGTCTTCAACTTATTTTTTTTTTTTTTTGAAGTTGAGAGTTAAAAAAATTGTGCAGATTTTCACATTGAAAAATCGTATGGAAACCTAAGTGCCAGTATCAAGCAGTGCCGGATTAGCCACGTGGCAGAAGGTGGCAAATGCCACGGGCCCTGCGTTTTTCTCAATCAAAAATTATAACATGTCAACGAAATTCTAAAAGCCAGTTCCTTCTAAATTGTTATAACAGGTTATCATTGAACAATTTACGTCAGGCTGTTCCAAAATTATAGTAAGGTTAATATTGCATAAAAATAGAGAAATATTTCTTTCTAAGTCATGTTATTCCCGTAAACCTACGTTCATAGTGTTTCAGATTCTCATTCTAGCGAGACATAAGATTTTTGGCAAATTTATTTGCACACATCCATCTAGTTTAGAAAGTAGTCTGGCTGGTCTAGCGGTTAGTGCGCGCACCTTCGGTGCACAGGCTCATGAGTTCGAATCTCACCGTGTTCCATGGTGTTTTTCGAACTCACGAGCTTGTGACGGACTATGATCTCACTCAGATGTTAATCGAGTACCCATTTATGGGGATAAATAACACTGCTGAGCGTGATGCTGATCTCATTACCTCAACAAAAAAGCAGATAAGATCTTAGAAATAGGATGTCACTAACACATCCTGCGGCCTTAGTCCAATGCTGGATTGTCGCGCCTGTTATTTATTATCTAGTTTAGAAATTACAATTGCATCTCTCATTCACAGTGCCGTAAAGCTTTAAACGTTTTGAAAAGTGAGTGCAAAATTACCGGTTTAAATATGATTCAAAATTGTTTCACAAAATTTTTTTTTTAATTTAAGTGTGTAAGATTTACATGATTATTTATTTTAATTAGACAACCGAATAAATGTAGAAGATGTTAACGTATATTTGGCATTCTGGTATACGCTAGGTTAGTATCTTTATTATGGGCCTTTATTTGCTAGATGTTTGGTTGTAATCTTTTATGAACCTGAGTAACCCTGAAACTGAAACCGAAAGCTATATTAATAGGCAACACTTTTAAAATGAAATATTTTCCCATATTCCGACATTTCGGAAAATGTCGAATTTTTTAATTTTCAGAGGTCATTCAAAAAGGGACATCTAAAATAAATTTTTCTTTCTCGAATAAATATAATTTTTTCTACAAAACATTACGGTTTTACTAATTAACATAAAAAAAAATAACAAACTTACACAAGCCAATGAAAAACATTTATGTGAAACAATTTTGAATCTTTTTCAAAACAGATAATTTGGCCCCATTTTTCATAATCTTTGAGGGATATACTTGAAATTTCCATATTCTATTGTAGTCTAAGAAAATTGGACCAAAATATGGCCATCGAACGGCAAAAATCCTACATCGGAAATTTTTTTTTGATTATGGTTGGGGATGGTCCCGAGATAATGGCATAGAAAGTCCCAAACGATCGGGGGTCCGCAACCTTAAAAAAGGGGGAAAGGGGAGCCTTTTTTCGGTTTTGTGCGATTATTTCAAAAACGGTAAGAGATACAGAAAAATACCGGCGTACAGAGGGCTGCGCCCGCAATACGAGGGTTTTTTAGAATTTTGATGCATAGTGAATATTTTTTATAGATATATTTTATAAGCAATAGATAAGAATTGTGCACAACATTAATGAAATGCTTCCTGTAAATCTATTTTTGAATTGGTCTAAATAAACGCGTTTGTTCCACCTTTAATTAGACCAATCCAAAAATAGATTTACTATTTACCCAGTATAAAAGTACTTTTTAGAACTTAAGTTCCATAAAAACAAACCCCCCGACCTTCCCGACCTTGATCTCGGCGAAGAGGCATTCGGAAAATATAAGGCAGACTGGCCTAGAAGAAGTCAGAAGCCTCGTCAGTTCCATGAAGAAACGGAATCGCCTGGACCAGACACAATAGCCAATTTTTGGCAATTTTTTGGTATCCGGAAGCGGTTATCATAATGATCCCTAACCCTGGAAAGGATTTTTTATTTCCTCAAAATTGGAGACCAATAAGTCTCTTATCAACAATCTCTCGGCTGCTAAATCATGTTAACGAGAGGAACTTCATACCAAATGAGCAACATGGATTTAGCTCCGAACATTCCTGCGAGCTCCAGCTGGCAAAACATCAGAACATGATTTAATGGTGTCAACAGGCCTCGTTATGTTTGACGTAGCGAAGGCCTTTGACAAATTCTGGCATGCAGGACTGATTGTCAAAATGCACAACTTCCACATACCGCTACCTATTATTCAATTAATAGGATCCTTTTTGGAAGGCAGAACTTTTCAGGTTAGAGTTAACTCAACCCTTTCTCCGCTGGAATCATTACTTTTCGGAATATTGTATCATATACAAATAAGACATATATGTCCAAATTGGTACAAAATGTTGTTCCTATGAAAATGTATCTGAAATTTCCTAGAGCTTTCAAGCGAATCGCATGGGCCTGTGTGCGTGTCAATTTGAGAGAACGTTTTCCAGTTCAAGAGAGTCAAGAGACTCTTTTTATAGTATCTTTTAAGAATCACTCATCGCTTGCCATTGCCTGCGACTTCCGTGGTGTGTGATGGAGATGGATATCTCCGTACTCCGTGACGCATGACAAGTGGACCGAGTGGGTCCGAGGAAGAGAGCAAGTTGCCGTTGCGAACAATATGTTATGTTATGAACACAGAAATGATTATGAAATTCATTCACTGCCACGTCCCGCCCGCTTCTTGTGTGGTGTGCGATGTATGGCACCGCGGCGCGGCGCGCGCAAGATAAGTGGACCAAGTTGGGGAGAGAGACGGAAACGACACGAGAACACGTTGTGCATGCGCCTACGTCTGTGGCGTGTGTATCTATATTTTGAGGTTCAGATTATCTGAGCCGATATTTAAATATGATATTTGAGAGTCAATTCCAAGCAACCCAAGCGATGCGACAAGTCTAAGAAAAATGGCATATTTGGTCGGCAAAAATCCTACATGGAAATTTTTTTGAATTATGGTTGGAGATGGTCCCCAGATTATGGCAATAAAAGTCCCAACCGATTAGTGATCCGCAACCTTAAAAAAGGGGGGCTCTTTTGGTTTTTTGCAATTATTTCAAAAAAGGTAAGAGATACAGAAAAATTGTCTGCCTTCTCCTTTTTTTATACACTGCGTGAGGAGAAGTCTATTCTTAAATTTACCTTATTTTAGTGAAATATGCATTAATTATTACATTTAACTCTGTTCAATAAACTTAAAATAAAAAGTAAATAATCAGAAATTACAAAAATATTAGCACATACGTATGTATGTATTATCAATATTTTTTATATAATCAGAAAAGGGAGATATTTAGCAGGCTATGAAGGCTTTGGTGTCAAAAAGAAAAGTCTCTAATGGAGACGATAATAATTAATATAAATGTAGGTATGAGTTTTAGGGTCATAGACATGGAGTTTCTGAAAAAATACCTTCTTTGTTATTCCGTTCGGGCATTTTACTCACTCCATAACTTCTGACAGAATAAAGGAAGTTCAAATTTTGCACATATGATTTTTGTAAGAAGCTCTTCCTGCATGTTGCGACCAATTTATTCAATACTTTCTCTAAATTTGCATTTATGCATTCCCGTCTAGACAGCTGTAGATTTTTTAATTTATAGTATACATAGTATTGTTTCTTGACCGGCCGTGGCAACAATCATAGCAAAAATTAGCCAAAACTAACGCCCGTATTTTTAAACATACCTTACCTTCAAATATAAATGCCATTTCCAGTAGTTTTTCATTGAAATCATTTAATTTCTCGAGTCAATGCATCCTTGACTTAAGGCGATTTCAAGGAAACCTTGAAATTTTGCAATAGTCCACCTCACTTGAAGTCAATGTAGCTAGTTACCTACCTTGAGTTATTATTATATTACAATTGTGTTAACAGCTTAAGGTCTCCTTGAGTTTCGCCTTAAATGACTTAATTGACTTGTAATATAAACTACTGGAAATGACATCTATTTTTCGGAATTTCGGTATACTTGACTAAAGGTCGCCTTGAGTTAAGCTATGTTTATAAATACGGGCCTAAAAGTATAAATTTCGGTATCAAAACCAATTTTCCGATAGTTTTTTTTTCATTAGTCGTAAGTTAGGAAAATATACAGGGTGTCTGCCGCATAAACGCACCGGATTGTGATTCCTCATTGATTTTTAGTAAAAAAGTTGTATCGAACATACCCCCTTAGCTTAACCCTTTAGCTGCCACAGGCATTTGAAGATTTAAAAAAAAAAATTTTCTTTGACGACTAAAACGTCATTATCTCAAAAGCTATACTAGCTACAATAGCAAAATAAAATGATTATTAAAGCCAACAAATTTATCCAAAAAATAAAATTAACCACACTAAAATCGGATAAGAGGTTTGGTTTTTACAGAACTTCAAAGTCAAATTTTTGTGATTTGACCCAAAAACAAAATATTTTTCCATCTCAATTTTCTGCAACTTCTGCCAAGGTGAGGTGCTTGTACGATTCTTTTAAAAATTGGCGCATAGTCTAAAGATCATTTCTTTCTTACATCATTTTATTTTAACTTTGTTATTTCTAACAGTTTTAATGCCTTGCGGTCCATCTAGACTAGCAGCCAAATGGCTGCGCGTCCAAAAACTGGCATCGCGTGCAGCCATTTGGCTGCTCCTTAGCAGCCACACTGTAGCAGCCAAATGGAGACAGGAAATGACATAACCAAAATTTCATTTTGGTGATTTTTTAAAATTTAATTATCAAAACCGGACTCTGCGCGTTTGAATTATTACATGGCCATTCAATAATTATTCAATTTCACACAAAAGATCGAACAAAAGTTGTAAAATTGTCACTTTGAAATTGACAAGCGGTTGGTTGAGTTGCCATATTGAATATCAAAACTGGACGCATAGCCAAATGGCGACTAGTTTTGGATGGAATTACAACAGCCATTTGGCTGTACGTGTCGCCATTTGGCGACTAATCTAGATGGACCTTTAAGTGCAGAAAACTAGGGTTAATTTTAGCTCTATTTCAATTCAATTGAAACTGCCCCTAAAGATCTGCAATTTGGTAAAATTTATTCAAATTATATCAAAATCAATCCAAAATTGAAACTCATATATTCCTTACTCTCCAATAGAGACTTTTGCGTTTTCAGACTTCTGATACAAATTTCGTTAACAAACTTTCATACTAAAGTGGGCATTCTGATTTGTTTCAAACAATTTAATCAATATGATCTTATTATAGCCGAAGAAAAAAAAATATGGACGTCGAACGACAAAAATCTTACATTGATGGATTTTTGGGGATGGCCCCCTGATTATGGGGAGTCCCAACAGATTATAGGTTTGCAGCCTTGAAAAGGAGGGAGGTGTACTTGCGTTTTCAGAGCTATGGAGGTTTTTAAAAGAGTCTAAAATGAAAATATTCTAATTTATTTTTTAGTCTAGCGACAAATTTTTCACTAAAATCCTAATGTATTATATACAATTGCAAGGGTAATTTTATGTGTTTTTTTCGTTCTCAGACCATTTTTCTGTATATGTATTTTGTCGGTTTTGAAATGTTTGCTAAAAAGTAAAAAAATACTCCCCTATCCCCTTTTTCCAAGGTTGGAGCCCTCCAATCGTTGGGGAGTTTTTTTCCATAATCAGGACGCCATCAGCATCACCAACCATCCAGCAAAAATCCAGCGATATACGATTTTTGCCGATCAAATATCGTATTTTTATTTGATCAATACTCAACTCATCCTCGTTCTCATATCCCTCTAATTGAATCGAGTACAGAACCAGACAGAACAACCTGCATACAAATTTTCAGTTGATGTTCTGTATAGAAATATAACTCTTTTCAAATGTGTATGGAAGTTGTGTTACCTTCTCCTGCACTAAATCCACTCACTCTACCGCATGCTACCACCACATTGCATTAACAGCGCGGCATGCAACTTACGAAATGCACTAATGAGGTCAATGAACGCATGGCTACCTGTTCCGCAACCTCAAGAAATGCATTGTGATCAAATCATCTTTCATCTTTTTTCAATACGCAGTTTTCGCAGGCGCAGATACTTTTGCGTAAGCCACCCCGACCCATGGCATGGGACAGTGGAAGAAGATACACTCATGAAGTCGACAAATGCACGAAAACCTGCTCTGGCAGAGTATCTAAACTCTCTTCAACTTGAACTGTGTAGCAAAAGAGCAAATAGCTTTAATAGCCTGTATACGTGTATCTGTATGGTCGTATTTGTGACATTGGGTGCAAGATCAGACGACATGGCCAAAAAAATGTGTACCCGATTTTGAGTGAGCTTTGGACATATATGTATTATTTGTATATGATTGTATTCACTATACACTTCAGATTTACCTCGAATGCCTCCAAATGTACACATATCCCTGTTCGTCGATGATACTTGCATTTACTACACTGCAAAAGATGCTAAAAGAGCAACTTCCATACTCCACGTCTCACTAGACCGACTTCTGGACTACTTCCGGAAATGGAAGATTCATGTGAATGCGGAAAGAACCCATAGGCGATTTTCGTTACCAGACGTAAACTGCAAAGCCCCGAAAACCTGATGGTAGAAGGCGCAGAAATGCCATGGAAAGACTCGATCACTTATCTGGGTCTCATTTTCGACCCATCGATGACTTGGTCACTGAAAGTGAAATCCTGCTGCCAGAAAGCTGCTGCAATAGTCCAACAACTAACTCCCATAATCCACTGCAAAAGACTAAGTACGAAAAATAGGCTGCTCATTTACAAACTGACGATACTACTCACAATACTATACGGAAGTAGGGCATTCAGTCATGCTTGCCCGATAGTTTTTTGTGGCTGGGAGGACGGTCTATCCTCACCTGAGAGCAATACGGACTAATTGAGTTATTAGGTCCGTTTGATTGGGTTACAGTACAAATTCCATACAAATGTTACAGGAGTTGTTCTATATAAAACAGCAACTGTCAAATTTGTATGGAGTTGTGCGGTTCTATCCTGTTCTGACCCAATAAACGGACCTTTTATTTCAATATTATGTCTATTTTGAGACATAACCGCCAGAACGGGCGATGTGCCTACACCGCAGTCCGAACGAAACTCTTTTTTTTTTAACTGAAATTCATGATACATCAAATGGCGAGGCATTTATGGGATAATTTTCGGACTCCCTGTATGATATGAATGAATATCAATCGATGCTGGCAAGGTGAATGCGCCTTTAATATCATCAAATCTTCCTTTGTATAAGAGAACAGGATAATTGGGTGAATCCTTTTGTTACCGAACAACAACATGCACTATTTTACACCTCTAGGAACAACAAAAATCGCAACAAAACATTGTACCCAGATCATATGTGCAGAAACATATTTATAGCAAATCCGTCAGTCATCGACCTTACCACTGCTACGTCGACTCATTCATCGCTGAGCTGCTTTCAGGACTGCGAGAACAAAAGGACCAGAGTCCATGATACAGACACTTCATTGCCATTAGACAAAGCCGCAAGTTGTCGCCTAATCTCAGCACACAATAAACTTGTCGACAGCCTCCCTCATCCAGTACCTGCTCCACCCGCACACTTAACCGTTCGTCGGCTGCAGTCAGTACCCAGCAAACCACATAGCGAAGGTTCACCACAATATGAATGTTAGTGAAACTTTTTCTTTCGCTTTTGGTGAAGATAATCGATGACTTGTGGTATCTTCATTCGGACGAACGTATGTGATTTGCCAGTAAATCACCCAAAAGGATAGTAAGCGAAGAACTCTGCATTCGCTCTTTTTTTATTATTTTCACTTCTCTATACTTCGCTAAAAAATCGCTAAGACTGAAGGTACGCGAAGATATAGTCGTTTGCTCAAATAACGGGCCATTTTTTCGAAGCAGTGTTCACCAAAGGGGGATATTCCATTCACTTGAGATGAATTTGGCATCTGGTATCTAAAAGTCTATGCATCATTCGTTTGTTCAGTTGCGATTTTCTTACAGAGCCGTTAAGCGCAAATTGGAAAATTGGAAAAGTGTAAAAGTGTTCATTACTAAAAAGTGATTATATGTACATGTAAAAAGGCGATTCTTTGTAATCTATTTTTAAGTTTAATTTAAGCGCAAATGAAAAAATGTGTTCAAAAATAATGAATTTCTTTAGTTTACAATGAATTTTAATTTATATAATAAATTTATTTTTCTATTAAAAAATTATGAGTGTTACACTCGGACTCGTTGCGAGGCGGACGGCGGCAACCCTAGACGAAGGGCGATTCACGGAGGAGTACGTGTGGCGGCACTGGCGAGAGTGTGTTAGTGTGTATGGCGAAACACACAGGAGAGTTGATGAATAGACATCATACGCGACGGACGTGTTTTGTAGCTCTTGATATTCTGGCGTGTAGTTTTTATATTGGCGTTAATAAACAGGCGAATTGTTGTAAAAGACGCGAGTTTTATTTTCATCGAATATCTTGACATTTAACATATCAGAAGTGGGATAGGGAATCCGCGCGCGAGAGTGAAATTGGCGATTTGGCGAGAAAAAATAAAGAAAAAAGAACGGTGATTTTCTTTGCACGGCGTGGTGCATGTTCGGACAAGTTGTGTACGGCGCGGCGGTGCGGTGTTGGTTGTTTTCTTTGTTCGGCGACTGGAAAATTTTTGCACGGCGGTGTGTGCATGTTTGATCTTGTACAATTTGGCGACGACCAATTTTGTTTTACACGGCGGTGGTGCGTGTTTTTTTCTTGTCCGATTTGGCGACTGTAACTTTTGCACGGCGGCGGTGCGTGTTTTTTCTTGTTCGGTTTGGCGACTGAAAATTTTTTGCGAATTTTTGTGCGGCGCCGCGGTGTATGTTTTGAGTGACTTGGCGTTTTACAAATTCTTGCAAGGCGGTGGTGCGTGTTTTTTTCTGGTTCGATTTGGCGATTGAAATTTTTGCACGGCGGCGTGAACATGGCGAATCATCAAGGCGACATGGAGGTCGACGAGTGCGAGATAGAAGGAGTCAACACGCAGTCGACTCCGTCGCGCGATAATGGGAAAAGTGATGGTGTAACGGGACAAGGCGCGGTGCCCAAGCGTAAGGAAGACGGTTCGGGCGAAATGATAAAAAAGGTCGTGCAAGACATTTTAGAAGCGGGTCTGGCGACTCAGATCAGACGGGCGGTACAGCAACAGGCGGCATTAGTGTTCGGCGAGGTGGTGGAGCGCCATGAGGAGCGCCCGGCGTTGCGTTCCGATGGTGGCGATTATAAGGCGAGCGGCGGACAGGCGTTGCGCATCGGACAGGAAATTGTGGAGGTGTTCGATCCTGTCGATGCGGAACAGAACGTGAATCGGTGGTTGGAGAAGATCGACCAGCACGGCGATGTGCATGGTTGGTCTGATTACGAGAGGGCGACGATAATGCAGGCAAAGCTGGCGGGCACGGCGAGACGATGGTATCATCGTCTCGATAATTACAGTTTATCGTGGAGTGAATGGAAGGCGAAATTACGGGCGGCGTTCCCAAGGCGGTACGAGTACGCAATTATGCTCGAGGAGATGGTTGCGAGGCGCAAGCAACCTGGCGAGGGCATGACGGCGTATTATCATGCCAAGCTGGGCATGTGTGGACGCCTAAAAATACAAGGCGAGGATGCGGTGTCGTGCATCATTCGCGGTTTGCCGGAGGAGTTGCGGGCAAATGCGCAGGCGGCGGGGTGTAAAACACCTGAACAGCTTTACGAGCGATTCCTGGCGGGCGTGGAGCTATATCGAGGCGGCGGTAGAACCTTGAGTTCGGATCGACAAGGCGAGAGTCGGCCGAGTGGCGGGTGGCAAGGCGCTGCTCTAACGATCCGGTGCTATAACTGTCAAGAACAGGGCACGCATATTAGCCGAAATTGTCCTAAGGCGAGGGCGGACCGGTGTTGGCGATGCGGCGAGAGTAGACACATCTCACGGGAGTGTCCGCGGCGACGGGTGAGTAATTTGAATTTGATTAATAACCAGAATTGACGTTAGAAGCAGAATATGAACGGCGGCAAGTGGTATTATCGGAAGATTTTGTGTGTCCAGGCGAATCTACGGGGCGTGCAACGGTGGAAGTGGTTGGGTCCACAACAGGCGAACGAGTGCATATGGCGGCAAAATTGTACCGAGAACAACAAGTCTGCGTGGCGATACCAGGAGGGGTTTAATTGGCGGATGTGTATGGACTATAGGGCGTTAAACACAATCACGGTGAAAGATAGGTATCCTTTACCTCTAATTTCTGATCAGTTGGACAAATTGGCGAATAAGGCGTACTATACAACCCTTGATTTGGCGCAGGGTTATCATCAGGTTCCGATGCACGAGGCATCAGTGAGTAAAACGGCGTTTATCACTCCTGATGGCCATTATGAGTATATGAGAGTACCTTTTGGGTTGGCGAATGCCCCGGCGGTTTTTCAGCGAATAATTAACAAAATGTTGGGTGTGTTGAAATATGGGCAGGTGTTAGCCTATATGAACGATTTATTAATTCCATCGGCGAGTGTGGATGAGGGCGTGGAACTATTAGAGATGGTGTTAAATCTAATAGAGAAAGCAGGGTTGAAACTAAATATGGAAAAATGTTCATTTTTAATGGAGACAGTTGAGTATTTAGGTCATGAAATTTCGGCGAATGGCGTGAGACCAAGTGGTCGTAAAATAAAGGCGGTGGCAGACTATGTAGCTCCACGGGATGTACATGGCGTGCGGCAGTTCATAGGGTTAGTTTCGTATTTTAGGAAATTTATTAAGAATTTCTCCTCGATTGCTAGGCCAATAACAGAACTTACAAAGAAAGGGTGTACTTGGAACTGGGGCGAAGAACAACAGAAGGCGTTTGAGTTGTTAAAAAGTAATTTGGTGACAAGACCACTACTGGCGATATATGATAGTAAAGCCGAAACGGAGCTACATACGGATGCGAGTAAATGGGGATTAGGCGGTATACTGTTGCAGAGGCGCAATGCATCGGAGGGGTGGCGACCCGTAGAGTATTTTAGTCGTGTTACATCTATTCAAGAGCAAGTCTATCATAGCTACGAACTCGAGACACTGGCGGTGGTAGAGTCGATAAGGCGTTTCAGGGTATATTTGGTAGGGATTCATTTTAAAGTAGTGACTGATTGTGTGGCGGTTAGGGGAACAATGCTCAAGAAAGATTTGGTTCCTCGTATTGCTCGTTGGTGGTTGGCGTTACAGGAGTACGATTTTGAGGTAGAATATCGTCCAGGCGACAGGATGCAGCATGTTGATGCTCTGAGCCGTAATCCAGAACAAGGCGAAACTGAAAATAGAGTCGTTCAAATCAGAGTTGTGGAGATAGGGCAACATGATTGGTTCTTGACTGTACAGCTACAGGATCCCAAGGTGCAGGGGATAATACAGGCGTTGAATGAGGCGTTACCAATCCAAGAATTGAAGGCGAACCATATAATTAAAGGCGGGCGATTGTATAGAAAGACATTGTCTGGCGATAGACTGTATGTTCCCTCAATGGCGCGTTTTAATCTCATACACAAGCATCACGATGAGGTAGGTCATCCGGGGTACGAGAGATGCCTGAAGTTAGTTCAAGAGACGTACTGGTTTCCCAAAATGAGGCGGTTCATTTTGAAGTATGTAAGGGCGTGTTTGAAGTGTTCATTTGCCAAAGGTGATTATGGGCGAGGCGAAGGATATTTACATCCTGTGGAAAGGCGGGCGATACCATTTGACACAGTACATGTGGATCATTTGGGACCTTTTGTAAAAAGTGCGAAGGGTAACTCGTATCTGTTGGTGTTGATCGATGGGTTTACCAAGTTCGTGCTGGCGAGAGCAACGAAAACTCTAAGGTCTACTGAGGCGGTGGCGAGACTTAGAGAAATATTTTCGGAATATGGATACCCGAGGCGGATCATAAGTGATCAGGGTTTGGCGTTCACAAGTCGAGTGTTTAAAGACTTTATGGCGGAAAAGGGTGTTCGGCATGTGGCGAATGCAATAGCAACACCAAGGGCGAATGGACAGGTGGAAAGGTCCAACAGAACGATTATAGAGGCGTTGGCGACTAGTGCGGAGGCGGAGGCCCGATGGGATGAGGCGTTACCCGAGATTATATGGGGTCTGAACAATACTGTGAACGCGAGCACTAGGTTCTCTCCGGCGCAATTATTATTCTCCCATGGAAGTCGTGGTGTAATAGCAAATCTGGCGAATGGCGAGCTAGCTAGCGAGGCGACAGGCGAAGAGCGAATACCAGGCGGTGAAGAAAATTCGGGGGAGACGAACCTTCACAAAAAGAATTCGCAAGGTGAGGTTGATGACCTAACAGGCGTGGCGGAAGCTCTACGAGCTGAACTTAACCAAGGCGAGGTGGTTTGTACTAAAGGCGTCGCGACGAGGAAACGGAAGGGTGACGACTCAACTGTTCCAAGTTATGCGAAAAGGCTATTACTGGACCGCGCAAAGGCGAGTGAGAATATCATTAGGGCGGCGGGGCGAATAAAATCGAGATACGACCAAAGGCGAAAGAAGGCGATTAGGTATAAGCCAGGTGAACTTGTGCTATGGCGTAACGCTGCGACAAGTAAGGCAGGTGTGGGCGTAGGGCGAAAATTAGCTAACAAGTATGATGGACCGTATCGAGTGGTGAGGGCGTTGAAAAATGATCGGTATGTGATCGAGGCGATTAAGGGCGTAAGAGGTTACAAGCGATATGAGACACTTGTGGCGGTTGACTCACTTAGGAAATATCATGGCGTTAGTGACATCGATATGAGTGGCGATGATGAATATGGCGAAGAAGTTGATCGGTCGGACTTAATAGACTTGTTAGAAAGTTAGGTAGCAGGGCATTGGCGATTTGGGCGTGTCTCAAGGCGATTGGAAGGCGTTTCCATTGGCGATACTATGATTAGGCAATTTTATTAATAATGATGTAATTAATGAGGACATTAATCGTTGCAGGATGGCCGAATGTTACACTCGGACTCGTTGCGAGGCGGACGGCGGCAACCCTAGACGAAGGGCGATTCACGGAGGAGTACGTGTGGCGGCACTGGCGAGAGTGTGTTAGTGTGTATGGCGAAACACACAGGAGAGTTGATGAATAGACATCATACGCGACGGACGTGTTTTGTAGCTCTTGATATTCTGGCGTGTAGTTTTTATATTGGCGTTAATAAACAGGCGAATTGTTGTAAAAGACGCGAGTTTTATTTTCATCGAATATCTTGACATTTAACATGAGTTTTATTTCACTATTGTTGTTGATTTTCTCAACGTTTGCTGATTTTGTTTGCCGATGCTTTTACTTTTCAGTGTTATTTTGACATTTATGGATAATGTATTATTATATAGAATATTATGATAATATATAATTTAGGAAGCAACCCCTATTTAGAAATAGTATAGCAAAGACGCATTGACAGGGCATCGTACCATTCAAATAACTAAGAGGATTTACTTATATCAAAATATTATTTAAAATGAATCATGTAAGAGTAAGTGGCATTTCACTTTAATCTTCTCTGGCGAATTCGATTATAATTCACTAGTGATACATTTGTCGCTCAGTTTTTACATTCGCGACGAATACTGCACCTCAGGTCACTACCGAATCGAGAAATGTTCACCTCTAGTGAATATATAGAGCGTTTATATATTCGCTATAGGTGAATGATTCTCGATCTACTGGTAATTCGAAAAACGATTCGTCGCGAATGTAAAAAATGAGCGACCGGTAATTTACCAACAGTTCGTTAGCGAATTCACCAGTGAATGTTTTGTTCGCTAAAGTGGTTGGTTGGTGACTCGTCTGCGGTTTGTGTGGTATGCTGGGTAGCAATAGCAAAGTGTAAACACAACTTTGGAGGTGCACACGGAGACCAGAGAGTTAGTCATATCTGAATAGAGCGGCAATAGTGGCCGCCTGTATGTAAATTAGATTAGATACAAGAAATTCTCAGTTAGCGCTTGTCGCCGGACATGAATAATTGAACAAGCGCCCAGAAATAGATTGCGCTGTGCTGTGTTTTCCGGGCACGACTGGGGGCTTTGGCGAGCGGCCGGTACAGGCATGCAGAACGCGGCCGTCGTTCCCTGTGCATGCATTCGTTGTGCGTCAAAATGGCATGATTATCAAAAAATCACACATTTTGATTAATTCGCCACTGGCACTGACCTTTGGCACCAGAATGCAATCAAGACTGCGTCCGTCCGCCCGTTTCGTTCGTTGAGCTGACTGGCTGAATGATGGACGGACGGCGGATGGTAACGATCTTTCGCACTCTCCCACACACGCCTTGTGCGAACCAAGGTAAAGACAAGACAGACAATCGCACCAGCAACAACAAAGCGCGAACAACGACCATTCGCGCCGTGTGTAGTCAATTGACGAGCTCAAAATCCCACGATTTCGTTGAAAAACTGGTCGAGTAATATCGCAACCGAATCAGACCAAAAAACAACACTAATTTGCATTTTAAATTCGCAATACAAACGCAAGCACTAGATACCTAGGGTTTACCTTATGTTTTTACAAAACTCCGCTCGGTTCTTGCTTTGGGGCGCTCCTTTACCGCCGGTCGTCGCTACTGTTTAAATCAAAAATGTACCAAATCCGTGGACTCGATGGGCTGTCGGGAGTATTTACTCAGTCGAGGCGGTGGGATAATAAATTGACTATGAGACGAGCTGTCACACTCGTTATCAGTAGGACGAACGAAAATGATCTCGAGACAACAGCAAAAAAATGAGCACAAATCACAACTTAACCCCGGGCACTGCACGGCGTGTTTCGAACGAATTTCAATAATGTTTAGCTGGATTTAAAAGTAATTGCACTTGGGAAAATTGCGGCGATCGAGAGTTCCTATTTACCGGACTTAAACGTGCACGAAATGATACCAATTCCAACCGAAAACGAAATGAATAAATTTGAAAATGCCACTACGAACGTTCGGTAGCGGTTCCGTGCCCACATGACATTTTTGTTTTTCTATCCGTGTGTGACGGAATGATGACAGTTGGACTGAAATTGTTCCGAAATGGCGCTTGCGTCGCAACAGTGGCCATCTGGATGTGAATATACGGTTGGATGTATGGTAATGCTGGGAGAAATAACGAATATTTCCCTAAATTTAAAAATAAAGTCCCCATTCCAAATCCATAGAGTAAAAACGAGACTAATCATCAAAACCACCTTCACTAGAAGCCGGGAAGCAGCAATACATGCACACAAAACGAGCCTATGAACATGTCGTATATACGTTGCACGATGCACTAACACAAGCACAGCGCATGTAAAAAAACCGTGTCTGCTCTGATAAAAATCGCGAAAACATGTGGAAAATTCACTTTTTGTCGGGATTTTGTTCTTTCACTGCATTCTAGACACTTTAATTCACGACACATTCCACTTTTCGCGACGAAAATCGACCGGGAACCAATACTTTTCGTGTAAAGTTTGTCGCGACCCAACCCGATTTGCCTTTACCGCAATGTAAATTTTCGATCTGAACAGGCCTATGATTTGGCGCTTAAGTATATGAACGTGTTCTGCTTCCGGGCTTTGTATAAAGATGGTTTTGCATAGAAGCGACGTTTTTTTCGTATCGCGTGTAAGTCTGACTCGAAAAAAACGATCGCGGGTAACATCCCGGTTAAGACCAAACAGCTGACATTTGACAGTTTTTGTGCATCCTTGACTCGCTTTCGTCGGCTTATTTTTTAGATGTGGTGGATTTTATCACAAAAGATGATTATTTCTTTGCAAAATCTTTTCTCGTGATTAGAAAAACTCTCACATTTGGTTTGAAAAAACAAATTCCCTCATATTTCCCCTATGCGTCCGCCATCTACATTTGAGCTCTATCCCGTGTAGGGTAGTTGCACGGGTTAACTTTACCTGGGTAAGTGTCATTTTTTTTATATGAAGTTCTACCCAAACCTGCACGGGATAAACACAATAAAACGTCCCTAGAGTAAAAACGAGACTAATCATTCTAATCAAAGCCACCTTAATTTAGAAAGCCGGGAAGCAGCAATACATGCACACAAAGCGAGCCTGAATATGTCGTATATACGTTGCACGATGCACTAACACAAGCACAGCGCATGTAAAAAAAACGTGTCTGGTCTGATAAAAATCGCGAAAACACGTGGAAAATTTACTTTCTATCGGGATTTGTTTCTTTCACTGCATTATAGACACTTCAATTCACGACACATTGCACTTTTCGCGATGAAAATCGACCGGGAACCAATACTTTTCGTGCAAAGTTTGCCGCGACCCAACCCGATTTGCCTTTACCGCAATGGAAATTTTCGATCTGAACAGGCCTATGAATTGTCGTTTCAGTATATGACCGTGCTCTGCTTCCGGGCTTATGAAGGTGGCTATTTGATTCTAATGGTTATGAATTAGATATGCCTTCTGCCGATGCTGATGCTGACGCGGGATATCGAATTCAACCATAAAGGTCTGGATAGACCTCGGGCGGAATGAGAATGACATTTTTGTCTGGTGCGATTTTATCAATGAAAATGCATACTTACTGTCGCGGAACATGTCGCAAATTCTGGCGAACTCCATAAGCTACAATCTGAAAACGATTTCATCATTTTTCTCGGCCGTATGTATTATTTTTTGATTCCCGGTCCTTAGATATTTTCCACGATCAAATGAATTCTTCAGCATTTTTGCCACATATACGACATTAAGTATGCATTTTCATCGAGAAAATCAACCGCTGGGGTATATAAAATCTCCACTGTAAAAATTTCGATAAAGATTTTAATCCAACTGAAATTAGCCTTAAATATCTCTTTACAATAAGTTCAAAATAAAATATTCAATAAAGTCATGAGTAATTAAGGTCCTGATTTTCAGGATTGACACGAAAAGGCGTTGGAGATCGCAGGATTACCGTACTTCAGTTGCTATAAAATGATGACAGCTTTCTAAGGATGACCGGCCGATTGAAAGAGGCGGGTAATTCACAAATGCAAAAATTAACTTTACTATGGCCAAATTTCTGACAAGGATGCGAACGCACACCGTCAAAAAGTCAAGCAAAATTCTATTTTTTTTATCTTACTTTGGGGTGGGTTTTCACACTTACCACTTGTACGTAATCTGGCCAGATTACGTAATCTGCGGTGTGGTGAGTTTCAAAATGAATGGAATTTGACAGCTCAATTTAAGTAATTTGCACAGATTACGTAATGACCGTAAGTGTGAAAACCTCCTAAAATTAACATTCAAATTTGTTCTACCAAATTAATTAAAAAAGAATGATATTTACTTTATAGCATCGGTTTCCAACCGCGAGAGTGAAATTTTTGTCCGCTGCGATTTTTTCAATGAAAATGTATTCATACTGTCGTGGAATATGTGGGGAATGCTGGGGGAGTTCCATAATCTATAATCCGAAAACATTTCCATAATTTTTCTCGAACATTTTATGTATTTTTTCCGATTCCCGGTTATTTCATCGTGATGTCAAATGACCGGGGAATCGAAAAATAATACATAAAATGGCCGAGGAAAAACTATGGAACTATGGAGTCTCTGATTGTAAAGTTCCATCTAGATTAGTCGCCAAATGGCTGAGCGTCCAAAAACTGGCATTGCGTACAGCCATTTGGCTGCTACTTAGCATCCACACTATAGCAGCCAAATGGAGACAGAATAAATGACATAACCAAAATTTCATTTTGATGATTTTTTTTAAATTTAATTATTAAAATCAGACTCTGCACGTTTGAATTATTACACGTCCATTCAAGAATTGTTCAATTTCACACAAAAGAAAGAACAAAAGTTGCAAAATTGTCACAATTTGACAAGCGGTTGGTTGAGATGCCATATTGAATATCAAAACTGTACGCTCAGCCAAATGGCGACTAGTTTGGATGGAATGACAACAGTCATTTGGCTGCACGTGACGCCATTTGGCGACTTATCTAGATATGGACCTTAAGTTTCCTAGAACTATAACTTTTTGCAGCAAATTATACGTCAGAAATTCAGTACAAGCATTCCCAACCAACATTTTTAGTAGCAAGAACTAATGCTTTTGGTTCCGCCACTTTATTAGGAGCTGTCGAATACTTGTCGCCATATTTTTCAAAGGTTTCGCAAAATCATATTTTCTATCCATTACGAAAAAGTAGCTATTTTTCTGATGAAACAATAGGTGTGTTTTTTTGGTTATCCCGTGTAGGTTTGGGTAACGAAACTTCATATAAAAAAAATGACAGGTGCGTCAGCTGTCATTTTTTTTATATGGAGTTTCGTTACCCAAACCTGCACGGGATAACCAAAAAAACATACCTAGTAGGTCTGTTTTTTTGGTTATCCCGTGTAGGTTTGGATAACGAAACTTCATATAAAAAAAATGACAGGTGCGTCAGCTGTCATTTTTTTTATATGGAGTTTCATTACCCAAACCTGCACGGGATAACCAAAAAAACAGACCTTATAGGTGTGTTTTTTTGGTTATCCCGTGCAGGTTTGGGTAACGAAACTTCATATAAAAAAAATGACAGGTGCGTCAGCTGTCATTTTTTTTATATGGAGTTTAGTTACCCAAACCTGCACGGGATAACCAAAAAAACACCTAATTTAGAACTTCTTTAGGTGTGTTTTTTTGGTTATCCCGTATAGGTTTGGGTAACGAAACTTCATATAAAAAAAATGACAGGTGCGTCAGCTGTCATTTTTTTTATATGGAGTTTCGTTACCCAAACCTGCACGGGATAACCAAAAAAACATACCTTTTGTTTTAGGTAACTATTTGGTTTGCTAAATATATCGAGAATTTATTCATGAAATCATTAGAAAATGAGAGGGCATCACTTTTTTATAGGTAGAATATCCACTTCCACAGTGAAATTGGCACGAGGTTTTCTTGATCAAATGAGCTTGGAAATGATAACATTTGTCATCACTCAATTAATTTCTTTATTCTTCGGTTGTCTGAATAAGTTAAAAAACACAACTTTATAGCAAATGTGTACATGTGTTTGTACATGTAAATCCATTACTAATTGTCTGAACCGCACCATATAAACGGATATGAAAACATTTAGAAAACCTCATTGCTTTTTTATCTTTCTTTTTTATTATGTAATCAATTTCTAAAATTGACCAGTTCCTATTCGAGTCATCATCATCGAGTCAAATAATAATGATTTTATGTTTAGACACGTTCTTGGAATGGAAAACCAGAAGCATAATGAAAGAACATACAAGGGTTAAATGTTTATCAAAATTTCCCAAGAACTCGCTCAAATCTCATCAGCTGTTCATGCGATTCACGTGAGCGTTTTTTTGTATAGCTTTTGCCACAGACCGCCATTTTTCGCCAGAAATGTCATAACATAACACATGCCAAGTTTTCTGTGTGGTTCATTTGGGTTCATTTAATATAAAAACGTCGCGAGTGCAGTGTTTTTCGTACAGATAAAGAAAATAGTTTCCTTAAAATCAATCCACGAAACGTGTTTATTAATCCAGTTTAACTATACTCAAGTGCTAACTACACAGGTAAGACAATAAGCAAAATTAATCAATTTCTTCCGGTAGATCAGACATACCCGCTTCTCCGCTTCCTTCATCTCCTCCTATTTTCCTATTTTTCTCACATTCATACACGCTTCCATTCAAAATCCTAAAATCTAACATCTGTGATTAGGACGCTAGAAAGTGGACTTTGACTTTAGATCATACTTGGTACCATATCTAGCCTATGCCTAATTATCTGATACGCGTCGCGATATACACCGTCTGTGCAAATACACCATACAATTTTCTAGCAAGTCACTCGTGCGCGATAGGAGCGATTGGGGTTTTGATAAACTTGTGCTATGGCCGCATACCGGGAGAGTTTGTAGAGTAGGTTTCTAGACGTGTGTCAGAACGGACGAAAGTGCTCTTTGAATCCTCCTCTGGTGTTTTGAGTGAATCAAGCTTGATATCCTTTAATCGCTCGGCGACTTTACGATAAACCGTGTAACCTAACGGCCTTCAGTTGAATGTGAGTACTGTGCAGATTTTTATTGTTACTAAAAACATCTAAAAACACAAGAGCTAGGGGTTTAGTGTCGGTTCCATTAAAATGTCCATCTATGCTTCCCGGTTCCCCCAGAGCGTAAATGGAATTGTTACTTCAACATTTCTCCTAAAATTGACACTATTGTCGCGAATCTGAATATTTTCCTGAATTAAGCCACACTAAAAATTGAAGTTTGACCTGAGTCCGTAAGGGCAATCTTGCCCGGCGCATACTTTAGCTTTTGAACACAAGGTTTATGTTTCAATTGTGCTTTTCGCGCTTGTTATCATTTTATGTATCAATTGAGAATACTTTTAGTTGAGTAAAGCGCGATAAGATTGCTCATTTATTGTCTTAAAATGGTACACAGTCTTACGTACGAAACTCTGAATTTATTCACTACAAGCGTGCTGTAAAGTCAGATACAGCAACAAGTTTTATTCCGGTAGGAAAAAGCTGAGAAAACTGGTTCAGCTCCTACAAATTACGTACAGAGGTGCGTTGGAAAACTTAGCTAACAGAAATATGTAAATTGATTTGTGTATATATGTATTTTTATTTATTCTTCAACATAGTCTTTTTGCAAGTGAATTATGTAATTTTGCCTAACGATGCTTTAAACTTTCCGTATAACGCGCTCTTGAGAACACCTAAAAAACGATTCAGCTGTGCGAGAAATTACCTCAGGGAGTCAGCTGGATATAATAGGTGTGTTTTATTGGTTATCCCGTGTAGGTTTGGGTAACAAAACTCCATATAAAAAAATGCCAGCTGATCCACCTGTCCAAACCTACACGGGATGTAGTAAAAAACGAACCTAATATTAGGTGTGTTTTTTTGGTTATCCCGTGCAGGTTTCGGTAACGAAACTCCATATAAAAAAATGACAGCTGACGCACCTGTCATTTTTTATACCCTTCGCTCGTAGAGTAAACGAAGGGTATATTAACTTTGTCATGAAGGGTGTAACGCATTGAAGGAAGCATCTCCGACCATATAATAAGTATACATATATGATCAGCATAACATGGGGAGTCGATTGGGCGATGTCCGTCTGTCTGTCTGTCCGTCTGTTGCTACGCGTTTTACTCGGCCAATTTAAAAGCTATGAAGCTGAAATTTTGCATAAATGCTTCTTTTCGCTGCAGGCAGCTTGTATGTTTGAATCGGTAAAATCGGACCATGGGGTCATGGGGCTGCCATACAAACCTAACCCCCGAAATTAGGTTCTTCTTGAAAAAACTTTTTTATTTGTGCACCGATTTCAACCAAATTCCACATAAATGTAATTCTATTGATGACACAAAACATATCTAAGAATTGATCAAATCTGACCATGGGGTCATGGGGTGGCCATACAAACCCAACCCCCATTTTGGTTCTTCTAAGAAACATTTATTACACCAATTTCACAAAACCTTGAATTAATGTGTCTTTACCAAAGCAACAAAAAAGTTAAAAACGAATGGAATCGTACTGTGGAGTCATGCTCTCGCAACCCGAATAAAATTTTCCGAGTAAATATTTTTATTTGCCCACTTATTTCAACCAAGCCCAAAACTTTTGTCAAGACGGAAGAAAAAGAATGAGGAGGGGGATTAAATGCAAGTCATAGGTACGCCCGAAAAAACTTTTAGCCCAAGGAGAGCGAAGGGTATCCAAATTTCGGCTGTGCGCGAAATTAGCCCCCTAGTTTTATATGAAGTTTCGTTACCCAAACCTACACGGGATAACCAAAAAAACACACCTATTGTGAGTGCAAAAGCAGCTCGTAGTAATTCAAATAATTTTTAATTTATAAAAAGGCTGAAATTAACTGGCACATTATCTGGATGAAATGGAATCTTTTTGCTTACAAATGGGATCAACTCTTCATCAATGCAACATCGAATTCATCCAATAAAGCATAATAATTTCGATTTCTTATCGCTCTTTCATTCTTTCAAATAGTCAATTAAACTTATACTACAAACGGTCGTAAAAATTATTCTCCCTTTTTTTAAGGTTTCGGGCCCCCAATCGGTTGGGACTTTTAATGCCATAATCTGGGGTCCATCCCCAACCATAATCCAAAAAAATGTCCGATGTAGGATTTTTGCCGACCAAATATGCCATTTTTCTTAGACTATTTGGTTTCTCATGTATTGTAATGGAATTCAGAGGCAACAGGCGACGAGTCACTTGGTACCATATAACTTTCTTATGGATCTTATGGATTATGGGCATAATGGCAATGCCAACAAAATTTAGCGGTACGCAGACATTGCATGACTATTATATTACTAGATTTAGCGTTAGACGATACACAAAATAAAATGGCTGTCGCCTGCCGTTTTACCGACAGGTTTCATCGGCGAATTTTCAATTGGATGAGGCTATAAAACACAACAGTTTCGTCTGTTCCGCAAACATGTTTGCGTATCCGATACACAATTTGCTACTTTTGCGGATCAGAAATAATCTCCTGATCTTTTCGTTTGTCTTTCTTTGCCGAACATGTAAACGAAAAGAACTGGAGCTTATTTCTGGTCCGCAAAATAGCGATTTGGGTATCGGAGGCGCAAACCTGTTTGCGAAAGAGATGAAACTGTTGTGTTTTATAACCCTATCCATTGTCGCAGAAACTTCTAAGATTTGCGCTTTCGCTTATTAGTTCTTTGAAGAGATAAATGTCGCTTTAAGTCCTGACTAAAAAAACGACGTCAACCAACTGCTACTCCTAGTGAGCGTACCTATATGATTTGATTGTATCCTCACTAGAAGCTTAAATTTTACCACTGAAAATCTAATCGTCTTCTCTTGATGTACGTGAAAAGCAGTTGTGCAGTCAACTGAAGAATTGAACACAATTCGTTCATTAGTCAAATCCGGTGAACGTGCCAATGAATGGATAAATTATCACGGGCGAGAGTCCAATATCGGAGCTAAGCCCCAGATGTAACACGTAATTTACAAGATTTGAGCTGCTTTTTTTAGAGGTAAACACAAAACTGTAGAGATTTATCAGCATGCTCTGCAGATCTATAAATGGGTTTTCTCTTATGATTTAAATGAGTTAGTCACATGGGTCGTGAGTTCGAAAAACACCATAAACTGAATCCACTTACGATGAGATTCAAACCCACGGCCATGTGCTTCGAAGTCGATTTATATGGTGTCATTGTTTAGACCAGTTGTTCTTAACTTTTTGTGGATGGGGGCCACTTGCTTGAACTCGTTAATCGTCGCGGACCACTAAATTGAAAATCCACGGAAAACCTATTAAGTTTTATACCAGTTATCACATCGTGTGGTCAATGGGAAAACTTCCCCAAACTAATAGAGTTTATTCAATTAATTTTTTGAGTGCAAAGTAACGAAATCTTGTCAGTTTACATTTAGCTACCCACCTACCTTGAAATATTATATTTCAAGTCTATTGAAAACTTAAGGTCTCCTTGAGTTTCGCCTTAAATCAAGGATCAACGATCAGTCTTGCCAATGTTTTTCCTATGAAGCTGCTCTTGGGTATCCCCACACCAAAACTTTATGTAACAAATTAGCCCCGTACTCTGTGCCCCCCTTTGAGAATTTTCTAAATACGCCACTGGCTTAAGGTGCTTTTGACAAGAATTAATTGGCGGCTTTTGGCCGTTGTAACGATAGGTAGTTCTAGGACGATTTGCATTGTAGAATTGTAATAATGACTACAGAAACATCTGTTCACAGTGAAATTCGAATTCACGCTCCGGTTATTCAAAGAACTGAACTGCTCAAAATGATTTTGTTTATTTTAGTTTTCTACAGTTTGACCTGCATTTCTAGATGGTAGTGGTCTCTGGTCATTGATGGGCGGAGGAGGATATTTATTAACACTAAAAAGGGTTTCAGTCGCTGTTCCCTTATTCAAAAAGGAATAGTTTGATTACTACTCTAATAGCACACCCGCAGTATGTTAGACCAATCCGTAATTATTTATCTAGAATATGATCTAATGAAAACAATCCTGCGTCGCGATTTCCCGTTATGTTACTATGCTTCGTGATGATTACCTTACTATCCGGAATCCCTTTGACTCAGACGTCGTAGACTGAAAGATAAGGCTTCCATTTTTTTATTCTGAGCAATTCTATATTTGCCTAGAATTCATTTCCGAATTATAAGCCCTTGGTAATACGATCTTAAGACAGATTTTCAGCAGAAGAATGTTTCAGATAACTCGCGTGTCCCGCCTTGGAGGAATACGCGAACTAGGACACAATATTGTAGCCACTCATCATTTTAGGTCGAAACCTCGAGTACAAAAAAAAAAATACTTCTGAGGCCTAGCAGAAGATATTATTATTTTTTTTAATCGACGATGCAGATGACTTTGTGGTAAGACCGTTCTACCAAGTGACACGCCGCGCCGCCAGCAATAAGGCTCGTTTCCTGCAATAGAAGACTGCAATACTCAGACCCTTGGATGTGCACATTTTTAAGAAATCCTTATTACATATACATATGTAAATAGCTAAATATGTACCTCTATGTAAATTAGCTGCCGCTATTTGAATTGCTGCGGGGCTGCGAATCTGATAATGTGAAGATATAATTTTCAAAGTTTATTGAAAATGCATGATAATATCGAATAAATTTATATTATTATTATCAAATACCGTTGCTCTCCTATGAACATCATCAGACAACCTGCGGGCGACAAGAAGTCTATGTTGTAAGATCTTCCTATTAATTTTCATGTTCAAAGTCCAACTGCTGTACAATCACCAATGGTGATCTCATGTCACCATCGCCAACATCATCGGCCAAAGTCCAATTGCACATGTTTGGTTAGTCACTGAATATGTTATAGACTCACACTCGAAAGCGTTACAGTGCTTTCGATAGAGCATTGTTAATTTAAGTTGAGGAAATCTACGAATTTTGTACATGCTGCACCAACCTTAGTCCAGTCATATTAACATTTGAAATAGAAAAAAAAAAGAGTAAGGCTAATTTTTGTTGTTTTTGAATCAGTGGGCTCCCAGGAATCTGAAACTCATTTTGCGAAAAAAAAAATTTGATCGGGAAGGTCCCAAAAAGGACATGACAGTATACTCTTTAATCCTTGACCGGAGGTCGGCATGCGGGGTATCATATTAAAGGGGACGTCGAGTACATTACATATCCAGTGTTTGTTTCCTGTTTCAAGGACCATCAAAAGAATAAATCGAGCTTAAAAGGAAAATTGTCGTGTTTCCCGTGTATTTTTCCAAAACCATAACTACGAGAATAATTCAAGTTGTCACTGTCCAAAGTCATATTTTTTCCTTTTAACCCGAATTATTCCATTTAGCGTCCTTGAAACAGGAAATAATTATGCAATGCACTCGACGTCCTCTTTGATGCCCATGTTCGATCAAGGTATGTACTTTTTCAGAGCTTTCCGATCAAAGGAAATTTAATGGTAGAATCTTCAGCTATTATAGATTCTGCAAAGTGAGGAAAGTAGTCACAACTTGAATTATTCTCGTATAGATATGGCTTTGGAAAAATACACGGGAAACACGAACATTTTCCATTTAAGCTCCATATTCCGTTGAGGGTCCTTGAAACAGGAAACAAATACCGGATATGTAATTTACTCGGCGTCTCCTTTGATATGACACCCCACCTCTGATCAAGGATTAATTAGTGTCCTTTTTTGTCCTTTTTGGGACCTTTCCGATTAAATTTTTTTAGCAAAATGAGTTTTAGACAACCTACTGACTCGAAAGCAACCAAAATTAGCCCTACTCTATTTTTTTTTTTGGAGGCCTGAATTGCCATATATTTTGACTGGACTACCTGTAAACTCTTTCTGACACCGTATGGCTGAATTCAAATTGTAAGAAAACGACCGGACGGGTAAACTTGGACGACAAGAACCATCGTATGATCATTTCACACTATCCGATCAAAACACGGACCGGCGAACAATAATCACACAGCAAGTATGTATAAATGTTGCCATGCACGCTCCAAAGTTAGTGTACAATGAAGTGACGAGTCGACAAGATCAAAATGCAAGTAAAACACGCGCTAATTGTCTTTGCAGAACGCCTGAACTATTGGTAGATGCAATCGTCTTATCGATCGTACGAAAGATCTTACGAAAGAAAAACAATCGTGTCACGATTTTTTTCTTTCGTAAGACGCGTTCTTACAATGTGAAATGCACAATGCTTGTCTACTGGCCACTACAAAAGCTCTCTTGTCTTGCAAGTTTACCCGTCCGGTTTCGTCTTACAATCTGAATTCAGCCTATGGAAGGATTCGATCATCGATAGCTTTTACATGGCCTTGCCATTTTTCGCTTTTCTTAGATGAGAGGTAACTAGTCCTGTCCGACCATAAGTTGCCCAAACGAGTTGTTACAGTCAGCTGGAAAAGTGTGATCACGTTTGCATTGTCTCCGCTCCCAAGATTTTTTTTACTTTGCTGCGAATCCAAAATCCCAAAAGAAAGAAATGGTATTGTTTGCTATTGTTTGTTTTCTGTCATTATCAAATGATGCAAATGAATCGGAACGAATTTAGTTGTGATTACATATTTTAACACTTTTTTTAAAAGAAACACGTTCACTTTCAATAATACATTAGTATGTGCATTTATTTTAGAATTTACAAGAAACATGCATACGAATTTGTGTACATAATACAAAAGACTTGGTCAGTTAAGCTGAATGTATTGATGCAACTCTATAGCATGCCTTTCCCTAGAATGTATTTAAATTCAAATTAGCCGGCATTTGACTCATTACGCTATTTTCACATGTACTTTGGACTCTATACATGCGAATAGCCAATCGTTACGTCTCATTTACTTTTCCGAATAAATGCATTTCAAAGAACGCTTGAAACTTTATTTTTATTTCATTTTTCGCGATAAAAGCTCATTAAGCAATTTTATTCACATCTAGCAGCACATGGTTGTTGTTGATAAATATTGTGGCGAATGGTGCCAAGTTCAATATTACGATCAACTTTTGTTGATATATGGTTTTTCTGCACTTACGAAACGATATGAGTATGTACTGTGGGAATATAATAAAAAAAGACACAACATTTCGCTAGAAACGCTAATTCTGTCATACAGTGTTGGTTGAATTACATAAAGGAAATCGTGTTGGAAAAGCACATTGGGTTTGTCTAAACGCGAACAAGAACAAGAAGAAAAAACCGGGTTTTATATGAAAAATTAATTTTAACTTGCCTTGCTCCTCGGGAATCTCTTCTAACAAAACCGGTTTTTGTTCTTGTTCTTGTTTCGCGTGTAGACAGGCCCATTAGGATGAATGCTCCGTATAAATATTAGAAGCGGTTGAAAGGCGTGGTGAAACGTGATGTGCACGTTTTTGTTTACTGTTAGATGACAAAGACAAGATAATTATATGGAGGGGTTGTTTTAATGCTCTAGCGGTAAATTTAATGTACACGATGTCCTCTTCCCTTTGTGAGATCCTTCCGCTAAATTAGTTTTATGTTTCTCCGTAAAATTAACTTTGGATTTTTTAACGTTTCGAATGACATCTTGAATGTATATAATTCCGAACTGCAGGCAACTACAGCATAATTATTGTTCTATTGCTAAAAAGCTTTCTCACTTGCAATGCATTTAGAATCTAGAAACACGCGAATTCAGTAGCATTTCGTGTCATACTCTTCGAAGAAATTGCCTAATGCATTTTCATGCACATATACACTATCTGTACTTCTCTGCGGAATTAACACGCCTCATCATGCAATACTTGTGAGTGGGAATTACGAGAATTACATGATTGTTGATGCCAACATTTGCTGTGAACTTTACAAAATTGGAATATAATAAGTGGAATACTCTGGCTTGAGCTCAGTTTATTTCTATTCTTTCGAGTGGTGCAACATATCGTTGCTTGCACTAGTTAGTCGGTTCTTTAAAGACATCGTCCTAAATTGATTGAATTGATCGTGAACCCTTGAAGGGTTATAGCCTAATTTTTTTTTAAATTGGTGTTTGTGTGTGCAGTTACATATTGCGTTATTGGTTAGTGTTATTTTTCACTGATGTCCCCTTTTATTACATATCTATCCTTAAACATACCTATATTAAGCTGTCAAATTGTGAATATTTTCAAACGAATTTTGACCCACTTAAAGAGCTTCGTACATCTGAACTATATATGTATACGAGCTTCTTTATTCAATTTCATATTCCTTCAAAAATTGAATAACAAATTTTTAAAACTGATTCAGCCACAGTAACAATTAATTTCCAAATTACATATTCGCAAATCAAAATTAGATCATGAATGAAACATAATGGATATACTAGTATATACAGTTGTATTGATTTATTCTCTCCTCTAATATCTTAGCACATATTCAACTAGATAAATGGCCGTTAATTCAAATTTAGCCAGTGTTTTACTTAAGTGTTCACGAACACAAACGCCTACAGTAAAGTTCCTACGAAATATTCATTGTAAGACTGCCGTTAAAATGGAATCTCAACCTTCAACAAGACAGGTATGCAAAAAGGACTCTTATACAAAACAGTTTGTTCAATGGCAATCTTACATTTCTAGTGTGAAGAATTACGGATAGAAGCCCCCTGGGGTCATGTGGCGGCAAAATGGTGGGGTACAAAATCTGTTCGTCCCATTCTTGGATTTCACGGCTGGCAGGATAATTCAGGCACTTTCGATACTCTCGCCCCGATGCTTCCCGATCACGTTGGATTCTTGACAATAGATTGGCCCGGTCACGGACTTTCATCACGTATGCCACACGGTATGGAATACGCACATTTGCGATACATCTATTTGATTCGACTGCTCATGAAACAATACAATTGGGATAAGATCTCATACATTGGACACTCGATGAGCTCGGCTCTGGGTTTTGTCTTTAGTGCAATGTATCCGGACAAAATCGATATGATGGTAGGAATTGATTTGCTCAAGCCGTTGGTTTGGACGCCAAATGAATTGGTCAATCGATTGGTGAACAATATGGAAAATTTGATGATTGCCGATCAGCGTAATATGACCGAAGGTGAACCACCAACTTACACGTATGAGGAGTGCTATGAACGTTTCTACAAGGGCCTGTCACAATCAGTGGATAAGGATAAGTGCTGCTATATTTTGGATCGAAGCATACAGAAATCGGACAAGGATTCTAATAAATACTACTTTGTTCGTGACAATCGTCTGAAATATGGACTCAACACTATATCGCAGGAATTGTGCGTTGCGTTTGCCGAGAGGATAAAGACTACACCCTATATGTTTATCAAAGCGAAAGATTCGCCGTACTTTGAAGAAGAGAAACATTACTTTGAAGTTTTGGATATATTGAAGTCAAATCCGAATTTCGAGTGTCACAACATCGAGGGTAAACATCATTTGCATCTGAATGAACCGGAGAAAGTTGTTGGATTGATATCTGATTTTATTCATAAATATCGTCCAGCTGGTGATAGTTAACTATAGAGATAAAAGAAGCACATCATAATGTGATATACATATGTTAAGCATTGTTTTGTTTGTACCTATATATACGGAACAAAATAGGATTGATATTTAATATTTTAAATTATTAGACTATAGAGTTAAAAAATGATACCTCCGCAATCGAATAACTCAAATAAAAATATATAAAGCAATATTACAGCAACATTTCAGATGACTTAAAATGAACCACCTGGATTCTTTTCTGTTCTCTTTTCACCGATGTTGTTTTGTCTGTTGGCTGGTCTAGTTAGTCTCGGGCAACAAAATTCAGCTCTCGGAATTGTTGTCACAGAGCCCCTTACTCAGGTTTTGGAGAAGCACGTTTTGTACAATTGTTGCATTTTCATATTTTTCTTGTTGTCGCATAAGAATGTTTCTGGAGTTGCAGCAGTGAAATTCGTGACCTTCTGGAAGAGTGCATTGTATGTAGATGGCAATCTAAGTACTGGTATGCGTAGGTTTATGCGCGGGGACTCGCTGGAGATCCATCGTGCCTTATGTACACGGATCACACTGATGATTATAAAAATGTACTTTGCCCTATTCTGCCTGTATCCGGCGTTCATGCATCTAGAACAGTCGGAGGAACCACAAAACGTTAGAGGTTGTAAAAACCCTTTCAAAAAACATAAAAACCTGGAATAGTATTGATACAGGAAACCTGGATTGCACTCCGGTGCGACGTGGTTGTATCGGCGTACCTCCCTTACAATATGAAAATCTCTGGAAAACTATGAGGTAGATGTTGTCTATACCTATATATTTCTAATAAAATTTATTTGATTTGTACTAAAAGTTGGAGAGCTCGGACATTCCTTTACCGTTTCTTACATTTTTCAAAAAGCATGCCTGTAACTTCTCTCCAAATTACGCCAGGCAGATCAAAATTGGTTGAGTGCCTAGTCTAAGTCCTATCATACATAGGTTGCAGATTTGAAATGTGCGAAGAAACCTTGATTTTGACGGTCGGCCGAAGCCATAGAGCTTGTTAGAGAAAGTGCTGCAGTGAAAGGCAAACATCAACACAGTTGCACAAACAGTGTTGCTCGTTGCGCCTACTTTTAAAAAATGACTTGGCACCTTGACCTTAGCAGAATTCAGTTTGACTGGTATTTCACCATGTTCCTAGGTCCTGGCTTATCTATAAGCTAAAAAATGGTGGCCTTATTTGTATCTTTCCCTCTGGTTTGTTTCATCCCCTAGTCGAGCCTCCAGCTTGATCTACGGTTGAGCCATAGACGTAGAGACGAATCCACGTGCTTTAAGATCTCACTCGACGACTAGCGTTGGTCAATAGTTGTCTGCCCTTTAAGAGGTGTAAGACATTAATGCTTCTTCTGTCTTATGATGTTGGTGACTATCCTATTTTAACCAGAGTTTCAAAGGGGAAAGGGTATCTTCGTAAAATGCACCATGTCGTAAAAACTGATTAACGAAAAGTAGTTCTATTACTGTTTACTTTCCACTTTACACAAGAGCATTGTGAAGCTTTCGAAAAAGTATCATATTTTAGCCTGAGTTTCAAAGGCTGAGCGTGATGCTGATCTCATTACCTCAACAAAAAGCAGATAAGATCTTGGAAATAGGATGTCACTAACACATCCTGCGGCCTTAGTCCAATGCTGGATTGTCGCGCCTGTTATTTATTTTATTCAAAGGGGAAAGGGTATATTCGTAAAATGACCACGTCGTAAAAACTGATTAACGAAAAGTAGTTCTATTACTGTTTACTTTACACAAGAGCATTGTGAACCTTTCGAAGAAGTTGAGTATGGAGTTTGGAGCGTTGTTGTTTTATCAAAATAGATTTGGCAAAAATTTTACCCTAACTTTATTTATCCAAGAAACACTTCGACTATGACTTTCCTTCCAAGATAGAATAAATATTTGACTCGCTGCTCATTGCTTGTCAGCTAAGCAAATTTCTGAAGGGGGCGTCAGACTCCTCTTCACAAAGAGGGCGCAGACTAAAAAAGGTTGGAAACCACTGGTCTAATTTTTTCATCAGCTACCTGAAAAGCTGGAATATAAAAACAAACTACAGGATCTTCGAGAGTGTAAAATAATATATCCTATACCATCTTATGGGCTTAAGGTATAAAAAACATTTGATCAAAAATTGTGTCAAATTACACTGTTGTGAAACCACCCATTGGGTGGTTTCAGATTGTAAGACGAAACCGGACGGGTAAACTTGCACGACTGCTTGTCTGCTGGCCACTACTACTACTACTACTACTACTACTTCCTCCTATGTCCCATCAAAGGCTTGGTTCCTGATGTCACCTCTGCTGAGCAGAAGTCCACAGGTGTGTGCTCTTTGAGTGCGTCTCACTTGGCTAATCTGGTGAGATTGTATTGCCAGGTTATTACTTTTGTTTTTGATTATTTGCAATAAATGCAATTATGTTTTACTTGCATTTTAATCTTGTCCACTCGTCACTTCATTGTACACTAACTTTGGAGCGTGCATGGCAACATTTATAAATACTTCATCATCATCATCAATGTGGCACGATAGCCCGACGTCTGGCCTTGGCCGCCTGAATCGTTGACCTCCAATTGTCGCGGTTACGCGACCTTGTCCTCCAGTTTCGGAAGCCCAGCAGCTGGTGGGCGTCTTCACCTACGGAGTTCTCCCAGCGAGCTCTCGGTCGTCCACGCAACCTCGCTCCGTCAATTCGTTGTGCGTTCATCACTTTCTTTGGCATGCGATTATCGTCCATCCGTTGTACATGCCCCGCCCATTGCAAACGTTGAAGCTTCACGATTTTCGATACTTCCAGCTCATCGTACAATTGATACAACTCATAGTTGTACCGGATACGCCATTGGTCTCGCTCGCGAACGGCCCCGAAAATTCGCCGAAGGACCTTTCGTTCGAATCGGTCTAGCAAAATTTCGGAGGCTTGGGTGAGGGTCCATGTTTCGCAGCCATAACATAGCACGCGTCGGATGATCGTTTTGTACACGCGGAGCTTCGTGTTCCTGTGCGCAAGTTTCGAATTAATTATAGGGAGGACCGAGAAATATGTCTTATTGGCTAGTTGTATCCGTCGCTTAATTTCGTCGGTTTCGTTGGCGTCATTTGATAAGTTACAACCCAGATAGTTGAAGTTGTCTACATACTCGATACTAAGGTCCCCCACTGTGATGCTTGAATTTGCTGGCGTCCTTGTTTTCGATTGCATCATGACCTTTGTTTTGCTTTCGTTGATATGTAGTCCAACTTCCTTTGCGGCGTTATTGAGGTTATGCAGAAGGCTTTCTGCATCACCCAACCTTCGAGACATGATGTTGATATCGTCGGCGTACGCTACTAATTGAGTCGACTTGATGAGTAGCGTTCCGCTACTGTCCATATTCATGGCTCGAATTACATACTCCAAAGCAAGGTTGAAGAGCGTCGGCGCCAGCCCGTCGCCCTGCTTGAGTCCAGTACGAGTTTCAAATAGGTCAGTGAGTCGATTCTGCACTCTGACCTGCGAGACGGTATTAGTCATCGTCATCCTTGTGAGTCGCACTAACTTTGCCGGTATACCAAAATTCAGCATAATGTTGTACAGGACACTTCGATCGATACTGTCGTATGCCTGCTTGAAGTCGAAAAAGATTTGGTATACGTCGATGTTATATTCCCAGCACTTTTGGAGTAGTAGCTTCACTGTGAAAAGCTGATCGGTCGTTGAGCGACCAGGTCTGAAGCCGCCTTGATACTCGCCAATGATTCGTTCTGCGTACGGATTAATTCTCTTTTCAAGAATTTTAGATAATATCTTATAGGCGGTACAAACTAATGATATGCCCCTGTAATTCTCACACTTAAGCTTGTCACCCTTTTTGTGGATTGGGCAGATTATGCTTTTGCGCCAATCTTCGGGGATTTCCTCGTCGTTCCAAAATTTTCAGCAGTAGCACATGTATAGCGTTGGTCAGGCACGTTCCACCATGCTTCAGCAGTTCTGCTGGGATCTCGTCAGCGCCGGGCGCTTTATTATTTTGAAGCGACTGTATGGCAAGACTCACCTCCTCTACTGTTGGGGGTAGAACGGGAGGGCCTGGTTCGGCTAACTGCTTAAGAGCTGGCTCCACGGGGGATGTTGATGGTGCATTGAGGAGCTCTTCGAAATGCGAGGCCCATCGTTTGTTGACGCTTTCGATGTCGCTGATGATGTTACCATCCTTGTCCTTACATAGGCTTGTCCTGGGTTGATATCCGTTCTTGATATTATTTATAAGTTTGTACGCCTGTCTAATGTTCTTACTGGCTAATCTTTGGTTTATTTGCTACAAATGCTCGTCAAAATGTTTGCGTTTCTTACGTCTAATTAACCTATTAGATACTCGCCGAAGTTCGTTGTATCTTTCTTTCTTGGCTCGGGATGCGCGTTGTGTGTATTGGCGATAGGCTTCATTTTTCGCCTCAATCGAGGCCCTGCATTCGTCGTCAAACCAGTCTTCTCGTCTGCGCCGGCCTTTATAGCCCACGACCTCTTCTGCGACCCCCTTGATGCTGTCTTTGAGCTCCTCCCAGAACTCATGGATGCCTAAATTGTTGATGTCATCAAGCATGGGCGACAGTTTTTCCTCTAGTGCTGTAGTATACGCAGCCGCCGTGGCATCATCAATCAAATTGTCTACCTCGAAGATCTTGGCAGGGTTGATTCTCGTTAGGTGCACCGAAGAGATTCTACACCTGTAGGTCGTCTTCACCAAATAGTGATCGGTGTCGCAGTTGGCTCCTCGATAGGATCGAACATCTAGGACATTAGAAGCCCATCTCTTGCTGATCAGTACGTGGTCGATCTGGTTCACGGTGTATTCATCTGGAGACTTCCAGGTCTGCTTATGGATTCGTCGATGAGGGAAGCATGTAGAGCTTATTACCAGGTTTCTGCCGCTCGCGAAGTCGATAAGTCGCTGACCGTTGTTGTTGTTTTCGTCGTGGAGGCTATGACCTCCAGTAGTTCCCCTATGCCAGCTTTCATTTCCGACTTTGGCGTTAAAGTCTCCTAGCAGCAGCTTGACGTCGTTTGATGGAAGTGAGTCGAAGAGTGTTTCTAGGTCGTTGTAGAACTCGTCCTTAATCGCGTCTTCTTTTACTTCTGTAGGGGCATGCGCATTAATGAGCCAGAGATTAGCGAAACGGGTCTTAATGCGGATCGCACATAGCCGCTCGTTGATGGGTTTGAAGCCGATAACGTGGTCCTTGAGCTGCTTATTCACGATGAAAGCTACTCCAAACTCCTTGTTGCCCTCCTCTTTACCACTCGTAAAAATAGTGTGCGAATTGAGGTCGTTAATCTCGCTTTTGAGCCATTTAGTTTCCTGGATTGCAACTATGCTCAGCTTGTATTGTTCTACCTGATCCAGGAGGGCCCTTAAGGCCCCCGGTCTATTCAGGGAGCGTACATTCCAGGATCCAAAAGAGTAATCAGTTGTTCGTTTGCGGGATCGTCGTTGTTTTGTATCCGTCCAATCCGAGGCTTTTGTTTCAGGTTTATTGACTTGAAGTTTTTCTTAGGATGAGTTGTCGGCACATCGCTAAACCATGGTAGGGTTTAATCGTTGAGTAAAGGCCATCATGGGCATGCCTCGAAGATGCTGCTTTAGTGGTTGACTTAAATGTTTTCTGTCACCTATCACGTTAAGTAACCTGAGACGCTGCAGATGTTAATACAGCACTCAGGCGCAGCGGTTACTCGGATAATGCGGGAAAGTAACGCCCCGTAGAGAGACATAGGAATTGGCCGAAGTCCTTTTCCTATGAAACTCCTCCTGCATAGCTAAGGGTCCGCAGTTATGCCACAACTGAAGAAGATATAGGAATTAGCCTTGCTGTGTGATTATTGTTCGCCCGTCCGTGTTTTGATCGGATAGTGTGAAATAATCATTACGATGGTTCTTGTCGTGCAAGTTTACCCGTCCGGTTTCGTCTTACAATCTGAAACCACCCATTGAGTGCAGCCAATGTTTACCACTTGCTAGCACGAGTTTTAAGGTCCTAGGTTAGCCCGAACTCATTTTCAAAAACCTGATGGCAATCACACGGGATGGGAAAAGTGCTAACTGTATGCATGCATATACGTTCTCATTTAAAAATAAGAACTGTTAAATGACGTATGGGAGCGCTATAACATATAACCAATATGTGCGTATCTGCTCAAAGGTCCTGAATACACCATCTACGACGAATTGCCGAAATTATTGATATGAATATGAATGATATAATCCATTTTTGGTTTTTGGCGAAACAAATGGCTAGGTACTATAACCAAACAATTTATCCATAAGTCCACCAGGCCAAAATAATAGTGTTCGACTGAAGCTTCGGCATTGCCTTCGGCTTCGGCCATAATCGTACAAGAAAATTTATAATCGGCTTACGTTCGGCTTTCGGCTAAATTTGACCGAAGCCGAATTTTTAATAATAATTTTGAGATTGGTTCCTCTGACACGTCTGTTTTTTTAAACTATTGCAAGCAATAGTTTTATTTTGCATATGTTTAGAATCAAAACGCATTTTTCACAGAGGACGAATTTAGACTTGAAATAAACTGTGACGTTGACACATGTTAACAAAATATAGACATGAATTGCCAAATTTACGAATAACAAAAAGAAATATAGAAGAATCTGGAAAGCTTAGAATAGATAAACCATCATCTTTTATCAATCAGCAATCTTGAAATCATAATATATTTATAAGAAGTAAGCCCTCCAAACTCTATGTCCCCTACTGAACCACATACATGTATTAAGCTCTTATTATTATTAATATGTATTACATCCTCAGTTTCTAAATACGATAACTATCGACTTTCTTCATTTTTCATGAAATATTTATTTTTTAGAAGCCATATCACGGCTTTGGCTTAGGCCTTTCGCCGAAGGTAGATTTTAAGGCCAAACTAAGGCATCGGCTTCGGACAAAAACTCACTTCCTGTCGGACACTACCAAATAGAAGATCTTACGCCGCGCACACACGGCAAATCCATGGATTCCCACCCTTAAAATGGATATTCCTTCCGTTAAATGAGGCATACACGGGCGGATTCGAATTGCAATCCAATTAATAAATACATGGATTGCAATCCATTGATTGGCCTTAAAAAATCCATAATTCAACAATAATAAAATAAAAAAGAGTGTGCTTTTTAGCACACAAAGAAAGAAAGTTATCCTTCGCATAACCTACTTCATTGGTCCATAAATGACTTAGGAAAACTTATTTTTAGAGATTTAGTTTCTATACATCAGCCCTGTACAATATATCACGTACCATACCTTTCGGTAACATAAGAATCATACACACCATGTCAGTGGCAGCGCTGATACATATGTATATACATATTCACGTATGTAGTCTGGCTTGTGGAGTGGTTAGTACGAGCACCTTCGGTGCACAGGCCACAGGTTCATGGGTTCGAGACTCACCGTGAACGTATTCAGTTTATGGTGTTTTTCGAACTCAGGAAGGACCCATGTGACGGACCATGATTTCACTCAGATGTTAAACGAGTAACCGATTTATGGGGATAAATAACACTGCTGAGCGCGCTGTTGATCTCAACACCTCGACAAAAAAGTAGTTAAGATCTTAGAAATTGGATGTCACTAAAACATCTGCGGTCTTAGTCCAATGTTGGACTGTCGCGCCTGTTATTTGTTTTTTATGAAGTTCAAATGAATTTTGCTGCTTCGGCATCGGTGTTGGTACGGGCCGTCATTGATCCGCGCGAACTGACCTGAACTGACTGTGTACATTTTTCCTCCAAATGTAGGGGATCGGGAATTAAAGAATAAACGCATGTATTTATTCGCCGTTTATAAAAAATCACAGAAATCTCTTTAATTTATTGTATTAACACGCATTAGCACACTTGACAAACCCATTTAATTTTGTATTTGCCATTCTTTGTAGTTGCAATTAAGTATCTGTTTAAGGCTCTGTTTTATTCTTCTCTTCTTTATCGATATGCATCTCATCAGATAAATGGCCGTTAGCTTAAATTTCATCAGTCATTCACTGAAGTATACCCGAAAAGGATCGTTGCTGAGAAATATTCACTGCTCGATTGCAGGCAAAATGGAGCGTAATGTCTCAACAAGGCAGGTATGTTTGAACACTCTCCTCTTCTTCGTACCTTCGAGTCTATTTAAATGGGCCCCTTCTATTTGCAGTGCGAAGAAATCCGAATAGAAGTGCCGTGGGGGCATGTGGCCGCAAAGTGGTGGGGTACAAAGTCTGTTCGTCCCATTTTAGGATTCCACGGTTGGCAGGATAACGCCGGAACGTTTGATACTCTCGCTCCATTGCTTCCCGATCACATAGGATTCCTGGCAATTGATTGGCCCGGCCACGGGCTTTCATCTCATATGCCACACGGTATTGAATACGCCCATATGCGATACATCTACGCAATTCGACTACTCATGAAACACTTCAATTGGGATAAAATTTCCTATATTGGACATTCGATGAGTTCGGGACTGGGTTTCGTGTTCAGTGCAATGTATCCGAATAAAATTGACATGATGGTGGGAATGGATATGCTGAAACCGTTGGCAGTACCATCAAATGAATTGGCCGATAGACTGGTGAATAATATGGAAAATTTTATGGCAGCTGATCAGAGAAATATGTCCAATAGCGAACCGCCCAGCTATACGTTTGAGGATTGTTACGAAAGATTTTTCAAAGGTTTATCGGAATCTGTGGATCGTGATAAGTGTCATTATATTTTAGATCGCAATTTACAAAAATCCGTAAAAGATCCCAACAAGTATTTCTTTGCTCGCGATAATCGTCTGAGATATGGTTTGAACACAATATCGCAAGAATTGTGCATTGCATTTGCAGAGAGGATTACATCCACACCGTATTTATTTGTTAAAGCAAAACAATCACCGTACTATGAAGATGAGAAAAATTATTTTGAAATTTTAAATATTCTGCAAAAGTCCAATCCGAATTTCGAGTGTCATAATATTGACGGTAAACATCATTTTCATTTGAATGAACCCGAAAAAGTTGCAGGCTTAATATCCGAATTTATTAAAAAATATCGCCCAGTGAGGGAAACCAGTTAGTTTTTAATGTAGCCAATTATTTTAAGTTATGTAGTTGTGTATAGTTGAAACCCTCATACTCAAGTTGACCAAATAGACGTATTAGTAAAGTTAAATGTTTACTTATAGTCTAAGAAAATTGAACCAAAATATGGCCATCGAACGGCAAAAATCCTACATCGGAAATTTTTTTTGATTATGGTTGGGGATGGTCCCGTGATGATGGCATAAAAAGTCCCAACCGATTGGGGTTCCGCAACCTAAAAAAAAAGGGGGAAAGGGGGGCATGTTTTTTAGTTTTTTTGTGATTATTTCAAAAACGGAAAGAAAACAAAAATGGTCTGAGGACAAAAAAACTGCATAAAATTACCTTTCCAATGATATAAAGCACATTAGAGTTGGATGACACCTTGCTTAGTAAAATCTATTAGAGTAAGAGAAAGGCTCAGACAACGAATACTTAAGCAGCCTTTCAACACCAGACTGATTAAATATTTCAAAAAATACAGAAACAACCTTGTAATCCTTATCTCACAAAAACAACTGTGTTGTAAAAGGTGTCCGCCAAAGAAAAAGTCATCAGCCGCAAAAAGGATTGATATAAATACATTCCCGCCAAAATACTCACATCTTGTCTCAATGATGGTGGTGGAGCAAATTTTTTTCAACGCTTATTGGCGGGGAGCTGAACGAGGGTACTATTTGCTGCTATGTTCTTTTCTTGATAATTTTGAAGCTTCCAGTCTTATAGAAAATAAAAATGCGTTTTAGAACCTTATTTAGCTTTCCTTCGTATGAAACTCGTTTTTTTTCTATACGATAAAAGTTCTTTCATAAATTTCTTAACATTGATTTTATTTTGTTATTAACCTTGTTCAAGCTCCCCGCCAAATAGCGTTGAAAAAAATTTGCTCCACCACCATCATTGAGACAAGATGTGAGTATTTTGGCGGGAATGTATTTATATCAATCCTTTTTGCGGCTGATGACTTTTTCTTTGGCGGACACCTTTTACAACACAGTTGTTTTTGTGAGATATCATATCTTTTTGCAGTTTTCGATTTACAAAATTCGTAAATATATTATGAAGACGATATTCATTGCCCTATTGTCACGAATTTGTTTGAGAACAATAATTATAAGAATGATAAACCCCTTGCTAACCTTCGTCTCCTTGGTAACCTTGCTCGCCTTGGTAATCTTAGTAACCATAGTACACTTGACTACTTTGGTGATCTTGCAAACCCTTAGTAACCTTGGTAACCCCGATGGCCTTGGTAGCCCTAGTAACCTCGCTAACCTTGGTATCTTTATACATAACATTAAACTTAATGATAACCCTAACTTTGACCATAACCCTGGCCTATACCTAAACCTCAAACTCAGACTCAACCTTAACCCAAACCCTATCCTTACATTTAACCCTAATAATAACGTTAACTGCGATGTAACAATAACTTTAACCCTATCCGTTACCCTAAACTTGATTTTGACTTTAACACCTTAGCCCTAAATTGAGTCTAAACCTTTACTTCATCTCCATCACATTCATCCTAATCTTAAATCTTAATTTTAAATGTAACCATTAAGCCTCACTGGGTACTCAATATGTGATTCAAATAACATCCATATTTCCTAAGTTCCACATTGCGCCTAAGACACATAGAGAAAGAAATGTACATGTGAAAATATCCTTTTATCCCTCATCAAAGGTCCCGAAAACCTGTTGAGTCCTGACGAGCATTGCTTTTACAACAATAAAGTGGTTTCATGACCAAGAATCAGGGATAGCTATGAAATTCACTATATAACTAACAGTACCTTTTTGCCTACCACAACAGGATCAAACCGGGTGGAATTACAAGAATAAATCTACATGCCAAATTTTGTTCAAATTAACTCATCAGAATTCCTTGAAAAATCGATTTTCCATATGCCATCATCACGTAACTCTGGTTTGAACACAACAGAATACACCTTGACAAAACCGATTTGGTGTCCCAGCGCCATATTTAAGCTTCCACCAAACCAGCGCAGAACGGTAGCGGTACGTGTCAGAATGTATGAAATAGTTTCCGCCGCGGTACACCACGGAGTACTTGTCAATTCTTGTGGTGTGTGTGTTGTGTGTACCGCGTACCGCTACCGCGCTGATTTGGTGGAAGCTTTAGGATCATCGGGATGAATGAAACATCCAATATTAAACTAATATGTACGTACTCGTATATATGAGACGAACCAAAACAGGAACTTTGACCCGCCCCCTCTCTTGCAGACGATCTAAAACTGAAAATTTTGGATACAAAAGATTGATCGGTCCTACCAATTATACTATACTATACGATTCTTTTCTAGGCTTTTTTCGGGCCTATCCCCGACTTTTGCAAAATGCTTCCTTTAAAACAGTGGTTCTTAACCTTTTGCACAAGAGGGACCACTTTTTTAAACTCGTTAGTTGTTGCGGACCACCAAATTGCAAATGTGATAAGAACGATTTAAATCATGAAATCTTGTACCGAAGACTACTTCTGGCGGTGACCGTACTGCACCTTGGTAATATCAATAGGGAAACTAATAGAACTAATTCAATTAACCTTTAGAACACAACTTATTGTTCTCTTGTCAGTTGACGTTGTCGATTAGAAAAATGTGGAAATAACGCCAAACGGATATTGCTGCTTTTAAGAAATTCATCCAGGAAAAGTCGACTGAGATCGTCTTGCAAAGGACTCTGGGTGTAATTTTGCTAAGTCTGAATTTCAAAATCCTCATTAGTTTTCGTAAAGGGTGTTGCCCAATATTTCGGTTCGTTTCATCCAGAGATGGCTCATAATTTTTAAATCCAGTTTTGGTTATCTGATTATAAAGCCCTTTCTTACATTTCTTACTGAGAAAACAACAATTTTTACATAAACTCCTATAAATATGGCATTGCTGGTTAATGTTGTAGGTCGGAACCCTATTTAGAAGATTAATAATAGCTTAATTATCTTAATTCAGCAATATAAATTGCCATTATGGTCTGGCCGAAAAAGAAAGATTTCCAAAATATTTATCACCTTAAACACCTGAATCGTTTACATACAATTATGACGAAACTCAAGTCTATGAAGCCACGTCTACTCCACAAAAATAAACATTCCTATCAAGCTCTCGGCCGTCATCGTTTTCGTGCACATCGCAATTATATTGTGTTCGTCACTTGTTTAGGCGTTAATTTAATAAAAAAGACGCAAAGAAAACTGACTGTATTTCATTCCATCGTGATAAGCTACACTCATCAATACGATACACTAAATATCTTACACAGTCTACAACGGTCAAAATCTCAATGAAAACAGTTTGTGCTCCTCAGTCAAAAACGGACTCCCATATTCGCTTCCAACCTTCAAGTTTCCATTGAGAAAGTTAAGATTGAGCTACGTGAAATTCGAGAATTTATTGTCGTATCGGATTATGAGGGAACCACAGCAAAGCCTTCGCGGACCACCTAGGTTCGCCTCAGCGACCACTAGTGGTCCGCGGACCACCTGTTAAGAACCGTTGCTTTAAAACATATAAAAAGATTTAAGCGAGAAACTCTATGTATTTTTTCACATTTTCCGCTGTATCTTTTTTTCTACTTCACGGATCGGAGCAAACGATAGCCTATGCACACCTTCACGACAGACTCTATCAATGGGAAAAGAGACCAAATCCCGAGATGCCCTCTGCAAGGCTGTAGCCCTGTCAATGAACGACAAGAACAACGAGAACAACGAGAACAAGATTTTTGAAAAATGCGATTTTCAAACTCTTATATCTCCGGTGTTTCTTATCGTATCATCTTGAAATTTTCTACACTTCGTAAGACGGCGCGAGCGACAACGCTTACCGAATTGGAAGACTCAGGACCAACCAGGGTCCGAGCTACAGAGGTCGGAAAACCCGTACTTGTTCCGTCGTGTAAACATAGTCTTAGTCGCTTCTCACTTTTTATTTGTTCAAATTTATTCGTTTTTCTTTGGCGTGCGGGACGCTCCCGCGTCCCTAGATTCGCGCCGCAAAAACGCAGTACTATAAACGGAAGTTGGAAGACAACACAGGCGACTTATCTAAATATTGGAGTATAATTAATGAATATTCAGGTAGAAACACTCAAAAAACTCGAGTTCAAGAAATAAGCATTGGGAATGAAGTAATTAATATACATCGAAATGGGAAAGAAATAGAAAATAAATTTAATGAGTATTTTAATAATTCTAAGGTACTGCCTGACAAATAATCGGCAGTTTCCTGGATATGACGTTTTGAAAAATTTAAATGGGGGTATAATGGGGTTTTTTGACCGGAGTGACTCAATGCTCACCTTAAAATGATCTTGAACTTATTGTAAATACTTATACAAAATTTAACGGCAGAAATAAATTTTTTTCAAAAGTTATGAAGCTTTAAAAAAAGGTCTAAAATTAAAATAGTCTAATTTATGTTCTAGTCTAACGCCGAAATATTCAATTAAACTCTAATGTGTTATATATCATTGCAAAGATAATTTTATGTAGTTTTTTTCGTCCTCAGGCCATTTTTCTGTATCTCTTACCGTTTTTGAAATAATCGCAAAAAACCTAAAAAAATGCCCCCTTTTTTAAAGGTTGCGGACCACCGATCGGTTGGGACTTAACGCCATATTCTGGGGACCATTCCCAACCATAATCAAAAAAAAAATCCAATGTAGGATTTTTGCTGACCAAATATGCCATTTTTCTTAGACTATTACTGTGTTGATAATAATTTATACGTTGCCCATATCTGTTTATTTGCCGATAGTTTCTGATTTAAATAAAGATTTCTTTTAAAACATTTCAAGACTTCTTTGAGTAGATTTTGTTTTGATTTTTCTTGATTTGGAAAATGTGAATCTAACAAAAAACAATAATTCGAGAACTAAAATTACAATAACAAAACTAAAAAAAACATACGTATAAAAATATCCATTGACTCCTTACACTTTAACAGCACACGCCTCATCCAATTGCACATTGTCGTATAATTGAAAGGAGGTTCCCAATGGTTCTGGTCATCATTTAGTGAATAATTTTGTCGCACTAATATCTTTTTGGAAAATAAACACAAATAACTCTGCATGAGTACCACTGCAGATCACGTTCTTGGTGAAATTACACTAAATCATCTCAATTTTTCCCCATTCCAACGATGATTTCTTTTTTTCAAAACTCAAATAGTTTCCCTTTTTGTCCCAAACAGAAATCGATGGGAAACCTTGAACCATCTCACTCATACGTTATATGCTAATATGGATCAGAAAACAGAGGTAATATAATACTCTCCATATTTTGTGAACCATCGTATACATTCTAGTGCTTCTTTTCAGTCGACAGCGGTCGAGGTTAGAATAAAAATGCCTTGGGGTCATTTGGCTGGAAAATGGTGGGGACCACAAAATGTTCGTCCCATTCTCGGACTTCACGGTTGGCTTGATAATGCCGGAACATTTGATACGCTCGCTCCTCTGCTGCCGAAACATATTGGTTTTCTTTCGCTTGATATGCCAGGTCATGGATTTTCATCTCGTCTTCCCGATGGTATATTTTATCATTCCATGGATATCATAGCTGTAATTCGTTTCATCATGAAACAATACAACTGGGACAAAGTATCAATAATGGGACACTCAATGTGTTCTATTGTTGGATATGTTTTCGCTGGACTGTTTCCCGACAAAATTGACATGTTGATCGGATTGGACGCTCTTAAGCCACACATTCGACCGGTCAATAGTATATCACGATCTATGTCTAATCAGTATGAAAATTTCCTAATAGCCGATGAACGCAATCGGTCCGACGAAGAACCACCCAGCTATACGTATGAGGAATGTGTTGAGAAATTGCATATGGGAACATTTCAATCGGTTGATCGTGATAAATGTCCGTATTTGATCGATAGGAATATTCAGAAATCGGCAAAATATCCGAGTAAATATTATTTTACTCGGGACAGTCGTATGAAGTGTTACAGTTATGGAACCTTTTTTCAAGAATTAACATTAAATATTGGTAGCAAGATAAAATGTCCTTTCCTGTTTATAAAGGCAACCAATTCGTCGTTTTATGAAGAGGAAAAATATTATCACGAAGCAATAGAAGTACTAAAGCAAAATCCAGCTTTTCAAGTGCTCAATGTTGAAGGTACACATCATGTACATTTGAATGATCCGCACAAAATTAGTGGAGTTATCTGCGATTTTATAAATTTGTATCGTCCGCCGGAGGATGGTCTTGCCAAAGCAAAATTGTAATTTATATAAATGTATTATACTATGTATTAACATTAAGTATAGTATGGTTAAAATTTTGATGCAATATATTTATAGAACATAAATTTTGTTGATTTCTATTTCTTTAGCTTCTTAGTTTGTGTCCGTCCGACTGCTCCGGTGCAGTCCATATCTTGTGAATTGCGACAAATTTCATAGGAATAAGCATAAGGATAACACCTTTTTCACGAATATATTTAGATCGTGTAGTTTCTAAATCCGAAGAAGGCAAAACGATATCTTCTCTTCGTTTTTGAAAACGATTGATACAGATATCAATATATGGTACTCCTCGCGTATCTGTGAAAATCTTACTTTATTTTGGATTCCATTCTCTATGAGTACATAGACGTTCGTTTAGAGTAGGCCTGTCAAACATACTGTCCGCGGACCACAATCCGGCCCGCGAGTAACTTCAGGAAAAGCGGTCGTTTTGAACAAATTTTAATGCAATAAAAGAAAAACCGAAAATTTGATGTTCATTAACTTTACACGTCATAGGGTTATTTTGCACAGAAAAAAACAAAGTTTTAAATCTTAGGGTTAAAATGATAATGCTTTACAAAATTGCTTCGATAATAATTATTTTTGCCGGGCTCGCAATATTTTCCCCTGAATCGCGAGCGTTCGTTCGTTTTCCTAGAAAATTGGGTTGCTTTTTGTACGTGATTTTGAAGTCAATCGATATCAGGAACAGATTTTCAGTTGTAGCCTCGCGGGCCGACTTCGCTAAAAAGACGAGATGAGATGATGCGGTTTCGCAGTCTGTGTTCTTATAAAACGCGTTCTACCCTTCCCTTCTCAGGGTGCTACCATACTATGCATGCATAATATAATATACTTCATGGGACATGCAAACGATGTCCTTTGTACCTTCCCAGCTGACCCGGCATACGATCGTCAAGTTCCAGTTAGCTGGGCAATCACCTCAGTCAAATCAGACAAATCCCATCTCTATCACTAAATGAGCGACATCAAAATAATAACGCGAAACAGATAATGTCGGCCAGAGTTATTATTTACTCTATTAAGAAAAATAACTCGACCTACAAAGGAGGGTTTTCATTTCTTTCATAATTGAATATATGTATCTGACCGCACGGAATGGAAAAGGAGCGCCCGGAGTCCGGGACTATGAAAGTGGTAACAAAGTTATTCGCTACGGTCTACGGCGTACCCAGTCATCAAGGTACCCTGATTAACGAAGTAATCAGCAATTCTATGGAACATAATCTTTTTGTCGTCTTGTCGTCATAATGTTTTTGACGTTGTGAGCTCTACTTCAGTTAGAGACGCTTCTACGCTTCTTTTTACTGTTGGTCACAAAATATCTAAAATTAATTTTTCTGTCTAACATTCATGCCTCACATTTACTGACTACACAAACCTTTTCCTTTGCCCTAATTCGATGTAAGATTCTCACTAGTAGTAATAAATCAAGTGATCTTAACAGTTTTCTCTCAGTAGAAATGTTTTCCAAAATTATTATTCCATACATGAAGCGTCCAAATCTTCTCCATACATTTCGTCGACGACTACATCATGGCGCGGATTCCATTCCACACGCACCGGAGGTAACGCGTACACACTATTTCCAATACAGCAGAATATAAACTTACATTTCTTTTCAGTCGGCCGCAATCCAGGTTAAAATAAAAATGCCTTGGGGACATGTGGCAGGAAAATGGTGGGGACCTCAAAATGTACGTCCCATTCTCGGATTACACGGTTGGCTTGATAATGCCGGAACGTTTGACACATTGGCCCCGCTGTTGCCTAAACACGTAGGTCTCTTGTCAATCGATTTGCCCGGACATGGACTTTCATCTCGCCTACCCGATGGCTCAGTATATCACTCAACTGATTGTCTGCTGGTCATACGTCGCATAATGAAGGACTATGATTGGGATAAAGTCTCAATTATGGCACATTCGATGAGCTCAATTCTCGGATTTTTGTTTGCTGGAATTTATCCCGATAAAACTGACATGCTGATTGGAATGGATGCGCTTAAGCCGCATTTTCGATCGGTTGAAAAAGTATACAGTACTTTAACGAAACGTATGGAAAAGTTTCTGGTGGTAGATGAACTGAATCGTTTGAATACGGAGCCGCCAAGCTATACGTACGAAGAATGTTTGCAAAAACTGCATCAAGGATCTATGGAATCTGTTGATTTGGACAAATGTTCATACTTAGCCGCTAGAAATCTTCGCAAATCTACAATGTATCCTGACAAATTCTATTTTGGCACGGATCATCGATGGAAATACTCCAATTATGGTACCTTCTATCAGGAGTTGAGTTTATATGTGGGCCAAAAAATTCAATGTCCCTACTTGTTCATAAAAGCAAATGATTCGTCGTATTATGAGAATGAAAAATATTTCCATGAGACTATTGACGTGTTGAAACAGAATCCTAACTTTCAAATGCATAGTGTCGAGGGACGACACCATGTCCACTTGAACGAGCCGCATAAAGTGAGCGGAATAATTAGCGATTTCATTAATAAGTACCGTCCGCCGGGGGATAAGAAGGAGTAAGCAGTAAGGCTATGGATACATCAATCCACAAACTTAAGAGCAATTTTGATGATATTAAAATAAAGTTACTCTGTGCAATGTTCATATGGCTATCACTATCAGTAGCATCAGTCGTTTATTTCTTCAAATTAGAAGAGTTTTACGGTTAGTATTTAGAAATTATAAAGCATTTATACTTTTAGATATTTTTAAATTGGCATATGTATATATTTTTCGTCGTGCTCTGTTTACCGTAATCGTTCGGTCGCCACTCTGTGATATAGAGATTCATAGAGAACCGAGTTTCCAAACGCGGCATGACCCGTCACAAGTTTATTATTCAGAAGATGATAAGGAATATTCTTATCGGATAAACTAACAATGCGACTAGGAAGTGGTATGGCTGACAATATCACACTCCGAATTCAGTTGTCGTTGAAACGTTGCCTACACACGGTAGTCGTCAACGCACCATACTCCACTAGAAGTTACGGCAAATCAAGTAAAGATTTTTCTCAATCCTTAATGTTACATACATGCTGGTCATTCGATTCTTTGTAGTTACACAGAATTCATATTACCATTACTTTTCGAATAAATACAAAATCGGGAGTGCTGAATCGTAATTATAAAAGACGATGACGGATTAGACTCAACAATAAAAAAAAAAAACAATAGGAACCACAAGAAAAAAGAAAACTCTAAAAAATATGAATGCTGTGTTTGGAAAATTATGTCTGCTAATAATATGGAAAATGCGTTAAAAATTAGAACGAAATCGAGTTTTTCTAATCGTGTGAATAGCACGACCCTGCAGCCTACACCCATACCTAGAAGGAACAAACCGACTCCTCTTTCTATCATCTTCAATACAATGCCACAACTAGACTTTGTCGAAAACGAAAAATGCAGGTCACTAGCGAAATACTGTCGAAAGTTATGGGCCAACTACAGTGGCGGCGTAGATTACTTTTAAGAGGAGTAGGGTATCTCTGGTTCGGACAATTTTTTTTTCGTACAGAGAAAAATATAAAATGTATTTAGATTGTTATACATTCCTAGTTCAGCGAGAATTACAACTGCTAGGAGTTAAACATTTTTTATGCACACAGTTTTGAAGGATTGTAGTGTATATCCAATTAAAAGCTCGAGAGCGGGAATGAGAGATGGAAAATGTGTTTTCATTTAAGAGGATTGTAGTATGTACCGAGTTGTAAGAGAGTCTATATGATTTAGGAGACAAATTATTAGGTTGACACTAATTTCGTCCACCTCAGAGGTAGGCTTCATAATAGAAACTCGAACAAAAATATTTATAAAACATCTAAAACAATTGCCCTTAACGTTTAGAATTTCCTCATTGTTATATGCGAAAAATATATGTTTCTGCTAACGACTGAGTAGTCTGAAAATTAACCGAATCGTACACTGAAAAAAAATCATCATAATATTCATGAACTATTATAATGTTAGTCGGTTACCACTATGTGAAAAACACCCAATACTTAGTTAGGTTCCTCTTATCCTACGCCACTGCCGAATTTAAATATGAAGGAGGGGTGGTTTGTACGGAAAGTAGAGGAATCTTAGGTTCGATTTGGCCCGCTTTCAATATTATTTCAAAACCAACTTCTAAACAAAATTTTCAATCGCTAACTTCAAAAGTGACCTAATTTTGGCATAACAAAACCCAGAATGTGGTATAGGGTCGACTATACCACCTTCTACGTATAGAGAGTATGGTAAAATAAGGAAAAAAAAGAATATCAATATTTTTTAGATAATAACATTTTCTATCAAATGGAATTTACAAAACTTTTGACAAACTCAAAATTCACATCCAAAACGGACTTCTTTAGTCTAACAAAGCAAAATACATATGTAGCTTATATACAACTATTTTGAAAACCATTCCCAGTTCTACTGCTTATTTGTAGAAATTGAAATTTCATTTCTTGTTTTTCTGAAATATTCTCTCTTCTAGTTTTAGGGTTACCTCTACTTAAACTTAATCATCTCAATTCCAAAATGGACTCTAGCAGCAAATCAACGTCACAAGTAATTTTTCAGACATGAACTCTGCTAATAAATCAAAACATTTAACTCATTTTATACATTTTCCAGTGGACCGAATTCCGAATGAATGTTCCCTGGGGTCATATAGCCGGAAAATGGTGGGGACCACAAGACGTTCGACCCATTCTAGTACTGCACGGTTGGCAAGACAACGCCGGCTCATTTGATCCTTTAATTCCCATGCTATCGTCTCACTTAAGCTATCTTGCCATCGACTTACCGGGACACGGGCTATCATCGCATATTCCCGAAGGAATGATGATTCATTTCGTCGATTTTGTTAATGTCGTTCTATTGATTGTGAAACAAATGAAATGGAAGAAAGTTTCGATTTTAGGTCATTCAATGGGTGGTGTTATAGGACTATGGTTTTCAGCCATGTTTACCGACCTGGTCGACATGCTTATTGTAATAGATGTACTGAAACCGCCACAGTTCGGAAAGGAAGTATACTGGGAATATTACGGAAAAATGATTAGCACTGTCCTATTGATAGAAGAGCGTACGAAAAATGGCAGTGAACCTCCATCATATACTCTTGATGAGTGTGCCGAACGATTGTCTATAGGTGCAGCTATTGATAAGGACAAATGTAAATATATTGTAGCCCGAAATGCTAAAGAGTCAAAAAAATATCCTGGCAAATACTATTTTGCTCGTGACGAACGTTTGAAGGTTTTGGATAATGGAAATTGGCCGCATGATTACTATGTTGCTATGGCGTCTCAGATAAAAATTCCATTTTTGTTTATAAAAGCTATGGATGTACCGCGCAATGAACCTACTGAGAATTTTAACGGAATTATCGCGGAACTTAAGAAAAATCCATTATTTCAATTTGCGGAAGTTCGTGGCCGACATCATGTTCATTTGAATCAGCCCGAAAATGTTCGTGGTGTTATTAGTGAGTTTTTAAATAAATATGCGGACGAGGTTTGTAAAAAATCAAAGCTTTAAAAAAAATAATGATTGTATGAAAACTGCTCCACTTTACTTTTGAATATTTTGTTTGGACATGGGTAGTAAATGAAATATGTAATGGGAAAGAGTCTGATATATTTTATAAATAAATCTTAAAGAATTAATACATAGTGTTTTTTATCATTGGAGATTATTTCCGTTCATTTGATTCTTCTTCTTTTGTTCCATGGCAGCCTGCCGTTCGTTCGATGTGAAGATAAGCTTCCGCTAATCCTTTGTGGGAAATCACTCCATCAATGCAGACGGACTTTGCATTACTAAGTTACCTTAACCTTAGTGCGTCTACTACACCTATCCGCCATCGCGTACGGTTTCTGACTATGTATCGTATCTGACCCCAGTTCTCTCGCAAAGACGCACATTCCTTAGGCCTCCATTACACAGTCATATTTCTATTATAATATGTATGTCATATGCCTAAGCCTACTCGATTCATTCAGTATAAATTTTTAGACGCGCAATAAGCAAAATCAAGTGGGCTTAAGCATATTATAATATAAATATTACCAAATATGATTGTGTACTGGAGCCCTTATCCACAGATCTGCGCCACGTGATTTTAGGGCGGCACCTATGTCGACTTTGTTGGGAGAAGGGGTTCCATCGCATAGCATGAACAACAATGCAGGTATCACCCTTCCGCAATGTATGACCAATCAACTGCCACTATCGCCTTTCGTCGATAGGTATTTGACCCGTGCGCCGACGGAGATCTTCATTCAAAATTCTTTCGGGCCAGAAAATTCTTAAGATTCGACTAACATAAGTGTTCTCGGAGTGCGTGACATTTTGCACCGACGTATGTTGTCCTAATAATAGCCACTATTTTCTCTGTGACACCCCTCTTGCGTATGGCCGCCCACACTCAAAAAAAGGTACCCTGAAACAATGAAATTGTTCAGTAATGAATATTTACACCGATATCCCACCGAAGACGGCTTTCATCAGCCTTATGAATTTGTTGTTATCAAAACAACAACCAAACGGTCATTAAAATTATGAACTAATTCATAAAATTAACAACTTGTTCATTGATATAATTACTAAGTTCATCAATTAAAACAAAAAAAAAAAAAACAAAAACTGGCACAGGCCGGCATCCAGGTTCATAAGTGTTGACGACATTCATTCTACATTTTACCTCTGCTCTGAAAAGCCATAAAAATTACCTACCTACCTACAGTGGGAATCGATCCCGGGACCCTATGATGTGAAGACAGACGCCCTACCTACTACACCACCCAGACTATACGTGATGAAGCTTTATAAAATACACTTAAAGCGATAATGACATCGTTCATAGTAGTACATATTACTATGAACGATGTCATGTAATTAATGAACAATAACATCAAATTTTGTTTTATTTACTTACATTGCGGCTAATATATGGGTTCATAGCCGGAATGGACAATGCATAAGATTCTACTGGAAGTTCATTGTATTCATGATCGCTTTACGTTAAGTTGAAATTTTGTTTTCGTTATACTAAAGACCGGTGTTTCGTAAAATAGATGAACTCTGTTCAAGAAGAGAAGGTTTATTTAGATACTAATGAACTAGAACTAGATGAACTAATTCATCATGGTAATGAAAAAAGTCTATGCTCCTAGTTCATTAATATTATGATGATTTTTTTTTTCAGTGCATATACATTCTCGGTTCACACTGTCGAAAGCCTTCTTAAAATCAACAAAGAGCATGTGCATGGAGATCTATTCTATATATTCGACGCATTGCTCGATTACAATTCGTAAGATGTTAATGTGGTCGATGCAAGAAAAACCAGATCGAAATCCAGCCTGCTCTTCATCGATTTTGCTTTCTAAGTGGAGCTTGATTCTCTCCAAGATTATCCTAGCTGTTATTTTGGCAGCAGCGGGAAGCACACAAATACCCCTACACTTATTGCACTCTGTAAGACAGCCCGTTTTTGGAAGTTTGACAATCGAACCATCCTTCCATTCAGTGGAAAATATTCTACTATATCCCACGCTCTACCAATGAGAGGGTGCAACAACTCCGATGTTAAGCCGAGTGTTGCTTGGTAAAGTTCGGCTGGAATGCCGTCGATTCCAGCAGCCTTTCTACGTTTTAGTGCAATAATTGCATCCTCAATGTTTCATTGGGGAAGTTGATCGTATACCTATTTTTTATGGGAAGCTAAATTATCAATATGAGGGGGGACCTCCTCCCTCCCACCTCCCACGCGCTACCAATGAGAGGGTGCAACAACTCCGATGTTAAGCCGAGTGCTGCTTGGTAAAGTTCGGCTGGAATGCCGTCGATTACAGCAGCCTTTCTACGTTTTAGTGCAATAATTGCATCCTCAATGTTTCATTGGGGAAGTTGATCGTATACCTATTTTTTATGGGAAGCTAAATTATCAATATGAGGGGGGACCTCGCCATCAGTCACTCGATTTAAAACTGCAGCGAAGTGAATCAACTGATCGTCGATATGGATAAACCTTCCATCAGTTTCACCGGATGTTGATAGGAGCTACGACCTTTACACTCCTTGATGACGCTATATGCGATATTTAAATCATTATGTCGTGCAACTTCCTCTGCCGTAGCAAGAACAGAGGCATACAATCTTTTGCCACTGCGTACACTACTTTGCATTGAGGAATGGAATCCACGCATGCCGAGCTTGTTGTTGAGGCTTAAGAGCTGCAACCCTACAATTGATTTGATCGGGCCATGTCCATGGCCAATCACAGCCACTCTAGGAATCTTATTCAGTTTTAAGTAACAGTTCTAGTGGAGTTGTGACTGAAATCTTTTCGTACCATAGAATCGTACAGAAAATCTAAGGCGATAAACTGAAAGAAGTTCAGGGTGGTTTGTAGCGATTAACTCTTGAGTGTGTCAAATCCCTCCATCAACTATGTGGAGGAACGTTGGGATAAATCATGGAAGTAGCTTTCAAGAGTTCATGTCCAATGAAAAGAAGTAAGAAATCATGGTAGAACATGGAATTATCTAAGTTATTAAGTTAGCAGCAATAATAGGTTCTGGCAACCATACAAGAACTACCTAAAAAAATTACAAAAAAGCTCTCAGATCTGCAAATGTCCATGCTTGGGATCTTGGATCTCCAAACCTTAGACAATGTAAGCAATAATTAGTAAGATTTTGTCTAAAGCAATGCTGTGTCCGTCCTTAATAAAAAGAGCAGATGACATTTGGGCTGATTTTCTTATTCATAAGAAGCTCAAGAAATTTCCCTTAGTGCAAGAGCACTATGCAGATGCAGAACCCACGATCACATAATGGAGGCGACCAGCAGAATTACTTCGTATTCTCCATTATTACTGAGGAGAATTTTACCTGTGCCATTAAGAACTTCTCCCCCTTTAAATTCCAGGACCAGATGGCATACTACCGATCATGCTTCAGAAAACCCAATATCGTGTAGTTCCAGTTCTTCTCAGAAGCCTTCTGGTACCCCAGCCGTGACTACGAGTTCGAGTGGTTTTCATCCCGAAGGTAGCTAATCCTCAGTTTTTACACATCACCTCATCATGGATCCGCAAAGGATTTAAGACCGATTAGTTTATTCTCCTTTGTACTATTAACTTTAGAGCGCTTAATAGACTTATACCTTCGACAACCGGCTTGAGAGCTCAGCACTTTGAAAAAGTCACAGCATGCCTACGTCAAGGGAAAGTCCACAGAAACGGCTCGCCGTTTTAGAGGTGTTGCGTATCGTCGAGCACAGCCTTGAATACAAACAATATACATTATCTGCATTCCTCGAAATAGTGAGGGCATTCAACAATGTTCGCATTGAATGTATTCATAAGACCCTCTCATAGTTAGGAGTTGAACCAGGGCTTGGGACGTGGATAATGAAACGACACTACTAACAACCGGAGTAATCCACGGTAACTTATTAAATAGTCATCATTAATTCGTGTGCAGAGGATCACGTAAGGGTGGTGTTTGTCATCTCTCCAGTAATGAGGCTTGTAGTAATTAATAAAATTGATTGTAGTATCAGAATAGATCAGGCAGTGCATGGAAAGAGAACTTCGTTTGACTTCAAAAACCAAAATATCGCCTTTCACCCTTCCAAAATTAAACAAATATCAACTCCAATTATCACCCAGCTCGAAGTATTTGGACGTTGCAAACATGAAGGTATAGCAGCATTCAGTAACATACAAGACAATCAGAGCATCACCATCTGCTCTGACTATCATGGCATTGAAATCGGTGAATGTGACTTCCAGGGTTGTCGAACCATGCCATGAAGCGTTAACCAGCCTTAGCACACGACAAATAATCCCTACTTTGAGTACCCGGACATTGGAACACAGAGGGTAAGGAGATGGCTAATGAAATGGCCACAGTGGTGACATTCTTGGCAGCTCTCATGCGGAGCGTGTCTAATTCTGAATGGAGAAACCTGAAATCAAGGAAAATGTGACCTTGCTATGACTGAAAGGAACGTTTGAACTACTCCTGACTGAACCGCGTAAAAATATCGCCAAACTTGTCGTTACTACCAGGCTGGGCATCCCTTACAATCTTCATTGCCGCAGCTGCTAAAATGTAAATGAGAGAGAAACTCTGATTCACTTTCTGTGTAAATGCCCGGGTCTAGCCAGAACCCGGTATCGCACGCTGGGCAGGGCTTTTGTGGGAAACTTAGACGATGCAGCGGAGATGAAAATAGAAGAGCTGCTTTACTTCCTAAATAAGACTGGCTGATTCAAGGTGCCTCCCCATTCATAAATTACTCATCTAACCTTCATAATAGTTATCCTTCACGGAGTTTGTGGTTTTAAAATGGTTCTCTTTACGCTAATTGGGCTCTTGTCTCGTTCTGCCTCCGCAACCACTTTTACTAACCAACCAATCATCGATTTTAAGCAATTTCGTTTAAGTAGTCAAATCAGCATTCGTCTCTCTTAGATACTATTGAGCTTCATAGGACCACGTTGTTCGTTCTGTGCTGTTGGCACTTCGACCATCAGTGATGTTTCTGCCGTAGGTTTCCTTTCTTTTTGTATAGTTTTGTAAATATTACATACCTACTCAAACCCTACGTTACGAATTATTCTACCCACATCATTGATTTTATCTTTAAAAAAATCTTCGTCTCTTTCAGTGTATCTCAATATTGGAATTATTTCATTTCTAAAATGGACTCTAGCACAAAGTCGACAAGACAAGTAATTGCTCAAAAATATTAGTTTTCATGCTTAAAAATATTCATTCTATCCATTTCTAGTGGACCGAATTTCAAATTAATGTTCCCTACGGTCATATTGCCGGGAAGTGGTGGGGACCCCATTATGTACGACCCATTCTGGTTTTGCACGGCTGGCAGGATAACGCGGGCTCTTTTGATCCTCTAATCGCTATGTTACCAACTCATTTAAGCTATCTGGCTATTGATTTTCCGGGTCACGGGCTATCATCGCACATTCCCGAAGGATTAATGATCCATGCCAATGATTTTGTCATGACAATTCTGAGGATTGTGAAACAAATGAAGTGGAGCAAAGTGTCGATTCTAGGCCATTCGATGGGTGGTGTTATGGGTCTGTGGTTTGCGGTCACGTTTCCCAATAGAGTGGATTCGCTTATTATGATAGATGCTCTGAAACCACCTCAATTCGATAAGGACATATTTTGGGACGAACTCGGTAACAAAATTAAGAAATTAAAAGATATTGGAAACAGACCCAAAACGGACAATGAACCACCTTCATACACGTTTGATGAATGCATCAAACGCTTATCCAATAGTGGATCGATTGATCAAAACAAATGCAAATATGTTGTATGCAGGAATGTCAAGGAATCGCGCAAGCAACCGGGTAGATACTATTTCGCACGCGACGAACGTTTGAAGTTTATGGAAACGAGTATATGGCCGCAGGAATTATATGTCGTCTTAGCGTCACAAGTGAAAATTCCTCATTTATTCATAAAGGCACTCGATGGACCTTTAAATGAGCTCACTGAGACTTTTAATGAAACCATTAATATTCTTAAGAAAAATCCATTATTTCAATATGAGGAAGTTCCAGGCAATCATCATGTTCACTTGAATCAACCCGAAAATGTTTGCGACATAATCGGTGCGTTTTTGACAAAATATTCTGACGACTTGTGCAAAAAGTCTAATTTATGAATAATTTCTAACAGTATTTTTTACCTTTATTTTTTTTTGGAAATGGGGCTAAATATGATACTTAACGATATTTTTATTATGTTGTACTTTTTTAATAAAAGTAAATAAATTGAATGTACATATTCTTTGATTTTCTAGTTTCAACATTCTTTATTTTCCCTATAATCTAACATCTAAGATGGATGCCAGTGGAAACTCAACTAGGGTACGTTCTGACATTGTTGACTTAAGGCAAATCACTGATCTTATGCATTTTCAGTGGACTGAATTTCAAATGGAAGTCCCATGGGGACATGTTCACGGGAAGTGGTGGGGACCACGAGATGTTCAACCAATTTTAGCTTTACACGGCTGGCAGGACAACGCTGGAACTTTTGATCTTCTGATTCCAATGCTTCCGACTCATTTCAGCTATCTCGCCCTTGACTTTCCAGGTCATGGATTTTCCTCGCATTATCCTGAAGGAATGATGATTTATAACATTGATTTCGTTAATGTCATTCTGATGGTAGTGAATCGAATGAACTGGGACAAAGTCTCAATATTAGGACATTCGATGGGTGGTGTTATGGGATTTTGGCTTGCGGCCATGTTTCCGGATAAAGTTAATTTAATAATTGCAATAGATACTTTGAAACCACCCCAAATACAGAAAAACACATTTTGGGAAGATTACGGAAAGAAGATTAGCAAAATTCAGTTAATCGAAAAACGTGCTGAAAGCGCCGATGAACCTCCATCGTACACGTTTGAAGAGTGTATCGAACGATTGTCAACGGTTCGATCTGTTGACAAGGATAAGTGTAAATATATTTTAGCAAGAAATGTTAAGGAATCGGTTAAATATCCAGGAAAATATTATTTCTCACGCGATGAACGTTTGAAGTATATGAATAAGGGCATATGGCCACAAGATATTTATGAAGCTGTAGCGTCAAAAATAAAAATTCCGCATTTATACATTAACGCCCTGGAGGCACCGCTCAATGAGCCTATTGAGAATTTTAACAAAACCATTTCTGTATTGAAGCAAAATCCATTATTCCAATTTGAGGAGGTTGACGGTCGTCATCATGTGCATTTGAATCAACCTGAAAATGTTGCTGGTATTATTAGTTATTTCTTAAGCAAATATGTAGAATATTCCGTCAAAAAGGCTAAGCTTTAAAATGCACTAATTAGTCTAAGAATATAACGATATTTGGTCGGCAAAAATCCTAGATCGGAATTTTTTTTGGATTATGGTTGGGGATGAACCCCAGATTATGGAAAAAAAAGTCCCAACCGATTGGTGGTCGGCAACATTAAAAAAGAGGGGGGAAGGAGGCGGTCTCTTTTTTGTTTTTTTTTTTTGCGATTATTTCAAAAACGACATACGATACAGAAAAATGGTATGAGAACGAAAAATACTATACATAAAATTATCTTTGCAATGATATACGAGTATAATACATTAGAGTTTAATTAAATATTTCGGCGTTAGACTAGAAAATAAATTAGAATATTTTAATTTTAGACCTTTTTAATAGCTCCATAGCTTTTGAAAGAATGCTAGTTCTGCCGTAAAATTTTGTATAAGTATTCACAATAAGTTCTAGATCATTTTAAGGTAAATTAAGTCGCTCCGGTCAAGGACCCCCATTATCCCCCCATTTGAATTTGTCAAAACGGCTTGTCCATAACTCGCCCAAAATTGAAGCAGAGTGCTAAATTTATATATTTATTGCGATTGGAGGTCATATAATCACCCCACCTACCAAAAATCAGCTCATTCGAATAACAAATAACATACAAAGTTATCCACAAGAAGTGTGTTCTACGCACTACTCATGAGTACTGTACAACAAAGTTGTATTGTGTCACTTTGTATGGTAGGTACCCTTAGTTTTTATCGGAATGAGCTGATTTTTGGTGGGTGGGGTGATTATGACCTTCAATCGCAATAAAGCAAAATTTAGCACTCTGCTCTAATTTTGGGGTGAGTTATGGACATGCCGTTTTGACGAATTCAAATGGGGGGATAATGGGGGTCTTTGGCCGGAGCTACTCAATATTTACCTTAAAATGATCTTGACATTATTGTGTCATTATTATATACAAAATTTTACCGCGCAACTAGCATTCTTTCAAAAGTTATGGAGCTTTTAAAAAAAGGTTTCAAATGAAAATATACTAATTTATTTTCTAGTCTTAGGAGGCTTTCATACTTGTTCTTAATCTGACCAGATTACGTAATCTGCAGTGTGGTGAATTTAAAAATATGTGGAATTTGACAACTCAAATTAAGTAATTTGCACAGATTGCGTAATCTGGCCGTAAGTGTGAAAACCTCCTACGCCGAAATATTCAATTAACTCTAATGTGTTATATATCATTGCAAAGATAATTTTATATAGTTTTTTTCGTTCTCATACCATTTTTTATATCTTTGGTCGTTTTTGAAATAATCGCAAAAAAAAACGAAAAAAGAAACCCCCTCCTCCCCGACCCCCAATCGGTTGGGACTTTGTTCCCACAATCTGGGGCTCATCCCCAACCATCATGCAACAAAATTTCCGATGTAGGATTATTGCCGTTCGATGGCTACATTTTGGCTTAATTTTCTCAGACTAATGGTTTTCGTGTTGCCTTGTTTGTTCTTCAAATAAAGTTAGTGAAATAGTTTTAGCTGTATTATTGATAAGAAACGATAAAAATAACAGTGACAACTCAAATTTTGAACATAGGAGAAGCACGGGAGAGTTGAACCACATGTTGCTTTATCGGTGATAAAAAGCTCTCTGTTGGATATATTGATGTCATTTATTCTCAGTGGCGTAACATACGGAGTTCCAATTGTTCGGTGGAACACGGGCCCCCAATCACTAGAGGACCCCTAGCGTAGTTGTGAAGAGTAGCAAATGGTGGACTGTTTTCTGGATTTCTGGGTCGTTGGAGCATCATCTATCGTAATCCCTTGTGGGGCATGGTGCGCTTACTCAGCCAACGTTACATTGCATATACGAGTAGAGGAGTGTATATAATGTTGCTATTATATATTTCCTGGACCAGGCCGAGATTCGATCTCCGGACCTCTAGATTACTAGCATCGTAGAGTGCGACTCAACCAAGCCAGCCACAGATCGCTATTTGAGCATAGAAGCTGTTAAACAAATTAGAAGTGCTCTTCTTTGCTACGAAGTAGGTTTAAGCAAGAGTTTGAAGGAACACTTTAGTGCTATGGTGAGGCAAGTATGAGGTCCTGTATAATTGCCCCGCTCGGCACCCCCTTAAGCTGTTATTGCCTGTTAAATTTGTCTACCCTGATTAAATTGGAAATATTTTAAGCGGAACTTCTGCCTCGTGGAAAATAATGCTAAAATGTTGAAATTGTTCGAAAGTTAAACACTCAGAGTAAAAAATACACTCGGTATAAATTCATCATTGTTAGTAATTGAAAATGTTGAGTTTGATAAGATTGACCCCTGGGAATTTTCAAACGCGATTCAAAATAATGAACTCTGGGTACATTAGCAAAACCTCGAAACATCGAATAAGTTAGAAAAAAATACACAGGCCTGCCTATTTTTAAATGAACCGAGTACCAAATCCTTGAAAAATGCATACAGCTGCGGATATTATAATAGCACCGGAGGTTACGACTTGCTTATTTCTCTTAAAAACTGTTATTGGATATTTTTACAGCTACTGGTGGTATAAGTACCACCAGTGTATAATGTAAAAATTATTTACTTTCTGGAAATTATATAATTGTTAACGGTACTCTCCTATCCTGTGGCCTAGGTAAGAGGTGAATAAAAAGAAACACCCCCCCCCCCCCTTTGGTGGCATATCTTGACCTTGCGATAGTGTACCTGTTTGGCAAAACAGGGTATTATGTAATTCAAATTCAGCACAATTATGTAGAAAAAAATGCGATACCACAAATGTTAGATGGTGAAATGGTTTATAACTCTTGTAAAAGTCGAAAGCAATGCGAGTAGCAAAATTTCTGCTGAGTAATTTCCATGATGTTGAAAATTTAGCATCAATAATGAGGGGTGTAATATATCATTTATAAAATTTTGTAAGAAAATTCAGTACAATCGATTATTATTTAAACTACGTAGACTCAGAGCGCACAGAGAAATCTCTTCGGACTTTGTATTTTTGCACAAAATTTTCATTAGCACAATGTTTTGCGGCCTAAAGTTTGTGAAAAAATGGTATTCCCAATATTCGTTCAAAAATTAGTCATTGTACGAATTCAGGTTATTCACGATTACCCAGTTCTTTAAATTGAATTTCCCTTGTAATGAAAAACAAATCAGGTTACAGATTCCCTCGCCCTCAGAAAAGCTATCAGCGCCACTGCTCCTATCAAAGAAGAGGATACGAATCGCTGCAATATAACTAATAGCTAATTTGTTAAGTTTAGCTTCAAATGTGTAAACATTTTATTTTTCAGAATTAAGCTTTAACAAGTTAAAGGTATTCTTGTTGTTGTAAAGGGAGTGCAAACAAATTGACAAATAGTAATTACTCGTATATTGTGTAGGGGCCCCCATTTCGTTTTCGAACACAAGACAAGATATTTTTGAAACGTTACGCCACTGTTTATTCTTTATTACATAGTGTGTGATGCCAGCTTCTAAATTTAACTCATATTTATTGAAAAAAGATCAAGGTGTATGGTACAGAAGTCCGTTTTCAAAATGCTAAAAATGCCCGTCCGTGTTTTGATCGGATAGTGTGAAATGATCATACGATGGTTCTTGTCGTGCAAGTTTACCCGTCCGGTTTCGTCTTACAATCTGAAACCACCCATTGGCTGAATTCAAATTGTAAGACGAAACCGGACGGGTAAACTTGCAAGACAAGAACCATCGTTCTTACAATCTGAAATGCATAATGCTTGTCTGCTGGCCACTACAAAAGCTCTCGCCGTCCGTTTGCTTGTGCTAATAAACGGACGGCGAGAGCTTTTGTAGTGGCCAGCAGACAAGCATTACGCATTTCAGATTGTAAGAACGATGGTTCTTGTCTTGCAAGTTTACCCGTCCGGTTTCGTCTTACAATTTGAATTCAGCCATTGGGTGTTTGTTTGTTTTTCCCCCAGTGGCGGGAGAGTTGCGCGACCATATAAAAAACGTAGTCGTGTCCTTTTTGACTTGTCTATAGTAATTAAGATCTTGGAAACACACCATGGGCCATTCTCTCATAACGCTTATAGAATGGTTAGTCTTATCACATAGAGAAGACACACACAATTTTCAGAAAGCTTTTCCATTATATTGAATTTAATTTTTGTTAATTTTGCATAGTTATGTTTTCTTTTGCATAATTGCACTGTTGGAAGAAAGTGCGCAAATGATTTTTTCAATCTAAGATGATGGCGTAAGCAAGCAAAATAAGGCGTAGCTATGCAAAATAAACAAAAATTCCATTCAATACAATGGAAAAGCTTTCTGAATATTGTGTGTGTCTTCTCTATGCTATAAGACTAACCAGCCAACAGGTACTGAATAAGAGCTATCAGAAACCCGGCCCATATTAAACGCCTATCCGCCTCCGCGACGCTCTTGATGATACGCAGCCATTCCAAGTCCATTATCTTAGGCCGCGAGCACACTATCCGAGCTTTGTCAAACCGCTCGGTACAAAAAATCAACGTTGCAGATCACATATGCCTATAGCAGAGACAGAGGCGTCTCTGTCTCTTCCAAGCGTGTGTTGTCCACAACTTTGATCTTTTGTATCGCACGGTTTGGCAAAACCCGGACAGTGTGGGGTCGGCATAACGAATAAGCGTTGTACGATGGCTAAAAATGAATGAACGTGACAATCGCATGTCGCCTTGCAGAATGCCAGCTCTGGTCAGTGATGGAAATTATCGTTCGCCTAAAACTTAAATCATATTCCCTTTATGTTTTTATTACAGTATTTATAGACAAGATATAGGGATCACAATTGGGTTTGTAATGCGCAATTTCGTTGTAAATAATTTTTTATTTTCACAATCTGTGTTGATGAAATTGACAGTCAAAATTAATCCGTTTTTTTTGTACATATCGTCTCTTTCAGTGGGTTTCAAAATTGCAATTTCAATCCTAAAATGGACTCTAGCGGTAACTCGTCGAGAGAAGTAATAATCCTCAATTGTTTAGATATCAGCTTTGGCGTTTGGCGCTTATTACTCATTGGACGGAATTTCAAATGAATGTTCCCAGATAGCCAGATAGTGGGAAAATGGTGGGGACCCCGTAACGTTCGACCTACTCTCGTCCTTCACGGCTGGCTGGATAACATCGGCTCATTCGATACTCTAACTCCTATGCTGCCGAATCATTTGAGTTTTCTGACTATTGACTTTCCAGGTCATCATGGACTATCATCGCATATTCCTAAAGGAATGATGGTTCATATCATTGATTTTGTCGATACCATAGTTTGGATTGTTAGAGAAATGAAATGGAACAAAGTCTCGATTCTGGAACATTGTATGGGTGGTGTTATAGGTCTGTGGTATGCAGCTATGTTTCCTGATAAAGTTGTCCTGCTTATTATGATAGATTTTCTAAAACCCCCACAATTGGGTAAAGAGATGTTTTGGAATGAGTCCGGGAAAATAAAAAAAAAATACGGAATTTGCTACAGATCGAAGAACGTGCGACGACGCGACGGGCCAAGAACCTCGTTTGTACACATTCGATGAATGCATCAAACGTTTGTTAATGGTTCGATCTGTTAATAAGGATAAGTGCAAATATATTTTAGCAAGAAATATTAAAGATTTGGATAAGTATCCTTGGAAATACTATTTCTCACGCGACGAACGTGTGAAGTATATACATAAAGAGATATGGTCACAAGACATTTATGAAGCTTTAGCATCACAAATAAGTATTCCTCTTTTGTACATCAACGCGCTGGATTCACCGCTAAATGAGCCACTAGAGAATTTAAATAAAACTATTTCAGTATTGAAGCAAAATCCCTTATTCCAATTTGAAGAAGTACGCGGTCGCCATCATGTTCACTTGAATCAACCTGAAAATGTTTGCGGTATTATCGGTGATTTTTTATGCAAGTATGCAGATGATGCCTTTTTACATGCATCAGCTAAGCTTTGGATTCGAAATGTTAACAATGGATGAATTTTGTATAAATGCTGTTTTCTTTCATGAACCTCCAACGAACAAACTGCCGAGTTGACGAAGATAGGATTTCCTAATCATATGCACATTTTGCATTACAATAGAAAAAGAAACCTACTAACTTCCAAATATGTGACTAACTTAACTAATATGTATTCTATTGTAAAAAAAAAGGGTGCTTCCTTTCCATCAATATACAGTTTATTATTTTCCTTGCAATACTGTCTTTTTAATTCAACGGTATACTAACTTTATCATGTTCTGAAATATCTCTTACAGTGTTCAAATTTAGAACTATTAAAAATTCATAAGAAAACATCCCCAAACAACCAATCCTAACATGGACCAGAGCAAAAAAGCAGTGAGAGAAGTACTGTTTGAGATATCTATTCCATCCTATTATACTCACTTTTGTACCTTTCTAGTGGACCGACTTTCGAATAAATGTTCCTTGGGGTCAAATCTGCGGGAAATGGTGGGGACCAAGAGATGTTCGACCAATTCTTTCACTACACGGTTGGCAAGATAACTGTGGAACCTTTGACCTCCTAATACCCATGCTACCGTCTCACCTGAGTTATCTTGCCATTGACATGCCTGGACACGGACTTTCATCACATTGGCCCGAAGGAATGATGTATCATTATACCGATTTCGTCTATGCGGTTTTCATATTTGTAAAACAAATGAAATGGGATAAAGTGTCGATATTGGGTCATTCAATGGGTGGCGTTGTTGGCTTTTGGTTTACAGCCATGTTTCCCGATAAGATTGATTTGATTATTGCAATAGATACATTGAAACCTCCTCAAATTGAAAAGCGGGTATATTGGAACGAGTATGGAAAGTTGATCAGTAAAACTTTGCGCGTTGAAGAACGTGCTACGAAAGGCATTAAACCGCCAGTTTACACATTCAACGAATGTGTCGAACGACTGACTAATGCAGGATCTATTGATAAGGATAAATGTAAATATATTTTGGCAAGAAATATTAGGGAATCGAAAATATTCCCTGGTAAATACTATTTTTCACGCGACGAACGATTGAAGTATATGAATAAGGGAATTTGGCCAAACAATTTCTACGTAGTTCTGGCGTCCAAAGTTACCATTCCACATTTGTTCATAAATGCACTGGATGCACCTGTCAATGAACCTATGGCGAACTTTAATGAAACTATTTCGGTACTAAAGAAAAATCCATTATTTAGATTTGAAGAGGTGCGCGGTCGTCATCATGTTCACCTGAATCAGCCTGAAAATGTTTGTTTTATTATTAGTGAGTTTTTGAACAAATATGCAGACGAATCTTGCAAGAAATCCAAAAAGTCGAAACTATGAAAAATATAATTCTAAGTTATTAACCGGTAAACCAGTTTAAATCTTGCATAATGAATCAATAAGGGGATAATAAAAGAATGGAGCAATTTAAAATACGAGTGTTTCATTTCTTTGGGCTTTTCCAGAAGCTAGAAGAGTTATATGAACTACTAGCAGTGAGAGCTCGCTTAGCCCGCATTAAATTGCGCATAGCCACAGATAAGTAACTAGTAGCAACGCCGTCTAGATATTAAGGCCGCAATGTAGAATCTTAGACGTCAAAATCAGCTTATAGTTTTAGGTTATGTTCGCCAATGTTGCAGTGTTTTGTTTTTGCTTTTTATTACGTCACTACTTGTTTTTGTTGTTTGTTCGTGTAAATAAAAAAATTAAGAGCTAAACTATGACGGCATTGTCCAGCTGAGTTGCGGCTATGATATATCTAGATGGCGTTGCTAGTAGTTATTAATATGTGGCACAGCCTAAATCGTGTGATGATGTGATGTGATGACATTGATTGCAGCACAGTGCCATCTATTGTTTATCTTGTTAACTTCTTTATCACAATCAATTTCACAATTATCCAAAATTTTCCAAGCTACACAAAGAATTTTTCACTCTTATATCGTCCAAAATCATCAAATAATGCAATAAAAGGCAACATTTCGTTAAAAAAAAATAAAATTGTTAACTAAGAATTTTCTATTTTTCCATTCAAAAATCCATTCCGGAACAATTGCAGACAAAATCAATTTTCAATTTTTACAATTTTGTGACTTCCCCGGAGGGGTTTTCCCAAGTTTGCTTTCATAATTACAAATCACTGGCAATCACGAAAAACTAAAAAAAAAATAAAGCTAAATGGACCCAGGAGCCATTCTCATTCGATGAATAACTAGGTTTTTTGGTTCCGTATAGGTTTGGGTAACGAAACTCCAAATATAAAAAAATGCCAGCTGACCCACCTCCCATTTTTATACCCTTCGCGCATAGAGTGAAAGGGTATATTAAGTTTGTCATGAAGTTTGTAACGCATTGAAGGAAGCATCTCCGACCATATAAAAAGTATACATATATGATCAGCATGACTTTGGGAGTCGATTGGGCGATGTCCGTCTGTTGCGACGCGTTTTACTCGGCCAATTTAAAAGCTATGAAGCTGAAATTTTGCGGAAATGCTTCTTTTTACTGCAGGCAGTTTGTATGTTTGAATCGGTGAAATCGGACAATGGGGTCATGGGGCTGCCATACAAACCCAAATTAGGTTCTTCTAAGAAAATTTTTTTAATTTGTGCACTAATTACAACAAAATTTGACACAAATGTGTTTCTATTGATGGTACAAAACATATGTAAGAATGGATCAAATCGGACCATGGGGTCATTGAGCTGCCATATAAACCTATAACCCCCCAAATTAGGTTCTTCTAAGAAAAACTTTTTTATTTGTGCACTAATTTCAACCAAATTTGACTCAAATGTGTTTCTATTGATGACACAAAACATGTTTAAGAATGGATGAAATTGGACCATGGGGTCATGGGACTGCCATACAAACCCAACCCCCCAAATTAGGTTCTTCTATGAAAAACTTCTTTATTTTTGCACCTATTTCAACCAAATTACAATCGCACCATGTAGTCATGGGGCTGCCATACAAACCCAACCCCCCATTTTGGTTCTTCTAATAAACATTTTTTACATTAATTTCACAAAAGCTTGAAATAATGTGTCTTTATCAAAGCAACAAAAAAGGTCAAAACAAATGGAATCGTACTATGGGGCCATGTTCCCGCATCCCCCAATAAAATTTTCTGAGTAAATATTTTCATTTGTCCACTTATTCCAACCAAACCCCACACAAATATTGTTTTCTCGATGCAACGGAACTTATGTGAAGACCGGCGGCAAAGAATCGGGAGGGGGGATTAACTACAAGTCGTAGGTACTCCCGAAAAAACCTTTAGCCCGTGGAGAGCGAAGGGTATCCAAATTTCGGCCGCGCCCGAAATTAGCCTCGGTCTCGTTTATATGAAGTTCGTTACCCAAACCTACACGGGATAACCATTTTTCAATTTTTTTATGATTTTTTGAAAAAAACCCTTAATATCGGTTTTATCCATTCGTCTGTCTGTCTGTTCACTAAATAATTTGTGAACGGCTCATGTAATCGAAATGAAATTCGGTAGGAATGTGTAGAATTACACGAAATAGGTACTGTGAATTGGAAGGACCAAGGTAACCGGGTGTCCCCGAAGAGATGAAAAAGTTGACTATCTTATTTATTTTTTTTTTTTGAGGAAACTCAAATAAAAAGGTTTGACGAGGTACATGTCATATCAGATTTGCTAAGAAAAAGTAAATAACAGTAAATTTGTTAAATTTTAGCTTGTGCGTGTGTGGCCTCGCTTGCAAATCTGAAAATTTTAATTAGGATTCTTTGGAAATGATAAAAGAAATATGTCTGCAAATGTTCATTCAAATAGATTTATCAAAACCGGAAAATATAAGGAATCTTTAATCTTTAAAATAAAGTGTTTTGTCAGTACTCAGTGTTCCCTCCCCTTGCTCGAATAACTGCTAGCATCCTTGTATTCATAGACCTCACGAGGCTGATGACGAAGTCTTGGGTAATTGCATTCGACTCTTCTTCAATTGCGATTCACAGCTCTGGAAGCTTTGTTGGAACATGAACGCGGGCTCGAATCCGACGTTTCAGCTTATCCCAAAAGTGTAGATACTGGGTTACCACATGAGCAACATGAGCCCGTGCTTTATCCTGCATCAACTGGATATTATGCCCGATATAATATGTGAAAGAGATCACATGGACTGCAAGGATTTCATTTATGTATCGATGTGAAGTCAATCCACGTTTAAGGCCCGTCGGTTCGATAAAAACTAGTGCTGTATGTCCGGTTAGCGAGATGCCACCCAGACCATTACAAATCCTTCTCCAAAAGCGACAAATTCTGCGATGCCACACTGAAAATAACGTTCTCCAGGGCGACTATATACTCTTTGACGTCGATCACTTTGATATAGAGTCACCCTGGTTTCATCAGTGATGAGTACATTACCCCACTCTTCTAACGTCCAATCCTATGCTCTGGAGCGAATTCAAAAAATGTAAGGGCGAACTCTAGTCAAAACATAGCAAATCGTTAGCATTGTGTTTGTTGTTTGATTGCTATGTGAGTTTACTGTACTTTAAATAAAATTGATAGTCATTTAAATTGCCATTAAACGCACTTTCTGTAGATATAACTTTCATAGTTCTAAGTTTTATACTTTTTGAGAAAATTGGGTTAAAGTTCGAAAGTTGCGGGTGGCCCGATACTTTTGACGCCGAGTGTAGAATAAAAAGCGCTTGCATTTGATTCTATGGAACGCTTTTATTTAGACCAAAAATAGATTTACTGGTAGGATTTTTTTTTATTTTTATTTATTACCCATTAAGGATAATGTGCAAGCATTACACGCATTAAAATTCTAAAAAAACCTCTGTACGCTCTGATTGTTATATATACACTGGTCGGCATATGTATTTTGACATCTCATACCCTCCAGCCCCAACACTGGTTTTGTTTAACTAAACCCAATAACGGTAAATTTCTTTCACATAAACAAAAATCAGAATTTCGAAGATTGATTTGAACATCGATTGATGCAAGCCTTAGTCCTGGTTTACACATTGAATACGCTACTATCGAATTTTATACGGTAAACTGTTTATTACCAAACAAAAAATGTTTTAAAACAAAATAAAAACAAATTTTGGCGCTCTCTGAAAGAAAGCGAATGTAAACCCCGAGTGATGAGTGAGCCACGATGAAGAACTCTGAGAAAGAAGTGAAATTTAAACCAAATTGTGCCGCAAAAAAAAGCGAATATAACTTCCGACGATTCAATGACGACCAAAAGAAGCTTTGGCCATGGAAACAGTGATTTGAACTTAAGCAGCCTAGGCCATTGTAAGCAAAATATCCCTGTATCATGAGAGAGCCTCCACTGTGGTATTAATTTTGATAACCACGTATCCGTTTTTCCACATAAACTGGGCATTTTCTTTAAATATTTTTTTTTTGTAAAAATGTAATAAAATAACGAATATTAGCTGAAAAAGCTTTTTCCGAAAGTTGCAGTAGCTTGAACTTTTCCCTTAGTAACAGAGGTTTGCTTTTCGTATGGTTTTTAAATCTTTCTTTGGTTTCAGTTTATCTGCGTATGCATACAATTTGCCTTTTTTAGTTCTAGACCGAAGGTGGTCGTTATTATCTCTGCCTCCGATGGCACATTCTTCATATTCATAATATCCTTTGGTTCAATTAGGACATTTTCCCTAAATATTTGGAAGATTTTTCGGTAATGATTCGATATACACATCCCATTTCTGTGATGCATGGAATAGTTTTCTTTTTCTTTTCTCTTATTCAATTCTGGTGTTTAATAATGAACAGTCTACCTTATGAAATTAAATTCAATTGCAGCGTCTCCAACGTTTAAACCAGGGTTGAAGTTTGCCTCTACGGAGGCTTAAACCAAACTTCGAATTTCTGATTTTTTTCCAATGTTTCAAGCCACTGGACACATTTTCTGCTTGGAATTCAAAATATAAACACAAATCATTAATAAAATTATGTTTTATCCATTTTTTTTCCAGAGAAATTGGTGTATAATCAAAGATTTAAATATTGTCAAAATACTTATGTCACATCAAAATTTCGCACCAATCTGTTCTCTTCTTTATGGCAAGAGAGTGCGAAAATGGACAGGAAAAATATTGAGCATATTTATTGCTGTTGATACGTACTTTGATTTCCTTATAAGAAATTTACCGTTATTCACTCTAGTTAAACAAAATCAGTATCTTGGCTCGAGAGTACCAGATGTCAAAATACATATGCCGGCTAGTGTATGTATATAGATGTAGGTCAAATATAATTCGGTCTTTGGTTAACGCCCCGAGAAAGAAATAGAAGTAGCCTTAGCCTAACTTGTGAGTGACCCCCCTCTTGCTAAAACTCTCAAGAGCAAATTTTCTTTTGTCTTACTCGGAATACTCGATCGTCCCATGCTTCACGTAATCAACTGATAGGAAAACGTTTTGAACCAAGTAATGAAATCCTATACTTGTCCAAAGCCATACTACTTTGCCTTTACTCACGTCCGGTTCCCGACTGACGAGTTAAATTTCAAAGGGGCAGAATCAGGGGGGTTTCCGCAAATATATCAAAATGTATTAATAAAAAGAAATTGTATCTCTTGTCCTAATTTCCACCCTGCGTAATGCCGCACACACACGTTCAATCCGAATCTATTTTTTTTTTCGTTTTGTCAAAATCGAAGAAAATGTATGAATTTGACAGAACGAAGAATCCATAAAAAATGCATTCGGACGCTTCGTGTGTTAACTCTATTTCAGACAGACGTGACTCCACATTGTTGGCGCCTTAGTCCATTAACGTTATACCATTTAGAGTCCTATATCAGATTGTATCATCTTATAACCTTTTATTTTGATTTTTTACAAGAATTTCTAAAAAAGAAAGGAGCTCAATTTTGAATATTATCAAAAGGGGGTTTTTTAATAGATAAATAACTGCCAAGATAGATCATTGGACCAAGGCCGCAGATGTGTTAGTCGTTAGTGACATACAATTTCAGATCAGCAGAGTTATTTAGCCCCATAAATGGCTACTCGTTTAATATTACAGAGAGATCTTTAGAGAAACTATATGGTAACGCAATACATGCGTTAGTCTAGAGTGCCTATGTGCACACACAATCTATACGTGTTTGGCAAAAAAAAATATTCGAATTGTTTCAAATGTCAAACAATTGTAATAGTGCCCATACATTGAAAAACTTTCCGACCGAAAATCATTCCGTCTGCAAACGTGGAAAAAATCCGGAACGCCTTTCAAATAAAATTAAGCGACAAATCAATCACCGTGTTATTATTGCGCATACATCATCCATAACACAAATATTTATCAAATTGAAACCATTTATGGGATGATTTTCCGATTAAAAGTGTGCCCAAGTATGGGTACCTAATCTCATGCAATGTTTGTTCGTTTTGGTGTAGTTTTAATTAATTATTTAATTATCACCAACCGGTGATACAAATTCTTATCGTTTTGTCAAGATCTCAGCATTTTCTGATTCATTAGAACATTTAGGATTATTTTCCACACATCCTCGAGTAAGTTTCATTCAGCATATGCAAGATTTAATCGATTTTTTAACATGTCTGTGATGCCATAAATTGTTTGACATTTGCAGCAAATTTAGTGCTGTCGATAAAACGAGTGCGTTGGTAGGGCAAAAAACATGCCTATTGGGGGCAAAAATGTTTTAAATAAAAAACAATCCCAAATATGTGGAAGAGGAATGAAATTAATCAGGCATTTATGGAGTGCAAAATAGTGCCACCTGGACGATAAGTTCCAGGAGTCCATCGCGAATACATACACTCAGGGCCGGCTTTAGGGTGGGGCGAGCGGAGCGGTCGCCCCGGGCGCCAGGTTTAGGGGCGCCGAAACCTGTATTGTTAATTTAATTTATTTTTACAAATTTGTTTGTTGCATAAGAAATTTTATTTTTTTTTTAACTGCTGAATTAGTATGATGTAAGAATACTAATGCAGGCTACACGACCATCCATCAAGTATGAACACAGTAAGATTTTTTTCAACTAGAATACAGTAAACCGCAACTAGATGTGAGCTCCTAGATTTTCTAGTTGCAAAAACTATTAAAAACTGTTTTCTACCAAGAATTAATAGTACAGTCGTCTCGCGATAGTTACAAATTCGATAAATTGAATTGCTCGATAATTTGAAGTTCTCATCCAGAATTCTCGTTAAATTGAAAAAAAAATATACAGAACTCCATATATTTATATACTCTTGATAAATTAAAAAGCGGTAATGATTTTTCATTGCCTTATAATTTGAAACAAGTTGACGCCAGTGCTCGATAAATTGAATTCAATCTTGAATTCAATTTATCTAATTCAACGTTCTATAAATTGAAGTAAATTTTGTTTGCCGCTCTATAAAATGAAATTTAGAAATTTTACAAGTCTGAATTCAGAGGAAGAACATTAAAATTTTTACCGGTGCATGACATATATTTCACCATTTGCCACAAATATCGAATGTCATCAAATTGAACAACATATTATGCTCAATGCTGTCATTAGCGATGCAAAATCCTTTGTTGTAGAGAAGCTTGTTGGTAAAGGCTCTAATTTGGCTTTGAAATCGTTTGTATCTTTCAAAGTCTCGACTTTTGATAATGAAATCTGCTCAAAAATGGGCACCAAATCAAGAAGCAAGAATTTACAAACGTCTTCCGCCAAAACGTTCTACTCACTCATATGACAAACGATTTCAATATGATAGCAAGCAGAGGAATGCATATTCTTCGAATGAAAATTATTTATTCAAACAACAGGTTCAATCAAACCCCATGCTACCAAGAATGATAGCAAAAAGTGGAACCGCACGTCGATTCAATTATCACTGCCGAAATAAGAACGTGCGATTTAATCATGATCACAATGATAGTAACAATACCAGCGATAGAGATCTCTACTCATATTGGCCATCATACGCGAATCCGGACCGAAATGCAAGACCAATGAATCGATACGAATTACCGCAAATGCAAAATTTTCAATACGCAAAATTTTCAATACGCCAAACACAAAATCGAAAATCACCAAATTACTACCGACGAACCTAAGCAAATCACTTCCCGCAACTACTTCATCTAATAGCATACTGAGCATGAAAGAAACTAAAAGTACAAAAGCTTCTCAATTATCGATTTTTGCTCATAACGTAAATGGTCTACTTACGAAATTGAATAACGTTTTGAGTGAAAGTGATGCTGCCGATTTTGATGTATACACTCTTACAGAGACTTGGCTTAACGACTAAATTAAGTCGAAACTGTATTAATATAAGTAAAATTATTAAAAAAAATTCGATTTTTTTCAGAATCGCTAGAATGATACTTAGTGCAGTCAAAATATCCCAAATCAGGCCTCCAAATAGAAAAAAATAGAGTAAGGCTAATTTTTGTTGTTTTTGATTCAGTGGGCTCCCAGGAATCTACAACTGATTTTGCTAAAAAAAATTTCGATCGGAAAGGTCCCAAAAAGGACAAAAAAGGATACTCTTAAATCCTTGACCGGAGGTCGGCATGCGGGGTATCATATCAAAGGGGACGTCGAGTACATTACATATCCGGTGTTTGTTTCCTGTTTCAAGGACCCTCAAAGGAATAAATCGAGCTTAAATGGAAAATTTTCGAGTTTTCCGTGTATCTTTCCAAAGCCATAACTACGAAAATAATTCAAGTTGTCACTACTTCCATCATTTTTTAGAATCTTTAATAGCTGGAGACTCTACCATTAAATTTGCTAAGAAGAAAGTTGATCGAAAAGCTCTGAAAAAGGACATAAAAGGACACTAATTTCACACCTTGATCGAACGTGGGTATGTGGGGTGTCATATCAAAGAGGACGTCGAGTGCATTGCATATCCGGTGCTTCTTTCCTGTCCCAAGGACACTAAATGGAATAAGTCGGGCTTAAATGGAAAATTACGGCTTTAGAAAGGTTAGATACGGGAAAACCCAAAATTTTTTAAGTTGAGCCCAATTTTATCCTTTGAGGGTCCTTGGAACAAGTAACAAATGCCGGATATGGAATGTACTTGTCATCCTCTTTGATATGACACCCCACATGCCCACGTTCGACTAAGATGTGCAATTAGTGTCCTTTGATGTCCTTTTTCAGAGCTTTCCGATCAACTTTTTTCATAGCAAATTTAATGGTAGAATCTGCAGCTATTATAGATTCTGGAAAGTGATAAAAGTAGTGACAACTTGAACTATTCTCGTAGTTATGGCTTTGGAAAGATACACGAGAAACGCGCAAATTTTCCATTTAAGCTCGATTTATTCCGTTGAGAGTCCTTGAAACAGGAAACAAACACCGGATATGTAATGTACTCGACGTCCCCTTTGATATGATACCCCGCATGCCGACCTCTAGTCAAGGATTTAAGAGTATCCTTTTTTGTCCTTTTTGGGACCTTTCCGATCAAACATTTTTTTAAGCAAAATCAGTTGTAGATTCCTGGGAGCCCACTGATTCAAAAACAACAAAAATTAGCCTTACTCTATTTTTTTCTATTTGAAATGCTAATATGACTGCACTATAGTAAAATTTTATTGGAAACAAGACTTACAGAGAATGTGTATAGTACCATAAATTTAACGCGCATTCTAATCACAAGTTAACGGGATATTTTTATACAAACGCAAACGTGCGACAAGAATTCTATGTGCAATTTCACAAGGTTCACTCAAGGCCCCACGACACAAAATGTCACCTGTATCTTTATATTAATCAGGTAACGATTTTGTTGGGAACTCATAATATCAGACTCCCACTTCAGGAATTGACTGACTGACATGTACCTAACCTTTAATTAAAAAAAAAGAGGTACACAATTCTAATAAGCACATTCGTTTTTGAACCATCATCATCAATATTTTATATGAGGAAAGGCAATTCTGGATTATGTTTATGCTTTTGTCTTTAAGGGCGCCACAAACCTGACGATTTCTTGGCCGATCGATTGGGCCCACAATCGATCTGCCACCCGTACAGCACATACATTAGGCAATTTATTGGGCAATCTGAAATTGACAGTCTCACGATCCACAAAACACAACACAAAATAGCGAAAATGATACCATTTTTGGTGATGGAAGATGTACATCCATTGCTACTTTTGATGGAGAATGACCGCCACAACCATAGCATGAAGAACGACCACAGGTTTATGTAAAAAAATCGGCAACTGAGAACACATGATTGTCATGACAGCTTGCACTGGCAATACGTTCCACACGTCAAATCAAAAAATTGAATCCGATGGTTACAAAAACTACTTAAAAAATATAAAAGTTTATAAAGTTTTATAACGTAAAATTATTAACTTAATGAACGTTTATGTTGGTGATTCAAAAATAAACCGGTGGTACGTACATAGTGTAACCTGTAGTAATGCAAAATAGCCAGGCTAACCACGGTCGAAATTACAAAATGAAATGAATTAATGTTTTGAAAAATATGGACGACTACTATACGTAAAATCGATACTGGCTGAATTCGGTACCATAAAATTCAACCGTATTTAGAACCATTACCAAGTGCGTTTTCGCAAGGACCAGAGTATGTGAACCAGGAACGCAGTCATTGGAACTGTCCATCTTTCCTTAATTTTCATCTTCTTCGTGAATACCGTAAATGAAGATAGCAGTGTACTCTTGAAAATGATTACTAATTTGTAAAATTTTAATATCGAAAAAGATGAATGGAAAAGTGCAACCTACTTAAGTGGGATTTGCTATCGTCTTCTCATTCAACATAACGAATGTTTGTTAGCTAAGATGTATGGTTCCTGCGACGTGAGATTGCCTGTTTTTATTTTTGAACGATTATAAAACTGGCAAAGTATTTTGTGGTTTGATTTAAAAATTTAAAAATTAACACTACCGTATAGCTTGCAATAGATCTACTACTTGCTTACACAAAACTCGCTTTTTTATAATATTAACGAAATAATAATTTTCTAGGACGAATTATGAACAAATGTTAATTGATATAGGCATACTTTTCTGTTCGCTTTAAGCAGTCAATTGATTGGGAAACAAGGAAAAATTAAAGTGAAGTTAAAAACAGATAGTTTCAATGGCGGCGGGGCAATGGAGAAAAATATTCCCAATGTTCAAGTTTTATTGCAATTTTTTCGTGTATTAGAAACTATAAGGGGCGCTTCTTTCAAGTTCGCCCCGGGCGCCGTTACACCTAAAGCCGGCCCTGCATACACTAGTCGGCATATGTATTTTGACAACTGGTACTCTCGAGCCCAGACACTGATTTTGTTTAATTAGAGCGCATAACGGTAAATTTTTTAAGGAAATCAAAGTACATAAAATCAGCAATAAATATGCTCAATATTTTTCCTGTCCGTTTTCGCAATCTCTTGCTATAGAAGAGAACAGATAGGTGCGTAATTCTGGTGACAATATTTAAATCTTTGATTGTACACCAATTTCTCAGAAAAAAATGGACAAAACATAATTTTATTAATGTTTGAGTTTATATTTTTAATCCCAAATAAAAAAATGTGTCTAGTGGCTTGAAACATTGATGAAAAATCAGAAATTCGAAGTTTGGTTTGAGCCTCCGTAGAGTCTGGCTTAAAGGTTGAAGACGCGGCAATTTAATTTAATTTCATAAGACAGACTGTTCATTATCAAACACCAAAAGTGAATAAGAGAAAAGAAATAGAAAACTATTGTATGCATCACAGAAAGGGGATGTGAACATCCAAAAATTACCGAAAAGTCTCCCAAATATTTATGTAAAATGTCCTAATTGAACCAAAGGATATTATGGATATGGAGAATGTGCCATCAATGTACAGATAATAACTACCACCTTCGGCGTTCGGCCTAGAACTAAAAAAGTCAAATTGCATGCGTACACAGATAAAGTGAAACCAAAGAAAGATTAAGAAACCATCAAAAACAAACCTCTTTTACTAAGGGAATAGTTCAAGCCACTGTCACTTTCGGAAAAAGTTGCTTCGTTTTTTTTTAATTACATTTTTACAATAAAAATCAATGTTTAAAGAAAATGTCCGGTTTATGTAGAGAAACGGATTTTACCTGGTTATCAAAATGAAAACCGCAGTGGAGGCTCTGTCATGCTTACAATGGCTTAGACTGCTTAAGTTCTAATCACTGTTTCCATGGTCAAGGTTTCTTTCGGTCGTCATTGAATCGTCGGAAGTCATATTTGATTTTATTTCGGGCACAATTTGGTTTAAATTTCACTTCTATCTTAGAGTTTTCCATCGTGGGTCACTCATCACTCGGGGTTGACATTCGCTTTCTTTCATTCAGCGCAAAGATTTGTCTTTGTTTTACAAGCTTGACACATATCCAAATCATTATGACGATAATCCGTCATAATGATAAAAGTTCGAAATTGTGGTGACACATATGTTTTCGTCATTAGAATTCGTCATTTACTTTTGACGTTTTGGTAAATAATGAAAATGTCCCTAACAACAGCGATATTTTGATGAATATTCTGTTCAATAATTTAAAGGCACACTTTTCTTGAAGAATTTGAATAGAAACGTGTAAAGATTTATAACAAATTTAATATTTGTGCAAAAATTCTTGTTCTTCATTTTTGCAACAGATGGCGTCCCCTGTCATTATTGAGCAAATGATGGTCCAAATGTGTAATTTGAAATTCGTGCTAATGATGGTAAATTTTCGTCATAATGACGTATTTCCGTCATTCGAAGATATGTGTGTCAATGTTATTATTCTATAAAATGTTTGTGTTTAATAAAAAACAGTTTACTGTATGAAATATAATTCAATAGCAGCGTATTCAATATTTAAGCCAGGACTAAGGCTTGCCTCTATCGATGCCCAAACCAATCTTTTAAGTTCTGATTTTTTGTTTAATAAGAATGTGAGTTTAATATTGTCAAAATACGTATGCCGCACCAGAATGACGCCCTCATCTTTTCTTTTTTTTATAGCATGAGAGTCCAAAAGAAGACAGGAGAAATATTGCTGTTGATATGTGCTTTAATTTCGATTAAATAAATTTACCGTTATTTGCTCTAGTTAAAGTGTCGGGGCTCAAAGGTATGAGATGTCAAAATAATTATGCCGACTAGTGTAGATAATAAAGCAACTAAAAACGTAAAAACCGAGTGTCCCGAAATCACGAGAGGGTTTTTCAAAATAGAAATGCAGTTCTTTGATAGTGCCTCCTTGCTCCTAAAGACACCAACATTCAAAATGACGGTAGAGCCTTTCATGTACCATCGGATAGTTATGGCAAAAATGCAATACTATCCTCCACAATCAACACCAAAAGTATACTTCTCAACAATAGTGTAGTCATTAGGTGATTACAGATTGCAAAGTGTGGTGGTGAAATTAATTTTTTTTGTTATGTTTTTTGGGGTGGTGAGCACAAATCCGGAGCTTCCCATCAATTTCGTTACGGAACAGGGTCAAAACCGCGAAAAAAAAACAAAATTTTCGGAGTTTTCCCAATTTTTGGCTTATAACTCCAAAAGTGTACATTTCTCCGATAACCTGTCCAAAAAAATGTTAGAGAAAACATTGTCCATAACTTCCGCAACGAAATTTTCCTGGGAAGCTTCGGATATTTGTTTCCATCACATTTTGCAATCTGATGTACTATATCACGTACTAACTACACTACATTGCCCCACCGAAATTAATGATATCAAACTTTGGACCCCTTCCGAAACCAAATCCTGGTCTGTCCCTGTCATTAGTTGCTAATAAATATTCTTTATTAATTAATTAATCGAGTCTAATTTACTGAATAATGTAATATCACTTACTACCAATTTTCCAATATGATACTGATATCTTCGCTTCTTCTTTTCAGCAATTGCAATTTTTTTTGCGATACTGCTTCGTTGATTCGTAATAAATTTTTTCATGAAATGACACCTTGGCCAAATTCGACCAGAGAAGTACTTTAATGAATTCAGTTAACATTTCCCGTACCTTAATAAAGAATGTTTATGATTTTACAGTGGACGGAATTCCGAATGGACGTTCCTTGGGGACATATTTCCGGAAAATTATGGGGATCACCCAATAACCCTCCGGTTTTGGCAATACACGGTTGGCAAGATAATTGTGGAACCTTCAACACATTGATTCCTTTGCTACCCACTCACTTAAGTTATCTTGCCATTGATTTGCCTGGACACGGTTTCTCATCACATATTCCGGCCGGAATGACATATCACAAGATTGATTATGTCCAAATTATCTTACGAGTTGTTAACTTTATGAAATGGGATAAAGTTTCACTATTAGCCCATTCAATGGGCGGTTATGATGCTTTGTGGTTTGCGGTAATGTTTCCGCAAAAAGTTAAAACTCTTATCTTGTTAGATTCACTCAAATCACCCGATTACTCAAAGGATTCATTTTGGTATAGATACGGTCAAATAATTGATCGCAATATGCAAATTGACGGGCGCAGAAGCAATGGCGAGGAGCCTCCATCATATACGTATGAAGAATGTATTGAACTATATTATGACGGAGCGTTCAAGTCTATCGATAAGGACAAGTGTTCGCATATAGTTGAACGCAATGTTAAGAAATCGATTAAGAACCCCGAAAAGTATTATTTTTCACGTGATCCTCGTCTTAGAGTCATAGAGGATGGAATATTTCCATTAGATCAATACCAAGCAATTGGAAAAAAGCTGCGAATTCCAATTATGTATATTAATGCTTTGAAATCTCCAGAGTTTCATGCGGACTTTAAAGGACGAATTCAATCTTTGCAGGCAACTCCCTTATTTCAGTGGGTGGAAATTGATGGACGTCATCACGTTCATTTGAATGAACCAGAAAAAATAAGTGATATTATTAATCCTTTTTTGATTAAATACGCTATTCATATGGAACCGAAGCTATGAATTGACTAGTAAGGCTAAAACTATTGTATGCTCGTACGTATGTATTAAAACAAAAGTCTGGATCAGACAATCAATGTAAAAGCGACTTTAGATATGTATGTTGAAACTGTAAAGTATTATAAGCTATTCAATTTCAGTTAGATATTTCTTTTTTTTTTTTGTGTAATTGATTTAACCCTAGAGTGGGCGCGCTATGAGCATTTTGCCGCCCTCACCAAAAAAACCTTAATAATTCGTAAAATAATTTTTCGTTAAGTTTGTACTTTTCAGTAGCTGCCTCTATTTTCATTCAGAACTCGTGCCGAAAGGCTGTACGTCGTCAGTGGGCGGAGTGGGGCTAGAGAAAGAGGTTTTTACCATCAGGCGGCAATTTGCTCATCGCGCGCCTTCTCACGTAGGTAATTTTTACCTCATATATCACATATAAAAAAAAACATATTTTTTGCAAAGTTGGACTGTTGGGTATGTTTTATGGTGCATTTATTGTAAAAACTATAAGAAGGGTGTTAATTTTCCTTTTTTATGAGTATTACATACGATAATGTAGAATATGTTAAAAGTCTATTAAAATGCGTTGCGTTCTCCAAAACCTTTTATAAACCGAAGTTCCCAAAACATATTTCAATAAATATGTTAATTTGTCATTGTTTATTTGTGTTTTATTTAAATCCTGAGAAAATAAATTAATTCAGTTGCTTTATTCCTACTTAAAATTGCCACTGAAAAGGAGCGGCAAAATGCTCCCCACGCGCCCACTGACGTTTCTCGGAAAGACGCGCCCACTCTAGGGTTAAAGCAATCATAATTACAGTCATTAATGTTTGTTAACACATATACAAAATATTAAAAAAAAAAATAACTGGGAGTTTTAGCAAGTCGTAAAGCTATTATTATTACGTTACAAAAATGGTTATAACGGACTTGTATGTCTTACAAATAAAAAATATATGGTTAGGTATAGACACAATTATTGTATTGTTATGGTGTTATGTATTTTATTGTTAAATGTGGGTGCTCTGGATGTTTGTTATTTATCAGTTCTAAATAATAAAATTCATGGATCCAACGTAAACTATTTTTTAACAATTTTAAATTTTTAGTCTTTCAAATTATCCCCTGCATACTGCTCGCATTAAAGCCCTCTTACAAAAAAGCTCAAATTCAAGGTATAGCAAACCAAAATATTTATACACACCTCTTAAAATTTAACTTTCTTCCCGCTTAATAGTTTAGACGGTATCCCTATGAAATAGTGCTCCGTTGCCTTCCCGACCTACATTATGCTCTTTTTCTATTCTAAAGACATAGGATGGATAATTATAAGATGGATCCACGATGAAGGCTTTTTACAAAGATCCTATTCTTTGCTATATTATTGTATTTTGAGTGAGGTCTACTTTCTGACATATTTCCCATAAATTCTATCGGTTCACAGTTTGCAGAGATAATATCATCGCGAAAGATAATCAAACGGGGGGTTACCTCTCTGAAATATTTACAGGTTCATCCAACTTTGTATCTAGCAAAGTAACTCAAACAATTAGCAATCGTCACCAATGAAATAATCAGCACCCGCTCTAGCGCTTACGGCGTCCCGGGCTAGAGTACAATTTGCCGCCTCTTAGGTACTATACAAAGCAGCTTTAGGTCGCTGTAACCGCGAGTATCTCCGAAACGATATACATTTTAGAACCGGCTGCCAAAAAAAAAAAGAATCGAATCTCGCACTGAGTTACTGACGGCCCAGTTAGCATGTTTTCATTCATTTTCATTACTAACGTTTTAAAGTATTTTATAGTTTTTGATAACTTCCTAACGGTTAATTTCAATGACCCGGATCTCTTCATGGAAGGATTTCTTCAGCGGTTTTAACGTGCCTGTGTTATTTTGATAAATGCGTCAGCTCGAAAATTATTAGAGAATGAGATCAGAGCTAGCTAAATCGGGAAACCTATCTAAATCGCGGTATTAGCATGTCCGGAATCAGAGGACTGCTATCGCTCTGGCAGTTGGTACTGTTCCAAATTTGTCGTCTCATCATCCACTCAATTCTTGATGAATCAATTCAATTGGAATCAAATGGAGGAATGCATCCGCGCAGAGATTTGGCGAAATAAAATAAAATTGCTAAAAGTGGATCGAATTTATGGGAAACGATAATTAGTGATGAAAATAGTGCCCCTTTGGCATGAAATTTTTTTTAAAGGCTTTTATGTGCTGAGTGTTCATACGATTTTTAAAATTTTCATTTAACATGAATTTTTTCTAATATACAATCTTTATTTAATAATCTCCTCTCCTGCGATTCAAAACAAAAATGTTTTTCTTCCGGAAATCAAATTGAGACATAATCCCTTAAATGCATTAGGTGGCCCTTCCTTTTAGCAAGAATTAGGGATCACGCAGGACCGCCAGGAGAAGCGGAACTAAAATTCCAATTTTCAATTGCAGGACGAAATTACCATCCAGTTCTGTAATAAAAATCTTTTTTTTTTAAGAAGAACTAATACATCACTGAGCGAATTGTCCCACTTTCCTTTCGAAAGTAGGGTAACGTAAAATTTAAGCTACTTTTACTTAACGCAGCATCTCGTATCAATTGTTGGCACTTCAAAGCTTCGCAAGGACTTTACATCCTTAAGCGCAGTATAGACCTAGGGCGGAATGAAAATGAAATTTTTGTCCGCTGCTACAATAAGCTACAATCCGAATATGGTTACAACATTTTTCTCGGCCATTTTATGTATTATTTTTCGATTCCCCGGTAATTTCACCGTGGAAAATATCTAATGACGGGGGAATCGAAAAATAATACATAAAATGGCCGAGAAAAATTTCGGAACCATATTCGGATTGTAGCTTATGGATTTCCCCATTATTACCGACATGTTCCACGACAGTAAGCATGCATTTTCATTGAGAAAATCGCAGCGGACAAAAATTTCATTTTCATTCCGCCCGAGGTCTATTCAGGCCTTTACATAATGATACAGTTTATAAATGAACAGAAATTTCAACACGATGTTGAATAAATTTACCATAAAAACCTATTTGGCCGACTTAAAAAATTAAAATGGCCGCAACGATTGTAAAATGCTTTTTGTGGGTAGCAGTTTATTTCCTGGCTTGCGGCATTTTATTTCGCCCCATTTTATCTGTAGTTTCTGTATGGTTTCCTTTCCACTAATTCGTGGTTTATATTGAATTTTTCCTTTAGGCCTTTTTTTTTATTCGAATGCCAACCAAATAGCCGCCGCTCATAGTTTCTTTGGATTCGGAATCCAAGGATTCTCCGTGTGTGTGCGGCTATTATTACTTTTAAAGACATACGCATTAAGTCGCTACACCGCATCGCCCCATAAGGGACACCACACCAATCTTAAATTAGTATATGTTATTGGTCTTCATCAATAATAATTTGAGGATTTATGTACATGTACGGAATTACATACTTGTTTCGTAGATCGAGACGCGACCCTTTCGTCCATGATCTACTGGCACCTGGCCAAAAACTTAACATAATGGTAGAACTTCCTCTTCCCAATTAATCTTATTTGATGTAATTAAGGGCATTTCTCCGCGCTTTATTCCAATTCGAAGTTTTATCACTCTTAAAAAACACTCTGTATGTTTACAACAAATATAATATATGTAATCGTATAACGAAAAACGGAAAAAAAATCTACGACCCATTTTGCATTCTAGAACCTAGAAGCAGTTTTGACGCTGAATAAGAATTCAAAGCTTCCCAACGATTTTGATGTGTAACGATATTTCGTTGTTGTGGGTCTAAATAAAAAAAAAATAATTAATTGTAGAGATATGTACCTAAAGCGACCAACCGTCGCGGATCCAGCGCGCGCTGTCCCGCATTGAAAATCCTCCCGAAATTATCCTACAAAACATACGAGGTCCCGGCGCAAGTCCCGCATTTTTGGAAAATTGAACCCGTTTGCACTTGCAATTTTTTGTCCTTGGGGAATGGTTGTAACTTTTGAACACAGACAGCTAGGACTAGAAAATTTTCGGCAAATGTGCGCCACAATAGATTCACATCGGTCCCTTGAACCCCCTCTAGCCATTTGCTTTTCGAAAATCGATCCCGCTTGGGCTTGGTCCATCTTTGTAATTTGTTGTCTTAGGGCCGTATCTTTGGACGGCTGTAACTTTCGAGCGCAGGCATCTAGGACTCTGAAATTTTCAGTATGCTTTACAGAATGAAAATGGAAACTGTTTTCGCAACATAGTATTCGCAAAGAGCAGAATTTGCGAAAATAGATTTCGAGTATTTATTATCAAGATAATTGAATCTCGAACTCGAACATTTTATCAGTACTGATGCAGACAATGGCGCCGGAACAGGAAGGGGGGCAGCGGAAGCAACTGCCCCTCCAATATTTTGGCAAGTTGGCAAATTCAGTTTTTTGCAAATATCTGCAAAACTATGATTCTGACCTTAAAATGCCCTGGAGACGAAACAAACTTCACAAAATTACCTTTGTAATGATATATAACACTCTAGACATTTTCTCAGAAAATTATACCCTAGACCCAAAAGTAATTATGGTGAATTCCCATTTTTTGAGTTTTACATAATCACTGTAACTCTTGACAAAATGGACTTATAGGAGCATAATGGGGCTTAGACTAGGGACTCCACCAAATTTGATCTGCCTGGCTCAATTTGAAAAGAAGCTACAAGCATGCCTTTTTGAAGAATGTTAGCAGGAGTGAGGGGGGCGTCAATGGTCGGAGCACCTCAATTTTTGGTACAAATCAAATAAATTTTGTTGGCAATATATGGGCAAGATCTTGTGACCCTAGGTCTATTCTATCAAGAGTTACAGTGCGAAATGTAAAACTCAAAAAATGTAAATTCTCTATAATACTTTTGGGTCTAGGGTATAATTTTACGAGAAAATGTCTAGAGTGTTACATATCATTACAAAGGTAATTTTGTGTAGTTTGTTTCGTCCTCAGGACGTTTTAAGGTCAGATTCATAGTTTTCCAGATATTTGCAAATTTTCACTCCTTTGCCACCCCCTCCCCAAACCATGGCGTAAATTAGTGTAACTTTTTTCTGCGTATATTAGACAGTGTATTAAACAATTTGGCATCAACAATTTCTTTTTATATATGTTTGGGTTTTGAGCTATCTGTACTATACTACAATGTACATATTCAATTATTATTATTCTAATGGATATTTTTTTTTCCATTCGCAGAAAGTGGCGTACGTATGTATATGCTACGTAGTATACTACGAGTATGTACGTGATAATTCCATTTTCATTTCTTCTTCGCCAACAAGAGTAGGTACCTCAAATTAACGACAAGGCTAACGAGTGCCAAACCATTGACCATTGATTAACGAAAACGAGGAAGTTTTTTATTCTCCTTGTCAGAAAGCTTTAACCGGGCTCGTTTCCGAGGCATAATGATGAATATTAAATTTGCCTTGTTCTCGTTTCGATTTCGATATTGATTATCTTCGCTCACTGTTAACTCTTTTGAAGAATATGCCGGGAGCTTCACCTAAATGTTGAGAAATTGCTGATCAGTTTCGAAGTACATCGAGCACAGCGAAATGTCCTTTGACCAAGGTAATACGGCTAGTAACATTCGTTCAATGCTTAGCGACGTCTTGAAACATGTCTACGTTCAAGAATGACACAAAAATGTCTGACACATCTAATCCTTCTCCATGTTCACAGGGATTTAGATCTGTACAAAATCATGAAAAAAATTTTCCGAGGAAACCGGAAAACAACCTTTAGAAAAATCGTTTCATCTTTAACTTTATAAAACTATTAAAAATTAAAAATATGTTTATAATCTTCATCACTTCGGAATTACAATGGGATCAAAATGGGTAACAAAAAGCAACTTAAAGGTTACTCTAATCTTGGATACTATTCTAGGTCGTTTCTGATCGCTGTTCTCTAATATGTTTCATAATCACTTCTTGGTATATCGTTTCACCGGATATTATAAAGTGGTAGATTACCGGTATATGGTGACCGCTTAGTATACAGTCTCAACTCTCTAATCCGGATCACGGTTAATCCGGATATCACGCGAATCCGGATATTTGAGATATTTAATGATAAATTTGATCTCATAATTACTTACGGGACGGTTTAGCAACTGGATGATGACTAATTTTAAAGCAAAAATACATTTATTAAATTTTGTTCCTTATTTTCATTTATTTGGACTGTTTTCCTAAGAAAAAAATTATTGCGCTAATCCTGATGTTCCGGACTACGGTATTGAAAATGGGCCAAATCGGACCACGGGTTCCCCTACCTCCCATACAAACTACCCCTCCTTGATATTTTAATTCGGCCATAACTTTCGGTGTCTGGCTGGTGTAGCGGTTAGTGCGCGCACCTTCGGTGCACAGGGTCATGAGTTCGAATCTCACCGTGTTCCATGGTGTTTTTCGAACTCACGAGCTTGTGACGGACTATGATCTCACTCAGATGTTAAACGAGTACCCATTTATGGGGATAAATAACACTGCTGAGCGTGATGCTGATCTCATTACCTCAACAAAAGCAGATAAGATCTTAGAAATAGGATGTCACTAACACATCCTGCGGCCTTAGTCCAATGCTGGATTGTCGCGCCTGTTATTTATTTTTATAACTTTCGGTGGAATATCGCTATCGACTTGAAATTTTGATCAATGTCTCATTCTGACATACTTTGAGTTTATGGAAAGTGGAGTAGGTCCGACTACCCCTACCCCTACTTCCCCTACAAAGTTATATTCAGCCATATCTTTTGATAGAAAGTCACGAAAAACTTCAAACTAGTATCAAATGGTAGCCGTTGGATGCCTTGACAAGGAGTAAAGATGTGTCAGGTCCGACCCATCTACCCCTCCCTCCCCCACAAAAAATATGAAATTGAATATTTTGGGTTTTGCGTGCCTTCTAGGTCTGTACATGGGTATAGGGTACCTATACACTCATCGTGCTATTCGCACCATTAGAAACCGGTCTCGTTTTTATGTAGAATACGATCAATAGTAAATCTAAGCTAATTCAGAAATTGTAAGAGTTTTAGTATATTCCTGCAAGATGCGACTCGAACAAATTCGATGCTTATTCAGAATTGTCTTCAAATTGCGATGTTGAGCGACCTGTACTTTTTCCTTGTTAGTTTTGGCACACTGGCTTCAGACAGGCATTGTATGCTATATTAAGGGTTGCATACGCATTTTTTTGACTTAAGTTTTGGATCAGGAATCCCAATTTCGTTCCATAAAAACCCCAACGCCTTATCGTAGGACTAGTATAGCGATATGGATACTATTATTAATAATTTGTTCTATATTTGTTTGAAGTGCAATAAAATCATCTATCGGTCAATAAATGTCTTTAATTTCCAGAACCCTTAAATTGGCGAGAATAATGACGGACATATTGAACATGAGAGAGGTAAGCATACTCTTTCAAGCTTCTACTACATTACGCATATGTAACTCTCAACTTATTTCCCTCTTTTTCCAGTGTACTGGAATTGAAATTCCTGTTCCATGGGGTCATGTATCGGGAAAATGGTGGGGTCCCCAGGACACTCGACCCATTCTTGCGCTACACGGTTGGCAAGATAACGCCGGAACATTCGATACGCTTATCCCGTTACTTCCGCCGCATATTGGTGTTCTCGCTATTGATTTGCCCGGACACGGATATTCATCACGCATTCCGGACGGCCATATGTATTTTCAAACTTCCTCCATCACTCTTATCTGTATGATAATGCGAGAGTACAAATGGGAGAAAGTTTCACTTTTGGCTCATTCTATGGGCTCGATTGTTGCCTTTCAAATGGCCGGCATATTTCCGGACAAAGTTGACCTATTGATCGGACTGGATAGCTATAAACCATTTGATATGATGCAATATGATTTTGCCAGTGTATCGCGAATACTTATCACCTCCTTTTTGGAAGCTGATCAGCGAAATCGAAGTGACACGGAACCACCATGCTATACGTATGATGAATGTGTAGAGAAGTTGCACATCGGGACTAGGAACTCGGTGGATCGGGAAAAGTGTCGTTACATTTTGGAGAGAAATATTCGAAAATCCTCGAAATATCCGGATAAATACTATTTTGCTCGAGATAGTCGGTTGAAGTATCCGAGCATTGGAGTGTGGCCGAATCATATGTACAATGATATTCTTGCTAGTATTCAATGTCCTGTTTTATATGTGAGAGCTTTAGATTCACCCATATCGGGTGATTTGAACGTTTACGAGGAGCATATGAATATATTGAGAAAAAATCCAAATTTCGAGTTTCATGAAGTCGAAGGTAGACATCATGTTCACTTGAATGAACCCGAAAGGGTATCCGGTATTATATCCAAGTTTTTATTGAAGCACAAGGCGGGATCGGCGAAACTTTAATAAATTACCTGTAGCTTCATAAAATATTTTTTCTAAAATGGTGCAATGTATTATATAGAAAAAAATGTGGGATTATATGTAAAATTAATCAATACAATCGGATTTGAAATAATAAGGTTTTATTTTTTATTTCTATGCTAGATTTATGACTCATCTATCTTTGAAAACATTCATTCATTCCACAATTTAGCATATTTCCGTTTCGAAATTGTTTCTTCTGTACCTGATTGTGCTTCTTACAAACATTTTTAAATTCCGAGAAAAAACACTGCAACATGGACATAAGCTAAATACTTATCTTGTATTGTTGGGTACACATTCTTATGTAATCCAAAGTCAAGACAGCTTTCACCGATTTAAATACAGGCGTCCCCCGCTTTTCGCCGTTCCGCTTTTCGCCGATTCGGTCTTTCGCCGCTTTTCAAAATTCACCACAATTCGTCTATTCGCCACAAGTTCCACTCTTTCGCCATAATTAAAAATTGCCAATTTTGAGGAATGAATACCAAAAACTTTTAAATCGTTGTTCCCAATGCAACTCATCATCTGGAGATAAATTCCGTTTAAATAAATTTTGGTGGTTAACATTATCGGTTTTTAAACAGAATCCATCTCCAGATGATGAGTTGCATTGTGAATGCCGGTTTTTTTTTTCGTATTTACGAGTATTCCTGAGAATTGTGGGAATTCAAATCGGTTTAGAAATCGCCTTGGTAGCACTTTTGGGTTATAGTAAGCGGTTAATGTTAGAGTCTGTAGCCAACACTGTTAAGTTTCTTTTACAACTGTGTGTTCTTCTTCGAATCGCGTTGCAAAATTGTTCTTGTTTATTTGTGAAGGAATTTTGTTTTAGACAAATTTACGTCGCGAGTCGCTTTGTTTTTATTTAGAATCGACAAGTCGCGGTTTTTTTTCTTTACTAGGTGCATCGTGGTAAAGAAAGAGTCAAAAGAACTCATAAAGTGCTAACGTTGCAGGAGAAATCGGATTTGATAAAGCTCGCCGAAGGAGGAATGTCTGTCAGCCGTAAATTAAATATTCCTCGAAGAACAGTGGGCACAATTATAAAAAAAAAATAAAACTAAAGTGTTGGACGAGATAAAAAATTCCACGCCTGTCCATTCGAAAATAATAGGAATAAACGACAGTGTAATTGCCGAAATAGAAATGCTTTAAGCATCTGGATTCAGGACCAGACTCATTACAATATTCCTCTGAATACCTCAGTTATACAGACCAAGGCTTTAAGTCTTTCTAACACCAAGGAATGAAACAGGAGAGACGGAAGAAACATCCGTTGCTAGTAAGGGGTGGTTTAATAGATTTAAGGGGCTTTCCAATCTACATAACATTAAAATTGATGGGGAAGCGGATAGTGCCGATACAGTGGCAGCCGAGGCATATTCCGCGGAACTAAAACAAATTATGGATGAATGGGGATATTTGCCAATACAAATTTTGAATGTGGACGAGACGGCATTATTTTGGAAAAAAATGCCATCCAGAACCTTTATTTGAAAGGAAGAAAAAACGATGCCAGGATTTAAAGCCGGTTGACCCTTTTGCTGGGTGCCAACACAGTTGGCAATATGGATTTAAAACCGATGATTTACCATTCAGAAAATCCTAGGGCACTGAAAAATTATCTAAAAGCAAGTTGACCACTGCACTATCGGTGGAACTCAAAGGCATGGATGACGGCCGAATTATTCCGAGCATGGTTTAAGGAGTCGTTCAAACCGAGTGTGGAAACTTGCTGCGTCGCTTTGTTTTTTCTCTCCCTCAGAAGCTCACGATAACAGCTTATCTGGTTTGGGGGCCACTGTTGACTTTTGAGCTCCTTTCAAAATTTGGGTCCACCATTTCCCAAAATGCCATAGCGTCTTCAACCTTTAAAATATCTTCCTCCAGTTGCTTGATTGTTAAGATTCGTAGCTCGGTGTTGTTGCTTTCTTCCTCATTGCATCTTCGCTGCTCTTCTATTGACATAAGATCTTCGTCAGTTAACTCTGTATTTTGTCAAGAAAGCAACTCCTCCGCATCTTCCGGATAAACATCTAAATCCAACTGTCTCGCCATCACTACAACATCAGATGTTGCATAGTTCACAAGATTCCCACTAGCTTCAATGTCGGCTGATATCCACTGTAGTTTTTTCCATGCGCCTTTTGGGCGCCACATACCTAGCGATTTATTGGTCAATCGATTGCGCACAATCGATCTGCCGCCCGTACAGCACACACACTAGGCAACTTATCGGGCAATCTGAAATAGACAGTCTCACGGTCCACAAGGCACAACACGAAATAGCGAAAATTATACCGATTTTGGCGATGGAAGATGGACATCTGTTGCTACTTTTGATGGAGAATGACCGCCACAACCACAGCATGAAGAACGACCACAGGGTTATGTCAAAAAGCCAGCAACTGAGGACGCAATCAAAAAATCTCGCCAATCGATCGGAGGGTCTGTGGCGCTTCTTTAACATATAAAATTTATTAATGTATGAGTTAAGTGATTATAAATTAGTTCACATTTCAAAATTGGTTCATTGATTTCCTTCCATGCATCTCTAATTGTTTTGATTACATCCAAAATTGTAAAGTTTTTCCAAAAAGATTTCAGCTTGTTGTGTTTTGGCACATTAGATCAGAACTATCGAGGTCTATCGCCGCTATCGCTTTTGAAAAAGTGCGCCGTAGATAATAAGATTTGATGGTGACAATTACGTCTGGTCCATTGGCCGCAAATGGATGACGTGTTTGGCGGAAGGAAAATCTCTTCATATAAATCACTTAATTGTTTCGGATGACAGGGAGCATTATCCATAAATAGTAAGACTGTGAACGGGATTTTTTGCTCCCTACAAAAAGTTTCCACACTCGGTATGAATGACTCCTTAAACCATGCTTGGAATAATTCGGCCGCCATCCATGCCTTTGAGTTCCACCGGTAGTGCAGTGGTAAACTTGCTTTTAGATAATTCTTCAGGATTTTTTAAATCGTATTTTAAACCAAAAACTCAGCCATTATCAACCACATCTAACCACATGGAATGAACTTGTCGATTTAGTATATAAATGAAGTGATTGAAATAAATTTTTGTGCAATTTTGTTTTTATTATTGTTTACTTTGGATTTGTGAAGTTTTTGGATATAAAATACGAATTTTAATTATAGCTCTTAGGGCATCATATGCACTGAAAAGTCTCCGCTTCGCCTTTCGCCGAAACCCGCCTTTCGCCATTTCTCCGGTCCCTAACCCGGCGAATAACCGGGGGACGCCTGTATAAAAAAAACTCAATCTAAAGAAGTGAGTTTACTTTGGTCTATTATTAATTTATCGCTAAAAATATTTGGACATACAATTAAAGTGTAAAATTGGACTTACCATTCGAGATTTCGGTGGCCTAATATAAAATTAGTACATACCTAAGTTACAAATTTTCCTAACATTTTCCACGTCTTCTTTCCAGCACATATTTTTCAAGCTGCTGCGCTGATTTGTTTCACAAACAAAAATGCCAGACCACAAAACTGCTGACAAACAAGTAACATTTATCTACCGATGCCATTGGAAATCACGCATATATATTCTCCTTTTCTAGTGGACCGAATTTCGAATGAATGTCCCATGGGGACATATTTCCGGCAAATGGTGGGGCCCAGCTAACGTTCGTCCCATTTTAGCATTACACGGCTGGCAGGATAGCTGTGGCTCATTCGATACGCTGATCCCTTTGTTGCCGAAACATTTAAGTTATCTTGCAATTGATATGCCCGGTCACGGATTATCATCACATTATGCCGCCGGCGTTATGTATCACAAGATCGACTATGTTAGCATCATTCAACGGATCGCCGAGGCTCTGAAATGGGATAAAGTTTCCTTAATGGGCCATTCTATGGGCGGCTACGATGCTCTCTGGTTCACGGCCATGTTTCCTCAAAAAGTCGATTTACTTGTACTGTTCGATGCGCTAAAAGCACCTGATGCAGCCAAGGAATCATTCTGGAGTAATTATGCAACATTGATTAAAGGCTCGTTGGCAATTGAAGAGCGCAATCAAAGTGGCGAAGAACCTCCTTCGTACACGTATGAGGAATGTTTCGAACGTTATTATGCAGGAGCTGAAAAATATGTTGACAAAGACAAATGCAAGTATATTCTTGAACGTAATCTTAAGAAATCTATTAAAAATCCGGGAAAATATTATTTCTCGCGTGATCCCCGCCTCAGGCTGTTGGATGATGGGCTAATTCCATTAGATCACTATGAAACGCTTGCGGATAAAATACACATTCCAGTTTTATGTCTTAATGCAAAGAAATTGCCGCCCTATGATCAGGATCAGTTTGATTCAAAAATAACCTACCTTCGGAAAAATCAATTATTTGAATATTATGATGTGCCTGGACGTCATCATTTTCATTTAAATGAACCAGAAAAAATAAGCGGTCTTCTCAGTCAATTTTTAATAAAAAATCGAAAGGAAACAGAGATTACAGCTAAATTGTAGATTGTCTAGTTATTTTTAGATGATATTCAAAGTGAAATATATTTGGTTTTATTAGATTAGATGTTTAAATACATTAAGAGCTTATAGAAGTTATCGTTCAATAAATAGAGTGAAGAATTTTAATTATTATTTTTTTATAGCAATAACACGTGTGATATTGCTCGAAAGACTTAAATTTCAGCTATGATCGATTTTTTTTCCGTGGCATACTGTACTGATTGTACTGGGTATTCAACGGCTCAGTAGGTAGAGTGGCATAATTTTAATTCTATTTTATTTCTAAAATCACTTATTTTCATCTAAACTAAGTAAAATCTCCTGAAAACACAAAAAACATCAGATTTCAGAGGGAAACATATTGAAGCACAAAAATAGAACTTTGTTTTTGTGCCTGGCCAAGTTACTCACTGAAATCTTTCATTTTGGTTTTTTTTTAAAGAAAAAAAAGAAAAAGAAATTGTATTAATTTGTCTGTCCTCGTCCCTTAGAGCGCCTGCACACTACAAACTTTTAATTGGCCGATAGTTTGATCGTTCTTCTAATTAGCACGAGACCAACTGAGATCAAGTATGCGCACTTCCATATGGTCTCGTGCTGATTAGAAGAAACGATCAAACTATCGGCCGATTAAAAGTTTGTAGTGTGCAGGCGCTCTTAGCGAACTTCTAACGTAAGGGCGTTTTCTGAAAGATAAATTGTTCGGATGTTTGCTTCGATAATAGCCGACTAAACGACTGTTGAGCAACAAGTTCGTTGTGGCACCGCCGCCGTCTATACAGGGTTATTGGTTAAGTCGACCTATTCCCTGCAACACGTTATAATAGGGTCAAAATGCAACAAAATGAGGCCATAAATGTTAGGCCGATTTTCAATGGTCACTGAGATATATGAATTTTTAGGTTTTTTTGAAATAACCTAGAATTTTGCCGTTTAAAGTAAGAATTAAAAAAAACTACTAAGGTAATGGGCTTAAACTTATTTTTGGATTTTAGTCAACACTATAGCAGACATTTCTTAATCATTTAAAATTTCCAAAACCGATCACAATTCGAAATTTTTAATTTTAAATAAAAAAAAAATTTCTTAAATTGTTTTAAAGATATTTTTTAATGTAGTATTACTAAAAAAATTATATGACATGGAGTCTGCAGACCACTGGAAAAACATACGCGTATTGTCAGCTTTCCAAAAATGTGTCAATGTCAATACAAATATTTGAAATAATTGAAACAGCTAGCTGCAACTTGTTCGGGGACCATAATTTCCTTTGATAAAAAATGAAATAAATGTCATTAAATTCAAAATACATCGTATAATGTACCGCTTTATTTCATTTTTTATCAAAGGAAATGATGGTCCCCGAACAAGTTGCAGCTAGCTGTTTCAATTATTTCAAATATGTATTTGTATTGACATTGACACCTTTTTGGAAAGCTGACAATACGCGTATGTTTTTCCAGTGGTCTGCAGACTCCATGTCATATAATTTTTTTTAGTAATACTACATTAAAAAATATCTTTAAAAAAATTTAAGAAATTTTTTTTTATTTAAAATTAAAAATTTCGAATTGTGATTGGTTTTGGAAATTTTAAATGATCAAGAAATGTCTGCTATAGTGTTGACTAAAATCCAAAAATAAGTTTAAGCTCATTACCTTAGTAGTTTTTTTTTAATTCTTACTTTATATGGCAAAATTCTAGGTTATTTAAAAAAAACCTAAAAATTAATATATCTCAGTGACCATTGAAAATCGGCCTAACATTTATGGTCTCATTTTGTTGCATTTTGACGCTATTATAACGTGTTGCAGGGAATAGGTCGACTTAACCAATAACCCTGTATATATTAAGGCCGCAATATAGACTCGTAAACGTCAAATCCGCCGATTAAATTGCATTGCATTGTTGTTGCTTCTCATGACATTGTTGTTGTTTGCCCGTATCCCACGAACAATTTAAGCAGGATCTATGCCGTCATCGTACAGCTGAGTTGCGGCCTTGATATATCTACACTGAGCTTTAATGAAACCTGGCCACACGGTAAAGGTAAATTTTCCTCGACACGACTGCACGACAGCGACAGTTGATGTGCAACACACACCCCACAGCACAAGCACAAAACGAGTTGCAGTATCTACGAGCAGACGGCTTTGCCAGGCTCTACTGTTTTTAATAGATTTATGAATTGCTTAGAGAAAGCATAGCAATCCATGTGCATGCGCAAAACCATTGTTACTGACAGCCCGGAACTAGAATTTATTTATGTGTTAGTTGGCCTCTCGGCACATTGCCTCTCATTCTAACTAATGCAAAATAATAGCCATAACGAACAATTGGCGCTATATTCTCGCTAATGCAAGCATTGTCACTAATACATACTGTACTCTTCTCAACTTCACTCTACGCACTCATGCAAAATTGTATGTCAAGAGAGTCCAAATAGCGCATAAACAAATTCTAGCTCCGGGCTCTGAGTTACGGTGGTTTTGTGCATGCGTTAGTCCAGAGTGGGCATCAGAAAATAAAAATGGCACCGTTTTCACACTATTGCAGTTCATAGTATATGTGTGAAAATTTTATTCAAATGTCAATTTTTTGTTTACCATTGAGAATATAAAATCCGCGTAATATTTATTACTCTCTTAAAATGCCGACGTGATAATTAACCCTTCTGTTGGCGTATAGATCCAGATTGGTACTACATCTTGGTGAAATATATCGTTCAACAATATTTTCCACCCCTTTCCATGTATTTCAAAGGTACGAGTACTGACGGCCACAAATGCGATGAAACGTTCGGCGAAATATAAACTATGTCTAAAGAAACGAAAAAAAAACCGGCGTATAATGGTAAGACATAGTATGTAAACTGTGTCTAACTAAAATTAGACCTCTTCAAAAAATAAAATTAATTTTACAGAAGATTCAGCTAAACAGGCATAATAGCTCGTAGGCGGCGAAAGAAAGGTTAATAAATGCATCGACAATATTTTGAAATTTGAAATAATTCGTGGAGTGTAGTGTAAGTGTAATAAATTTGGAGTCTAACACATATGGGTTGTGTGATCACATAGCCACTTGCTGGACTAACGCATGGCATGGGTTGCTATGCTTTCTCTAAGATGAATTGTAATTGTAATGAAGGAAAAATTGTACAAATAAAACACTTATCTATCAATCAGTAACTACGATGGTTGGTTGGTAAAAGTGGTGGCTTAGGCAGAGGCTAGCCAAAAGCCCAATTAGCGCATAAAGCGCCGTTTTGAAACCACAAACTCTCTGCTTAACTATAGTGTATATGATGAAAGTTAGGTGGTGAATTTAGGAGTGGGGAGGTGCCTTGAACCAGCCAGTGTTATTTAGGAAGTACAGCAGCTCCCCTACTTTCACATTTGCTGCATTCTCCAAGCCTCCCAGAAAAAAACCCTACCGAGCGTCCAATACCGGGTTCTGGCAAGACCCGGGCATTCACACAGAAAGTGATTCTCTCTCATCTACATTTCCGCAGCTGCGGCAATGTTCGTTGTAGTGGATGCCCAGCTGGTAGCGTGAAGCCCCATTGGCCAGTGCGCCGATATCTGTACGCGGTTTAGTCAAAATTGTGCGGCAAGGCTGGTTAATGCTTCCTCACATACTTCAACAAGCTTGGAGGTCGTCTTCACCGATTGCAATGCCATGATAGTAACCTGACTATCTGAGCAGATAGTGATAGTCTGGTTGTTTTGTATGTTCCTCAGTAACATTACAGGCCAACATTTCGACTTGAAAAATGCTGGCATGATCAGGAAGACGGTAATATTAGTGATCCGCAGAAGATTCCGGTACCCATGCCACAATCCATTTTAGACCCATCTCATGAATAGATTCAATGCGAAGATTATTGAATGTCTAGGATAGCGGATAACGTGTATTGTTTGTATTCAAGGCTGTGTTTGATGATACCGACCACCTCGTTTCTGTGGACTTTCCCTCCACGTATGCGTGCTGGGACTTCGAAAGTGCTGAGTTCTCCAGACATTGTCGGATGTGTAAGTCTATTAAGCGCGCTCTAAAGTTTTGAGTACGAAGGAGTATAAACTTCGCGTTCTCATGTCCTCGTTTGCCTACCTTCGGTATGAAAACGACTCGAACCCGTCGCCACGACTGACTGAAGGACGTAGTTGTGATACTACACAACTAAGCCGTGGAACTACCATATCCTGCGTTTTTTAAGCATAATCGGTAGTATGCCATCTGGTTCTGGGATTTATATAGAGAGAAGCGTTTGATTGCCTAGGTAATCTACTCCTCAGTAATAATGGAAAAACGAAGTCACTCTGCAGTTCATCTCCATTATGCAATCGCGGGCTCTGCGTACAAGTGCTTTTGCACCCAGGGAAATGAGTATTCATCAGAAGCTCAACAGATTCGCCAGTTGATTCTGCCCAAATGCCATCCTCTCTTTTTTATTAGGGACGGGCACGACCCTGCTTTGGAGAGAATCTTACTGATTCTAGCTGAGCCTTTGACGTTGTCCTGTGATTGGCGCAGATCGCACCAAGCTTGGAGCTTTGCGGATATAATAGCTTGTTTTGTAAACATTCAGGCAGTCCTTGTATGGCTGCCAGAACTTATGTTTGATGCAGATGTTGAATATATCCCGAGTTAGCTTCCGTAACTTAGAAAGGTCCATGTTCCACCATGGAGGGAGAACTTTCTGACTCCTTCTCACTGGACACGGACCCATGAACGCTACTTCAAAGAATTTGTCCAATGACTTTACCTCCTTGTCCAGCTCCTCTACGGAGCTGTTCGAGGGATTTGTCGCAGTTCCGAACTCGGAAAAACGAACGTTACAAAGACAACTGAATTCGGAGTGTGATACGGTTGTCAGCCATACCACTTCCTAGTCGCATCGTTAGTTTTATTATTCTACGATAAGAATATTTCTTATCATCTTCTTTTGAATAATAAACTTGCGACGAGTCGTGCCGAGTATGGAAACGCGTTTCTCTATGAGTGTCTATTTCACAGAGTGGCGACCGAACGATCACGGCCAAAGAGCACGAGCAAGATTAGTATTTAGGATAAAATCAAAAAGCGACTCACCTCTTTTATTTATTTCGGTATTACCCCAGAATGTGTGTGCCTCGCATCCTATCCGTAGGGTTGAATTCCTGAAAGTTCGAGCTCTTCCGGTGGTGCTGGCCTTCCATGGGCCATATAGGCAGAAGTAAAAGATATATAGCTTTATAGAGGAGATAAATAGCTTTCCCATATCTTGAACCTCTATTCTAACAACTGTCAGACCGGAAGAACTAAAGTGCGGACAGAGATAGGCATTAATACATTTCTTGGCTAAGATGCAGGTTCTTGGCTTACTTTGGTCTAGGCTGCTAATATTGTAGAATAGATTGTATTGCTTATCCACGACCCCTTTACAGATTCATCGTGAATCCAAGGCTCCTGAACAAGCCCGATGACGATGTCTTCCTCCCTTAGGCAGACGGGCAAATTATCCGAGGCAAGTTTAGAATGCTGCAGATTAATCTGCACTATCTTCATTGTTGTCATGAGTTTCAGCTGCTTCATATCCTCCAGCAAGAGGTCAGCTCCGTCCACCGGATCCTGCTTTTCAGCGGAGTTTCACCGTGACCGAAACACCTTTATCTTGGAATTGCATAAGCCCAATCGTAGATTGAAGTCCGTGTTGGACTTCTTCTAGTGTTGGCAGGCATGCCCGCTCGTAGATTGAAGTCCGTGTTGGACTTCTTCTAGTGTTGGCAGGCACTCATCGTTTATGAGGAGCATATAAGACTGGCTTTGATTTTACGGCTCCTCAGCGTTAAGCCGTTCATCGGCACCTTCGGGTTTTGAAGTCGCAGGGTTAGGAGGAACTTCGGCCCCTCCATCTGCATAATGGATAGTTATATGGTAACAGGCGTTCAAAGATGCGACCCAAGGGCAAAAACAAAATATCGGAAATAGAGACCCAGTGCAAATAAAGACGATTTAAAAAAAAAAAATAAAAAAAATTGAATAGAGAGGGATCAACGGAACACGGAACACTTCGGAGGCTTTGCGCCGGGACGGGAGGAATTTCAATGCTGGGTAGGATTCGGGAGAATTTGTCGCCGTGCCCTATTCCTATTTCGAATGCACGCAATTTGGCAAACGTTATGCCACTGACAACAAGTGCACATTCCTAGTAATTGAAGTAATGACAGCTGTACATAGAACCTACCTATGTTGTATGTCTGTAGATTCAAATCCCGATCTTACAAATTTCCAGATGGCCTAATTTTTTTTTTTAAATTGCAGATATATTCAAAGTCCCTTGACTCAACCTAATACTAGAAAGATAAACAACTATGCCCTTTACACGACAATTTCCTGGTTATGCTCATTTTATTTTCCAGTGCAGTGAAGTCGAAATTCGCGTTCCATGGGGACATATCTCCGGGAAATGGTGGGGACCACAAATCGATCAACCAATTCTCGGTGTACACGGTTGGCAGGATAACGCCGGAACATTTGATACCCTTATACCTCTTCTTCCGCCACATATTCCCGTTTTGGCAATCGATCTTCCCAGATATGGCTACTCATCGACACTGCCCGTTGGGATGATGTACTGTAATTTGGCTCCCTTCAACGCCACACTTATGGTTATGTAAGCATACAAATGGGATAAAGTGTAGATTTTAGCAGATTCAATGGGATCTATGCTCGGATTTCGACTGGCTGGTTTATTTCCGGAAAAAATCGAACTACTAATCGGATTGGATGCTTATCGTCCGTCGAATCTGATGGAAAAACATTTCGTGCGTGCACGATTTGTTATTGATTTATTTTTGAAAGCCGATCAAAGGAATCGTACGGACACTCGTTTGATGAGTGTAATGAGAAATTGCATATTGGATCCCAACGGTCCGTACATCAGGATAAATGTCGATACATAATAGAGAGAAATATTCGAAAATTAACCAAATATCCGGATAAGTATTATTTTACACGAGATAATCGGGTTAAATATCCTAGTGTTTCTCCATGGCCACACAAAATGTACGGTGAACTACTGGCGAATATAACGTGTCCTGTTCTGTATATTCGAGCTTTGAATTCGCAAATATCAACTGATACGGCTGTTCATGAAGAGCATATAAGCATTTTAAGGAAAAATCCTGCATTTGAGAAACATGAGGTCGACGGTAGTCATCATCTTCATTTGAATGAGCCGGAAAGGATGGCTGAAATTATTACGTAATTTTTAAATAAGCCTACTAAACTAGCAGCCAAACTTTAATTATAAATAAAAACTCTAATATTCGCAGAGATAGTTGTAATCTACACTTACAAATTCAAACATAAATTTATGGGGGTAAATAAAGAAGATAAAAAGTAAACATTGTCGTTTTTTTTATTTATCAAATATTCCTTACAACGGTGGATTTTTCTTACAACAGTTAGCATTATTTATTTGTAAAATTTATCACCGACATAATTCCATTCCACATAAGGATGTATTGGCAATGGGTGAGGTTATAAAACAAAACGTTCGCGCAACGTTCGCGCAACGTTACCTTTAATTTCAAATCAACCGGCCGTTACGGATCAGAAACTTCTCCCTACAAACAGATCCCCTAAGCGCTTAGGGGATCTGTTTGTAGGGATAAGTTTCTGATCCGTAACGGGCCGGTTGATTTGAAATTGCGATTGCGCGAACGTTGTGCTTTATAACCTCACCCAATGCCAACTAATATCATATCCAAAATATGTCCATTTTTATAGTTTATAACCACTTTTACAGTATAATATGCGTTTTCTTCCAGAAGATACCAAATAACCATCACGTGCAATCATGAGTGAATCATCTCATCGAGAGGTAAAATATGACCCAAAATCGCTCTTTTCATATACAATTCAATACAAATTCTTTTTTTTTTAGTGGACTGAAGTAGAGATCAAAGTACCATGGGGTCATATCGCCGGCAAATGGTGGGGACCGCAAAACACTCGGCCCATATTGGCCGTACACGGATGGCAAGACAACGCCGGAACATTTGACACGCTCATTCCGCTTCTTCCATCACACATAGGAATTTTAGCTATTGACTTTCCCGGTCACGGCCACTCTTCACATTTGCCCGAAGGAATTGTGTACCATTCCATTGACTTTGTCAATGTGATACTGATGATCATGTCCGAATACAATTGGGAAAAAGTCTCCCTGCTCGGTCATTCGATGGGATCAATAGTATGTTTTCAGCTTGCTGGAATATTCCCGGATAAGGTTGATATGCTTATCGGAATTGATACATACAAACCGCTGACATATTTGGAAATGGATCTGGCTATGGCTGAATATCATATAATTAATATGTTCATGAATGCGGATAAACAAATGCGAAACAAAGACGAACCGCCCAGCTATACGTACGAAGAATGTATCGAAAGACTTTTCGAAGGAGTGGCCGGATCTATTGATCGTGATAAATGTTCGTATATTTTGAAAAGGAACATACGAAAGTCTGGCAAATATCCGGATAAGTATTACTTTGCTCGTGACAATCGACTGAAGGCCGTGCAGATTGGAGTATGGAAATCGGATTCGTATGGGGAACTACTAGGCAGAATAAATTGTCCTACAATGTTTATACGAGCTTTGGACTCTCCGATTCATGGTGATATTGCAGATTTTCATGCACACATGGATATTTTGAGAAAGAAGTCTCAATTTGAATATCATGATGTTGAGGGGCGGCATCATGTTCATTTAAATAATCCGGAAAGTGTGAGCGGTATTATAACGACTTTTATGCTTAAGCACAGACCAATTTCGGCAAAGCTTTGATGATACCATTATTAATATAATATTTGGCTGGTCATATTTGATTAAAATTTTTATTGTATCTTGTTTATTGGCGTTTTTGAGATACTTAAAATGGAGTTGGTTTAAATTTTGTAAATAAAGAATTTAGGTAACACAATAAATAAAATACTAATCAAGAAATAGTTGATACGTTTATAAATACATATGTGTCTTAAAGTTCATTGATCGCAGAGGATATTATCAACGGTGCTACCTGGCGTCTTACGCAAACCCTTTAGGGCGCCATTTGGAAAGGGAAGTGGGTAAAATCTCTAACGGCTCAACATGTCATCTTGGAAGGAGCACCGCTTCGGCTGAGTGCTATATTTTAACAACTTCAGTGTATGATGTTACTAAAGGAAATATGGTGACAAAAATCGAATAATCAATCAATTATGCCGCTTTTCCGAAGCCCGTCCGTGATGGATCTCCTTCGATTACACCCAGAACTTTTTTCGACTCACTTTAATCAAACGACGTCCAGCGCTAAAGTCGGAAACGAAATGTAATAATTGCGGATGACTGCAACGCGGAGTCTCCGGGCAGCCGTGAAAAAAATAGGACGCTCTTGAATGCTTTCTCTCGGCTCGATTTTGTTTATTTTTTTTTTTATTAGAAGATTTTTCTTTAGAAGAGGAAATACGGCAAAATTGCTTCAAACAACTCTTTGTAAAGAATATTTTATAGTTAACGCGGACACAAACCCGTGGGGAACGGCGTATAGGGTGGTTATGAGATTGGACAGAGTGAGTGCTACTAAAGTGGCTGGTACTACTAAAAAATATTATCTCCGCATTGTTCCCTTAATATGAATTGGAATCCGCGAGGCCAGAGGTATCAAACACGCGATTACTAAGCACGAACTCTTAAAGGCATGATTCAAGAATATTAATCGTCTGGCCCGGATTTTGGCCCCCATAGGTTATTGCAGGCCGTAATTCTAACAATGACCGGAAAGTTCATCGATGTCTTTGGAATTTGCCGAGAAAAGCGGATTTCCCGGCAATCATGGAATAGGAAAAAATTGGTGCTTATTCAAAAACATAATAAGTCTGCTGGTGAGCCACACCCTTTTCGCCGTATCCGTCTGTTCGACAAAACGGGAAAAGTGCTCTAACGACATATACATAATCGGTTGTCAGAAGTAGTAAAAGAACAGGGACGGTTATGAGACAGTCAATACGGTCTTGGACGAGCTCGGTCCAGGCAATCCCCATGGTAACCACGTTAGCGACATACTCACTACCCCACTAGCGAGAAACAAAAAGAATACATGATCTTCTTCTTCTTCCTTGCCTCGTTCTTTATACCGCTCCATGGCTTCGCATTGCTCGACCCGCGGTGTAGGCACATCGCCCGTTTTGGCGATAATATCTCAGCATATTTCTACAGGCAGCTCTATCTTGGATCGTGTCATCGCCGAGACCAATGCGTTGTTGTTGCTTTTTTATTTGACACATCCAGGTGTTCTTCGGTCTGCCTCTGGCCTTGGGTCCATCAAGGGGAACTTCCATTGATATCGCTTTCTTTGCGGTGTTCACAGGCGGACGCCGTGGAACATGGCAATACCAATCCATTTGTCGGTCTTCGAGCTTTTCGGTGATTGGTTGGTCTATGGACAAGCTGCCTCTTGATGTGGTCCCTTTTCGTTACACCAACTGAAATGCGTAACATTTTCATTTCAGTCGCTGTCATTTGTTTCGCGTAACCTTCATACATGGTCCAGCATTCTGATCCATACATGAGTGCGGGACGTACAACCGTTTTGTACAACTTGCCCTTCAGCTTCAGTGGCATTTTCTTATCGCAGAAAACTCCAGAGTTTTCTCGCCACGTCATCAACCCAACCTTTGTGCGATGTTTGATGTCATCATCGCATGTAGCTCCGTTGTTCACCATCGAGCCAAGGTACTTGAACTTGGTACAAGACTTAAGCTGCTCTCCTTTGACGTACATATGTATCTGGTATCGGTACATCTGGGTCTGAGAATGGGCAGCATAAGAACTCAGTCTTCGTTATACTTACCCTCAGTCCATGCTCCTCCAGAATGTCACACCGTTTTGTAAGTGCAGCTTGCAAGGTAACGATGTTTGGGCTACTGAGGACTATATCATCGGCAAAAAGAAAAGATATTTCTAGGCCGTCGGATATACGTGTTAATAAGTAGCACATGATTATGTTGAAGAGCAACGGACTCAATACACTGCCCTGGTGTAATCCGACATTCACCGGAAATTCTTCTGATTCACCGGCTGTGCATCTAACCTTAGTCGTAGCTCCATCATACATGTCTCGTATCATTCTGACGTATGCCTCAGGGACATTAAGTGCTCTCAAGGCCAACCATATCAGATCACGAGGTACTCTATCGAATGCCTTTTCCAAATCGATGAATACAAAGTGCAAGTCCTTTCGTGCTGCTCTATACTTTTCCATCGCAATACGAATGCACTGAATCGCATCGACTGTAGATCGACCTTCAACAAAGCCGCATTGATTGTCATTCAACCGCACAATCTTTCTCAATCGGTTGCAGACAACTCGCTCGTAGATCTTCAGTGTATGAGGTGTTAACTTTATAGCCCTATAGTTGTTGAGTTTGCGTGAGTCTCCCTTGTTCTTATAGAAAGGTAGAAGAAAACTTTCCCTGAAAGCATCAGGCATCGGTTGCCCACCTTTGATTTTGTTGAAGAGAACTGTGAGCCAACTAAGCCCGACATTTTCCATTTTCAAACAAAATTCCGCGGGGATTTTGTCCGGTCCGACTTCCTTTCCGCGTTTCATCTGATGCATTGCCTCCATCACCTCTTCCTCTGAGATATCTTCAATATTTGTGGTATTCGGCTCAACTTCTCGAAAAGCTGCTCGAGGAAATTCTTCATTTAGAAGTTCGTCAAAATAATCTCGCATTCTGCTACAAATCGCTTGCTACAAAGAATACATGATCACTGCAGGAAAACCACAGGGATATGTTTTTGGCCCACTTTTATGCATCATGAACAATGCTATCCTGGAGCTCATTAAGCCGCAAGGAGTGATAATGGTAGGTTTTGCTGATGTCGTAGTGGTCATAACTGTTTCAACGGACCCTGCGTTAGTCCAAATATATGCAAGCGAGGTGGTTACAAAGCTGTGGCTGGATTAGAGCTCGCCGGTCAGTTAACCGAAGAGGTCCTAACTAGCCTTGGAGAGCACTTGAAGTATTTAGCAAAAGTAGAACAAGTAGGAGACTGCTATTATCGAGGATAGTAACATCAATTATGATAGATGCCTCGCCAGTTTGGGCTTGTGCACTACGGTTCGCGATTCAGAATGTAATGTAAACCTCTTAAATGCTGTATATCGTAGTTGTCCTTTTAGAGTTTGCTGTGTGTACTGAACCACATCACATGAAGACATAAGTAGCAGAAGGTAACCGAAATGATGTCTTTCCAGATTCTAGTGGATGGGATCGACAGACTCTACAACGGTATACCAGGACGTAACACCGGAGTCGCATACGAGGCGAAGAAACATAGAAAAGCTTGAGTCTATCAAAAGGTGGGATGAGGCCTTAACTGGCCGATGGACATATGCCCTCATTCTAAACAATACTATGTCGGTATAGGTTGAAAACACGAGAATGTGAATTGCTATATGACCCAGTTCTTAACAGGTCACTGAGGATACTGGCAGTATATGCATTGGTTTAACCAGACGACTCGCCAGAATGTCCAAGGAAGTGGCGCTGAATGCTAAAAATGTCTTATTTGAATGCCCCAGGGTTGGAGATATCCAATTGGAAGCTGAACGGGGGGAGATTTCAGTATCTGTACGGCCAAATTTTGACGATGGCATTACATTAACATTGGCCTGAAACGATCGAACAATCTATTTTCGCGAAATCGTAACTGTTCTCCAGATATTCAATGTCAAAGTTTGACTTTTCTATGAAGCCAGTTAAGTAATTTGATAAGAAGAGGTGGACATTTCGGATTTACACATTGGGGAAAGTATTCAATGCCATCAAATTGACGTTTTAATTTTAATCAATTAAAGGCCAATATTAATGAAATGCTATCATCAAAATTTGGCGCCACAGATACTAAAATCGTGCCCGAAGTGGGAGAAGACATAAACCCCAAGAACCTAGTGACGCTTATGCGGGACAACTGTGATTCCGTAGGTAGGGCAATTTGTGCAGTTCACATGCAGCTACAGAGGGAGGAGCGTAGACACAAGTCTGCTACACAGAAGCAATCATTGGCGAACATCAAGCATCGTCTCCTTCAAACAGGCTTTACGACAGTTGGTCGCATTGTACTATACATCATACAAGCGAAGCTGGTGTGACTCATTAATATGACGATCAGGTCAGAGGTCACAGGTCAGAATACAGAATAGAGTCGCTGATTTATTTGAAACTTACTGGATTGAAGCTATTTCTAAGAAGCATGGACCCTAACCCAAAACTCCGAGTCCATGGATCTTATGAAATGAACGCATTGGACTCATTCGAACGAAAGTTTCTCCGGAGAATCTTCGGGGCCGCTCGCGAACGGGATGAATTGCGCATCCGGTACAACTTGTGTCAAAAATCCGAAATTTGCAGCAACTACAATAGGCGGGACAGTCGCATGTCCCAGAAGGTGAAGAATGTGCAATGAGTCGAAGATTATGTGGACAACCGAGAGATTTATTGGAGCAATCAGTAGGTTAGGACCCCCACCAGTAGATGGACTTCCGTAAATGCAGAATATGATCGCGAAAATTGGAGGCCATTGAAGGCCAAGGCCCGACGTCGGAAAATCGTACAATAAAAACGAATAAGTAGACACTCTCTTAAAAATTATCCGCTCGAATAATTTTCCTTTCCGAGACCAGATCACAAATACGTAAATTCAACAATACGAATTTGAATCTGCCAATTCTTCTTAAATTTAACCTGAAAATTTTCGACTTTGATGAATTGTCTTTGAGGCTTAGTAACTGTTGTGGATATAGTTGCATTAGCATGATAACGGTAAATCGTGAACTATTGTGCGAAAAATGCTGAAATTCAGCAGTCGTAGAACAACGCACTGACCACTTTTGGTGAACATTTCAAGGTTCTAACTAGAACCTTTCGAAAGTAACATTCCTCCAAATTTGCGATGTGAAATGCCAACTATGGCATCCAAATTTGGCGCAAATCTGAAGGTCCTACCTACCTCCGTTCGCAAGTTACAGCCGTCCAAACCGCACTTATCAGCGTCAATAAAGTGCTACCCACAATTAGTCCATTGGCAGTTAGAGCCGTCTTACAGAAATACTTTAGATTGCTAGAACAACAAGAAAATTTAGTGGAACAGCCAAACACGTTTTCTTTAAACAAAATTTTTGTATTTATTCTGTTTTTATATATAGCTATAAAATATTTATTGAACTAGTCCTGCATTCTGTTCGATTCATCACATCTAACCAAGCATTCCTCGTATGTCCATTTTGGGAATATCCTTTTATACAGATACAGAAAAACAGTATCGTATGACTTCAACTGTCCATCAAACACGCATTTCATGTGACCGTGCGTGCCCAACGATTCCTTAATGTGTCCCAATCGGCCACATTTGGTACGTAGCTGAATTGGTTTGAAATATTCCACATCCTCTTTGTTGAAGAACATATAACGAATGGTGGCACTCTTTCTGTTGATTTTCAACGGGTGACCACTCAAAACAATTCGCTTCAAAATAATACGATCAGGATTGCACGATATAAGATTTCCACGCGCCACAAGTGCTAAACTCGTATCTGGGTTCTCCTTAAAACATAGGACCGGTGCTGGCGGGAATTGAATCGGTGCATAGAATGTGGCAACAACCGTAGTGTGAGGTCGGAAGAAACGTTCGTACTGTAAGGTAGATACAAATGTAATTAGGCTTATCGGTGCAGTCAAATGTTTGCTATAACTTTTACCTTATGTTTCCCACCATTCGTGTGTTGGCTGAAAACCGGATTCACAACGAATCGACGATAACCGCACTGAATGATCAATTTTTCTTTTGACTTAATCGGTACCTCAGAGTCGGGTATGCGTTTGAGTACGACATTGACGACTGACATTTGATGCTCATGCGGCAAAATGCCATACATAACAAGATTTTGTGATTGTTGCGCCGACTTGTATGCCAACCATTTATCCTTAGGGACATTTGCTACGTGGACTGTAATATACCAGCCAGGCTACGAAAAAAACAAACAGTTAAAACTCTAAATAAATTCAAGAAAATTGTATAGCAAATACCACGACAGCATCGAGTTCTGATGCCTCCTGAATGATACGTCGCTTGGTACGATCGAAATTTTTAAACTGGTAGATACGGGCATAGTCACTTGGCAAATTCTCTTTTGGATCCCAGGGTGATGTTCTAGATGGGTGTAAAGTAGTTATAGGAAGAAATTACAGAAAAACATACGACATACCTGAATGACTCCAAACCTCTATATTTCTGAAATCTATCTCTTGCGGCAACGTCTTGGGGCGTATCGACTTCATCCGGCCACATTTGATCAGTGCGAGCTTCCTTTATATTTTTGAGTGTCTGAATTTCTTCGTGGAGATCCATTGCTAAATCATATTTTTCGTCGTTCACTGGACCATCAGAAACTGACACCATATCGAATTGCTCCTCTGTGTCACTTCGGGCTTGTTCCATCTCATCATCTGAATTGGCTTCGGAAGCGCATGACATGAAGTCCTAAAATTTAGCCATAAATTTATCATCAAAAAATATACTTAAACTTACTTCTTCGCCGCTGTCATTTTCATCATCATCATCACCATCATCATCATCGTCGTCTTCATCGTCATTTTCAACCTCCTCTATGTCAGGAATCCAGCACGCCTGATAGTCACTCATGCCCTTGGGTACACGCTTGACGAGTCGCGTCTTTTTCGTCTCTTCATTGGCATTGGCAATCTCTTCCTCCGTCGGCCACGTTTGTTCGGCATCCATTTCGTCGGGAATATTTTCACTCTGCAGACTGGTCTGTTTACCCGGTTCAGCTTTAGCCACAATTCTGGTCTCACCGCCAGACATTTCGCCACCATCTCTACTCTTTTCCATTTTATGTGGGTCATTTGAAGCATCTATCTGGCTCATTTGAAAATCTCCCAAGCCAGGAATATGTACCAAACCGTTTACGTCAAGAGATGTGCCACGCAGAAAACCGGTTAGTTTGAGCGTTCCCACGTCGCTGTTTTCCTCAGACTCGTATTCAACGTTTTCGGCGAATAAATGTGGGCGATTGGCGGGATTATGTAAAATCCTTATCTTCTGCCCGCCAATACGACGCAGTACATTCAGTCCTTCGGCATTAGTATCCAATTGCATGGGCTTCTCGTCGGGCAATAGTTTCGAAATGAACTTATTGACGCTGGCCTTAACCTGTTGCTTTTTCTTCGGATTGATTGACTCCATGTCCATCAAAGCGACCACTGGCGTAGGTACGCCTTGAGCACTTATCATGTTGAACATTTTCTTTCCCCAACGATCGAATATTTCGTCTTCACCCGTAAGTGCAGATGTAAGCAGCAATGTTGTATCACACACTTTCAGATAATCGAGGACTGTAAGCTCATTTCCATGACCTGTTGGCGGAACGACAAATGAAAATCGTTGCTTAAATCGCGGAACAGTTATATAGGTGACGCCAGCCAGAGATTTGTCAACAATAGCTTCATCATCGGCCGCAGCAAGAATTGAAAGAGCGGATTGCGGATCAATGTTGCTATGGAGAGGTAAGACGCAAACTAAAAAGGGAGCGGTTGATGTTCCGCCGAGTTGACGTTTCTTAGCCAGTACTTCATCGCGTTTGTTCTTACGGATCTGGAAAACAAAAATTACAATATGATATTTTGAGAGAAAGTATAAAAAAAAACGAAAGTTTTTGATTTGTCCATCAGCTATCGACATTCACACAACTTGCATCCTAACATAGTTTGGTCCAGAGGAACACCTCAGGGTGGTGTCATCTCTCCACTACTGTGGCTAGTAGTTATTAACAAAATCCTAGCCAGACTTGACATGGAGATGATTAAGGTGGTCGCATATGCGGATGATGTATCAGGAATGTGTCTTTTCGTTATGAGTCAGATCATGGAAAGAGCCCTTGGTTTGGTCAGTAAATGGGCCACAAGCTGTGGCCTGGGCGTAAACCCGGGGAAGACAAAACTGATGCTGTTCACTACAAAAATACCGCATTTCTCACTCCCAAAACTAAGTGGACATTAACTGCAACTATCGCCCAGCTCGAAGTATTTGGGCGTTATTCTGGACTCAAAGCTCAACTGGAAGTTGAACATTGAGGAGCGCGTTAAAAAAGCCTGTATTGCTTTTTACGCCTGCAAGACAGTATTTAGCAAGAAATGGGATCTCAAGCCAAACATGGTACTCTGGGTGTACACGGCGGTGGTACGACCCATCGTCTGGTGGCCAGCGGTCAGTAAAGGCTACAATGTAACAAAACTCGGTAGAGTGCAGACATCGGCTTGCCTTAGCATCACAGGGGCATGCGAACATGCCCGAGGGATGCGCTGAATGTCATCTTGTATTTCTACCCATCGATATGTTTATGAACCAACTGGCAGCATGTAGTGCAGTCAGACTTAAAGCGTTAAGCTGCTGGAGTGCTAGGCCATACGGCCATACGGCCACAGCAATATTCTAATCCAGCTACCACAAAACGTACGCAACGCTGTAACGGATCTCAAAGTGCCCAAACTAAGCTTTAGGAAGAACTTTGATGTCAGATTCCCAACTAGAGGTGAATGGAAAGAGAGTGAGGTGGTCAGGGATTTTGACATCACACTCTTCACCGATGGGTCTAAAATGAATTGTGGCGTGGGTGCTGGAATCTTCTGCAGATCTCTGAATATTGCCGTCTTCCTGATCATGCCAGCATTTTTCAAGCAGAAATGCTTGCAATCATGAAGGCCTGTTATGCTCTCAGGGACATTCAAAACAACCAGAATATCGCCATCTGCTCAGATAGTCAGGCTGCTATCATGGCTTTACAATCGGTGAAGACGACCTCCAAGGTTGTTGAAGTTTGTGAGGAAGCATTAACCAGCCTTGGTACACGACAAAGAATCACCCTACTCTGGGTACCTGGACACAGGAACATAGCGGGTAACATGGCTGACGAACTAGCCAAAATGGGTGCCACTCTTGACAGCTCTCATGCGGAGCGTGTTTGCGTCCCGATGGCAGTTGTTAAGAGTAAGATCTCATATAAGGGCTGCTAATTCCAGCTGGCGAAATTTGAGGAATTGCGTTATATCAAGGAAGATGTGGCCCTCCTACGACTGGAAAAGAACGTCTGAGATTCTGACTAAACCGCGTAGAGATATCGCCAAGCTTACTGCTGTTATCACGGGGCACTGGCCAATGGGGCTCCACGCTGCCAGGCTGGGCATCCTCTACAACGCTCATTGCCGCAGCAGCGGTAATGTAATGTAAAGAGGGAAACCCTGATTCATTTTTTGTGTGAATGCTCGGGTCTTACCAGAACCCGGTATAGGACGCTCGGTAGGGCTTTTCTGGGAGGCTTTGAGGATGCAGCTAATGTGAAATTAGGGGAGCTGCTGTACTTCCTAAATAACACTGGCTGGTTCAAGGCACCTCCCCACTTCTAAATTCATTACTTAACCTTTATCATATACACTAGTTAAGCTTCACGGAGTTTGTGGTTTCAAAACGGCGCTTTATGCGCTAATTGGGCTTTTGGCTAGCCTCTGCCTAAGCCGCCACTTTTACCACCAACCTTGGTCCAGAGTTGGACTTTATAATTTTGAAATTGAATCGTGTTCCATTGGAGTCACAGATCTATTCATCAGTTTCGCTTGATTCTGAGAGTGTGCATATCAACAGGTGTACTCTCGATGGGTTCATCATCACGAGATCAAGTAACCATCTGGGAATTAGAAGACCAACAAAGGGATGTCAAGAGATGCTCCACCACGATGAAACGGCGTTGATTTTGAACAATTTGGGGACTAGCCGGTATACGACGATGCGGTGGTACGAAAAGTCCTGTGGTAATAAGGAGAGACTTCAACGCGTAGTCCACGTAATGGGTCAGCCGGGATATATGATGATGTATGACATCCCTATGACGCAGTGTTCTGATTCCATCCGTACCTGGATATGTTTTGAGGCTTTACTAGAAACACACTTGGGTAAAGTTTGGTTAAGATTGGCTCAAAAATAAAAAAGTTGTTCATGCAAGAACCTAATTTTCAGGGATTGGATGACAGCCCTAACATGTAGTGTTCCGATTTCATCCTTTCCTTGATTTGTTTTATGGCTGTACTAGGAACACACTTTGGCGAACTTTGAATAAGATTGGTGTAGAAAGAAAAAAGTTTTATTTGATTAACCTAATTTTTTAGGGGTTGACTTGTATGGCAAGCCTATGACACAGTGTTCCGATTCCATCCATTCCTCGGCATGTTTTGAGGCTTTACTAGGAACACACTTGGATGAAGTTTGGTTAAGATTGGTTCATAAAGAAAAAAGTTTTTCTTAGAAGAACCTAATTTTGAATTTTAGGTTGGTTTATATGGCAGCCCCATGACGCCATGGTACGATTCCATTCGTTCCGACATATATACAGCGTACACTAAAAAGAAACTTGCATACAAATTAAGATAGCCATAGCTTCAAAATTGAAGGACAAGTTTGCAGTGAAACAGACGGACAGACAGCAGACAGACGGACATCGCTCCGTCGATTTCTCGCGTCACACTGATCAATAATATATATTCTTTTCATAGTCTGGAGATGCTTCCTTCTTTGCGTCGCCAACCTCATGACTTTCACATAGTGACGGGTATAAATCTGATTTTTGACATCCCTACGTCAGAGCAGATGGTTCATATTCCAGCTATAACGAATGAACTTTGGCAAGCCACTTCAAGATTAAATGAGGACAAAGCTCCAGGACCAGAAGGGATACTTAATAAGGCATTGAAGGCTGTAATCGGTGCTATCACTCAGAAGTTTGTTGAAGTCCTCGAAACTTGCTTGGCCGAAGGGACCTTTCCAATAGCATGGAAAAGGCAAATGTTGGTACTTTGTCGCAAACCAAATAAACCAAGCCAAGCCGATATTGGCCAATTTTCCTGGTCGGCACCTTCGGAAAACGGTTTGAGAGAATAATTTTTAACAAACTGTAATTGGTAGTGGAATAAAAAGGGAGCTTGTCGTTTTAGACGAACGCGGTCTACGGTGGATGGAATTGAATTGATTCCCACAGGGGTCAGTGCTTGGTCTGCTATAGATCATAATGTACAACGTCATTCGGGAACTTCCTATGCCTAGAGGAGTGAGGCGATTACAAGTAGAGATGTAACGGATCTTGTTTAGCGGATGAGGATGCGAATGCAAAACTGTATAACATTGAGGATGCGGATGCGGATATTAATGGGGAAATTTTTGAGGATGCGGATGATGACAAAAATATTTAGGTTTCACACTTTTCATGAAGATGAAAAAAAGTTGAAATTCCTCTGATTAGTGTGGTTAAAAATTAAAAAGTTGCATACTTCCTTACTTCGCTTCACCTTAAAAAAACGCACTTCACCCGCCTCAGTTCAAACAAAACCAAACACTAATCACAAAAATGCGACCGGAGTGCGTTCCTTAATTCACTCGTAGTCGTAGCTGTAGTCATTGCTGACTACTCAGATCATAAAAATGGAACGCGCTCCTGCTGTGCTGACCGACAAACTGAAGCTCAGTTGTGTATACGATACAGAATACAATTTGTCTCAATGCATTTCTTTATAGTTACAAAGTAGCACTTGGGTCGCATATATCCGCTAATTGTCTGCATACAAAAATGAGGATTGCGGATGAGGATGTAATTATTTATAAGATGAGGATGAGCATGCGGATGCGGAGTTTAATTTTTATGCGGATAATCCGCGATTGCGGATGCGGACATCCGTTACATCTCTAATTACAAGTATAAACCTGGCTGTTAAGGGGTCTTGAACTTGCTGAAAAAAAAAAGATTTTCTTTAAATATCAGAGGAGAAGCAATACCATAGCCTCCAAAAAAGAAATTAAGCTTGGTTTACCGTAGATACGCATTGAGAGTGTAATTCCAACAACTTCGTGCAAAGCTGCATACATCATTGCTGGATGGAATGATCCCAATAGGAATTCTATATGCGGAGACACGCAGATTGTGCGGTAGTGGCAACTGCTGTGTATGAAGCTGTAACTGACTGTCTCATCCCTGATATTACAAAATAGGCCAAACCGCGAAATAAACAACTTTTAAACTCAATTCCTAATGGGTCATGTTGGATTCCGGCAATGCTTGCAATGTTTTGACCTGAATAACTCCCCGTAATGTCCTATTGGCGAAGGAGTCACAGAAGATGCAAGGCGCGTATTTTTTTAATTGCCCTAAATTTGCTGTGCGGCGCGAAAAACGGAATGTGGCGTTCGGTTAAACGTTAAGCCCCCAGAATGTGGTGAACCGTACGCTGGAGGGCCAGCGATGTCCATTTCAGAATCTCCTAAGGCGAAATATGGGGTGGAAAGCTGAGAGAATTGGTTTCCTGGTACCTATTAGACATTTTTTTATTTATTATTAGTTTCCTTATTCTGCGTTGGCACCTAATTTCGCAAACACACCAATCCACTTTTTCTGTGTTGGCGCTTCGGAATGCCGCCTTTTTGTTTGGCGGTTCTGCTTCTATCTCCTTCAAGATCTCTCCTGATGTGAACTTGAGTTAACCAACAACTTGCTATTACATTGGTATTGAGAATCGCCACCCATTACTTTTGCGCATCACTGTTATTGTTGACATGTAACAATTCCACAACCAACCACACTCTGAGCGAACATCTACTTACCTGATCCGCTTGATTTCTACGCTGTTCACGCCTCTGTACTTGCTTGTGCTTATGTGAAGCCGCTTTCATCGACACCTTTCCTACAAATCGGAGAAAAAAGCGTGAAAATTTATAGAAATATATTTTTACGCACCACAAGTGAAATAACCTACCCTTAAGCGCATTGTCAATAGCTCCTTTAGAACGATGTCGTCCCGTTTTATGGGGTTTGTTGGGTTGTTTAAAAACGCCAGGTCTATGTCCTTGCTGATCAACAGCCATTTTTTTAAATTTATTTATTTAAACCCGTGGAAAAAAATAAAAATTTGCGGCATCAACCAACACAAAACTTCGAGCACATGTCAAGTGACAGTTTTGAAAGAAAAAAGAATGCATCAGCTGTTCCAAGTGAACTGTCAGCTGTCAGTATGACAAATATTCTCTTGAATTTTCGTTCAGTGGCAGGAGTGGTGGATATTTTCAGCCGTTACGGAAAGGTGATAATGGGTAAGGTTATAAAACTCAACGTTGCGCAACGTTTCGCGCAACGTTTCAAATCAACCGGCCGTTACGGATCAGAAACTTCTCCCTACAAACAGATCCTCTAAGCGCCCCCTTGCGAGGCATAGCTTGATTGATTGACAGAAATTTACAATCTGCCGTCGAACCGTGCATTTCCGCCCTCATTTATTTATTAAACTATTTATAATCAAAATAAAATGTATCTGCATCTCGTTTAAAACTGGAAATTTTAATTTTCGAGCAAAACGTATCAGCTGTGATGTGTCAATTGTCACATTTGTCACTTTCCGAGAGATGGCGATGGGAACACCAAGTCTGATCCGGATCTATGCGTTTACAGAACACAATAGGAAACGTTTCGGAAAACGCGAAACGTTACGCGAACGTTGTGTTTTATAACCTCACCCAATGTAGTTTTGTTGTAGTTGGTGTGTTTAAAATAGAGAGGTTTGCGGTTTTGAAATGAGGAAGACCTTTTTTGTAAAGGTAAGTACATACCCCCGCCTTGTGGCTGGTTGAGTCGCACTTTACGATGCTAGTAATCTAGAGGTAGGTCCGGAGATCGAATTTCGGCGTGGTCCAAAAATTTCGGTACATATGTGCGCATCGGAAATATGTAGTGCTTGCAACAATATACACTCTGAAAAAAGATATGCAATGTAACGTTGACTCGAAATTGCCTATAAACGGCTGAGTTAACGCACCATGGCTCCACATGGCTATACGGTACTGAGAAGAAGAGTACATACATACTTTGTTTACCGAACGAAAAACTTGTATTTATATCTCTCACAGAGTCTTGGGAAACTGAAACTCTTTCAGGTGAATAGAAAAATGGCGTGATTATTAAAATTCGAAAAAGGGAAACCTTAAGGATTTTAATAATAGGGGTGGAACTTGCCTACTTCCAGCTGATGGCTAGAAGTGTTTTGAACCGGATCAAGGATACAGTTGATCGCACTTTAGGTGATGGAAAGGCTGGTTTTCGTTAGAGTTTTTTATGTAATTTCCATTATAAACACTCTCCAAATTATTATCGAACATGTTCATTGATTTTGATAGTGTTGACCGGGAGCATATCTGGAGATCCCTTCGTAGGAGAGGCATTCCAACTAAGATAATCACCATCATCAAGGAATCCTATCAGGGAGCCCAATGTCACGTTTTACACAAGGGTATGCTTTCAGATTCTTTTGAGGTGCGTAGCGGAGTGAGACAAGGCTGCATTCTATCAGCTAATATTTTCCTCCTAGCCATTAACGATATTTGTCTTCTATCAAATAAAAAGGATGAAGCTGAAATGGCCGATGCTCTGCATTGTGAAAGACGTAATGCTGGGCTCAAGATAAATACTGCCAAGACCAAGTAGCTACTAATTTTAGTTTTCATAAATGCGCCATTTAACGCTGCTAAGAATATAGTTACAGTCTTCAAGCACTCTATCAGGGTGATATGAATAGAATCATAATCGCATAGATATTCAGTTTTTACTCTCATGGTTGAATTAGATATCCCGCGTCAGCATCAGCATCGGCAGAGGCATCGGCATCAGCAGAAAAATTTCAATTTAGAACACACGCATTTGCCTTTGATGACCCACATTGACAGCAGCGGCAGAGGCATCGGCAGAAGCATTTTTCTGCTTCTGCCGCTGCTGTCATTGTGGGTCATCAAAGGCAAATGCGTGTGTTCAAAATTGAAATTTTTCTGCTGATGCCGATGCCTCTGCCGATGCTGATGCTGACGCGGGAAATCTAATTCAACCATCACAGGCCACTTTGAGTGCCTTTTAATAATCAAAATGTTAGTTGGGAGTTGTGCTCTGATCGAAGGAGACAGAGCGGAATTTGTGTTTAGGGGTAGTCGAAAAAGTTGACGAATTCTGCTATCTCGGTCACAGCTTATGACGACGCGGACGCTGATGTGCAATCTCGTATCACTTTGACTCCTTTCAGGCTAAATAAAAAATATTGCTAAGCAGGCCCTAGATTGGAACCCACAAGGAGCTAAAGCAAGCCGCCGTGCCGTGTTGGACAACCTAGAAACACGTAGAGAAAATCGGTTGTTAGCGAGGCTGCTTTAATAAACAAGAGATGGCCAGACCTGAAGTCGATGGCACAGAATATAGCGAGGTGGGAAGTAGGCGTAGTTTATGCCCTATGCCCCCTTGAAAAGTATAAGGCTGCACACACATGGGCAATCCATTAAATGAATTTTCGTACTGTAAAATACACGGGTGGATTTGGATTTTAATCCTATAAAGTCCATGGATAGAAATCCCGTGGGCGCTAAGAAGAGAGAGATTCAAAAACAAATTTTAGAAAGTGGCCTATTCGCCTAAGGGTGCCCTTTATTCCAGAGGCGTTTAAATTTCCAGCGTTGCAATTATTCAGCTAAACTTACCATGAATGTGGTCGTTTAAAAAATATACTAGCTAAAATTAGTTTTCCCATCGTCATGGAAATTGGCTCATAGGGGATGCATGTGATCCCTCGAACTATATGCCGATTGCGCTTACCTCAATCCTGTCGAAAGCTTCTGCAACACTTATAAACAACCAATTAATTCAATACTAAGGGCGGAATTCATAGTCCCCACTTAAATAATAAGGATTCCCTTAAGGAATAAGGGCTTTCTCTATATAAGTGAGCCCTTAAGGGAGCTTCGTATTCATAGACATCACTTATTAGGGCGTTACCTCATTAAATAAACGATTCACTTATTTGCTATATCTATTGAAAGTGACAAATAAAATATAAAAAAATATCAAGTAGTTAAAAATTCAAAATGTTTAAAAAGTGTTTGAATAAGGATATGTCAACAAATATGTGAGTTCATATAAGGTTACTAGATATGAACCTTAACGAATAAGGGAACCCTTTAGAAAATCCTTAAGCGTTTGCTTATTGAGTGACTAAGAATAGCGTCAGTCCCTTAAGGGTTCCCTAAAGTATAAGTGAGGACTTTGAATTCCGCCCCTAGACTCACATGATCATCATTGATCGTCAGTACGGGTTTCGTATTTCTCGGTTAACCGGAGACTTGATGAATTTTTCTCACAGAGCGATAGTGAAGCGAACGTGGTTGCTTTAGAAATTGCAAAGGCTTTTGACCGTGTGTGGCATCCATCTTTACTAACAAAGCTATGTGCTTTGCTGCATTGTGCATTGACCCCTTACTAGTCAATTGGATTAAAAGATTTTTAAGCGATCGCTCAATCGCTGTTGTACTGGACCGCGTTAAATCATCTGTTCATTCAATTAACGCTTGTGCACCACAAGGTACTGTCCTGTCCCCGACTCTTTTTCTGATTTTCATCAACGACCTTTTAAACTTAACATCCAGTCCGATCCACAGTTTCGCTGATGATAGTACTCTTGATTCGGATACCCCTTCAGATCTGCAGCTGATTCTCGCGGTGACGCTACATCAACCCAAGACAATCTATGTTTGCATTATTGAACCAAGACATATCTACAATAATTACTGTGAAGCGAACCGGATAGTATTTAATGCTAGTAAAACTCAATGTTGTTTGATATCCAATAAGCTTTATTTTCCTTCTACATCTCTGTCTATAAACGTTGATTGCGTTAGTATTTTAAGATCTCCTTCTCTTAACATCCTTGGTACTAGCATCTCATGCAAGCCTAAATGAATCAATCATATATTTGAAATTGCGAAAATGCCTTAAAATACCTTGGGTTCTAAAATAGGCGAAAAAAAATTTCTGCCACTGAACTAGCCCAAATTTATAAAAGCCACATGAGACCTAGGTTGGAAGATAATTCTCATATTTGGGCAGGCGCAGTCAGTGCTGCATTGTCTATGCTGGATAAAGTCCAACGCAAAGCTTTTAATATCATTGGTGATCAATCTATTATATATATAATATCTCGAATTGAATCTCCTCTCGGTATTATAATCACCGTTACCCCAATGAAATATACAACCTTATTCCAGGCCTTGCAATCTCATCACGAACCACCGGACTTTCAATTCGTGCCCATCAGCATACACTACAAGTCAGGAGCCGTAAAATTTTTCAACACCTTCCTTACTCGATCAATTAGAATGTGGAATAACTTACCATCTTCGACTACCGACTACCGCGTGTATTCGGATTGTGATGCGGTTGTCAGCCATACCACTTCCTAGCCGCATTTTGCTTATTGTTCTCCTATCTGAAAAGTATGTATTTTCTTTTGAATAATATACGCGACAGACCGTACCGAATTTTGAAAGCTCGTTTCTCTGTGAATCTCTATCACAGAGTGACGAAGGGTGAGGAATTATATTCCGGTGCGTTTATGCGGTAGCGGTAGTTTCCGGATACATTATGGAAATAAATTCGTAGAAAATGTTTACGCAAAATATTTTTAATTATTTATTTCACCTGATCGTCTATAATCTAAAAATATACAACAATAAATTACAAAATTAATGTTAGATATAATTTAATTATCGCGTTATTGGGCATCGCTTAAGCATAATTATGTTTTAGAATTAATATACATAACATGACCATGATAGACTACCAACTAACCTATTTTAATTATAAGCTATTCTCTATTATGTATTTATTAATTCTTTGTACCGTTTCTATGTAGTATGTGTTAAAACATTATGTTTCACATTCAGGAAAAAAATCTTTGTGAAGTACAAACTGATAAATGAGCATGAAATACGAAAACGTCGATCAATCGATGAAATTAAGCTCGAATTGATCTGAACGTGATTGATTATTTTAACTGAAAGCATAATTTATCCTACTCTGATTTGTATATTTCACGCTCAAATTTTGAATCGACAAAAGTGGGCGTTTAACAATAGCGAACAAGGATCCCCCTAGAGTGTAATTTGTCTATTTTACTTGGAAGAACTAATTTTGTTTTCCAACTAAACTACAATACTTATCTAATATCACATTGTCCGTTTAAATATGTAGTTATGAATTCGAATTATCTATAACATTATCTATTATTTCAAGATCACACATAAGTGAAAAATGATCGGAGGGATACTGGAAGCTGGGCGTACGATTTGAACCAATTTCGTTTTCCGTTGGAAATTGAAGACAATTATTAACCTGTTGAAGAAAAGTTTTAGTTTTATTTTGTCTAAGTATTCTGCAAAGACGATCTTTATACCTTTAGATATTTCTTTGAATAGAAAATATAGTCAATGGTATGACACACTTCTCCCTCTTCGCGAATCTTCCACGTTGTATACATAGGTTCACGACTTGCTGACAATTCGGCCGCACTCGATTGTTTTTTTGTACTTTCATCGGCCTCCTGACTTCCGTTACACATCGCCATTCTATCACTGGAACATTTTTCCGTCCGCATCAAATCAGAATTTACACTGAGATCTGCATAGGCACTCGACAAACACAACGGTTTATAATTCAAAACCGTACTGTAGATCGGTTCAATTGGTTCTGCATTGAAATCGCCGCACATTATGACTGGACGATCTTGAGCCGTAGCATTGACGAAACGCAACAAGTCCTTGCCCTGTTCATTTCTCAATTTTGACAAAAGCGCTCCATTGCGAGCCTTCAAATGTGTCGTACATACGCAAATCTCTTTGCCGGTCTCTTTGACTTGAAGATTTGCAACAATTGCGACTTGATTGCTTTGTACACGCCAAACTTCAAGAATTCGTGTATCGTAGTTGATTAAATTGAATTTATCATGTTTGTAGAAAATTGCACAACCATCTGGACCGTTATTGTCTTGAATGTAGAGACAGGGCGAATCGGGTTTGGGGAAAAAGATGCCAGTATAGTTTTGAGTTCCGAGCATTCGTTCGAGGAATTTGAAATGATCGACTTCCTGTATGGAGGGCAGAAATGGGAACGGTTAAAGAATGAGTGATAATATAATTATTTAATATAGTGTACCTGTAGGCAAATCACATCAGGATTGTTGCGAATAATCTCTTCAACGATTAGATATTTACGATTTTCCCAAGTTAAAGCTTCTTCCGGACATTTGACGAATCCATCATTGTTCTGGCCAAGACCTGCAAAATAAACATAAGGATATTCATCAATCATTAACAGTTAAAACTAAATAAAATACAATTTCAGACACAGCAAGTAGTCTTTATAATGGAATCATTGACTACCAAAATTAAAAAGGTCCCCATGCGTGAACTTAAATACAGCGCTCCGTCCCAATCTAAATGCTATCAACTCATGCTTAAATCTAGTATTTTTTTCAAACTTACATTGCGATAGAATGTTCCACTGGAATATTCGCAAATGATTCGCTGATGATACGGGTGCACTGCACACTATAAAATACAAAAATTACCATTAGCCTCCTATTGAATTGGTCACAATTAAAAAAATATTTGTTATGATAAACCCACCTCTTGAAACAGCATTCAATTTTAACACTTGCAAACCGGCCGTGATGTCATGGCCTATAATCGTCTTATCGTCAATCGGCTTTAAAAAGTAACGTGTCAAAAGTTGTGGGCGATTTTCACCACGCATCATTTTACAAAATTGCATTAGACCGCTTGTCGACAGATCATGCGGAATTTCCAAACTATCATCTTGTGAGTCAGGATTGTTGATTTTTGGTGCTGAATTGAATGATCCCATCCTAAAAATAGAAAATGTAGAAAAAAATACGATCAATAAATTATCATTTCGATTCGTTTATTTACATAAATTGATGTCTTGAATCTATGAAATAAGAAAAAAGAGGAGAATAAAATCACATATCGAACCTGGTTAGCATAACCTTTTGCAGATACGATTTCCGATCGTTTTTGCATGGCTCTTTTGTTTGTTTCTTTAGAATTTCCTTTTCCATTTTATTTTTTTTTTGCTTTTTTTGGTATGGATTATTTTAACAGATACTTTTTTTTCGAATTTTCGAAATGGAATTGATCTCCAAGATCTCAAACGAGAATACAGAATTAATAAACTGAACTGATCACTTCCAAAGCAGGAAACGTTCTGCTGCCGAATAGTTCGTCAACGAGAGTCTAAAGGTACTATATGTATCTTATAATTTCCATATAAGTAAATCGGTTGTCTACTGCTCGACTCCTATGAGCAAACAATGGTCCATTTTGTAAATATGATCATCGATTGGGTTGCAGGTCAAATGATATGCTGATTTTTATCTATGGCTTTTGAGAGAAGATGGTTTTGTGTAAAATGTATTTGTTCTCGGAAAGTTGTATTTTTTTAAAGGAACATTGAAAAGTTTTCTTAATATTCTAGATAGAGACTGGTTCTTTAATAAGCGAATTAAAATTATGGCTAGCGTACCAGACTGTTAATTTTTTCCCAATTATAGTCACTATTAATGTAATTTTAATTAAAAACAATAATCAGGAAATATGCTTTTCAAATTAATAATTCGATCCAAAATTCATACTAATAACTTCCCTGAAATCGATTAGCACACAGAGTAAAACTTGATGACATTTAATGTAAATGGTATTGGTTTTCACAGAATATATAACAACTAGAAACATGGCTTTGTTTCTTTTTTTTCTATCCTTAAGTACTTTTATCATATATTTCTTATATATTAATCCTGTCCATTTTTTTATTATTTTTCAATTGTATAATTTCACAATAAATCGAGATTTGTTAGTATTGCTGTAAAAATGGTCAAATGCTTTGAAACTCCCACTAGCAGGTCAAACATATAGAGATTAACGGAGAAGTTTCCAACACTTGCCATATTATGATTATCGTTAAAAACATACTAACTGCATCATACCATACCTAGTTTTTTACACTTAACGTATAAAAACTGTTAGAAATAATGGAGCTATAATAAAATGTAAAATGATGTAAGAAGGAAATGACCGCTAGACTATGCGCCAATTTTTAAAAGAATCGTACAAGCACCTCTCCTTGGCAGAAGTTGGGGAAAATTGAGATGAAAAAATTGACTGTTTTTGGGTCAAATCACACAAATTTGACTTTGAAGCTCTGTGAAAACCAGACTTCTTATCGGATTTTAGTGTGGTTAGTTTTATTTTATAGGTAAATTTGTTGGCTGTAATAATCATTTTGTTTTACTATTCTAGCTGTTCTAGGTCTGGAGATATTGAGCTTTAAGTCATGCAAAAAAAATATTTTTTCAAAAATCTTTAAATGCCTGTGGCAGCTAAAGGGTTAAGCTAAGGTGGTATGATCCTTACAACTTTTTTTGCTGGAAATCATATGAGGAATCACAATCCGGTGCGTTTATGCGGCAGTTTCCGGACACCCTGTATACACTCCGGAATGATATGCAATGTAACGTTGACTCCGAAATTGCCTATAAACGGCTGAGTTAACGCACCATGGCCCCACATGGGGGTATACGGTACTGAGAAGAAGAAGAAGCTGTGCTGGAAAGCTGTGAACCGCATTGCGCACTTGTTGATGTGTTGTGCTGTGCTATGTTTTTCGTCGAAAATGCACTGGAAACGTCCAAAGGCCAGTAATTTCTCTTTAATCGAAAATAGACTGGGGTGGACTTCGGGTACATTTCTTCTTTGATTCAAGTAACCACAATAAATAAGTAAATCGAAGCTAAATTTATTAGACTCTTAAATATGTTTTTAACCTACGATTTACTTCATTTTGTTTTCTCCGAATCAAAGAAAAAATCCCGGAAATGTAATGTACTCGATGTCCCTTTTGTTATGACATCCCGCATTAAAATCTCCGATTGGAGTTGCTTACACGTAAAACAAGAACAAAAACCTTTTTTTTAGAAGAGAATCGTGAGGAGCAAGGCAAGGAAAAAATCATTTTTCATATAAAAACCGGTTTTTTGGTCGTTGTTCTTGTTTTGCGTGTAGACAGGCCCATCAAGAATACATATGTGTCCTTTTTATCCTTTTTGAGACCTTTGCGTTGAAAGCCAAATTAATTACTACAATTATTATAATAAAACGCTATGTAAGTAGTGCGGCAGCTTGGTATATTCGGGTAGTTATGTATGACCGTGGGGATGGGGAGACAAGACGGTAAGTTATAAGGACACACAAAATTTGTTCATTAATACGTAATTTACTCCGTTGTGGGTGATTGTGATAACAAGGAACGGATATTTAATGCACTTGATGCCTTCTTTGATGTGATTCCTCGCATACCTATATGTATCTGACAAAGACAAATTAGTGTCCTTTTTTGAATCTTTCCAATGCAAATTCATCTGAGCAAAATAAGTTTTGGTCTCTCTCTACTCTATTTTTTCTATTTGAAATGCTAAAGTGATCTGACTATTAGTTTTATCTGTGGGATGAAGGCTCAATTCTCTCAATTATCGACGGTTGCGCCACAGATTACACACAATCGAAGTTTGTTATAATGGCTAAATACACTAACAAGTATAAATCATTTTCATGTCGACTGCCCTATCATTGGAAAATCATTTATGAGAAGCACATTTTATAAAAATCAGCTCAAACTTGAAAATTCTTATACATTTGCTGCTCCCCCTCATTTTAGAAAAATTTTATAAAAAAAATAGTCTTTTTCAGGAAAATGTTAATTTTGCTTGTATAGAACAGTACCCTGAGACATCCACATTTTTGAACAAAATACCCTTTTGCGTAAAAAATTGTATACAATTTTGCTTATGCCAAGGGCCTACAAATTTTGTTTAGACATACACCAATGAAGAAGAAAGAAGTTGGAAACAATAAAAGGAACCTCACATTCTTGGAGTTTGCTTAAGCAAATCAAGATATGCGAAAACAGAGGCTGTATGAGTTTGTATGGTTTGGATAATACGATATTCTTCTTCTGGACAAAAGTCAGTGAACACATAATACTATTGTCTTTACAATGGAATGGATATTCATGTTTTCGATTAGATCGTCCCTATTCATGAAATAGCGTAGCGCAGGAGTGACTTGAATTATCTTGTTAAAATTTTTCTAAATTTTCATTCAGATTTTGGTTTGTCTCTCGCCCCATGAATCCCAGCAATAGGTGGAGTATGTACAGCATTGACTATTCAGGCATCTGGTCAATTTACGACTAAAAGACGCAGGCTACCACAGTTCTGGACTATAGTATTAAATATTAATATATCTATTGAAATATGTAATCGAATTCGAATTCTCATGCTTTATTGTTATTTAAATTGTAGATCATTTTTGAAAAGAATATCTAGTTCTTTCCTTTTTCTTACTACTCGTATTTAACTACATATATTATATTCGTGGTCTTGTATGTTAAGATTGTCTGAAAATGTTATGTATTTGGGACAAATGGTTTACCAAATATATTTGAACGTGGTGGCGGGTACCAAATAGTAGCTCGCATGGATACACCATAATTCAATTTATTATTAACCATACTTAAGTCTTTGGAAGTAATGTTAGTCCAGTCATATTAGCATTTCAAATAGAAATAAATAGAGTTAGGTTAATTTTTGATGATTTTAAATCTGTGAGTTCCTAGGAATCTAAAACTCATTTTGCTAAAAAAATGTTGATCGGAAAGGCCCCAAAAAGGGCCCTTGATGGGAGGTCGGCATGCGGGGTATCATATCAAAGGGGACACCGAATACATTACATATCCTGTGTTTGTTTCCTGTATCAAGGACCCTCAACGGAATAGATCGAGGTTAAATGCAACATTTTCGTGTTTCCCGTGTATCTTTCCAAAGCCATAACTCCGAGAATTAAAATTGGCACTACTTTTCTAACTTTTCAGAATCTGTAACACCTGAAGATTCTACCATTAAATTTGCTAAGAAAAAAATTGATCGGAAAGCTCTGAAAAAGGACATAAAAGGACACTAATTACACACCTTGATCGGACGTGGGCATGTGGGGTGTCATATCAAAGAGGATGTCGACGTTTGTTACTTGTTTCAAGGAACCTCAAAGGGGAAAATTAGGCTCTAATGAAAAAATCGTGTTTCCCGTATCCGTATCTTTCCCAAGCTGTTATTTTCCATTCACGCCCAATTTATTCCATTTAATGTCCTTGAAACAGGAAACAAACACCGGATATGCGATGCACTCGACGTCCTCTTTGATATGACACCCCTCATGCCCACGTTAGATCGAGATATGTAAATAGTGTCCTTTTACGTCCTTTTGCAGAGCTTTCCGATCCATTTTATTCCTAGCAAATTTATTGGTAGAATCTTAAGCTATTACATATTCTGAAAATAGAAAAAAGTAGTGACAACTTGAATTATTCTTGTAGTTATGGCTTTGAAAAGATACACGGGAAACACGAAAATGTTCCATTTAAGCTCGATTTATTCCGTTGAGGGTCCTTGAAACCGGAAACAAACACCGGATATGTAATGTAGTCAGTGTGCCCTTTGATATGATACCCCCACGCCCACCTCCGGTCAGGGATACAAGAGTATCATTTTTTGTCCTTTTTGGGACCTTTCCGATCAACATTTTTTTTTAGCAAAATGAGTTCTAGCTTTCTGACACCCTACTGAATCGAAAGCAACTAAAATTAGTCTTACTCTATTTTTTTCTATTTGGAGGCCTGAATTGGGATATTTTGACTGGACTATGTAAACATTTAATATGCGTAAAGAAATGTCTGCTTCGGCGGACATTCAAACGCCACATAATTATGCATATCATTAGAATGAGAAACATTATGTGACCATTTTAGAAATATTTTATTAATTTACAACTTGACAACTTGAATTATTCTTGTAGTTATGGCTTTGGAAAGATACACGGGAAACACGAAAATGTTCAATTTCAGCTCGATTTATTCCGTTGAGGGTCCTTGAAACCCGAAACAAACACCGGATATGTAATGTAGTCAGTGTGCCCTTTGATATGATACCCCCCACGCCCACCTCCGATCAGGGATACAAGAGTATCATTTTTTGTCCTTTTTGGGACCTTTCCGATCAACATTTTTTTTTAGCAAAATGAGTTCTAGCCTTCTGACACCCTACTGAATCGAAAGCAACTAAAATTAGCCTTACTCTATTTTTTTTCTATTTGGGGGCCTGAATTGGGATATTTTGACTGGACTATGTAAACATTTAATATGCGTAAAGAAATGTCTGCTTCGGCGGACATTCAAACGCCACATAATTATGCATATCATTAGAATGAGAAACATTATGTGACCATTTTAGAAATATTTTATTAATTTAAGATTATCGGTCATTTTGTTGGATGTCTGTGCAGAGCAGATATTACAACAATCAATTCGACAAAACCATCTTTCTGTACGCAGTCAACCATGGAGAAGCATATTTATTTCCGCGATACATTTAATTATTTTCACTACGCATTTAGTGAAAAAAAAGATTATCCAAGGTAATTGCATTCTATCCAAATCAAGAAACCCAATAATATTCTATTTGCATTAAGTTCGTTTTTTTTCTTCTTTTGTTTATATAATAATGTATTAGAAAGATTCTTTCCATATAAAATTATTCCACAGTGGTTGGTGCCGGTTCTTTTTTGTTTTGAATCCGCTTCTATAAATTCTGCATAGAAATTCATTACAAATTCAAGGTTAATCATAATATAAAAATGTCGTTTAAGAACGGAAATAAAAAATAAATTTAACTCATAAACTGAATGAATTTTAAATGCAAAGACGTGTGTCAATCTGCTCAAAACAAAAAAGATGAACAGCCGATTATTACATATGTATGTACTTTTGAACCGTGGGAAATTTTTATGAAAATAAGACGACAATATGATGGTAGGTGGAATTAATGAATGTCGTCTAATTAATTCAAATTTGTGATTTCCGTGTGTCGGTTAAGAACAATTTTTTTAAACGGGCACGTGCCGGCATTAGTGTTTGATCAATTTGAATGTTGATTGGAAACAAATTTCGGTTTGGGCATGGTTGCTGGCCCGACAACTTTAACTTAGCCCTTGACATTGGCCATGAAAGAGAACTAATTTATTAAACGGTTTAGGAAGTTGGGATTTAAGGTTGGGAAATTTCCGTTCACAACTTGGATCAGAAGCATTTTGCAATAAAAACTCAATCAATCAGTTCCAATAATTCAGTGGATAGGACAGTTTTGCAACTATGTACATAAAGTTCGAACGAATGGTATGAGTACCATTCAGGTCAATCCACAATCAGTCATCAGTCCCAGAGTCACAGTCATTTGACTCAGGACTCGAGGACTATAATGACAAACAACGAAACGAAAGAAAATTGGACAATTGGCGAAACATTGATATGCCAATTTCGACATTTGCTCCAAAAAATGTAAGAAACCACGTAAATTTGTAGGTTCCCCGAAACGATTAATGGTCGATCCAAACTTTGCAGTCATCAGTCACAGTCATTTTTCATACAAGTTAACAGATTGTCATCAATCATCAATGTGGCACGATAGCCCGACGTCGGGCTACGTAAATTTTGGCCACAAGTTCCGTATTTCGTCTCGATTTTCATGCTTTAGCTGCCTTATATTCTCTAGCACAATTTGATCACTAAATATCACGCATATATTCATTATAAATTTCCAAGGACTGAATTATAAGCAGCAAAAAGAAACCAAAATGTATATTAATATTATTCGCGTTTTAGGGCTCCATTTATACAGTCATATATTTGATAGATATTATCATATCCTTAAGCCTACTCGATTTCCTTGTAAAAACTGTAAAAATTTAAACCGAATGAATCGAGTAGGCTCAATGATATGATAATATAAATATGACTGTGTAAAGCCGGCCCCACACCGACCGGAGTGTGGCAAACACCGCACAAAAGATTGATACGAAAAATCGCGCAGCAGCAGTGTGGTTGGGCGACTCCAAGGTATCATTCTTGGAACCGGTCATTTGTGCGGTGTTTGCCACACTCCGGTCGGTGTGGGGCCGGCTTAATGGAGTCCTTAGAATTGTAGGTCTCATTTGGCCCACCCTATATGAGCAAAAACATAGTAACAAATGTTTAGACTTTTGCGTCAAAAAGCTGGAAAAAACGCACAGATACAACACAATGCACCGTACAGTTTTCTTATCAAACAATGCCATAGAATGTCAATTGATAAGCAGATGCATCGCTACATGCAAAAGATTATGTAAAATATCTAAATACTGCAACATTGTAACTGAAGTGTATTTGTACTCGTGTACGGTGTACAGTGTGAGCATTATTGCTTCTATAATATTATCATATATTTACACTTGTTTGCAAACGGCTTATGAACACTCAGAAATTTTATAGATAAATACATATAGATTTTTCTTCTTCTTCCTTGCCTCGTTCTTTATATCGCTCCATGGCGTCGCGTCGCTCGACCTGCGGTGTAGGCATATCGCCCGTTCTGCCGGTAATGTCTTTTTTAAATGTCGATAAAAAGATAACGCTCAACTAAGATACATATTTACTTTATGTTTATACACAGTATTAACATGCTTAAAACACTGTAAACCGCTTTTTCCTTGATAGTTTATAACAGACTTGTGTCAATTTATAGCTGGTATTTCCATCTCAAAATAACGATTTTCAAAATTAAATAACCATTTGTCCGAAGCTTCAACGTTTGCAATGGGCGGGGCATGTACAACGGATGGACGATAATCGCATGCCAAAGAAAGTGATGAACGCACAACGAATTGACGGAGCGAGGTTGCGTGGACGACCGAGAGCTCGCTGGGAGAACTCCGTAGGTGAAGACGCCCACCAGCTGCTGGGCTTCCGAAACTGGAGGACGAGGTCACGTAACCGCGACAATTGGAGGTCAACGATTCAGGCGGCCAAGGCCCGACGTCGGGCTATCGTGCCACATTGATGATTTGTCCGAATCAAATATTTTTCTTCCCAATCTGATTTAAATTTTCCAATTGAAATTAACACTTCTCCAGAAAATTATAAGTGTTCCACTACGATTTTGAAATTTTAGACACTACCAAAAAAAGTTGACTACATTTTTTTTTATTTGACAAACTCTGAGCTATAGTTGGTAGTCATATCCTATAAGATCAATGAAATCAAGGATCATTTGTCACACCACTTCTTATTAATTCAAAATAATTTCCAATCACATGGAAAAAGCTTTTTGAGTATAATACACAACAATTTCCCAACAGGTGGTCCGCGGACCGAAGGCGGTCCACGAGAGGCCCGTAAGTCGTCCGTGGGCGGCTTTGCAGAACACTTTTGGAAATGGTATATTTTCGTGAGATTTATTGAGCAATATTGCAGTGAGACTCCTTCCTTATACAGTTAAAGTAGTGGTACTTTCCGAATGATCGAAATCAAAACTAGGGGGCTTCGCTCCCTGCTCGCTTCGCTCGCCAACCCCCGGGGCCGAGGCTAATTTCGGGCGCGGCCGAAATTTGGATACCCTTCGCTTGGGCTAAAAGTTTTTTCGGGCGTACCTATGACTTGTATTTAATCCCCCTCCTCATTCTTTTTCTTCCGTCTTGATAAAAGTTTGGGCTTGGTTGAAATAAGTGGGCAAATAAAAATATTTACTCGGAAAATTTTATTGGGGTTGCCGGAGTACGATTCCATTCGTTTTGAACTTTTTAGTTGCTTTGATAAAGACACATTAATTCAAGGTTTTGTGAAATTGGTGTAAAAAAAAATGTTTCTTAGAAGAACCAATGTGGGGGGTTTGGTTTGCATGGCAGCCCCATGACCCCATGGTCCGATTTGATTCAATCTTACATATGTTTTGTGTCATCAATAGAAATACATTTGTGTGAAATTTGGTTGAAATTGGTGCACAAATAAAAAAGTTTTTCTTAGAAGAACCTAATTTGGGGGGTTGGATTTGTATGGCAGCCCCATGACCCCATGGTCCGATTTTATCCATTCTTACATGTATTTTGTGTCAACAATAGAAATGCATTTGTGTGAAATTTGGTTGAAATTGGTGCACAAATAAAAAAGTTTTTCTTAGAAGAACCTAATTTGGGGGGTTAAGTTTTTATGGCAGCCCCATGACCCCATGGTCCGATTTGATCAATTCTTGCATATATTTTGTGTTATCTATAGAAACACATTTGTGTGAAATTTGGTTGAAATTGGTACACAAATAAAAAAGTTGTTCTTAGAAGAACTCAAATTGGAGAGCTAGGTTTGTATGGCAGCCCCATGACCCAGTGATCCAATTTAGGTGAATCAAACATACAAATAGCCTGCAACAATAAGAAGCACGTGTGCAAAATTTCAGCTTGCTAGTTTCAATACCCGCCGAGTAAAACGCGTCGCAACAGACAGACAGACATACAGACAGACGGACATGCTCCAATCGACTCCCCAAGTCTTGCTGGTCATATATGTATACTTTTTATATGGTCGGAGATGCTTCCTTTAATGCGTTACAAACTTCATGACAAAGTTAATATACCCTTTCACTCTATGAGCGAAGGGTATAAAGATACGACCTTGTATCCCAAAACACCTTTTGTATTCATCATACAGTTCTGAATAAAAATTGGTCACCGACATTTGCTCCGATAAAAATGGGCTTATTTTTTCATTGAATTGATTCATTGCCTCAATTAACATTATTTGATAAATTAAAAAAAAAAGCAGCAAAAACTTCTAAAAACGTTAAATTAAATACAGTCCACACCTGTAAGATTTCTCTACCGAATCCAAACATTGCCGCTCGTACTAAGGTCGCAGGTAAAAACACAACAATTTCCATACATTTATTCCTATTTAAAACAAATTTTTTCGCAGAGGGCGCTAGGCTTTGCAGGCATCAACTGGAAAAGGTTTGATACTAATGATATAATTATATTTGTAGCTACATACATTATTGTACGCGTACAACATTGTAAAAATTTACTATAACTGTGCAGATAGATACTATGTTATCATTCGTTCAGCTTTAAGTGTAAACTAACTAATCTATCTGATAAAGCGATTTTTTAGTAGACGTAAATGCACTTATGCACTCTTATATTGTATAACCGCAAGATTGTAAAAAAAAACTACATACGAGGAACATTTAACAAAGTTGAAACCTATATAGGTCAAATGATGATTTAATTACACGTGGTTGATTAAGAGCGATTGTGTGTTTTGTTAATTAAATATGCAAAATGAACGTACACTAAATATGACTAAGATAATGAAACGTCTACTTAAACAATAGGCTATTGTTAATTTAATTATTGTTTTGATATTTGATGATGTAAAAATAGATCTAAAAATTCCGAGTTTTTAAATTTTCTCTATTTAATCTTACTGTACTTTTTAAGATTAAAAGAAATATTTTTTGTTCCTTATTTAATTGACATATTAGTGAAACAAACAAAGAGAATAAATGTACATTACATATCATATCCTCCCTCATCTGGAACGAATCTATTGGTGGCACAGCAGCACATAATCAGTGAGCAGCGTTCTTTTTGTTTTAGTTCATTGGTTTTGTGTAATAAGTGACGATTCTAAAAGCCAATTCGAGCCTTCTAAAATCGAGCAGTGACAATTTCGCTGTTTTATTATTATTTGTTTACCAAAATTTTTTACGAGTATTTTACAATTCTCCTGACTACATTTTCTAATTCAAATGCAAAAAAAAACCTAATGCACGTTATTGAGTGTCATAAATTTGAATTTTTCAAATAACTTTCACATAGCAATTAAAATTACCTTGTTACGATGTAAACACGTCGAGAATAATATATTCTCGATGCTACCACCAAACGTGTTGTTTTCATTATAAAATCCATTTTTTGTTGTATTGTGCTGCACTACTAATCGGCGTGTTAGGATTGTTTCGTGTTAGATTTGCAAGTTTACTTTAATGTTAGATAACTTATCTGACGACGCAATGGCGCAAAGAAACGATACTAAATCAATATTAGAACCTGTTCCGTCAAAATAACAGATTCTTGATGCCGATTTCCAATAGATAAATCTAATACAAATCACAGATTGATCATTAAAACAAGTAATCTGTTTATGTGCAGAATAATATATAATATATATATTATATCCTTGAAACACAAACGAATTTTTGATAAAAAAAAATCAAAAATTCCGAAGATTTCAGTTTTTGTGCTTGATTGCTTCGCAAAGACTGGTTGAGCAATTGCTATTGATTGAAAAAGAGGCATGTCATGAATGCCATGACGTCAATTGATATTTCGTCGGGTTCTATATCCTGAGGAGAAAAAAAAGACAAATGAATAAATTGTTTGTTTTCATTATAAAAGAATGATATTTCTCATTTTTCTATGCGTCACGGTTGAAACAAGTTGCCTTTTATTTATAGAAAAATTTAATGTTATCCATATTTATAGATTGCATTTAAATGGAATTTTTTTTGTTGCGAAAATCTATGTTGAAAAAGTTGTTTCCCTTTTCCGTTTTTGTTCATTTTGTTTTCTACACATGGTTGGTTAATCGATATAATTATGACAACTTTCACTTGTATGACACTAAAAAAGTATACTCCTATCTCCTACCCATTTATGAACAAATACGTATGTATATTCGAGAATCCGTTAAAGTATTTAACGTGATATTTTCCAGTATGAATTATACGATCAATAAAGAAAATTAATTAGTACCCGTAAAAAAATGTGTAAACAAGTTAAACGCTTCAAACCTTTTGACCTACCCTACCCTTGAACTCCACAGTCACCCTTAACTGCTATATTGTTGCTAAATGGATTACGCTGGCACTATACAATATGCTAATTTGTCTATACTAAATCGTCTAGCAACATGCTAGAATGTTACATACACTCATATACATAGTCGTATTTGTATCTCCACCACCTACCTATTATATTCGTAATTAAACAAAATATTCATTCATAAATATTTCCATTTTTTTCCATTCATTGCTTATGAACCGTGAGAATATTACCTTGCGCAATTTTTCAAAGTTATCCCGGCTAAAGAATCATTCGACTACAATCATAAATTTGGTATTTTTAATGATTTCTTATTTGCATAATAGCATAAAGATCGTGCTAGAACAATGTACAGTATCAAATTCAAAAAAAGGAAATCATGCTGGTTTCTTTGGCACGTGTTGAATCCAAAGATATAAGATACGTATACTTATCCCTCGATGATAGTGAATGTTTTTCAGTCTATGGATTATATAACATGCAATATAAAAAGAATATTTAAGAGACAAATCGACATCTTTCTATTCTTTTGATTTTGAGCATATAGGACTATTATATCACGCGGATATACTTTTCGGATATATTTTTTGGATTTTCCGAAACATTCATATGTATACATTTACATTTGCATAATTTAATCAGGATATAGCATGGAACAAAAAGTATCGATATGCGGATATAAAATCTTGTTTCTTTTTATGGACTAATTACTTAGTTTTAGTGAATAACTGACCTAGATCAACGTATGTACGTATACATATATGAATACGTAAAGTTGTTAAAGTTGTTAAAGATAGATCTGAAAGTTAAAATTGGTAACTTTTGACTTGTATTAGAAGCCGAAAACTTGATCCCGTCTTGAGGACGTTTCTAGAAATTAGTTGATTTACCGTAAACTCGGGGCGGATGTCTAAAAATGGTGGTTAAATTACTTTTAAACAAAAATAAGGGCAGCAAACAACCGTCGTTGTTAACGCTTTCCATGGCGTTTGTGGAGTTCGTAATGCGACAGCAGGCTTCAACTATCCGGGTAATGGTGATCGACATTTGAGCCATTCGGAAACGTTGGAGATTTGAAAAGTGCGGGTAGACCTCGATTTTCACGACCGACCGAAAACATAAACCTTGTTAGGGAAAGTGGAAAGTCTTGCAAAAGACAGCGAAATATCAACAAGATGTCGCTCTACAATCGTTGCCTATAAAGCGTAGCTCGATGAGCCAGATTTTAAAAAAGGAAATGTCACCTTTACAGTATTCAATTTGAGGATCATTTTAATCCTGGGGCGTATATCAACAAAATAAAATGTCCACACTTAAAAAAAAGTGATGCAAATGACTAATAATAATACAAAAAAAAACAGAAATAAGGATTATTTTGCAATTATTTTTAGCTTTAATCGCTTCTTTTGAAATTGTTCGCTTCTCTTTGCAATGCATGCAATGCAAATGGACGGGTAACATTCATTTTAATCGTAATTATCAAATGTTATGAAAGAATTTCATACACTTTTGACAAATTCAAATTCCTAACTTTTCTTTTTTATTTGCGCTGATGGTAAACAAACCAGCTTCACTCATTTATAATTCACTTTTAATCAAATGGCTAATGGCTAATAGTGCGAGTTGTGCGTGCATCTCTTAAAGTTCCTTCATTAACACACGTCTCGTCGCACCACCAGGGAAGGCTCAACCGGGGATAAACAATTTGTAGCCTTTCTATAAACAATAAGACAAATCTGTATGCAAATAGTCATCTGTAGACTAGGCTTATAGCCTGTGGAGCCCTACAGATCACCACACCCAGAAGAATAACGTCCCTTAAAATTGAATCGATATCACTTTGAAATCGAGTTACATTCCTATTAAATATAATCCTTTCCTTTTAAATAGATATCGCTTTAATTCAAATTCATTCTTTTAAAATTACTGGGAAATCCCTTCAATCCAAATTTTCAATGGGAAATCTTTTTAAAATGAAATGAAATCGCTTTGTTTACATGGAAAATTGTCTCGCAGTCGGTCGGCTCGGCAGTAAGTGGTAGAGCGATGTCACAATGTATGGTATAAATTAACCCTCCGTCGGGCGCACCCGGCCTGACAGGCCAGCAAAACAGTTTCTGGTCTGCTCCACGCTAGTAGAGTGTCCCACAACTTTTTAGCTCCGTTTACTCGTCTAACTTTAAGAGTCTCACACAATGCCTAACTATTGTTTTCCATGGTCCTTTCGATAATTGTGTGGTAAGGACTCTGGCTTCACAGGCCGGGTGCGCCCGATCGCGTGATAATTTAGAATGTATACCCAAACTACGCGAAAGCGCTGCTTCAAAGATGCTTTTCCACATTTAATTTGGAGCATTAAGAACCTTTTCAAATAACGATTATCAATTTAGACTGCCTACCTTTCATTAATTTCAATTTTTCTAACGAACAATGGATGCGGTATTTTTCATAAAATTTTCTCTCTTGGGTTTTATCTTGTAAATCGATAATTTTATTTCTGTATTATACTGTTAAGCAAAGAGGTTTCTTAGTACTATATTTACTTTAATTACATCCCTTAGATACTAATAACTTAATTTCGGAAAAGTTTCAGAAATTTGTAGTAACATAGTAAGGAGAAAGGACCCAAATAGATGGGTGGCCTCTCAGGCCGAGTGCGCCCGATCTTGTTTTGATTTGGGGTGCGCCCGACGGAGGGTTAAAAACGTCGTCCCGTGTAGTCTGTGTGGTGTAGTAGGTAGGGGCGTTAGTCTTCAAATCATAGGGTCGCGGGATCGAATCCCAATGTAGGTAGGTCATTTACTGTGGATTTTAGAGCGTAAAGAGCTAAATGAAATGTCGCCAACACCTATAGCGAGGTCTGTTATACAAAACTCATTTATGAGTAATTTTCACAGGGAAAGAACACCCTGTGAAAAATACTCCTTTTGGTGTCATTTAAAGTATTCTTTTGAGTTCATGCATTTGGATAAACAATAAGCAAAATCCTTTAATTTTAACAAAGAGTCCATTCTTTTAAATTAAAAGGAAATTCTTTCGATTTATGGTTGTGACCTGATTAAATTGACACTGCATCACTTTAATTTAAAGTGATTATAGATAGACTTTCAAAAGGAATATCTTATTAGTTCAAAGGGAAATCCGTTTGAAATAAAGGGATTATACAATGATTCAAAGGGAAACAAATATGAAGCAAAATCATATTTGAATCCCTTTGAATCATATGCGTATTTTTTGAATTTACAGGATTTTTTTCTCAGTGCAGTTAAAAAAAAAACTAAAAGACAGCGCAGCGCCTTGCCTACGAAGGTTGCGTGAATGCCGTGATCTGTCAATGTTGTCTACATTAAGAATAGCCTAGATTTTCTAGTTACATATTGATTTAAAAAAATATTTTTCACTAATCAGAAATTGTAACGAAAAAGGTTAGACAATGTCATTTACCATATCCTAAAAACAAATGCAATTACATAATTGCATTACGCTGAATATTCTTGTTGAGTTCAATTTCAGGATGTTCCTAAGGGCAGATGCACGAGTACCCTTATGCTGCCCGAACATAATAAGCTAAATTGACGCCTTTCGTCGCGTTCAATGTTCTTTGGTGGGAGCTTTAAAATAAACAACTACCGTTGACGATGATATTTTGGCTTCATTACGATTCAGAGATACATACTAGGTTCTATCTACAATATTAAAACTCCCACCAAACTTCATTGAAAGACAGCCCTGTACATTCAGGCTTATCCACTGCATCCACCCAATATACGAAACTGGACATGACTGGCGAATTGAAGTAATTCCTTTTTTCAGCTGATGAATTTTTCTTTGGCGGAAATCTTTTCAACTTGTGTTTTTTTTATGGGATATTACAATATGTTGTTGTGATCGATGGTGCCTCAAACATCACCCGCAGAAAATGTTAATGTTCAATGCTAAATTTTAAGTATGTAATGCTTAATGTTCAATTTACATTTTTCAAACACCCAGCATTTTCCTTTCAAATGTCGAAAGTCCTTCCGAATATTCTACCTTCAAATGACACCCATCTTATTCGTACGTCGTCTATCGGAGGAAAATGTACTTCTAAACATTATATCCCGCAAGCCGCAAGGATTGAAAATATCTTTATAGTTCTTATGTGAAACTTCACACAACAAAACCTGTTTTTCTATCTAAGTATTTCGGGACAGGACACTTCTGTTTTACGGAATATCTAACAAAGTAGTCTACGGGAAGCGGGAGACACAATGGGAAGGCATCATTTGAATATTATGCCGTTACTCCAGTCTAAGTGGAGCTTTCGGATTTTTTTGTCTGCTTATTTTGGGATATCCATGGTATTTTTCGAACTCACGAGCTTGTGACGGACTATGATCTCACTCAGATGTCAAACGAGTACCCATTTATGGGGATAAATAACACTGCTGAGCGCGATACTGATCTCATTACCTCAACAAAAAGAAGATATGATCTTGGAAATAGAAATAACACATCCTGCGGCCTTAGTCCAATGTTGGATTGTCGCGCCTGTTATTTATTTATTTTTATTTTATTTCGGGACTAAAAAGTATCCTCGCCGTTAATCCAGTCACTGTTCTAAAAATGAAAGTTTTGTATTTTTTGATACGACCATCAGACGATCATGCGTACCAAATTTAAAAAAAATCCAACATAGAGAGAGGCAGTAGAAGCAAATCTTTATTAGATTTTTGACAGCTTTTTAAAGTCGGGTTACTCGCTGAAATCTTTTAGACAAAAAATTTCCGTTTATTGCCTAGTCGTTATTGGACCGATCGAAGATCAAAATCTAGTAAATAGGCAATCCACTATTTACTATATTTTGATGTGAATATTTTGATAAAAAAATAAGTGTTTCAGAAAGTTGTTTGGAAGGCTGTAGCCCTGTCAATGGGTAAATCGTGCGCAGATTTGATCTTAGGCAGGAGTGCGTGTAAGAGTCCCACAGATAGTAGAAGAGAGATGCTACAGAAGGGGTCTGGTCCGCAGAAGTGGAATGCTGCGGCTGTGCGTGCCAACTCGTCAACCTATTCGTTCCCTAGGATGCTCATATGGCCTAGAACCCAGAAGAGTGTTAATCTATTATTTACGCCCAGTTTGTTCAGTGCCTACAGGCAGCATTGAACAAGTCTTGTCGTGACGGTGTACTTAGTAAGTGACTTAATAGCCGCTTGCCTGTCTGAGAGGAACGCTATTCGTTTGTTTACGTAGTTGGCACGTAAACAGAGATATAGGCGCAGGTTACCATTGCGTGGCACTTCTGCCTGAAATACAGTGGTGTGATACCCCAAGTGTCACTCCTCTCTGCTCTATGTTTCAGCCTGGGGATGTCGACCGCAAGAAAATGTCTTTTCCAAGGTTGTCGGAAGGGATGTTCGCGATAGTGATGTTGTTGAGGTATGTTAGCTGTCCCTTAGTAAACTTCAAATTGGCATCGCTCGCAATGAGTCGTGCCAGTGCTAGTTTTGCCTCGGCTCGGTATCGAGGAGAATATCAATTGGGTGTAGGTGTAGTAAAACCTCTAGAGCGCTGCTAGGGCAACATCGGAGTGCACCGGCGGTAATGAGACATGCTAGTGTCTGTACATTGCCTAAATCGGCCTAGCCCTCCGTAGTTCTCTTCCACCTGACCACAGCACCGTAGTTTACGGTTGGTCCAACTACATATTGCTGTGTAAATCCAGAGATAGAGGGTTTCATACCCAAGGGTTTCCCTACGAATTTTTTGCATATCCAAAGGGCTCTGGTGGCTTTTCCAGTCGCCGTTTCGACATGCTTTTGCCAGTAAAGTTTACTATCGAGGATTACCCCGAGGTATTTGACTTGACTGCCAATTGGTATGGTTGTACATTATTGGGCGTCTTAGTTCAGCCGCATTTCTGTTCCTGAAGAAGAGTATGATGATCGCTTTGGATGGGTTGACTCGAAGCCTGTTCCCACCACACCATTCTTGTACTATTTTTAGTGCTGGTTCGAGTAAATCTGCTAGTATTTCTTCAAACAAAACCCTTGAGCACTATAACCACATCGTCGGCATATCCCGGAGCAGCAACCAGGCACCACTGGAAGGGCGAAAAATCACACCCTTGTGGGCAGTCTCTTGTAACCTCCGCAAGGAGAGTTTGTTCGTTGATTTGGCAAACAACTTTTGTAGAGGAAAGCATACTGCTTATCCATCCCGTAGTCGTATTTTCGACCATCTTATTTCTTAGTGCTCTTTCATTTGCGCAAAGTATCGAATACATTCTGTACAATATTAGCGGAAATTTCTCCAAGTGCAGTAGACGAGCGTGGTACCAAAGCCGCAACATTCACCTGTAATTGTCGAATACATGGTAGGAATATTTCCGTCAGATCAGAGTTCCAACTTTCCAATTTTGCAGAATTTTTTATTTATTATTAACTCATTGCCGGACACAACGCCAAAATTTGACACGATTTGTATGGTCAAATGCTCAAAATTGGACGTCTATAGACGTTGTGTCCGGGAAAGTGTTAAGTTAAAATTGAGGTACCAGAAACGTAGTCGTTGCAACTTCATAAAGTATAGCGAAATTAAAAGCCATAGTGATCACTTTGTAAAAGGTTGCATGGGAGAGAATTATAACTCGGGCCATCCGTGCTAGTGTTTTTGATTCTCTGTTTCGCCTAACATTTGTCAAACATGAAACACATGGAATTATTAAAAAATTGCTGCCCCTCTAACTTCACAGTTCCGCAAAGTTGTTTAATCAAACTGCCCGGAAGATCTGGCACTGAATACGACGACGTGTAGTCTGGCTGGATGGAAAAGATTTAGGGTGCCTACGTGACAACAGTGGTGTTATCAAAATTATACAGCCCTGAAGATAAGCGTAACCGCGGAATCACTTCCGAATAGTTTAATAAGAAATTAGTCGTGTGTAAATTGTAAATTAAGCGAGTATGTAGGTATATTTCATACAAACAAAATACAACTATTCTATTCTAGAGCTCAAAAAGCCTACCAACATGTTCACACATCTCTGTATACTCGCTATTATGTATATCTAACATTATTATCATTTTCCCAACATATTCTGATAACAAATATGCTGCGACAAGGTCAAATCACGACCAGGTGTAATCTCTATGACAGAGTTTCTCTTGACTGGAAGTGGCATACTATTTAAACGACTGATTAATCTACTTGTCGTCTCTTGATCAATAACAAATATTTTTTCATACATAATACTAGTTCTATATTTTAACAAATTATCACGTCTGATAAAAAAAAACAATCGCTTTGTAGTTTATGAATGTTTCAGCGCTACGGTGAGCGGGAAACAAGATTCCACAATTATGCGCGAAGTATTTAAGACAGAATGCAAGAATCGCGGTTACCTTGAAGCAGGTTGCAATCCTACTACCCATACGCAGAGATGGGCATTGAGGAAAAAAAAGGGGAGTAGATTTTGGACGAAAAAGGGAGTAGATCCAGAGAAAAAGGAGTAAATTTTTTAATACTTGCATATTATCATACTGAGCCCTACGATTGACGGACGTTTTTGTAATTGTGTCATCAGTGTCGGTGTTATAACAGTGGTGTGATCATGTTTGGACTTATGTGAACTCAAAACTTTAAATTTTTAAATTTTGACATTGTGTTTTGGGATTTGGGAAAGAAAATTTTTCGCAACAACAAAACCCTCATAAAACTTAATTCTTCGAGGCTCCCCCACATTTCTTTCTGGGATTTAAGTTTTTTTTTCTATTATTTTATTAATGAATAATGATTCTTTTTTGAACACTGGATTCCCACTTGTTTTTGCCAACTTTCGATCTTTTCCTCTTTACACCCATTTCTACACAGAAATGAATAATTAACTTATACTCCATTTCACTATTTATGAAAAATGGACATTCCTCAGTTTATTTCCCAAACCAAAAAACTACCCACACTTTCAATAATAAAAAAAATTTCAGCGTAAAAGGATGGTTGACGAAGTGACCAATATTTTTTGCAGCCACTGAATGTGGAAATATTTAGTTATATGTAATTACGAACTTATTTCTCATTATTTTCTTAGTAAAACTTATCGCTTTGGTTTTTTGATTAAAAACTTTTCAAAACACACTAGATAGACACTCCAGCCACTGAGAAAAATGATCCAGGCTCCACCAACAAATGCAAAAAGGAGTAGAAACGATTTACTTCGGAGTAGCGGAGCAAAACCAAAAAAAGGGAGTAGATCTAATCCGAATGGAGTAAATGCCCACCACTGCCCATACGGTGCGGCACCCTGATAGGCAAAGAAACGCCAATGTGAGCAAATAATGTTTTAAGAGATGTTTTGAATTTGATAACAGAACAGTGACAACCATAGTGTTGTTAAGAATGTATCTGTTGGCGTATTGTGACGAATTAATCATAATGCAACATTCACTGAAATGTCACACAGTCATTTAGAAGAATTAAGATATCCGCGCAAGTGTATTGAGCAAGGACTTTTTATTCTGAAAATAGCATTAGATAGTCGGAAAGCTTTCGTCAATATATTCAAGAATGTGGGTCAAGAATGCTATGACATGGAAATGGAATAACTTAGTTATGGTTGTTTTTCTTCGTGTTTCTAGATTTTGTGATTCTATCAATGTTGGCGTCGGCTCACATCGCTTCGCCATCATTGTGGTGCAACAGTCTTTTGTCAGGAATCAGACAAATGCATTAAATGCTTCAATACATAAATACATACTTATGTATGTACAAAAATTATATTGCATTGCAGTGATTGAATAATATACAGTATGCATATATGTATGTATCATTATGAGTCTTTCTTTGAAAATATTTCCTTATCTAATTTTGACAGATGCCATTTTTTTTGGATTCTAAACGTTCCTCTATTATCTTCAGTTGGAATCATTGTTGGTTCAGTTTACAGTTACAAAAGCCGTTGAAAACTAAACAAAATGCAGAATTTGACGTCACGATGAAAGTGAGCAACCCAATTTTCTTACGGTCAATCACCTTGGCAAGGGGGTGGCAGTACAAATTTTTCGTAGAAAGGGATGCATGATTTTCAGCCGCACATTATATTGGCTGCATTCAGCGAACGAAATTCACTGGAAATGCTACAAGATTTATCCGCCACCGACCCCTTTCTCCGCTGAATGGCCAAAATGGGCAATGAGAATCTAATTGCAGTAGCAGTTTTCCGGTGAACGCAGAGGAAAACCTTCCGCACAGGCCAATGTGCCACCAGACCAATGTGTCATCTTTTTGATTTAAATTTTATTCAAAAATAATTTTATTTTTAGTTGCTGAATAGCTGAATAATATTTGTAATTAATTTTATTTTGATAACCCTCTCTAGGTTTCGTTCGGAGAAAGGTTCACAAACTTCAATAAATTAGGAGTAAAGTTTGAAAATGTAATTTCGTCGTTCTTGTTTCAGTTAACACTGTAAAAAGCCCTCTAAAATTCCTTTTCATTTGTATTACTGTAACCTGATTCAAGTTAATAATAAATAAAACCGTTCGGAAGAAAAAAAAAATGTTTGATATTATGGTGAATAATTTAATACATTGTGTATTTGCTTGTTTGGTACTGTTTTTAATTAGGGTTACTTCACATGTTAACTAGAAAGACAAATGATTTCATTTTGAAGGATCGAAAATACTAAAAAAAGGAAATAAACAACGCAGACTTTTTTTTCCACTTTATATCATGTGTAACCGATGACATAAATTTCATATGTTGTGATACAAATTATTGCCGACAGGCCAATGTGTCACCGGTGAAAACACGTTGAATTTAAGTTAAAACTAAGCCATTGTATCATCAGTAAATACCATAAAAAAAAATCCATTGACAACCGCTGAGAACATGAAAAAATTGCCTGGCCTGGAAGAAATAATTGTATGGTGTTCACCGGTGACACATTGGTCTTAGAGAAATTCAGGAGTTTAGTGTGTTCACCGGTGACATAAACTTCCGGCTGAACGTTGACTTATGAACCACCCTGTATAAGATAAATACATATTTCACTGATCTCCTCACCTCACAAGATACAGCAACAATTGTCGCGGAGGAACATAATCATTTTCATCTTCATCCGGATACATTTCAAATTCACCACCGTCCAATTCCATTTCAATTTTACGAGCCGCCAAACGACTCTTGGCCGCTGCTGGTGTCATCATTGAAGTTTTTGCCAAAGCCTCGGCTAGTGCGAATTTTTCGCGAAAATCTTTCATGGTGAACTCTTCAGCTCGCAATTCTTCATTATCCTGATCTTCGTCGTCGTCATCGTTGACGGCAGAATTCAATAAATCGTTCAAAAACTCGCGTCGTTTTTCATTGAGTTTGGACGAAGCAGATTTTTCGGACACTCTATTCGCATCACTATTTTTGGTCGCGACAATATCTTCGAGATCTTGGTCGGCCAGGTCCTTGCAATCACCCGAACTACACTCTTTAGGGCACACATCCACCACCCTACCGACGGGTGACACTTCTCGCGAGTTTATCTTAGGGCAATTTGTAATGCACAGATTTGAGTTTATGGAACGGGAGTCAGAAACTATTGGTTCGGAAGTTGCTTCTACTTCCGGAACGGGCTCGTCTAGGCTAAAGAAAACTGGAGGCTTTTCATAGTTCGGAGAGAGTCCGTCGCGCGACAAACGATTGTAACTTTTCGACTGCGATGGCGGTGCTGGGAAATTCAAAACCAACGTTGTAACGGGCATCGATTTTCCGATAGAATGTTGTCTTTGATGGCCCAACTTGGACACCTGTTGCGGCGTCTTTGTTTCCGCATTGCTATGCATTTCCATGGCGGCTCGTAACGTATGACGCCAACGCAATATTTCGATGCTGTAACGTTCGCTCTACGTTAAATGCACTTTCACGTAACGTTTATTCCACTCAGCGGAATGTAATATACACCCGGCGAGTCACTAATCCACTTAACTTAACGAATTAAATTGCAAAGAAATACAATTAGCAATTAGTTTGCATGTGCTATAGGGGACACCCACAATTAATCCACCCTCCGAAAGATGTTTTTGCTGCGATTAAGCTCTGTACGTTACAGACCGTATGCTCAAATTAAAACGCGATAATCGTCTTGACATTGATTTTGCCACTATAGTTCAAATACATTAGCGTCTTTTGCGGCGGCGGCGGTTTATTTACGTTACAACTTTTCGCGTTAGCATTAGTTACGTACGCGGTACACACCTCCTTCTTACTTGAAACCGTTACGAAAATACATGAATGTCGTCGCATTTGCATGCAATTACCGTGTTAGTCACTACACACACCACTTTCGAATGCACCGGGCGTTTGTCGTAAAGGTCGATGATGCTGTACGTTGAAACAGCCAAGTGTTTCGAGTCTATGAATCAATTTATTTTTCGCGAAAGTTCACATGCACGTCGTAAAGTGACCGGTATATATTCGCGGAATCGCATACATAAATATTTTTTTTTGCGTTTTTTCTTTTAATCAATTTGTTTGGAGAAATTAGCACGTCTATAAAATGATGTAGAGCTTCTTTGGGTATATGGAAGCGCCACCGCAAGTTACTTTTGATCTTCACAGATACAGGTGGACGCGGACAACCGGACGCCTCGATATCGGACTAGCTAGTGTGTTTAGTTGGGGATCTTGATCAGATCTGATCTCGGTTAGAATTGAAAGCGAGTAAGTCGAGCGGCGGCCTAGAGTTCTTTATATATATTATGGGCAGCTCCACCGCGATAGGCAACCGAGAATCCGAAGTGTTGCTCAGCGCTAATATTCTATAACATTGCACGACACTAAGCACAGTCACTAGTCGATTAATTGTCGTGAAAGTCACGGACTTATATTGATAGTCAATCGTATAGATACAAGCGAAGCTAGGAATATCACCTGTCCGATGTGTGCGATCTCAAATAAACAAAAAGATACTTGAAATAAGTTTTGTAGTTTTGTTCAGGTGGTGTGCGAACAATCTGCTTTTTTATTTTGTTTACTTTATGTAGAAAAATTCTGATCAGAAATAATATTTATATAAGGCCAAGCAAGCCTTAAAAGTGTAAGAATTATATTTTCCGGAGCCAAAAATAGCCAAATGATTGTAGGATACAATAAACGAGGATATTTGACTTAAAAAAAATACGTAATGGCTCAAATTCGGCAGGAATGTTCAAAGACATACATACATATATTGTAAAAAAGTTGCAGGTTTGGGTAAATAAGCGAACAAAAAAACGATTCGGGTTAAAAGCTGTTTACATCTAAAGCACCCACTATGAACTTAGTAAGACGCTGAAGTTTTAAAGTTGTGATAAACCAATAACCAGTAAATGAACATGGCCTACAAAAACAACAAATGAGTATGGCAGTCGGTTTATCGCGACATTAAACCTTCCAGCTTCAACCCGTGGCATCTAGCCAATGGCTGTAGTCAGGGCCGGCCCTAGGGGTGGGCGAACTGGGCGGTTGCCCAGGGCCACTACTTTCAAGGGGCCACCACGCCAAGGAACTAAGGCTCATTCACAAAGCGATCTGCTTTCGCGATCTCAAACATGTTTTCGCCGCGCACACACATCAAATTAAATGCGGAATGAATTGAATATTGGACAGACAGAACGCGCACCGTGCGTTCTGCGGTCAGTTGTAAAAATTTACAAATATTGCCTCGCAATTGATGTATGTGACAGATCGCCGCGAAGCTGCAGAGGCAGATCGCGTTGTGTGTGTAGAGGACTTTACTTTTCAAGAGGCCACCACTCGGAAAGTTTTTCACTCTCTAGCGGCCTTTACTCAACAAGATAATCAAAACATACTTGACGCAAAATCAATAGAATAGCTGGGCGTTGTTGTTAAGTAAAAATGAGATTGCAAATAGGCTTGATGTTTCAAAACTTATCGGGCATTTTTAAATGTCCCAACCCCACAAGCATATTAATTTTCCTATAAAAAAGGAAATTGTCGGAAACGAAGCAGTGATAAAAAAAGAAGGAAAAGCAGTGATACAGCGACTCGACGGATTTTGTACGACTCTCAACTCTGAAATGAAAAAAAGAACAGTGCCAGAGAAATAAAACAGAAAAGTGTTTACTGCCACATTTTCTGGATGTATTTAGAAGCGCAAATAGTCCGAGAATTATATTTTTCTTTCAACGGAAGCTCGACAAAAACAAGATACATTTTGCCTGTAATTTTTTAACTAATCCTGCAGGGCAGATTTCCCATATAGGCAACTGCCCGATTTTGAAGCAAATACAATTTGAGATGAGGATGTGACTCCGTTTTCAAAGATTTTGGCTTACTGGTGGCGTGTATTTTAGTTAAACCAGGAGTAGGAATCAGCTTCGTAACAGCTTCACAATGCCTGAACCTGCATTAAATTTAAGAGGATTTTATATGTTTAAAATACAGAAGTATGTACTTGGCCGAAAGCTCCTGATAGCCAGACTACAAACCTCCCAAAATACCCCAGATTCGAAAAAAATGTTTTTGGTCATAGCGATTCACCATAGAGTGTAAATCACCTCCAATGAAGTAATTCATCACTTTATGTTTTGATATCACTGTTAATCCCTTTAAAAAAATATTTTTGATTAAAATTTTGATAGGAGCCAATCATTAACGGGATGTGCCGTCAACACTTAGATATAACCAATCAACAAAAAAAAATTTAATTTATGGAAGTCTTTATTATTCAAGACTAGCTTTCGTATACTAAGCGAGGCTCTAGGTAAGACTGATCGAAGATTTGGTAACCCTAGTTAGCAAAAGCGAGGACACAATTCCAAGTGTTCTATTCCTTATTTAATTTTTTCCCACTGCCACAATCAAACATTCGAGCGCATGTTAGGAGGTTTTCACACTTACGCCAGATTACGTAATCTGCGGCAAATTACGTGATCTGAGGGCTAATTAAGCTACAAATTACGTAATCTGACTATTGCAAATCAAGTACCCAGAACGACTTTTTTTTATTCACCATTCAATCGAGGTGAATTTTGATCCATTTTTAAAGTCAAAAATGACGCTTTAAATGCCAAACGTAAATATAAATGCTATTTTTAATGTTAATATTTTTAATATATCATATTCAAACAGAAAAATAAAGCCCCTATTAAGTTAAATCTCTTCGTAAATAATAAACAACTTGAACAAGTGGAAAAATATAACTATTTAGGTCTGACATTTGATGACCGATTATCCTGGAACGAACATATTAATCAATTGTCTAAGAAAATAACACCCATTGTTGGGCTAATAAAACGAACTGATTATCTAACAATAAAAATTAAAAAAATGTTTCTAAATTCATTTATTTTATCGCGAGTGAATTATGGTTTACTTATATGGAGTCAAACAACAAAAAGCAACATCATGAGAATAAACCGAATATTATCTAAGGCGCTTAAATTTATTTATCTACTTCCAGTAACAACATCAACTGAAACTGTCTTCAAGGACGCACAAGTGATGACACTACATCAAATGATTAAGATGGAACAAGGGAAGACTCTCTACAAAATAAACAACTGTCTAATGAAAACCAATACTACTCTGACAAAAATTCATGAAGTCCATCGATACCCTGTGCGAACAGCTAACAACTTCGTTATACAAACACCACGTACAAATCGATTGAAGACAGATCCTATTATACAAGCTACATTCTTCTACAACAATCTGCCTAATTCAATCAAACAGGCAAAAAGTCTACTTACTTTCAAAGTAGAGCTCAAAAAGCACATAATTAACACTTAATATCAACGATTTAAAATACGGAGATGAAACAAATACAAAGCAAATTTGAAAACTGAATTAGAAATAGTACCTACCCTTATACCAACTTTAAGTTGTCTGGGAGGTACAAAAGAACCTTAAATCGACGATTATGGAAATAATAGCACCAATATAAATATAATTGAAATGAGCATAACGGATAGCAACGAACTAGAGTTTTTTTTCTGGCAAAGTGGAAACCTTTTTTTCTCTAGAACAATATAATGCTCATACAAATATAACTGAAGACGGGAGATAAATTATTCGGGACTGAATTTAAGGATGGTGCACAATATAAAAGTGGAAAGGTGATGCGAGGAGGAGAGGAGGATAAAAAAAAAAAAACAATTAGCAAATAGCCGTTTGTTTTGAATAATGAAACTAAAGAAAACCCGTAAACTAAAAAATTATATTGATAGCACCCGAGAAAACTGGATACACTCGTATGTAGCTCAAATGTAGAAGGACACCAATTAATGGTATGTAATTACGTTTATGATGAAACAAATACATTTCGTCTTAATTAGTTTATTATACTCCAGAATCCAGATGCCTGTCAAGGAGTCCAAAAGCAAGGACCCGCCTGCGAAATATGGATACCTTTATTATTAGCAGCCTATTGTAGTGTGGTTTGCATACATACATAATATACATATTTGTTATTTATTGTGAATCGAAATGCAATTATCTTTTGTTTTGTACATATACAATATCCGTTCAGAGCCTTTGAGGTTCAGATTTAATTGTCTCTTGAGAAGGATAGTTTGAGTTCCTTGTTGGCATCTTCAACCGGCTCGATTTTTATGAAGGAAAAATGATTGATTCCTTGAATATTCATTTACTGTTATGTAGCGTGACTGATAAACAAGCCTCCACAATTAATTGTACACATATACGCCATTGGTGAATGCTGTCTTCACAACAAACTCGTATTGAGTCCTATCTCGAGCGGGTCCATTTAAACACGGGTATAACTATGGAACGGTGCGGCCTCGCCGGCTGATTTTGATAACATTGGTTTTGGGCGTACCTATCATAACAATATAAAAAAAACGAATATATTTCCGCAAAACACATTTTGTTATTTTTTGGAAGAATAGTGTACAATTAAATACAGAAAAATAAATCAATGCAAATATTATATTGAAGGAAAATATTTTGTTTGCACGTCGCGCGCCGCCTTAAAAATTGACATATCAATAAAATAAATATTATTTGTCAATGTCAAAATGAACAGATTAAGCAAAGTATAGTGTGAACACTAAATTCACCACAGCCTGATTTCTTTGATTAAGTTCCGCAGATTACGTAATCTGGCGTAAGTGTGAAAACCTCCTTAATTGCACTAGATTATTCGAGGGCCCTAGATTAAGTAAAAATGTCTTCTTCAAAATCGACCGTAAGCTTTCGTAATATTAATATTAGAACCCAATATTTTTTTTTTCAGTATGACGTTTTCAGTTCAAATAGGATTCTTATAGCAAATTTTCTATTTAAAACCTGAAGTAGTGGGTGGGGGCGGCAATTTGGCTGTTGCCCAGGGCCGGCATGGAAGCGGAATCCGGCCCTGGAACCCTGCTTTGTGGTCTATCTTTGTACAATTTTTATAGGTAAGGAGATAAGTATTTATTTGCCATTCGCAGCTCTCGTGCTTGCAGTTTTTCCTTACTAAAGAAACATATAACGGTGAGTAACTATCAAGTGCCTATTTTGTAATAAATTGGCAATGTTAAGACTTCTGCGACATCAAAGAGATTGTGAATGACTGATCTAACGTGTAAAAAAAATCATTCAGGCCAACAAGGTCAGACATTGGGGTGTCGTGCTACATAAACATTGAAACAAAAAAACACAAAAAGTATTAACAATTCAAAATTGAAATTTGTAGCTAGAATTTAGTTTGGGTATTGGCAGGGGCCACCATCATCGATTTGGCGCAGGGCCACCAGATTCCTAAGGCCGGCTCTGGCTGTAGTATTAGCTTATGTTATACTGAACTTATTCGTGATAGAGCGCCCCTGGCTGTCATTTCTGTAAAAATTCTTCCGGGTTAATTGGTCAGAATGGGTACCCCCAGAGCCTCCTCTAGTTGAAAGCCAGGAACTAGAAAACTCTCATACACTTTGACAGGCAATCATGGGCTTGAGAAAATTCTAAATTTACATTGCGGTCAAGGGATATCGGACGGTGTCGCGACAAACTTTTCACGATAAATATTGGTTTCCGGTCGATTCGCGTCTCCAAAAGTTAACATGTTAGGCACCGAAAGGTTGTGAGAACAGTGAAATAAAAAATAAACGCGAGAAATATTTAGTTTTAGTGGATTTTCGCGTTTTTGAAACCCGGACGGAACAATTTTTCCATACATTTGTACCTACACCATTTTGACTTGTTTACAAAGGCAATCAGGGGATGATTTCCCCAGTTTCTCTCGCTGCTTCCTGGCTTTCTAATTTATGTGGCTTTGGGTACCCCCCATAAATTACTGGGTTTATCTGGGTTATGTTCTTATTGTAATCTCATGTAGTAATACTAAACTAACCCCACCGGAATTAAAAAAAAACACGACTAATAGATAAAAGAAATGTCCCATAATATCTTCACAAAATTTCAGCCTTTAGTAAAAATCGATTTTCAGCTTTTGATTCTTGTACTATTGGTGGATTTAATTAAAAGGCGACAAATATTTTTTAATTGATCGTACATATAATTGCTCGGTGTCCGCACACACACGGTCAATCCGCATCCATTTTTTTTTATTTTCGTTCTGTCAAAACTCCAAATAAACAAAATACATCTGCGCTGCTGGGCAAAGTTGCCATTTTTTTATATGGATTTTTACAGAACAAAGAATCCAAAAAATGGATTCGGATATTAATAAAAATACATAAACATTGTGTTTATAAATTCATGTAAAAAATATCGTTTGCCAATAATATGTTTTTAGTGAAAAAAATAGTATTTAACCTTTTGCGTATGAAAAGTGGAAACAGGCCTTTAATATGAAAATCAATAATTTTGAAATAATTTGTAATGCCTATGAGATATCATAGTAGCATGCATGCGTTGCAGCTTTTTCCTGCTAACACTATCGCAGTTCACACATACTAAATAAAAACACAAACGAATTTCCTTCAAATGTGAATTTTTTGTTTTCAATTGAGAAAATACTCTCCGCGTAATATTTACTATACTCTCTCAAAATGCTATCGTGATAATTAACCCTTCTGTTGGCACATAGATCTAGACAGATTTGTAATATATCTTGGTGAAAAATATATACTTCAAGATATCCTACAACAATATTTTCTATCCCTTTCCATATGTTTTCCTGAATTGATGAACCAATAATGCTGGAAATAGAAGGATAAACGGCAAGACAGCAGACGCAGTGTCGTAGATAGCTTTTCTGAGAGGGAGGAGATCATTTTCCAAGATTTCTTATACTTTTACGGTTATCAAATTTTGAATTTCAGAATAACAATATTACACTTCAAATTAGCAGTTTTTTCAGCAATTTTTTTATTTGCAAAATAGAGAGCAAATTTTGCATACGAAAAAAAGCGTCCTGAAAATATTGAATTTTCCGCAAAAATTGTGACACTGAATCGATAATTTGGCTTTCTTACTACGGTGAGTGAATCCACAGTATTCCAATTTTCGTACAAATGTTTGCTATTGCGATTGGAGTATCAGAGCAGAGCTTTATATTGGGTTAGATCAGTAACACAAATTTTTTTTGGAGTCACGGAACACTTAGAACATTAGCATGGCTGGTTTTCTTCCCGGAACATCTCAAAACAGGGGTTAAAATAAATATATGTATATCTCCAGAAAAGGAGATATACATATATTCCCACTGCTCGTTGGGAATGCCCAGTATATACGATATTTTGTGTTTTTAAATCGGAATTCTCCGATAAATCAGAAATTCGTGGGTAGATTGTAGATGTTTCTAAAGTTTTCAAACTTGTAGGACACCGTAGTAGGTATTTACAATAAAGGCCCTAGCTTTGATTGCTTAAAAAGAATACCAAAAATGTGAGAAGAACTTAAAATTTGGACCGTTAAAAATTCGTTAAAAAATCTGCTCAAATATTTTACAGTGTTGATTTTTGGTACAGTGTAGCAGACTAAGCTTCGGAATTTTCAAATTTACAAACATTTTTTTGTATGGATTGTTTACTTTTTGTTGTCAAAAACTCTTTCTACATTTTTCCTATTTTTGTATATCTTCTCGAAACCCCTGAGAGATTTTCACGGAACCCAAAGGTATCGCGGAACTCCGTTTGTTTGCTAATTTGTATTCGAATTACTGCCTGCATAAGACTATATGTATATCTTTCAATTTTGGAAATTTTATAAAAGATTTAGTTAAAAAAAATTAATCTTGGTTTAGATTTGAGAGTTTTTCGTATTGAATTCAATAAAATTGCGAACAACTAAAGAAAGTCAAGATTTTCTTTGCCCTACTATATACGATAAACCTTTCGAGAAATTTTAACTTATAAAAAAGAAAAAAAATTGATAAAAAATAAAGAATGCTGAAAAATTGGAAGCAGTTTTGCAGTGTTTTCTTTTTTCGCATTAGTTCTCTCCTCTCCAGAAAAAATCTTTATAATCTTATGTACTATGGAAATTGCGCTTCTGTGAAAAGCACTCCGTGTTCCACATTATTTTTAAAATTTTGAACTGAACATGAAATTTTCAATCAGTACTTACATATAATTTTTCTATCAGCACTTCTAGATACGCTTCTACTTTACAATTGAAACAATTGAAATTTGAGGAAGTGCTATTGCAGTTCTGAAAATTAGTTCACGTTTTTATGAAACACTACACACGTTGAATAATTCCAGCTAAAAGTTTACTTTTGCTTTGTTTTACGTATCTAAAGTAATAATAAAAAAAATTGTGACCGAAGGGGGGAGGTGATCCCCTTGATCCCCCTAATCTACGCCAGTGAGCAGACAATAGCATAATAAATGGGTGACGCCATTTTACTTTTGCTGTTGAGGAGCAGCAGGATGCTGACAACATATCGTAACTCATTTAAAATGCATGGTGCTGCTGTTGCCTGCCACATTGCTGCTTTCTGTTCTATTTGAAGCATAGCAATTTTACCGACGAATTATGAAATATCTCCTCAAAGGTACTGACAGCCACAAATGTGATCAAACGTTCAGCGAAATATAAGCTATATCTAAAGGGGCGAAAAAAACCCCAAAAATAATGACAAACAAAATAGATTTGCTCATAGTATTATCCTAGAACAAGCCTAATTAAAAACATTGCATACTTACAAATACACACCTAGTCAAAAGTATTTACACAAAGTGCATTTTTGTGCATGCTTCACAAACGGCGGCTTCTGCAGCGAGTATGGGGAGGTGAAATGCAAAAAAGCTTTTGTTTTCGCAAAGTTTAGCATATGCGAGGCCAGATGAAAAAAGAATTTAAAAAATAACTGTTCTTGTTCTAAAAATAGACGCAAATGAACCGATGCTTATCAGTTGTCAAAAGTATTTACACACGATTTCTTTACGTCAAAAGTATTTACACACAACTCAATTTCATTTATTTCAGTTTAATATTCAATGTTAACAAAATATTTTCTTAATTATAATAAAAAAACATTACTAATATTTAGTTATACCACCTTTGGCATCAATGACAGCTTGTAGTCTGTTGGGTATTGATTTTACCAAAGTTTGTGCAAATTCTAAGGTCAATTTGGACCAAATTTCCTCAATTTCAGCAATGGCTCCCTCGCGTTTTCTATCTTTATCAATGGTCCTCTGGTTTTTAATAAAAGCCCAAACGTTTTCAATAATATTTAGATCAGGGCTTTGCGGGGCCAAGGAAGAACCGCCTGATTAAGGTCATTAAAAATTTTGTGGGTATCCTACCCTTATGGCATGGAGCATTGTCCTGCTGCAGAATCCAGTCACACGTTGAAAAAAGTATGTTTCCTGATGTGAAAGCATGGTTATTTATGATATGGAGGTATCCGATCTGGTTTAATGTCCCTTCTATCGGTACCCGGGCTCCGAAGCCATAGTAGGAAAGGCATCCCCAGAACATGACTGTGCCGTCACCAAACCTATTGATTGGCTGGGCTGCCAAATGCTTTTGTTTTTTTTTTTTGTAAATACATAAAATGCTTGCTATATGACCCCTGGTACTGAAATGCAGCCTCATCTGTCCATAAAATGTTGAACCAGAAGTCAAGTGGCTTCTTTATGTATTCCAACGCAAATTTAAGACGTTTCGTCTGGTTGGTTGGTGTGATGTCAATCACTTTACGGACAACATAGGTATTAAAATCAGCTTCCTTTACCTGCGTCGCAGTGTAGCATCACTAATTTGTTTGCCAATTATTTTTTTGACTGTGCGGCAATTTGGACAGGACTTGCACTTGGATTATTTGCTACAACTCCTAGTATGTGCCTGCATTGTCTTGGGTCCAACACAGGTTTTCGGCCTGATCTTTTTTGATTTTCCAAGCTTCCAACTGTATCGCACTTTTTTACTAAGTTGTACACAGTTTTTCGTGAGATTTGATACAATTCAGCTATTTCGACTGCGGAGGTACCGGTCTTAAACCTAGTAACAATTTCAGCTCGGCGCTCAACGGTTAACTCCTTTGTTTTCGGCATTTTATTAAATAATCGTAATTAGTTAAATGATTAAATCAAATTATCTGTAAATGGATTACAATTATTAGAACAAACGAACCTGCACTTGTCACTGCAAACCAAATATTAATGGCAAACGTCCGTTGTGAAAATACTTTTGACGCAAAGAAATCGTGTGTAAATACTTTTGACAACTGATAGGCATCAGTTCATTTGCGTCTATTTTTACAGTTATTTTTTAAATTCTTCTTTCATCTGACTTCGCATATGCTAAACTTTGCGAAAACAAAAGCTTTTTTGCATTTCACCTCCCCATACTCTCTGCAGAAGCCGCCGTTTGTGAAGCATGCACAAAAATGCACTTTGTGTAAATACTTTTGACTAGGTTTATATGTATAGTATGAATGCTCTTATTATCGAAAAATCAACTACAAGGCATAATAGGTCATAGGCGCCGACAAATATACCATCTACGGGTTTTCCGTCTAAGGACCACCTAGCCTTTGCGGCTTTATGCCCCGGTCCTTGCAAAAGCGGTTTGGACCTCCGGATATGTTTACTGGCAAGGTCTCATTGCCAGATGGGGATTTCTTCATCCAGTGAATGCACTCACCTTCAGAAACCCAACCCCGGGGCTGCATCACCAGCTCGATGTCTTGCTTAACAACCGACAGCCCCCTCGAGACCAACTCCAAGATGGGAAGGGACCATGGTCCCCTGGGCTCACCCATCCCCGAGGTACACTATTCGCTAAAGACTTCTCTTTAACAGGTGTGATCTTCCTTTGGCCCCCTTATGGTTAGACCTAACGTTAAATTCAGATGTGCACATCCCAGGTTCGTTGGACCTGTGACTACTCGTCTGCTTAAAGCAGACTCGTAGCGCTACCGTTCACATTGGGGCGCGCGGCCCCCATACGTTTACTAAGCAGCCATTTGACTCAGGACGTGTGGCCATCAATCCACAAACTACTTAGATATAGGCGCGTAGGCATTTTCCACCAAGGCCGTTCTCCCTAACTAGTCCCTTCGTGGCTTGGGTTATGCGAAGCCGCCAACTCCGAAACTCTACACGACCGCTTATAACGGACTCCTCCCCTACGAGGAGTCACTGCGTATCGTGTTCGACTTGTATGACTGCCTTTCCGAACGAATAGGGAAAAAGGTTAGCCATGTCGTGAGCTACCCATACATGACTCGGGAGCACGGGAGCGTCATCGCCAGAATGGTCTTTGCACAGATCCACGCCATGGCGTATCAACTATACAAGGGGCCTCCCTGCACTGCTAGGGTACGTGGTGTCGCAATCCACCAAAGATCTTTGTCCCACTACATCCAGCCTTCCTTGGCTGGTGTCACAAGGACACCGACCCCCCTGCGGGGCATAGGCGCCGACAGAAGGGTTAACAATTACATCGACAATTTTTTGACATTTGAAGGAATTTGCGGGGTGTAGTGAAATAAAATTAGTAGTAGCGTACGCCGACGACATCAACATCATGTCTCGAAGATTGGGTGATGCAGAAAACCTTCTGCATGATCTCAATAACGCCGCCAAGGAAGTTGGGCTACATTTAAACGAATCTAAAACCAAGGTCATGATGCAATCAAAAACTAGAACTCCAGTAACTTCAAGCATCACAGTGGGCGACCTCAATATAGGGTATGTAGACAACTTCACTTACCTGGAATGCAATTTGTCAAAGGACGCCAACGAAACAGATGAGATAAAGCGACGGATACAACTAGCTAATAAGTGTTATTTTTCGGTCCTCCCAATTATGAATTCGAAGCTGGTGCACAGGAACACGAAGCTCCACGTGTATAAAACCATAATCCGACGTGTGCTATGCTATGGCTGCGAGGCATGGACCCTAACCCAAAACTCTGAACACCTGTTGGACACATTCGAGCGAAAGGTTCTCCGAAGAATCTTCGGTGCCGTTCGTGAACGAGGTGAATGGCGCATCCGGTACAACCTTGAGTTGTATCAGCTGTATGATGAGCTACAGGTGTCGAACATCGTGAAACTGCAGCGACTGCAATGGGAGGAACATGTACAAAGGATGAACGACGATCGCATGCCCAAAAAGGTGATGAACGCGCAACGAGCCAGATTGCGTGGACGACCGAGAGCCCGATGGGAGCATTCTGTATGTGAGGACACCCACCAGATGCTAGGCTTTCGGAACTGGAGGACAAGGTCGCGTGACCGCGACAATTGGAGGTTTTCAATCCAGGCGGCCAAGGCCCCACGTTGAGCTATCGTGCCATAAAGAAGAAGAAGAAGTGAAATAAAATTCGAGTCAAACACATATGGGTTGTGTGTGTACATAGCCACTCTGAACTAACGCATCCAATGGGTTACTATTTGGTTACTACATATACATATGCTTTCTCTAACTGCCTATGTGACAATTTGAAATTTTACCTGGATGATTTTTTCGACGAGTCTAGATCATAACCTGCCCCCTAATTTGAAAAAAAAAACATAGCCATTGTTACAAACTTATGAAGCAAGGCGGAATGATTTATGAAATTAAGTTTTAATGTATTACTCGGTGTCTGTGATATGCAAAGGAAAAACCATGCAATCTAAATATTTTTCACAAGAAAAATAAACACTGTAATCTAAATTTATATTTATTTATTCAGCAAATCATCATGATGTCAATGAAAGTTTAATCAATCAATATAAAAATCAAAATATTTGTACATGTAAATAATAACATCTTTGACGACGTAATGTGGTACTGTTGTACATTTAAATCCAGGCTATGTAAGTATGTAAATACATACCTTCCTAAATCTGATATATGTACATACATATGTATGTACATACATATGTATGTACATACATACATAGTTATGTATGATTAAATCTTGTCTCTATTTTCGCACCACAAAAAACACAACTCAATTGTTTAAACACAATGTTTTGCTTTGTCTTCCTGTGTTCATTTGAGTTTCACTAGAAATTTTCATTTTAATATTAAATATTTGCTGACATTATTATTTTTTAAGAATATGTGCAGACATTTTAAGTGACATTGACAAATCTATAAATATGAATATGTTTGTCACAAATAATGAAGATAAATTTGGCAATATTAAGGCTGAACAATTATTATTATTATGTGCATATGTACGTATTACTAAATAGAGCAAATCGCTTTGATTTGGATTTATCCTTATTTTGTCATGCCAATTATTGCGTTAAATCGAAAACACGTAAACTAGGAAGCATGTATGTACAGTAGAACCTCGATTCACTGGGAAACACAATTTTTGTCACACGAACTTTGTGATCCTTTTAGTTTGGCTTAGTGCCCTCTCATTACAAAAATACAATAACTTCGTTGACTTTATTACTATGAAACGGTTTTTGCAAGGAAAAAAAACTTACTCCTGGTGTACCCTGGAGAAGAACTTTAAGCCGGTTGAATAAAAAATCCGCCCTTTTATTGAATTTTAGAAGTTCTAATGAACTTAATGGGAGTGGTTTGTTATTACTTAAATAAAAATTCTCTAAATGGCAAAATGTGAAGAATAATAACGGGATGTAATGAAAGATGAAAACAGCGAACAGAAGCTAAATGATCTTACAAGATCCTTTTTGAAAATGTTTGGTTAATATCTTTCTAAATTCGTTAGGAAGCAATGCAGCTGAAAATTACTAATATCTAATTAATGAACTTATAAAACCCATGTTCCATGTCCTTAAAAGGCATATTGTTCACTCTGAATTACAGCTTCTTCCGAACACTTAGGAGCTGAAAGTGACGGACAACGCAAGAGATTCCAGCGGTATATTACCTTAATAAAAACGTTAGAAAAGGAGATCCATTGCAGGACGGTAGCGGTACCGGTAAGCAAATTTGCTGTCATGTAGAGTGAACCTGTGCACAAGCATCCGTTGCCAAACTTTTGACATTGCATATCTGGGAAGCCGTTACGATTGAAGCAACCTCTTGTAAGAATCACTCAATTGCTTAGAATTTCTTATTTTTCAGTTCAGTTCAATTCGTTTTGCACATTTTCGGGTTGTCGCTTAATTACACTTTTGGGCAATTTTCTAATTTTTATACGAAAACTTGATTAACCGAACTTTTGCTTATCCGAACCAGCTTTGTCAACATTATTTCAGATAATTGACGCTCTACTGTACATACTTAAGTCCATAAAAGATAATTTCTGTTAGTATCGATGTGTTTTCAGGATACGTGACAGAAATTCTCATTTTGATTAAATATGCGTTCCCAACGTTTTTAGCGTACCAACCCTACGGGCATAGCAATATATTCTCTGACCAAATACCGTTACATCTCATTTAAATTTAAAAATTATGAAACTAATTTCTTGCCGTTGTACCTAAAGTGTGAAAATCGAAATCAAACCCATTAAAGCAGACAATTTTAACCATTCCCAAGCCAACGCAAAAAAAAACAATTTCGGTTTAACGAAAGGAATACTTTGGGGTTTTCCAGAATTTTATATTTTCGCCCACCCAAACAGAACATTTTATTATACCTACCAAAGAAATTATGTTAAGAAGTTATGTACGAAAAGACATTCCAAATTTAGCCAACTATAACATCATCAACTTGCATCATCGCGCCAAAGTATCGTGTATCACTATTCATTCATGGAGTAAGTCTTCATTTGAGTCATCGCGATTTTTATGGATTATTACAAATTGATGGATGCCGATCTTTCATAAATGTATTAATCAAAATACGTGTTTTATAAATATGTTGATTTCTTTTATTGAGGCTAGAAAATTCTGCTTTTATGTATGGATGGATGTAATGTACGCAGGTACAAATGTAATTTTAAAAGTAAATTATGTTTTTATATATACATACATATATGTATATTATTGTAGCTTTAAAATACTCATATCTGTCACATATAAGATTTGTCATAGTGAGTTTTGAACGTGAAGAATGATGAAGTCATTATTTCATAAATGTTCATGAGTTGTCGTCACGGTAAAAAATGAATAAGAGCGACATTTAATTTAGCTATATGTATATATATTGTGCAACAAACGTTAAATGCAGGAACTAAATAAATTACATTGAGGTCCTTATTTATAAACATACCTAAGTCAAGAAATGAAATATCGTTTTCAGTACTTGATTAGCCCAACGAGATTATAATAATAGTAAATGTAATATAATCTCTTTGGATTAGCCAAATAATTTATTTTAACAAGTATTTTTGTTCAAATTTGGTAAAAAATATTATTATCCAACAGAAGATAAATAAACTGAAAATTTTTATCAGGCTACCTTGAGTTAAACTCTTACTTGAACTGACTGTGGAAATTTCAAAGTGATTTCAAGAAATGTTCATAGGTTCGAGCAGTGGCGTAAAATTTCAAAAATATCTTCAAATTGATACAGATTAAAACTTAGCACGATTCCCAATTCTAATTCGGAAAAATTAATGTTTTAGACAACCTTTGAAGCTAAACTTTTCAAATTAGCTATTATTTGTATTGCAGCGACTCCGATTCTCTTCTATGATAGGAGCAGTGGCGTAGACAGCTTGTCTGAGAGAGACCAAGGGAAATTTCATTTAAAGGAATACCGGATCCCGAATAACCTCAATTATTACACTGTCTAGTTTTTGTACAAATACAGGGTGGCCCATTTAAAGTGAACTTGTGTAAACCATGAATAATTTTTTTATGTCTTAACCGATTTTTTTGAAATTTTCACATAAAAAAATAGACACTTGGGAGATATGTTTACACAATGTTCGAAAAATTTAGATGGCCGCCCTGGGCGGCTTCACAAAGACGGGATCGTTCTACAGTATGTTCCATTACCTTTAGCAATATTTCTGGCTGCAAACCTCGGATCTCCGCTACAATATTTTGCTTCGATTCCTGAATTGTCCTTGGTTTATTATTGTAAACTCTCTCCTTAAGGTGTCCCCACAGAAAAAAATCTAGTGGAGTTAAGTCTGGATCTAGCCGGCCAGCTAATCGCAGATCCTCTGGAAATGACTCTTTCGCCGAAAACGTCCGTTAAAATCTCCATTGTGGCTATGCAGCGGTATGGCAAGGCGCTCCATCTTGCTGAAACCACATATCTGGTCGGTTTTGGACAAAAGGACGAATAACATTGTCGAGCATCTCACGATATCACAGTCAGGGCCTTTCCATTCTCGTCCTCGAAGAATACCGGACCGATGATCTCCTCTGAAGTAATACCGCACCACACTAAACATTTTGCACAAAATGTCTCACGCTCGTGTAGGTCTCTGGAATTTGTAGTGCTCCCCGTTCTAAAATTTTGATTGTTGACAAAACCGTTCAATAAGAAATGTGCCTCATCCGACATTCTCTGGCCAATCGCTGGAATTGAATGGCATACGCTAATCGTTGTTGTTTTTTTTTTTCAATACTAACGCATATTTCCATTTTATTTTATCAATGTCATTTAATAAAAACTTGATAAATTTGAGCAACGAGACAAGCATTCGTTACCATTCATTCATTTTTGTTATTTTGGTGACGCATTTTTACGCCTTAATTTCTAAATAGTGGTGGAAATTGGAATAGGTTCACCCAAAAAAGGTTTATTCTACGGAAATCGAAGCCATGAATAAAAAAGTCAGTTGGTGTGAAATAAAAATAAATAACAGGCGCGACAATCCAGCATTGGACTAAGGCCGCAGGATGTGTTAGTGACATCCTATTTCCAAGATCTTATCTGCTTTTTGTTGAGGTAATGAGATCAGCATCACGCTCAGCAGTGTTATTTATCCCCATAAATGGGTACTCGTTTAACATCTGAGTGAGATCATAGTCCGACACAAGCTCGTGAGTTCGAAAAACACCATGGAACACGGTGAGATTCGAACTCATGAGCCTGTGCACCTGCGCACTAACCGCTAGACCAGCCAGACTGGTGTGAAATACAAGTATTAAATAAGTTTATTGTTATTCGTTATTTAACTTACAATTAATAGTTTAATTATTAAATGATTTACAAAAAAAAAAACAAATTTTAAAGTGGAAACTAGAATAGGTTCACTAAATAAAATACATGTGCTCATCAATGACATTAGGATGAATCCTTCCTTTTAGTAACTGATTGAATCACCCCGTTTCTCAATCAATTCGTGAATTCGATTAAGCATCGAGTGAACTCGATTTCCCAGGATATCTGGATCCATTTTTCGCCATTGGGATGAGATCGCCTTTTGCAATTCTAAAACATCAGAAAATTGACGCCCATTTGTACAAGCCCTTCTGAATAGATTCTCAATTGGGTTGAGGTCACGGCTTCTGGCCGGCCAATCCAAAATCGGTACTTCCTTTCTTTGAAACCATTCCTTAACCACCCTGGCAGTATAAATGGCCGCGTTGACTAGATGGAAAATGAAATTTGGTCCAATTATATATTTTCTGCGGCATCAACCATCCCATTTTCCAGCAGATCGATGTATCGCTCAGAATTGATTCGACCATTTAAAAACGGGATCGGGGTCCTACCAGTCGCGGAGAAGCCAGCTTAAACCATCACACAACCGCCACCGGAATGACGGCTCATTGCACTCTGCTTCTCCTTGCGTATATCGCGCCAATAATACTGACAGCCATCAGAACCATCCAAATTAAACTTTTTTTCTCGCTGAACAAAATTTTATTACACTCTGTTGTCCAATGCATGTGATATCTGGCAGATTCCATTCGTTTGGCTTTATGGTGCGCCATTAGTGAGGTTTACGTAACTGTTTGGAGTATCGTTAGTGCTTAGAGCTGCTCAAAATTTGCCGAATATGCCGGGTTGTCGCTGGGACATTTAGATTAGCCTTTATCTGGTTTGAATTCATACCGTTGAAGCTCGCTTTTCGTATAATGGCTTCAACAGTCCGACCATTTACTTTGCGATTCAGTCCATATTTACCCTTGTTTCCACAATTATTTCCTAAATTGACAAAATTATTAATAACATTTACGGAACAACGGATTCTCCTCGCAATTTCGGGGTTACTCAGTTCTATTTTTTTTAATGCGTTAATGTTCGCATTTTTTTCTGCAGATTAACGATTTCCTCTTTCCTAAAAAAGTCATTAATTGTAATGCAAGTGCCCTTAATTTTTCCAATTCGAATCCAAACAATACTTTCTGTCGTGTTTGTCCCAAATTTGTCAAAACTTCTATTTTTATTAGATTCGAAAACTACAACACTTATCACATGAACCTATTCTAATTGACGGCTGTTGGTTGGCTTCAAACGCTATAGTTCAAATGAATTGATCGAACTGACGAGGAAATTCAATCGAACTGGCAAATACCGTTATGGCAGTGTTGTGGAATGTTTAATTTAAGGTGGTTTGACTTGTGTTTGTTTGCTAAGTAACAGAAATAAATGAGTTTATTGGGAGCCCTTCAAGGTGAACCTATTCCAATTTCCACCTGGAAAGTAGTGTAAACATATCTCCCATGTGTCTAGTTTATTCTTACCAAATTTCAGAAAAAAAAAATTTTTAAAAATAAAAAAGTTCACTTAAATGGGCCACCCTGTATATAGGAGAATTTTTTTTTCACAAAACTTACGCCCGCAACACATTGTGCAAACGAAAATTTTGTACAAAAATACAAAGAGACTTTTATGCGGCCCGAATCTCCGTAGTTTAATTAACCAATCGTATATATTACGAATATTACGCACGAAATTTGAAGGTTAATTTTATTGTACAAATTGCGAGTGCATTCAAATTTGTGAGGAGTTCCTTGTAATGTTCTATATAGACTGGACCATATTTATTTTCTGCAAAATTCAAATATAAATATCCCACTTACAACCGTCATTAATGATGCTAAATTTTTATCATCGTGACGCATTTTCGAAATATTGTTTGAATACCGCATTGTTGTCTAACATTTGTTTTCCTCAAGGGCTTACACACACTTTTCTAGAAAATATTCAAAGCCCGGTGAAAAATAAACAGAAAAAATATAATCAAAAAATTTGGTGTAGATTTTTTAAAAAATGTGTTGTTTTTATGTGAGGGACTAAAAAAGGTGTCAATGTGTGACCTGAAACGGGGGGAATGATTGTTTTGATCCACCCCTTATCTACGCCACTGGATAGGAGAGTACCTACCAACAACAATTATTTCCATTTCCATTACACTAATGGTGGAACCAGTAGCTATAAAACTACCCAATAACAGTTTTTAAGCGAAATAAGTAAGTCGCAATCCCCAGTGCTATTATATTATTCGCAACTGTATGTATTTTTCAAGTTTTTAGTCTTCGGCTCATTTACCGATCGGGATTTTTGTTAACTTATTTGATAAATCGAGGTTTTGCTAATGTACTAAGATTTCATAAGTGTGAATCGCGTTTTAAAATTCCTCGGGGTCTAACTTAACAAAATCCACCTTTTGAACTACTAAAATGGATGAATTTAAAATGGAGAGTATTTTTTACGCTGAGTGTTTGGTTTTCCAACAATTTCAACAAATTTGCATATTTTCCCGAACATCCGCTTAAAATACATATTCCGAATTTAATCAGGACGTACATATTTAACAAACAATGCCAGCTTAAAGGGGTGCCGAGCCGGGCAATTACCAAGGACCTCGCACTGGCTGGGCTTCTTCTTTCTCACCCCAGCACTAAAATGTTCCTTGCAACTCTCGCTAAAACATGTTTCGAAGCAAAGAAGAACAACTCGAACATGTTCAATGTTCCAATGATCCCGAAATCCACAAAAGTCCAAAATGCTACTATTCGTAATTACGCTAGTGGTTGGAGGACAGTGTTCCATCGAACACGTGGAACATCGTACGTCACACCACTGGGTAAGTAAAGGAACTAGGGTGCATTTTGAGTATTCGCAGACGACTATTTTCAATGTATTTATCTTCCAAGAGCGCACCAATAACTTTTCCCCAAATAATTCATGTTTGCACTGAAATACTTAGATAAATAAACTTTTTGGATAAAACAGTTACCGAAAATTGTATTTTATTCCTTGGCGCAACGTTACCAGTATATCATTTACTAAGGTCGCCTTGAATAAGGGTTTCCTTGATACGTTTATAAATACGAGCCTGAGTGTTCGAAGCTCACAATAATCGAAACTCTTAGGCTTCATGCACACGACGCGAAAACGGCTCGCAAGCTCGACACATCGAAATGCATTGGCTCTTATGGGAAGCTCATGGCGAGCGACACGGCTCTCGCTGTCGTGAGCTTCCCATAAGAGCCAATGCATTTCGATGTGTCGAGCTTGCGAGCCGTTTTCGCGTCGTGTGCATGAAGCCTTAAAGTGTAGTCCATCTAAACTCTGTATTCTCAGCCTAACTAAGGTCAAAATCGGAAACCAACGAAAAAGATTCAAGTCCAGCTACACTTCCTGTCATAACTATAGCCGCACCATAAGGATATAAAACCGACCTATCCTTGGAAATTTAAAAAGAGCATAGTGCACAATTCAATGACCGCTAGCGACGAATGACATCAATGCAAAAAAAACCAATGCATCATCATAAACAGCATGGCCCGGTCGCATTGACGGTAAATAAAGCTATAGACGTCAATCCTTTTTGCATATCTGTAGTATGCTGACGTATGTAGTAAATGAGTTCGGGTAACATAAACATATACTCGTACAATCTTTTTTTTGCAGAAATTTATCTGCCATTAGCAAAAACTTGGATCTATGAAATTATTATCCACAAGGCTCATAGAGCTCATCACGACTGCATAATATAAAACACTCGTCAAGAATTTTAAATCTTTTTTAAACAACCGATGAAAAAATCGGCACAATTTGCATATTCCCAAAAAAAAATGATTCAACAATATCAATATATTTCAGGTGACGCCAGATTGGCTATGATTCTCATTCGCTATGGATGGAGTCAGAACCACTCTATTGCAGTCGAAAATTTACGATCTGTATGATAGTGTGTGCGTGTATGTTATAGGCATATCCGCTTAATAAGTATACAATTAAAAATTATATCATTCAATAACTGGTCTGCAAAAATAACTGCATATTAATAGCTATGTAGATCGAACCAGTTCAGATAAATTTAGATTATTATTATACACGTAGTACAGACATTTTCGCTTAATTGCCGGTCTTAAATCATACAATAATCATCATTCTGATTTTGAATTCGCAACCGAATAATTGAAGAGTATGCATTACATATTGATTAATTTGCAGCATTATCTAGATATAATTCTAGGTAATTAATATAAGATTGAAATGAAGCAAATAAATCGATCAAAATACGCCTGGGGTATAGGCATTAAATTACTCACAACTCACATGCTTAATTCTTATAAGAATTTACTTCAGTGTGATATTTGTACAGTACAGTGTCGATTGTTCGAACTAATGTCGACAAGGATGGTTCCATAGAAAAAGTAGGGGAATGCGAAAAACACTGATCACACATTAGAAGTAATTGAAACATGCTGATCTTTAAACTTATAGCCGTTACAGACTACGAACAAATCCTAGTAAATCATAGATTAAAATTAATCCAGTCAAAACCCTGGATAATAAATCGAATCGTATGTCATACTATATTCAAAATGCATTGTATAATGCACTTGCATTATTCAAATTTGAGTACAATATGGTACAATTGTTAAGGATTTAATAAATCCTGTCGGAAGTGTGAATCCCCTCTTACGGGAATCGACGGTGTTTGGATAATCGACGCTCTACTGTACTATTATCACATCCAGTAGGAGCAATCTATTTACTGAATGACTGATTCACGTAGACTTTTATGAAATATACATGCGAGTAGTAAATTCTCTTTATAGCTTCAGCCCATTAAAACTGACTATTATTGTGGCTTTTTCTTTTAAACTGTAAATATGAGTAAACAACAATAAATATTTTAAATTATGCAATATTTGCATGAAATAGTACTCGAATACTTTTACTATAGGTGAGAAATATAACTCGTATTTATTTAAAATAATAAACAACAAAAATGAAAGCACGCATTAGTCACACAAAAAATGACTTTATAAACATGAAATGTTGTTAATTGTATTTCCGAATTAGGGTTCAATCACGTGGAGAGATTTCAGTGTCGAAAACTCGGATACTCAGACTGACTACCGAAGATTTAACAATCCTCGTTGTAACCATAAATGTTAAGATTTTCGAGACTGAAATATCGCTGTGTGAGTAAGTATATGCACTGAAAAAATCATTTGCTAAAAACAAGAGAAAAAATACAACAAAAAACAGTCAAGGAATATTTTTTCCTGATTTTAGATGTATTTTCTCGTTTATTTGCTTAAAATAAATAAATGAGCATTATGTCCCAAACAGGTTATGTTGTTATTGCAACCCCATATGTTACACTAAACTAACCTACACCGGAGTATTAAAAACACACCTAATGTTACTACTGCGCCAAATGCTATTTATTAAAATTCGAACAGAATAATTCTGAGCACAATTGGATTAAATAGAGTCGATTTTATTCGAAAATGAATTCGCTCCGAATAAGAACACACCTGTATCCACTATATGAAAACTTTTCAAAACAACACGTCCATAAGTCCACCCCAGAGAGGGGACTAAAAATGTCCAGAGTTATAGTAAAAAAGAGTTGTGTAGTTGTGAACGTTTTAATTCGGAGTGTGATACGGTTGTCAGCCATATTTTCAGAACCTTCTAATTTATTGTTGTCTTCGTTCCGCTTCGAAAAACACAATGACTAGGCATGCTTTTATAAAAATGTTTAAACATTAAAAACATTCCGCTTAGCAAAAGTAGCAGTAAGCATTTTTGTTAATTGGGGTAATGCCCAACGGGTACTTCCAGCAAGAAAACGAGAAATTCTTGAATTCCAATGAAAAAGACCACCAACGCTGTTGCAACAAGCATCTTCATGGCAGGTTGAAGCTAAACTAAAATTTACTGGAGATAATAGATAAAAAATCACATAAGAAGTGAAAGATGTCCGATAAAATATTCTATCTCTCTCTCTCTCTCTCTGGTTCCTGTTAACCCTTTGTGGGGCATAGGGCATCAACCACACCTACTTTCCACCTAGTTTTGTTCTGTGCCATCGTCTATAGGTCTGACAACTGTTTGTTTAATGAAGCAGCCTCGCTATTAACCGATCTTCTCCACGTGGTTCTTGGTCGTCCAACACGTCGTCTAGCATTGGCTCCTTGCGGGTTCCAATCTAGGGCCTGCTTTGCAATATTTGTTGGCCCTCTTCGGAGAGTATGACCTATCCACTGCCACTTTCGCCTTTTAACAGAAGTGCTTTTCCAATCCAGACCAGTGATACAGGAGATCATCATTGGAAATAATCTCCGGCCAGCGGGTTTTTAGGATGCGTCGTAGACACTGGTCTACGAAAGTTTGCAGCTTAGTTGTTATCTCATTGGTCACCTTCCAAGTTGAACAGCCAGCCTAACTCAAGTACTTGGTCTTCTTCTTCTTTACGGCACGATAGCCCGACATCGGGCCTTGGCCGTCTGGATTGAAAACCTCCAATTGTCGCGGTCACGAGACCTTGTCCTCCAGTTTCGGAAGCCTAGCATCTGGTGGACGTCCTCACATACAGAATGCTGCCATCGGGCTCTCGGTCGTCCACCCAATCTGGCTCCACTCGTTGCGCGTTCATCACCTTTTTGGGCATGCGATCGTCGTTCATCCTTTGTACATGTCCCGCCCATTGCAGTCGCTGCAATTTCACGATTTTCGACACATGTATAGCTCATCATACAGCTGATACAACTCAACGTTGTACCGGATGAGCCATTCACCTCGTTCACGAATGGCCCCGAAGATTCTTCGGAGAACCTTTCGCTCGAATGTGTCCAACAGGTGTTCAAGAGTTTTGGGTTAGGGTCATGCATCGCAGCCATAGCATAGCACAGGTCGGATTATGGTTTTATACACGTGGAGCTTCGTGTTCCTGTGCACCAGCTTCGAATTTATAATTGGGAGGGCCGAAAAATAACACTTATTAGCTAGTTGCATCCGTGGCTTTATCTCATCTGTTTCGTTAGCGTCCTTTGACAAATTGCAAACCAGGTAAGTGAAGTTGTCTACATACTCTATATTGAGGTCCCCCACTGTGATGATTGAATTTACTGGCGTTACTGTTTTTGATTGCATCATGACCTTATATTACCCAATCTTCGAGACATGATGTTGATGTCGTCGGGGTACGCTACTAGTTGAGTCGACTTAATGAGTAGCGTTCCTCTGCCATCAACGCCCGGGGCTTTATTTTGTTTTAGTGATTGCATGACGAGATCAACTTCCTCTACTGTTGGGGGTTGAACCGGAGGGCCTGTTTCAGCCGTCAGCTCCAGCGCTTCTTGTGTGGGGTTGTTCGGTTGAACATTAAGGAGCTCTTCAAAATGTGAGGCACAGCGTTTATCTACGCTATCGGTGTCGCTAATTATATGGCCATCCTTATCCTTACAGAGGCTGGTCCTGGGTTGGTATCCACTTTAAATTGAATTAATTAGCTTGTACGCTTGTCTACTGTTCCTACTAGCTAGTCTTTGGTTTATTTGCATCAACTGCTCGTCAAGATGCTTACGTTTCTTACGTCTAATTAACCTATTCGAAAATCGTCGAAGCTCCTCATAATTTGTTTTTTTTTTTTTTGCTCTAGTTGCGCAAGGGCGTCAGCATCTCATCGAGGGCAGTCGTATAAGTAACCACCGTGGCATCATCCAACAATTTGTCAACCGCAAAAATTTTTGCCGGGTTGAATCTCACCTATAAGTCGCCTTCACCATATAGTGGTCAGAGTCAATATTTGCTCCACGATAGGACCGAACATCCATCATGCTCGATGCCCATCTCTTGCAGACAAGGACGTGGTCAATTTGGTTGACGGTATATTGATCTGCAGATCTCCAGGTCTGTCTGTGAATACGACGATGCGGAAAACACGTTGGGCTAATGACCATGTTTCTGCTGGTCGCGAAGTCTATTAGTCGTTGGCCGTTGTCGTTACATTCTTCATGGAGGCTGTAACCTCCAGTAATCCCCCTATGCCAACTTTCGTTTCCGACTTTGGCGTTGAAGTCCCCCAGCAGCAATTTGACATCGTTTGATTGAAGTGAGGAGGTTGTCTAGGCGGTGGTAGAACTCGTCTTTGGCCGCGTCTTCACTGACTTCGGTGGGGGCATGCGCGTTTATGAGCCAGAGATTGAAGAACCGAGTTTTAATGCGAATCGCATACAGCCGCTCGTTTATGGGTTTGAAGTCGATAACATGCGGCTTAAGTTGATTGTTTACAATAACGCCACTCCAAACTCCCTGTGGCCCAAAGGTTTTCCACTTGTGAAAATTGTGTAAGAATTTCGGTCGACAATCTCGCTACTAAGCCATTTTGTTTCCTGGAGTGCAACTATGCTCAGCTTATATTTTTCAACCTGATCCAAGAGGGCCCTTAAAGTCCCTGCCCTATTCAGGGAGCGTACATTCCAGGTTCCGAAAGAGTAATCCGTTGTTCGTTTGCTAATACAGCACTCAGGCGCAGCGGTTATTCGGATAATGCGGAAAAGTAACGCCCCGTAGAGAAACATAGGAATTGGGCGGAGACGTTCATCCTATGAAACTCCTCCTGCATATAGCTAAGGGTCCGCAGTTATGCGGTTATGCCACAACTGAAAAGGATATAGGAATCGGCCGGAGCCTTTCAACCTTTATCCTCCCCCTTACGGGTCTTGGCAGCGTTTATCTTCAGCCCAGCACTACGACTTTCGCAATGCCGAGCATCGACCATTTGAGCTACATCCTGCTTTTTATTTGAAAGCAGACAAATGTCGTCAGAATAGTTCAGTTGTTGCAGGTAATCAAACATTTTCCATCTAATACCTTTCCTCTGGTTTTGAAGCGCGCTCACTAGTACATCGTTAATAACTATGAGGAAAAGAATAGGTGACAAAATGCAACCTTGTCTCACTCCACTGTGCACCTGAAAGCTTACCCTTGTGCAAAACGTGACATTGGGCTCCCTGATAAGATTCCTTGATGATGGAATTTTTATTATCTGGTATGCCCCTCCTACGAAGAGCTCTCAAGATATATATCAACACTATCGAACGCCTTGTCGAAATCAATGAACATGAGGTGTAATGGGGATTCGGCGGATTGCTCAATAATAATCCGGAGGGTGTTTATATGGTCGCTGCATGAAAAACTCTCACGAAAGCCAGCCAGCCAGTTCATTGCTTAAAGTGCGATCACTTTATCTTTGATCCGGCTCAAAATAATTTTAGCCATCAGCTTGTAGACAGCCGGAAGTAGGCAAATACCGCGCCAATTATTTCAATCCTTAAGGTTACCCTTCTTCGGAATTTTAATAATTACGCCCTTTTTCCATTCTACGGGAAGAGTTTCGGTTTCCCAACACTCTCTGATGAGGGGAAGCAGATCATCCGCTTTAAATAGTTCAACCGGAATTCCATCTATCCCCGGGGCCTTACCGCCGTCCATAGATTCCATAGCCCGCTTTAATTCCGTCTTAGATGGTGGGCTGGAATTAATACTGGCTACTGGAGGGACGTCTTCTTCTGTCGATGAAGATGCACTTGCAGGCCCAAAACGGTTGTTAAGGACCTCAAAACAGTGCTCTTTCCATCTCTGAAGTTGCTGTTCTTCGGTAACAAGCAGTAACCCTTCTTTATCTTTCACAGGATGGTCCGTTGTGAACGATTTACCAATTAGTGGTTTAATTAGCTTAAAGAGGGTACCGCTGTCACCACGGTAAGCCGCATCATTTGCCTCCTTCGCTAAAGCGTTGATGTAGGTAAGTACGCTTATCACGCTTCACACTTTTTCAGTTGATTTTCAGCTGAATCATCAGCAGCAGAGTTAATCTGTTCCTTAACTCTTTTGCGGGCTGAGATAAGAGACCAAGTAGCATCACTGATAAAAGGTCTCCTACCTCGATCCAATCTTCCCACAGTCGCTTCGCCACATGAAATAAAAGAATCCTTTGCAAAATTCCATCTATCTTCAATTGTAGGATTCTGAAGAGATGTTGCTGCACAAGCTTTTGGTGCAAGGCGGGTGTCGCTTCGCCACATGAAATAAAAGAATCCTTTGCAAAATTCCATCTATCTTCAATTGTAGGATTCTGAAGAGATGTTGCTGCACAAGCTTTTGGTGCAAGGCGGTCGGTTTAGCTTTAGCTTGATAAAATATTATATATTTATATTTCGCCAGATTTCGACTTGTAAAACGGAAAATTGCTACTGTAAAATTATAATTTAAAAAGGCACTCATTTATGACGGAGCTTTAACTAATTTTGTATATAAAATACGGTGTAACAGTGCTCACAAACGTTAACGTAAAATATCGAAAATCCATTCTTAAAAAAAATACTATTTGTTTTGCCACTAAAACACTTAGCGCAACTGAGGAATTGATAAAACTCTTCTGAAGAAGGGGACGCTTGTTTTCATCACTTAATTTTCCGATTCTTTCTCCTTCATTCTTCGCAGCAGATCGACTTTATTTCGCCGGATCTCTTCACAGTTATTGGTTTATTGTCGTAAACAACTAGGGTGTAAGTCAATGCAGATTTAGTCAGCAGGACGCCACCAAATCTGGAGATGGCCCTGTAAGGCGAAAAATTGAGGAGGACTTCTTATAAAGTTACCGAACTCGTTAAGAGCTCGGTATGTATTTTATACTTAAAGCAAAAGATCGTGAATATTATTTTTAATTTATAGAAAACTTATAAAATTTTTTATAGTTTCCATATGTTTCGAGTTGTTGAAGAAAAGCACTGAATGGGCCAAAGAGCCGCACGTGACTCGCAAACCACACTTTGCCGAACCGCCTAGTGTATTAGATGACACGCAAGGGTATTATGTATTTTATTATACCCTATACCCATAAGATGGTATAGGGTATATTGTTTTTGTTACGCCGATATTATGTAACACCTCAAAGGAGCCAAGGAGATATGGCAAAGTATATATATAAATGATCAGGGTCGGTCCCTGAATCGAATAAGCCATGTCTGTCTGTCTGTCCGTGTGTCTGTCTGTTAGCACGATAACTCCCGAAATAATGAAGCTAGCGGTTTGAAATTTTGGTCAAATGTTTGTTTTGCTAAAATCTTGGACGGTATTGAAAATGGGCCAAATCGGACCACGGGTTCCCCTACCTCCCATGCAAACTACCCCTCCTTGATATTTTAATTCGGCCATAACTTTCGGGAGAATATCGCTATCGACTTGAAATTTTGATCAATGTCTCATTCTGACATATACTTTGAGTTGATCGAAAGTGGAGTAGGTACCGACTACCCTTACCCCTACTTATCTTTTGATAGAATGTCACGAAAAACTTCAAATTAGTATCAAATGGTAGCCGTTGGATGTCTTGACAAGGTAATAAAGATGTGTCAGGTCCGGCCCTCCCTCCTCCACAAAAAATATGAAATTGAATATTTTGGGTTTTGCGTGCCTTCTAGGTCTGTACATGGGTATAGGGTATACACTTATCGTGCTATTCGCACGATTAGAACTCGGTCTCGTTTTAGTTTAAATTACCCTCTGTACATTTCGCTGTAGCTGTTACAATTTTGAAAACTTGGAATTCAATCAACTAGACTAGACAAATCTATATGTAACATATGTATGTATGATGTAAACAAACGATAACTTTTCAGGTAAATATAGTAAGGATAATTTTTGTTGTTTTGGAATCAGTACGGTGCCAGGGTCTAAAACGCATTTTAATAACAAAAATTTAGTTTGGAAAGTTCTCAGAAAGAACAAAAAGGACACTAAGGAGGGAAGGCACAGTAGAAAATCGCTTGTGTGGTTGGAAGAACTACTGCTAATATACTGCTAATAATACAAACATTTTTTACTCACTAATGTCTTCTTCACTAATAAACTCAATTTTAATTTCATCTGAATATATGAACGTATATCATTCTGAAAAATTCATTTAAATAAATTATTTCTGTAATGTTGATTAATGGCACACGCACATTAGTGCACAACAGCATAGATTGTCATTGAGAGGAAGCATCTAAATCACCCTCCAGGCTTAAACATTTCCTACAAAAAAAAAAACAAATACTCCGACAAGGACATTCTAGAAATTTATACTTCAAAGTATATGTAATATAATACAGCAATAAAAACAATGTTCTGATTGATCGTCATTAGATAATTTCTTCTAATTGAAACGAAGGTATGTCGTCGTTACAAATACGATAAATTAATCCAACCAGGGTCGATCACAATTTGCAGTTACAGATAAATATATCTGCGCATTGAACAGCATCTTAATCTAAGTAAGCTAGTAGCTTAGCAGCAGCTATACCATGCGTAAATAACTTTTTGCCTTTTACTTCATATCATGTCGTTTGTAACCTTTTCAGAATGCATACTTTCGATTTTTTTTATTATTATTCTTTGAGGAGTTTCTATTTTTACATACGAGTACATATACTATATTAATCCGCATCTCAGGGAACAGATGAGTCCTCCAAAATCATATTGTTACTTGTATGGTCTTGTCATGATTCTATGCAAAAGCATGGCCAGTTCATTCAGATAAGGCTGATGAGGTTGCTAATTAATGAACTGCCCACAACATAATAAATGTCTACGCATCGCTCCTCAATGAATACGAGTATAATATTGCAATGATAATAATCGCGACAAAAGATCTGCATATTGTCATAAATGCAATGTCATTGATTTGCTTAATGAACTCGCATTTATTCATTACGAGGACTATCACTTAATTAGCATAATGCAAATGTGAATACTTCTGTAATTGTTAAAAGGGATCGAAATGAGCACTTCCTTACGATCGTTCTTGATCTTGTCAGAACGGATATGCTTTCATCATAAAGTCAGCATAATTATAAGGTAGGCGAACAGAGGAGGCTCGACTGAATTCACTCGGTTGCGCTAAACTAGTAATTGAACCTGAAATAGTGCTAAAGCAGTGTGATTGCGGATAATTTGACAAAATTGAGTAGACTCAGATATCAAGAAATTTAAAAAAAAATTTGATTTCAATACGGAGTTGAAACATGGTGGATGCTAGGTGTATTATTTGCTGATTAAATATAGAATGTAGAATTTAACTAAAAACTATATTGTTTTCAAGAACTACTCATTTGCATAAGACAATAGTTCTAGTGGAACTAAATACGAATCATAAAAAAGAAACATCAAGTGTTTATTCGTGTTGTAAACAATGAACTCTTGGGAATTTCAGATGCTTCAGATTCAGATAAGGTGATTAACTAACAGACTGATAGTTATAATAGGGGAAAAAATGGTAATTTCCAGAGGACTAGAAACTTTTTAAGATTTTGATAAATCACGGAAGTACATATTTACAATACTACATTTCTATTTTTTTCAAAGGAATTCGGATTTTCCCTATGACTCATACAATAGCCTGTTCTATCAATCAACATCGAGCTGAAACGAAGAAGGTATGGGAATAAAAAATCGGCAATTTGGTTTAGATGTAAATTGCGTGTTTTTAAAGGTTTTGTTTCTATCTTTATGATCATTTTTCAATGGGACACGACTGATTGTTATGGATACTCTATTCGTCTTAAATATGTACTAATCTTTTGTAGCTTCCAACAGACAAATAACCATCCTTAACAAAAGGAAATTACTACTCAATAAATCAGTTTATGTAAAATAAATTCATATTTTCCACTCGAATGCAAAGGAATAAAATACATTCCCAATCAATATTATTGGCTATGACAAGTTCTACCGCGCCAACGCAATAACCATAGACTTCTGTAACGAAAGAATCATCTGAAATGCAAGCAAATAAAAACAAATGGAATTTTCATGCAAAAATGATCGTTACAAATCCACCTGCAAGGTTGTATCGTATCTGAGAAGTACATTTACAAACTCGTGATCCATGCACTGCGAGTACGTACATAATACACACAAATAGCAAATGACGCCAAAACGAAACTTTCAATCAATCCAATGCAAATTTATCAAAACCCAGGCCTAGCTCACTAATAAAGCGATGTTTTAAGAAGATAATCTATAAAAAGCATGCATACGAGTCCGAGTGTAATCATGTCCAAAAGATACTGATCTACTCATATCATGTCCGTGATTAAGTACCCTGCATGACCATTTCCATTTTTTCTGTTCCGACAACCAATCTACATAAAATGCAGGCAGAAGACAAATTATGCGTCAACACAGCCGCGTGGCGATCAGGAAGTTAACAAACTGACAAACGTACTCGAAATAATAAAAAACAAAAAGTGAAATTATACAAATGAAAAGTTTGTACTCGTCATGCTGATTAGCTAGACAGCCATGAAAATTAGACGGAATCATTTAGCGAGTTAGTATGGTTGGTTACTAAAGATACATACATACTTAGTTCCGAACTACTTAATCAGGGACCGCGCTTTTCCGCAATAAAAATTCTGAGTGAGCACGAGTGAATTACACCTGGTCAGATTGAAGATTTAAAAGTGAGTTCAATTCAGACGGAATCCGTTGAATCGCATCTTAAACGGATTGGATAAAAAATGAATAGTACGAGATTTAAAAACACAACACTCCATAAGTTTATTGAACTTATTCTGACTTCCGAATTTTTATTGATGTGTGAACCGAAACAAGATTTTCAACTCTTTAAGTATAGTGTTTATTTGACAAATAGAATAATACGGAAGTTTTAAGACTTATTACCGAGAATTTTGTATTGCGTCGAGTTAAATGGTTAGTGAGTGTCATTGCCTTTTAAAGTACATTGAGTACATTTGTATGTATGAATATAAAAAGTTCCGCAAAAAGAATATTATGTGCCTTCTTTTTATATTATACCAGGAGGTATGGAGATTTCGTTTTTACGAAATAGATGCGAATTCGGCGAAATATTCTCTTATGGGAAGAGATGCAATATGTTCTAATTTGTACTTTTTTGACAAAGAATAAATTTTTCTCCAGTAAATAATTTTGCGTCTCAACTTAATTTCTTCTTATTAAGAGAGACATTATACATTTGTAGGGAACCACTAGCACGATAGCTTGCCAAACACCGAGCATGCTGTTTAGTCGAAGCTTCGATGAATGAAGTTCAAACCTAATAGTCCAATTTTAGCATTTAAAATAACAAAAAATAAAGTAAGCTAGTTTTTGTTGTTTTGAAATCCAAGGGGTGTCAAGAATCTAAAACTCATTTTGCTAAGAAAATTTTGATATATGTATGTTAATAAATAACTGGGGCGGCGGGCGGGACAGTCCAACATTCAACCAAAGCCGCAGGTGTATTATTGACATCTAATTTCCAAGATTGTAACTGCTTTTTGCAAAGGTGTTGAGATCAAAAGCACGCTCAGAAGAATTATTAATTTATGCCCATAAATAGGTTTTAATATCTGAGTGAGGTCATATCATAGTCCGTCACATGGGTCGTGAGTTCGAAAAACATCATAATCATCAAATCCGATGGGACCCAAACCCACGACCCGGTGCTTCAAAGATGACTACCTGACTACTAAATTTTGATATGAAAGGTCATAAAAATGGATATTGGGTAATTTCTGTTATATCAGGGGTTCCCAACCTTTTTCAGTTCGTGTCCCTTTGTTAAATCTAAATACCCTCTCCCCTGGAAACTTCGCGTAAAAACACCTAATATATTGTACTGTTTACCCGGAGAACTCACCAGACCATACCATCCTACGATATTTTGAAATTTGTTTAAAAAAATATTCAAAGCCACCATACTCTGGATGTCAAAAACCGAACGCGACGATTAGACTGAAAACCGATACTTTCAGAATGGACAATTTTTTTTTCATTTCCGAATTTTAAGCGGGACGGTTGTTTAATTTCTCGGTTTTATTCGGAATCTGAATTCCCTTTTATATTTTCAAGAGAAAAATTTTAAATTTTTTTCCATGTTTGTGAAGAGATTAAAAGAGTCATGCAGTCGGCTAAAAATGATTCCATGAATAATAATCTCCTGCAGGTATGCTTCATCGCTGGAATGGTACCGTTATCGAATTATCGGAACCATTCCTTGGCATCCAATGAAGCCACATTAAAGTCTCCGCGATCTCAAATATGTTTTCGCCGCGTGCACGATCTATAGGGGTCTTAAGAGGCAAGGGTTTGCAACACACGCTCTGCTGTAGTATATCTACCAATATAGTCAATTACTCGGGACTTGCATCATTTGTGGGAGCTATCGTCTCACTGTAGTGTTTAGTGATTAACGGATAAATTTACTTCATCGAGGTTTATCACACAAGAGTACACTGTTCATACTGGATTTGAAGCAGTCTATAACGACCCCAAAGGGCAATTGTGCTCTGTCAATGGGCTATCGATTGCAGCACCTACATTTTGTTGTTATGTGATTCAGTACAAAAATGAAGCACGCTCTGGTCAGGGGCGACGCATGAGGGCCCGCAGAGCCCGGGTTATGGGGTGCCCACAATATTTAGGAGCCCAAAATCCACAAGAAAGATTTGTAGAACTATAAAAAAAACTAAAGTACAAAAATAAAAAAAAAAACTAATTGCACAGCATAGGTAACACCACTTCCCGAAATCGAGAGAGGAAAAATAGCCTTAAATTATTCCAGAAAGATGGAACACACATAATTTTGCTAAATTTATATTTCTAACCAGATTCCCTCTTTCCATGGTATTGATAATTACCACGCCGATCTTTTTTATTTGAAACAGTCAAATAAATTACTAAAGCATCGTTAAGTGGTGACCGGACTAGCTGGGCTACGTGATGTGGTGGTTGATACTGATACTTTATGAAAATTGTACGAAACTGATGTCCCTAACGAAATAGAGGGGTCTTGTCAATCTCTCTCAAATCATTTAAACTTAATTTTGGATTCTAAAAGGCACAGCAATCTTGCCAGTCAAGAGTGACAGACATTTTACAAATATTGCCGAAAAACTACGAGGTAATAAAATGGGGAGCGGAAGGCACTGAAAAAGTTGGCTAAAGAGTCCCGAGTCATTTTTTTCCGCTACTGGCTGAGGTGTCCCGTCATGTACACTTCTGGACTATAAAAATTAAATACTACACTGAAAAAAAGGTGCCCTAAATCAATGAAATTGTTCATTAAAGTAATGAATATTCACACCGATATCCCACCGAAGACCGCTTTCATCAGCCTTATGAATCTGTTTTCATCAAAACAACGAACAAAAAGTTCATAAAAATTATGAACAAATTCATAAAATTAACAACTTATTCATTGATATAATTACTGAGTTAATCAATCTTAAAAACAAACTGGCGCAGGCCGGCATCCACTAGCTTCATAAGTGTTAACGATATTTGCTCTGAAAAGTCAACAAAAATTGCCTACCTACCTACAGTGGGAATCGACCCCGGGACCCTATGATTTGAAGACATGTGCCCTACCTACCTACACCAACCAGACTATACGCTACGAAGGTTTATAAAATACACTAAAAGCAAGTGACATCAATATTTACTACTATGAACGATGTCATGTAATTATTGAACAATAACATCAAATTTTGTTTTATTTACTTACTATCGGAGATAATGTATGGGTTCATAGCCGGAATGCACAATGTATAAGATGCTACTGGAAGTTAATTGCGTTTATGACCGCTTTTCATTGAGTTGAAATTTTGTTTTCGTTATACTAGGTGGGCCAAAAGCAATCACTCTATTGGAAATTTTTTTTTTCATTTTTCCTAATTTCTTAAGTAAACAAACCTAGAATACGAACTGTCAAGCCATGAATCGGTATACTCCTAAGGAACGCGGGAGGAAGGAAGGAAACATTTCCGGGACGGTTAATCTCTCGTTTTGGTGATTTGCACTGGCCGGCCAGATCACCCGACTTAACTGTTCCAGACTTCTTTTTATGGGGTTTTTTGAAGTCGTGGGTTTACGTCAACAAGTCTCAGACTCTTGAAGCCCTTAAGGAGGTTTCTTTCTGTGAAGTAATTCATCATGGTAATGAAATTTTTTTTTCAGTGTGCGTGAAGCTGTAACTCTGGATAAGAAAGAGCAACTATGTATGTATGTAAGGATCACTTGAATGTTTACGATTAGAGTACTGGTTCCGCAAAATATTAATTTTATAAAAATTATTTTTGTTTTCAATTGAAAGTCTGAAATAGGCCACTTATTTTACAGTTTTAAATGTTTTGGTCCTCGTGCCCTTTCCAACATTTCATGCGCCCATCAGTTGAGAATCATTGAGTTTTATATTTTACGACGCATTTTCACACGAAACTTTATTTGTTTTTTTTTTCATAAATTAATATCGTAGTCATTTTAGTGGAAATACACCAAATACGGCCTTAAGGTACTTTGTTTGAATTCGACAAACTTTTCGTACCAAAAATTGTTGGCATGTTTTATCAGAAACCTACTCAGAACGATTTGATGTACGTATATATTTTTGTTATTATTTAGTCAAAAAAGCATTGGTCCCTTCTTTGCGATTTTTGATCTTGGATCGCGTCTTTGGACGGTTGTAACTTCTTAATGCAGTCAGCTATAGGACTCTGAAATATTCAGCAAAATTTGCGCCCCAGCGTGTTCTATATCGGTCCCTTGATCCTCACTTTATCAAACCGTTTGTAATTACTCCCTCTGCGTTTTTTCCTATGAGTCCACCTTACAATTTGTTAGGTTTAACGAAATCAAACGTAAACGTGATTAGCTCAATGACGGATTTGGTGAATACACCCACTCCACTAAAAACCCGCGAGTTTAATGTTTAATGTTTTTCTAGGCACATGTAAAGGATTCAAAAACCGTGTTTATGTGGCGTCCCAATCAGAGCAAGAAAAGTGCTTCATAAACTAATTCATCAACTACTCAATTAAATTATTATAAAATCCAACATTACGTAACTCAATCAATTTATAATAGAAATAACCGTTTCGCTCGAGTTGACATCAAGTGCATACTTCGGGTTCGATCACTCCGACAATCCATATGTACGACGCATATGTTCCAACCATCAGTGCTAACTAAAGGAATTAATTTGCTAATTCTCATTTTCATTCACATCTGTATGCAAATTATCCACTATACGACAAAATGAAAATGAAAAGAACGAATGCAAATAATTGAAATATTTATTGCATTAACTGCTCGTTAAACGATCGCTAAAGATAGTTATTAAACAGAGTGCACCGTGCCGATCGCTGTGAGTGTTTACTTAGCAAATACACATACCTGACAGGTTGATTCTATACATTATGATAAAATGCGCATGTTGGATATGTTGGCTTGGCACGTACCGTGTATTCAACGCTCTGAAAGTCAATATCTTTGCTGAAGGTCGTGGCAGCGTGCAGATAAACAGCTAGTGGTAATGTGTCAATCGATATAAGATTGAAATAATGAAAACCACCATTGTCGTCATAAATGGGTTTTTGGAAGTTCAAGTTGAAAGTTGTCATGTTTCAACAACCGCATACAATTTGAAGTGTCACGTGAATCATAGTTCCGACAATATTGAATACATAGATGGGATATTCGGAAGTAATTTATTTAATCTGGTTGCTTCTATTAAGTAATTTTAAATTTGTGTTTTTTTCTGTTCTTCATCCGCTTCAAGGACTATACATACATACGTATGTCACTTTATTTTGTCTCTAGAAATCGAGCCAACCTCTTTGTAAAATTTTTAAAAATAATTGACAGAAAAACATCACATTCATGTTACTAGCAACTAAGATACACTTGATCTATTTCTCGATAAACATCTAATTAAAGTACAATCATCGGACAAATGTTGATCAAAAATTATATTGATAGCATGTTTACGAATAGTAGGGCGTGTGGCAAAAATATGCAAAGCAAACAAACAAGTATAAGAAACATAATTTATCATATGACGTTATGACGTTTATTATACTTCCAAAAGTATATTCAATAGTTTAATTTTTTTTTCAAGTATTTCTGTTCAGTAAAAGTAGAGTCAAAGTTTTAGTTTGCTTGAAGTCATTGAAGAGCTAAATGAGATAAAGGGCAGCAATGCGGCTCTCGAGCCACACTTTGCCCACCGCTGCATTTAGTCATCAGGAGGAAATCAAAGAAAAACGTGACCGAGGCTAATTTCGGGCCCGGCCGAAATTTGAATACCCGTCACATTTGAATGAAACTTAAGCTTCTTTTGCGTTAACAATTTCTATCGATTCCATCTGTTCCTGGATGCGTTGAGGCTGATCCAGGAACACTTCTTCTTCTCAGTACCGTATAGCCCCATGTGGGGCCATGGTGCGTTAACTCAGCCGTTTATAGGCAATTTCGAGTCAACGTTACATTGCATATCATTTCGGAGTGTATATAATGTTGCAAGCACTATATATTTCCTATCCGCACATGTACGAAAAATTTGGACCACGCCGAGATTCGATCTCCGGACCTCTAGATTACTAGCATCGTAGAGTGCGACCCAACCAAGTGAGCCACAGAGCGGGTCCAGGAACACACTTGGATGAATTTTGGTTAAGATTAAAAAAAAACGTTTTTCTTGCAAAAGCCTAATATTTAGGGGTTGGTTTGTATCACAGCGCTATGACGTAATGTTCCGATTCCATTCATTCCTAGATATGTTTTGGTGCTTTACTATGAACACATTTGGGTGAAGTTTGGTTACAATTCGTTCATAAAGAAAAAAGTTTTTTTTTAGAAGAACCTAATTTGCAAGGGTTGGTTTATGACAGCCCCATGACGTAGCGTTCGGATTTCGTCCATTCCTAGATATATTTTGGAGCTTTACAACACATTTGGTTGAAGTTTGGTTAAGATTGGTTCATAAAGACAAAAGTTTTTCTTAGAAGAAACCAATTTTCAGGGGCAGCCCCATGACCCCATGGTCCGATTCCATTCGTTTCGACATATACACAGCGTACACTAAAAAGAAACTTGTATACAAAATTTCAGCCCGATAGTTTCAAAACTCAGGGACTAGTTTGCATTGCAACAGACGGACAGACAGACAGACGGACATCGCTCAATCGACTTCTCTGGTCACACTGATCAATAATATACATATGTATATAGTTTAAATAGTCGGAGGAGCTTCCTTCTGTGCGTTGCAAACTTCATGACAAAGTTAATAATACCCTTTCACGATGGGTATAAAAACACCACCAAATTTCCTACGTAAACTCAATGCCTCGTTTTGCTTTCCCCGATTTGAAAAAAACAGGTAAGAAGACGTTTGGGGATTCTACGCCTGGAAAATTGTATGGATCTCTATTTGGACAACAGTATTCAACCATTTCTGAGCTTACCCCGAAATCAAACTTGCTTGGACTTATAGACCAAGCAATGAAAGCCTAAAAAGGGGGTGTATAGAACATCGAAGGGGGTGACGATTTTTTTCTTCGATATTTTATCAGGAGTAGTTAGGAGGTAAAGGTACTAATTTTACTCGGAGCTGAGGGGTGCGCTAACGCGGGGAGAGGGGGTTAAAGGTGCAATTTTGTGCAATTTTTGGTGTTTTGGGCTATATCTCGAAAACGGTGAGTCGCACAGAAAAAAGTTGTGAGTAAGCATTAAAGCTTTCTAAATATCCTATTTATTTGCCCATACTTACATATGCAAAACTCCTAACGGTTCTTCCGATATTGTTCAATAAAAGTAAAAAAAAATTTTTTTTTGCATTCTATTGACTCTGGTGTCTCTCCGATTTGTTTTTCAAAAAACTTTTGTAGGGTAAAGTTAGTAAGTGGTAAATTTTCCTTAATTTGATATACTTCTTCTTGGCTTGTCTCCTATCATTCGAGAGTTAAGAGAGACTCAACGAAGTAATATTCTATACTCATCAGAATGAAGACAACCATTGTGAAAAAACGGCAGGGGGACGGTTTTTTATTTCATGGATCCATAATGGGCGGTTCGGAGGAAGACATACTACAAGCTCGCGGTCATGAGGTGTGCGCTAACGTGGGGAGGGGGGCTAAAGGATTCATTTTTGCAGGTTGTCGACTTAATCTTGTAAATATCTCGGAAGCGGTGAGTCGTCCTGAGCAGGGCCGGATTTTGCCTCTATGGCGCCCCTGGGCAGTAACGAATTTGCCGCCCTCCGCCACTAGATAAACTTGAAGGTAGTAGTTGTCACATACACAAAGGAAATGTAGGCAAAACGTTACCGGACGTATGTGAAAAATTCAAAATTTCATATTTTTAACAGTAAGCGTATTTCGTTTGCTTGAACATTTTTTATGTTGCTTCCCAGGGGAGGAATCCAGGTGTTCCGTGCACCTCCTAAAATTGTTTTAGGAATGATTGAAACTCCAATGATAACATAGAAAACTGTACAATTCTTATTACATTCGGCTTTTCACTCATGTTTTCTAAAAACCTTTTCAATTTCTAATTTTTTTTTCATTGTCAATCGTTTTGGAAATAATTTGCGAATTACCCCAACAAATAAAGTTTCCTATATTAGCATCATTTTTAACCAGAAAACGTCATACCGAAAAAAAAACAAAATTAAGAAAGTTTACCTAAATTTTGAACACACCTTGACCTAATTTGTTTTCGGTGACAAAGATAACGAAAACGAATTGGGAAAGCACTTACTGATGCTATTCAGCAAAAATCATTCGGTGCCTAAAAAGTTCTAGATTTTCCTGATTTCAATTATTTAAACTACTTTTTTCCGGCGGAATTTCCCGTTTTTCGTTGAACGAAAAATTACAAATTCGAAAATTTAAGCGTGAAAATTCTTAAAAATTTAGTTAAACACGATAGAAACTCCAAAATTTGATATAGCCATAATGCCGCGTATTTCTATAATATCGGGACTTGGACCTCTCCCGAAACCTAATCCTTGCTTTCCAGCGAATTTAATGTGGGGACAAATTTAAGAAGTAATAGAACACATGAAAATGTGTGGTTAGATGAGGTACTTCCTTGGGGGTGTTTAAGAATTTCGAAAGGATCGCTATTACCAAAAATATTTTTCGGTTTTTTTTTTCCAAGACTGGGGCAATTTTAGAGGCTTTCAAACAGGAGCTGGCTGCCAAGTACTCGCGGATTTAAAACATTTAATGTGGCTCCAGGCATAATATTAAAAGTGAAGCCAATGCCTTAAACAAAGATCATTTATAGTCCTATCCTAACTGAACTAAAGGCCGCCACGCCATTTAGAGTGAATGAATGCTTCAAGCAAAATTTTGCGTAGTCCCAATTTTCGAAGGCGGAGTCACATTAAAATTTGAGTTGAGGTTGCGATTAGGTGCTTTAGATTAAGATGAATGTGTACATTTAACAAGAATAAATTAAAAGTGGAAATTATTTTTTACAATTATGTTTGAATTTGAGTTTTCAAAATGTATCCCTCCCATAATTATAGACCAATGAAAAAATTTAAGAATTTGCCGCCCCTCAAATTATGCCGCCCCGGGCAGTAGCCCAGGTTGCCCATATGGGAAATCCGGCCCTGGTCCTGAGAGTATTTGTATGGCAGTACTAAAGCCCATTAAATTTCCAAAAACTTATTTGAACACTCAAATGCAGAATTCCTAACGGTTCCCCCGATTCAGGTGATTGAAATCCGAAAATTGTTAAAAAATCGTTATTTTGTTTATTTTTTTGGCTCTGGTGTCTCTCGCGATTGTTTTTCGAAAAACTGTTTCACGACCAATTTATACGATGTTTAATTGGCTCTCATTTAATATACGCCCCGTTGTCCGGTCTTCAATCAGTCAAAAGCTTAGGAGTTAAAACCGAGCTTCCGAATTCAATTTTCTCTATTTTCAAGGATAAAGACAAACATTGTGAGAAAACGGCAGGGGGGACGGTTTTTTATTTCACGCATCCATAATGGGCGGTTCGGAGTAAGACATACTACAAGCTCGCGGTCATGAGGTGTGCGCTAACGTGGGGAGGGGGGGCTAAAGGATTAATTTTTGCAGGTTGTCGACTTAATCTTGGAAATATCTCGGAAGCGGTGAGTCGTCCTGAGAGTATTTGTATGGCAGTACTAAAGCCCATTAAATTTCCAAAAACTTATTTGAACACTCAAATGCCGAATTCCTAACGGTTCCCCCGATACAGGTGATTGAAATCCAAAAATTGTTAAAAAATTGTTATTTTGTTTATTTTTTTTGGCTCTGGTGTCTCTCGCGATTGTTTTTCGGAAAACTGTTTCACGACCAATTTGTACGATGTTTAATTGGCTCTCATTTAATATACGCCCCGTTGTCCGGTCTTCAATCAGTCAAAAGCTTAGGAGTTAAAACCGAGCTTCCGAATTCAATTTTCTCTATTTTCAAGGATAAAGACAAACATTGTGAAAAACTGGCAGGGGGGACGGTTTTTTATTTCATGGATCCATAATGTTCGGTTCGGAGTAAGACATACTACAAGCTCGCGGTCATGAGGTGTGCGCTAACGTGGGGACGGGGGGCTAAAGGATTCATTTTTGCAGGTTGTCGACTTAATCTTGGAAATATCTCGGAAGCGGTGAGTCGTCCTGAGAGTATTTGTATGGCAGTACTAAAGCCCATTAAATTTCCAAAAACTTATTTTAACACTCAAATGCCGAATTCCTAACGGTTCCCCCGATACAGGTTATTGAAATCCGAAAATTGTTAAAAAATCGTCATTTTGCTTATTTTTTGGCTCTGGTGTCTCTCGCGATTGTTTTTCGGAAAACTGTTTCACGACCGATTTGTACGATGTTTAATTGGCTTTCATTTGATGTGCTCCCCGTTGTCCTGTCTTCAATCAGTCAAAAGCTTAGGAGTTAAAACCGAGCTTCCGAATTCAATTTTCTCTATTTTCAAGGATAAAGACAAACATTGTAAAAAAACGGCAGGGGGACGGTTTTTTATTTCATGGATCCATAATGGGCGGTTCGGAGGAAAACATACTAAAAGCACGCGGTCATGGGGAGTGCGCTAACGTTGGGAGAGCGGGTTCAAATATCTCATTCTTGTGCTTATTAGCTCTATCCCCGCTATATCTCCGAAACCGCGAACTCTACGAAAAAAATGTCTGAACAAGAATGAAAGCTTACACAATTTCCTATAAAGTTCATCTGACATGCATAGGTCGAATTCCTAACATTTATCCAGATATAGCTAATTTAAAAATCAGAAATTTCACATAGAAAACATCAACACAGCCTACATGCATATACTTAATCTATAGATACATGTATACCAATTATGTTGTGTGGATGTTTTCTATGTGAAATTTCTGATTTTTAAATTATGTAGCTATATCTGGATAACTGTTAGGAATTCGACCTATGCATGTAAGATGAACTTTATAGGAAATTGTGTAAGCTTTCATTCTTGTTCAGACATTTTTTTCGTAGTTCGACAGTTCGAGTTCGCGGTTTCGGAGATATAGCGGGGATAGAGCTAATAAAAACAAGAATGAGATATTTGAACCCGCTTTCCCAACGTTAGCGCACTCCCCATGACCGCGTGCTTTTAGTATGTTTTCCTCCGAACCGCCCATTATGGATCCATGAAATAAAAAACCGTTCCCCCTGCCGTTTTTTCACAATGTTTGTCTTTATCCTTGAAAATAGAGAAAATTGAATTCGGAAGCTCGGTTTTAACTCCTAAGCTTTTGACTGATTGAAGACCGGACAACGGGGCGTATATTAAATGAGAGCCAATTAAACATCGTACAAATTGGTCGTGAAACAGGTTTCAACAATCGCGAGAGGCACCAGAGCCAAAAAAATAAACAAAATAACGATTTTTTAACAATTTTCGGATTTCAATCACCTGTATCGGGGGAACCGTTAGGAATTCGGCATTTGAGTGTTCGAATAAGTTTTTGGAAATTTAATGGGCTTTAGTACTGCCATACAAATACTCTCAGGACGACTCACCGCTTCCGAGATATTTCCAAGATTAAGTCGACAACCTGCAAAAATGAATCCTTTAGCTCCCCCTCCCCACGTTAGCGCACACCTCATGACCGCGAGCTTGTAGTATGTCTTACTCCGAACCGCCCATTATGGATCCATGAAATAAAAAACCGTCCCCCCTGCCGTTTTTTCACAATGTTTGTCTTTATCCTTGAAAATAGAGAAAATTGAATTCGGAAGCTCGGTTTTAACTCCTAAGCTTTTGACTGATTGAAGACCGGACAACGGGGCGTATATTAAATGAGAGCCAATTAAACATCGTACAAATTGGTCGTGAAACAGTTTTCCGAAAAACAATCGCGAGAGACACCAGAGCCAAAAAAATAAACAAAATAACGATTTTTTAACAATTTTCGGAGATCAATCACCTGTATCGGGGGAACCGTTAGGAATTCGGCATTTGAGTGTTCGAATAAGTTTTTGGAAATTCAATGGGCTTTAGTACTGCCATACAAATACTCTCAGGACGACTCACCGCTTCCGAGATATTTACAAGATTAAGTCGACAACCTGCAAAAATGAATCCTTTAGCCCCCCCTCCCCACGTTAGCGCACACCTCATGAGCTTGTAGTATGTCTTACTCCGAACCGCTCATTATGGATCCATGGAATAAAAAACCGTCCCCCCTGCCGTTTTTTCACAATGGTTGTCTTCATTCTGATGAGTATAGAATATTACTTCGTTGAGACTCTCTTAACTCTCGAATGATAGGAGACAAGCCAAGAAGAAGTATATCAAATTAAGGAAAATTTACCACTTACTAACTTTACCCTACAAAAGTTTTTTGAAAAACAAATCGGAGAGACACCAGAGTCAATAGAATGCAAAAAAAAAATTTTTGCTTTTATTGAACAATATCGGAAGAACCGTTAAAAGTTTTGTATCATCATTCACCGCGTCTAATCTGTTTCCAGCATAAGTCTAAACATAAACCTGAGTTGGAAACGCTCCTCGAAGTATTATTGTACTTGAACAATTTTTGTAGGATATGCTATTCATGCTGCGCCGAGTATGTGTTCGTAAAAGGTAAGAGAGTAACAGGTAACAGCAATTTCTTTAGTATGTATCAATATTTGAATTTTCTCCTAATTCCCAATTATTATGGTGTATGTGAAAGTAGTTAAAAACAATGCAACTTTATTTTCAATAAAGTATACATAATAGCGGATTTGTGGATGATATTGGACCTAGACCTTGAGCGGTTAAGATCTAGGTCAATCATAGAATAGTATGTTGAACATTACAGCAAACCGCTGGGTCGTATTACGTATATGTATAATAAAAACAAGCCATAAGTCACCTTAAACTGTCATCGATATGCGAGTATCTGACATTATGTTTAGTAGATATTATAAACCGGTACATTTAGAATGAAATTACAATGGTACAAACATACATGCATAAAGTCATTTCGTTGTAAAGCGATTTTATAGATATCATCATAGAAAGGGAGTTAGAAAAGCATAGTGACGCTATAAATGAGAGCTAGTCGATGATTCATTGATGACATGTCATTATTAAATTCTTCGTATGAGTTCTTATGTGGTTTGATTGAAATATGTATGAGGCAAAAAAAAACTTTTTTTTTCGATAAATCAAAGGATAATTCCAAGAATTGAAAAGGAATGTGGTTTTTTCCTCAGTATAGCTCAGTACAGCTCCTCATTTTCAGCCCATTGCTAAATTTTCATAATCAATGGGGATACCAATCGGAGAGCTTTCTTCTCTTTTATCTTTTCGATTGCGGAATAGTAACCAATACCTTGCTAGAATGTTTGTAGACTTCGAAAGCTGCAATCACTTGACTTTGATGACCGATCCACAATACAACTAGCACGAATTATTTGAGGTTTCTGCGCTGAATATGAAAACAAATACATACAGGTATGTATTTTAGTTTATCGGGTTTCAATTACAATTTGCGACATGTTGATGAGAATTCATTTGTGTATTCGGACACTTGCCGAGTGAACGGTGTTTTCTTGCTCTTAAGCGATGCATTTTAATGTGTTGACATAACAATTCGTGGTTCACTATAGGAAAGTGCGTCCCGTGCTCTGTGGCCGTGATCGTTCGGCTGCCACTCAGTGATATACATACAGTGCTTGTCATCAGATTAGCACATCCCTTCGCATGAATAGTTTCGGCTGATTTCCAACCAAACTAAAAGTGCTAAAATTTCAAAATTAAAAGTGTTAATAGTCTATCCAATTCTGTGTTAATAAACACAAAAAGTATTGTGTTTACATTTTTTAATATTGTTTTATAATTGTTTTTCGAAAAAGAACAAACAAAATAGCCATTTCAATTTTGTCATCAGGATAGCACATGCAATTTCTTTTTTGTCTATCTTCCACAATTAAAGACGTATGACCCCCAATTTTGTGTGGTTGCTTGAGTAAGATAACAACTTTAATATGAATAAGGGAAAATCATTATCTGCGGAAGAGGGATCAAAATTTAAGGCTTGCAAGGAGTCAAAAAGTGAAATTTCGAGAAAAAATTAATAAAAGTTGATAAGTTGAATCAGAATTCGTGTGTAATAAGTAGCGTTAAGGCAGAAATAATAGAGGCGATAAGAATTGAGTACATGTCAATCCTTATGAGAGAGTAATTTTGAGAGAAACATCGAGCCCTCATGACTCGGTCGCAAGGATTAGGGTAAATTTTGACATTAAGGCGAGCCTATCTTTTGCTCAAACAGTGATAATAAAACTCCACATTTCAAGAAACTAAAACTAAAGAATAAACTCCAACTTAACTTTCCCCGAAGGAACATACGTTAAAATTAATCATGAGAACACTTGACATGGAACAAAGAATGGCGGTATGATATGGATAAAAAGAAGTTCACTTTAGAAGAGTAACACAGTTATAATGTCTACTTTTATGATCTTTGCTAGGAAGAACACCATTAGGATCGCATTCATTGTCGGACAGATTGTGTAATGGTCTCGAGGGCCAAGTGATACTGTGAGATGATACTTCATTTAATTCGAAAAAACAATATAGCGCCATTTTTTATTACATGTCAAGTGCTCTCGAGTTTAATTTAAGCGCATTTTCCTTTAGTTTTAGTTTCTCTATAGATGTATCACTATTTGAACAATAGGCTCACCTTAATGTCAAAATTTACCCTAATCCTTGTGACCGAGTCATGAGGACTGGATGCTTCTCTCAAAATTACTCTCTCATAGGGATTGACATGTACTTAATTTGTATCGCCTCTGTTATTTTATCTTAACGCTACTTATTACACACGAATTCACATTCAACTTATCGATTTTTATTATTTTTTTCTCGAAATTTCACTGTTTGACCGCCTTGACTCTGTAAGCCTTAAATTTTGATCCCTCTTCCGCAGATAATGATTTTCCCTTATTGATATTAAAGTTAATATCTTACTCAAACAACCACAAAAAATTAGGGGTCCTACGTCTTTAATTGTGGAAGATAGACAAAAAAGAAATTGCATGTGCTATCCTGATGACAAATTTTAAAAGGCTATTTTGTGTGTTCTTTTTCGAAAAACAATCATAAAACAATATTAAAGAATGTAAACACAATACTTTTTGTGTCAATTAACTCAGAATTGAATAGACTATTAACAATTATAATTTTGAAATTTTAGCTCTTTTAGTTTGGTTGGAAATCAGCCGAAACTATTCATGCGAAGGGGTGTGCTAATCTGATAACGAGCAGTGTAGAGATTCATAGAGAGACAACGTCGCACGTTTAATTTTATCATCGAAGAATAATAACCGAAAGTGCGACTAGGAAGTGGTATGGTTGAGAGCCGAATCACACTCCGAATTAGTTATCGTCACATGTGATTCATAGACATGAACGGGGAGAAACACCGAGTGCACATATAATAAATCTGCTATGTTTAGAGATTAACACTAGAAGGGTCAGAGCCGTCAATTTGACGGTTTTGTGATTTAAATCATCTATATCTTCTAAACTACAATTTTTTCAGCTTTCATATTTATTGACTTTTCCTAAAATATGTATTTGATCATATATTTGGATAGAAATTAAAATAAAAAAATTTAGTTTATGAGATATTTCTTGTTATACCTATTAGGGTCAGAACCGTCAAATTGACGGCTAAAGCTTATCATCCCAAAAATCCATAAAGCAGAAGGTTTGAATTTGTGTTTTTGTTAGAGTGCCTATGAAAAAAAAAAACAATCGTTTATAGAGGTTTTATACTTCAACTTTTTGTGAAAATGTGCGCTTTGGAGCGCTCTCATGCACTAGCCTAGACTACGGCCTTGAGTCATTTTCACGGTTGGTCTCGTGCTTGTTTGCCCAGTTATTATCTATCTCTTGGTGTTGGTTGCCCTGCTTTGGTTGTCCTGCCTCAGTACTGATACTTTCCACAAAATTAGTACACGTCAGGAACTAAAATGCGGAATAGGCGTTTCTTGAAGCTTTCAAGACAACGAGTATACAGACACCAGAAAACATGCGGCCACTTATGCTGAAAAAATTACGAGCTAGGTAGTAAATGAAATAAAGTAAAACACTAAGATTTATAAAATACATTGAAGTACAAGAGAGAGAGAGAAAACTACAAGACTAGAGTTCCCTACAAAGCAGTAAGACTAGCATACACAGCAAACTAGCGCCAAGGTCAGTCCTGCCATATGTATAATGCTCGTAGTCCTGATTTTCAGCTGAGGAAAGTATCATATCCTTCAGTGGTATGGGTAGAGTTGCAATAAAAGTCCGCTATATGGCAACAAATGGTGCATATGTCAGTCCTACCAAACGAGTGGAATGCATTTAGGTAGACATCCTTCCGAGTAACTCTTGCAAAGCAATCCCTATTTCGCGGTCCGGAGTTATTTTCCTCTTCGTGGTTGAAATACGGTTGGGTACAAGCAAAATGGTTCGTTCTTGTCGTTAAGCTACGATCGCTTTATGATCATTGCGTGTATCTCTCGGAGCCAACACAGACCCTTACCTTTCTTATTTCAACTTATGCAGTAGTCTGGAAAGTACTTGTCACTAACTCAGATATAAAATAGTATTACCAAAAAACAGAATACGTTTCGGTTAGGAGGGCTTGGATACGCTCTTATGTACTAGGCAGTTTTGTTTCTATTGCCAAGCACCTACATCTAGTAAAACTGGCTACAGCTAAAGCAATAAGAAAAAAAGATCGCCGGAGGATATAAGTGTAACTGCGCATTTCAGGATGGCTAAAAAAGCATTGAACTATTACTTTTTAGCCATGTATAAAAGAATTTTTGAGGAAAATGTGCCGTCGGTCATTACCTTAAAAAATAAATATTTTTACATGTTTCACTCAAAAAATTTTCAGAAATACATTAATTCCCAACTAATAGTAAGTTATTGTCTTATTTCTTAGTTTACTTAAGCATTTTATATTTATGGGAGTACCAATTCAGCTATAAACACCTTGCCGTCAAATTGACGGCTGTGACCCTTTTAGGTATGCAAAAATCCTGACCCTTCTAGTGTTAAAACACAAGGTTAAGAAGAATTAAATCCGAACAAGTCTATTGGAGGAAAATAGGTTTTAAACAATCCACGGGCCGAGCGACTCTCAATCGCAATGTTGAGCGAGGCTTCTGATATAAAATTGCACACTTGCGCTGATGATGTGAAAAAGGGGTTTTGCCTCTTGTATAAAAACTGGAAGAAAAGGAATGGGCGGGGTTTGTGGAGCTGCACTCATAAAGCAAACTACAAGATATATTTATGAACGAATGAAACCGGAAAAGAAGTCGTAGGACGCCCGAGAATCTATTACCCCGAAAGGAAGTGAAGGGCATCCGAATTTCGACCGCGCCTGAAATTAGCCTTAGCCATCGATCAATTCCATCCATTTTTACATGTCTTTTGTGACATCAAAGCGCTCCATTTGTAAGAAGTTTGGTGAAGAAGAACTTAAATTGGGATGGTTGGGTTTATATGGCAGCCCCAATTCGCTGATTCAAACATACAAATAGCCTGCAACAATAATAAGAACGTGTGCAAAATTTCAGCTTGCTAGCTTCAATACCCGCTGAGTAAAAGGCGTCGCAACACACAGCCAGACAGACATAAGCCCAATCGACATCGCCCAATCCGCCAATCGACACCCCAAGTCATACTGATCAATTTATATATACTTTTTATATGTATGGTCGGAGATGCTTTCTTCAGCGTTGCCAACTTCATGATGAAGTTAATATACCCTTTAACTCTATGAGGGAAGGGTATAAAAATCAAAAACCAAACATTTAGTGACTGATTAAAATCCCTTCTTGACTTTTAGGCCACTTCTTAGAACCCCTAAAACCCCATCTTTCTTAAAAGGATCTTGGCGTGATTTAGACAGTAAATATTTATTTCTTATCTTTGGGATAGGCTACAGGTGGAAAATTCCTTTAAGCCCAAACCCGTCGATTAAGGTTTTGATTTCTATAGTCTCCGAGCAACATCACTACAGCCATTTTTTCTTAACATTACTTTGAACGAATCTTCCTAAAGGCATCTTCTCTAAACCATTACCCAAAATTGTCCGCCTTAACCCTTAAGTGGTCAACCTATGGAGGTACTACAATACAATGTTTTACAAACTTGTTTTTTTCCTACGTGGGTCAAGTAACAACACCATCCCCTGATATAACACTCAGTCATTTGTCTCACTAATATGAATGGTTTCTGCCCCTACAGAACGAGAGTGCAGTGAGCTGTGAATTCAGTATGATTTCGTCAGAATGTCCGCTAATGTTCTATGCGATGCACAACATCATTACAATTCAAGCTCTTGAATTCAAGCTTCATAGGATCCAGGAACACCTATTTCATTGTGCTGATTTTTTTGACCTGTGGGTGCTATAATTCCTGAAACAATTCGATAAAACTTAGACAAATAGCTGAAGTAAACATAATTTGTTCTACACAGATACAGAACTCATATCACGGCAAATACTAGAAAAACGCATTTCAGTGCAGAATATAGAATCTAGTAATCAATGGTAGGTGAAAACCTCCACACAGAGAACTGATTTGAGAAAACTTTCTGAGTACCCAGGAGACTGCAAAGCAAAGACATCGATCTCGTCTCATTGTCATTACCGACGATCCAAAAAAAGGAATAGCAGCTTCAACAGCACGTTCTGTGGCTCACTTGGTTGAGTCGCACTCTACGATACTAGTAATCTATAGGTCCGGATATCGGATTTTGACGTGGTCAAACATTTTCGTACATGTGCGGTAGGAAATATATAGTGCTTGCAACATTATATACACTCCAAATTATATGCAATGTAACGTTGAATCGAAATAGCCTATAAACGGCTGAGTGAACGCACCATGCCCCACAAGGGGTTACGGTACCAAGAGAGAGCTTTATCCACTGGCTAATTAAAATGATAGGGCCACCCCTGTTTCTAAACAAGTTAAAGCGTATTCCGAAAAAGTTTATTTTTAAAGCCCTTGGCGAATATTTCAAACAGTCTGGAGCTGGAGTGTGAGGAGAAACTGTATCGTTTTTAGATAAGACAAGCTCAGTATTAGCCGGTATAGCTCCACGTTGATTGTACATACATGACAAAATGAGTAGTCAGTTATAGTCTAAGGAAAATACGATATTTAATCGGCAAAAATCATGTATCTCTGATATTTCCCAGAATTGTTGAGGATGGCGCCTGATTATGGGGAAACAATTCCGACCTATGGAAGGTCCGCAAACCGCAACTCTCCGTTTTTGGCGATTATTTTAAAAACAGTAAAAAATAATGTTTAATACCTCCACTGTAGTAGGATTTCTTCACAAAGAAAAACCCAAATACGAAAGTCACCATTAAGGGTTTCTAGTTTCCTAATTGAGTTTCGGAGATTGAAATCTCGCTGTGTGAGAAAGCCTAATCTTTGAACGAATTTTGAAATACCACTCCACTCTAAACGTGGATCCTAACACTTATCTAGACAAGGAAAGGCAACTTGTTTCATCGTGATTCAAAGAGGATGTAAAAAAAAAATAAAAACACTCACCATTTTTCCAACGAATAAGCCACAATAACTAGTGAAAACCACTTCTAAACCAGACAAAACATGCGGATCCAATATAAGTAGAATCACAGTTCTTGAAAGATATTAGATAAGTATTCCAAAAATATCTCAAGGATACCACTTAATTGTCTGCACGTATGCACTTTGCACAACCTGGACATGTGATTTTTAACTTCACTAACTCCAACACTTCCACTCTCGTATTAACACTTTCAACGCAAAATCAGGGGACACCAACCGCCTATACCAAATTGCAGCTTGTAACTAATTGCCATGCCGTCAAAAGCCGGTTCATATGGGACGAATCAGTTGTTCTCTTATCAGCCAACAAACTGTGGTGATGAGTATGTGCACGAGGAAGAAAAGAATCTTAATGAACTGATAAGGATACTACAAATATACTACTCTCTTTCTGTCTCGTTTGAGATTAGGTTAGATTGATTGTATAGTAGAAAAATAAAAATAAAAGTATATGTATGTATTTATTAAGTGGGTGATAAAGTGTAAGCCCTGCGGGATAATAAACTTTACGCTGTTTATTTGGAGCAGATTTCGAAATACTATAGCGAAATCAAAGCACTTTGTTGCAAAATTGTTTACAATGGTATGATGACATAGTAACTGTGGGGGGAACATAGGAAGCTCAAATGATGGGTTCCGTTTATGTTCATGAACTTCGTTTTATCTGTCAAGGAAACATGTTGGGGAGTTGATGGAAGTAGTGATTGAAAATTTACTAAGAAAATAACGTATGTATATGCTTCAGGGTTTCTTAATAATTTTTGATAATGAAATCAAAGTCACTAAAACAATGGATTATTTTTTGGCGGTAATTTGTCCTTTTAGTTATTAAGGAAGTCAATCAAAAATATACGATGTCTTTTTTTTTTTTTTTTTTTTTGCCTCACAGAAACTTTTGTCCCGGGACTAGGCTTCTCGGCATCACTTTACTTACTATCCGTACGTAAGTGACTAATCAATCAATCGAGTGTAAACTCTAGCAGATCGTAAAAAAAAAAACTGAAAACAAAATATATTAGTAAGGAAATTTATCAAAATAACTTCTTTTAAACATTAGTTTATTAATACAATTAAAATTAACTAAGTCCTTCAAACTATTATAAAGAATAATTGACCTTGTAATTGGTTCATTAAGCCCATAGTTTACTCTATGATAAGGCTGAACAAGAAGGTTGTTCCGCCGCAAATTGTGAGGAATATTTCTAACTTGAAAGTTATTTAATATATCTTCACAAACAATATGAGAGGAAAACAGGTCTCTTATAAACATAGCATTTAAAAATGTTCTTCTATAATCTAAGGCTTGTAAACCCAATAAGGAACAGCGAGTTTTATAATCTGGCTTGAAACGCCAGCCAATTTGATAAATGGCAAACCGTGTAAAATTGTACGCTCGATATGCACCTTATAGAACGGATTCCACACAATAGAACAATACTCCAGGTGCGACCGAACGAAAGCTGCATACAATATTTTTAAAGTAAAAGCATCATTAAATTCGCGCGCATTACGTTTAACAAATCCTAACATACTATTCGCTTTTGAAATAATGTAATCAATGTGTTGTCGAAATGAAAGCTCATGGTCGAAAATTACACCAAGATCTGATATTTCGGCAACCCTTTCAAGAGCACTACCTGTTAAGGAGTACTCAAAGAAGACCGGAGTTTTCAATTTATATATGCTAAGTACTTTACATTTACTAACATTTAAATTTAAATTATTATCGCGGCACCAAAATTGCAGCTTTTCTAAATCGGATTGCAACTTAAGGCAATCATCAATGTTGCGTATTTTCATAGCGATTTTCATATCATCGGCATACTGCCATACACGCACGAATTTAAAATTTTGGATGATATCGTTTATGAAAACTAAAAAGAAAAGTGGTCCTAAATGGCTTCCTTGCGGAACCCCTGATGAACACTTTATAACAGAGCGAGATGTACAGCCATTTAACTTCACCAACTGAGTCCTATCCGTTAAATAGGATCTCACCCAGCTTAGAAAAATTGACTGTATTCCTAAATGTTCTAGTTTTTTAAGTAAAATATTATGATCTACTCTATCAAAAGCCTTCGAAAAATCGGTATATACCACATCAACCTGCATTCCCTGCTCAATACCATCAGCAACAAATTTAGTAAATGATACCAAATTTGTTGAAGTTGATTTTCCTTTCAGGAATCCATGTTGACATGGCGATATCAAACGGCTAATTAAAACATCTATTTTATTTTTAATAAGCATTTCAAACAACTTCGGTATTGCAGATATTTTAGCTATGGGTCTATAGTTATCAATAAGATGCTTCGGACCCTTTTTGTGAACAGGCGTTATGTATGAAACTTTCCATTCATCAAGAAAAACACCTGAAGTCAAGGACAAATTAAAAATAAAGGCTAAAGGACGACATAACGATTGCATGCAATTCTTCAAAAATATATTAGGAATGCCATCAGGTCCGGCCTGAATACTAACATCAAGATCACGCATAGCATTCAATAGGTCATCCTCAGAAATCTCAAGAGCACTCGTAAGGTCCTCCTGAGCTATCCGAGGAACCAATGGACCACTCTGACTTCCATTGATGTTAGCATTCATTTCTGATGAAACGGAGTCTGGCACTTTGTAAACTGAACTGAAAACTCTAGCAAATCCGTCACAAACCGATTGAACATCTTTGTAAAAATTGCCATTGAATTCTAAATTTTTTGGGATTCCCGTATTCTTACGCTTGCTGTTTATAAAATTCCAAAATGTCTTACTGTCATTCTTTATATTATTTTCAGCTCTCGCAATATACTGTTTGTAAAGATTTTTATTCATTAATTCATACTCTCTTCTCAATCTAAAGAAATTTTCTTTATTGGCAAGAGAGGATGACTTCTTGTATAATTTATGGGCCTTATTTTTTGCTCTCTTAAGTTTGAACAATTCTTTGGTAGCCCAAGGATTTTTTGCTTTTATTTTGTTCTTTTTTAAAGGAACGTACTTGCGAATAGATTTATTTAAAATTGAATTAAAAATTGTATAACTTTCAATAAGATTACTATTCGATATAACTGGAGCCCAATCCATATTAAAAAATGTTGAATTTAGTTTTTCAAATTGGGCTTTTTGAAAATTTCTAGTAGGAATAACTTCGGGCTCTTCTTCAATGTAATCATAAAAAACAAACTCAAGAAGAAGAGCACTGTGATGGATTGAATTGGGCAAAATTGGTTTATCTACTTTAATTACAGAAGCATTCAAGCAAGTACTAACAAAAATTAGATCTAAAATTCTACCAATCGAATTTTTAACAAGATTCATTTGCATCAAATCCATTGCAAACAAACAATCTGTTAGAACAGATTCACACTCAAGATGTAAATCACGCGGCAGATTTTTTTTCTCGTCGTCGTTCCAGTACCAACTTATATTACCAAGATTGAAATCCCCAACAACAATCAATTTGTCTTTTTCCTCAAAAGATGCAAATAGCTTGGAGATATTATCTACATGTTTGTTATAAACATCAACTGAACTCAAAGGTGGTAAATAGCTATTAAAAATATATACTTTTTCGCTGCGAGAAACATTGATAGAAACACATATCTGTTCCACGTCCTTATGAAAAAGCTCAACTTCATGAGATGGGAATGTTGTTTTGATAGCTACCAAAACACCACCTCCTCTCTTAGTCGAAGCCTCATAACGGTCGCGACGATAGACATCATAGTCTCTTATGAAAAGTTCTTCATTTGTAATGTCTGTGTGAAGCCAAGTCTCGGTTAAGCAAATGGCAGCATAATCTTCTTGTGAAGCTGCAAGGTAAAAGTCATTTGTTCTTGAACGAAAACCGCCAACATTTTGATAATAGACCGAGAAAAATGAATTGGAAATTATGTGTTCTGCTGGACACTGTTTTGGCGTTTGTCGTTTTTTGAAAACTTGAAGGGAGATATGTTGACGCCCTTGGGCCAGAAGTTGGCACAAAACACTTGCTTAGAATATTCATGAGGAAGTTTCAAACCAAAACTGATTGAAACTAATTTGGAAATATCACAATCTTTTTTTATCAGAGGATAAACCGAAAGAAAGCTGTCATCTGTTAAATTAAGCTTTTTCATTACATATTCCTTTAAATCGTCTGCTTTTACCGAAGCATGCAGCTTAGAAACATGGAATACCTTGAAACTGGGGACACTTCGAAGAGAATCATTAGCTTGATCGATACCGAAGATTCTTTTGTGTCGCCTATTATTATTATCACTCTTTTTGGGAATAACATCACCAACAGGAGAAGGTTTTTTAATATGTTTCCCTTTCTTACGAACTGTGACAAATTTATCAATCGGAGATTGATTTTTGTCAACGTTAGAAGGAATTGTAGAAGATGAATCTGAAATAACAGTGGAAGTTCCCGCTTCATGGCTAACGAAAGATTGCTCAGAAGATATTGAAACAATATTTTTAGTTTTTTTCTTAGTGTCTTTGCCTATATTACTCTTCTTATTTTTTAAATTTACATTTTTATCTCGCAATGCTTCGGAATTGTTTTCACAACAATTTACAGATTTCATAAGGGATCTCAGCTTGCTAAGTTGGCTCTGCAACGACGAAACGAGCTGAGATAGACCGTCAATTTGGACTTTGTAAAATTGCTCGCAAACACAATTCATTTTAATACAAGAACTAAACTAATAAATTAATAAAAAGAGAAAAAAAGCAAAAAGAAAAAAAATTGCAAAAAGTGGGATTCGAACACAGGACCTCACGGGCGTAAGTCGTACACGCTACCACTGCGCTATATGCTAGTACGAAAATGTATGCCCAGATAACTCAGTTAAGCCGAGTTGAAATGACTACTGGACCAAATGAAAACAAAGAACAAAGACCGTCCGAGCGGCAGGTAAAAAATGCAAACCACTAAACACTTTTCGAACAAATTTATGATTTATCACTACACCAATCCGCGAAACCACTTTTACAGATGAAGTGAACAAGCAAATGAATCATAAAATTATGAATTTAATATTAAATCTTATGAATTTGATAAAAAAATTAGAAATTTAATATTAGCGAAAAATTTTGCGTGTTTGCTATGATAAACGTCAAACGTCTGCAACTGTCATCAATATAGTCATCAATTTTCAAGGTTTAATAGAACGGTAGTTTTTATCGGAAATTTGAGCTATTAATAGTTGACAACTGCATTAATGAAAACATCTAAGCTCCGTGCCTAAAGATTAAAAGCGAGTAGAAGAATTATAATCGAGTCTGTACTATAGGCTAAGCTAGGCAACTGGATTCAACCAGTCGCCTAGTCTTTAGGGAGTCGGAAACTAGAGCATTCCGGTGTGAATTTTACCTCAATATTGCTAGAATGTTTTCTCGAAAATCATATTACATATTTCCCCAACAGCAACAAGTATTTGCAATGCATCAACAAACGTTGAATGCATATGACCGCAACCACACTATCCGGGGGTTGTCAAACCGCGCGGTACAAAAGATCAATGTTGTAGACAACATACGCCAGGCAGGCAGAGTCGATGGGGAATTCAACAAACGTTATTTGTTTGTTAAACTCCCTCATCGTCCCTGCCTCTTTCAAGCGTGTGTTTCGCATTACTTTACCGCACGGTTTGGCAAGCCCCGGACAGTATGGGGCCGGCATAAGATCGATGTCTTTATCCAAAACACCTACATAGTATTATGAATCTAGATCGGCTGTTAAAGATAAGTTAAATTTAAAACACGCTAAAATGATAACACTGAACCCTTTATGGCACGTATTGCATTCAAAACCAGATCACAAATCTGAAGTTAAGTGCATCCGTTCTACAAAATTCAGTTATCAGTTATTGTAAGCAAAATATGGGCCAAAGTTCCAGTTTTTTTTGCATCATGCAATGCAAAAAGTAAACAATTTTTACCACCGTCATTCGGCTCGTTCTTATACCCTCAATTTAATAACACCTGATAACATTTTTTTTTATTATTTTATTGGCTCGCAAGTACTCTCTTCTAGAGTGATTGGCCAAAAATAACTCAGTACGTGTACGGTGTACTCAGATTTTCTGGAATGAAAACCAAAGTAGATGGAACTGGTTCGACCTGCCTAGAATGCCGGTTCATTTCTTAGATAAGGCACACGACATATACGCTTATCGCTAATTTCTTTTATTAATGTTTTCTATTAAGCGAAATGACAATTGTACTGTAGGCTTCTGCCTAATGCGCTGAAGAGAGCGATGGGGACATCTGTAATTGAAGATGGAGATGAAAAAGGAATTTATTATTCCGGTAAGCATTTTGATAGGAAGATGTTTTATTTGGACTTTAGACAGATAGAAAATGGGAAAATTTTATTATTCTTTTGACAAAAGTGCCAAATTTGATCAAAACTCAACATCTACAACAACAAAAAAGCAGGAAGCGATAGAGATATTTACAATATTGAACGTATGAAGAAAAAAATACTTCCTTAATGCTTGGTTAAACTAGCCGATTTAGAGATAAATTGTTGTTTTTTATGCATTTTAGCCAAGTAATATAAGCAAAGCATCCGTTTGGTTCATACGTCCTATTAAGCTGGAAGCCAGATTATTTTTCTTTTCAATTCCCTAATAGTGCGACAGTCATTTATATAACGAAACCGAGGCTAATTTCGGGCGCGGCCGAAATTTGGATACCCTTCGCTCCCCTCGGGCTAAAAGTTTTTTTTCGGGCGTACCTACGACTTGTATTTAACCCCCCTCCCATTCTTTCCATCTGTCTTCGCAAAAGTTCGGTTGCGTCGAAAAAACAATATATTTGTGTAAAATTTGGTTGGAATAAGTGGGCAAATAAAAATATTTACTCAAAAAATTTTATTGGGGGATGCGGGAGCATGGCCCCATAGTACGATTCCATTTGTTTAGACCTTTTTTGGTGATTTGATTAAGACACATTAATTCAAGGTTTTGTGAAATTGGTGTAAAAAATGTTTCTTAGAAGAACCAAAATGGGGGGTTGGGTTTGTATGGAAGCCCCATTACCCCATGGTCCGATTCGATCCATTCTTACATATATGATGTTTTGTGTCATCAATATAAATACATTTGTGTGAAATCTGGTTGAAATTGGTGCACAAATAAAAAAAAATTTCTTAGAAGAACCTAATTTGGGGGGTTGGCAGCCCCATTACCCCATTTTCCGATTTGATCCAATCTTCCATATGTTTTGTGTCATCAATAGAAATACATTTGTGTGAAATTTGTTCGAAAATTATGAACAAATAAAAAAAGTTTTTCTTAGAAGAGCCTATTTTGGGGAGTTAGGTTTGTATGGCAGCCCCATGACCCCATGGTCCGATTTGATCCATTCTCACATATGTTTTGTGTTATCAATAGAAACACATTTGTCTGAAATTTGGTTGAAATTGGTACACAAATAAAAAAGTTTTTCTTAGAAGAACCTAATTTGGGGAGTTGAGTTTGTAGGGCAGCCCCATGACGCTATTGTCCAATTTTACCGATTCAAACATACAAACTGCCTGCAGCAAAAAGAAGCATTTGTTCAAAATTTCAGCTTCATAGCTTTTAAATTGGCCGAGTAAAACGCGTCGCAACAGACGGACAGACGGACATCGCCCAATCGACTCCCCAAGTCTTGCTGATCATATATGTATACTCTTTATATGGTCGGAGATGCTTCCTTCAATGCGTTACAAACTTCATGACAAAGTTAATATACCCTTTCTCTCTATGAGCGAAGGGTATAAAAAGACAGTGACGGAGAATCAATCTTTATCCGGAAAATGATACTAACTCATCACAATTATGTGAACGGTGCAAAAAACAAAGTCCAAGTCATGAAATTGTATTTTTTTACAAAAGTTGGCACGTCTAAGATGGTTCAATATATCGTTTAATGTAGACGCACCTTTATACACACAACATTCACGTTTTCATATGATGATTCAAGATTTACGATATCGAAGAATGACTAAGGTGTTTTTTTATCTTTATCTACTTGAATATTTATACGTACAATTTCAACGTTATCAACCAAGTTTGTGAAACAATAGCGACGTTTTTTTCGTATCGCGGGTAAATCTGACTCGAAAAAAAAACGATCGCGGGTAACATCCCGGTTAAGACCAAACAGCTGACATTTGACAGTTTTTGCGCATCTTTGACTCACCTTCGTCGGATTATTTTTCAGAATTGGTGGATTTTATCACAAAAGATGATTATTTCTTTCGAAAATCTTTTCTCGTGATTAGAAAAACTATCACATTTCGTTTGAAAAAACAAATTTCCTCATATTTCCCCTATGCGTTCGCCATCTACATTTGATTCATCTAAGCTTTATCCCGTGTAGGGTAGTTACACACGCGTGAACTTTCCCTGCTTAAGTGTCATTTTTTTTATATGAAGTTCTACCCAAACCTGCACGGGATAAACACAATAAAACGAACCTATTACACATTTAAAATTTTGTTTAGTACTGGTTATTAGATCGGTTAGTAGCGGTACGGTGCAATTAATTTTCATGCGCTGAACCTGACTGAACTGCTTTGGTCCTGAATTAATATTGTTTTCATAAGATTGTATCAGCAACTATTTTTTTTTCTTGGAATAGGAATATAGTACCTTGTTTTGTTTTAAATTAGTTTGTTATTTATTTATAAAAATAAATATTATGCTGATCTTTGTGTAAGTGACGAAATCGAAGAATGTATGTATGTACATACATACTCTATCCGTTTAGGTTTAAAACCAAAACCATCGGAACCCGGAGCCCGGAACTAGAATTTGTTTATGTGTTAGTTGGACTCTCGGGACATTGCCTCTCTTTCTAACTACATAATGCAAAATACTAGCCATAACAAATATACAGGGTGTCCCGCAACTGGTTAGCCATAGACCAATGGTAGACTCTACAGGATGTTTTAGGAAAAATGTCGCCAAAATTATTTCTCTAGCTTTTACCGTTAAGGAGTAATTGCCTTTTTTGTGATTCTTGTCAAAAAGCACAACTTTTTTGTAAAAACTCTTATTTTCTAGCTTCCACTTTAGCCAAATCAATATTTTTATGAAAGTACACAAAATTTCCAATAAAAGGACTTATCGAACGTTTCGAACGGTTTCGTATCTTCCGAGATACGACGTTTTGAATTTTGCAAAAATGTCAATTTCTATTTTTAATGTCAAAATTAAACCCGAATTTCGTAACGGTACATTGTAGTGGCAAATCTGCAAAGTTGACAAAAAATGGCGTAGTATCTTAGTTTTCGAACGGCATATAAGGATAAAGCACAGAGTCATCCAGTTTCTGAATAATACGTATAAATAAAAAAAAAACCATAGTCTGCAAATGTACCAAACCGACTTCAATCTTGAAAAGGAACTAACATTTTTACATCAAGCATAGACTTGGTTGTTATGCATTATGGAAAAATACTTTTCGCTACTGTTGTAAATGCTACTTTGCTAATTATAACGGTAAGTATAAAAAAATTTGTTTTAGGTGTTGAATTATTTGTACGAAGGTTCGCTGTGTACATATTAATATTGTGAGAGTATTTTTCATTTTCATCGTCTAAAGCAGTGGTTCCCAATCTTTTTCAGTTCACGCCCCCCTTTGCGAAGTCTGGTGGGATTGGCGCCCAAACCGTCACGCCTCCCTAGGGGGGCGCGCCCCACAGTTTGGGAATCACTGGTCTAAAGGATAAACATTTTAATTTGTCAGGTATTAATTAGTGTCCTTTTATGTCCTTTTTCAGAGTTTTCCGATCCAATTTTTCATTAGCAAAAATTAAAAAGGAAGTGGCAACTTGAATTATTCGCGTAGCTATGGACTTTGGAAAGATACAGATGATATGTTACGGGAAACACGAAAATTTTCCATTCAAACGCGGTTTATTCCATTGAGGGTCCTTGAAATAGGAATCAAACACCGGATATGTAATGTATTCGGCGTCCCCTTTGATATGATATCCCGAATGCCGACCTCCAGTCAACACTCTAAAAAAATTTACTCCAATAATAGGAGGAAACTTTTTTTCCTTCTATTATAGTAGTAAATTTACACCACTATATGAACGAGAGTAATTTTACGCTTTATGGTGTAAATATTTACTATTTACTATTTACCGGCAAATATGTAAATTTACATCCGGGTTTATAATAATATTTACGGCAGCCCGTTCTTCGGTGTAAATCGTCCTGGAGCTACCCGTTATTGCAACGGCCAAGAGCTGCCACACCCCCTTCGGTTCAAGAGCAAAAAAGCGCTACAACACAACAATATTTATGATGCTCACACGAACGCACTTCGGACGGAACAGACTAACTGCACACAGAACAAGGCACTTGTGAGATACAGGAAAATGCAATAATGCACAAAAGTCAGTTTTACACAAATGTAGGTATATTTTTTACACCAAAATTGGTAAATATACACTGAAAATGTGAAGTTACACAAGAATAAAGGAATGCCACATCTTCACACAAATGTGGTGTAAAATTACACTGAGATAGAGTAATATTGAAAAATCTGTGTAATATTACACTATTTTGTGGGTATACTAGAAATTTTGTTGAAAAATAAACGTTTACTGTAATTTTGCGAGAAAAAAAGTCTAAAATTCAACGAGTTTTCGATGTAAAATTCAACCTTGTTTTCACAGTGAAGGATTAAATAGTGTCCTTTCTTGTCTTTTTTGGGACCTTTCCGATCAAATTTATTTTAGTAAAATGTGTTTAAGACTCCTGGGACCCCACTGATTCAGGACCAAGAAAAAAATAGCCTTACTGTATTTTTTTCTATTGGAAATGCTTATATGACTGAACTATTTCCACGTAAAAGCAAGATTTTTTCTCTTACGGACTATGTTTTTTTTCCCTTTTACACGTATTATTCACAAACTGGATGATTCTGTGCTTTATTCTTTTATGCCGTTCGAAAGCTTAGGATTTGGGCCAACTTTTGTGAACTTTGCAGAATTGCCACTTCAATGTATCGTTACGAAATTCGGGTTTAATTTTGACATTAAAAGTTGAAATTGATATTTCTGCAAAATTCAAAACGTCGTATCTCGGAAGATACGAAACCGTTCGAAACGTTCGATATGTCCTTTTATTGGAAATTTTGTGTACTTTCAGAAGAATATGAAAAATATTGATTTAGCTAAAGTGCAAGCTAGAAAATATGAGTTTTTAGAAAAAAGTCGTGCTTTTTGATAAGAATCACAAAAAAGGCAATTACTCCTTAACGGTAAAAGCTAGAGAAATAATTTTGGCGAAATTTTTCCTAAAACATCCTGTAGAGTCTACCATTTGTCTATGGCTAACCAGTTGCGGGACACCCTGTATATAAAAATGAATGTGTATTTGTTGCCAGTAAACGTCTAGACCACTGGACCGATTTGGATAATTCTTTTTTTTTTATCCGTCTTCCGTTGGAGAAGGTTTATGGACAAATTTTTTTTTGAAAATATCAAAGTGGTGGTAAATATCGAAATTCCATTTTGTATGAGAGTCACCTGTTGTAATCAAGTTTTCATCGACAACATTTAAATTCACTTGAGAATATGTATTTAGTTCTCATTGGATCAACTACAGTGTCGCTCCGAAAAATCGTGGCTACGTTTTTACGTATGTACATATACATCCTGGATGTTGCTTACAGGGATTTCAGAATCAACTTCGTACTACTACGGAAATCCGTCGATATCTCTGCAATCCTTTTTCGGAGTGACACGATTGAGGTGTCGCCGTACACGCCACAAAATTGCCAAAAGGGTCATCGGACCCTCTTCTTCGATCATTGCAAAGGGTGGTCAGAGATAACCGTCAACCTGGATGTTGGCCATCTCTGCAATCCTTTGGCGGAGCGACACTGTTGAGGTGTCGCCAGACTCGCCATAAAATTTCCTGAAGGGTCATTGGACCCTCTTTCCCAATCAGAGCACAGGTTGGTCGGAAATCCGTCGATATCTCCGATAAATTACATTCAAGGTGACTACGTTTTTACGTACATATACATACATCCTGGATGTTGTCACATAGATACCATCTACGGGGTATACCGTAAGACCTAGCCGTTACGGCCTTATCTCCCGGTCCTTCGGGCGGTTTGGACCTTCGGCGTTTTACTGACAAGGTCTTATTGTCAGATGGGAATTTCTCCATCCAGTGAATGCACTCACCTTCAGAAACCCAACCCCGGGGCTGCATCACCAGCTCGATGTCTCGGGTAACAACCTACAGCCACCTCGAGGCCAACACCTTGATGGGCAAGGACCATGGTCCCCTGGGAACACCCATCCCCGAGGTACACTATTCGCGAAAGACTTCTCTATAGCAGGTGTGATCCTCCTTCGGCCACCTATTGGTTAGACCTCACGTAGAAATTCAGATGTGCACACCCCAGGCTCGTTGGACCTGTGACTACTCAGTGCTTAAGCAGACTCGTAGCACTGCTTAAAGCAGACTCGTAGCGCTGCTTTTCACATCCGGGCGGCCCCTTCAGTATACTAGCAATGCGATTCGGTCGGAAATCCGTCGATATCTCCGATAAATTGCATTCAAGGTGACTACGTTTTTACGTACATACATCATGGATGTTGTCACAGCAATTTCACAATCATCTTCGTACTACTTCGGAAATCCGTCGATATCTCTGCAATCCTTTGGCGGAGTGACACGATTAAGGTGTCGCCGGACTCGCCACAAAATTACCTAAAAGATCATCGGACCCTCTTCTACGATTAGTGCATAGGGTGGTTAGCGATAACCGTCAACCTGCATGTATGATGGTTTCTGGGTTGGTATGAACAGTTTTCAATAGATGACACGTGCACATTTTGGTAAGCTTGGCGAAAACTGAGTAAATGAGCGTGCTTCGTGATTATAGCAATAAAAACGTGTGATGTGTGCAATTCCTCACGTAAAACTGACATATATAATTGGAAATTAGTTTTTGATTATGCCTCCCAAACGACAATCTATCGGTCGATCAACATCGAGTCTTTCATTAATTTACCATCTTGGAATCAGTAATATTAATTAATGATTTTCGAAATAACACTCCCAATATTTTTGAAGGGCAAGTGCAGTCTCATCAGTCAGTCAGGGGGTTGAGTATGTTGTTGTTGCCTTGACCCCTTAAGTCTTAAGAAGTAGTGGCGCGAAGCAAATCCATCGCTTTGTTTCCATATCCAGTTTAGTTTAAGGTGACCAGACTCCCGAAGGCCCAATGCTGTACACATACTTGTGGAACTCAGTTTTCAGACAAATGCTCAACCATACTACCCCCCCCCCCCCCCTCTTCACGCCAATTTGGAGAAAGCGAAATTTTGGTTAATTTCGTAAGGATTCCTACAGGCTCCACAATTTGAAAGAACATTTTTTCCTGTAACAATGAAGCCATTTTTACGCGGATACGCGAGCCCAAGCATGCTTTGCCTACTTCTTTACTCAAACAATAGTCAGTAAATGCTTTAACTTTATAGGTAAGGGTAAATTTATACCTATGGGCAATAGTTTTGTTAACCCTTCCATGCTAAAATTATGGATTCTAAGCGGAGAAATTTTATAATAACATTATGTAGTTCAGTAGGCATCTTTTATGATATTTTCGTGCACAAAAAAAATTAAGCGCTGTAGTTAACAAATTAGAGCAGGGCAATTAGTAAGTTCCGTATTCATAGCCTAAGCAAATAGGGATTTTTAAATTAAAACTTTTCCATTTTATACCTTTTTTAAAAGCCCCATATCTCTTGAAAGAATTTTAGTTCAGGCCTAAAATTTCGTACAAGTATTCAATTCACAATAAGTTCAATATTATTTTGGGGGAAACATTGAGTCGCTCCGACGAAGGACCCCCATTATCCCCCAAACCTTACAAAGGGAGCAAATGTCGTATATTGCGATTGTTTAAGTAGCCCTAGGCTTGCTGCTTCGTATTGATACCATGCTCCTTTGAGCCCTTCGATCATAATTGTACATGAACAGTGGGAGAGGAGGCATGTGCTGCAATGGGGCAACGACGAAAATAGTTTCCACAGTACACAACATTCAAAGTTTGTTAACCTGAGCGTTGGACTAGGACTTTGTGGAGCTTCAAAATGAACTTTTCAAAATACAACAGTGAATAGGGGACACAATTTCCTTTGAAAAATGCACGGCTTACTATAATATAATGGTCAGTTCTAGTATGATAACTTACTGATCAAAATTGCATCAAGTATCACAAATTACAATGCCTAACCTGCATGGGAGGGCTTTAATTTTTTAGGTAAATATAGGTAATAATACATTTTTGTTACAAGACGAATTCGCGGGGCAGATCACATAAATGTTCTGCTGCAAATATACCTTACATATCGGTCTTCAGCAGGAAAAATTTCGTGATGCTTCACAGGTCCTCAACCCTGACCGTACGGAATATGGCAACTTATTCCTAATGCTACTTGAATTATCAATTCGAAACGGAGCATGAAAGACGAGGTGGAGTTTTAGAACCCAGCACCGGGATCTCGATCGCCAGCTCAAAGCTTTTCGAAAGTTACAGCTGTAAAATGCGAGCCAAGACCAATAAAATTCCATAGGCGGTACCAAGGGCAAAATAGACATTTTTCGATTTTTTTTTATAGGGCAGGGGTGAAGCGGATTTCGTAGCGCACATTTTGCTGAAGATTTCAGGGTCCTAGCCGTTACCGTTCGAAAGTTACAGACATCGAAAGATGCGACCCAAGGCCAATAAAATTCCATATTTTGGACATTTTTTTATAGAGCGGTAGTGAAACGGTCGATATAGAGGACGCCCAAGTAACAATTTCATCCCTATAATACTTCGTAAAACACTCTCTTCTAACAATAATAGGGGCACTTTACAGGGTATAACCATTGAATAATAGTCCAATAATGGCATTTGGCGCCGTTTTTTAATCAAATAGAACCTTATTGTAGCACTAAATTATGTTTCAAAAAAGACTTACGTCATTTGCTTTATATCATTTTCTGTCATTGAACGAATTTGCAAAAAAGAAAATAAAAAACACAAAATTTTTGCAGCCAGCATCGAACCAATGTCTGTTGATTGCCCGTCCTACATGCTACCACTCAGCTAACCTCACATATGGTCGGCATTGATCGGAAACACTATAAATGGATGTTGCAACTATAGAAATGCTTGACAATTCTTTATCGACTCTTCGGCAATGCATACATTTATCAATAAAATAGAGTGAATTTCTGCGCAGAGATCACCTTATTTAGTTTCGAAGATAACAATGAGTGCATACGTGTGTGTTTCATACTAGATTTCAAGGTTTTCTAATGCAGAAATTGTGTATTTCAGAAAACTTCATAAGTGTCAATTCGTTAAAAAATTACAAAGTCCATCCTTCTATAAAACTACTGTGCACAATTTATTGGATGACCATACGAATGTGACACTATAAAAATGACACCGACTGTGCTATAGAAGAATATATGCATGTGTGTGAGTTAACTTAGAGAGACTATTGCATGTGTGTGCTGTATCATCCAATAAACACAAGAGTGGAGTATTTAAAAGGGTATCTTTTTAGGTTAACGTTTAGAGACAGTTTTATCGAAGTTTTATACCACCATCTTTAAATTTATTCCATAATGATGACAGAAGCTTTCCGGAAAATACTTTAAGGATGTTTTATCGGATCAATATATTACTTTAAGCGATGTCACACGATAAATGATTTTCGTGGTACTATATGATTGCTACAGTGTGAAGTGATTCTTTAAAGCAAACGAATTGTTGCTTGGGCGTTGGGGCGGGAGGACATGTTTTTTGTTTTGGCTCGATCGATTCAAGAGACAAAATATCACTAGGACCAGCATAATTGAATCATGCGTTATTTTTAAAATATAATTTGTAATGGACGGCCTTACAAAACAATACGAAAAGCAGCTGCCAAAATTTAAACATATTTTGATTCTGCAAATTTCTCCCAAAAAAATCCAAACAGATAGTGGAACATGGGCTATGACTTTTGTACTACCATACCATGGTCAATTTGTCCGAGAGTTTGAAAATGCTTTAAGTCATCAAAGCTTACTAAATGAGTCAAAGAGCCGCATGTGGCTCACGAGGCGCCCTTTGTCGACAGCTGATTTAGGGCCATTTTTTCGTACATCTTATAGGCTGGTTAGTCTTATTGCCTAGAGAAGACACACACAATATTTAGAAAGCTTTTCCATTTTATTGAATGAAATTTTTGTTTATTTTGCATAGTTCTGCCATATTTTGATGATTACACCATCATCTTAGATTAAAAAAATCATTGTACGGTTTCATGCAACAGCGTAAATAAGCAAAAGATAACATAACTATGCAAAATAAACAAAAATGTCATTCAGTACAATGGAAAAGCTTTCTAAATATTGTTTGTGTCTTCTCTAGGCAATAAGACTAACCAGCCTATAAAATGGGCTGTGTGAAGTTAGCCAGTCATGTTTTTGAAATTAGGTCCTTTTGCTCGGTGAACCGTTTGTTCTACAGCGGCTACGTTTGTTCTTGATTGTTAACCAATTAATATCGTTTGTGCTTCTCTAATTATTTAATTATAGCAACTTTAAAATTGTGAGTGTGATAAGTTCACGCCAGTCATTTTTAAATATGGGTCGGAAAGGTATAGGTTTGGTATCAAACGAAAGCCAGACGTTTGTTCATTTTGTAGGGCGTTTGTTCATCCTGGAAACGGAAGGATACAGGAATTATTAAGGAAAAAGAGATTAGTTGTGACGTCATCTTCACTCAACCAACGCCATCTACTCAGCTCAGCTGTACGGGCAACCCGTGTCCCGCGAACAATTTATGCAAGATCCACACCATCATCGTACAGCTGAGCTGAGTAGATGGCGTTGGTTGAGTGAAGATGACATCACAACTAATCTCTTTTTCCTTAATAATTCCTGTATCCTTCCGTTTCCAGGATGAACAAACGCCCTACAAAATGAACAAACGTCTGGCTTTCGATTGATACCAAACCTATACCTTTCCGACCCATATTTAAAAATGACTGGCTAAGTTCACACTCACAATTTTAAAGTTGCTATAATTAAATAATTAGAGAAGCACAAACGATATTAATTGGTTAACAATCAAGAACAAACGTAGCCGCTGTAGAACAAACGGTTCACCGAGCAAAAGGACCTAATTTCAAAAACATGACTGGCTAACTTCACATAGCCTATAAAATGTACGAAAAAATGGCCCTTAGTGAATTAGGTTTCATTGTATGGCATTGGGAATGCTGTACATTTTGCTGTACATTTACCAATGCTGTACGACAGGTGAAAATGCTGTACTGTACAGCAAAATGCTGTACGTATGGTCAGCTTAGTTTAGTTTCACCATCGATACGTCGATCCCAATAAATTATAATTAGCAGGTTGATTGGCAATCAAAATCGCTCATAAAGTTAAATTAGTGTCAAGTTGTGATCGACGCGAACAACGCGAGCGAAGCGAGCTCTCAGCTAGTTTTTTATAAAAATGGGACACTATTTTTGCAAACACTATGTATACCGGAATTCCACCCCAAATTACCCAACTAAGGTCACTGTCGCATTTCAGCATGACCTTGGAACCTGGCCAACATCCGCATGAGTGCATCCCATGCAACAAAACATCGCACAAATACTCCCCAATTGCATCTTCCGCCACTTTAGAAACGGTCGTTTCGTTACGTGTGTACACTTTACCAATTTCCACACAATAAACTCTTTTCTCCTAAAGCCGGATAGCCGATAATGCTAAAGAAATTTTACATTGGAACTACTCCAAAGGTCACACCCCCCAGATAATGAAGCAGCAGCTCATCTCATCATATGGCACCACAGTGATTTGTTGGACATGGGGAGAACTACATTAGAAAAACAATAGCAATAGACGTCTACTCACATATAACGGACAGTTCTTAACAGCCATACGATGATGAATGCCGGACCGCGCCATATCGTCACTTGCTGCATTTTACACACTTTTTTTATTGTCTTATCGCACACACTTCACACTTCACTTGAAGAACGAAAAATTTACACGTGCGTACGGGTTTCAAATGTCAAAATCTAAGTGCAATGACAAATTGATGGAGCTGAAAAAAAACGACTTGTGTCGATAGCAGCCGAAGTGAAGGTGAGCGAAAAGAGAATTGAATGGAGCTCTACTAAAGTGATGTAATGTTTCTGTTGTCGTTCTGGTAAAATGTAAATAAACAATACGAAGATGTGGAGTGTGGGAGGAAGTTGGATTTGGTTGTCTTCCCATCCCAGCTCAATCGATGAGTTGGATTGGGAATGAAGATTTTCGTTTATCGAACAAACAATGACATTCATCTAAGGGCCCCATATACTCAACGATTTATCGGCCGATCAAAGCTCATTTCTGTGGAGAAAGCACATTTCCTGTGGGAAAGCTCATTTTCTCTTGCGAATTTGGTAGTGGAACTTAAAAAATGTGCTTCCTCCACATAAATGAGCTTTGATCGGCCGATAAATCGCTGAGTCTATGGGGCCCTTAATAAAAGATTTTGATTTCAGGTTCAGGGTATTCGTTTTTAATGTATATGAGGGAAGAATATGTACAGACAGAGACAACACAACCAATAGTAGTTGTTTGTTGAATAAAATGTTGGAATTGATGCAACAATCTGTAGTGCCAAATATCAAATAAGTTGTATGTCGGAGATTTCCTATCACAATTTTGTCTAATTACATCGATTACATGGCTTCTAAAATCAATATTAACGGCCTTGATACAATTAGGAAATATACAAATATGTGCTGACCGAGGACTCCTATTATGACTCGCTTAAAGATTGCCACTCTGGGAAAATCATTAATTGAACGAAAAGATAAAGAAGATAATGGAGGTCTGCTTTACTAAACATTAAATCAAACAACATGCAAATCACTTGGGTGTACGGAGTCTTGTAAGGGGACCAACCGTCCCAGATCCTCCGGGGGCAAGCCCGCGTTTTAGGCAAGTCAGTCCCTCATCTTACCGAAAATGTCCCGCACAACATCCTAAGTGTCCCGCATTACATTTTGTAAAACGGATTTTGTTTTAGGAATTGTGTGTCCTGCGTTTGGAAGGCCATAACTTCCAAACGCAGAAACCTACTCTGAAATTTTCAGCAAAATGTGCGCCCCACAAGAAAATCAACCCGTTTGTGCTTGGCCCCCCTTTGTCAGTTTTTTGTACTTGGTTCCTTTGGATTGTTTTTGTTTCTGTATTCGCATCTTTGACTGCGATTGATGAACACATTGTTAGGATCAATCAATCTCTTAGATCCATGCTAAGCGCGTCAACTTGGTGACGCGCCCGTTGTCCAACCAAGTCTAGTCTGCTTCTTAACTTTTCAAATCAACCATGCCTAGTGGATTTTGGTCGATTGTTTACAAAAGGGCTCTAACTTAGTCAGCATTAAATCTTACTTATCAATACGCAGTCAGACCATTATATTGCGTATCAGTCAGGCAATTAAATTATTGCGTCTCAAGGGTACCTGACAACCACATTATTTTATTAATAATGCGAAAAAAGTTCCCTTGGTTTTATCGACGTTTATCGCGTGAGGTATTGGAAATACCGCAACTATCTGAAAAGTATGTCAAAGACTACAAGAAGTAAAGTAATTTTGTCGAATAGCCTTGAAATTTCCTTTGTGATGAACAAAATGTTTGACGGTACGACCAAATATTAAGAGGGTTAGTCCTTTGTCCAGACCAAACAATAAAAACCAGCGGATTATTTTATTTTAGAGATCATATCGAAATAGCAAATCTATTGTATGTAATGGACATTATTCTATAAAATGTATACTAGTTGGGTGGGCATTTTAGAAGGATAATAACTCTAGCCCAACCTCATAAGCTGATCAAGGATTAGTTTCATTAAAATGGAGTGTATCTTTTTGCTTGGCGAACTTGTTTTTTCTTCTCTGTACCGTAACCCCTTGTGGGGCATGGTGCGTTCACTCAGCGGTTTATAGGCTACTTCGTGTCAACGTTACATTGCATATAGAGGAGTGTATGTATATAATGTTGCAAGTGCTATATACACTGCGTTTCACTTGAATAGCACACTCTATACATTAAATTTATTTTCTCAATATCTTTTTAAAAAAAATGAAGGCAACAGGTATTTTGTATTTTTTATTTGTCATTTGATTAATTAGCTTCAATTTGAAATAAAAAGAATTCGAATTTTTTCCAACATGTAATCTTAGAAAAAAAAATTAAAACACCAATGAAAAAACACATAAATTCTGTTTCACTTGAATATCACACTTTTTTTAAAACTTATTTTAATGAACTTTTTATGCAGTGAGGATAACTTATTATTGTTCAGAATACATGTTTAGATCCGGCGAGTATGGTGGCCAGTTCAAAAGAGTAACATTTTTGGACTTTATAAACTACTTTACGGCACGGGCAGTGTGTATTGGTGCATTCTCGTGTTGGAAAGCTCACGGCAATGGTCCAAAGAGACTTTTGAATGTCGCAAAAGCCTTTTCTAAAACACATTGATACGACATAGCGTTCATAGTGGTGTCCAAGAATTAGTGTTTACAAGTGCGGTAGTAGGATATGGCTCCCCAAACCATAACGCCGCTGACTCGACTGTGCAAACGATCCAACTGCTGAGTCTCCTTCCTTAAATCATAAAAATAACAGTTATATCCGTCGGGCCCTTCCAAATAAAATTTCTTCTCATCAGAAAAAACAACGCGATACCACTCTTTGGTCCATGACATGTTGGTACGACAAAAGTCAACCGAGCTTGTTTACGAGCGGGGTTAAGTGGTGTTTTTTTTTAATTTTAGACGCTTAAGGTGTTTAGCTTTTGAATTAGCACGCCAGACAGTTGTTTTACTCGCACTGAGACCAACTTTTAACCGAATTTTGTCCACAGAATCATGTGAATTCGATGCTTCACGCAAAATAGATCGCTTATCTACATTAGAGAGTACACTGCTTACTCGACCTTTCATATTTTTTCATAATTTTCACCATTTTTAATAAAGTTGTAAATCACGTTTCTGCTTTTTCCAATTTTTTTTCGATATTTTAGTCACTGAAAGGTCATAATCCCTGTAGGTTTTTATTTTAACTTGTTCTTCGCTTGTTAAGATTTTACCACGACCCAACATTTTTTTAAATCAACGAATCGTATTTAAAATACTCAAAACGACTATAAATTGTGATATTGAGACCACGTGCACCCCGTATGTGAAGTGAAAGAAAAAATCTGCTCTCTTTTGAAGCAAATTGGTGAAAAAAGGTAACGGTAAATTTCGAGAGCACAATTTTTCTTTCATGGAGCCCACACAAACAAGACAAAAAAAAAAATAATAGCAAAGTCATAAGAATATTGATATATAAGCAAATTACAATGAAAAAACGGAATGTGCTATTCAAGTGAAACGCAGTGTATTTCCTGGACCACGCCGAGATTCGATCTCCGGACCTCTAGATTACTAGCATCGTAGATTGCGGCTCAACCAAGTGAGCCACAGAGCGTAGTTAAGTTGTTTACCGAAATTGAGTTCATTCGAAAAAGAACATGTCACAATAAGGACACTTATAGAGTTTTCTTGAAGTTACGTATATACGGTATAATTGGATGATGCCACCAAAGTGTCTCCAGTAAGTCAACAAGAGCGAATATTTTTCCGGATAATAATGAACAATATGACGAGAAGTAATAAAAGTAATCAAATTCTTCTCGAATGGGATCATGCAATTTTGATTAAAACTAAATTTAATTAAATTAGTTAAAATGTACTTATTATATTGTCCAACCTTTTGAAGTCGTCTACTTTTTCAAGGAAAATTAAAGCTTTTAATTATTTTAAATGGTTGATGTAGATACATATTTTTTAATTCCACTCCAATTGAGTAACAAAATTTGAATAAACAATTTTATTTTATTTAGTAATTACTTGGCTACAGGGTGTTAAGGAAAATTTGTATGGGCGTACTTATTTTTTGGCCATATGTGTATATATATTTGAGCAGAGTAAAGACCCCATCCCTTTTTTTGTTACCACGTACAAATCGGCGTTTTGGTTATCCGAAATGGCATCAACTCCCTTTGGCTCGATCAAGCGGGGCTCTCTTCAACTGAACAAAAATTTCCATTTTACTTTTGCCCTAGGTATAAAAATATTAATAAAAAAAATCTGTTTATTTTATAATATCCTTTTCTTTATTGTATATTTATATGTTACAATCTGAATAAATATTCCACTTTTGTTCTCTTTGTTTATACCAAATTTCAATTATTATTTACAACACAAGCGCAATAGTCTAGAATATTTAACGTCTTCATGATCCTAGTATGTGTGTGATGTTTGTATCTTAATCTCTCCTTTTTCTTTCATAATCAATTAAGATTAACCGGAATCATAAAAACTTTGGATGGAACTGAGATTCACAGAGAATAACACTGCATTTGTCAAAAGAAGAGAAGTAAATTCATAAAAGCTAAATAAGTGTGTATATCTAGATATACATACATACTTGTACGTATTGTATAAACTGAATTTATGTAGGTATTTAAAAGTACAATTTATTTTTTTACTATATATTTATTTTTATACTAAGCCCTCTCTGCAATCTACCAACAGAGAGGTTGAAAAAAAAAAACAAAGGTAAACGCACATTTGTATGCGCAAGGAGGAAAAAAAAATCTGTAATTTACCCGATAGTAACAAAACGATAAGTAAATTTCTATAGTTAATATCACTTTGAAACGAAATGTGTTAGTAAATAATGCAATACAACAATTGACAAAGATTTTTCTTTTTTATCTCTTTCTCTTTTTATCCGTATGTTTATCTTATTCTTCTTAATCTTGAATGTAATGTGTGTGTGTATATAAAACATTTTGGGCAGATTTTAACAATATAATTTGTATAATATATATAAAATAGACACAAAAAAATAAATCAATTAGACTAATGTAAAAAAAGAAAAACAAATTGGGCTATGTGTATATATAAATAAATAATATTTTCTTTTGCTTTTGTTTGTTTTCCTGTTAGTTGTTGGTGAATGTGCTTCGTCGCGCTAAATGGGGATAGGCTACATACATATGCGTTGATATCGGTTCAATTCGCTAGTTAATTAAATAGAACCGTACTAGGATCTTCGTTATCCATTTGCTTAACGTGTCGCAAGACATCTTTCTTTGTGATTACGCCCAGCAATCGTCTGAAATTATTTTTAAGATAACAAACATTTATTAACTACAAAAGCTCCAAAAAAGTTAAAATATTTAAACAATAAAAATACAAACTGATTCTAAAATTATGTATACATTGAGCACAGTCCAAGTGTTACACAGGGTGCTCAAAATGCCAAAAAATATCCTTTTGGTTCCCAAAATCCCTGACAATAGCAAGTACTGACAAAATAAGAATTGGTCTATTGGTGACACTTTTTATGGTGGAATATTTATGTGTAACTTTTGATTATTTACAAAATAAATAATAATAATAAAATTTTAATTTTGTGTTTTATGTTTTTTTTAGCATCTGCGTTTAAGTTCCGAAAATTTGAATAAACATACTCACCCATTATGTGTTACTAATGTTTGGCGTAATCCCAATTTTCTAAACATATCAACAACCGTTTCCATTGGTGTTTGATCCGTTACAGTTATTGGCGCCATATCCAAGATCAATTTCAATTTAAGTGGAGGAGGACCGAGATTTTGTACAGGCGAAACTGAAGTGAATAACACTATTGATTGACCACTAATACCGTCAATCATTCGTTTTGCGTTGGCTGTAAAAAATGGAATGAAATCGATACAATAAATTATTATACATAGTTGCAGTGTATTGACACTCGAGAATAGAATGGTAGATACGATTGACTTACCAATTGCTAAATTCAGGTCCCGTCGAAGCACAAAACCTACTAAATATTGACTTTCTTTGGACACCACAACTGGATAGCCGTTGTGTTCCGTTTCCTTAAGCAATGAATCAATATCATCTACAGTCATTGAATCTTGTGTTATAACAGATAAAGTTCCGTTACGTCTGAAAGTAAAATAAAGAAAAAATGATTCATTAAAAATTTGTGAAAAAAAATCGAACAAAAATAATGAAAATTCTGAGTTAGATAACATTGTCTACCAATAAAATAAACATACAGATATGATTAAATCAGATATTGACTAAGTCTGCAGCCTGATTTTTTGGATTAAATTTTGTGTCACAGCCAACCTTTTGGTTATTTAAAAACGGAGCGCATTATTAGGGACAACCCAACCCGCAAACGATAGGATGTGGAAAAAGGCCTCCCTTGACCTGATGCTGAACTGAAGGAGTACGCGATAACTGCATGATTTCCACAGGGGTCGCATTTCGTCGTCTTCTGTAGGCTACCAACATCTGGGAATTTTCTGTTACAAAGAATGGGTGTGCACTAAGTGCTATGTCGTTTCACAAGCAGGGTAACCTAAAGAAAACTGGAGTTTATTGCATAGGATAACTTTCAGGTTATAGAATGAAATTCTGCTCCACCAATTTATTTCCATTTGTCAAATGGCAAGTGAAATGAGAATTTAGAAGAATTTTTAGACTTAAGTTCCTTTAATATTTACTTCCGAACACAATTGAACAATTGCAATAAGGGCGGCGTAGCCAGGATCTCCTTTAAAAGGGCAAGACCATTTTTTTTTTAGTTTTTGAGACCATGGGCCCGGAATTTTCTTGGGGAGTTGGGGTAGGTATGTAAGTGAAATCTACGACAAAAATTAGGGTTTCCCATTAGTTTAAATTGGCGGTCCCATTTTGTTGGAAAATATGACATTTGACATAAACGATATTTCAAGAAAGGACAATTGAGAATGACATTTTTTGCGTTTTAACGATAAATTATCTCTTGTAAGTCTTTAGCCTTTAGCTCTTGATTATATCCAATTCGCCTACGATTTTTAGACAGCCAATACTCAGTGCTTTTCCAACTTTTGAATTTCTGTGTTCGATACCGCAGTCTCAGTAGCCTTGTGCGACTCTTTCCCTGTCTCTGACTATCCCAGACCCCGAGACAGAAATCATGTAGTTGTTTACTTGAAGTACAGAAATGTTTGTGCCGAGCTAGGAGTTGAACCTGCATTTTCACACTATCTAATATCGTATTGCAGTGATTTTTTATAGATGCTACAGAAAAAATGGCGTGATGAATGTGGGGGAGTGTAGCTGTTCAAGCACCCCTTCCTTTGTACCCACTTATTTCGTTTCGTTTATATAAAACTGATACCTCATTGGGCATAGAATTTTTAAGCGGTTGGCGAATTTCCTGGTACATCTACAAAATGGAGTCCGTGGAGAACCTCCAAATCGGTGGAAGGATCGCTTATCTTGGTTGTGATGTTTCAGGGGTAGAGTGTGCATTCCACCATGGATATATAAGTGATGCCATGCCGATACACTGGGCTCTTATTGGATTTGATGGACATATTGTGGTTAAAAAACTTTATCCAGAAACACTAGCAGAGTCCTGTAATATGCATTTTCTATAATGGTTGATAGGGAAATCGGATGGACTACAGTGATTTCTCCATCGTCTAATGAAAAATTAAAATCGCATCTTTCCACCGCTGTAACTTCTGGATCTCAGCAGCTCTACATGCTTGAACTTTCTACTACTTTAGGTAGTGGGCAGATGATCTATACAAGTCGGACAAATTTCAAAATTTTCGGCTAAAAAATGTGCGAGTTAATGACAACACAAGTGTTAATGAAAACACAAAAGTTAGGCCAGTCAATAAACCGAAACAAACAATGCTGGGGTTGCACTCAAATTAAAGAAGATTTTGTTAGCTTTAAAAGTGCAGTGGGCGACTTTTTTTTTGTAGAAAGCACCTTTAAAAAATTACAAACCAAAATATGAAAAAAGTCCGAAAATTTTGAGGTTTTTTGAGGGTGCTAAACCCACAAATTTTTCGAAGTTGCAAACTTGGTGGTACACTTCTGGTATCTACCCTAAAACAATATCCAAAAAAACCGATCCGAGCTATTTTTTGCGACCTAAAATCATAAAATGACTGGCCTACGTGCGATTTGGGCAGCTGTAACTCCCGAACGCGGATAGAAAATGTCAGCGCAAAGTAGCTCTACAAACTATAAGTGTTAAAATTCAGAAAGGTTGGTGAAAGTGTTTCCGTATTATCGAAAAAAAATACCGAGCGTACAGAGGGCTACGCCCACAATACGAGGTTTTTTTTAGAATTTTAATGCATAGTAAATATTTTTTGTAAATATATTTTATAAGCAATAGATAAGAATTGTGCACATCATTAATGAAATGCTTCCTGTAAATCTATTTTTGGATTGGACTAAATAAACGCGATCCAGAATGAAAGGCCAGACCAGACCAATCCAAAAATATATTTACTATGTATCCAGTTGAAATAAAAGTACTCAACGGCAAATGGACAGACATTTTTGGATTTATAATTTCTGATAAGTTCTCAACAAAAAGAAATTCAGGCAAACGTAAGCATGGTTATACATATAAGCTTAATTTATTAGCTGTAAATCCGTTACCGTTTCTCCGAATAAAGAAAAAGGAAGTTATATGAAATGATTTCGTTTAGCGCGTTGAATGTATACCCACACATACCTTTTCCTATGCGTATTGAAAAAGACTTTTGCAACTATTAGGGAACACCCTGTTAACTTGGTCCTACAAACTTCAAAAGTATTCGTGCGAAACACTATTACTATTCTATGCATTGCCACCAAATTTCATGTTCATTGTTTAATCCAATCACAAGATAAGCTGTGATAAAATGCTTAAGACGCTGCCCAGGTATTGTTAAACGCCTTTACCATATATTAGATTCGCTATACATATTTCCGGTTTGGATTAAGTTATTCGCAGACATATTCCTTTTGTCATTTCCTAAAAACGCTCATATTTTTTTTATATTTACAGACCTAAGAAGAGCTACACACGCACAAATTGAAATTTAACAAATTAACTAGTATTTACTTTTTCTTAGCAAATGTCAACAGTCTTAGTATTTAGCTTATAGCTATAAGCTCATGTTGACCATACGTCCATCTCCGATCAAAACTAAAAAAGTTGACTTTTTCAACTCTTCGGGGCACCCTGTTATCTTTGCCCTACCAACTTCTAAGTATTTCGTGCCAAAGACTGTTACCATTCTACACATTCCTAACAAATTACATGACGATCGGTTGAGCCGTTCGCTAGTTTTTTAGTGAACAGACGGACGGACAAAATCGGTTTCATAAGGATTTTTTGAATAAATTCTAAAAAACCCTAATAAACGATTACCGTAAAATAAGTTTTCACCACTAAATATGGACAACGCAGTGTTCCACAGATCTGCCAAATTTCAAATTTATTGGACAAATTGTATGGACAATTTTCGATTAGAATAGAGAACAGTGCGATTTAGGCAGCTGTAACGAACGCGGATAGGTCTCTCGATTACCGTAACTCCTAGTGGAGCATGGTGCGTTGATGACTACCGTGTGTAGTCATCAACGTTACAAAGACAATTGAATTCGGAGTGTGATACGGTTGTCAGCCATACCACTTCCTAGTCGCATATTGTTAGTTTATTATTATTATTTATTATTATTCTACGATAAGAATATTTCTTATCATTTTCTTCTGAATAATAAACTTGTGACGAGTCGTGCCGAGTTTGGAAACTCGTTTCTCTATGAGAGGCGACCGATCGATCACGGCCACAGAGCACGTAACGAACGCGGATAGGTAAGACCGTAAAATATGAAGAAAATATGAGCCTAAGCAGCTATAAGTGTGTTAAGTTTCCGGACGATCGATCAAAGAGTTCTCGAGTTGTCGAAAATGAACGTTTGCCGAATGAAAGTGCGATTATCTTGCTAAAAACACCTTTAAAACAGACAAGACACACACAAGCCTCACTGAGGAGCTTACTATGTAGTGATGTAGCATTTAGGTATCTTTTGTATGGCATTGGAAATGCTGTACATTTACTAATACTGTACGACAGGTCCAAATGCTGTACTGTACAGCAAAATTCTGTACGTCTGGTCAGCGTATCCTAGTGGCGACCATTCTAGATGGCAGCCCCGCTGCCACACGGGAGGTACAAGCCTCTTCGGGGCGGACCACACCCGTTTCATCAAAGAAACGGCCAAGAGTTGCCAAAAACCCCTCCCTGATAAGAGCCATGAAGATTCGATGCAGGAGGGTTGTGTATGCCTGTGTATGTGTGCGGATGTGTTCTATCGTTCTATGTGTTTTTTCGTCAAATTGGTAGCATTTCATCTCAGCATTGCTTTCTATTCTTTTAATCCGCGCCGGCATCGACACCTGCCAGGTCCCGAAATCTACATCTGCTATGTGTGCAACCGACGCATCCTCGGGAGTGCCAGGTCTTTGGGGTGTACCTGCTGCAGTGCATGGTGTCATTATACCCTTCGCTCATAGAGTGAAAGGGTATATTGTTTTTGTTACGCCGATATTATGTAACACCTCAAAGGAGCCACCGGAGGTATGGCAAAGTATATATATAAATGATCAGGGTCGGTCCCTGAATCGAATAAGCCATGTCTGTCTGTCTGTCTGTCTGTCTGTCTGTCCGTGTGTCTGTCAGTTAGCACGATAACTCCCGAAATAATGAAGCTAGCGGTTTGAAATTTTGGTCAAATGTTTGTTTTGCTAAAATCTTGGACGGTATTGAAAATGGGCCAAATCGGACCACGGGTTCCCTTACCTCCCATACAAACTACCCCTCCTTGATATTTTAATTCGGCCATAACTTTCGGTAGAATATCGCTATCGACTTGAAATTTTGATCAATGTCTCATTCTGACATATACTTTGAGTTGATGGAAAGTGGATTAGGTCCGACTACCCCTACCCCTACTTCCCCTACAAAGTTATATTCAGTCATATCTTTTGATAGAATGTCACGAAAAACTTCAAATTAATATCAAATGGTAGCCGTTGGATGTCTTGACAAGGTAATAAAGATGTGTCAGGTCCGACCCATCTACCCCTCCCTCCCCAACAAAAAATATGAAATTGAATATTTTGGGTTTTGCGTGCCTTCTAGGTCTGTACATGGGTATAGGGTATACACTCATCGTGCTATTCGCACGATTAGAACTCGGTCTCGTAACTTTGTCATTAAGTTTGTAACGCATTAAAGGAAGCATCTTCGACCATACAAAAAGTATACACATATGATCAGCATGACTTGGGGAGTCGATTGGAGCATGTCCGTCTGTCTGTCTGTCTGTTGCGACGCGTTTTACTCGGCGGGTATTGAAGCTAGCAAGCTGAAATTTTGCACACGTGCTTCTTATTGTTGCAGGCTGTTTGTATGTTTGATTCACCCAAATTGGATCACTGGGTCATGGGGCTGCCATACAAACCTAGCTCCCCAATTTGAGTTCTTCTAACAAAAACTTTTTTATTTGTGTACCAATTTCAACCAAATTCCACAAAAAAGTGTTTCTATACATAACACATAATATATGCAAGAATTGATCAAATCGGACCATGGGGTCATGGGGCTGCCATACAAACTTAACCCCCCAAATTAGGTTCTTCTAAGAAAAACTTTTTTATTTGTGCACCAATTTCAACCAAATTTCACACAAATGTATTTCTATTGTTGACACAAAACATATGTAAGAACGGATGAAATCGGACCATGGGGTCATGGGGCTATCATACAAATCCAACCCCCCAAATTAGGTTCTTCTAAGAAAAACTTTTTTATTTGTGCACCAATTTCGAACAAATTTCACACAAATGTATTTCTATTGATGATACAAAACATATGTAAGATTGAATCAAATCGGACCATGGGGTCATGGGGCTGCCATACATACACAACCCCCCATATTGGTTCTTCTAAGAAACATTTTTTTACACTAATTTCACAAAACCTTGAATTAATGTGTCTTTATCAAAGCAACTAAAAAGTTCAAAACGAATGGAATCGTACTGTGGGGTCATGCTCCGGCAACCCCAATTAAATTTTCCGAGTAAATATTTTTATTTGCCCACTTATTTCAACCAAGCCCAAAACTTTTGTCAAGACGGAAGAAAAAGAATGAGGAGGGGGATTAAATACAAGTCATAGGTACGCCCGAAAAAAACTTTTAGCCCAAGCGAAGGGTATCCAAATTTCGGCCGCGCCCGAAATTAGCCTCGGCCCCGGGGGTTGGCGAGCGAAGCGAGCAGGGGGCGAAGCCCCCTAGTTTTTACTGCTCTGGCTTAAGAAAAATGGGACATTACGACAAGTTGTCTTTTGTTGCTCCAGGGTTGGCCACCAGCCACCCCAGCTCACAAGCTAATGCTTTACCTCTCTGGCCCTAGCTCTCAAGGCATAAAACCACCACCGCCACCAGCAGTCAACAATACAACTAGACATACTCGCTCCAGTCTAACACCTGGACTCCCTTACACCCCACTCATCATATTGCAATTTAATTGCAATGGCATCCGTCAGAGGATCGGTAAGATCGTCCATTTCATGAGTACACGTAGAATTCTGATAGCGGCATTTCAGGTGACAAAGCTGCAACCAACAACATCTATCGACGTCCGCGGTGATTATATACTCCCTCCGATGACCTCCCCATCATAATAAATGTTGATAAACAAGTCGAACTGTGTGGAACACATCACAACAGCCAGGGGCGTAGCCAGAATTTTGTTTCGGGAGGGGTCCAAATATTGCCCCCGTACTCTTTTTTTGTTTTCTATAAATTTGATGAAAACGATTTTAACCTTTACATTTAAATTATGGTCTGTGTTATTAGATTAATTTTAACAGGGTAGTACACCAATTACTACAAGATTCCATGTGTCCCGAAAGAAATTAAGGGGAAGTCCTTTTCGAAATGAACAGTGTGATTTTATAAAATACGTGTTACTGGAGTTCTTTTGCTAGAACGGTACAGTATTTAATAGCAAAAGTGTGTTTTTTTGGTTATCCCGTGCAGGTTTGGGTAACGGAACTCCATATAAAAAAATGCCAGCTGATTCACCTGTAATTTTTTTTATATGAAGTTTCGTTACCCAAACCTACACGGGATAACAAAAAAAAAACAAGTTCAAAACACCAAACTCTTAGGCAAATTAGGATAAATAATAACGAGGATTCTGTACCGGATGCGAATAGTAATTTTCTACACATAATTAGTAGTGTTCAGCCGCATCACTGCTAGCGGCACTTTCAACTAAGCTAACAATTTGAAAATATTGATTAAACTCTGAAATCGACTGCTATTTAGGTGAATGAGTAATGATGTCTGAAAAATTAGCGGAGCTAAGAAGACGTCAATCTTTTTCAAAATTATGTTATCAAAACGCTGACTCCGATTATTTCTGCAAACATTTCGGGAGGGGTCCGGACCCCCTGGACCCCTCCCCTGGCTACGTGCCTGACAACAGCGTACGTTTATCACTAACAAAAAGGCAAATTGGGAGGGTTTCACTGCGACGAAGTTTGTCGCGCTACCTACTCCAACAAACGCCAGGGAAGCCCAACCGCTGCCGCAAGTTTAGCCAACGAACGGGACAACTTAAGACGCGCAAATCCGGCAGACCCCTGAATTGAGGGAGCTTAACTCCGATATAAATCGACAAGTCAACACCTTCCTTTCCTTCTTCCTTGCCTCGTTCCTTATACCGCTCCAGGGTTTCGCGTTGCTCGACCTGCGGTGTAGGCACATCGCTCGTTTTGGCGGTAATATCTCAGCATATTTCTACATGCAGCTCTATCTTGGATCGTGTCATCGCCGAGACCAATGCGTTGTTGTTGCTTTTTCATTTGACACATCCAAGTGTTCTTCGGTCTGCCTCTGGCCTTGGGTCCATCAAGTGGAGCTTCCATTGATATCGCTTTCTTTGCGGGGTTCTCAGGCGGACGCCTTTGAACATGGCAATACCAATCCATTTGTCGGTCTTCGAGCTTTTCGGTGATTGGTTGGTCTATGGACAAGCTACCTCGGATGTAGCTACTCTTGATGTGGTCCGTTTTGGTTACACCAACTGACATGCGTAACATTTTCATTTCAGTCGCTGTCATTTCTTTCTTGTAACCTTCATACATGGTCCAGCATTCTGATCCATAAATTAGTGCGGGACGTACAACCGTTTTGTACAACTTGCAAGACAAGTCAACACCTACAAAAAAGCAAAATGGAACGAGCATCTCGTAAGCTGTGACCTCTCAAAAGGTGTCAGCAAACTTTGGGCTACGGTCCGGGCCCCGCCTCATCCAACCAAAGACAAGGGCAGTGTAGCCATCGGATTCGGTAAGAAAACCACCGCCAATCGGAAACTGCGAGCGCTTGTTCAATAAGCAATTTTTTGAACATCCCAATACCAAAATACCCGACTGCAAAATAAAAAGAAGGATTTCCACACCGAACGGTTGACACCATTCCTACATATACAGCCAGTGGCGGCACATAAGGGCCCGCTTGGCGTGGAGGCCCACGAGATTTAGGGGCCCAAAATCCACATGAAAGATTTCATGAACCATAAAAACCACTAAGATATTTTTGTAGACAAGAAGAGTTATACACTTTTCGAAGTCAAGACAAATCCTAAATTTATTGTTCCTCTTTCACAAGGTCCCTTAAAATAGCCTCTTAGTTCAAAAAAATTAATATTGTCCAAACATCTTTGATAGTTCATCAGACAATCCGGATCCTCAAATTTTCACCAAAAAAATTCTTCATTGGTAGAAAAAAGTTTCTCTATATTTTTTATAATAATCATTCAAAGTGCAAGAATACTTTTGCTTTATTTCATAATTTACATGAAAATAGCTCAAAATCAATGCAATTTAAATAAATAAATGAATACAATGAAAACACATCACTTTGTGTTGTCGTTTTTATGAAAAGGTAAGTTAAACTTTCAAAATTTTTCTGCTTAATTTACTCTAAATCTATCTAAAATAAGAAATCGGCTTTCGGCTCTATAAACACCTTATAAGCCTCCATCACGGAATAAATTTGCTCCTTAAATTAAAATTAGTAATTAATCCTTAGTACCGTTTCTATAGGATGTTTTTCAGGACTAAATTGTAGTCCACTTTTGAACTGTCAAACAAACAAAATGGCTGGGGCGCTGAGGCCCCATTTGGTTTGAATGGAATCTTGCTAGGGGTTTCTGGCTGTGTTGTGACGTCTAACATCTGGAATGAGACCCACTGCTGTTGGTCTCAGCAGCTCAACATAAAAGCATTTAAGATCTCGGAAATTTTATGCGGCCTTAGTCTAATGTTGGACTATCGCCCGTGTTATTTATTTATTATTTCATCATTGGGCTAAAATAAAATTAGGGTATTGTAATTTACAGACCTTTACAGATTTCACCATAACTACGAAAGTAATGTAAGTTGAGCCAGTATGTTATGGGGATATATTCCTAACAATATGGAGTTGACTTCAGCTAAAAATTGATGCCCCGCTTATTAGAACTTTTAACGACGACATTAATAACTCCTCGCAGGGGTTGAAGCCCAAAGAATAAAAAAAAGTGCACATATATTCAAACAAAAGAAAATTCCATTCTAACGAATTTGTAGTTATAAAGCTCTTTTTGATATCACGCTTAATTCAGAAATAAATAATTTAAAAATATGGGCATGCAAAGAAGAAAAAAATTTAAAATATACATACTTTGGCTGCATTACATCCGCTGCAAGCGTTGTATGCGAAAATTCTTCTTTACTGTCAAGGAATGGGTAACCGTTGAGCGCTATATGAGCATCGTAGATACCCTGCAAGAAGAACATATTTAAAAAAAAACATTCTACCATCTTTTCATACTATTATACAACTTACCTGTCTATCTAATGCATCTCCTACCCATTTTGATGCCATTGCCGCCACCATTAAAGGTACAATATATCGTACGCCACCCGTCAACTCGAACATTATAACTACAAGCGATACAGTCATACGTGTCACACCGCCTAAAACAGCGGCCGCACCCACTACAGCATACAATCCAGGCGTTATACAATTATCGCCTGTTAAACACTCGCCCGAAAAGATCCAAATTTGTGGATAATTATAGGCCAATTGTTCGACGCCTATAAAACAAATTAACATTAGTATTTAACTCAGTTGATATTTTAAACAAAAATATTCGCCTACCAATGCCGACAATTCTCCCCATGATGGCTCCTAAACACAACGACGGAATGAACAGACCACACGGCACTTTCATACCAAATGTGAATATGGTTAAAGCCAATTTCAAGAAAAAGGCAAGAATTAGTAACCAAATTGCCTTGAACACTCCCGGACCGGCGGCAGCAATTTCAATTGCTTTATTGACGTCGGTAAAATTTCGGTTGTAGTCACTGCGAAAAAAAGTGAAACTTGGAAAACTCGCCTAAAAAAATTAAACGCAAACAAACCATAGGATATCATTATTCGATATTCCACACTGACTGAAAAGCAAGTGTATCAGTTCGCTCATGTTCATTCTCGTGTATGGATTCGGATACGAAATAACAGCGGTGACAAGGACAACGACTAGAACTTCAGTGACTGGATATTGACCCAATTTGCTGAATTTGCGGAAGCGGCACCACCAAAGATTGGCTTTGATAAACACTGTTCCGATTATGCCCTGAAATTCAAAGGCTATAATATTGAGCAATTTTTATAAAATATGTTTCGACTCACGCCCATAATACCGAGCCCAACAAATGGAACAAGTTCAAAGAATATCCACGGCTTCGTGTATTCGACGAAAAACAAAACGGAATGCTCGTTACCAAACGGATTAATTGAACGCAAAACAAAAGCTGCAATCAGTGCACAGAAGAATGATCGCCACAATGTTTTCAGCGGAAAGTAATAGGACACCTCTTCCAAACTGAAAAGCACTCCACCGATAGGTGCACCGAACGCCACCGACACACCAGCTGCAGCTGCTGCTGACAGGATTTCACGTTTTTTGGCCTCATTTCGTCCGTATTTCGGGAACAGATATGATAGGATATTGCCAATACAGCTGGCAATATGAACCATCGGACCTTCTTTGCCCAAACACAAACCGGCCGATACGGATAACATCAGACCGATAGACTTAATTATGAGCGTCCACTTGCCCAAATAGCCGCGTATAATAAAACCGGACAGAATCGTTTTAATTTCGGGAATACCCGAACCGCAAGCGTACGGTGCAAACATTCGTACCAATAGAGCACTGAGCGCGGCAAATAGTACCGCCCACAGAATGTAAAGTAGATATGAAACTATGTATGAACCGGCATCTTTACCTGATTGACCGAAGAGTTCGGGCCACGTTCGCCACTGAAAAAAAAAAACAACAACGAAAATTATTGTGATTGAAGGTTGTGGGACGAAGACAATGAAACAAACCTGCGAACAATTGCCGCCTGCAAATGTCGTCTCCTTCAAGGACCAACAGCATTGTTCTCGGTTGAACCAAAAAGCTTGTGGGCATATTCCAAATTTCAAGTCGGTCATCCAACTTGCGCCAATATCTATAACACCGGCAAAACAGCCTGCCGCCAAACCGACTAGTAACACACAAACCCATCCCGACCAAGCGTCATGTGCTCCCTAGAAATACCAGACTATGAATAAACATTAAAAGAAGGAATGTCGAAGCATACCTTAATAAAATCCCACAGTGAATCCTGACGTTTTTTCACTATATACCTATGGCGCATACGATCTCGTGCTATATCTCTTTGCCAGTCTATCGTATGAAAATCTTCGTACTGTCCTATTCCCAAGATGTCTTCATGTACGTCTATGAAAGGGAAATTGTTAGAAATCGTTGCAGTGGAAGTAGAGAAATTAGTGTTTAGTACCTTGTGATGCATAAAAAGAAACGGCGCCTGTAAGTAAAGTTTAATAGGTTGGTTTTGTTATTCAAATGTAGTAAGCTGGTTTTAAAGTTTAACTAGTTATCGGAGACCAAAAGACATGCAGGAATAGGATTTTTGTCGAAACACAGATGATTGATCATTTGGAATGGAAAATAACAAAAAACAATTATTATAACACATTCGCTTACTAATACAATAAACTGATTGTAGCATTTATTCCAACACCTCTAGAGCATAAGTTGACAACAACGCAACGAAAATTAATTGACAAAATCTGGCCCATAAGGGAAAACAATTGGTCATGCAAAAAAATTGTTTAAATTTCCTCTTAAAAACAGGCGTTTTTTTGGACTGCGGTAGGTTAGTTTAGTGTAACTACATTGGACTACAATAACAACATAACCCAAACAGGTTATATTGATATTGTAATCCCAAGTAGTTACACTAAACTAAACCTATACCGGAGTGCAAAAAAAACACGCCTAGTATTATCACCAACCAATCTATTATAAATCAATAGAACAAAGGTTCGCACACTTAATAACATTAATACACGATCGTAAATCGGACTAAAATCATTAACGCAAATTTTATTATACAAAGCAACCAAGGGAGGCAAAATATTACTTGTGTGCAAACCTACCTCCATTGTCACTGATGAATCTAATGCGAACATCTTCTGTTTATAGTCAATGATTTATTTAGCAATAAAATTGTATTTTTAATTACACATTTTGATGAAAAGACGTTTTTTTTTTGGTGTGAGTTTTTAATGAAAGAGAAAGAAAAAATAAATCTGTAAGACACGACATTACTTGCTCGGATAGTAAATCTATTCGCAAAAAAAAAAATTCAAAAAAGCTATATTTTCGAATAATAAAAAAAATATTTTCTACTACATATTAGTAAACATATCAACAGTTTTCATCTAGTCTAGACAAACATAAAACACTTAATTGTATGTACGAACAAATCGAATATATTATCGAATTTCAATCAATTTCAAAGAGTAGGAGAAAATGTTTGTTACCTTCGGGATCGTGATAGTCGCCACCTCCAAACGCACTATGTGTTGGTGGAGGCGGTCTTTCGTCGTTTCCTGCCATTGTTGCTGATGATGATGAATATCCTTCGTTTGTTCCGTTTCTCGGTGAGATTATATCAATCATTTCATCGTCATTGACCGTCGTTAGTGATGTTGTTGATGTGATATCTTGTAGGGGATGCTGATGTCCGTTTGACTGAAAAATAGAAATCAGAAATAGTGTATTCAAGTTAGCGCGACGAATGAACTTTCATTTTTAAAGCTTAAGAATATTATTCAATATTAAATGATCATAGACATACACAAAATCATCACAAAAATCCATGATCACAGTGGATTTAAACCCACGCTCCGGTATTTCAGAGAATAGAGTCTCTACCTACTGAGCCGCCGAAGGACCAGATAGTATGAGGTTGTAGTAGCGCAAGCGTGTGGAAATAGAAATACATTCGCGTCTTCATTCATAAATTATAGGCATCGTGTCTTATAGGTTAAGCCCTAGGAAGAATACTGATTCGATTACCGTAACTCCTATTGGAGCATGGTGCGTTGATGACTACCGCGTGTAGTCATCAACGTTACAAAGACAACTGAATTCGGAGTGTGATACGGTTGTCAGCCATACCACTTCCTAGCCGCATTGATAGTTTTTATTATTCTACGGTAAGAATATTTCTTATCATCTTCTTCTGAATAATAAACTTGCGACGAGTCGTGCCGAGTTTGGAAACTCGTTTCTCTATGAGTGTCTATTTCACAGAGTGGCGACCGAACGATCACGGCCACAGAGCACGACAATCAAATTTATTACGATCTAATAAATAAAACCGAATATTCTGTGAGTTTTCATTGTTCGGTCTGGATCAAGAAAAACTATCGCTCCAAAATTTTGTTGTACCGTCAATAGTTTTTGACGTCGCAATGGAAAGTTCTACACTTTTCATAAAAACTGCTTTACTTCTTGTATGCTTCGATTAACTTTTCAAAAAGATTCCAAATTTTAAATAATCGCCGCGGAAAGAATCAATTATGCCAAGGGAACTTTTTGCAGCCATAGTGAAAATTAGATCGACAGTTATCCTTTAGGTCCTTATATGGACTTAAACCCATTTGAAACTGATTTTAATCAGTTTTTAATGAATTACGCAGTGAATGCAATGTTTAGCTGGAATATACCGAGCGAATACTTTTTCCGCCATATCAAAGTTTGGAACTTAAACGTCTTTCTTCGTACCTACCATGAGTTTTTCGCGCCTAAAGTATTTTGTTTATTTTCAATTTAACGCTGCTTGCATACGCAAATGAATAAGAAAGCAAATCCTCACGGAAAACCCAAAAATTGTCAAAAAATTAAAAAACCCGATGTTGTACTTATTATTTTGACCAAGCTAAATACCCACTTCAAAGTTGATTTCGGGAGGGACTAAGATAATAGGGCGATGCCATTTTGTTTTTCGGTTCCGTTGGCATTGTTGCATCCTAATTGTCATAATGGCTATCTATTTGGAGTATTACAATTTTATTAAGGCTATGAAAGTTTGGCATAAAAAGGTACATGAGGGGTGTACTTATTTTTTTGTCCATATGTGTATATACAGGGTGTCCCGCAGCTGGTTAGTCATAGACCTATGGTAGACTCTACAGGATGTTTTAGGAAAAATGTCACCACAATTATTTCTCTAGCTTTTACTGTTACGGAGTAATCGCATTTTTGTGATTCTTGTAAAAAAACACGACTTTTTTGGAAAAACTCCTATTTTATAGCTTCGAGTTTACCCAAATCTATAGTTTTTATATTCTTCTTAAAGTACACAAAACGATGCGAAGAGTTTTGTATCTTCCGAGATACGATGTTTTGAATTTTACAGAAATTCCAATTTCAACTTTAAATGTCAAAATTAAACCCGAATTTCGTAACGGTTCATTGAAGTGGCAAATCTGCAAAGTTCACAAAAGTTGGCCCGTTTCCTCAGCTTTCGAATGGCATATAAGAATAAAGAACAAAGTTATCCAGTTTGTAAATAATATTTGTAAAAGGAAAAAAAAACCCTAGTCGGTAAGTGTATATTTTTGTATAAATTTATTTTTATATGACTTCAATGAATAACTATTAAATTATAATATATGTATGTACACGATGAACCTTTGTACAAATGATTTAACTTTGTTTTTTTTTCATTTACACGTATTATTTATAAACTGGATGACTCTGTGCTCATTGCTGATATGCCGTTGGAAAGCTAAGATAACGGGCCAACTTTTGTCAACTTTGCCACTACAATGTATCGTTATGAAATTCGGGTTTAATATTGACATCAAGTTGAAATTTTCGCAAAATTCAAAAAGTCGTATCTTGGAAGATACGTAACCCTTCGAAACGTTCGATATGTCCCTTTATTGGAAATTTTGGGTACTTTCAGAAGAATATGAAAAACATTGATTTGGGTAAACAGGAAGCTAGAAAATATGAGTTTTTCGAAAAAATACCGGCGTACAGAGGGCTGCGCCCGCAATACGAGGGATTTTTAGAATTTTAATGCATAGTGAATATTTTTTTTTGTACATATATTTTATAAGCAATAAATAAGAATTGTGCACAAGATTAACGAACTGCGTCCTATAAATCTATTTTTGGATTGGTCTAAATAAACACGTTCCAAAAAGTAACTTTAATTAGACCAATCCAAAAATAGATTTCCTATTTACCCAGTTTGTATAAAAGTACTCCAAGGCAAATCTACAGGAAGTTTTCGATTTAAGATTATTGATGGACTTTGAGCAAAAAGAAACTCAGACAAACGTAAGGATGGCTTGGCTTTATATATGAACTGAATTAATAGCTGTAAATCTACTGTTACTGTTTTTTTAATCAAGGAAAAGCAACTTATTTGAAATGAGTCCATTGTGTCCCCTGACATAAGAGCCCACGCAAGCTTTTCTATGAGTATTGAACAAGTATACTTTTGCAGCTATTCAGGGACACCCTGTTAACCACTCTACAAACTCCAAAAATATGTATGGCAAACACTATTGCCATTCTATGCATTTCCACCAAATTGCATGTTCATTGTTTCATCAAGTTAAAAGATATGCATTGAAGAAATGCTTAAGAGACTTCCCTTGCATTGCGAAAGGCCCTTACTAAATACTTACTTGGCTATATTTCCGGTTTGGATACAGTTATTCGAATGAAAATTCGTAGGCGTATTCCCTATGTAATTTTCTAAAAAAAACCCTTAGCAGAATTTTCATATTTGGAAATCTAAGAGGGGATACACACGAACAAATTGAAATTTTACAAATTTACTGTTATTTACTTTTCCTTGGCAAAAGTCAACAGTCTTAATATTTAACCTATATATAAGGACATACTGACCAATCTTTGTGCAGAGTTTCATATCGATCCCTATAACGGTTTAGAAAAACGGAGGTCAAACACCAATAAATTTTTTACCGTTACTCAAAACTGGAAAATTTTAACTGATATGAGATGTACTCGTTTAGATCTTTGATTTAAATACCCATACGTCAATCTCCGATCAAAACTAAAAAAGTCGACTTTTTCCAAACGTTCGGGACACCCTGTTATCTTCTTCCTACCAACTTCTAAGGTATTTGTGCCAAAGACTGAAACCATTCTACACATTCCTACCAAATTTCATGACAATCGGTTGAGCCGTTTGCGAGTTATTTAGTGAAAAGACGGACGGACAAAATCGATTTCATAAGGGTTTTTTGAAAAAAAAAATTCTAAAAAACCCTAAAAAGTCGTGTTATTTTACAAGAATCACAAAAAATGCGATTACTCCTTAACGGTAAAAGCTAGAGAAATAATTTTGACGGCATTTTTCCTAAAACACCCTGTAGAGTCTACCATATTTTTTATATGGTCGGAGATGCTTCCTTCAATGCGCTACAAACTTCATGACCCTTTCACTCTACGAGCGAAGGGTATAAAAAAGTGAATCAAGAATCGAAAACGCGGCTAATTTTGGACAGATATGATAGAAAAATTGTCACACCAGTAATCAGGTAGCGCAAAACAACATTGGGAGCCAAAATTGTCAGATTAAATTAACTTCGGTAGAATGATGGCTAAGAGAGAGAAAAAGTTGTTTGTGATGTGGTTTTAAACAAACTAATGCACCAATACAGTTTTATAAGTTTAGGGCTCAAAATCAGGCACTTGGGCTGTAATTGTTAAGCCGGCCCCACACCGACCGGAGTGTGGCACACACCGCACAAAAGACCGGTTCCAAGAATGATACCTTGGAGTCGTCCAACCACACTGCTGCACTGCTGCCGCACGATTTTTCGTATCAATCTTTTGTGCGGTGTTTGCCACACTCCGGTCGGTGTGGGGCCGGCTTTAGGTTGAAATTTCACATCCAGGTGATTTAGTCACCAATTCCAGGATTTCCGGATTTGTTTTTTTTTTTATATAAATCTCGATTTGTGTTCGGTAAAGCCAACCAGTTTTTTGTTGACAGGGCGCCTCATAAAACCAAATAACCATCAGCAAATTGTTTGGAGTGTTTAGAGGAGAATTGCTAAAATACAAAGTTTAAGCTAGCAGAAGCTAGCATTCTGACGAGTTTTAGTATTTTTTTTTAACTTGAGTTCAACGGCTGAATTTTTGTCACCTTACCAATTTTACGATTTTTGTATTGATACACATTGTGCTGCTTTGACACGGCCGCGGACCGCACAGAATTGTGAGGTGGACCGCATGCGGCCTTCGAGTTTTGACATGCCTGTGTTAGAGAAAATATGATTGCACGTCGGACGCGACAAAAATCTTAAAAATACGTTAAGCTGAATCGCTACAAAAGATAATATGCATTTTTTTGATGTTGTTTTTTTTGCGATTTTGAACTTCTTTTGGAACGAAACTCTAGGGTCCAAAAATCAAAACCCGGTCAATCTCAAAACTATTTCATGGAAAATGGCAAATCAGAATTATCATATTGTATAGTGCTCTGTGGGCGTGATCGCGGTCGCCACTCTGTGAAATAGACACTCATAGAGAAACGAGTTTCCAAACTCGGCTCGACTCGTCGCAAGTTTATTATCAACATTATCACCAACGCACCATGCTCCACTAGGAGTTACGGTAATGAAGAGAGATAGGTAGTTACAACGCTGAACGGATTTATAATACATATTTATATCTCGTTCATTATCATATTCATTGGTAGCTTTTACTCAAAGTTTCAGTTTTCTCTGTGCAGGACTGACGACCGACAAGGTAATTTGCGACCCATTTCAATGCATACGACGGAACAGATGTATTGCGAAAGAGCAATAGTGAGTGATTCATCGTATAAAACGCCTTTAACAGATCTGAAGCCATTAGGATGTTGCGTTTGCAAGATCATGATCGTTGCCAGGAATTTCTTTAGGAGATTGAGGTTATGTAATTGAATCTATTATGTACAAAAATTAAGATTTTTTCGTCAGTTGAAATTGTAATTTCCAAAAATATTGCTCGAATGTTTTTGTATCAAAATGTTTTTGAGAAAGGGCAATCCAGAATACAATTTTTCACCTTTTAACTATAAATGGCTTCTTCAGCACTTTACTCTTGATTACATCATGTAACCTTTGTCACCAAAATGCCTTTCAGACTGAATGATATTAAATTCAGTTAACTTTCCAGAGAAAACTTCATCATCGCATCGAAATTACAGAATCCAATGATGTTATCAATTAAGGACACTCACACATGAGTATCCCAGTTTCGGATACGAATGCCTAAAACTGCAGTCTCAGTCTCAGCATCATCGTGCGGATGACAGTCTCGAAGTTTCCCTGTCTCAGTGACCCCGAGACGTGAAATGTTAGGGGCTAAGCCCGCATTTTTACACTTTCAAGCAGTGTATATGTCGCGATTTTTTATGAAGTAGTGTAGCAGTAAAAAAAACTACCGTTATCATTGACCAGAGCGTTTCGAATTTCAATGTCATTTAATAATATCTAAGGGTGGAATTCATAGTCCCTACCAAAAAATTACCAACTAAATGGAATAGCAATATAGCTATCAACCCAATTAAACTTAATGGTCTGGTTTGGAAAAGCGGGGTCCCTACCTGTCAAGCGTTATTGTAAAGGAATTGTAGCTGGAGGAAGTGATATTGTATCCATATACAATAGTCATATCGCAGTTTCACTGCGAAACAAAAATAGAAAAGACAAAAGGTTCTGGTCAGATCCAGTCTTAGGAGGTTTTCACACAGGCGACCAGATTGCGTAATTTGTGCAAATCACTTTATTTGAGCTGTCGAATTCCATACAATTTTAAATTCACTACACCGTCAATTAAGTAATCTGGGGTCAGATTAACTTCAAGTGTGAATAGCTCTTAATATGAAAAATTGGACGACTAGTCACTTCTGTGGGTTCTCCTTTAGTTGTTTACTCAATGGTCCCCATTTAAAGGGCGCCACAAACCTGACGATTTCTCGGCCGATCGATTGAGCAATCGATTGCCCTTGGTCCAAGGAAGAAGAAAACATGTTGTTTTTGGTCTCGGGAATGACACGATCCTAAATCTAGCTGTACGTATAAAGAATTCTAATATATTAAATTTATTTTAAAAATGTACACATAGTCAAAGTTTTGACTTGGTAATTGCAAACGTTTCTGGTTCGTTAAATTTACAGTGATTAATATATTATCCTTTCTTAATGATTTATGCATTGATAGATTATGAAAAAAGGTATGTTTTATTAAATAAAACGAAATTGTTATGTCGTTACTGGAAACTCTTGTATTTTCCTCGATTAAATAGACAATACATAACTACAGATAACTAACTTACAAATCAAACCATCAACCCTAGCATCGAGACATTTTTTCAGTTAGACAAATATTATTTTCGCCTATGTACACTGTTGTGTTAATTTTACCTCAATTATCACTTATTTGTGAATTATATCTTCCGTATTGATCGATGCCAATGATGTGTATAGTGACATATTTGACACCTTGCAACAGGGCTGTCACACACACGGCCCGCGGGCCGCATACGGCTTTCTAAAATCGTCAATGTGGCCCAATGTTGCATTACCGTGTAACAAACGACGTTTATGTTCCATAACAGCATACATATGGAATGGAAACTATTTTGTTAACATGCGTAGAGAACAAAATTTGTGAGATAATTCCCGACCATATAATCCCCCGAGTTCCCAGTATTATCAAGAAAACTAGATGAAGGCGATAACATTTCTAGGTAAACAGCAGCAGCGCAATCTATCTCGTCCGGCTCGAGAAAACCCTCTTAGAATCCTAGCCCGAAATGGAAAAAGTTTTCAGGGTACACCAAAAGATTCCAAACAATATTCGCTATTACAAAAGAGTGGGGCGTTTTTTTCCTTCTAAGTATTAAGTATAATTATTACGGCGAAATTTTTATATTTCACATATTGTGCCTCAGTGCCGATTTTTTTGCGGCGTCAAAACCCTGTGGCAAAATTAACAAGGAAATGTACTCCAAATTTCGTTCACACATATAATATATATGTGAAAATTTTACGACATTTTACATTTCTCGAAGAAAAGGTATAGCTGATAGCTGATTCTAGGTTTATGTCATGTGGCCCGAAATTACTCGGCTTAGTCCAATGTGGGCCCGAGGAGTGAAAAGGTGCGACACCGATGCCTTACAATGTAAGTATGTAACTACAAAAATGTTATAATATGTACCTATGCTCTAGTCAACCGTTTGATTTTGAGGAACGTATACGACAGCCAATTAATGATAATTATGGGAATTTTTTTTTTTTGTAGGGGACTTTGTAGAACGTACAAAAAAAAAATAAACATACTCAATTGTGACAATTCGAGCTCTACCACTTCCTTCAGAATAGCACCTAGCGGATGTGTCTGAATCGGAGCAAGAAAAGGTGCCCTGGAAATATGGTTGCAAGCAAACATTTGTATAGGAAATATTTTGAAAAACTGTAAAACCTTATAAAAAAATATAATTGGGACCCGAACTAGTAACAAGTTTGTTCTTCTCGACCTCGCTTGTCATCAAATGTAATTTCATTACAATTCTAACTAATTCAAGTGAAAAATAATAAAAATTCAAAAAAAATTATGATGTGCTTGAAACGAAAACAACCTTTACTACTAATCTCTTAAGTAACACCGAAAATGTATGACTGCTGAACAGTAGCCGCAACTGATTTCAATCACAATTCAATTTTGATTTTTTTTAGCGTTCATATCTTCATATCATAGGTTTGGCAAAGTGATAATAAAAAAAGCAAATTCCTCAATAGAAGACCACACTCAAAGTATCTTCCTCAAGTGAATTGATCAGCTTGTACATTATGTATGTACATATTTGGTTTGTAATATAAAAAAATACCGGCGTACAGAGGGCTGCGCCCGCAATACGAGGGTTTTTTAGAATTTTGATGCATAGTTAATATTTTTTGTACATATATTTTATAAGCAATAGATAAGAATTGTGTACAACATTAATGGAATGCTTCCTGTAAATCTATTTTTGAATTGGTCTAAATAAACGCGTTCCATAATGAAAGGCTAGCGCCTTTCATTCTGTTCCACCTTTAATTAGACCAATCCAAAAATAGATTTACTATTTACCCAGTTTGTATAAAAGTAGGCAAATCTACAGGCATTTTTCGATTTAAGATTTCTGATGGCCTTTGAGCAAAAAGAAACTCAGGCAAACGTAAGGCCGGCTTGGCTTTATATATGAACTGAATTATTGGCTGTAAAACTACTGTTACTCTTTTTTTAATCAGGGAAAAGCAACTTATATGAAATGATTCCATTGTGTCCCCTGACATAAGAGCCCATGCAAGCTTTCCTATGAGTATTGAACAAGTATACTTTTGCAGCTATTCAGGGACACCCTGGTAACTTGGTCCTACAAACTTCAAAAATATTTGTGGCAAACACTATTACCATTCTATGCATATCCACCAAATTTCATGTTCATTGTTTCATCAAGTTAAAAGATATGCATTGAAGAAATGCTTAAGGGGCTTGCATTGTGAAAGGCCCTTACTAAATACTTATTTGGCTATATTTCCGGTTTGGATACAGTTATTCGAATGAAAATTCGTAAACATATTCTATATGTAATTTTCTAAAAACCCTTAGTAGAATTTTCATATTTGGAAACCTAAGAGGGGCTACACACGAACAAATTGAAATTTTACAAATTTACTGTTATTTACTTTTCCTTAGCAAAAGTCAACAGTCTTAATATTTAACGTATATAAGGCCCTACTGACCAATCTTTGTGCAAAGTTTCATATCGATCCCTATAACGGTTTAGAAAAACGGAGCTCGAAAAGGAAGTTTAAATTTAAACGCCAATAACTTTTTTACCGTTACTCGAAACTGGAAAATTTGAACTGATATGAGGTGTACTCGTATAGATCTTTGATTTAAATACCCATACGTCAATCTCCAATAAAAACTAAAAAAGTCGACTTTTTTCAAACGTTCGGGACACCCTGTTGTCTTCTTCCTACCAACTTCTAAGGTATATGTGCCAAAGACTGTAACCATTCTACACGTTCCTACCAAATTTCATGCCAATCGGTTGAGCCGTTCACGAGTTATTTAGTGAACAGACGGACAGACGGACAGACGGACAGACGGACAGACGGACGGACGGACGGACGGACAAAATCGATTTCATAAGGGTTTTTTGAAAAAAAAAATTCTAAAAACCCTAAAAACCATAAAAAGTCGTGTTATTTTACAAGAATCACACCCTGTAGAGTTAGAGTCTACCATATTTTTTATATGGTCGGAGATGCTTCCATCAATGCGCTACAAACTTCATGACCCTTTCTCTCTACGAGCGAAGGGTATAAAAAAAGTGAATCAAGAAGCGAAAACGCGGCTAATTTTGGACAGAGATGATAGAAAAATTGTCACACCAGTAATCAGGTAGCCCAAAACAACATTGGGAGCCAAAATTGTCAGATTAAATTAACTTCGGTAGAATGATGGCTAAAAGAGAGAAAAAGTTGTTTGTGATGTGGTTTTAAACAAACTCATGCACCAATACAGCTTTACAAGTTTAGGGCTCAAAATCAGGCACTTGGGCTGTAATTGTTAGGTTGAAATTTCACATCCAGGTGATTTAGTCACCAATTCCAGGATTTCCGGATTCGTTTTTTTTTTAAATAAATCTCGATTCGTGTTCGGTAAAGCCAACCAGTTTTTTGTTGACAAGGCGCCTCATAAAACCAAATAACCATCAGCAAATTGTTTGAAGTGTTTAGAGGAGAATTGCTAAAATACAAAGTTTAAGCTAGCATTCTGACGAGTTTTAGTATTTTTTTTTAACTTGAGTTCAACGGCTGAATTTTTGTCACCTTACCAATTTTACGATTTTTGTATTGATACACATTGTGCTGCTTTGACATGACCGCGGTCCGCACAGAATTGTGTTTGAGTTTGACATGCCTGTGTTAGAGAAAATATGATTGCACGTCGGACGCGACAAAAATCTTAAAAATACGTTAAGCTGAATCGCTACAAAAGATAATATGCATTTTTTTGATGTTGTTTTTTTTTGCGATTTTGAACTTCTTTTGGAACGAAACTCTAGGGTCCAAAAATCAAAACCCGGTCAATCTCAAAACTATTTCATGGAAAATGGCAAATCAGAATTATCATATTGTATAGTGCTCTGTGGGCGTGATCGCGGTCGCCACTCTGTGAAATAGACACTCATAGAGAAACGAGTTTCCAAACTCGGCTCGACTCGTCGCAAGTTTATTATCAACATTATCACCAACGCACCATGCTCCACTAGGAGTTACGGTAATGAAGAGAGATAGGTAGTTACAACGCTGAACGGATTTATAATACATATTTATATCTCGTTCATTATCATATTCATTGGTAGCTTTTACTCAAAGTTTCAGTTTTCTCTGTGCAGGACTGACGATCGGCAAGGTAATTTGCGACCCATTTTAATGCATACGACGGAACAGATGTATTGCGAAAGAGCAATAGTGAGTGATTCATCGTATAAAACGCCATTAGTATGTTGCGTTTGCAAGATCATGATCGTAGCCAGGAATTTCTTTAGGAGATTGAGGTTATGTAATTGAATCTATTATGTACAAAAATTAAGATTTTTTCGTCAGTTGAAATTGTCATTTCCAAAAATATTGCTCGAATGTTTTTGTATCAAAATGTTTTTGAGAAAGGGCAATCCAAAATACAATTTTTCACCTTTTAACTATAAATGGCTTCTTCAGCACTTTACTCTTGATTACATCATGTAACCTTTGTCACCAAAATGCCTTTCAGACTGAATGATATTAAATTCAGTTAACTTTCCAGAGAAAACTTCATCATCGCATCGAAATTACAGAATCCAATGATGTTATCAATTAAGGACACTCACACATGGGTATCCCAGTTTCGGATACGAATGCCTAAAACTGCAGTCTCAGTCTCAGCATCATCGTGCGGATGACAGTCTCGAAGTTTCCCTGTCTCAGTGACCCCGAGACGTGAAATGTTAGGGGCTAAGCCCGCATTTTTACACTTTCAAGCAGTGTATATGTCGCGATTTTTTATGAAGTAGTGTAGCAGTAAAAAAACTACCGTTATCATTGACCAGAGCGTTTCGAATTTCAATGTCATTTAATAATATCTAAGGGTGGAATTCATAGTCCCTACCAAAAAATTACCAACTAAATGGAATGGCAATATAGCTATCAACCCATTTAAACTTAATGGTCTGGTTTGGAAAAGCGGGGGTCCCTACCTGTCAAGCGTTATTGTAAAGGAATTGTAGCTGGAGGAAGTGATATTGTATCCATATACAATAGTCATATCGCAGTTTCACTGCGAAACAAAAGTAGAAAAGACAAAAGGTTCTGGTCAGATCCAGTCTTAGGAGGTTTTCACACAGGCGACCAGATTACGTAATTTGTGCAAATCACTTTATTTGAGCTGTCGAATTCCATACAATTTTAAATTCACTACACCGTCAATTAAGTAATCTGGTCAGATTAACTTCAAGTGTGAATAGCTCTTAATATGAAAAATTGGACGCCTAGTCACTTCTGTGGGTTCTCCTTTAGTTGTTTACTCAATGGTCCCCATTTAAAGGGCGCCACAAATCTGACGATTTCTCGGCCGATCGATTGGGCAATCGATTGCCCACAATCGATCTGCCGCCCGTACAGCACATACATTAGGTAATTTATCGGGCAATCTGAAACAGACATTCTCACGGTCCACAAGACACAACACAAAATAGCGAAAATTATACCATTTTCGTCGATGGAAGATGGACATCCATTGCTACTTTGATGGAGAATGACCGCCACAAGCACAGCATGAAGAACGACCACAGATTTATGTCAAAAAATCAACAACTGAGAACACATGATTGTCATGGCAGCTTGTACGGAAAATTGAATTGGCAAGACGTTCCACATGTCAAATCAAAAAATTGAATCCGATGGTCCCATACACCTTCCGATTTATCTCGCAATCAAAAACTCTGACCGATCGATCGGAGAGTCTGTGGTGCCCCTAAGAAATAAGTAATGAAATGCTTAACGTCACGTATAAAGGCAGTACCTTTTCCAATCAAATTACTTACTTCAGGAGCCTAGCTATGGTAACTGGCAAATAAAGTATAACAATCTAAATCTAAAATTGTTATATATAGTCACAGCGAAAATCAAATTAAATATGGACGACTATGAATTGCAAAATTTATCAGGAGAAACTGCGCGAAGAAGGCGACTTCAATGGATGTTCCACTTGATGGACCCAAGGCCAGAGGCAGCAACGATAACGCCTTCGTCCAAGGAAGAAGAAAACATTTTGTTCTTGGTCTCGGCAATGACACGATCCTAAATAGAGCTGTACGTATAAATAGAATTCTAATAATATTAAATTTATTTTAGAAATTTACACATAGTCAAAGTTTTGACTTTGTAATTGCAAACGTTTCTGGTTCGTTAAATTTACAGTGATTAATATTAACCTTTCTTAATGATTCATGCATTGATAGATTATGAAAAAAGGTATGTTTTTATTAAATAAAACGAAATTGTTATGTCGTTACTGGAAACTATTGTATTTTCCTCGATTAAATAGACAATAAAAAATTAGATAACTAACTTACAAATCAAACCAACAACCCTAGCATCGAGACATTTTTTCAGTTAGGCAAATATTATTTTCGCCTATGTACACTGTTGTGTTAATTTTACCTCAATTATCACTTATTTGTGAATTATATCTTCCGTATTGATCGATGCCAATGATTGTATTTTCCTCGATTAAATAGACAATAAAAAAATTAGATAACTAACTTACAAATCAAACCAACAACCCTAGCATCGAGACATTTTTTCAGTTAGGCAAATATTATTTTCGCCTATGTACACTGTTGTGTTAATTTTACCTCAATTATCACTTATTTGTGAATTATATCTTCCGTATTGATCGATGCCAATGATGCGTATAGTGACATATTTGACACCTTGCAACAGGGCTGTCACACACACGGCCCGCGGGCCGCATACGGTTTTCTAAAATCGTCAATGTGGCCCAATGTTGCATTACCGTGTAACAAACGACGTTTATGTTCCATAGCAGCGTACAAATGGAGTGGAAACTATTTTGTTAACATGCGTAGAGAACAAAATTTGTGAGATAATTCCCGACCATATAATCCCCCCCCAGTTCCCAGTATTATCAAGAAAACTAGATGAAGGCGATAACATTTCTAGGTAAACAGCAGCAGCGTCCGGCTCGAGAAAACCCTCTTAGAATCCTAGCCCAAAATGGGAAAAGTTTTCAGGGTACACCAAAAGATTCCAAACAATATTCGCTATTACAAAAAAGTGGGGCGTTTTTTTTCCTTCTAAGTATTAAGTATAATTATTATGGCGAAATTTTTATATTTCACATATTGTGCCTCAGTACCGATTTTTTTGCGGCGTCAAAACCCTGTGGCAACATTAACAAGGAAATGTACTCCAAATTTCGTCCACACATAAAATATATGTGAAAATTTTACGACATTTTACATTCCTCGAAGAAAAGGTATAGCTGATAGCTGATTCTAGGTTTATGTCATGTGGCCCGAAATTTCTCGGCTTAGTCCAATGTGGGCCCGAGGAGTGAAAAGGTGCGAAACCGATGCCTTACAATGTAAGTATGTAACTATGTACAAAAATGTTATAATATGTACCTATGCTCTAGTCAACCGTTTGATTTTGAGGAACGTATACGACAGCCAATTAATGATAATTATGGGAATTTCTTTTTTTTTTGTGGGGACTTTGTAGAACGTACAAAAGAAAACTAATCATACTCAATTGTGACAATTCGAGCTCTACCACTTCCTTCAGAATAGCACCTAGCGGATGTGTCTGAATCGGAGCAAGAAAAGGTGCCCTGGAAATATGGTTGCAAGCAAACATTTGTATAGGAAATATTTTGAAAAACTGTAAAACCTTATAAAAAATATAATTGGGGCCCGAACTTGTAACAAGTTTGTTCTTCTCGACCTCGCTTGTAATCAAATGTAACTTCATTACAATTCTAACTAATTCAAGTGAAAAATAATAAAAATTAAAAAAAAAATTATGATGTGCTTGAAACGAAAACCACCTTTATTACTAATCTCTTAAGTAACACCGAAAATGTGTGACTGCTAAACAGTAGCCGCAACTGATTTCAATCACAATTCAATTTTGTTTTTTTTTTTTTAGCGTTCATATCTTCATATCATAGGTTTGGCAAAGTGATAATAAAAAAAGCAAATTCCTCAATAGAAGACCACACTCAAAGTATCTTCCTCAAGTGAATTATCAGCTTGTACATTATGTATGTACATATTTGGTTTTTAATATAAAAAAACACAGTAGAAGGCGATAGGATAGCTGGATCTTGGATCATCTTGGATAAGGAACTGTTTGATATATTATTTTTGGCAAAAAAGTAGGCCCATCTTGAGCTCAGTTGTTTTCGAGTCCCTATAGAACTAAGATACTAAATGCCCATTTACATTATATGGACCTTAAATGTGGACCGAAAAAATGATAGACAAGTTTTTTAAGAATACAATGATCTATCTAAAAGTCGCAACCATTTTCATATGAAATTCTAGGGAGTTTGAAACTACCCAGTTTTTAACGACTATTCAGATTCACTACTACTTTCGGACTGTTTTTTTTTTGTATAAAGTTCCTACAATACACTGGCCGGGTTTCTGGTAGCTCTTATTCAGTACCTGTCGGCTGGTTAGTCTTATCGCATAGAGAAGACACACACAATATTCAGAAAGCTTTTCCATTGTATTGAATGGCATTTTGGTTTATTTTACATAGTTATGTTATCTTTTGCTTATTTACGCTGTTGTATGAGACCGCGCAATGATTTTTTAATCTAAGATGATGGCGTAACCAAGCAAAATATGGCAGAACTATGCAAAATAAACAAAAATTCCATTCAATACAATGGAAATGGAATGTGTGTCTTCTCTATGTGATAAGACTAACCAGCCGATAAGATGTACGAAAAATTGGCCCACTGCCTCGTAATTTATTTTCATTGTTAGGATACCCTGTACATTTCTCTCCCTCTCTCTCGATTACCGTAACTCCTAGTGGAGCATGGTGCGTTGATGACTACTGTGTGTAGTCATCAACGTTACAAAGACAACTGAATTCGGAGTGTGATACGGTTGTCAGCCATACCACTTCCTAGTCGCATTGATAGTTTTTATTATTCTACGGTAAGAATATTTCTTATCATCTTCTTCTGAATAATAAACTTGCGACGAGTCGTGCCGAGTTTGGAAAACTCGTTTCTCTATGAGTGTCTATTTCACCAAGTGGCGACCGAACGATCACGGCCACAGAGCACGACATTTAGAAGCATCAAATACAAATCTCATGAAAAAAACTTTCATATAAACACAAAACATTCAGAACAAACACTTAAAAGCGCAACGTGTGATGATTAACTTCTGTTCGATTGGGTAACAAATTCAATTTGTATACGACTACATTGTTGCGTTTTTCTGCTTCTGCTTCAGGTCGCCAGCTTCGACGCTGATTGTACCAGGTGCCGAATCCGATACACAATTTAGCGAGATTATCCCCACTTTTAGCACACAATCAGTCACATGATTACTACGATTAGAAGATGGTTGAAATATGAAGAACGTCTATCTATGACGTGTGATAACAATCTTGGTAAGGTGGCTAGGCTACAGTAGACAAAGCAATGTTCAGTGTACAATGTGTACAAATTTCAATGATTCATTCAGGTATATTGCGACTAAAGACTGCTATCGTGCTCTCTGCGTCAACTATGTATAATGAAAATATAAATGCTTTAACTGATAATGATAAGGTTGACATATAAATGCGGCTTAACTATATGAATGTGCGTATTCAAGCTTTACAAGCTGAAATATCATTGATGGTAAACAAATAAATACAGAAATGAGGATGGATATTATTAAATTACTACAGGATTTAGATTACCAGTCTGTGTGAATTTTATAATCTGGAGGAAAGTTGTCTTGGTCCTCCCGACGATACCATGTGTACATGTGTCAAATTTATGCTACTAAGACCCTCTGATTTGTTTCTAGATACATACATTTGAAATCAAGATTAAGCAAATAATTTCCGATATTGTTTGGGATCAACACTTGATGGACCCAAGGCCAGAGGCAGACCGAAGAACACCTGGATGTGTCAAATGAAAAAGCAACAACAACGCATTGGTCACGGCGATGACACGATCCAAGATAGAGCTGCCTGTCGAAATATGCTGAGATATTACCGCCAAAACGGGCGATGTGCCTACACCGCAGGTCGAGCAACGCGAAACCATGGAGCGGTATAAAGAAGGAGGCAAAGAAGAAGAAGTTTGAGATCAACATATCCAGTGTATCCGTTGTTTTCAATCGGGACCGCATTTTACCTTGCTTGAAATAAGACGAAACTTCTATTCACTTGCCGTAAATGTGAATGGTTAGCAACCGCTTGGTACAGGACACTCTTTGGACATGAACTCTTAAACTTCGGCTATTATATTGAGCTCTGCTATGTAGGACATCTGGCCTTAATCAAGCTGCTGGATGACCTTCTGAATTAAAGGAGTTTGACACAATTGTCCATACCTTCCACCGCAGGGGTTCTGGGTCCTTGTGACATCAGCAAAAAGCTGTGTAGTGGGACAGAGATCTTTGGTGGCTTGCATCACCACGTACCTGAGCAGCGCAGGGAAGCCCCTGGTATGGTTGATACGCCATGGCGTGGATCTGTACATAGACCATTCGGGCGATAACGTTCCTGAGCTCCCTAGTTATGTACGGGTAGCTCTTGGCATGACCGGCCTCCTCCCATAACTTACGGGAGGGAAGTCATATAATGGCCGAGCACGAAAAACGGTGTTCCCTGGTGGAGGGGTTCACCATACGGTTAATCGTGTGAGCTTCGGAGCTGGCGGCTTCGCATAACCCGACCCTCGAAGGGGCTAGCTAGGGAGAATAGCCTCGGTGGAAAATGCACACAGATCAAAAGGCATATGATTATGGCCTGCGATTCATCCATCTTTCGGAAGAGGTCTCTAAAGAAATGAGAACTATGTACTGGTGGTCCGAGGAAATTGCCGGGCTTAGTCGCATGTCTATGTCAAGGTGCAACTTAAAGAAGTGTACCTCGGGGATGGGTGTGCCCAGGGGACCATGGTGCTTGCCCATCAAGGAGTTGGACTCGAGGTGGCTGTTGGTTGTTAAGCAAGTCATCGAGCTGGTAATTCAGCCCCGGGGTTGGGTTTCTGAAGGTGAGTGCATTCACTGGATGGAGAAATCCCCATCTGACAATAAGACCTTGTCAGTAAAACGCCGAAGGTCCAAACCGCCGGAAGAACCGGGAGATAAGGCCGTAAAGGCCAGGTGCTCCCCTGACGGTATACCTGTAGATGGTATCCTTGTCCATACCTTCGGGAGAGTGCAAATCAATCTTACGGGTCAAGTCGAATCAATGCAATGCGCATCAAATCATACAACATTTAATGAATTTTTTTTTACAATTTTTTACGGTCGAGCTTCATGGTGGACGTTTTTCGAACTCACGAACCATATGACGGACTATGATTTCGCTCTGATGTTAAACGTATCCATTAAGGCATTATGGGGATAAATAACTCTGCTGAGCGTTTTTGTTGAGGTGTTGAGATCAACAGCACCTCAACAAAAAAGCAGCTAAGAACTTGGAAATTGGATGTCACTAACACATCTGCGGCCTTGGTCCAATGATGTGACTGTCGCGCCTGTTATTTATTTTTATTCAGTTCCAGTCCCACTGATTTCATTCATGGTTTCGTGGTTGTTGTCGCCTTGTGAACATAGTTCGACATTTCCGAGTTGTTGTTGTAGCGATTCAAGAATGTTCTCTTGAATCGAAGGAGGGTTTGGCAGCTCTTGACCGTTGTAGTAGCAAGGCTTAGCTTCGGGACGTAGAACAGGCTGCCATAGGAGCATTTTAAAGACAAACGTCCATGGTCACAGTTGGATTGGAACCCACGCCCCGGCAACTCAGATATAAAGTGCGTTTTTTTGGTTATCCCGTGTAGGTTTGGGTAACGAAACTTCATTTAAAAAAATTACAGGTGGGTCAGCTGGCATTTTTTTATATGGAGTTCCTTACCCAAAACTACACGAGATGACGCAGAAAAAAAGTACTTATAGAGTGTCATTTCTGTCACTGAGCCACCGAATGCCCCATCCGGATCATTGCCGACCGCGACCACTGAAATGTCGTTCGCAAACGCAACCACCGTCACTTCTTCAGTCATGAAGAGCTCCAGGATGGAATTGTACATGTATTGCACAGAAGGGGATCAAGCACGGATCCCTGTGGAATGCCCGAGGGTAGTAGGTACTTTTTTGTTCCTTTACTAGTATTATATTCTAGGCTGCGACATGAGAGGTAGCTCTTAACCATAAAGTAAGTAATTGGAATAGAGATGGAACTCTACAGGAAGCTTCCTGTATGTACACGTTACTTACAGCACACACTCAAAGGTAAAATGTTTTTCAGTAGATTTTAATTTTATATAGAGTTTCATCTCTATTCCAATTACTTACTTTATGTCTTAACTATACCGGTCAAGTAGTCGAGCACACTCATATTCTGCAACGCGGCGTGGATACACTCCAAACTCGCGGAGATAAATGCGTGCCATTGCGGAGAGAATTGGTTGCCATACCATTGGTTTGAGGGATTTTCTCCTTCTTCGACTATTGCTGTAAGTTTGTTAGTAGTATCAAGCAGAAAATTACGATATGAAGTTAGTTCGTCAACCGACTTATTAAGTTTTGAAATAAGCATCGGTTTTGTTTTTTTTTCCACTGTTTTGAAAAGGTCTGCTCCGCTAAACAAGTTTCAAAGACTTCGATAAACTTCTCCCGACATTGTTTGAACTGATATTTTTAGAGCTTTGTTTGGAATAGCAACCGGACCTAATGTGTTACCGTCCTCTATCCTGGATGAAGAGTATTTCGCTCTCTGTGATGGTGGGTGGCCTTCCGTTAATATGGTGCTTCGATCTCCGCTTTGTCTCCTACTTTCTTCATTACCACCCGATACGCCATCAGATTATCACAAAGCTGCCTAAAGCAAGCTCGTTTGTTTTTCTTAATAGCAAGTTTTAACAGTTTACACACGGTTTTATAAGTATGCAGCAGATTACTGGGTGCCGATGTGTGCATCACACTTTGGCTAAACCTCCGCGCTTTCAGGACACAGAACCGCAATTTCTTCGGTCCACCTTTCTCGTCGTCCCTTAGTAGAGCCTTTCCTAGGCATAGAGGCATCGCAAGCAACTTCTAATTGCGCTGTGATTTGTACAGTTCTTTGATCGACCGATCCCTCAATGGAACCTGCTTCCAACAGGACTACCTTAAATGCCTCCTCATCAAAACACCTAGCGGACCAATGGGCAGACGTCCTGCTAGGGCTCTACATGTTTTGTCGTTTACCGAAAAAATAATCGCCTGATGATCGCTATGCGTGTAGTGTTAACTAACATACCAGTCTATTTATTGGCGCTAAGGAACAACTGGCGATAGTAAGGTCCATAATGAACCCTGCATTTCCTGTTCTAAACATGATGGTACCACCCGAGTTCATTAGAACAATACTGGGACGCGAAAAGGTGCTTATTCGTTTCCCGACTAGCCCACTCCTGTGCCCCGGCGTTAAAGTTCCCAGTAATTATTACGGAGCTGTGTAAATTTGGGACGACGCATCCTCGTTATGCTGTTCCTTGAACAAGGGAAAATTTGCCCGGCGCAACTAACTTCTTCATAGCTCAAACTAAGCTGAGATTGCATCAAAGCAACCAAAACCAAAACTTGTCATCCACAACGTATTCGATAAAGTTAGTTTGCCTCTATACCCAAGCTTTAGATGACAATCTCATAACTCTTCCATTGTGTGCCACAAATAGCATTTTTATCAGTTAAAGGCGTACTTGAAGTAGAAGCAGACAGCACGAGTATGTACGTACGTATGTATCTGATACTATGGTAGACCGCCCATCAGGCAGGCCTTCTCCATTTCATGTCTAGTCACCGGAACTGTTCGACAATCCCAGTCCGAGTCATGTTGTTTAGAAAGAATTTTGCATAATAACATCCAAATTATGGTGGATTCACACATTACAGATAACAGTCGCAGTTACCGGAATGTTTCATACAAACAGTGTGCGCATTCAGTGAACTAAAAATGTAACAGAAAAGTACAAATCTACTCCACATAGAGGCTATTCAGCGAAGAAAGTGGTCGGTAGCGGTGATTCTTGTAGCATTTCCAGTCAATTATATTCGCTGAATAGATGTATCCATTGTCAGTCATACATTCACACAATTTGTATGAAAAATACAGGTGGATATAACTGGGGTTCTAAAGGGCGCACCAGATAGGTTACGTTACTTCCTGTTCCAAATAAATGGACAAAATGCTTCCGTTGACACCTACCAAAGTTGGTCCAATAGAGTTTGTATGTAACTGTAACGGGACGGAAACAAAATTGTACTAGAGCTCTTCGGCACGTAACATAACGGAAGCAATCTGTTTCGCACCAATTTAATTTTAGGTGGCATGGCATTTATTTTTGTTAACTTTGTCATGGGTTCTCCATTCTCAGAATGGATGAGCTGTATTATCTCACTGGGCGTCAGGCAATTTTGCAACTGCACAGATGGCACGGCGCACGGCACTCTGTCCTGTTCCATGGATTCTTGTGCAGTTACGTACAAACAAACAAAAGTTACACCAACTTCGACAGATGTTCGGCACGGAGACATTGTGTATATTCATTCGGGACGGGACGTAACGTAACGGGATGTTACGTGACTTATTTGTCTTGCCCTTAATATGTAAATTGACCAAGTAGGCGTTTCACGCATACATATGTTGCACATAATACGAGACACTTGCCATAAAGTGCCACCGGTCTCCAAGCCACCAGCTGTTGACAACATGCCCGCATCCCTAAACTTTTTAAGCACATCTCTAAATTAAACGAAACATGCAACAAAAATGAACAAATAACATCGCAATTTTGTGGAAACAGAAAACCGCTTACCTTCTTGATTACCGCCTGATAGGATGTACTGTAATTATTGCCGGTCGTCGCACTCGAACTACCACCTTTTAATGGAAATTTTTCCATAGTGAACTTTTACAAAACATCTAGAAATGAGTGCAATTTTCAGCAAAGAAACGGAAGCCAAATAAATTCACAACACACAAGAAAGTGAACAAGTTGCTGCCACTGTTGTTGTTGGTGTCATGCAGCCAGCGCGGCCGCGGTGGCAACAACTGACAGAAAGGAATCAAAGCAGCACCGAAAGGAGATCAAAATCGATACGCGCAATTACAAATCAATTGAAACTAAAAAAGGTACTTGTTCCGCAATTGCTTCGTGTCGACGAGAAAGCAAGTGGCGCGTTAAAATTTTCAATTTAATTAGAAAAAAAAAACTATTCAAGCAAGAAAAAGTAGGCGTTTTGAAGAGAATGGAAGGAGGATGAACGAAAGTATTGCGGAATGTGCTCAATAAGCCCGTGATTGACAGATCTTGAGATACGAGCTTGACAGGCCAAGGGACTCAGATTATGAATGAAGTGCATGAATGACGAAGAAAATGATAAAAACAACAAATAGAACGTTAGTTATTTTAGCACAAGAAATTCGAACCACAAAGAAAAAACTCCCAACAAAAAATTATTGTCAATGTTTGCAATTTGACAAAGTCATCATCGCGCAAATCTAGAAACAGAACAGAAACCGCGATAGCTTGGAGACGAGAGGCTCCGGAAAAGTGCAATATTGCATGAAAAATGCATTGCCCAACTGCAGCAACATAGAAGAGCGCAACGCAGTGAACAGAAAATCGAGTGAGTTGCTGAGCGTGTGCTTCTGATTCAAATTATTGCAGAACGTAAGCAATTCAATTGGATTAATGGACACATACACTTAAATCTCCCGACGAGGAGTGAGTCTAATTGAAAATTACACGATAACCGAAACTGTGCAGTTTTGTTTTCAGGGAAGAACTTCACGACAGGACACTCACTGAACTTCGCACACTTGACATTTTGTCGACGCGTATCAGAAAAATCTGGCATATAAAAAAATTACGTTGACGGTTGCGACATGCGGTGGTGGATAGCGAAAAACAAGTAAATTCAATCCAGGCCTGAGATCAGCTGTTTGAATTAAGGGTGGTGACCAAATCAGAGAAATCAAATATTTCCCCCCGCGATTTCACACGAAATTACATTCATTGGAAAGAGGAGGCTTTGCTAATGTTTTTTTTTCTCGAAAACATCAATTTTTGATGTCCTACCATGATTCTGTTCCGTGTTGAAATGTTATCTTTAATTTCCCAAATAGCGTTTAGCCATTTTAAGAACAGCCTTGAACAACAATTTCAAAAACAGCAAACGGAAGTGCTGAAAATAATCGACGACAAGTCTCGAGAAAATTCCGGGAAAATTAAGACGGTGGTCGAAGAGATGCATTTAAACTTATGAGTGACCTGTCAGGAAAAAGTCCATAAGTTAAAGAACGATATGGAACGTTTAAAAACAACGAATATCAACCAACGCCCGCAGAGTGCAGTAGTAGTTGAAAAATTCCAGGAGTTGAAATGTTTCCGAGAAACATCGAGACTAAGTGGAATAACAAAAATTGACTCGGTAATTAAAAGTCTGAAAGCATCAACTTTTGATGGACTAATGTCTTGGAACATCTACAAGTCGCAATTTGAGGCTGCTGCGGCGGTAAATGGTTAGTCGGACAGTGATAGTTGAAATAGATTGGATGCGTCAGCATCGGCATCAGCAGAAAAATGTCAATAAGTACGTTTTTTGGTTATCCCGTGTAGGTTTGGGTAACGAAACTCCATATAAAAAAAAATGCCAGCTGATCCACCTGTCATTTTTTTACATGAAGTTTCGTTACCCAAACCTACACGGGATGTAGTAAAAAACGAACCTAATTTAGAACACACGCATTTGCCTTTGATGACCGACATTGGCAGCAGCGGCAGAAGCATCTTTTCTGCTTCTGCTGTCAATGTGAGAAACGTTAATAATCCGAAAAGGCCTAAAGGAGGCCTACAGAAAGGCAAATGCGTGTGTTCTAAATTGAAATTTTTCTGCTGATGCCGATGCCGATGCTGACGCATCCAATCTATTTCAACTATAAGTGCCCCAAGGCTCTTGTTCTAGCGTTGAGAGGACCTGCTGCTGAAATCCTGCAATCGATTCCTGCTCCACTGCAGACGTCTTATGTGGAGCTTATGAAGGCGATGGATGTGCGATACGGAGACGTGGAGATGAAGCAAATTTATCGACACAGAAGCCAGGAGAAACATTTCAGCAGCACAAGACAAGACATTGAACGGCTGGCTCTCTTGTGATACCCGACCTCGGAACCTGAACATCGAAGCGAGACAGTAGTGGATGTGTTCACTACGGCTCTCCTGGACCATGAACTACAACAAATGTTACGGCTAGCTGACAAGAGGACGATCAAGGACGCACTTGCATACATCCTGATTTTGAAACTGCGAGGCAAGCCACCCGTAATTGCGTGCGAGTCTGAGAAGTAGTGGCTGTGTGTGTTTGTCTGGAATGGATGGATAAAGACAGTTTTCAACAGAGATTGAATTTGGTTCTGGAATTGCGGTGAACAGGGTCATGTGCGAAGAGGACGATCAAGGACGCACTTGCATACATCCTCATTTTGAAACTGCGAGGCAAGCCACCCGTAATTGTGTGCGAGTCCGAGAAGTAGTGGCTAAGTGTGTCTGTCTGGAATGGATGTATAAAGACAGTTTTCAACGGAGATTGAATTTGGTGCTGGAATTGCGGTGAACAGGGTCATGTGCAAAGAAACTGTCCACAGCCGAGGAAGTCAGGAACATTCTGCAAGAGGTGTGCCCAGCAAGCAAGAAGAACGGGTTGGCAAAGCGCGAACCAACCCGCTCCCGCTTCCAGCGAGTCCGAAAACATGTAAAAGCCAATCTCAAGTGGCGGAAGTTGGCTTGTGGAAATGATGCCCCCAAAACTATCATCACGGGTTCAACGTGAAAAGCGCGGTCCATGTTTCTTTGGACGAAAGCACTGCAGTCGATTGGAAGAGAAGGAAGCATTGAATTACGAAGGCTGACAATGTTGCCTATGGAAGGTTGGAATTCGAAGGAAATTCGCGAAGTCCAGCTGAATGACGAGTATATCGGTTCGATACTCGCGTGGAAGGTATCCGCAGAAAGGCCCGGTTGGAACGAGGTGTCAACCTTTGGATCAACCACGAAAAGCTATTGGGCTCAGTGGAATTCTCTTTACGTTGAGGATAGCATGCTGGAATGCGGGAATCAGCGGACGGAACGTCGCGTATAATGCAGCTGATAATTCCACATAGGAACGTCGACGAGTTGCTGAGAGAAATGCACGAATGAACATCGGGAGGACATCTTAGCATCAACAAAACTCTGGCAAAAGTACGGGAATTGTTTTACTGCTGAACAGTTTTACATGCTCGGGGTGACGTTGAGGAGTGGTGCCGCAGATGTACTAGTTGTGCAGCTGTTGAAGGACCAGCGACGAAGCTGAAAGGAGCTATGAAGACATATTTATTTATTTACACACGTTGCTACTGGCTAACTATTTTAGCAAGTGGGCGTAAGTACATATATGCAATACCCAATCAATAAGCGACAATGGTGGCAGAACAGCTCGTCGAAAATTTGGTCTGTCGATATAGAGTACCTTGTGAGCTTCATTCAGGTAAAGGATGAAACTTAGAGTCTATGGAGTTTTCAGCGAGATGTGCTGATTATTGGGAATACGGGAAACTAGGACTACGCCTCTACACTCTCAGGCCGATGGAATGGTCGAGCGTTTCAAAAAGTCATTGAACAAACACTAAGCCAACGTTCTGTCAACAATCCGCGAACATTGAACCAACACATACAACTATTCATGATGGCATACCGTGCAGCCGAAAACGCATCAATAGGAGAAACACCAATTCTGCTCAGAAGGACAATACGGTTACCCGCGTATGTGAAATTCGGAATAGCGCCAGCGGAACAGTCGACATCAGTTCCTTAGTATGAGAACGACATAAGGCGGCGTTTGGACAATGTGCATAAGTTGGTGCGAGTACTATTACGATTGAATGCAGATCGTATAAAAACGAGATACGACTTAAGGGCTAACTCTGCCGGATTCAACGAAGGAGATCTTGTTTGGTTATAGAACCCTCGTCGGAGAAAAGGAGTATCTATCCTGCGTCTACTTCGCATTTGTCATTGAGAGTTCCTGAGCCTGATGGCCATAACCTCCCTCCCTTGCGGGTCGACAAGATTTATCCGACTGATACCCGAAAGGGTGTTTTCCGCCGGGATGCCTCCCTTTGGAACCCCACCTTGGGATGCGAATCTAGCTGGTCGGCTTGTCTATCACCACAAGTGACGATGCTAGTACCTACTATGATATGCAAACCCCCTCGAGTCCAACGCCTAGATGGCTAAGGACTATGGTCCCCTGGGCACGCCCATCCCCGAGGTACACTATTCGCTAAAGATTTCTCAATAGCAGGTGTGATCCTTCTTTGGCCCCCTTTCGGTAGACCTAATGAATTCGGCTTGCCAGCCGCAGGATCGTTATGCCTGTTTACTACTTGTCGGCTTAAAGCAGACTCGTAGCGCTACCGTTCACATTGGTCTGGCCCCGTCCATTTACTAAGCAGCAATTTGACTCAGGCCGTGTGGTCATCAATCCACAAACCAGCTAGGTATAGGCGCATAGGCCATTCTCCCTAACTAGCCCCTTCGTGGCTTGGGTTATGCGAAGCCGCCAGCTCCGAGACTGGACACGTGGTGCATAGGCTATTCTCGCTAACTAGCCCCTTCTTGGCTTGGGTTATACGAAGCCGCCAGCTTCGAGACTGGACACGTACGCTTATAATGTGTTTCTCCCGTACGAGGAAGCACTGCGTCGTGTAAGCTGGTATGGCTGACTTTTCGGAGGAATAGGGAAAAAGTCAGCCATGCTGTATCACCCATACTTGACTAGGGAGCTCGGGAACATCACGAGTTTCCGGAAGTTTCCAGAACAGTGCAAACGAGTATATAAGGACGTCGACTAGTGGCGAGCAGTCAGTCTAGTTTTAGCCGTAAACAACGTCGGATCAGTAATTAGTAAAATTGTAAACCATGTATCCGTGTGTTGTAATAAATAGTTTTACAGTAACGCGAATGTTACTTATTATTGTGTACGCGAAAATCGGTCGAACCCACTGGAACGTATAGTAAAGAGGGAAATAGTACAGTAAGATATACAGAGCTTCGGCGAGTATCAAATAAGAAGCGCTAAGAACAACAATCGTAAACATGTAAACGAGCAGTCACTGTCTATTGTAACATAGCCTTAATTAATTCTAAAGACTTTCAGCCAGCACGATGGTGTCTCCAAGATGCAACAAGCTCGAGTGAGCTACTACCGGACATTCGCAAAGAAAATGTTTGGTGGACTCAGTGTCCTCCAGGCAAAATAGGCATTCTGTTTCATTAGACAAGACCATTTTGTTGAGATGATAATTCACCCAGGGATGTCCTGTGAGATACCCGACCAATAGCCTCAGGCAGGTCTCACCTGTATAGACGGCTAGCATCTTTAATACCGTTTGCGATAATGAGACCCTTAGATGTCCGTAATTCTGGCTGGAGTGAAGTTCCAGTGAAGTGGTCGTGTATTTTCAGACCACTTCCTTACCAACGATCGCCCAGTTCAAACCACAAAAAACTTCTCAGACGAACCCTGCCTAGCGAGTTGTTAGTGCTCTCAAGTATTTCAAAGACATCGAAGCGCATGAAAATACTCCTTTACCAGTCTAGGCGAAAATTTGTGCGATGAATGGCTGTCTGGCAGATATTGTCAGTACAGATGCTATATTCGCATTAAATGGTGCTTTGTCCGAATTTTAGCCAGTGCAGCTCTCTCAATGGTATAATTTTCCCCTTGAAAGACGCTTGACCATGTACTCATGGCAATAGATATTTTTTTCCCAATGAACCCTCTGCCGTTTTTGATCCCCCAATGGACCAGTGTGAACAATATACAAGTGTACATGATGGATTCGAATCCTTCAATTACGAATAAAATTAATGGTGCAGCGATCGACCGACAACTCATCGCTTGAAAAAAAAAACTCTACGTCAGAAACCTACTAGTTTGAACTCAGGGGATTGAACCAATACAATTCAATGGCCATACCGCACACTAACAACTGATTACTCTTTCGGAACTTGAAATGCACGGTTCTTGAATAGGCCTGGGCCTTAAAGGCCGTCCTGGATCAGGTCGAGAAACACAAGCTGAGCCTTGTTGCACGCCAAGAAACAAAATAGTTCAAAAGCGAGATGTAAACGAGATGAAGCCTACCGACAATGGACCCAACGTTTATCCTGAGCCAAAAGGCAAAATATGACGAGCTTCGACGAATATCGAATAGTTTGATTAGACATAAAAAAAGTAACCATCTTGACTTGACGAAATGTTTATGCAAATTAACACTAGACAAGAATGCAAGCTAATCAACTTAATAAAAAGTAGATACCAGGACAAGCATCTGAAAGGGATAAGGATGACAATATCATCAGCGAAATTTATAGCGTAAACAAGCGCCGGGGGTCACATTTCGAAGAGCTCCCCTCAATTGAAGTGTTGGTTGATTAAGGCGCTCCCGTTCTACCCCCAACAGCAGAGGAAGTGGATCTTGTCATGCAATCATAAAAACGCAATAAAGTGCCGAGCGCTGACGAGATTCCAGGAACAGCTGAAGCACGATGAGGAGAGTTTAGTAGTCTATGAAATAAATAAAATATGAAATCCCGGAAGATTGGCGAAAAAGTATAATGTGCCCAATCCATAAAAATGAAGATAAACTGCGAGATGTGAGGAAAGAAGTACAGGGTGTTCCCATTACTTTGTACGACTTATAAGGGGGGGCTGGAAGACGAACAATAATCGCATGCCTAAGAATGTGATAAACTCGCAACGAGTGATTGGAGCGAGATTGCGTGGATGACTGAAAGTTAGATGGGATCAATCAGTCGAGGAGGACGCTCACCAGTTCCTAGGTTTCCCAAATATATGGTCGAATTTGTGTAACCGCGGAAATTAGAGCTCAATGTTGAAGGCGGTGAAAGCCCGATAACAGATCGAAACCCCCTATGAAGCACTGCGAACTGGTTTGTTCAGTTAAAAAATGACGAAATCGCGAGGTGGAAGACAATCATCATTTGATTTGGATCCAAACTAAAGGTATTTGTACAGATCCGCACCATACCAGTGAACCTCTGCAACTCACGTCGGCAATAAATCACCGCTAACCAAATTCCTGTGTTTCATTTAAAAACATACATTCCTGCGAGGTTTCTGATTTCCCGGAACCCAGCGCTGTTGGACTAGTTTTTTCAAGATGTCTCGCGCTTTCTATAATATGCTTCAGAAATCTACGCACACCTTCCTAAATATAAGGGAGAGATTCAATGATTGCATTCATGAACTTTTGTTAAAGCATATGTGGTGTGTACTGATGTTATACAGAAGTCCCTGCTATTGAATAACGTCTATAACTTCAAACATATGTATATCTGATAATTTTATTGCAATCTTCTGGTCTGGCTGATATAGCGGTTAGTGCGCGCACCTTCGGTGCACAGGGTCACGAGTTCGAATCTCACCGTGGATCATGGTGTTTTTCGAACTCACGAGCTTGTGACGGTTGATGGACTATGATCTCACTCAGATGTTAAAACGAGTACCCATTTATGGGGATAAATAACACTGCTGAGCGTGATGCTGGTCTCATTACCTCAACAAAAAGCAGATAAGATCTTGAAAATAGCATGTCACTAACACATCTTGCGGCCTTAGTCCAATGCTGGATTGTCGCGTCAGTTATTTTTATTTTAATCTTCTGGTCAAAAGATAAAAGTCCTCCACATGTGTACCTAATTTTTTAACAATAGGCACGTTTTATTGTGTTTATCCCGTGCAGGTTTGGGTAGCAACTTCATATAAAAAAAATAACACTTACCCAGGTAAAGTTCACGCGTGCAACTACCCTACACGGGATAGAGCTCAAATGTAGATGGCGGACGCATAGGGGAGATATGAGGGAATTTGTTTTTTTTTTCAAACCAAATGTGAGAGATTTTCTAATCGCGAGAAAAGATTTTGCAAAGAAATAATCATCTTTTGTGATAAAATCCACCACGTCTAAAAAATAAGCCGACGAAGGTGAGTCAAAGATGCGCAAAAATTCTCAAATGTCAGCAGTTAGGTCTTAACCGGGATGTTACCCGCGATCGTTTATTTCGAGTCAGACTTACCCGCGATGCGAAAAAAAAACGTCACTAATAATTCTACAATTCATCTAAATGATTGTGGTATGAGTCATAAAGATTTACGCCTATATTTCACCCTAATAAATTTGAGCACATCCTTGTCGACACTTTGTCAACTAACTTGTCCTAATCGAATCTTTCGAATACCTACTCTAGCAAATACATATACCTGACTGAAATGCACATCCTCCCATTTTTTCCAAATCACGTTGAAAGGATGATTAGGTTTCTATTTCAGTATGTCATCGATTGTAAATATTCTCCACTGCTATGAATAGGATTGAATCTACCTTTGCCTTTACTTCCTCCATATACAAAAGGCTTACGTTTCGCGATTATCCTTTTCATCGCGTCACTATTTGTCTGTTTCAGACAAACATGATGTCGTCTATATTGTCGGTTACTATTGTCTACCTGCCATTCAGGGCGACGCCATGGCAATCATTCGTCATGCGGGCGGAACGACAACAGTTCATTACATAAAACACATAAACCATATTCACGTACTCAGTATACAATTGCGAAAAGGGACAATTTTTATGTTAATGTTATTCCATAAGATCTGTAATTGACATGTTGTATGTATATTGATTTCAATCTGCAACGAGATAGAGATAGATCTCATACTAGGACGATGACTATAAAATGTCGAACTGTGATATATAAAGGATGCAGTACACCTGTGTTCGCCCGGAACACAAGAACTTTTCGTGGACATCAAATCCGATTTCCGATAGTATTCAATATAGTAGATTTCACTTTGTACAGAATGGCAAAAATCGCTGTAGTGTTCGTCCTTGCTCTATTATGGCTCGGATTTTCTGCGGCAATGCCGTCGCCCGATGAAGAACGATATTTGGACAAAGAGGTAAGATGACAGCGAAAAATCAGTGTGTATAACAGTGAATTAGTTTTAAAATTTCAAATGTATTTTTAGTATACTCGTGAACTCATAAATTGGCTAACAGCATTGAATCCGTCAGCGGCCAACCCTTGTCGATTCTATCCTGGTGGAAATATTGTCGGACCGCTGCCCAAACGAAATTCGGAACTTATCAATTCGCTTCTAAGCTTACCGAAGACGATGAATGATGCCGGGAAATGAAGACTGAATGATCGTAAGAGGATACGAATTTGGTGATTATAATTAAGGCCTACGGTTATGAAAATAGCGAAACGAAAAACAGATGAAATTATCTTAAAATGAAATAGAAGCATTTTATGCGATGTAAATTGCATGTTTTGAATTTTTATCGTATTTTTTTTGAATTGTAGGCACTCGGATTTAGCAAGATAATCCTCCTTGATTGGAGGATACGAAAGGGATTTTTTTGTTTGCCTTTATTAAACCGCACCTACCATGGATCCGTTGTCTTGCTCAGCTTGTGATATTGGCCGTCACCGATTTGACGGTAAAATCGTAGGTTAGCTCTGTTTGGATTGTGTTATCGCTAAGGTAATTGTGTTGGTAAGACCATTAGCAGCTTCCAACCATCGTGGGTGGCCTGCATTCTCTGATAATATGCTAGATACAGAAACTACCAATTTGCCGAATCAGTTGGCACCTCTTTGAATTGCTTCCATAGGAGGATTGGCAAAATATCACAGGATGACAAAACCACTCTCTGGACAATATCAGAGACTCACTATGCCTTAGAAATGTCGTATACATTTTTGGCTTGTTCTGCTATCCGTTCTCCTAGAGAGAACTTTTGTGTTTCCGATATTTCCACTATGTGTCCGCTATTTGAGGGACGGTATGATAAGTCTCGCTAGTGTCGATAAGCAGAACAAGAAAATTCTTCTTGCGAGAGCTGATAGCGTAATGTTCCCAATTTTTCGATAGCCGACACACCAGACTCAACATTTCTTCCTTGGTCGACATGAAGCTCCATATTGAAAGATCCGTCTATTTGCTGAAGTAGTCAGCCTCAATCAATGGGTATAAATTTTCTCGATCAGAGAACAATCCTGAAACTTCCACTGGACTCCACTCTAATAGTATTCGTCCTGAAGGGGCTTTTCGGTTTTCTATAGCTGGTCCTGATTAGCTCATCTGGGATACCATTCTGCCTCGTCGTTTTGAGCAGTCTGTAAAGGTTCATCCAGTCCAGACTGATCGCTAAATGGTTGCGCGTCCAAAAACTTGCATCATGAACAGCCATTTGCTTGTTACTTAGCATCTACACTAGCAACCAAATGAAAACAGAAAATGACATAACCAAAATTTCATTTTGGTAATTTTTTTAATTTAATTATTAAAATCGGACTCTGCGCGTTTAAATTATTACCCGGCCATTCAAGAATTGTTCAATTTCACACAAAAGATCGAACAAAAGTTGCAAAAGTGTCACGTTGAATTTGATAAGCGGTTGAGTTGCCTGAATATCAGAACTGGACACACACCCAAATGGCGATCAGTTTGGATGCCATGACAACAGCCAGTTGGTTGCATATGCAACCTTTTGCCGATCAGTCTGGATGGACCTTAAGAATCATTCTAGATCCTTCGCCAGAATTTTAAGGTGAACACTTTCCGAGAATTTTGCGTAGTTTTATCATTGACTTTATCCCGTGGAAGTACGATCTGCATGATGCTTGAAATAGATTAGGATTAGACGCGTCAGCAGAAGCATCGGCATCGCGAAACGTCAAGCCCAATGCATTTTACCTTGCTGACAAAAATGTTGGGCAGAATACTTGGCATTCAGCATACTTGTCAGCTATGAAATTCTGCCGATGCTGCTGCTGACGCGTGTAATCTATTCCAACTATGATACTTGCTTTCCTCTGCTCTGCACATTTTACTAGGGGTAACAGACCCAGGTCCCGAACTTTCGCCGTTAGAAAGCATCAGCATTGCTATAAACTAAACGGTGTATTCGCGAGACATGACAGTTTTGGGAGTGTCGGTCTCACTAGCGAACTTTGGCCCCCAAGTTGGCAATTACATATTTCCCGACTCACTCACAGCGAGTGTGGGTTGATCCGCGCTTGTACGACTCACTGTTCTTTCTGTTGGCAAGTGTGCTTATCAGGAGGTCACAACATCTGCTGTAGTTCCTGATCTTGTTGCTGTGAATACTTCCGCGGTAGTGTTCTTTTGGTGATCCGGGTCCTACCCAGATGGATACGACAGGAAAGCATGACTCCCCCTTAGCCAAAATAACATTAGGTTCGTTTTATTGTGTTTATCCCGTGCAGGTTTGGGTAGAACTTCATATAAAAAAAATTACACTTACCCAGGTAAAGTTCACGCGTGTAACTACCCTACACGGGATAGAACCAAATGTAGATGGCGGACGCATAGGGGAAATATGAGGGAATTTGTTTTTTCAAACCAAATGTGAGAGTTTTTCTCATCACGAGAAAAGATTTTGCAAAGAAATAATCATCTTTTGTGATAAAATCCACCACATCTAAAAAATAAGCCGACAAAAGGTGAGTCAAAGATGCGCAAAAACTGTCAAATGTCAGCTGTTTGGTCTTAACCGGGATGTTACCCGCGATCGTTTTTTTCGAGTCCGATTTACACGCGATACGAAAAAAACGTCGCTATTATCGGTTCAGCTCAATGGCGTATATAAGGTGTGTTTTTTTGGTTATCCCGTGTAGGTTTGGGTAACGAAACTCCAGATAAAAAAGATGACAGGTGGATCAGCTAGCATTTTTTTATATGGAGTTTCGTTACCCAAACCTACACGGGATAACCAAAAAAACACACCTTTTTAAATTTTTTTTTTGCACAGGGAAAATGCATAAAACTAAAATGTTAAGAGCCTTCTAAAAAATATTTTTATTACGTATTAAGCTTTGCCGCCGAATGGAATTGTGTTGGTCAATTGAGGTTTACTTTGCTGACAAAAAAGCCAATACGGGACTTTAGTAACTATCCATTTGTAGTGTTTACGAGCAATTAGCACCTGATTTAGCATCCACACTATAGCAGCAAAATGGAGACAGAAAATGACAACCAAAATTTCATTTTGGTGATTTTTTTTTAATTTAATTATCAAAATCGGAGCTGATCCACCTGTCATTTTTTTTATATGAACTTTCGTTACCCAAACCTACACGGGATAACCAAAAAAGCACACCTATCAACAACCGACCCGACATAACCTCACATACTCGAACTTGCCAACGGACATTTTCCATAGCTGTCGATGGATCATCTCGAGAGTGCGAGTATAGCTATCAACGACAGCCCAAGTAACAATTCGTATGCTTTAAAGAAGCACTTCACACTGTAGCAATCATATAGTACCACGAACTTCATTTATCGTGCGACAGCGCTTAAAGTAATGTTTTGATCCGATAAAACACCCTTAAAGTATTTTCCGGAAAGCTTTTATCATCATTATGGAATAAATTTAAAGATGGTGGTATAAAACTTCGATAAAACTGTCTCTAAACGTCACCTAAAAAGACACTCCCTTAAATACTCCACTCTTGTGTTTATTGGATGATACACCACACACATGCAATAGTCTCTCTAAGCTAACTCACACACATGCATATATTCTTCTATAGCACAGTCGGTGTCATTTTTATAGTGTGACATTCGTATGGTCATCCAATAAATTGTTCACCGTAGTTTTATACAAGGATGGACTTTGTGATTTTTTAATGAATTGACACTTGACAGTTTTCTGAAATACACAATTTCTGCATTAGAAATCCTTGAAATCTTGCATGAAACCCACACGTATGCACTCATTGTTATCTTCGAAATTAATTAAGGTGATCTCTGCGCAGAAATTCACTCTATTTTATTGATAAATGTATGATAGGGTACATTTGCAGAAGAGTCGATAAAGAATTGTCAAGCCTTTCTATAGTAGCAACCCAAGTAACAACTTCATCCCTATAATACTTCGTAAAACACTCTCTTCTAACAATAATAGGGGCACTTTACAGGGTATAACCACTGAATAATAGACCAATAATGGCATTTGGCACCGTTTTTCAATCAAATAGAACCTTATTGTAGCACTAAATAATGCTTCAAAAAAGGCGTACGTCATTTGCTTTATATCATCATTTTCTGTCATTGAACGAATTTGCAAAAAAAAAAAATAGAAAAACAAAATTTCCGCAGCTGGTATCGAACACACGCTACCACTCAGCTAACCTCACATATGGTCGGCATTTCTCGGAAACACTACATGGTTGTTGCTACTATAGAAATGCTTGACAATTCTTTATCGACTCTTCTGCAAATGTACCCTATCATACATTTACGAATAAAATAGAGTGAATTTCTGCGCAGAGATCACCTTAATTAATTTCGAATATAACAATGAGTGCATACGTCTGGGTTTCATGCAAGATTTCAAGGATTTCTAATGCAGAAATTGTGTATTTCAGAAAACTGTGTCAAGTGTCAATTCATTAAAAAATCACAAAGTCCATCCTTGTATAAAACTACGGTGAACAATTTATTGGATGACGATACGAATGTCACACTATAAAAATGACACCGACTGTGCTATAGAAGAATATATGCATATGTGTGAGTTAGCTTAGAGAGACTATTGCATGTGTGTGGTGTATCATCCAATAAACACAAGAGTGGACTATTTAAAGGAGTACGTTTTTAGGTTAACGTTTAGAGACAGTTTTATCGAAGTTTTATACCACCATTTTAAATTTATTCCATAATGATGATAAAAGCTTTCTGGAAAATACTTTAAGGGTGTTTTATCGGGTCAAAACATTACTTTAAGCGCTGTCACACGATAAATGTATTTCGTGGTACTATATAATTGCTACAGTGTGAAGTGCCTCTTTAAAGCATACGAATTGTTACTTGGGAACAACCATGTAGTGTTTCCGAGCAATGCCGACCATATGTGAGGTTAGCTGAGTGGTAGCGTGTAGGACGGGCAATCAACAGACATTGGTTCGATGCCAGCTGCGGAAATTTTGTTTTTCTATTTCTTTTTTGCAAATTCGTTCAATGACAGAAAATGATGATATAAAGCTTTTAAAGCATAATTTAGTGCTACAATAAGGTTCTATTGGATTAAAAAACGGCGCAAAATGCCATTATTGGACTGTTATTCAGTGGTTATACCCTGTAAAGTGCCCCTATTAATGCTAGAAGAGAATATTTTACGAAGTATTATAGGAATGAAATTGCTACTTGGGAGTGGACCATTTGAAATGTGAAATATCAAAAGTTGACTCGGAGAGATAGCTATTTGTGACTATTGGAGTTTTGGAACAACGGAAAGTGAATATTAGTAACTATTTTCACTCAAATCGTATAAATGGAACGTGCTGCCGCGGTATTTTAGATAATTTTTAATATATTTTAACCACATAGCCCCCAATCTGTATAAATACTCACGGCCATTCGTAAACTGCCTGAAAATATGATGTCAAAATGTTGAATTCAGGCGTTACATTTTTACGGAAATGTTTTCAACAGTTATTTCAGTTCATTCATAAAATAAAAGTACAATTTGACTTGACTATAATCGTATCTATCCAATTATTTCTCCTATTGCTCGCCAGGCTGCGCTTTTCCCTGGATTATTCCATATGTCATTGAGCAGGACAGCCAACTGCACTGGAAGCGTGGAAGTTGCAGATTTTCATTTCTCTCTGTTGTGTGCTGTCAAACCTTTCATTAGACTATTTTTGCCAGACGCGCTAGCATACTCATCTCTCATCAGTCTTGCAGTTAGATTCAGATAGATCGTTGGTCTTGCGTCTTTCTCGCCGGTTTTGGATTCACTCGTTGCTCTGCCGCATTTGTTTTCCATTGTGTTTCTTGCTACTGAACCAACCTCTCGTTTCGTCGGCACGCCGAATACAAAACTTTGTGGATATCCTCTTTTTTCAACGCAAAAGTGCAACAGTGCAAAAATCTTCCTTGCTAGAGTGCGCGCGCGTTTCTGTCCTAAATAAACTTCCCTGTTCTGTGTGTGAGTGAATTTAAAATATCCCTACAGGATATGCCCGAGAAAAAAATTGTCGAATCATTTATGGAAAGTGTTCACAGTCGCCTAGCGGAAAAAGAAAGGCCCCAACGTCTTTTTGCTGATGCCGTCACAACCATCGACTCGAGAGCCTGCAACGTACCCGAAAAGAAGGTAAGTGTTGCGAAGTGAGTGGTTACGCGGCCCCGTTGCCGCAAACACATAAAAAGGTCATTGATTGCGAGTTCTGTTGAAGTGCAGAAAAAGATGCTGCGGAGAATGTGGGCAATTAGGTTTTTTTTATCTGGTCGCGTTCCATGCTTGGCTTGTTCTCGCGGGATAATTGGCCTGCAGTGCGCTACAGTTGTGTTTTGAAGCGCCGCGGGTGCAGATATGAAAAGGAGGCCAAAGGGTAAAAATCGATGGCAGTAATGATGGCAACATTTCATGTACATTTCGTTGACATTTGTTGCATTGCAAACCGCATGTCCTTCACCCCCTCGAGCATGTATCGGTAGGTAGCATGACGTCATCTCACGCATCCTTCATGGTGCGGTTGTGATCCTGGATAGATCAGCTGATACGGAGAAAGGACAATTGCACCGGGAGGGATTAGTCATCGCGGCCATTTGTCATGTTTTGTTTTTAACCCAGGATATGTACAGGCTGAGAGCACGTGTTGTTCCTTGGAAGTTGTTTGGATAGTCAAAATGGAAAAGTTGTGCTCTGGCATTTTGTGTACAACTATACACAGTGCCTTTATTGTGCCGATTGTTAAGAATAAAAATAACAGGCGCGACAATCCAACATTGGACTAAGGCCGCAGGATGTGTTAGTGACATCCTATTTCCAAGATCTTATCTGCTTTTTGTTGAGGTAATGAGATCAGCATCACGCTCAGCAGTGTTATTTATCCCCATAAATGGGTACTCGTTTAACATCTGAGTGAGATCATAGTCCGTCACAAGCTCGTGAGTTCGAAAAACACCATGGAACACGGTGAGATTTGAACTCATGACCCTGTGCACCGAAGGTGCGCGCACTAACCGCTCGACCAGCCAGATTGTTAAGAAAGTAAACATTTATTTTTTAATTTGGTTATTCTCCTTTTTTTCAACATTTTCCCTTTTGGTCAATTTATTTTAAAAGTCGTAGAACATTAGGCCAACAAGAGCGCGGGAGCTGCCGAGATTTGGACACCCTTCACCTTTTTTGAGCTAAATTCTCGGGCAGCCCTATGACATGTGTTCCGAAACGGCTCGTTCCTACATAAGTCTTGTAACCTGCTTTTGGAGGTCGGGTTTCTATAGCATCCCCTGATCCCATTAACTGATTTTTTTCATTTCCACAAATGTATTATTTCTCCGATAAGAAGGCATTTACATGAGCTTTGGTGACGGTTAGCCCAAGAACAACATTTTTTTTTTGGAAAAACTTGATGTTGAGAGTTTTTCTTCTATGACAGCTTCATGACTTCATGGTACGACTTCAACCGCTCTCATGTAACTCTAAAATCTTCGAAAATCGGACTATAAATAAAAAATTGTTCCTCAGAAGAGTATGTTTGTACGGTGGGGTTTCTATGGCGGCTAAAGGCTGTTGTTTCCCGTATGAAAAAATGCTGAGGCGTGATAACCCAGACGGACTCCACGGCTAGAGTTGAAGAATCACCTGTGTCAGCTCGTAACCGATGTTTCCGTTGATTCGTTTTAGTTTTTTCACTGACACCTCGTCGATCCCGAAAACAGAGCTGACCAGAGTGACCTTGTTTCGACTTCGAACTAACTTCTCAGTTTATAGAGGCTAGAATATCTTCGGTCTTCAGCTCACTATGTACTTTTGGGGAATTACCACTGAATAGTATGTGTCTTGGGGAAATTGCTCCCAACTTAAAGTAAATTCAAACGTATATTTCGCACGTATTTTTTGTGGATTAATTCTCACTTACTCAACGGTGGGGGAGTCTTTACACGTACGTACCAACCAGCCTGATCTGGCGAAGATAATTTGATGGTCCGTAGGGCTGTATTCTTTGGTCACCTGAAGTATGGCCTACTTAATATTGGCCATATGGTCATTTGAGTGAAGAGCGCACTGAAACCGACGAGACTGTCTCCGACTGTGAACGAGAGCGCCCGCAACTATTTACCTCTACCGTAAGGGTTTTAAGGGAGATGATATTCTTAGTTAGGGCTGGCCCTTTCAGTCTTCCCTTGAGAATTTTGTAACATAGAAGTTACAGGAGGGGATGTGATGGAAATCGAAAAGTTTGGTTTTGTTTGTAACTGATTCCATGAAATAAATCGCACGAGTGGAGGAGGAGTGGTATCCGGAGCTCGCATACGGTCGTTAGTATCCTTCTCTTTGGTCATGCATCCCTCGGTCTGGTATTCTGGCGTCGTCTTTACTTGGCAGTATAATAAGTGTCGCGAAGAGAAGTGACCGCTTGATCAGCATCAAATTGGTTATCTGCGGAAGGGTGTGGAACGTAATAAGTGCCTACGCTCCCCAAGTGGGATTGCCACCAGAAGAAAAAGAGGCATTTTGGAACGACGTTGACACCCTAATTCAGACCATTCCAGATACTGAATTGGTGTTCTTGGGAGGAGATTTAAATGGCCATGTGGGTGAATCAAATTATGATTACGAGGATTGCCATGGTGGAAAGGGTAGCCCTTCAACGGTCAGAAATGACGAAGGTGAAGCTATTCTGACCATGTGCAGATCGCATGGTTTGGTCATCCTAAATACATGGTTTGTGAAAAACGAGAGACACCTAATCACCTACAGTAGTGGACACGGAGATAGGAAACACGAGACGCAGATCGATTACCACCTCTGTTTCGATTTTATGAGAAGGTGGGTAAGAGACTGCAAGGTGATCTTGGGTGAATCTGTCGTCAGCCAACATCGTTTGCTCCTGTCAGAATTTATTTTGAAAGCAGGAGGAGCAAGAAATAGAAGAACTCCCAAGCCTGTCGAAAAAATCAAGTGGCAAAATCTCACAAACGACAACTTTGAACCTGTAGTAACTCCATTCATTGATAAAATGACGGAGTGGTTTCAAAACAACATAAACTGCACCGAGCACAGTCCAACACAAATGTGGAATAGTTTCGCTGAAATGTCAGTAGGTGAGGCGGAAAAGGCACTTGGAGTTTCGAAAGGTCCACTCCACACGAAGAAAGAAACATGGTGGTGGAACACCCAAACTAAGGAAGCAGTGCAAGCCAAATCGAACGCATTTAAGGCATGGACGAAATGTGAGTCAAGCAGTGAAGCCGAACGGGTTCAACTTCGCGAAAATTATATGCAATGCCGGAAGAAAGTAAAGCGCTTGGTAGCTCAAGCAAAGGCGAAGGCAGCTGAGAAATTCTACCAAGAATTAGAAACTCAGACTGCGACCGAAGGACCGTCTTTGCGTGAGAGACCTAAGCACGACGCCAGGATATTTAGGGTCGCAGCCCAAAGGAGAAGGAACGCTCGGGAAATACAGGCGCCAAAGTACGTGGAGGACTCGCAAGGAATGTTGCTGATTGACGATACGGCAATTTGTAGCAGGATGCGAGAGTATTTTGACGAACTTCTAAATGAAGAATTTCCTCGGGCAGCTTTTCAAGATGTTGAGCCAAATACCACAAATATTGAAGATATCTCAGAGGAAGAGGTGATGGAGGCAATGCATCAGATGAAACGCGGAAAGGCAGTCGGACCGGACAAAATCCCCGCGGAATTTTGGTTGAAAATGGAAAATGTCGGGCTTAGTTGGCTCACAGTTCTCTTCAACAAAATCAAAGGTGGGCAACCGATGCCTGATGCTTTCAGGGAAAGTTTTCTTCTTCCTTTCTATAAGAACAAGGGAGACTCACGCAAACTCAACAACTATAGGGCTATAAAGTTAACACCTCATACACTGAAGATCTACGAGCGAGTTGTCTGCAACCGATTGAGAAAGATTGTGCGGTTGAATGACAAATCAATGCGGCTTTGTTGAAGGTCGATCTACAGTCGATGCGATTCAGTGCATTCGTATTGCGATGGAAAAGTATAGAGCAGCACGAAAGGACTTGTATTTTGTGTTCATCGATTTGGAGAAGGCATTCGATAGAGTACCTCGTGATCTGATATGGTTGGCCTTGAGAGCACTTAATGTCCCCGAGGCATACGTCAGGATGATACGAGACATGTATGATGGAGCCTTGACTAAGGTTAGATGCACAGCCGGTGAATCAGAAGAATTTCCGGTGAATGTCGGAGTACACCAGGGCAGTGTATTGAGTCCGTTGCTCTTCAACATCATCATGTGCTACTTATTAACACGTGTCTCCGACGGCCTAGAAATATCTCTTCTTTTTGCTGATGATATAGTCCTCAGTAGCCCAAACATCGTTGCCTTGCAAGCTGCGCTTACAAAATGGTGTGACATTCTGGAGGAGCATGGACTGAGGGTAAGTATAACAAAGACTGAGTTCTTATGCTGCCAATTCTCAGACCCAAATGCACCGATACCAGAAATGTACGTCAAAGGAGAGCAGCTTAAGTCTTGTACCAAGTTCAAGTACCTTGGCTCGATGGTGAACAGCGGAGCTACATGCGATGATGACATCAAACATCGCACAAAGGTTGGGTGGATGAGGTGGCGAGAAAACTCTGGAGTTTTCTGCGATAAGAAAATGCCACTGAAGCTAAAGGGCAAGTTGTACAAAACGGTTGTACGTCCCGCACTCATGTATGGATCAGAATGCTGGACCATGTATGAAGGTTACGCGAAAGAAATGACAGCGACTGAAATGAAAATGTTACGCATGTCAGTTGGTGTAACCAAAAGGGACCACATCAAGAGTAGCTACATCCGAGGCAGCTTGTCCATAGACCAACCAATCACCGAAAAGCTCGAAGACCGACGAATGGATTGGTATTGCCATGTTCAAAGGCGTCCGCCTGAGAACCCCGCAAAGAGAGCGATATCAATGGAAGTTCCACTTGATGGACCCAAGGCCAGAGGCAGACCGAAGAACACCTGGATGTGTCAAATGAAAAAGCAACAACAACGCATTGGTCTCGGCGATGACACGATCCAAGATAGAGCTGCCTGTAGAAATATGCTGAGAAATTATCGCCAAAACGGGCGATGTGCCTACACCGCAGGTCGAGCAACGCGGAACCATGGAGCGGTATAAAGAACGAGGCAAGGAAGAAGAAGATGCATCCCTCGGTCATGCTATTCAACCTTGGAATTTCAGTACGTTTATAAGGAGATATCGCTTTCGCCCGACCTAATTTAGTTAGCACTAGAGGCAGTCTGGCTGGTCTAGCGGTTAGTGCGCGCACCTTCGGTGCACAGGGTCATGAGTTCGAATCTCACCGTGGTTCATGGTGTTTTTTGAACTCACGAGCTTGTGACGGACTATGATCTCACTCAGATGTTAAACGAGTACCCATTTATGGGGATAAATAACACTGCTGAGCGTGATGCTGATCTCATTACCTCAACAAAAAGCAGATAAGATCTTGGAAATAGGATGTCACTAACACATCCTGCGGCCTTAGTCCAATGCTGGATTGTCGCGCCTGTTATTTATTTTTAGAGGCAAGCAATGCGTGGGACTACAAATACGGGACAGCCGCGATTAAAAAGTCATTCCGTGTAAATGTCGCACTGCCAAGGGTATCACAGTTACGGACAGATGTTCGGGTGTGTTCAAATGTTGATCCCCCTATCTCATCATTTCGGCCGACGACCTGATCTTATAGAACGGTTCATAGCAAAAGTGCGAATATCTGCGATGGGAGGACTCCGTTTTGCTTCTTGGACTTCTCCCTCTAAGTCTCCGAGACCACGCCTGACTCGTTTCTCGTCGTGGAGGCGGAGCTCTGTCCATGAGATAGTGGTTCCGGGTGGTCATCCCAGTAGCAACCGACCAGGTATTAGAGTGATGTTGATTTCCTGATGTAAATGTTCCTGGGACGACATACGGAGAGCAGCATTCTGACATGGATCTCATTCCAGTTTGTGTCTCATACGGCTTGTGACCAACCCGGGGAAGCATAGTCAGGAACGGCTGGACCTTTCGCTTTATAAGTGACCAGGATGGTTTCTTTATCCTTTCACCGCGAGCTGCCGGCTAGTTCCTCTAGGACGTTATTTATATTGTGTACTTTGTCGGTAATGACTTTGACGTGTTGATTCGATATTTCAACATGTCCAAGTGGGCTCCAAGGATTTTAGCGTTTATGACAGTAGGAATAACGTCACTATCACGTTCACTCTATCAGTTTTCCCATATAGTCATTTAGACGAGCACGCATGGAAGGTAAGTCGGTCCCGAAAGGAGAAGAGTGCAATCGTAGGCAGAGTAAATCAGTTCAATACAACGAGCAAAAAATACATTATGATTTCTACCTTAATTGATCGGCAAACAGAAACAGGATAACAGGATGTCGCCTTATGTCCTACAAAGATTTTGATAACCTTCATATGAAATATTTTTTGAAAGATCCGGATTCAATGCCATATAAATCACACTTCAAAAATTTGCCAATATTTAGCACCCTTACGATCGCCGGGCGAGAGAAGTGGTCGTTGGTCGAAGTGAAGGTGTAGTTGATACACCCTTGCTCTTAAAAAGTGAAGGGTATACCAATTGACATAATTCGATAAATATGTGTTAAGGGCGCGCATAACATAAATGTGCAATTTTCTCGGCGATTAAATGGCATTTGGATATTACAATTTTCACTCGATTATTTTTGAAAGACATATTGAGTAAATTGAAAAGTACTTTAAACTTATCCGATTAGAATATTGATTAATAAATATCAATAAATAGTGCTTCCTCCCAGTGAGGTTCATTTTTATCAGTTGTCATATATCAAAGAGACTAATCTAAATACAACGTATGCAACAACAAAAAAGCATAAAAGAAGCGCTTTATGTCCGTGAAATAAATTTTCATTTTATGTCCGTGAAATGAATTTCAAGGTTCATACAATTTCTTCCTCGTCTTTCTATTATTTGATCACAGAAGTACAAGAACAACCTGAACGATCGATAACGTAACGACCTTATCACTAAATTGAAATATTCAATTGACGAGAACATGATGATCACATCATCTGATAACTATGGACAATAATTTATATAAGGTGCACATAAAAAGAAAAGTTTGCATTATCGCAATTTGTTACAAATATGGAAGACGCATATACGTTTTGGAAATGTTCTAAAAAAATCATACCCGTCCGTTTGATATAAAAAAGTGAATTGACACCGCCAATATGTTGAAAATTAAAAGAACTTAGCGTGCATGTCATGTAGTGTGTTGGGGACATTTTCACGAACATGAATGATGTCATTGAATCTTCATGGTTATAGAACAAAAACGTTTTGTTGAAGGTGTAAATGTAAAACAAAAAATTGGTTCAATCAAGTTGACTTGGATTTACTTTAAATGGTGTTTTAAATGCCGACTGATTGCAGGTATGCAGTAGTGAATTCGTATCTCGTTATATGGTCAGCTTAGTGTGGAAGATCATCGATGACTTTAACTTCTAAGGCAGCGCGAAAAGGTGTTTCATTACTACTATAGGTTGCCTTAAACCCTTGTGGGGGAGTAGCGCGTCTACTGCACTTACGCCCCATAACGTACGGTTTCATGCAATGTCTCCTAACTTGGCCACAGTTTTTTCTTAGAGTCGAACACTATTCATCCAGAGATCTGTGCTACTTGATTTTAGGGTGACCTCTTTTTTTTCGGCTTGTTTGAGGCGCATAACGACCATGTAGGTACGTATACGTAAGGTATGACCAATCCACATGTCAATGTCACTTTCGCTTGCGATTTAATTCGCCACTGCCATTTGAGATCTTCGTTTAAAATTATTTTATATCGGCTTAAGATTTGATAAAGTCAAGAATTGACGAAAGTTTGCTGCTTTTCGGTAATTGTAGCGGCAATTTTCCAAGTGTTGCTCCCATACAATAGCTGGGAGAAAAAGGTTTTTACAGTCTGGTTTGCCATGTTTTGGACAACCCACCGAAAGCACTTGGTTTGTTTGACGAAATTAGGGATGATCTCGATACCGCCATCAATGGCAACAATTCTGTCTAAATAGAGAGATTCGTCCTCCCGATCAACCGTTTGTCAATTAATATTTATGGGGAGAGTAGGATTTCAGGATTAGGCCGTGATCGTTCGGTCGCCACTCTGTGAAATAGATACTCATAGAGAAACGAGTTTCCAAACTCGGCACGACTCGTCGCAAGTTTATTATTCAGAAGAAGATGATAAGAAATATTCTTATCGTAGAATAATAAACTAACAATTGAATTCGGAGTGTGATACGGTTGTCAGCCATACCACTTCCTAGTCGCATTGTTAGCTTTTATTATTCTACGGTAAGAATATTTCTTATCATCTTCTTCTGAATAATAAACTTGTGACGAGTCGTGCCGAGTTTGGAAACTCGTTTCTCTATGAGTGTCTATTTCACCAAGTGGCGACCGAACGATCACGGCCGCAGAGCACGACTATGTATTGTATATTGATGATATATTCTGTTAGATATCTGGAATATTATAGAGCTCGGAGTATTTTATCTGAAGATTTTCCAATGAGAAGAGTTCAAGTCAAATTTCTACCTAGTCTTCTCACAGGCTAGCCAAGGCAGTGTGGACTACAGGCATGTTTTAAGCTTCAAAATATGCTCAAAGAGGACTTTTCATTTTTTCAAGATGATTAATCGTGGTGCTTTGCGATGCACTAACAGTGACACAATTTACATAGTCTACATACATACACTACTTCGTCGTGACAGCGCTGTTGTACTGCGGCAATCAACGAGTTATGCTGGAAACAGATTGGACGCGTTGAATGCTGCATACTTTTCCTCCGTATATTTTCCAGAGTCTCCCAAACCCTTCTCCTTTCCCATTGATCCTTCTAATTTCTCTTTTCCTCCTCTCCATATCACCCGAAGAGGTTAGCATATTTCTCAGGTAAAAGCCGAATGTGAGGCAGGATTTGGACGGCTTACAAAACATTTTTCTGAGAAAAACTTGCCATACTTATCGTTTTCGCTTTCGATTTTATACAATAAAAGCCTGCAAACGGGCACATTTCCATCTGCTTAGAAAAAGGCTTTAATATTACCTATTCCTAAAGGTAGTGACAATCTTTATTCCGCCTCAAACTGTACCCCCATTTCGCTTTTATCGTCTTTTGCAACAATTTTCATTCAATTCGTTTCATATCTTACCGACTGTACAGGTTAAGTAACTTTCAATAATTGCTTATCCTCTCCCTTGATTCCCACATCCGGGATGCCACAAGGATCCATTCTGGGGCCACTGCGATTTACATTTTTTATTAATGACCTTCCGCAGATCCTCGATTGTTTACAATTACAACCTGCACTAAACACTCTCTCTTCCTGGATTCTGGATAACGGTCTCCGGCTAAACTTGTCAAAATGTTTCTGTATGATATTTTCTCTGAAGATTTCTTCCTTGTCTTTTCTTTACACTATCAATAATATTATGTATATCTTTCGCAAGGATGTACTCATTTGATGTTTTTAGGAATGAAGTTGATAGTAAATTAAGTTTTACTGATCACTACGATGATATACTAAATCGAGCCTCAAAACTTGCAGGGCTTGTCCTACGCAGTACTTCACAATTTCGGGTCATTCAGTCAGCTGTTCGATTCTTCTGATCTATTTGCGATGCATATATGTATGTACAAATATAATATTTTTTTCTGGGTCATTCAGTCAGCTGTTCGATTCTTCTGATCTATATTCGATGCACATATGTATGTACAAATATAATGTTTTTTTTCTGGGTATATGTTTAATAAATAAATATTAGCTCAGGAGACGTGTCTCCAACGGATACCTGGTCGAACAATGTGTTACCCCATTTTCCAACGCAGCCAATTCCCATTACTTCTACGGGTCCTACTCCTATAAAGTGCTAAATAATTGTTTCGTGCAGCATCCTCAAAAATCTCAAGCTGACAAACAATATTGGAACTCAAGGTTGTGACAATTTTCATCTAGTGACAAAGTTAGATGCAGTTTTATCTGTTTCCTTTATATTTTATATGCATAAATAAAATGCATTTCTTACAGTTGCGACCGGCATCCAAAACACTAAGGTGAACAGTCGCGCTTTTAATTAGTTCACGTTTTCGCGAATCCAAAAACATTGTTGGTATGTACTAGTACCTTTTATGGAGTGTTAATGCCTAGTTCTAGTTGAATTGTCAAACGTTCCCGAGTGGACCAAAACTTGGTTCCGAATAGTTAGTACGATCTGTTTATATCGTTGAACATTAAAATATTTTAGTTAATTTATGGTGCACTGCCTATGTCTATATTTGGGGGAACACTCATAGTTTGTCATATGAAAAATGCGAAATTAACACCCAAACTTTCGTCAAGTGATAAACAGCAAGATTATCGGTGGGAAAGACTGTCAACCTATGGGCACCTAAACACATTGTGATGTTCATTTTTGATCAACCAAAGAATCGACTTCCGAATTGGTAAAACGAAAATTACTCCGAAAAAGTAACCTTAAATATTAAGCTTCTACAATAACATATTTCTCACCGACAATCATCTTCAAACCACAAAAAAATGTTTTCCAGAATTGCAATGTTCTCATTAAGCAGAACACCACAAAAACACTTTTAATTCTTACAAGGGAAAACGATATCGCTTTGAAAACTACATAAATGTGTAAGCTTCACAATAATTGCTCACTGATCTTCTACGCAGACAATTCGATAATTTTCTGCTTGCTCTTACTTTCAAAACCAAAGCCATTGAACATGGCACGGCTTGTTATTGTTAATTAGTAGGTCAACAATACCGAAGTGAATAAGGGTATTTTCATATCAAACACTTTGATCTGATTCGTCGTCTGTTGGTCTAACTTTTTAAACTAAGAAATCTGCTCAGGTGGGATGACTCGTATCTGATCTAGTCATTCAAGTAAAAGTATCGAACTGGTATTATATTATGCAGTTTTATGAGTGAACTCAATCAACTCACGATGCACATTCTCTATGATCTTATCATGTATTACTCTTCGCCACTACATGAAGATTATTTTGTTCAGCATGAAAACCGCTTAAGGAATGTGGTGAATGCTGAATATAATTGAATAATGCTAAACAACCCGAATCAAAGATGAAATTTATACACTGAGGGTGTAATAGCGGTGGAATGATGAATAGCAAAAAAATACAGTGAAATGTGAAGGTCGCGCTTTTGCTTAATTAGATCAATCAATAATAATGTTGTGGTGAAATTTTGTTTCGATCTGATTTAATTAACATAGGTGGCTTATGAATAAGTATCATGCAATTTTTGTTTGTGGTGGATAAAGAAATGATGACATTAACCTTAATAGGCCAGACTTAATATTTTGGAATACATCATTCAGATAACTTAACAAAAAATTAAGATTTTGGGACGCCACATCACGGTTGGAACTAGATTATGTTTTCTAACGAATTTTCGAGTTTTCTGAAATTACGATTTTCGAATGCCTAGTGTACCTTTTTATGGAGTGTTTTTGCCGACTTGGATTCTAGTTCTAGTTGAATTGTCAAACGTTCCCAAGAGGACCTAAACTTGGCATTAATGTAAACGGTAACGGTTCACTTTATAAATTCTCCGTTAAGCTTTCAGGCCCCTATAGAGCTACCTTTTTTCGGTGCATTCGACCTCACATAATGTGTTAAAAATGAGATTGAGAATATATAATCCAAAAATGGATTTGTTTCAGTAATTGCTTTGATGCATGCTTCACGCTGCAGGTGATCACAAACATATAGATCATACACTGATCGACCAAATTACAGAATGAACCATTTTACCTCTAATATCTAGTCTGATTTTCGCAACATTTTATTTGATCTTTCAATACCTACTTACTTACTTCATCGCTTCTAAATGAGTAACAGTTTGTAGTAGTACTATTCGTTTTTAATGTTACATATCCGAACAGTAAACTGGCAGTTGAAGAAGTGTTCATCTTTGAACTCTTAACCATATTAACCGTAATAGCATCTATCTCCATAATGAATGATTCCACACTTCATACATATTGGGAAATATTTTCGGTTAAACTTGTAAAAATGCTTCCAATTTTTGTCGGTGATGATGTCTGTAAAATTATAGGCAGCAACAGCCGGAAAGAAGATTTTGTGTGAAATTTGATTCGAAATCAACACGAATGATGTTGGGTTAGTTGCATGAAAAGTATAATTTTGTTTTTAATTGCTCTAATTTTATTTTCATTATTCGAAAATAACTTAGTTTTTGAACAAACATATGCTGATACTGAATTAGATTGAATTTGGGTGAAGTCAATGAAAATTGAACATAGATGATGTAAAAAGTTTTCAATTTTCATATATATACCATGCTATGTGGCTCACTTGGTTGAGTCGCACTCTTCGATGCTAGTAATCTAGAGGTCCGGAGATCGAATCTTGGCGTGGTCCAAAATTTCTTTATAGTGCTTGCAACATTATATACACTCCAAAATTATATGCAATGTAAAGTTTGATACGAAATTACCTATAAACGGCTGAGTTGACGCACAATGGCCCTATGGGGTTATGCGGTACTGAGAAGATGAAGATACACTAGCCGGCATATGTATTTTGACATCTGGTATCCTCGAGCCCAGATACTGATTTTGTTTAACTAGAGCGAATAACGGTAAATTTCACATAAGGAAATCAAAGTACATATCAACAGCAATAAATATGTTCGTTTTCGCACTCTCTTGCTATAAAGAAGAGAATAGATTTGTGCGAAATTCTGGTGCGACATAATTATTTTGACAATATTTAAATCTTTGATTGTACAGCAAGTTCTCTGGAAAAAAGGACAAAACATAATTTTATTAATGATTTGTGTTTATAATTTGAATTCCAAGGAGAAAATGTGTCCAGTGGCTTGAAACATTGGAGAAAAATCAGAAATTCAAAGTTTGGTTTAAGCCTCCGTAGAGGCAAACTTGAACCCTGCCTTAAAGGTTGTAGACGCTGCAATTGAATTTAATTTCATAAGGTAGACTGTTCATTATTAAACTCCAAAATTGAATAAGAGAAAAATTTCTAAACTAAAATTTCTAAACTATTCCATGCATCACAGAAATGGGATGTGTATATCGAATAATTACCGAAAAATCTTCCCAATATTTATGGAAAATGTCTTAATTGAACCAGAGGATATTATAAATATGAAGAATGTGCCATCGGAGGCAGAGATAATAACGACCACCTTCGGTCTAGAACCAAAAAAGGCAAATTGCATGCATACTCAGATAAAGTGAAACCAAAGAAAGATTTAAAAACCATACCAAAAGCAAACCTCTGTTACTCTGTTACTGTATTTGGTGATAAAAACTTTAAATTGATCATGCAGATGATTCTACAGTTTCCCCTTTTCATTACTCAAATTCCAATTTTAATTTCAGAACATGTTGATTAAACAGAAAATGTTTGATGGTCTTGCTCATTTGTTGACTGCTTTAACCCGGGAACACTAATGTCAGTCATTTTGACGCATATTCCACATATTTCCATTTTTCGTAGAAAGGGCGGTTGGCCCATTGGGTTCCGCTACCCATGTATTCTTTAAGAAATATGTTTTCTAATGAATGTCCGAGTAAGCAAACGTTTCCGATTTTATGGTAAGCAGCTATTTGTGTTTTTCTGTGACGGGGTTAGTACTAAACGAACGTTTCTTGTGAGTCAAAATGACTCACGTTAGTAACAACCGTCTACATTCTGTAGTTGGCATATTTGGTTTCTTGGTTGTTTCTACAGTTTATTCGGATCTAATGCACAAACTCTTAATATAGCTTGTATAAAATAAGTATTCCGAAGAATTCTGGCACAAGTTTTCATACTCTTCCACTTTAAATACAGCAATTTCTAAGTGAGTCAAAATGACTCATGGTTAGTAACAAGCGCCTGAAATTAAGGTTAGTGTTCCCGGGTTAAATGCGGATTCTGTCAATATTGCCTGGTTTAAAAAAATTAACGTGAGGGGCCCCCGTTTCAATTTTGAACACAAGAAATTTGGGAAACGTTACGCCACTGTGTATCGTGTAGGGGAAACGGCGTACGTAACGTATTACATATATGAACTGACTGGTTTATTGGCTGGCAAATGTCTCTTTCTCTTGATTTCTTGAAACCTAGTTAAATACTCCAACATTTAGATCATATTGGCTCCATTTCACGCAAGAACATTCAATGGAAGCATTACTCCTAGCAGGTTGCACCTTTAATTTTCTTTAATATTCGTATGAGGCAAAAACCCAAGAAATTGACATTGACATAGATCTGTACTTAGCAAGAGCAGAGAAATAATGATACTCACTCGTAGTCGTATGTATTCCAGTTCCGGATATCAAAGGTCTGAAAACTGCGAATATTTTCATATTTTCGTAGTCCTCCAGACTACAGCATCAGTGGCTGAAAATTTTGCGTCGTGCCTGAAGTCTTACTAGCATTTTTACACTACACATTGTATAGTGCAGCGACTACCAATCCGTGCACCTCTCTGGCTACGCTCATGATCTACGTCTATGGAACTTGCCTAGAAGAACGGATACAATCGACAAGGTAACCATACGTTAGCGACGAAAGTAACAAGAACGTCCACGGCAAACGTGCGGCCGAACGCGCCACGTGTTGAAACGCTGGGCGTTATAAGAACGCATTAAATTCCGCGCATTCACCCACCTCTAGAAAAGATGAATGCGCTTAAATACCACGCTGCCATAAATTAACTAGGGATGTTGCGGATATCCGCATCCGCACCTCAACTGCGGATAATCCGCATCAAATTCTACATCCGCATCTGCATCCTCATGTTGACATCCGCATCCGCAATCCGCAGTTTTGTATGCGGATATGATCCGGATATCAATAAAAAACAAATTTCCCATCTAATCATCTACATTCTAAACTACTCATAGAATAGAGAATTAATAGCGATTGCAAGAAACCAAATCTAATGCATGTAGATATATTAGTCTAAGAAAATTGGGCCAAAATATGGCCATCGAACGGCAAAAATCCTACATCGGAATTTTTTTTTTTGATTATGGTTGGGGATGGTCCCCAGATTATGGCATTAAAAGTCCCAACCGATTGGGGGTCCGTAACCTTAAAAAAAGGGGTGAAAGGGGGGCATTTTTTCGGTTTTTTGCGATTATTTCAGAAAAAGCAATAGATACAGAAAAATGGTCTGAGGACGAAAAAAAACTACATCAAATTATTAGTGACCCAAGACAACTTTGTCTACAGATTATAAAATGAGTAGTACGTAGAACAAACTGCTGATGGGTCACTTTGTATGGGAGATACCCTTAGTTTTTATCCGAATGAGCTGATTTTTGGTGGGTGGGGTGGGGTGACTATGACCACCAATCGCAACAAACCAAATTTAGCACTCTGCTCCAATTTTGGGGGGAGTTATGGACATACCGTTTTGAAAAATACAAATGGGGGGGGGGGGGTATAATGAGTGTCCATGACCGGAGCGACTCAATGTTTACCTTAAAATGATCTTGAACTTATTGTGAATAGTTTTACACAATTTTACGGCTGAAATGGCATTCTTTCAAAAGTTATGAGGCTTATTTAAAAAAGGTCCAAAATGAAAAAAATTAATGGAAAAGAAAGGCTTTCCACTATGACACTGCATTTTAATGAAGCTAATGATTTTGTCCAGCACTCAAAAGGATTGCACATTTTGTTAAGCTGGCCCTTCCATGTACTTTTACTTCTAACATGTCGAATATTCCTATTCCCATCCGTTACATCCCTAAAATTAACAGCTACCTTCCACGCCGCGTTTTCAATAACGCCACTAGCGAGGGACACAAGTCAGTACCGGGGGTATCACAGGGATCTGTTCTCTGCAATTAACTTATTATTCTGATGATTGTCTTTTTTCAATTTGCAAACCGATTGTGGAGTTGCGGTTCTCTAGTAAAAACAAATTTCAATTCTACAAAGTCCAAGCTTCTCCGTACACAAAATTGAAAATTTTGTCTTAGATTCTGCAGCTTGCATGTCAATCAATAAAAATGAGTGTCGTTAAAAGTACAATTACGTACGATTCTATCAATCAAACATTTCTTTATGTTTCCGGATTTGGGGCCCCTCTGGCTTGGGGGCCCGTGTTCCGTTGAACACATGGAACGCCACTGGTCATGACGTTTGTAACGCACAGAAGGAAACACCTCCGACTATATAATTGATCATCAGTGTGACGCGAGAAATCGATTAAGCGATGTCCGTCTGTCTGTCCGTCTGTTACAATACAAACTAGTCAGTCCCTCAGTTCTGATGCTATCCGGCTGAAATTTTGTATACAAGTTTCTTTTTAGTGTACGATGTATTATGTCGGAACAAATGATAGCGGACCATGATGTCATTGAGCTGCCATCGCAACTAAAAATCCTACATTAGGTTATTCCAAGAAAAACTTTATTTCTTTATGAACCAATCTTAACCAAACTTCACCCAAGTGTATTACTAGTAAAGCCTCAAAACATACCCAGGAACGGATGGAATCGGAAAACTACATCGTAGGGCTGCCATACAAACCAATCCCTGAAAATTCGGTTCTTAAAAAAAAACTTATAGAAAACATTACCATGATCCATGCCCGTCTTTGTCTTTTTCTTGTGCGAGCAGTTTGCTAAGGTCATTAGATGATTGGTAGAACCTACGAATTTTCATAGATTATTTTGTCTTTTGCTTTTTTGTTTATATTTGTAGGAGGACCTATCAATTATCTTGGGACAAAAACTGTATGTACCTGTATTTTGTAATTACGTAATTTAAACCATAACTGTACATAAAACTTTACTGGATTTACTGGCAAAACAACACTTTTAATCAAATTTACTGGATTGTTTTCTCAATTAACATTCGGTTTTGCTCTAATTTCCAAAAAACCTTTTAACAGCGGGATCAAATTCAATATTTTTCTAATCTTTTAGATAAATCTACAGAAGCCGAATTTAATAAAAAAAACGAGACCGAGGCTAATTTCGGGTGCGGCCGAAATTTGAATACCCTTCACTCTTCTCGGGCTAAAAGTTTTTTTTGGGCGAACATATGACTTGTGTTCAATCCTTCCCCATTCTTTTCCTTCTGTGGCGTCGATAAAACAATATTTGTGTGTTTTTGGTTAAGTGGGAAAATAAAAATATTTACTCAGAAAACTTTATTGGGGGGATGCGGGAGCACGGTCCCATAGTATGATTCCATTCGTTTTAATTTTTTTTTTTGACAAGGACGCATTAAGTTTTTTTTTGAAATTGGTGTGGAAAAAATGTTTCTTAGAAGATCTAACATGGGGGGTTGGGTTTGTATGGTAGCCCCATGACCCCATAAACCGATTCCATTCATTTTTACACATGTCTTATGGCATCAATAGAGATGCACTTTTACGAGTTTTGGTTGAAAGTGATGCGCAAATAAAAAAGTTTTTCGTAGAAGAACTCAATTTGGGGGGTTGGTTTTGTATGACAGCCCCATGACCCCATTGTCCGATTCCATTTATTTTTACATATGTTTTGTGGCATCGATTGAAATGCACTTTTATGAGGTTTGATTGAAATTGGTGCACAAATCAAAAAGTTTTTCTTCGAAAAACTCAATTTGGGGGGTTGGGTTTGTATGACAGCCCCATGACCCCACAGTCCGATTCCAACCATTCTTACATATGTTTTGTGGCATCAATAGAAACACATTTGTATGAAATTTGGTTGAAATTGGTGCACAAATGAAAAAGTTTTTCATAGAAGAACCTAATTTGGGGGGTTAAGTTTGTATGGCAGCCCCATGACCCCATAGTCCGATTTGATCCATTCTTACATATATTTTGTCTTATCAATAGAAACACATTTGTGTGAAATTTGGTTGAAAGTGGTGCACGCGTGAAAAAGTTTTTCTTAGAAAAACCAAATTGGGGGGTTAGGTTTGTATGGCAGCCCCATGACCCCACGGTCCGATTTTAGCGATTCGAACATACAAACTGCCTGCAATAAAAAGAAGCATGTGTGCAAAATTTCAGCTCGATAGCTTTTAAACTGGCCGAGTAAAACGCGTAGCAACAGACGGACAGACGGACATCGCCCAATCGACTCAGCTCGTCATGCTGATCATATATATACATATTTTATATGGTCGGAGATGCTTCCTTCAATGCGTTACAAACTTCATGACAAAGTTAATATACCCTTTACTCTACGAGTGAAGGGTATAAAAACAACCTTTTTGAAGAAAGAAATTAAAATTGGCTTAATGATTACATATTTATCAAAAAAAGAAAATAACAAAATTCTCTACTTGGCGGGAAGTCATGTCCCGCCACGACTATCGTCGTTTCGTCCAAAATAATGAAGTCACAGCATCACGTTCTTTTCCTGAATTCACTAGACTTTAGAAGATAATGGCTGTCCGATTACATTATTGCCTGTTGTAATAATACTTGTGTATACCAAAGTATTTTCTTCGCAATTCTCTGTGTAATATGAAAGGTAATAATGCGCGACTTATTATAGGAGGTAAATGAAGAAGTTGTTCCAGAAACTTGGCAATTCACTTGGGTGAACGTAAATCTCTTTTTAGGCATATAACGCCAGCCCAGCGATCACAAGAAGTCGCATGTAAGTGAGACTTTTTAAAATTCATAAATAATTGTTGTTACAAACATTTTGGGGCAGATTTTTCTGGTGAGAAATAATACACTATCACTTGGCTTTCAGGTTTGTACTGTTTTTAAGAATTCTCGCAAGAAAATCCTAACGGGACTCCGGATTTTTAGACCTTGTGTTATTGAAACGATTAAGCTACTGAAAATATGGTCCAAGTTTGAGGAAAATACCGTTATGACTTTTTTACATATGAAACCATTTTTCAAGTGGAACTATCGATTTCATTGGGAGTGTATAAGCATAAATCGCTCCAGAGAATTACGGAGCGCTAAGTTGGACATGAATGCGCTCATAGATTAGAAACATTCATAAAAAATTTAAAAATAATCATAATTTGCCCTAAAGTTTTTGTAATATGTAACTCTTTCTTCTTTTTTCTTCTGGGAGAATGAAATATAACCAAAAATTGCTCTAGAATTCAGCGCCCATTCATTCTAAACGAAGATTATTATAAACGGAGCGAATTGTGACCTAATACTCAAATAAGATCAACTTTTCAAGCCCACCTTTCTTCACAATATTCTCCACTCTTTTTACCGTAAATTTGTGTAACGTCTTCACCAATAACTGTTTCATTTGTATAACAAAAACTTCTGTTGTTTGTTAGAGAATACTCATACATAGTATGCTTGTTGAATAGTGCTCATCCATCCATCAAGCCCAATTCTTTCTTGGTTTCTTGAAAAGATTTGTACAATTGTTTGGGCTTGCATATATGTACATATGTGCATACTTTCCATCTCAAACTAACTATGCCTTCATTTATGGTTATGAAACCCTATGAAATGGACTTATGCTTTTGAATTGGACTAGTGCCAATGATACTTGACCATATTAAACTAATAGCATTATTGTGGATTTTAATTGAACTTTGCAGACTGGACTGGGCGAATTCTTTCGTGCTGAATAAGCGTCTTGAAGAAATTTAGCGCGTTATAAAGTCTGAAGTATGATGATAAGAATGAGGAGTAGGTGGCGGCAAAGTTCGCATATTAAAATAAGCATAGTGCAATTAGTCAAAAAAAAAAGCCACAACCCACACATCCAAAAAAGTGTGAAGTTTTCATGCTAAATTGTTGACTCCACTGCCCTATATACGCAATAAAAAGTTACACTAGTTTCTGCGTCGTCTTGAAGGGGTAAGAAAGTTGTGAAAATTCAGTTTTTTTATAAATACATAATAGAAAAAAAATGAGTCTGACCGCAAAAGGTTCTGAGATTTGTTTTTTGACCGGATGGTAGTAATTTTCAGTGGGGAGCGTGGTGGAGTGATCCGCCTGGCGTGATTTGGAGAGAAGTTACAGGAATGTCTGTTTATAAAATTTTAGCAGGAGTGAGGAGGTGTACTTGATCGTAGCACTCTAATTTTTGGTATAAATAAATTAGGAATTTTGTTGCAATATATAGACAAGATCTTATGATTCTAAGTGTATTATATATCAGGAGTTACAGTGCGAAATGTGTAACTCAAAATGTAAATTCACTATAATACTTTAGGTCTAGGATATAATTTTGAGAGAAAATATCTAGGGTATGTATAATATGTAACATCATTACAAAGGAAATTTTATGTAGTTTGTTTCGTCCTCAGGGCATTTTGCGGTCAGACTCGTAGTTTTCCAGATATGTATGTATGTATTTGCAAAAAACTGAATTTTCAACACTTTTCCACCCCCTCCCCCGACGCGAAAATTATTTTATGTTTATGTGTAGCTGTATCTGCACTGTACTAAATGGAAATTCGGACGGTTGTGTTTGGTTAGACATATGGGGTTTTCCTTCAGAAGTGTGATTCGACGAGTCGCATCAGATATTCAAGGCCGCAACTCAACTGTACGATGACGCCATGGATCCTGCTTAAATTATTCGTCGGACACGGGCAAACAACAACAATATCATGAGAAGCAACAACAATGCAATGCAATTTAATCTGCGGATTTGACGTTTACAAGTCTACATTGCGGCCTTAATATATAGACGGCGGTGGTCGCATCAGTAGTATATATAATAACAATTTTAAATGGAATAAATTCTCTAATTTGTCAGCTCTGACATCATTTATCTTAAATTTATTCACCTCCTAAAATTCATCCACTTGTTTTTTACTAATTATTTTGAAACAATATTCCACACACAAATGTAGGTAATACAATTGGTAAAAAAATCAAATTTATTATACAACTGGTCAGATTTCAATTAAAATCTGCATGACATACTATTAACTCTTTCGGTCTTAAATAATAACACGGCGCCTCTGGGAAGCATTTATTATGCGATTCGGGCTCTTGACTGATTTTATGAATCAATCATATAGTACGCTGCGAGTGTTGCATACAATATTAAAAACACTGTAGGAGCGCGCGCATGTTGAGGTGATGAGGAAGCATAAAACAGATTCACTTTTACTCGATGTTTCCGCTCGACATCATCTGTGCTAACCATGAAATTGAAATATGAAACAATTAATAGGCGTGTTTTTTTGTGCTCGGGTGTAGGTTAGTTTAGGGTAACTACATGGGGTTACAATAACAACATAACCCAGATAAACCCAGTAATGTATCGAGGGTACGTACTCTGACCAAAGTTAACCCGGAAGAATTGTTACAGATGTGACAACCAGAGGCGCTCTAACACGAAAAAGCATGAGCTAATACCAAAACCATTGGTTAAATGTTCATTGTTGTTTTTGTAAGACATGTTAATTTACTGGTTATTTATTTATCACAACTTTGAACCTTCAGCTTTTTACAAAGTTCATGGTTGGTGCAATAGATCTAAACAGCTTTTAACCCAAATCGTTTTTTTGTGCTTATATACCCTAACCTGCACCTTTTTTACAAAAAAACGCGCTTAATATGTTGTGGTGTATGTGGTGCAATGAGAACAAAATGTTTGTTATGGATCCGATACAGTAGAGGATTTAGTTCATGTCCATAGATAATGCCGAAAATAGTTAAATATACTTCACAGGTTTTGGTACATACATATTGCATTTAAGTAATATTACAATTAAATTAAGATGTAAGTAATATAAAATTGAAACTTCAAATGAATTAATTATGTATTTAGGCGCCGATTAAATAGAGCGCATAATTATGTGATCACATCATTCTAATTGATGAATTTAGGCCGTCATCAATTATAATTTTCAGAGTTTTTTTTTTGTTGTGGTACATTTATCTTAAAGCAAGCCTGAGGCAGAACTGAAAAAGTATGGAAAGTTTTTTTATTGGAAATAATTTATGTACATATAAGTCTTCATTCAGAAAAATGTCGAAACCCCCAAATAATATTTTTCTGTCAATATTAACAGAGTTGACTATAAATGATTGATCTGAAGGAACGAAGCGCAGTGTCAGAATAAAAGACATAAGCACTACAAAGACACCAAATATCAGTATATGTAGTTATACTCCTGTTTAATAAATTAATCGAATCACTTTAGCAGATAGTGTACACACCAGGATTGAAGCATAATATAGCAATTTTATCCGACTCATCGAGTATTCAGTGCATACTGCATACTTTGATGTTAATATACTTTGAATGTAATCGACACTAATTAACATTCATTAAATAAAGCTAGTAAGTATCTCTCGTTGTACCGTCTGAGATACGCGAAGAATGAAAGTGAACATTTTTCTGCTCGTTAAAAATAATATATATATTTCGTAACCTTTCGTGACTTTCCTATATTTCTTGCACGATGGAAATTAATTTAAACGAATGTATATTAGCACTTAATCTTTATTGGAGAGACCAGACACGGAACTTTATACATAATACTTACTGAAAAATTGACAACTAATAATACAGACGTATCTATGGTATTTAATAAATATTTAGTATTTTTGCAGTATCCTTAGTACTTTTGCAGAATATTTCACATTCAAAGCAGTTTCTTCGGATAACATGACGAGTCTTAACTTATTCAATTCAATCGTCCATTTTCTGTGGAGACTTGTTCGAAAGTTTCAGTTTTGACCTCCCCTCTTTAATCGCATATATGGTCCATAAAAATATTCTTCCTGAAGTAATGCCTAAGATTACCGACATTTTCAATCCTACTCCTTCTTCTTCTTGTAGCGGTGCAGAAAGGTGTGAAACCTCTGTGCATCAATCCCACTCCTACAATATTTTAATAAATTGCCAGCGATTAGTGGAGCTTGGCACGGAGACCCTGTGTTACTAAAAGAACAAGCAGGCTACTGAAAATAATGACACCAAGTTTGAAGAAAATGCCGTTATCACTTTCCGAAATACATCAATTTTTCAAGTGGAACTATCCTATTGATTGGGAACGTATTTTCGAAGCAATATTAGCATCAATCGAAACCAGGAATCAGAATTGTCTTCGGCTAAAAAAATCACCGGGCAGGCCTCTTGACGTTCATCAAATTCACGTTATTGACCATCCAAGAGGTATGGTGATTTTATGAGTATTGCAACTATTTTGACGAATATCTTGGGAGCATCATATAAAAAAAGCTTGCTATCTTCAATACCCGCCGAGTAAAACGCGCCGCAACAGATAGACGGACATCGCCCAATCGACTCCCCAAGTCATGCTGATCATATGTGTATACTTTTTATATGGTCGGAGATGCTTCCTTTAATGCGTTACAAACTTCATGACAAAGTTAATATACCCTTTCACTCTATGAGCGAAGGGTATAATAAAACCAGATCGAGTTCTAATCGTGCGAATAGCAAGATAAGTGTATACCCCTACAACCATGTACATACCTAGAAGGCACGCAAAACCTAAAATATTAAATATCAAGTTTTTTTTGTAGGGTAGGAAGGAATAGATCGGTCGTATCTATCACACCTTTCATATGTTTTCAAGGACATCCATCAGCTACCATTTGACACTAATTTGAAGTTTTTCGCAATATTTTATCAATAGATATGTGCAGAATATAGTTTTGTTGGGGAGGCAGTGGTAGGAGTAGTCAGAAATACTTCATTTTCAATCAACTTCAAGGAAATGTCACTTCAGGTCGCTAGCGATATTCTGTCGAAAGTTATGGCCGAATTAAAATATCAAGGAGGGGTAATTTGTATGGGAGGTAGGGCAATCCTTGGTCCGATTTGGCCCATTTTCAATACCGTCCAAGATTTTATCAAAACAAACATCTGAGCAAAATTTCGAATTTTCGGAAGTTATCGGGCGAACATACACACGTACGAATCAGGGACCGATCCTGATAATTTATTTAAATAAGAACATGTTGGAAAGGTTTCCGCCAAAGAAAAATACATGATAGCAAAAAAATGCAAATAATAAAAATAAAATCCGCCAATCAAATCCTGTTTGGAATTTCGGGGTGGATACAATGAAAAAGCCTGAATGTACAGGATGCATCCTTCAATGAAGTCGGAATCTAATATCTCTAGTATCGGACAAATATCAAAATATCGACGTCATGGTTTGATAATATGTACATAATGTAGGTTGTTATCAGCTGGTATGTATTTGTTGGTGTTTAAGCTCTCCCCAAATAAATTGAAAAATGAAAAATAGACCTGTAAATTCAGGCTTATCCATTATATTCGCCTCAAATTCAAAAGAGGATTTGAGTGGCGGATTGAAGTGCTATCAATTATTTATTTCCAATTAATGTACATATTTTTCTTTGGCGGAGACCTTTCCAACTTGTTGTTTTTTTTTGTTTGTGGGATTAGTTTGGCTTGTTAAAGCGTTAGTTTCATTTGCAAAATTTTGAATGTTTAATTTGTTTTGAGAAAAGAGTGAATTTGACTTGAACATTATATACAGCTAGATCTCTCGGATTACCATGTTTTCCGATTAATTCAACAATTTCAAGAAGTAATCGTCCTGTAAAAAAAAATCTCATAAAATAAATTTATTTAGCAATAACGAAAATATGTTGAAATACTAACCTAATCAATATATGTAATTGATTGCGCACTATAAACCAAATATCTAATTAAAATAAATGACATCTTGAATACGCCCTTGACATTTACATTCGCGCGCCTCTTTTTCACATCATCAATAAAGATGACCAAAAGATTAAAAATCAACAGACTTGTTTAGACCATCAATGCAGTTATCTGTTTGTATTAAATGCAAATTGTGAAGCATAATTCAGGTTTTTGGTTAAAATGTTTGTGAGAAAATAAAATATATGTACATATTTGTTAACCAATATTCTCTTTAATGCCTATGTTATTAAACAATTATCAACTCATCTTTATTTTTTTATTTAGTGTTATAGCAACACGTGAAAATATTAAATGATCACAATTGACAAACCCAGTATGCGAATTATCATTTACATGTAAATTCGTATACCCAGCAAACAATTTTATCGATTTTTTCGAAAAATCACAAAAATGATTCGAAAGCGATATTATTAAAATGAAAAATTTATCGTAGACTTGGCTCCCCGACGAAAAATAATTTTATCGTCATCAACATGTCAGGAATGCGACTCCTATTAACGAAATATCGTCTGAAGAGTCAAATTTACTAAAATGTTTCGTTCAACATTTGTGTTATAGTCTAAGAAAAATGGCATATTTGGTCGGCAAAAATCCTACATCGGAATTTTTTTGGATTATGGTTGGGAATAGTCCCCAGATTATGGCATTAAAAGTCCCAACCGATCGGAGGTCCGCAACCTTGAAAAAGGGGGAAAGGGGGGCATTTTTTCGTTTTTTTTGCGATTATTTCAAAAACGGCAAAAGATACAGAAAAATGGCATGAGGACGAAAAAAAACTACATAAAATTATCTTTGCAATGATATATAACACATTAGAGTTTAATTGAATATTTCGGCGTTAGACTAGAACATAAATTAGAATATTTTCATTTTAGACCTTTTTTAAAAGCTCCATGACTTTTTAAAGAGTGCTAGTTTAGCCGTAGAATTTTGTATAAGTATTCACAATAAGTTCAAGATCATTTTAAGGTAAACATTGAGTCGTTCCGGTCAAGGACCCCCATTATCCCCCCATTTAAATTTTTCAAAACGGCATATCCATAACTCCCCCCAAAATTGGAGCAGAGTGCTAAATTTTTGTTTGTTGGGATTGGAGGTCATAGTGACCCCACCCACCAAAAATCAGCTCATTCGGATAAAAACTAAGGCTATCTCCCATGCAAAGTGACCCATCAGGAGTTTGTTCTACGTACTACTCATTTTATAAACTGTAGAACAAAGTTGTCTTGGGTCACTTTGTATGGGAGGTACCCTTAGTTTTTATCCGAATGAGCTGATTTTTAGTGGGTTGGGTGACTATGACCTCCAATCGCAACAAACCAAAGTTTAGCACTCTGCTTCAATTTTGGGGGGAGTTATGGATATGCCATTTTGACAAATTTAAATTGGGGGATAATGGAGCGACTCAATGTTTACTTTAAAATAATCTTGAACTTATTGTGAATACTTATACCAAATTTTACGGCTGAACTAGCATTCTTTCAAAAGTTATGGAGCTTTTAACAAAGGCTTAAAATGAAAATATTCTAATTTATGTTCTAGTCTAACGCCGGAGTATTTGATTAAACTCTAATGTGTTTTATATCATTGAAAAGGTAATTTTATGTAGTTTTTTTCGTTCTCAGACCATTTTTGTGTATCTCTTGCCGTTTTTGAAATAATCGTAAAAAAACGAAAAAATACCCCCCTTTCTCCCCTTTTTTAAGGTTGCGGACCCCCAATCGGTTTGGACCTTTTATGCCATCATTTCGGGACCATCCCCAACCATAATCAAAAAAAAAATTAGGATGTAGGATTTTTGCCGTTCGATGGCCATATTTTGGTCCAATTTTCTTAGACTATTATGTAGGAAAAGCTTACAAAAATTTGTGCTAATTTCTAATTGTATGAATTTAAATACGTAATTACTGATTCAATGTGTAATACTAACTGTTTCACGTTCTCTGAGCATTGTTTTTAAATTTTAAAATTTTTTCCCAGAATATTTTTTGTGGCATTTTCTCTTTGCAATGAATATAAAAAAAATCTTCTCCCAACCAACCTCGTATCTAGGGATACCAAATCGAGAAATTAGCACCTACAATACCTAACCTGTTATCACAGAAAGATACATATAATATCGCAACTAAGATGCGCACGGCCGGCACCGGCATATCAATGAAAGTTTCTGTGATGATGACCATGATCTTCAAATATGCATCTAGTTTTTCATAGTGGAAAATGCAAATGTGTGACAGTACGTGTGCGAAAAGTTAAGGTCAAAAAGAAGATCACAACACAATCGCTTATCGTAGGTCTTGCTTGGACATGGACACCACAAATTACATACCTTCTTGTGACGCTCGCGATCGCGACTTTCGCAATGTCCAGCTTCATACCAAATCCAATGTAATTGGTTATACATGCAGACACCAGTGTCCAGCGGTACTGCGAATAAAAACTATGATAGATGTGACAGATGCCGTTTTAATGGCACTAGTTTGCATGTTGTATGTGGTGTCGTTTATTTTTGCAAAAAAATAACAGACATCTTGCTTATAAATATGTATGCATTTATGTATATTGAATTGATTAGGTGCGACTACCTACCGGTAATCGTGATGGCCATCGGCTGTTAAAGATTATATGCTAAAGCAAAAAAAATACGAACAAAGATTTAACACTTAAATTAACCATCAGCTGTAGTTCAAACAAGCTGTTAGCGAATTATTAAATTTTGCTAAATGTCGAGAAAGTAGTTATTGGGCTAAAAAAAAAAACAGTTTTAGCATGTGAAATATTATGGAATAACGAGACCGAGTCCTAATCGTGCGAATAGCACGATGAGTGTATACCCTATACCCATGTATAGACCTAAAAGACATGCAAAACCCAAAATTTTCATTTTCAGGTTTTTGTAGGGGAGGGAGGGTATAGATGAGTCGCACCTGGCACATCTTTAACATCTTATCAAGGCATCCAACAGCTACCATTTGATAATAATTTAAAGTTCTTTGCGACATTCTATCAAAATATATGGCTGAATATAACTTTGTAGGGGAGATAGGTGTAGGGGTAGCCGGACCTACTCCACTTTCCATCAACTTAAAGTATATGTCCGAATTAGGTATTGATCAAAATTTCAAGTCGATAGCGATATTGTATCGAAAGTTATGGCCGAACTAAAATATCAAGGAGGGGTAATTTGTATGGGAGGTAAGGGAACCCTTAGTCCGATTTGGCCCATTTTCAATACCGTCCCAAGATTTTTCAACACAAACATTTGACTAAAATTTCAAACCGCTAGCTTCATTATTTCGGGAGTTATCGTGCGAACAGACAGACACACGGACAGACAGACATGGCTTATTCGAATCAGGGACCGACCCTGATCATTTATATATGTATACAGGGTGTCCGAAAACTGAGCATAAACGCACCGTATTGTGATTCCTCATATGATTTCCAGCAAAAAAGTTGTACGAACATACCCCTTAGCTGCCACAGGCATTTGAAAATTTTTGAAAAAATCATTTTCTTGCACGACTTAAAGCTCAATATCTCCAAAGCTAGACCAGCTAGAATAGTGAAACAAAATGATTATTACAGCCAACAAATTTACCTCAAAAACAAAACACACTAAAATCGGATAAGAGGGTTGGTTTTTACAGAGCTTCAAAGTCAAATTTGTGTGATTTGACCCAAAAACAATCTATTTTTTCATCTCAATTTTCTCCAACTTCTGCCAAGGAGAGGTGCTTGATTCTTTTAAAAATTGGCACATAGTCTATCATTTCTTTTTTACATCATTTTATTCCAGCTCTATTATTTCTAACAGTTTTTATACGTTAAGTGTAGAAAACTAGGGTTAATTTTAGCTCGAATTTAATACAATTCAATTCACACTGCTCCTAAAGATCTTTTTGCACTTAAGACATTAAAACTGTTAGAAATAACGAAGCTAGAATAAAATGTTGTAAGAAAGAAATTATCGTTAGACTATGCGCCAATTTTTAAAAGAATCGTACGAGCACCTCACCCACCTCACCTTGGCAGAAGTTGGAGAAAATTGGGATGGAAAAACATATTGTTTTTAGGTCAAATCACAAAAATTTGACTTTAAAGTTCTGTAAAAACCAAACCTCTTATCCGATTTTAGTGCCGTTAGTTTTATTTTTAGGTAAATTTGTTGGCTAAAATAATCATTATGTTATTTTAGTTAGTCTAACTTTTGAGATATTGAAGTTTTAGTCGTACAAAAAAATAATTTTCTCAAAAATTCAAATGCCTGTGGCAGCTAAAGGGTTAAGCTAAGGGGGTATGTTCCGTACAACTTTTTTGCTGGAAATCACATGAAGAAACGCAATCCGGTACGTTTATGCGGCAGTTTCCGGACACCCTGTATACTTTGCCATACCTCCGGAGGCTCCTTTGAGGTGTTACATAATATTGGCGTAACAAAAACTATATACCCTATACTATCTTATGGGTACCTATAGGGTATAATAAAATTTGGAAGCATAAAATAAATCCACAGCGGAACTATAAATTAGAGATGTAACGGATGTCTGCATCCGCAATCGCGGATTATTCGCATAAAAATTAAACTCCGCATCCGCATTCTCATCCTCATCTTATAAATATTTACATCCGCATCATCATCCGCAATCCTCATTTTTGTATGCAGACAATTAGCGGATATATGCGACCCACGTGCTAGTTTGTAACTATAAAGAAATGCATTGGGACAAATTGTATTCTGGTATCGTATACACAACTGAACTTCAGTTTGTCGATCAGCACAGCAGGAGCGCGTTCCATTTATATGATCTGAGTAAAAATAGTTACTCCCATTCACTTTCCGTCTCATTCTCTCACACCGCTTACAACTCTGACAGTAGTCAGCGATGACTACAGCTACGACTACGAGTGAATTAAGGAACGCACTCCGGTACGCAGTTTTGTGACTAGTGTTTGAGTGGTTTTGTTCTAAATGAATTGAACTGAGGCGGGTGAAGTGCGTTGTTTTAAGGTGAAGCGAAGTAAGGAAGTATGCAACTTTTTAATTTTTAACCACACTAATCAGAGGCATTTCAACTTTTTTTCATCTTCATGAAAAGTGTTAAACCTAAATATTTTTGTCTACATATTCGATCATATGCTCATCCGCACCCTCATCCGCATCCTCAAAAATTTCTCCATTAATATCCGCATCCGCAACCGCATCCTCAATCTTATACTACATATTTGCATCCGCATCCTCATCCGCTAAACAAGATCCGTTACATCTCTACTATAAATGTAGGTTTCTGTCAATTAATTCTTGTTATCAACATTTTATAAGACAGTGGCATCTTTGATCGAAAAAGAGTGAACCCAACATAATGCATTATAAAAGTCTGCCTACATAAAAGTTAAGCTACGAAATTTAGTGTGAGCCTTTCACATTTGTCTATGACTGGTCTCCTGTCATTCTGTTTATAGATGAAGCGAATTTTTTAATTTGCAATGCAAACATCACCTGATCTCATAAACTTTATGTTTATCGGACCCACAAACAAATATTCCATATTTACATCAAACAACAATCATGATTACGCCGACCACGACACTTTCTCTATCAACGAAATCACTTAGAAAAACTCCAAATCAACTACATATGCGAAAGTTCCAATAGTAAACATACAATCCAAATTTTAATACAAACAAAAAATACACCCAGTACCAGCATGAAATCCAAATAATTGAGCGGATTAAAAAAGAAAGGAGTATAAAACAATAAAAAAAAAAGTTAAAAAAAAAAACAGTTTGTATCGTCATCCCATTGAAATGTTTCTCATCTGCCAATCTTGTGCTGTTCTGCAGCAAAGCAATGTATGCCTGCTACTTGAGTTCGCACAACAATCACACACCACAATTATTGTTCGACACACAAAAGTTCAAAACTTATGGTCGACCGCGATTCTGTATTTCAGCAGCAAGCAGTGCTTCTTCTGCTTTTTTTCTTGCGCCAACTTCATTTCATCTTTTCTTCTTTGCACAGTCCGTTAAATTGTTACCTTTTCGGAAAAGGTAACGCTTCAAGAAATCTGTTTAGATACGAGTGAATACACTTCTTTTGTATTTACAATCATCGCGCATACAATGCGTTTATTGCCACATACAACATACATTTTGTGTACATATTGTACTATGGGTGTATTATGTTTAAATTATGCATTTTTTAATGGACTAGCATGCTTTCGGCATGCAAATAATAAACTAGAAATAAGAAAGAAGAAATTCACATTATTTTGGCACTCCAGAGTGGCATTCATTTCCATTGTTTCTGCTTTCCGCTGAATGGAAGTCAAAAAGATTCTGCTCTAATGTACATACTATGTATGTAGTGTTGTAGACAAAACCGTTCTTTTGAGTATCTCTGTCTGTATGTTAGATAAGAAGAAAAGGTTCGTTAATATTTATTTAGATCCAGATAAGTTTATCCAAAAAAGATAGTTATACGACTATCAAAAGTATAAGCAAAAGAATCAGAAAACACATTTCTTTTTACAGCTTAGATTAGACTGAGTACGGTCCTGACTGTTTGCTTAGCACTGAGGTATGAGGATCATCAACCTTAGATAGTTGGAGTTAATTGCACGTTGGAAGTGATGTACTTCTTTATCTTTTATTCGATGGACGAAAAGCTAACGTTACATTTACAGTTAAGAAAAAGAGCAGAGGACCTCTATGTAGTGTTTCGCCGCACAATGGCCCAAAAAAACGAATTTTGGAAACAATTATTAAAACACGTCAATTTTAATGCATTTGGCCGATGTATAAATAGAATAGCACGTTTCGCGCAGAAAGGGTCCGTTGTTTTGAAGTTATGTTTGTTATTTATTTAAAAGGGTAAGAGGGGATTACTTTAATTTACTTTTTAGTTTCTGCTGAACGTCAAGACAGAGTCTCATTATATTCTTCATCTCAAACTATAGTTTAATAGAGGATGAAAAATAAGGTTCAATGGAATCCAACATACATATTTTGCAGGAGGTATTCAAAAATCGTGTCTAAAACAGCCAACATGACAAAACAAAATCGAATATAAAAGTATCATGGGGATGTATGGGGTTATTATTCAGACATATGTATTAGTAATCTTGAGACTTGCTGAAATAATGAAGCATAAACACACTGAAGTTAGTTAAAACTAAAAACTCAATGTGAAAAATCCAGTTAGCATCAATTTTACATTCAATGAAACTACTGGACCGACTTGCAAAGCCAAGTTCTCTCTACCAATTAGAGCGTTGGACTGGAAATAAGAACTCGTGTAAGCAAAATTGGTACACCACCGATACAAAAATTTATTTGGTCCCCTTAACACCACCAAGGTCGTCTGTCCATGAACCTTAATAAAATATCACCTTCTTAACTCTTAGACATCCATCGAGTTTGAGTATCTATTACAGTCAAACTTCTCTATTATTTGTACCGCAAAAGTTTGGCTGAACTAAAAAAGTCGGCCTTAAAGTTCAACCGAACCACGCGCAATAATCAGCTATAATCGGACCACGCAAATGACTTTATAATTCCATCCATTTTGAATGAATATGAAGATGAAGTCAAATGAGATAATATCGGAAAGAACAATTTCACAATACCGGGCTTTTTGATGGTAATTGGGCACCGGACGTAGGCAGCTTCGTATGAAGTTATTCGGTACGCAGAGTACACTCTCAAAGCGCACCTACGATAAACTGAGCTTAATTGCTGGACGTTCCCAGAAGACTCTAGTGAGGTAGCCCGCACCGGTGAGGCATACAGTAGTATGGATGTAATAACCTTTGCCGATAGCTTCTTCCTGCTTGGTTCTGGGCCTGTGTTCGGCATAATTCTCGTTAAAGCCACGGAGGCGACTGCAGCCTTTTCTCATACATACTTCACGTGTTCTCTAAAGTTCAGTCTCGAATCGATCATCACCCCAGATACCTTAGGCCTTTTTTTGGATGTTATGATATTGCTTCCGACTTTGATATCGTTTTTTTTGCTCCGCAAGTTCAAGGGCAATCGTTAACAGCCAAAGCTTTATAGTTGTAATCGCCTCGCTAGCATAAATTTCGATGCATTCTAGTGTCTTTGCTACAACTACAACTGAAATATCGTCAGCAAAACCTACTACAGTCACTCCCCTAGGCATGGGAAGTTCCTGAATACCATTGTACATTATGTTATGATCCATAGCAGCGGGTCAAGAACTGAACCCTGTGGAACTCCAACTGTAACCCTATACTCCGTGGGTTCATCGCTGATATCGTATTGTAGGATCCGATTTGAGGGGTAGAGCTCTTGATTATAGCTGAAAGATAGTCTGGATCATCCATTCTGGAAGCCCAGCTTCCGGAATTAAATTCTTGACATCGAGCGTCACAACAGAGTAGCATATGCCATTAAAAAGTTATTGGCCGGGTTTCTGATAGCTCTTATTCAGTACCTGTCGGCTGATTAGTCTTATCGCGTAGAGAAGACACACACCATATTCAGAAAGCTTTTCCATTGTTTTGAATGGAATTTTTGTTTATTTTGCATAGAAACGCCATATTTTGCTTGTTTAAGCCATCATCTTAGATTGAGAAAATCATTGCGCACTTTCATCCAACAGCGTAAATAAGCAAAAGATAACATAACTATGCAAAATTAACAAAAAATCAATTCAATATAATGGAGAAGCTTTTTGAATATTGTGTGTGTCTTCTCTGGGCGATAAGACTAACCATACCATAAGATCTACGAGAGAATGGGCCATTATCTTGCCAAATTAGTTACCAACTCAATTGCATCTACCGTATAGACCGCACCCGTCTAAAGCCGGTGATATCATGGATTGATTGAAATTTTCTATATTCGAAATGTCATACCACCATTCATCGCTTCGGAATTGGGAGGGCTCTGCGCTCTAAGCAAAAATACAAATTGTCCACAATTTACCCCCGACGATTTGTATGGATATTTGATTAAAGATTAAGGGCGAATCAGATAGCCTACGTTACCTCCCGTTACGTTACGTCGCATTCCAACTGAATGGCCAGAATGCTTCCTTGCCGTGCCGGTGCCATCTGTGCATTGGACCAACTTTGACAGGTATGTTCGGAACGGAAAGGCACGGAAACTTTCGGTGCATTTATTCGGGACTTAACGTAACGTAAGCTATCTGGTTCGCCCTTTAGAATTAAATTCCTCGTTCGACCTACGAATGATTTTCACCACCATAAAATTGGTCGGAATTTATGTAGGTTTATTCTTCTCTCGAGTCTCGGACATCACAATAATGTCATCTTATGAGGTATACCAGAGTTGTCATCATTTTGTCATGTTCGGCTACGTGCTTTCCATTTCCACTGGAACTGTCTTGAGACAAAGTTTTATCTTGAGCACTTTTGCAACCTTCTTTGAATCGTGTGCTGGCAAAAAAGCCCCAAAAGTTTGGCGACCCGGGCGTTGTCCATCCCCTGACCGGGCCCTCTTAATCCTATGCACTAATGTTGATGCTATATACGCAGATGGGAGTTGAGAAAGTTTCCTTGCAGTCTGCAGAAGTTGCAAGTCACTAAATCGCGGTTTACATGGGTCAAGTAAATGGTAGAGTAGAGTTGAATTTTCCAGTGTCAAAAGAATAATGGTTCTCTCTACTCGTATAAATGGTTGCAGTATAATTTTTCCTTGCTGCTTCAGCATCCAACCATTCGTAAATAAACAGAAAAGAAATAAAAAAAAATCAAATAAAAATACGGGATAGCTCAGACGCAACTGTAAGGTAGACTGACTTTTGAAAAGCCTATTGATGTAAACTACATAATTTATGAAGAGGTACGGAAATTTCGTTTATACGAAATAGATGCCAATTTCCACTTTCATCCAACAGCGTAAATAAGCAAAAGATAACATAACTATGCAAAATTAACAAAAAATCAATTCAATATAATGGAGAAGCTTTTTGAATATTGTGTGTGTCTTCTCTGGGCGATAAGACTAACCATTCCATAAGATCTACGAGAGAATGGGCCATTATCTTGCCAAATTAGTTACCAACTCAATTGCATCTACCGTATAGACCGCACCCGTCTAAAGCCGGTGATATCATGGGCTGTGTGAAGTTAGCCAGTCATGTTTTTGAAATTAGGTCCTTTTGCTCGGTGAACCGTTTGTTCTACAGCGGCTACGTTTGTTCTTGATTGTTAACCAATTAATATCGTTTGTGCTTCTCTAATTATTTAATTATAGCAACTTTAAAATTGTGAGTGTGAAGTTAGCCAGTCATTTTTAAATATGGGTCGGAAAGGTATAGGTTTGGTATCAATCGAAAGCCAGACGTTTGTTCATTTTGTAGGGCGTTTGTTCATCCTGGAAACGGAAGGATACAGGAATTATTAAGGAAAAAGAGATTAGTTGTGACGTCATCTTCACTCAACCAACGCCATCTACTCAGCTCAGCTGTACGATGATGGTGTGGATCTTGCATAAATTGTTCGCGGGACACGGGTTGCCCGTACAGCTGAGCTGAGTAGATGGCGTTGGTTGAGTGAAGATGACGTCACAACTAATCTCTTTTTCCTTAATAATTCCTGTATCCTTCCGTTTCCAGGATGAACAAACGCCCTACAAAATGAACAAACGTCTGGCTTTCGATTGATACCAAACCTATACCTTTCCGACCCATATTTAAAAATGACTGGCTAACTTCACACTCACAATTTTAAAGTTGCTATAATTAAATAATTAGAGAAGCACAAACGATATTAATTGGTTAACAATCAAGAACAAACGTAGCCGCTGTAGAACAAACGGTTCACCGAGCAAAAGGACCTAATTTCAAAAACATGACTGGCTAACTTCACATAGCCGATATCATGGATTGATTGAAATTTTCTATATTCGAAATGTCATACCACCATTCATCGCTTCGGAATTGGGAGGGCTCTGCGCTCTAAGCAAAAATACAAATTGTCCACAATTTACCCCCGACGATTTGTATGGATATTTGATTAAAGATTAAGGGCGAATCAGATAGCCTATACGTTACCTCCCGTTACGTTACGTCGCATTCCAACTGAATGGCCAGAATGCTTCCTTGCCGTGCCGGTGCCATCTGTGCATTGGACCAACTTTGACAGGTATGTTCGGAACGGAAAGGCACGGAAACATTCGGTGCATTTATTCGGGACTTAACGTAACGTAAGCTATCTGGTTCGCCCTTTAGAATTAAATTCCTCGTGCGACCTACGAATGTTTTTCACCACCATAAAATTGGTCGGAATTTATATAGGTTTCTTCTTCTCTCGAGTCTTGGACATCACAATAATGTCAACTAATATGAGGTATACCATAGAGTTGTCATCATATTGTCATGTTCGGCCACGTGCTTTCCATTTCCACTGGAACTGTCTTGAGACAAAGTTTTATCTTGAGCACTTTTGCAACCTTCTTTGAATCTTGTGCTGACAAAAAAGCCCCAAAAGTTTGGCGACCCGGGCGTTGTCCGTCCCCTGACCAGGCCCTCTTAATCCTATGCACTAATTTTGATGCTATACACGCAGATGGGAGTTGAGAAAGTTTCCTTGCAGTCTGCAGAAGTTGCAAGTCACTAAATCGTGCGTTTACATGAGTCAAGTAAATGGTAGAGTAGAGTTGAATTTTCCAGTGTCAAAAGAATAATGGTTCTCTCTACTCGTATAATATTAAGTATAGTATTTCGTTACTGCTTCGGCATTCAATCAATCGTAAATAGACAGCACAGAAATTAAAATATAAACTTAAATAAAATTACGGGATAATCCGGAAGCGAGTGTAAGTCAAGCATGTTTTTGAAAAACCTAGTGATGTAAACTGCATAATTTATGAAGAGGTACGGAAATTTCGTTTTTACGAAATAGATGCGAATATCGGCTAAAATTGCTCATTTACGCGAATAGATGCGATATATTGAATTTTGGACTTTTTCCACGAAAAAGTTATTTATTCTCTGAAAAACAAAATCAATAACGAAAGATAACATTTAATCTCAGATTGATTTTTTTTCAGTAGTTTCCCATTAATACAAACTAAGACAACGCAGAGGGTTCGCATAATTACAAGCATGATAGCTTGCACAGACAAGCTCTTTAGTGAGAGGTTCGATGGATCAAATTTGTTTGCTGCAGTGCGATTTTTAAAGAAATTTTTTTCTCGTGATCCTTTCTCACGAGCCTTAAAATTGAAAACAAAAAGGACAATATAGCGGTGCCTATGCCTCAGTGGCCTCTCTTTTTACCGAAAGTTGTCGACTAGTACTCGTATGTCAAACAAATTTCTTCGACCACACTGTTTCCTAGTCGATTTTTTCCTTATTATTTTTAAATATTTGTGAATAATCACGCGACTTATTTTTTTTTGCAGTGTATGCACTTTGATCTTTGAACACTGGTTTTACTGTGAATTTCTAAAATTTCCAGTTTAATAGAAGTTTAATAACAAAAAGCTTTACAAAATTGTGATTTAATGCGAACTTCAGCGAAATTTCTAATATTCAAAATTAGCTGATGCGAAATTCCTGTTTTTTTATTTGCGAAACTTCCGTACCTCTACATGATATGTCACAAAACATGCGTAGGATGGATCTTTCTGTCAAATGGATGGCCGATTTTATTCCTACGTTCTTATTTTGTACATAATTATTTTACTTTCGAAAAATGTCGATTAAATAAATAAATAATTTGCGCGACAGTCCATTTTTACATTGGACTAAGGCCACAGATGTGTTTTTGGTGACATCCAATTTTAACTGGTTTTTTGTTGAGATCAAAAGCACGCTTAGCAGTGTTATGTATCTACATACATGGGTACTCGTTTAACGTCTGAGTGAGATCATAGTCCATCACATGGGTCGTGAGTTCAAAAGACATCATCAACTGGATTAGTTCACGGTGAGACTCGAACCCACGACTCTGTGCACCGAAGGTGTGCGCACTAAGTACTACACATTTATATAAAAATGTCTATTGTAATTTTTAAATTCAAAAGTAAGTCCGGTTTGTTCAGAGTTACTTCAATTAACGAAAACGACTATCATTTCATCATTCAAAGCTTTAGTGAAGAAATGCAAAATTAAAATTCTGTAATATTAAATTATGCTGTATATGAATTTGTTTGCAATAAAAATGAAATTGAATTGAAAAAAAAAATTGAACTCATATTATCAACACAGTCTGTTCATTGACCTTTTTTTTGCGCCATTGACACATATAAAACCATGTCGATATTATATTATAATGTAAAGTTCCAGTTGGCCACATCTTTTCATAACCCAATCATTTAAATCTGGGTTTGACAAAAGATATTATCACTATTAATTGATTGCCAATTCAACAAATAGGGACGTATCTTTTTTGTGTGCCTAATTTTATCCATGCCACTTTTTCGTAGATATATTCATAAATATTTATTCATTTCAAAATTTTCACATTGAAAAACCGTTTAGCGGATCGTGCTAATGCGGAATTATGTATGGAAATCATTTTTTTTGTTCGTCGCTGCAATCAATATTTTTGTTGTTAACATATTTATTTAATTATATATATTTTATTCCTAGAATAAGCACTTGTATGTATATATATTTAGATACAGTTTGTGTATTATATTAATCTCATTTAGTTTCAATTTTTTTTTTGTATGTGCATAATATCTTTTTTCTCTTTTGTTTTATTTCATTTTAGTTCTGCTTTGTTTATGTCCACTGAGTTCGCACAACTGCTTAGATTTCTTCTATAACGTCATTACAACGTTTTATATAAAAACAACGACAAAACAGAAAAAAATCTTCGCCAGACGAGACAAAACAACGCAACAAATAGCAACGTTTATCTTGTATTGCAAAAATATAGCAATACAGCATTACAAAATAATTTTATATTAAAAACTCGTACATAGATTTGCATATGTAAATATATTACATATAAATGTATGTTTAGATTTTAATAAACAGTAGAAAAAAAATAAAATAGTGGATAATTTGTTGCTGTTGTAAAAAGCGGCTGGTGCCTTATAAAGTTAATCGAATGGAACACTCATCAGTGTATTGAGATACACAACTCTCGCAGACACAACTATTACGTTTATTATTTGTTGTATAAAACGATATAATTTGCAAAAATGACTAACTCGACACAGGTAAGATTTATTATTTTCTTAATTTACATTTTTTTGATTATTATTCAATAATTTTTTTTCAATATTAAATTTTAAACTACTTATGTATGTGTTGTTAGATTTTCCAAGTTGTAACATTAATTACCTACCCCATCCCAAGACCAAAAAAATCGAAAGGGGATCAAATGCAAACAGAGTCCCGCTCGCGATTTATGAAAGAATATTTACCCTCGGCGGGAACGGTGAGATTTAATTTCTCGGGATTATGTATAGGTATCCTAGGCTTAGTCACATAGTTAGGTCTGCTTCGTTAATAAATATTTTTTCCCTTCTGTTATTTGATTTAAATTTTCAAACACTATTCACTAATTTTATTTCTTAAATATCACCTGAAAAATTGTCTAATGGCGTTAAGTCTGACAGTAGAAAATGAGAAGATAAAACCACGCTCGAAAGGTTTGCCTGAACCGTGCGTAAAAATTCGAGCGAACCACGTGCAATAATTGTTATACCCTTCGCTCATAGAGTGAAAGGGTATATTAACTTTGTCAGGAAGTTTGTTACGCATTGAAGGAAGCATCTCCGACCATATAAAAAGTATACATATATGATCAGCATGACTTGGGGAGTCGATTGGGCGATGTCCGTCTGTCCGTCTGTTGCGACGCGTTTTACTCGGCCAATTTAAAAGCTATGAAGCTGCAATTTTGCACAAATGCTTATTTTTGCTGCAGGCAGTTTGTATGTTTGAATCGGTAAAATCGGACAATGGGGTCATGGGGCTGCCATACAAACCCAACTCCCCAAATTAGGTTCTTCTAAGAAAAACTTATTTAATTGTGTACCAATTTCAACCAAATTTCACACAAATGTGTTTCTATTTATAACACAAAACATATGCAAGAATGGATCAAATCGGACCATGGGGTCATGGCTTCCATAAAAACCTAACCCTCCAAATTAGGTTCTTCTAAGAAAAACTTTTTTATTTGTGCACCAATTTCAACCAAATTTCACACAAATGGAAATCTGTTGATGACACAAGACATATGTAAGAATGGATCAAATCAGACAATGGCGTCATGGGGCTGTCATACAAACCTAACCCCCAAAATTAGGTTCTTTTAAGAAAAACTTTTTTATTTGTGCACCAATTTCAACCAAATTTCACAAAAATGTAAATATGTTGATGACACAAGACATATGTAAGAATGGATCAAATTAGACAATGGCGTCATGGGGCTGCCATACAAACCCAACCCCAAAATTAGGTTCTTTTAAGAAAAACTTTTTTATTTGTGCACCAATTTCAACCAAATTTCACACAAATGTAAATCTGTAAGAATAGATCAAGTCGGGCCATGGGGTCAACATACAAACCCAACCCCCCATTTTGGTTCTTCTAAGAAACATTTTTTACACCAATTTCACAAAACCTTGAATTAATGTGTCTTTATCAAATCAACTGAAAACGTCAAAACAAATGGAATCGTACTATGGGGCCATGCTCCCGCATCCTCCAATAAAATTTTCAGAGTAAATATTTTTTTTGCCCACTTATTCCAACCAAACCCCACACAAATATTGTTTTGTCGACTCAATGCAACTTTTGTGAAGACCAGAATGAGGGGGGGGGGGGGGTTGAATACAAGTCATAGGTACGCTCGAAAAATCGTTTAGCCCGAGCGCAGCGAAGGGTATCCAAATTTCGGCCGCGCCCGAAATTAGCCTCGGTCTCGTTTTTATTGAGTTTGATTACCGCAGGAAACAGCACGGTTGGCAATAAATTTGTTTTTAAGAACTCACTTCACTTTGTGTAAGTTTGGTGGTTAACTCATTGCCGGACACAACGCCAAAATTTGACACGATTTGTATGGTCAAATGCTCAAAATTGGACGTCTATAGACGTTGTGTCCGGGAAAGTGTTAATCTATAATCGAAAACTCGACGATTCTTTTGAAACTCTACGGTGCTATTATTCTGGAGACCTGAGATCGATTCTTGACGTGCTGGTTTTCAATACACGCTTGAAAATACCAAACAAATGGAGACACGCCATGCAAGAGGGTTTCAATCGTGGGTTCCGAACCGGCAAGTGCAAGCTCTCTAACCTCGACTACTCGTACTTTTGGAATCCTGAAAATCATTTTTTCAAATCTTTATCACTCTCAGCAAAATTAATTTTTCGTTTGTATCACCTCCCAGATAGCACAATACTGATGTTTTGTTGATTCTGCACTGAACCTTATATTCAATTTATTGATCCTCTCAGCATACCATTATTGATTCTTTTATATGGACGATGTCCGCTTTTAAAGCATTTTGATCGGTCGTCGTTTTCGAAAAGGGGAAATGCTATTGATGATTTGCCATCAATATTGTATCAAAATAATATCGAACCAACAGAATAAAAGGAAACGAAACTACACATATTTATATGTCATTGATATAAAATTGAATATCTGCAACAACACCATATTGAAGGTTTTTATCTGAAATTTCCAGTACCAAATTCATAAAAACAAATCTTTTTATTTCATTTATTTTATTCCATTAAATAAATTAAAGTTGAGATATATTTCCATATTTTATTTGTTGGCTTGATTCTTCCATTTCTTTTGTCAACTTCCAGATCTCATAGGCGTTTTCTAATGCATGTCCACGTCTATTTCTCGTCGGATTCTGGCAGAAAAATAAGAATATCAAAATTAATGAAATAAAATAGGGTAGATGTTACGATTGTACACTTACCGCAACGACAAAAACAGGCTGCAATAATTTAGCGTTCCTCGCTATTAACTATCTTCCATCGCTTCAAAGCTTTGAAAACAGATTGAAAACCAAAACAAAGTTACGTAAACTACTGCGAACAGAACAATTTCACAATAATTGACAGGATTTTTTTCTCTTGTCACAAATTCTTCAACGTATCGTTCCCGAATTGATTCCATATTGAATCTTTCCTTCATAAATATTATTGCTGGTAGTCGTCATGATAATTTAATTCGAAATTGTTCGAACAAAGGGGCAAGACAGAATAATGATTACGCCGATCGCTTTTATACTAATTATACATTGATTATTTTCTTATTAACGACTATAGATGGCAGACATCAATAAATTTCCATTACAGAATCAATCGAATAGAGGGGTAATTATTGAAGATTTATTGATGTCGAAGGATCAGTTCCAAAATGCTATCTGGGCTATTTGTATAATTATTTTCACTGAAGTTTTATATACCTTTGTTCTAGTCATCAAAAATAAAAATACAAATTGATAGCTCTCGATGATATTATTCAGCTAAACTAATTCAGTGCCTTTGTTTCCAATGATTTTCCCCCTTTTTTACCTGAATCGGACACCACCGGAAGAGGGTTTTTTCAGCGGCCCGTAGTCAAGATTTAAAGGTATGAAGGGGTTCGAGGACAAAATAAGTAAGTTAGAGACAAAATGTTAGAGTCCTAACTGTCTCCGCTCAAAAGTTACAGCCGTTCAAAGATGGCGTCCCAAGACAAAAAAGAGAGTCCTCACTGGCTCCTTTCGGAAGCTACAGCCGCTCAAAGGATGTGCCCCTGCCCCAAGAGCAAAAAAAAATGCAAAAGGTGGACCAAGGGGTCAATTTTTCAGGTGACCCAAGACCAAAAAATCACAAAAGGACCAAGCGCAAGTTCACTTTTTCTAAAATTTTGGATAGAACGACGATCACTTGGCCGAAGTAGAAGCATGTTACTGCGCACATTTGCTGAAAATTTCAGTCTCCTAGCATTCTCCGTTCGAAGATGGACGGGACGACAAAAAAAAAATCTAAACGGGGTCAGTTTTTTTTTATTTTACCCAAGACCAAAGAAAAGCCCTAAATGGTGACCAACCGTAAACGGGGTGAATTTATCGAAAATGTTTTATAGACCTGGGATAAAATGGCCGTTGTGGAGCGTGATGCTGCACACATTTGCTGAACTTTTTAGAATCCTGGCTGTCTCCGTTCAAATATTGCGAGCCAAAACCGAACCTATTGCAAAAGAGTGACCAAGGGCAAACGGGTTAAATTTTTCATGCGAACCAATACCAAAAGAATTGTAAAGGGGGGACCAAGCTCAGTCGGGGTAAATCTTTCGACTGACACACAAACGTAATCACGTTGCCGATGCACTACGATAAAAACGTATCTTTTTGTAAGTATATTCAGATATCCGCATTTTTTTTGCAACATCGACGTCAAAAAAAATCTTAAACTAGTTTAAAATTACAAAATGTTTGCAAAGAGTACGTCCTAGAACCGTAGCATTATTATGTATTATTCCAATTACATTTGATGAGCAACACAGTTGGCGTTGACATCCGTAACGATTTTCGACTTCCACGCTTGCACTGTTCATATGGATCCATCCATACATTTCTAATAGTTGCATTAAAAACACGTCCGTCATTTTTTTACGTCCGGGTTTTTCTTTTTCACATCAGTACAAGATTACAAGCGTTACTGAAAGTACGTTTTATTAAAATCACATTCTTTTTTCACGTTGTCGATTGGCAACATTGGATCTATGGATCCATTCGTCTCTGAATGTGCATAAAGATTCAAAACACGGCGGATTTTATTTTACGCCGGGACGATTTTCAACTTTCATAACCTATCCACAGATGTAATTGTGAGCAAGCAAATCGTCTCTAAAACAACGTAACGTGTGCAAATCGAAAAAATCATCCCGAAATACGTTACACTTACGCTGCAATCATGTAGACTACGTGCGAATAAGTCCATTAGAATAATTTTTCCGTCGATGGTGGAATTACGTCGACTTTGTTTTTAGCTGGGGTCAAGCTTGTTTGATTTCGACAGGTGGCCCAGGAAAAAATTTGCTTGGCGCAATTCTTAATGGAGACCCCGCTCTGTGGCTCACTTGGTTGAGTCGCACTCTACGATGCTAGTACTCTAGAGGTCCGGAGATCGAATCTCGGCGTGGTCCAAAATTTATGTACATGTGCGGATAGGAAATATATAGTGCTTGCAAACATTATATACACTCTGAAATGATATGTAATGCAACGTTGACTCGAAGTTGCCTATAAACGGCTGAGTTAACGCACCATGGCCCCACATGGGGCTATACGGTATTGAGAAGAAGAATAGAGAAATTTTACGCGATATTTTTTAAGCGGAATTGATATTGGGGGCAACTGTAGAGATGTATGTATGTACATAGTGTCATCTGTCTCACAAAATCGATTCCGCATCGGCTGTTATTCTCAAAATTAGCAATGCTGACAATCTTGATTATTTTTTACCTGCTTTCTTCTTTCACATCACCGCAAGCAGAACAGAATAGAATTATGGCAACCCGTGTACTGTTCTTAGGAGCATCTGACGTTAACTGACGGTTCCAAGACCAAAGTATGTCGATGGAAACGGAAGAGCAGATCATTTTGTCAGATAAGGATTTATAACAATTTTTTAAGTGGTCCTGAGTTATTTTGCGGGTTAAGGATGAAGGCTGTAAAGGTCCTTTGTTTGAGTTCTACTAGAAGCAATATCTTGGCTTGCGAAAACTTAAAGAACTTGTCTATTCCTTCTCCTACTTTAATGCTTGAGCTTCTGCGAATAGTAGATATAAAATTACTTGTAGGCTTGGAAGGGGTTTTTTTTCGACTCCGCTATCATCTCAACACAATAGGCATTCCTGCCGATTTTTCTTAGAGGAAGACGAAAGGGCTATAAACTTAATGCGTGACTGCCTATCAATTGCCAAGTAGAATAACATAATCCTCGGTCATGAACTGGTGAGTCCCGCTGTGATAACAACTCTTTTTCAATAATGGATCTGGCCTTCTTCAGCTTTAATGCCCTTCTCGACTAAAGAGCTGTGGTACAATATATGTACCTTTTTAGGGCGATTTTAGGCTGCGTCATTCTTTTGGTGGATCTTTCTTGAATATGCCCACAGCCTTAGCATTGTGTTCCTTGGGAGTAATACAAGGTGGAACATGGGAACCTGACGAAAATTCTGTAGCATACATTTTTGGATTTTTAACGATGTTTTAAAGATCGGCAGGTTGTCGTGTGCCACCGTCTAGTTCGAAATACACTCGGTGATAAAAAAAAAGGATCATTTTCTACCTGCGATAATTTTCCATAATACCCTATTATAGCGATAGATCTTGACCACCAATCAACGGATCTGAACTTTTTTCCCCTAAGTCTACCATTTTTGCCTCACTGCAGTCATCCTCCCTTCCGTTTCAGTAATGGATGGGAACAAACAAACCAAAATTACAATTTCCGTAATCAACATCAATGTGGCACGATAGCCCGACGTCGGGCCTTGGCCGCCTGAATCGTTGACCTCCAATTGTCGCGGTTACGTGACCTTGTCCTCCAGTTTCGGAAGCCCAGCAGCTGGTGGGCGTCTTCACCTACGGAGTTCTCCCAGCGAGCTCTCGGTCGTCCACGCAACCTCGCTCCGTCAATTCGTTGTGCGTTCATCACTTTCTTTGGCATGCGATTATCGTCCATCCGTTGTACATGCCCCGCCCATTGCAAACGTTGAAGCTTCACGATTTTCGATACTTCCAGCTCATCGTACAATTGATACAACTCATGGTTGTACCGGATACGCCATTGGTCTCGCTCGCGAACGGCCCCGAAAATTCGCCGAAGGACCTTTCGTTCGAATCGGTCTAGCAAAATTTCGGAGGCTTGGGTGAGGGTCCATGTTTCGCAGCCATAACATAGCACGGGTCGGATGATCGTTTTGTACACGCGGAGCTTCGCGTTCCTGTGCGCAAGTTTCGAATTAATTATAGGGAGGACCGAGAAATATGTCTTATTGGCTAGTTGTATCCGTCGCTTAATTTCGTCGGTTTCGTTGGCGTCCTTTGATAAGTTAATTCCGTAATTTCCGTAATGCCTAGTGAAATTAGCGTTAAGCGAAAAGTTTCGACTGCCAATGGATGGATGTGAAGTCCATAGTCACCGTCACCCTGTTAATTCGCCGATTTCCGTATTCTGGATAGCACCAGGCCGAAATTAAGTTTTCTGAAAAAAGGGTGGGTATTCTTTACTAGAAGAAAGGAGCTGAATACAGAGAAAAGGATACTGATCCATTCATTGGTCGTCTAGACTTATCGTTGGAATTAGTTACATATTAAATAAAATGGTCGTGTAATAACAATAGTGGCTAATGTTTGCTTCTGTGTGCAACAGAATAAATGATCACCTCTAAATCATATGCACATTCGAAACTAAACAACTATTATCGTTCTATTTTCTAGCTATGGTTTCGTGGTGTCAGACCATCGAAATTTCGCCATGTTTATGGTCTACCGTCGCGAAAAGAAGCCTCCTATACGGACATAAGTGTTGTCCGAAACGGCAACGATGGTCATATTTGTGCAGTCAATCCGAAATTTTTGGCAATAGTAGCGGATGCAACATTTGCTGTGATACCAATCAATCAAGTGAGTAATACGATCGAGTGCAAATCAATTTAAATGCGATTAGATAAAAATGAAAAAAGAAAATGATACCAAAATCATATTTAATTTTCAGACGGGCAGAATCGACTTTCAGTGCTGTAAAGTTATTGGACACAATGGAACAATAACTGATCTTAAATGGAATCCATTCAATGATAATGTTATTGCATCGGCCTCAGATGATTGTACAGTAAGTATTTTTTTTTCTCGTTTAGGATTTGATTGACGTCTGCCAGCATTTAAAAAATATATTCACACAATTAACTAGACTAGAAATGCATGTATGCTAACCGATAATATCCAAACCACAAAATATTCTACAGGTTAAAATCTGGGAAATTCCAAATGAGGGCCTATCGTCTAACCTGAGTGAATTCACCGTCGAATTGTTGGCCCATAAACGTAAAGTGCTTCAAATTGAATGGCATCCGACCGCTAATAATGTACTCTTTTCCGTGGGCTTTGATCATTCGGTAATAAAAAACTAATGGACTTACTTGCATTTAACATAGACTGATAAAAAAAATATTCTGCTTCGTTATTTGTTTATGCAGATCATTGTTTGGGACATTACTAAACCGCATGAAATACTTAAGACAATTAACTGCCATACTGATACAATTTACTCGATGGCTATCAACAGAGATGGCTCTCATATTGCAACAACATCGAAAGATAAGAAGGTTCGTGTTATTGAACCGCGCAGTGGAATCGTTATATCGGTGAGTCGATTGGTCAACAACCCGCAAGCTATTTATTTCTAAAGGAAATGTCCCCATTTCAGGAAGGAATATGCCATCAAAGTACGAAATGTACAAAAGTCATATTTCTGGACAACGATCGTATACTGACAACCGGCTTCTCCCGACATTCAGATAGACAGTATGCTATCTGGGATCAACATGATTTGAAAAAGAGTCTCACACAGGAAGTTATCGATAGTTCAAGTGGTGTCATTACACCGTTCTTTGACTTTGATACAAAGATGCTCTATTTGGCCGGCAAGGGTGACGGCAACATTCGCTACTATGAAATCGTCAATGAGGCACCGTATATTTACTATCTGAATCAATTCCTGTCGGGACAACCGCAAAAGGCACTCGCCGTCATGCCAAAACGTGGCGTCAATGTGAACAATTGTGAAGTTTTTAGATTTTACAAAATTCATGCGGTGGGCAATATTTGTGAACCGATTTCGATGATTGTGCCCCGCAAATCGACGCTATTTCAGAGTGATTTATATCCGGAAACGTTGGCCTGCTTGCCGGCAATTTCGGCTAAAGAATGGTTCATGGGACGCAATGCGCAACCGATGTTGATGTCACTCGAAACCGGTAAGCTTGAGATTAATTGATTCGCTTTTACCAAACTATTAAGTTTCCGCTGATTCAGGTCTGAAAATCATGAATACATCGAATAAACAACACAACAATATCGATAATAAGTACATCAATGGTTCTAAATATGACAACATGGACGAGGAGAATGCCGAGAAATCGGATAGTATTAAAATTGACAACAATACCAAGAAATTCGCCTTTCTTGCCCAACAAACCGTACCCGATTATCGGACACAGGCAGTAAGTTGCTTTTGCTTTTTTCATTTCAAGTTATTGCACGCTATGCTCTTATATGCAATAGGCTTTCAATATACACAATGCGCTTGGTATATTTTTATTTGCAGCAAATTACTGATAAGAGTCAGAAAACGTCGACGAATCAGAGTACGAAATTTCATCAATTGCAGGCAATATTTGGACATCAGGGCACAAATTTGAAGGAAATCACGAATTTGCAAAATAATTTGATAAGTTCGCGAAGCAATTCCCGAAACAGTTCGTTGGAAAATATTAATTTGATAAATTCGGAAAATGAGGTAAGTGTTTTGATTTTTTCGTAAGTCTCTCTAGTTCCTAGTTGTTCTATTGTTATTAATTGGAAAATTTGTAAATGAACTGGAATGAACCTTTCGTTCGATACATGAGTCCACTTCCATCTATGTGGTACGTGAGAATCTACGCTCTAAAAGCGATTACCGTGCTAAGTACAATTTTACACAAAGTCGTATCCCGCCAAAGATCCCATATGGCATCAGTAATAGGTTTATATTTGATAGTGTCCCGCGGACGCCCTGTAACATCCTCCTAATTTTTTTTGTACTTTACCACTAAGTAATGCTTCTGGTATCTAATGCAGTTACCCTGGTTAGTATTTTGTTAGATTTGTGCAATTGGGAGAGACAAATAAAAGTGTTGTCAATGAAATTGGCAAAAAATCCTATTTTAACGTTGGCGTCTCCACAAAATTTCAAAAAATATATACATACTTGCATTAGGATTTTCCAGAAAGAACATGTGTCAAACTATAGGATAAATCTCCTAGTTTCAAATAGCAAAAAAAATATTTCATTAACGGTAATTCCCTAGGCAATAAAACGTAATAAAGTTTGATGATGCCGGATGGCATCATTGGCCAACATCCATTAACAACATTTTTCTTATATAAACGGGAAAAACTTTGAAATTTGTTTGAAAAAAAAACCTTTTATTCTCGATTTAATTGAACTGCGCTTGTATGAGATTTGATTTCATGCTGAAAATCAGTATTTGATGCTAATGGGAGGGTCTTGATTCCAAAATCGTTTACCATTTTTTCCTGCCCGTTGGAACGGACGCTCCGTGCCTTACTAGTGAAAATGCTCACCGCATTCATCTAAGAAAAAATTTGTTAATGGGTTCCCGCCAATGATTCCGCCAATCGGGTCGTAACGGGCAAACAGGGCCTCTTAGAGAAAAAAAGTTGGAAAACGGTTTTGGATTCAGAGCCTTTCCCTTATTCTATTTACCAATTTTCATGCTGAAATTCGAAAAAAATATCTTGGCGTGGAATGGATTAAAAAATTGCACATAGGCAATGATTGCGAAAAGGAGCTCCATTTCATAAAAGCAGACTGGGATATCATTACCAAATTCCAAACTGTTTTGGTCGAAACCAAATTTTTAGAAACTGTATCAAGAGTCGGGGATAATGGGTAAGGCAAGCCTGAACGATGCAGCAATCCAACTATAGTCCTTCTAGTCTATTCTAACCTTCCCATTCGGTCTTAACAAAGTACTGAACAGTTCTACATAACTCTGTAATGCGATTCATCTTTTGTAACACATAATGTCAAATGGCATTTGGGAGCTTGCATACCAACGCGGCAACCGATTTTTCGCCGCAGATCCCAACATTTATAATCTCACAACATTTTTCGTGCACTAAACCAATTGTCGCAGCATCTTTTCTCTAATTACATCTGAAAACACACAGTATAAATCGATTATCTCGTGCCGAAGAAGAGACCGGCGTTTGGAAAATTTAATGACAATGAATTGTGGATTTTTTTTAATTGTTGTAAGTATAAATGGATTAGTGAAAGTACATCCATAACTAGGCAAACATGGACTTTTTCTGCTCCCGTAACGACTGCACTCGACCGTACAAACTTATTGCTGATTCTGAATTTTAAGCCAAAAATAAAAACATGTTTTGGGAAGCCTGCATCTTTCACTCATCCGCTAATACGTACAACAGTTCATTCGAAACACAAATTCCTCATTCGTATATGTATACCTAAATAACTCATTCCAAAGCTAAATGCCGGCCGAAACTCTTTTTCCTGTGCGCCACGACGGAGTTGTATTACACTGCACCATGCTGCTGTCATGTACCTGACATGCTGTTTTGTCATGTACCGTTTTGAAATCTATTTTTTGCCAAGTTAGCTACCGTTATAATTGCTACTATTGTAGATTCTTCTCGTCTAAAATCGTAACACTGACAAGCCCAACTTACTTTAGCTATCGATGGCAGTCAATTAGTTAGTATACGCTAAAATATTTTGTTCATAGCGTCGAGCAAACCGAGCAAACAGATGCGAGTTTGGCTCACCTGCGCCTGTTATTTAATTTCGGATTTTGCACTAGGTTTAGTGTTTTCCCAATTTTCGGGAAGGTACCTTCAGTTAAGAAAGTTTCTTCTGCTAATGTTGAGGGAGCAGAACCGAAACAATTTTTCGGTCTCTGGTATTGTGGGACGTTTTCCCCTATTTTCCTCATCACTACCCTTTGTCATGTTCTCGACAGACTTAGATCCGCATCGTTTGTTTTTTAATGGCTAGGTTTAGCGCTTCGTCCGATAATTTTTTCCTTTCTTTGGTGACTTCTTGTGGGGCATAGGTGCGTTGCAAGGCTTTTTTAAAATGCTTTAAAATATGTGTTTAAACTCTGTTCCGCGGGTACTTCAAAAGGGCAGCTCTGAAGCAAAACTTTTTAAAAGTTCCATCAAAGCCTGTGTACGTCTTTCACTTACTTCCCCCCATTTAAAGCAATTATTCGCCCTGTCGTGTTTGGTAGTAAATCAAATTGACCATTGGAATGGCATAAGAATATTATATCGTGATAGCTACTGCCCGTTTTAATGATAATCTGAGATTACTAGTCATCCAGTTAACGATATCATCATCATATACCATCAAAAATGCGTCCATTGAAACCGCAAAATCCATCCTTGGCACGAAGGCGCATTGCCAAAATAAACCTTGCACCCTACGCTACATGACAGAAAATTGTTGAAATGAAGTACATAGTTGAGAAAGTTCCCCTTGCTGCAGCTGTGCTCCTGTCAGGATCACGTGAAGTTCAGCATTGTGCGAGATAAGACCAAAGAGAACAGGCAAATGCTCTTCTAGAATCGGCAGAAGAAGCCCCAAGATTGTGTTTGTTGGACTTGGCGGCGGGTCGCACAAAGCAGTGAGGTGCGGCTCGCGTTACGGAAAAATGACGACTGCGTTGCTCTACATGCCATGCCGTTAAAGAGAAACCTGGCTCGAATCAAGACCGACCGAGTTGGCGTCCCAAGCACACATGGCGTAGATTTGTGACAAAGGAGTGTAAGGCGCTGGATAAGTAATATGGCGATCTGCGGCTTATTGTCCAAAACAGAACACGATAGTCCAGTACCGTATAGCCCCCATGTAGCACTCAGCCGTTTATAGGCAATTTCGAATCAGCGTTGCATTGCATATCATTTCGGAGTGTATATAATGTTGCAAGCACTATATATTTCCTATCCGCACATGTACGGAAATTTTGGACCATGCCGAGATTCGATCTCCGGACCTCTAGATTACTAGCAACGTAGAGTGCGACTCAACCAAGTGAGCCACAGAGCGATGGTCTAGAGCACTGTTTCCCAACAGGTGGTCCGCGGACCGTCGGTGGTCCGTGAGAGCCCCGTAGGTGGTCCGCGGGGAGACCCTGGAGACTTGTTACAAAAAAGTTTTATTTTCTTCTGACTAATTAAAGTCACATGCCGAACACGCGGTTTCTCTTCATCATGTAACAGATTATCCAGTAATTACTTTGCTGCATGATCTGTGATTATGAGAAGGCAATGGGTTACTTATGTTCGTTGCTTAGTCCGATTGCAAAATTATTAGAACTTATTATCAAAATTCGAATTCGATAGCAAAAATTCAAAAGGGTTTTCGCGCTGAACATTGTCACAAATCCTAATCTAAAGACCGAGCTATACCTATAACTGGATAACTTTTAATCGAAGTTAGCTCTTCGAGACACGACAATTATGGGAGAAAATTTTGAACTGGTGAGGCTAGTGTTGACGCAACCAAAAGAGTTTTTATCCCTTCTCTCAACCTGGCAAACATGACAAATCTTAAATCATGCTCCCTAACAAGATGGTATTAGTATTCAAATTCCAGGAACGTCTGGACTCCGCATTCGAAGAGATGGAAGCCGAACCTAATTCTCGGTAAGTCATCATCCTCAAACTATAGCACCAAGATGACGTATGTATGCGTTATGCGAAGGTTTTTTATACTTCTTTTTAAGTAGGAAATAACAAACAAACAAAATAATGAAAACAATTTGTGATGAGAGATAGAGCGTAAGCTTTTGAATACAATACCTCGACAAAAAAAAATTGAAACATTAATTCGTTTCATTATTATTGAATGGTGGTCCGTAGAGATCCATTTTCAGGATAAGTGGTCCGCAGACGTTTCTGAGTTGGGAACCACTGGTCTAGAGCAATGTTTCCCAACTGGTGGTTCGCAGACTGAAGGTGGTCCGTGAGCGGCCCGTAAATGGTGCGCGAGATACTCTGGAGACTACTTATGAAAAAGGAGTATTTAATTGTGATTAATTAAAATAAGAGGCACGATCTTTGAGCAATATTATAGTATAGATTATCCAGTGAATGCTTTTGTTACTAGGTCTGTAGTCGGTTTTAAAATGAGACGTGTGCAGCGACCGTTAAGATGCATAAAGCTCGGTCTCAGTCAACATTTTGCTCCGGCATTTCATTTTTTCTCACATAATCTGACACTAATGTCTATACCTAATTGTTTTTTCTTCTTAAGTTAATTGGCACAGTGTCAAAATTTTACCGTAATACTCTACAAAGGAGCATAAAAATCAAGCAATATTATTTGAAGAAAAAACTTTTTTAAGTAGTAATCGATTATTTCAACCCTTCTTAAAAATTAATCCGAGCAAACCGGAATTTATGAATTATCTGACAGAATAAGGCGCAAGTCAATTGCATTTAACTATCAAAGTAAGATTTGTCTGTTCTGTTCTGGACCTAAACAAGTGCCAATATTACTGCCTACTTTTAACCCATATACATTTTGTCGACGGTATAAGAGTCGCCATAAAAATTCCCAAAACTCGGTACTAACTTACCAAGATACAGGTGCACATCGATGATATGTTGCATTATAGGTTTTAAGTTTATCTAAAGCCGATCCAACTTAGCGCCAGGTTCGCCGTTCCACGGAAAAGAAAAACAGGAGACTTGAATTTTTGTCATTTGCGTAGTTCAGTGAATTCCATCCGCTGACGGTTCGTTGACTGAGCTGTTGCGCATGGCTTAGCCGAACATTTACGGGTGTTTCCACAACACCTTTGTAGATTCGCAGTCGGCTTAAAATTGTTTTAATATCTGTCAGACATAGGGGATGTTTTTTCTGATGTTTTCGACGTTTTTTGTCATAAGTTGTCTACTTAGCTGTCGTAAAAAAACAATATTGAATAAGTGCAAGCAGCATTTTGAAGAAGCCCAAGATATTGTAAAAATTGTAAAAATCGCTAAGGCAAAGTATGTAGGGGTCTTTTCTGGTACAGTTCCTTGCAAATTCTACAATTTTCAAGCACCTGAAGCATTTCATAGGGAACAATTAGCTATGTCCGTAGTATCACCTCTTCGAATTTTTATCTGCCATAAAAGTATCTCCTTTTGGAAATTGACGAATTGTATACAAGTTTTCTCTTTAAATCTCGGTTCTGATACTATTCTTACTCTTTTGGTCATGTCTTCGCGAACTGTGCTATGGCCCATTGTATTGGAGTTTTTCCTCCACATTTTATAATAATCATCATCAATGCCATAATCATCTAGTTCGCTTGCGGTTTGTCCACGTCCGCACACCTTTTTGTTAGAAAGGTTGGGGTCTTACGTTATGAGCTTCTTTTGAAAGGATTTACTCCTGACATCGTTTCCACAGTTAAAGGTCAATTCACACTTTTCGCAGTAAATTTCCATACAAGTTAACGGATTGTCAGTTAATTGATTGACTGACAATCTGTCAACTTGTATGGAAAATGACTGTGAGGGTGACTGTTGACTGAAAAGTGTGTATCGACCTTTAAGCTTTATGAACCACAACAACTCATGACAACAACCAGTTGCGTGTGTTATAGTGTTATAGTGCCTTTCGACTTATTGGATTATTTCCATATTTACTGGAAATCCTATTCAAAATGACAATCTGGAAATTCATCCAGGCTATTGCATGGATCATTGGCCAAAATAGTCCCCTATGGCTCCGTGAACAATTTCCCTGAAATTTCCCGTATGTCATTTTGCTTTTTCGTTTTTTTTTTAGTTTCTAATCTTTTATTAGAGTTAATTATTGTAATATTTCCTGAGACAATTCCTTTAACTTTTATCTGGCACGGTGCATAATATCAAATGCAATTTCTAATTCAGAATAGTCAGCTGTTATCGAAATTTTGATCTGTTTGCATTTTACTTGGACAATGATCCTGTCAGTGTAAGTCGAAAGGCACTAGTGGCTTCATTGTAGCGGCCAAACATCTGGCACATTTGCAAATTCACGCGATACAGGCAATTACAACCCTTCCTCTGTTTTAAAAAAATCCACCACAGGCAAAATAAGAAAATCAAAATCAATTCTCATTTTCTTAAATGGCAAAAAAAAATACATTTGTCATAAAACGTGGAAATATCTGTGCAACTACAAGTAATTTGCATTTTTTTTTGTCTTAATGCATACTAATCCATTTTTTTCACATTTTTACAGCTCCGCAAAGCCTTCAATCGTCAGGCCGAAGAAATCAAGAATCTGCGCAATCAACTCTCCGTTTCGGAAAAACGCATTCGTGAATTGGAAGCCGAAGTGGAGTGTCTTCAAATGCAACACGCTGACTAAAAATTTCAATTCAATGCAAACAATTCCCAAAATTTAACATTCGTTTCAAATTAAATCAAATTATTAGTTTTGAAATTCTTATGATTACAATAAAAAATTAATATCAAGACGCAAGTAGACACACGATTCAGAAATTATCTAGTTGGAACAAATTGAAACGTTTATATATCAGTCAAGCAACCTCACAAAATTTATCACATTTAACAACTGCCAATGTTTAAAGTAAAGAATAATAAAAATCCATAGTCGTTATTTCCCAAACGAAAAATGTATTTAAGCTGAGTTTTGAACATTATTGCCTATGTCGATTTTAAATGAACACAAACAGACAATTTATTTATGACTATGACATCAAAAGACATTATTTTAATAAATATATTCTTACAATTCATCCATGTAAAGAAGAATCTAATAAAAATTACATAATAATATTTTCTACTGATATCGTGACACTTACTTTTCTTATCTAATACATAGAGTTATAACTCTTACTATAACAATAAACACATAGAGTTATAAAATTTGCCTCCAAATCGAAAGAGTTCAGTATTTGTTTCCATGAAAATTGTGCACTCGAAAGAATAGCTAATTACTGGAAAATTCAATTCGCGCTGAATGCAATAATATAATCGAAAGGAGCACACGAAGAACTTTGTTGTGAATTTATATTTTGAAAAATATTGTGATCGTCCTTTTTTATTATGTATATTATTTTTATTGTTAGTTTATATAAAAAGAAACGTATGTAGTATCGTTTTGTATTTTCTATAATACATATAATATTTTAAGTACTTCGACTCGCAACGTATTACTATTGTAATACCCAAACATAAGTATAAATACTTTACAGAATAAGTAGCTTTCGTGTAGATTTGAATACGAAATATTTTTATATACTTTGTCCATTATGATAAATGGTTGTTCAAACTTTTTATTTTATTTTTAATTTGTTTTATGTTTTATTAATCTTTTATCGTTAAGTTATCAGTTTTTATTAATATTGTTTCATTGTAAAACACAATTGAAAATATCAATTAAGAACGTTTATATAAATAAAAAAACATGTGTGGTGAATACTGACTGTGCTGGAGGCGATTTCATGAAAATCACTTTGATTGATTTTCGGTTAAAAATCACACAGTTTCCACGCATTTTGTAATAATATTTACTATTTTAGCTTCTATATTCTGTTGCCTATAAATTATCTGAAACGCTTTCTGCTTAAAAAAACACTTAGCTGTCATCTATTCTTATGCTTTGAGCTCAAATTAATCCTGTAACATTTACAACCGATTTATTATTCGTTATACAATAATTACACATATAGCATATAGCAATAGTTATTGAAGACATCGTAACCAATATAAAACTTGAAATCAAGACACAAATAAAGTCTAAATAAAAAAAAAACAAATCCACTTAATTATATTCTTAATACTGTTCTATTTAAATTAAATCTAAATACTTTAAGTTTAGTAAATGAAAGAAAATAAAAACTCAAACAATATAGAAGCGATAATAAGAATGATAATGTCAAGACATAGAGCGGTAGCGCGCCTAGTTAAGTTATATTGAAACATACGAGTATTTAATGGCTTTGATATGGATGTATGTATTTAAGGGCTTTTTATACCAATCGATAGACAAGCGATTTAATGTGAAGAAAAAAATATGTATAATGTAATGCGGCATAATAATAATATATTTTCTTATGCGTTTAAATTTGTCTGTTTTTGTTGTTTAGATGGGATGCTGTGCTGTGCATCTACGTAGACTGAGTCACAGTCAAAATGAATTCAAGTATTTCCTTAACTAATTTTGGGAGACTAATTTTTGATTCTGTTTTATATCCAGTAAGGATTTCCTTGTTGGCCATAAAAACTAAACAATGAAAATGAGCCACACAATTGTTTTCGTCGATTTAACGGTAATATTTAACGAAATTTATGTTTTCTATTCATATAATTATTTTATTTATTTTATTTTAAATTGTGTACGTTGATTCGATTTATGGTTCGTAATCGTTCTCGTCCGTGGTCTCCAGGAACAGAACCGTGGCTGCAGCGATAGTGTTCTCACTTTTGAGTATAAGTATGGAGAAGAAATGTCCATATATTCCCATGGTAGCTTGGCTATACATGCGCAACTGCAAACACACTGCGTCGCCCGATCCACAATCGTAAAAAAGGATCGTGTAAAGCAAGTCTTGGTTCAATGGTTTGTTTACGTTATCACGCTAAATGTTTACATTCAATGAGCCACCGTGTCACAGTTCAAACATACACAACCCTGTTTCGCAACTCATCCCCACACGTCTCATTCCGCGACCACAAATGACTTCTTTCATGTAGTTTTTCATTTCCTTGTATACTCTCTCTTCTGAGGCTCTCACACAGTGGCAATAAGAAGAAAGATTAGTGGGCGCAGCTATAGGCGTTAAAACAAATTATTCATATTATGATGCGCACCAGCGCAATTTGGGCAGATGTGATTGCTGCTCGGGTCTATTCAAGAAAGGTAGAATTTCCTCAGACGGTGGAAGCGCTGAGAGGACTCTATTCACACATAAGCTCACAATAGACAGACTCACTTCTACAGCGTGCGTCACAAAACAGAAACACGACCTTCCTACATCGAACCTTAGCGGCTCTTGACAGGCAGTCATTGTAAACAAGTCTTTTCCGTTTTGATTGATAAAAGGGGTGCGGTCGCATCGAAGAGGCTGAAATTGCCAGTAGTAAGTATAACTAGTAACCACACTTTACGATATCCCGTGCAAGGGGTTGACAAACCCTAAGGGGGTTCGCAGCACTGAAGCCAATAGGGCTATTGTACTATCGCCTTGGTCACATGTGGGCAGGACTATGCCTGACGTTCAAGGTTGGATAGGCCACTCCAAATTGTATCCAGCGGCGTTGAGCCAGAGCATCACACTCGCATAGGACGTGGATTGAGGTCTCGGAGATCGCAATAACGCTGGCGTTCGATTTGACTAACGGTTTTCTTACTTCGTGACTTGTTATGTAGATGGTTTTGGTACTTGTCATTAACTTTATTCGATTCGTTTCGGGCGGTATTACTTCTAGGAAATAAAAGACTATTATCTTAAATTTACAGTAGTACTGGCAGTTGCCGTGTTTGAACTAGCCAGATGGAAAGAGTACTTTTTTGAGGTCCTAAACAACTGGTTTGGACCTACAAGTGCTCGCCGATATTAATTCCAGATCACCCTCTAAAACGGAATTAAAGCGGGTTATTGAATCTTTAAGCGATGGAAAACCGAGGCGAATGAATAAATGGCGTAATTACTAAAGTTCCGAAAAAGGGTAACCTTAAGGATTTCAATAATTGACGTGGGATTTGCCTACTTCCGGCTGTCTTCAAGCTGAACAGGCTGGATTTCGCGAGGATTTTTCATGTAGCGACCATATAAACACTCTCCGAATTATTATTGAGCAATCCGTCGAGTCAGGTTGGTGTTCTGGTTAGTGCACACACCTTCGATGCACAGGGTCCTGGGTTCTGGGCTCACCGTAAATCTATTCAGTTTATAGTGTTTTTCAAACTCACGACCCTTGTTACGGACTATGATCTCACTCAGATGTTAAACGAGTACCCATTTCTCGGAATAAATAAACACTGCTGAGCGTGCTGTTGAACTCAAGACTTCAACAAAAGCAGTTAAGATCTTAGAAATTGGATGTCACTAGCACATCTGCGGCCTTAGTCCAATGTTGGACTTTTTACTTTTTTTATTTTTAATCCGTCGAGTGGAGATCCCCATTACACCTCATGTTCATTGATTTTGAGAAGGCGTTGATCGGGAGTCAATGAAACAGAACTAGGGGGCTTCGCCCCCTGCTCGCTTCGCTCGCCAACCCCCGGGGCCGATGCTAATTTCGGGCGCGGCCGAAATTTGGATACCCTTCGCTTGGGCTAAAAGTTTTTTCGGGCGTACCTATGACCCCCTCCTCATTCTTTTTCTTCCGTCTTGACAAAAGTTTTGGGCTTGGTTGAAATAAGTGGGCAAATAAAAATATTTACTCGGAAATTTTATTGGGGTTGCGCTGAGCATGACCCCACAGTACGATTCCATTCGTTTTTAACTTTTTTGTTGCTTTGGTAAAGACACATTAATTCAAGGTTTTGTGAAATTAGTGCAACAAATGTTTCTTAGAAGAACCAAAATGGGGGTTGGGTTTGTATGGCCACCCCATGACCCCATGGTCAGATTTGATCAATTCTTAGATATGTTTTGTGTCATCAAGAGAAACACGTTTGTGTGTAATTTTGTGGAAATTGGTGCACAAATAAAAAAAATTTTCTTAGAAGAACCTAATTTGGGGGGTTGGATTTGTATGGCAGCCCCATGATCCCATGCTCCGATTTTATCCATTCTTACATATGTTTTGTGTCAACAATAGAAATTCATTTGTGTGAAATTTGGATGAAATTGGTGAACAAATAAAAAAGTTTTTCTTAGAAGAACCTAATTTGGGGGGTTAAGTTTATATGGCAGCCCCATGACCCCATGGTCCGATTTGATCCATTCTTGCATATATTTTGTGTTATCCATAGAAACACATTTACGTGAAATTTAGTTGAAATTGGTACACAAATAAAAAAGTTTTTCTTAGAAGAACTCAAATTGGGGAGCTAGGTTTGTATGGCAGCCCCATGACCCAGTGATCCAATTTGGGTGAATCAAACATACAAACAGCCTGCAACAATAAGAAGCACGTGTGCAAAATTTCAGCTCCGTAGCATATATAGTGGCCGAGAAAACGCGCTGCAACAGACGGACAGACGAACAGACGGACAGACAGACAGACGGACATCGCCCAATCGATTCATCTCGTCATGCTGATCATATATGTATACTTTTTATATGGTCGGAGATGCTTCCTTCAATGCGTTACAAACTTCATAACAAAGTTAATATACCCTTTCACTCTATGAGCGAAGGGTATAAAAAGAAGGAAACGAAATATCTGAAAATAAATGGGACAATTTGATTTTTTTTTATAGCTAGCAGTGGCGTAGGAAATTTAGTGTTTGGGCTGGTGTGGTTTAATACTTTTTGGCTTTTTGATTGGTTTGAGTATTCAACCGCAATGCACTGGAATACACACTATTTAAAATTTTGTATTTAAACGAATTTTTACCACGTAACGCTTTGCAATCCCATTTAAATGTACTTTTCACAATAGTTTAAATTTTGATGCTGTTGGGATACAGCTATGCAACAGGAACGTTGGTGATTAATTAATTTTAAGCATCTATTAATTTTGAAATTTCGTGTTCATTGCCCCCTTTTTTCCGACGCCCCTACACGAAGTTACAGCATTAAGCTGCGCATGTGCATGATTTTGTTTACAATTAATTTTCCATATAAAATTCAATTGAGAAATGTCATCGAAGCTACAAAATCAAGTCACCATAGGAAATATGTTGTTCCCAAAAAAGTCGCATATCTAGTGTGTTATGCGCTTATTTGCATTTCCTTTTTAGATTTTCTTATTCATTGTCGGGAGTATATCTGGAGAGCTCTTCTTAGGAGGGGCATACCAGATAAAATAATTTCGATCATTAAGGAATCTTATCAGGGAGACCATAATGTCACGTTTTCCAAAAGGGAAAAGGTTTCAGATCCTTTTGAAGTACACAGTGGAGTGAGACAAGGCTGCATTTTGTCACCTATTCTTTTCCTCATAGCAATTAACGATGTACTGAGCGCGCTTCAAAACCAGAGGAATGTTATCAAATGAAAAATGTTTGATCACCTGCAACATCTGGACTATGCTGACGATATTTGTCTATTATCAAATAAAAAGGAGGATGTAGCTCAAATGGCCGATGCTCTGCATTGCGAAAGTCGTAATGCCAGAGGACCAAGTACATAAATTCTGAGTGGAATTTGTGTTTCAGGCCAGGCAGTCGAATTGACGAATTCTGCTACCTCGAAAGCATAGTAACAGCAGATGGCGGCGCGGACACTGATGTGCAATCTCGTATTAATAAGGCCTAGGGCTGCCTTCTCACTTCGACTCCTTTCTGGCTAAATAAAAACATTTCTAGCCGAACCAAAATCCGAATCTTCGATGCAATTGTGAAATATGTGCTGGCTGTACTACGTTGAAGGTGACCAAAGAGATAACGACTAACTTGCTAACTTTTGTCAATCAGTGTCTACGGCGCATCCTACAATCCGCTGGCCAGAGAATGATGATCTCCCTAATGTCAGAGGCCTAGATTATGCATAGGCATTTCTGTCAAAAATCTAAAGTGGCAACGGATAGGTCATACCAAAAAATGTTCCTAAACAGGCCCTAGATCGGAATCCACAAGTAGCCAATGCAAGCCGCCGTGTTGGACGACCTAGAAACACGTGGAGAATATCGGTTAATAGCTGCTGCTGCTTCTTTAAACAATAGCTGAAGACGATGGCACAGAATATTCCCTATGAGGTTAACAGGAACCAGAGAGAGAGAGGGAATCGAATACACTGAGATCAAACGAAATCTGGTATGAAACCGAGATCTTCAGGCCGGTGTTCAAATTTGTATTTGTGCAGAGCAGAGTGAAGGAGCGACAAAAATTGTATTTGCTATTGCATTTGAAGAAAACAAAAAGTGTTCAGCAAATGAAATATGTAACAAAATACGCCGAAATTACCTGAAATTAGATATCGATCGATATTTGGCTTTTGCTTGAAATACATATCACGCAGCAGCATCAGCATTGTGAAATGTCAAGCGCGATGCATTTTACATTGCTGACAAAAATGCTGGACAGAAAGCTCGGCATTTAGCATATTTGCCAGATATGAAATTCTGCCGATGCTGCTGCTTTTGCGCGATATGTACGAATATTTCAAGCATTTCTGTCAAAAGGCATTGGCTTGTTCAAATTCAATATCAAAACTGGACGCACACTCAAATGGCGATCAGTTTGGATGCAATAACAGCCATTAGCCTGCACATGACACCATTTGGCGATCAATCTAGATGGACCTTAAGCAGCTTCCCAGATTGGCACCTATCGAAAACTGGCGCCATGTCCTGTCTGTCAGGTCTTGGAGATTTTTTTCAGAACTGTCGGACGTTATGAGCGTAAAAATTAAGATATAAAAATTTCTTTATGATAAATCGGTTGCGATATAAATTCGTCAATAAATTTTAAAAATATATTTTGCAAAGAGATTATATTTCTGTCAACTTATTTAAAATCTTTTTGTACATATAATACATAAAAATAATATTTCATAAAATTTTTAAAGAAAATAAATGCATCAGTTTCATATTTGTGTAGCTAAATTCGTTTGAAGTTGATTCGCTCTTCGTCGTGGTTCACTTTAGTATTTAACTGTCTTTTTAATGGCATCCAAACAACGATACTTGTCCGGCAAGTAGAATGGCTCAAAAACGTGTGGGAATGGCGTATCCCAGCCGGTAACACGCTGCACCGGTGCTTCCAAGTGTAGGAAGCAAGCCTCTTGTATAGTAGCAGCCAATTCAGCGCCAAATCCACAAGTCTTGGGCGCTTCGTGAGCAATTATGGCACGTCCTGTTTTCTTCACCGACTGAAGTAACAAAAATAGAAATTATTGACATTTTTTTTTAATCTGAAAATAAAGAAAGTATTAGAAAGAATGTATTAAACTTACGTTGCAAATTGTCTCCTTATCCCATGGCGAAATTGAGACTAAATCAATCACTTCAGCGTTTATGCCCAAATCTTTTTTCGCCATTTCGGCTGTCTGTAAAAATACGAAAATTCAGTAAAGTCAAAAGTAGAAGAGACTTTCAACGTACCTCCAATAAAACATGAACTTGTGTTCCCCAACCAATCAAAGTGATATCCGAACCAGTTCTCAATATATCGGCCTTGCCGATTGGACATTCAAATGGGGCGATTGGAACCTCTTCCACTGCAGCTCGGTACAGAGTTTTTGGTTCAAATACTAAGCAAGGATCCTTCTCTTTAATGGCAGCCAAAAGCAGTCCTTTGGCTTTGTTCGGACCACGTGGAACGACAACTTTCAATCCTGGGGTATGTGCGAAATATGCTTCGGGACTTTGAGAATGATAGAGCGCACCATGACCAACAGCTCCGCAAGGAGCACGAATTGTTAGTGAGCCGCAATCGAACAGGTTTCCACTTCGATAACGCATTTTGGCAGCTTCATTGCAGATCTAAAATAAACGCAGCACAATTATTACATGTTTAATTTGATTTATGTTGAAATAAGAAAGATCGTTTCGGGACTCATTTCAGAGAGGACATTAACGACAATTCATAATATTTACCTGATCAAACGCTGGCAAAATATAATCGGCAAACTGAATTTCCGCAATTGCTGTCGCTCCCATATTGGCCGCACCGATAGCGAAACCAGCTATACCCTGTTCGCATAGTGGCGTATTGAAAACCCGTTCGGCTCCATATTTCTTCTGCAAATTGATGGAACATCGAAAAACACCACCGAACGCTACATCCTCACCAAACAGCAAAGCGGTCTGATCAGTTTCCATCGCCTGATCCATGGCATTGTTGATAGCCTGGAACATGTTCATCTTCGTGGTGGCTCCGTCCACGGGTGCCTTCTTATCGGGTACATAGTGAAAATGTGTTCGTTTCACGGTCACAGCAGCCGATAGAGCAGGTACAAGTTTTGGCTGCACAAATTTGCGAATAGTTACGGGAAACAAGCTTGCCATGGTTCACTCTCCTTGTAAAATACACGAAAAGAAAACGAAGGAAGTTGGGGAATAACACCTGTGATTGCTTAACGCTTAACCTCGGCTAGAAATGTAGCGTGACGTCAAATATTACGTTGACGACTGATCGAGATCGTTTTCGTGATTAGAAAAAGCAGCTGATCGTTGAAAACGTAGGGGAGAGGGTGTGACTTTGCAATCTTTTTTTACCATTTGGTATAGATAAAGACCATTTTCAACAGAATTATTAAATTTATTTCATAAATTGTGATGAACTATAAGAAATCATTTTCGAAGCAATCAAAACGAGTGTGATTTTGATTGCTTCGAAATTTTTGGTTTGGCAAATAATTTTAAAATTGCAAAAATCTACATTTTCCCAAAAATCAGCTGTCCAATATTTATACATACTTGGCAATGATTATCTATGGCAATGATTCTTACTGGTTGTCACGATGACGTTCTGAGTCATTCGTGACATTTCCGTCCACCTGTCTATCCGTCCTGTCCGTTGTTTTTTACGTTGATTTTACAATTTTACCCTAGTATTCACTCATTGTGCGGTCTTGAAGGATTCCGGAAATCGCTCGTGAGCATTTAGATAATTGTAAAAGATAGCACTCTCTACAATTTAGTCAGTATTCCATCGCATCGTAGTGAGAAGCCCACCTGCCAAAGTACACGCCCTTTTGATTGCCGAATTTTGTTGGTCCCACAAGACAAATAATGCGCTCGCTTATTTATTTGGTAGTTTTAAGCGTGATGCTTAAATCAGGTAAATTTATAATTTAGTTAAAAGAGTATATTAGAATTGCGATAATTCGGGTTTCCCGGGAGGTTTTTGAATTTTGTAAGCACTGGGACTTGATTGTTAGAAGCCGAGGAGATACATTTTTTCGGACTTGTACATTATATGGCTTCCGAAGCATACTTACATATGTATTTCGAAGCTCAGACATATAGTTCGTATCAAGGAGTTTGACTGGGATAGAGTGTGTGCTACGATGCTACGATTAAGCAAATTCGTTAATGTAGAATTATGATTTGCTTGATAAAAAACATACCTTGGCAACAAGAACAAATATCTTCTTTTTGGGACACTTAGAAAAACACCGAAGACAGCATTAGCACAAAATAGTAAGAAAAGGCTGTGAAACTTGCACTGAGCGCTGCTATTTGATACAAACACTTCTCGTATACATACATAGTCCACACCAATTCCGTTGATATAACTCATCAAAAGTATAATCCTTGCTCAGTCAATTATTTAGAAATATTCCCATAGCGGAGAAGATACCCAGCACTAATGTATTTCAGATCATCTGAGTTCACGAAGCCACCTACATGGCGATACCTACCTTTAATAAAGTTTCCAATACACACTCCCATGATAATTGCGGGAGGCTTCAATGCATGGTCTCGGGAATGGAGCAGCCGTGAAACAAATAAGCGTGGTGATGACATTTGACTAATGTTGGTCTGAAGCGATCGAATCTGCAAATCTTTTTCGCGAAATCGTATCGGTTATCAAGATATTCAATATCAAAATTTTTGGACAGTCGTGCTCTGCGGCCGTAATCGTTCGGTCGCCACTCTGTGATATAGAGACTCGGAGAAGCAAGTTTTCAATACTCGTCGAAGAAGAAGCAGATGAGAAATTGTCTTATATAACGAGTCCATACATATACACAGACATACACAACCTACCTGCATCGAGACCTTCGAGGCTCTTGCCAGGGAGGCGTTTTGTCAACTCTTGGCCGTTTGTTGTAGCAAACGGGTGCGGTCCGCCCCGGAGAGGCGTATTGCAACTGCAAAAAAATGCAATATGCAATGGTTGCCAGTAGGACCACCTACGCGCCGGCATTGAAGCAAATCCAGGCTCTGTCTTGGTATGGATGTGTAGTGTCTGCAACCGATGTATCGGTTCTAATGGTCACTTCAGTGTAGTTGCTGTTCGGAGTGGGTGCATTTCAGATGCTCCGGATTGAGAAGGATGGGTCTTTACATAGAAGGTACATTTGTTGCTCCAGGCTGTAGGAATACTGGGCAGCCTCGGGTAATACCAGGCCCCTTCCCACCACCAACGCCCCTTACTCCCCCCAATAATGTTGCCTTGAACGTAAGACACAGCTTAACTCCCGCCCGTCCGCCAGCAATTTTTACACCGGTGTCCATATTGCAGTTCAACTGTAATGGCATCCTAGGGAAATTTCCTGAAATCACAAGCTTCTTGAGAAAGTACAGAATTCTGATTGCAGCCATCCAAGAGACGAAACTCCACGCGAATTCACCATTCAACGCTGAAGGTGAATATATCATACGCAAGGACAGAGAAGGCGCCACGTATGATTCTCACCCTGGAGGTGGACTTGCCTTCCAAATACACAGGTCCGTACATTACCGTGTATTAGATGTAGTTTCAGACGGTACGGCGGAATTGCAAGCCATCTCAGTTTCATCAGGGAGCACCAATATTGTGACTTCAATGCCCATCATGAACTCTGGCATTCCGCGCTTCATAACGATGCCAGGGGTCAAGCTATCGCCGAATCTCTGGACGCATCAGGTTTCTGTACCCTCAATGAAAACTCTCCAACCCGTGATGCAAACAGTTGTATTAGCTCACCAGACATTACAATTGTCAGCGCTAGCCTAATTAGTGAGACCTCCTGGGAAACACTTACTGGTCTTCCCTCTGATAACCTCCCAATCATAGTCAGAATTGACAAACCAGCTGACCTGACCAAATCAGAGAAGCGAACTTTTGTCAATCAGAAAAAAGCTGATTGGGAAGGTTTCAAAACATTCACGTCATCGAAGTTCTCCGCGCTTCCCCCACCCACCAATATACAGGCCGAACGGAACATTAGGAGCGTCATTGCCAAAGCTGCGGCACGGTTCATCCCTGCAGGGCGCATTCCAAAAGCACGTCCAAACTTTCCAACAAGTGCCGCAAGGTTAGCCGATGAACGTGACAACATTAGGCGCGCTAACCCTGGTGACCCCAGAATTCGGGAGCTCAACATTCAAATACAGCGACAAGTTAAAGACTACAAGAAGGCCAAATGGAACGAGCACCTCAATGACTGTAACCTTAATGAAGGTGCCAGTAAGTTATGGTCCACTGTCCGTGCCCTTTCGAACCCCACAAAAGATAAGGGCAATATAGCCATAACCTTCGGCAAAAAAGAAACAAGCAATCCTCTTCAGTGTGCGATCCAGTTCAATAAACAATTTATTGAACATCCCAAGTCTGATGGCCTCAAGCGCAAAATCAGAAGACGGATTCGCAGCCGAATTGTTGACTCCGTACCAATTTATACTTCGGACCAGGTTAAAACAGTTATTGAGAATGCAAAAAATTCTAAGGCCCTTCGACCAGATGGCATTTCAATGGCCATGCTCAAACATCTTGATCTTCCTGCCATTGAGTATCTCACGGCAGTCTTTGACTTGTCAATGTCTACGCTCGCCATCCCTGACATCTGGAAACAAGGTCGCATAGTCCCATGCCTTAAACCAGGGAAAAGTGCCAAACTAGGAACTTCCTACAGACCGATTACGATCCAGTAGCAAAGACGCTGGAAGCCCTCATCCACCCCACTCTCGTTTCACATGCAAAGCTAGATCCCCATCAGCTCGGATTCAGACGCATGCATAGTACAACCACCGCTCTGGACGCGATCACTACACGTGTAAGAGACGGACTAAACCACAGTACACCTTGCCATAGAACCATCATGGTGGCGATTGACCTATCAAATGCGTTTGATAAGGTTAATCACTCCATGCTTCTGGCAAACCTCCTCAATATGCATGTTCCGACTCAAGAGATAAGATGGATTGCCAACTATCTAGCTGGTAGGCAATCCTTCACCGAGTTTCGAGGCAGTCGTTCCAAACTTAGAAAGATCAAATTAGGTGTTCCTCAGGGTGGGGTTCTCTCTCCCACCTTGTTTAACATCTATATGGCCGGTCTCCCAACACCTCCGGAAGGCATTGAAGTTATTTCTTATGCCGATGACTGCACTGTACTCGCCACGGGAGCGGATAGGGATGTCATGCGCGAAGATATCAATAGATATTTAGCCTTTTTCCATAGCAGAAACCTAACCATCTCAGCGTCCAAATCGTCTGCGACCTTCCTTACCACCTGGTCAGGTGATTGTCAGTGGCCGGTTGGGGTACGTATTGGTAACAAACCAGTTCCTGCTGTTGCAAATCCAAAAATTCTCGGGCTTCACTTTGAGAAAATGATGACTTCAGCTTATCACGCGGAAGCGGTATGTGAAAAGATGCGCAGTAGGAACAAAATTCTTAAAGCACTGGCTGGTAGCACCTGGGGCAAAGATAAAGAGACTATGCTAGCCACTTACAAAGCGGTGGGTCGAGCAGCGGCTGATTTAGCGGCGCCAGTTTGGTCGCAAGGTCTTTGTAACACAAGCTGGAACAAAATCCAAGTCTGCCAAAATGCTGCTCTACGCACAGCTACAGGATGCCTTCTGATGTCTGCCCAGGACCACCTACATCATGAGACACATTTGATGCCAATACGTGACCACAATCGACTACTTACAAAACAATATTTAGTAGGTTGTTATCGAGAGGATCATCCTAATCGTAACCTTATGGACAAAATTCCCCCTCCACGCAACATCAAACGTGGCCTTCGTGACCTTGGGAGAGAGGTCCAGGGTTACAAAATGGATCCTTTCGATGAAGATTCATACCGGGCTGCCATTGCAATGATTCACACTGAGGAAGTGAGTAGGTCTATTGCGAGTTTAGGTACGAACAGAGTCCTCTCAGCGCTCCCACCACCCATTTCGCCTGAGGAGATTAGGCTCCCGAGAGCCACCAGAGTGACTTTAGCCCAACTTCGGTCAGGCTTCTGCTCACGCCTCAATTCGTATCTATCTCGCATAGACCCAAATATACAAAACGTATGCCCAAATTGCGCTGGCACGCCACACGATGTAGCCCATTTGTGTCAATGCCCAGCTGCACCCTACGGCAGCCGGTTCTTCGATGTAAATCGTCCCGGAGCTACCCGTTGCTAAAAACGGCCAAGAGCTGCCAAGACCCCCTTCGATTCAAGAGAAAAAAAAATCTCTCGAATCGCTACAACAACAACAACAACTAATCTCACCCCCCTCTCACTATGGGAAAACCCCATTGCAGCTGCCACGTTTTTGTCCCTGGAGATTGCGGACGAAAACGACGACGAACTATAAAACGAGTCCATATAGATACACAGCGGTTCACACCTTTCTGTACCGCTAAAAGAAGAAGAAGAAGAAGAAATTGTCTTATCATAGAATAATAAACAAAAATGCCACTACGAAATGCAGTTGTCGTTGAAACGTTGACGACTACACACACACGGTAGTCGTGCTCCACCAGGAGTTAGGGCAAATCAAGAAGATGAGGCCGGTACGGTACTTTGATAGGAAAATGGAATGGGGGAAAGTGTTTGTTTGATGCAATCAAATTTACGTTTTAATTATAATCAACAATTCCAATAGACTATTATTTTTTATTAATGATGGCAAGATGTTGATAATATGAAATGTCAAAATACACAGGGTGTCCCATAAGCACATGATGCGCTACGGAAGCAAAATATCTTACAGATACAATAATAAGTAACTGGCGCGACAGTCCAACATTGGACTAAGGCCGTAGATGTGTTATTGACATTCAATTTCCAAGATCTTAAGTGCTTTTTTTGTTGAGGTGTTGAGATCGACAGCACGCCATAAATGGGTACTAGCCTAGTTTAACATCTGATTGAGATCATAGTTCGCCATATGGGTCGTGAGTTCGAAAAACACCATAAACTAATTTGGTTCACGGCGAGACTCGATTCTCACGACCCTGTGCGAAGGTGTGCGCACTAACTATTACACCAACCAGACTACTTTACAGTTATACGTTATCGAAAAGGCCCCTAAATATCTGTTAAATTCCAGTTTCAAATTTGCAGTTAATGAACCTCCAGAGACCTATTTACATTTTGTGTGTTGCTAACAATCATAGAATCTGCTTTTTGGAACTTTGACAAATTAACAACTTTGATCTCTCGGTTCCACAAAGAATTTCAGATTGAGCACCTTTTTGCCGTCATAGTGCAAAAAGAAAATTCGAGCAATATTGATATATGTATACAGTTACAGTACGTGAACAAATAAAATAAAGAGTGAATTTTCTGACTTTCTTTTGATTGCGTATAACTCTAAAAATAAGCGACTGGAATTTGTTCGATTTTTTTCTATGTGCGCTATCATCCACTTTGGGCTTGGCGTAGACTTATTGGACAGACCAATATTTTTTTCGTGCAATGCTATTGATTCACACGAAATAGGGGCAAAAATACCCCCAAATTCCAATGGAAGACTTAACTACCCCATAGAAATGACAAAATATCTGGAGAACCGTTATGTTATTGCAAAGAAGGATTGCAGATTGGATCGTTTCAGCCCGATATTAATGAAATGCCATCATCAAAACTTGGCGTCACAGATACTGAAATCTTTCCGCGGCGGCGCAAGTGCTTCAAAACTGCCTATGCCAGCGCTTGAAACGAATAACAGCGTATAGGCTGGTCTTGAATAAGATTGAACAGACAGCGCTCCAACTAAAATGCCCAGTACTGCTTAAGAATATAATTTCCTCTGTGTTCCCTCCGACGCCGAATTATTGTGCCATAAAAAGAAGAGACAAAGCTTTACACCGATTAGAAGTAACACATCTGCATTTACAGGGAGCGACCATTTAAAGGCATCATCCAGACTTGAGAATGGTAATAACTGTCTCTTACGCTGTATCCACACTGACAGCTTGTCAAAAATGTGTCATCGCGAGCTGCAATCTGGAAATCTGGTAGTTGATAAGCATCAACGCTAGCTGTCAAATGGAACCTGAAAATGACATAATCAAACTTTCATTTTGGATTTTTTTTTAATTTAATTGTCAATTTGGACTCTGCGCGTTTGTATTGCTATTGGGCCATTCAAAAATTATACAATATAGCTGATAGATGAATTAGCTGCCAATTTGCAGCCAGTGCGGACACAGCTTTAAAGTTTTTCGAATTATTTGTTTCTATCAAGTACCTCTGACTATAATTCTATTGCCGCGTCTACACACAACTTCAAATCAGCCGAATTTTTCCTTCCAACTTATCCAAGTCCAAGTTAAAGTAGGTACTAACATCTTCAGTTCACGTGAAATCCATGCAAATACTGTCAAAATTTTGATGATCGTGAAATCGAATTCGCTTGGTGGTACTCACTTCACATGAAAGTCTCCACACCGGTTTTTGACATTTCGCCAGCGAAAATAATGCAGTTGCACTTTATTTCACAGGAAAAGATGTCATCGACAATCAATGAAAATGCGAGTGAACATTTATCTTACATTGAGTGAATAAAAAGCAAGTCTCCACGGCACCGTTTTCACGGGAGACATATATGCAAGTTTTTCGGTCGGTGAACTCAGTACATACCTTTATTCGCATTTGCGTATGTTCCGCAAAAATGTTTGCCATTCTGATCCCCTAACTGCCATTTTGCGGATCAGAAATCATCTCCAGTTCTTTTCGTTAACATATTTCACAAAGGCAGACAAAGGAAAAGAACCGGAGATTATTCCTGACCCGCAAAATGGCAGTTAGGGGATCAGAATGGCAAACATGTTTGCGGAACATTCGCAACTGTGTCGTTTTGGAACCCCACCCATTAACACAACTTCGGTGGGGCTTTTGTTCACGACGACGAACCATATTCGGATCCAAATAGCGTGAACCTTCACAAACACGCGGGGCTCTGAAATTCGCTTTTAAAAACCAGGACATAGTAAGATTTTTTTTCGATTTTAATTTGGAATTGGAATTCTATTAACTCAGCAGGCTATTCAAATGAGCAAAGGTATCAACCAATTTAATGTGGACCCTTGGGTAACTTCCAACCGACTGTCATAAGTCACCTAATAGACAAGTTCGGATCATTTGATGGACATATGTAATAAGAATTTAATTTCCACACAAGGAGAGTAAATTGGGGAGTTTTTTTCGGACGCACAAAATACTTGTTTAGACCTACAACTTTTATGATAGAATCTCACAACACCGTGATAAGTCACAGTCATGGTTGAAATAGATTGGCTGCGCCAGCATCAGCATCGGCAGAGGCATCGGCATCAGCAGAAAAATTTAAATTTAGAACACACGCATTTGCCTTTGATGACCCACAATGACAGCAGCGGCAGAAGCAGAAAAATGCTTCTGCCGATGCTTCTGCCGCTGCTGTCAATGTGGGTCATCAAAGGCAAATGCGTGTGTTCTAAATTTAAATTTTTCTGCTGATGCCGATGCCTCTGCCGATGCTGATGCTGACGCAGCCAATCTGGAATTTTCATCATCATCATCAATGTGGCACGATAGCCCGACGTCGGGCCTTGGCCGCCTGAATCGTTGACCTCCAATTGTCGCGGTTACGTGACCTCGTCCTCCAGTTTCGGAAGCCCAGCAGCTGTTGGGCGTCTTCACCTACGGAGTTCTCCCAGCGGGCTCTCGGTCGTCCACGCAACCTCGCTCCGTCAATTCGTTGTGCGTTCATCACTTTCTTTGGCATGCGATTATCGTCCATCCGTTGTACATGCCCCGCCCATTGCAAACGTTGAAGCTTCACGATTTTCGATACTTCCAGCTCATCGTACAATTGATACAACTCATGGTTGTACCGGATACGCCATTGGTCTCGCTCGCGAACGGCCCCGAAAATTCGACGAAGGACCTTTCGTTCGAATCGGTCTAGCAAAATTTCGGAGGCTTGGGTGAGGGTCCATGTTTCGCAGCCATAACATAGCACGGGTCGGATGATCGTTTTGTACACGCGGAGCTTCGTGTTCCTGTGCGCAAGTTTCGAATTAATTATAGGGAGGACCGAGAAATATGTCTTATTGGCTAGTTGTATCCGTCGCTTAATTTCGTCGGTTTCGTTGGCGTCCTTTGATAAGTTACAACCCAGATAGTTGAAGTTGTCTACATACTCGATATTAAGGTCCCCCACTGTGATGCTTGAATTTGCTGGCGTCCTTGTTTTCGATTGCATCATGGCCTTTGTTTTGCTTTCGTTGATATGTAGTCCAACTTCCTTTGCGGCGTTATTGAGGTTATGCAGAAGGCTTTCTGCATCACCCAACCTTCGAGACATGATGTTGATATCGTCGGCGTACGCTACTAATTGAGTCGACTTGATGAGTAGCGTTCCGCTGCTGTCCATATTCATGCCTCGAATTACATACTCCAAAGCAAGGTTGAAGAGCGTCGGCGCCAGCCCGTCGCCCTGCTTGAGTCCAGTACGAGTTTCAAATAGGTCAGTGAGTCGATTCTGCACTCTGACCTGCGAGACGGTATTAGTCATCGTCATTCTTGTGAGTCGCACTAACTTTGCCGGTATACCAAAATTCAGCATAATGTTGTACAGTGCACTTCGATCGATACTGTCGTATGCCTGCTTGAAGTCGACAAAGATTTGGTATACGTCGATGTTATATTCCCAGCACTTTTGGAGTAGTAGCTTCACTGTGAAAAGCTGATCAGTCGTTGATCGACCAGGTCTGAAGCCGCCTTGATACTCGCCAATGATTCGTTCTGCGTACGGATTAATTCTCTTTTCAAGAATTTTAGATTTTCATACAAATTAAAAAAAATTATGAAAAATCCTGGTGGCTGTGAATGTAAAGTGAGAGTCGATCATTATTTCGCATTGAAATGCGGCAAATATGAAGTATGTACCGTTTCTAGTCTTGGCTGGTATAGAGTGGCTTTCAGGATACAGCGTCGTGGGTTCAAATCTCAATGTGGGCTTCGAAATTGTCGGAGCACTATGATTTGACGTGTTAAAGGCGAGCAGTCTTGGATTGCAGGAAATCCTATTGTAGCAGTGCTTAGCGCTGTGAAATGTCGACCAAGCATTACAAATTTGGTAGCACGGAAGCCGGATATCCCTGAAGAGTTTTCTTCACCCCGGCGTTTTGAGGTAGGCCCCATGAGTATCGTACTGGCTGTGGTTTAATGCCCATATCGCGTGGAGAGTGTTATATGAACATCTTGAACATTCGACGTGGGGTTGCGTTCTCAACCGGGAGCCGGTACCGTAGAATGGCAGAGGTTTAAGAAAGTGCCTCGCAGCCAACAGAATGATTACTGGTTCTTGTAAACTTGTATAAATTGTTATCCTTTGTGATTGTACATTGATGGGCGACAATTGCGCATCGTAGAATTCGTTTCTCAAAAAGACGTGTATTAAAGGCGTACCACCAGGGATGCACGCTAAATCTTGGGTATCCTCCATCTTATGGGGTGATATTCTCCAGGGCTTGACTCGGATGATAAATGAGTACCCAGTTAATATGTATTCATATGGCTGTTATGTTCAAATCGACATTCGTGGGGATAACTAGTTTAAGCGTGACATGGACGAATTATTCTATGGCTGTTGATCACAAACTCCTTTCAAGTTGTATTTACACGACAGGAGTGTTAAAACATCTGTGACCTGGGTTCAATTTTTGAATATACGTTCAATATCTCTCTATTTGGTACGAAAAAATCTCAGCAATTTGTCTTTCGAGTCATTAGGCGATAAACTAAATTGTCACCTATAAGTGCTTTAAAGTAATCCTTACAATACAGCGGACTCATCAAAGAAAGGAGAAAAGTGATGCTTGAATGTGTACTTATTTCTAAGTCTTCAATTATGGTGGAATAATTTGCCTCTACTTACAAAATTATATAATAAATTGTTTCTTTTCCCTTTAGCATATTCAATTCGATGTTATATTTGCAATGCAACCGATACAACGACACCATTCCAATGCGGCGAATGGTTTGAACGATTCGATATGCCCGACATTGAGCCGCAAGAATGCTCGTCAGTTCACGGTGCCCAATATTGTGTCAAACATATTGGTCGCTATGAAGGTATTTTAAATCAGAAAATTAGCAAAACAAACATGAATGGGGAATGGTGTTGGTGGTTGTTGCCTAATGAGATGGTGTAAATGGAGAAACTAAAACACAAAAAATTTAATTAACCCTAATATGTACCATACGTTTATTAACAAGTTTTAATTGCATTTAATTTAAATTTTTCATTTTAAGAAAACTAATCATACAAAATAACAAATTCTAGTATGTAGTATTAAGTGCTATCAATGTTCGGCGGCCGAAACGATGGAATGTTCCGATGTGCTAATCAACATGCCCGGATCACCACTAGAGCCTGAGGAATGTGATCATGTTCACGATGCACAGTATTGCATCAAGTCAACGGCATTGAACGGTTATTTACATTAACTAACAATAATCTATTTTGGTAGTTTTGGATACACAAAATTCCTTACTTATTTGAATTATTTTCCATTTTTGCACAATATCGTTTTTGAAATCTTTTGGATCTTCAGTCAGCTTTGACAGTAACGTAGATAAATTAAATCCGCCGACTGTACTCTAATTTGAAATAAAAAGCTCAATTAACGAGTTGATCATATCTTTGTAATTTCGGTATATTTGTTTCGCCACTCAACTTGAGTAATTTAATTTCATAATAGTACTCGTAGTGTAATCAAAATAATTTAGTATGTAGCTAACACGTTGCACAAAACAGCAAATTAACACCTGGTTCGAGATGCACTACCCTCACAATGGTTTGGAGCAAGCACAGTGTTGAGAATATTTTAGTCGGTATACTCTAATGATGTTTATTCTTTTACACCATTTAGGAGGCATTGGTGCCAAACGATTTTGTTCTTCCAAAGATTTGGGCAACTACTGCAACTACGTACAGAACAAAGGTGATCGAATGGAATATCGCTCGTGTATTTTCACATGCAGTACGGACGGCTGTAACGGATCAGCACATGTACTATTGGGCAAACTTGCCGCCTTGTTCATTCCAATTGCATTTTGTTTTAATTTATTGCGTCAGTGAATATACATTTAGTACTAATGTCTATTTTATTTTAAGATTTTCCAATTTATAGATTACTAGTGCCTAGTAAAGATTCAACGTGACAAAAATTTTGTATAAAAGACATTTTATGAAATATATAAATTAAAATAGTAATTAATAAGATTTTGAATTAAATGGACTGCCTTTTAAATATTTAGGGATGATTTGGAGTTTTGAAATTTGACTAGTGTTTCAGCCTCAATTTCGCCTTGCATATTCTGGTGGCGCGAAGTCGAATTCACATGAAACATCCGAATGGGTTATCCCAGAATAGGAGTAAAATGTGTGGCAGCAGGATATTAAGTCAAAGGGTTTACATCCTTAGCCCACTCGCACGGTCTACGAGCATCATTCGCAAATTCCAATCACTTTTCCAAATTTACAGTTGTTTTATGTATAGAAAAAATCGCATCCAACTTCATGTTCGAATTTGAATGGAAGCTGTGCTGTTAAGTCCTGTACTCAATAGTTAAAACGCACCTATTGTTTCACTCGTGCTGGCGATCCATTAAAACTTGTTGGGACAAATTGCTTAGCTCCACATCTAAATTCTGTGCCAGTCATTTTTGGTATCTACTGTGAGTAGATGCTTACAGAGCGAGGGTAAACCTGCGTGATTTAGGGCTCCAGTACACAGTCATATTTGGTCATATTTCTATTATAATATGCTTAAGCCTACTTGATTTAGTAGAGGCTTAGGCATATGACATACATACATATTCTAATATAAATATGACTGTGTAATGGAAGCCTTAGTGCAAATAACAGAAAAAAAGATTAACCACAGCGGTATCGCTATGTCAACGCTTATGGACACATAGAGTTCTTTTGGTAAGATCCCCTAATAGTATAATGAAGGGTGTCCCAAGTAGAACGCCGGATATGAATTTCACGCTATTGTTAGGTTTCACATGTAAAAGTCAAACATAGATGGCCGTTCGATCGTTCACATTGTAATACAGGCTAGTACCAACATTCACCACCAGTCAACCAATAACAGTAAAGAGATTTTTCCTGTCATTAAACGCCTCAATGACCGGGTCTTCAAAGTCAACATAGCTGGTAAAGAATCAACGGTTTCAACAGAGCGTCTCAAACCCGCTCATATACTCAACCCAGATCTGCCAGACGAGGTGGATCCCTCAACATTTCGAGCTCCAACTTCAAGCTCACAATCAACCCATCGAGGTATCATCAAGACGTACTCCGGTCCTAGAGCGAAGCCAACATTCCAAAAGTCAGTAACATTCAGGACTATGAATGTCACTTAGGGGAGTATTGTAGTACAGGCTAGTACCAACATTCACCACCAGTCAACCAATAACAGTAAAGAGATTTTTCATGTCATTGAATTTCACAACGATTTGTAATTTTACATTTTTCACTCACTCGCAATGTGATTGTCATGAATTACACACGTTTTGTTTAACTTGTTCCTAATAAATTTCAAATGTTGCGTTTGTTTAAACTAAGCGTTTTTATTGGTATCTATAGTTCTATATGAAGTGAGTATAGTTGTGCCGCAGCGGATCAGATCAAAAGGGTCTTCGACAACTCCATATTTCTCTACAACAGTATGAGGTTATTAAAAATGGAGCGCTACACTAAAGAACAACGCATTCTCATTGTTAAAATTCTTTATCAAAATAGTGAAAGTTTCGCGGCCACAGTTCGCAAACTGCGTTCAATGTGGGCATAATGGCCCAAATGAAGCAACTGTGCGAAGAATAATAAAAAAAATTAATAAAAAGTGGGTCTGTTTGTGATGTCAAACCATTAACGCGTGTTTGTCGAGGTCGTTTAAACGAAAATATCGCAGCTGTGCGTGATAGTGTCGCTGAAAGACCAAAAACCTGAATTCGACACCGAGCAGATCCCAGATCCACTATGCAGCGAATTTTGACAAAGTGCGTGCAATTCACTCAAGAACTGAAGCCTACAGGCCATGCATAGCGAGAAGAGTTCATCAATTGGTTCATGGAAAAACAACAAGAAAATGCTGATTTTTTAAACAAATCATCTTTAGCGACGAGGCTCATTTTCATCTTGATGGCTTTGTTAACAGGGCTAGAGGCAACATCGGTCCATTTTCTTCGAAAATAATAGGCAGGTCAAGCACAAACCGTGAGTGGTGGATCTGACGCTTCTGTACTTTTTTCTTTTGGGTTTTTCACAGTTTTATGTGAATAAGCCCACGACACGTCAGCATTGAAAGAAGAAATTACACGCTGCATCAATGAAATACACCAACATTTATACAAAACGGTTATGGAAAATTTCTCGAAAAGAGCGCGTATATTCCAGCAAAGCCGACGGGCCATTTATCCGATGTGTTATTCCAAACATAGCTTCATGATGCCTACTTTATGTTTCATTAAAAGTTGCATACATTTTCAAGCGTGTGGTTGTCGCATTTTTTCCTATGCACTTTGGTTTCGGTCGATCGTGGTAGTTATACCTGATATAACATCACGCAAGTAAAGATTAATAATATTTCATTACTTTAGAAACCACTGGGTTCAGGCCGCAAATAACGGAGACAGAAGAGAAATAACACAGAGGTGTGCATTTCCGTTGCTAAAATCTCTAAAATGTATGTATGAACAATTTTGTTTAATGAGCAAAATGTATAATAAGCAACAACAACGCATTGGTCTCGGCGATGACACGATCCAAGATAGAGCTGCCTGTAGAAATATGCTGAGAAATTATCGCCAAAACGGGCGATGTGCCTACACCGCAGGTCGAGCAACGCGAAACCGTGGAGCGGTATAAAGAACGAGGCAAGGAAGAAGAAGAAAGAGCAAAATGTATCGTCGGGTTGCTGCAAAAACATGCTAAGTGCATTTTTATCATTTTTGAGTTAAGTGCATATTTGTGCATGAAAATTGACGTTCTATGTTCTGCCAAAACCGGATAACTATCCAATGATGCCAAGGGGGTGTTTTGGGGAGTCGCAAAACAGATAAGTCACTTTGCGCTGATTTTATTTCTACCAAAACAAGATAAGAGCACTTATATTTTATTGTAAAAATTCAACACCTCGAAAGTGCAACAATGGATCTACGAAAACAAGCTAAGTGACACTTATAATATTTCGCTGTAATAACTCAAACATTACATGAATAGAACTATACTTACTGCCACTTGTCTCATTTCTGCAGTTTTAATAATGCTACATAATCGTAGAATGTTAAACACTTAGTATTAGGTATGTACGATTGGTGTAGCATTCAATGCAGCAAAAATGATGTGCATGTTTTTTCCAGTCTACGATATGCAGTGAATTTCTGGGAATCGGGGTGTTTGTTTGCTCAATACGTAACGGGACTTTTTTCAAATGAAAATGTATTCGGTCAGTTGAATTGAGCAAGAGCTGGAATTCAGAAGTGGTGTCTAGTTTTGGTACGATAATTTAGTTTGTGCAAAAAAATTGTTAAGGATTTTTATAGATTGAATGAATATGGTTTCCCGTGGTGCTTTAATGGTGGAACTGGCTCGGAAGAAGAACGATATTGATGGTAAGTTCCTGAGTAATTTAAAAAAAATGTAACTAATCGCCGTTTCATGGTTGGATTTTAAGACGGTGAAGATAGAGGAAATGAAGGGTGTTCTTCATGGGTAACAAACACAACGGAAATGGAACCTTCTCGAGCAGAAGTAGAAACTCTAGATTCAGGAAATGACTTCGACTCCGATTGCTCTGTTCGAGATAAGAATTACATACCCCATCATGAATCTGAGTCTTCAGATGAAGGTAAAACTTTCTTGTGAAGAATTGCGTGTGTTACATAAAGATAATTTTGCATTTTTAGAAGATCTCAATGAAAACGGGAAAAGAACGCGTTGGAGAAAATCAAATCCGAAGAAATGGAAAAGGAATCAGGTCAAGGAAATAAAGAAAAAAAACAAGGCACCAAACACAGTGGATTGCTCAAAATGTCGGTTTAAATGCTGTGAAAAAATTCTTCCGGATAGCAGGTCCATCTTGTGTAAAAATTTCTGGAGCTGTGACTTTTCACGGAGGAAGGACTATATTTTGCAGAATGTCGAATGTCGTGTTCCAATACGAAAAAAATCTAGTCCTAAGCGAAAAGCTCGCTCGGACTGCAAATTCTACTTCTTGGAATCAAATGGGATCAAACACCGTGTTTGCCAAAAGTTTTTTACCAGCACACTGGCAATAAGCAAAGCAGTGATAGTTCATGCGTTTGAACACGCGGGAGAAGGCAAAATTTTTATGAGCGAGGATCAACGAGGAAGAAAGGAACCACACAACAAAACTAAAAGTGAATCTGTTGAAAGGGTCAAACAACACATTGAAAGTTTCCCGGTGACTGAATCCCATTATACGAGAAAGTCCACTATAAGAAAATATTTGGACCCGAAATTAAGCATCTCTAAAATGCATGCTTTGTTCGTGGAAGAATGTAAAAAAGAGGGTTCAACCCCGGTCTCAGCTATAACGTACAGAAGGATTTTTTGTAACAATTACAATTATGCTTTTTATAAGCCAAAAAAGGATCAATGCCAAATATGCATGCAGTACGTCGTTGCGACTACCGATCAAAAGGCCGAGCTTGAACATGTTTATAGTTCCCATATTGCTCGAAAAGAAGACTGTGTTTTGGCAAAAACAAGGGACAAGGAATGGGCGGATAAGGAAAATAATTTTCTGTGCTGCTCGTTCGACTTAGAGTGCGTCCTTCAAATTCCTAGTAGCGATGTTAGTCCCATGTACTACAGCCGAAAGATCTGCGTCTATAACTTAACGATATACGAAATGGCCCTTCCGAATAATGCTTTCTGTTTTGCTTGGACGGAAATCAACGGAAAGCGTGGAAGCTTGGAAATCGGCACCTGCCTATACAAGTACATTACCCAACTATCAGATAGTATTGATCATATTGTTTTATATTCCGATACCTGTAGCGGTCAAAACAGGAATAAGAATATAACTGTAATGCTGCTCTATCTTGTGCAATTACTTCCACATCTAAAATGCATTGAGCAAACATTTTTGGAAAGTGGGCACAGCTATATGGAGGTGGACAGTATGCACAGTGCCATTGAAAAGGCCCAAAAGTATGTGCCAGTCTACACTATCCACGACTGGCTAGCAATTTTCCTAGCTAGCACGAACAAGCCGATCAGGTAAGGCACCATACAAAGTCATGGAGCTCAAATATTCCGACTTCCTAAACCTGGAATTGTTAACTAGTCAACTGATGAAAAACAGAATAAAAAGCACCGAAGGAGAAAAGGTGAATTGGTTAAAAGTTAAATGTTTCAGGTATAGCAAAGAAAAAAGGTGGATTTTAGAGTATAGATACGATCACCAGTCTTCTTCTTCTTCCTTGCCTCGTTCTTTATACCGCTCCATGGTTCCGCGTTGCTCGACCTGCGGTGTAGGCACATCGCCCGTTTTGGCGATAATTTCTCAGCATATTTCTACAGGCAGCTCTATCTTGGATCGTGTCATCGCCGAGACCAATGCGTTGTTGTTGCTTTTTCATTTGACACATCCAGGTGTTCTTTGGTCTGCCTCTGGCCTTGGGTCCATCAAGTGGAACTTCCATTGATATCGCTCTCTTTGCGGGGTTCTCAGGCGGACGCCTTTGAACATGGCAATACCAATCCATTCGTCGGTCTTCGAGCTTTTCGGTGATTGGTTGGTCTATGGACATGCTGCCTCGGATGTAGCTACTCTTGATGTGGTCCCTTTTGGTTACACCAACTGACATGCGTAACATTTTCATTTCAGTCGCTGTCATTTCTTTCGCGTAACCTTCATACATGGTCCAGCATTCTGATCCATACATGAGTGCGGGACGTACAACCGTTTTGTACAACTTGCCCTTTAGCTTCAGTGGCATTTTCTTATCGCAGAAAACTCCAGAGTTTTCTCGCCACCTCATCCACCCAACCTTTGTGCGATGTTTGATGTCATCATCGCATGTAGCTCCGCTGTTCACCATCGAGCCAAGGTACTTGAACTTGGTACAAGACTTAAGCTGCTCTCCTTTGACGTACATTTCTGGTATCGGTGCATTTGGGTCTGAGAATTGGCAGCATAAGAACTCAGTCTTTGTTATACTTACCCTCAGTCCATGCTCCTCCAGAATGTCACACCATTTTGTAAGCGCGGCTTGCAAGGCAACGATGTTTGGGCTACTGAGGACTATATCATCAGCAAAAAGAAGAGATATTTCTAGGCCGTCGGAGACACGTGTTAATAAGTAGCACATGATGATGTTGAAGAGCAACGGACTCAATACACTGCCCTGGTGTACTCCGACATTCACCGGAAATTCTTCTGATTCACCGGCTGTGCATCTAACCTTAGTCGTAGCTCCATCATACATGTCTCGTATCATCCTGACGTATGCCTCGGGGACATTAAGTGCTCTCAAGGCCAACCATATCAGATCACGAGGTACTCTATCGAATGCCTTCTCCAAATCGATGAACACAAAGTACAAGTCCTTTCGTGCTGCTCTATACTTTTCCATTGCAATACGAATGCACTGAATCGCATCGACTGTAGATCGACCTTCAACAAAGCCGCATTGATTGTCATTCAACCGCACAATCTTTCTCAATCGGTTGCAGACAACTCGCTCGTAGATCTTCAGTGTATGAGGTGTTAACTTTATAGCCCTATAGTTGTTGAGTTTGCGTGAGTCTCCCTTGTTCTTATAGAAAGGAAGAAGAAAACTTTCCCTGAAAGCATCAGGCATCGGTTGCCCACCTTTGATTTTGTTGAAGAGAACTGTGAGCCAACTAAGCCCGACATTTTCCATTTTCAACCAAAATTCCGCGGGGATTTTGTCCGGGCCGACTGCCTTTCCGCGTTTCATCTGATGCATTGCCTCCATCACCTCTTCCTCTGAGATATCTTCAATGTTTGTGGTATTCGGCTCAACATCTTGAAAAGCTGCTCGAGGAAATTCTTCATTTAGAAGTTCGTCAAAATACTCTCGCATCCTGCTACAAATTGCCGTATCGTCAATCAGCAACATTCCTTGCGAGTCCTCGACGTACTTTGGCGCCTGTATTTCCCGAGCGTTCCTTCTCCTTTGGGCTGCGACCCTAAATATCCTGGCGTCGTGCTTAGGTCTCTCGCGCAAAGACGGTCCTTCAGTCGCAGTCTGAGTTTCTAATTCTTGGTAGAACTTCTCAGCTGCCTTCGCCTTTGCTTGAGCTACCAAGCGCTTTACTTTCTTCCGGCATTGCATATAATTTTCGCGAAGTTGAACCCGTTCGGCTTCACTGCTTGACTCACATTTCGTCCATGCCTTAAATGCGTTCGATTTGGCTTGCACTGCTTCCTTAGTTTCGGTGTTCCACCACCATGTTTCTTTCTTCGTGTGGAGTGGACCTTTCGAAACTCCAAGTGCCTTTTCCGCCTCACCTACTGACACTTCAGCGAAACTATTCCACATTTGTGTTGGACTGTGCTCGGTGCAGTTTATGTTGTTTTGAAACCACTCCGTCATTTTATCAATGAATGGAGTTACTACAGGTTCAAAGTTGTCGTTTGTGAGATTGTGCCACTTGATTTTTTCGACAGGCTTGGGAGTTCTTCTATTTCTTGCTCCTCCTGCTTTCAAAATAAATTCTGACAGGAGCAAACGATGTTGGCTGACGACAGATTCACCCAAGATCACCTTGCAGTCTCTTACCCACCTTCTCATAAAATCGAAACAGAGGTGGTAATCGATCTGCGTTTCGTGTTTCCTATCTCCGTGTCCACTACTGTAGGTGATTAGGTGTCTCTCGTTTTTCACAAACCATGTATTTAGGATGACCAAACCATGCGATCTGCACATGGTCAGAATAGCTTCACCTTCGTCATTTCTGACCGTTGAAGGGCTACCCTTTCCACCATGGCAATCCTCGTAATCATAATTTGATTCACCCACATGGCCATTTAAATCTCCTCCCAAGAACACCAATTCGGTATCTGGAATGGTCTGAATTAGGGTGTCAACGTCGTTCCAAAATGCCTCTTTTTCTTCTGGTGGCAATCCCACTTGGGGAGCGTAGGCACTTATTACGTTCCACACCCTTCCGCAGATAACCAATTTGATGCTGATCAAGCGGTCACTTCTCTTCGCGACACTTATTATACTGCCAAGTAAAGACGACGCCAGAATAATGCCAACTCCGTTTCTTTGGTTTGTAATTCCATAGTAGTACAATTTGTACTTCATGGAATTCGTAAGAAACCGGGCTCTGTCGATATGGGTATTTCGCCACTTTGTCTCTTGCACGCACATAATGTCTATCCCTCTCCGCTTCATGATATCCTCAATCTCCTCGCTCTTTGACGTCATGGAACCGACATTCCAGCTTGCAACCCTCAGCTTCTCCACAATGTAATTGGACTGCCTTATATTGCTCGCCCCCGGAAACCGTCGAGCTCTGGCGCGAACTAGGTTCGCCCCGGGATCACTCAACCGCATAGCAGAAGTAGTGCCCGGCGGGGTAGTGCTTGTATTTGCGTGAATTTCCATAAGGCCTTCCATTCTTTTACACCTTATGGAGAAAGGTTGTGTTTTTGGCACTAGTGTGTGGAAATAAGTAAATTTATGGACTTTCCTTTTACGTCCGCCGGCTATCTCCAGACGCGGCAACCCATACACACACACACTAACCTATGGGAGGTCTTGTTGATGTTAAAACGTGCCTCAGGCTTCAGATGTCATGGTTGCCTGCGACCTTCGCATACTAGCGGCCAAGCACCCTCTTGATCATGCATCCCTCGGCGCATGCTGATCCACCTTGGATTAGGTCCCTTTTTAGTCGCCTTCTACGACACGCCGGGAAAGGCGGTGGCATTATTCGCGACCCATGCCACAGGGCATATACGATCACCAGTCTGACTACAAAGAAATAAACATTAGGGGATTAGGAAGACCAATAGCTACTCAAGACATCAAAATCGAAAAGGCATACAAAAAACCATTGCCTATAAGCATTATGAAAAAGCAAGATTTGCTAAAACTGTGCAAAAATAACGTAATCCCTTCAGAATTTCATGGGTATTACAAAACATTGCCCACAACGAAACAAGCTACAGACACGATTACCGAGGCAAGCGAGAGTGAGGGTAGCAATGAAGATTAAATTAAAACATTGTTTCTTTTGGTCTTTTCTTTTTTGAATTTGAATTTTTTTTTCCTGTATTGAACTGAATAAAAATAAATTGTTATTGGACTTAAACTTGGTTTTTAAATTTCCGAATCTTTATCCAAAGATGATTATTATATTACAGCGAAAACAAATTCACAGCTAACTCAAGCGTCATAATCGATGTTGGGGGCCATAATACCTACTAGCATCTTCACGAATTGTACTGCCAAAAAATGCTAAGTGCGAATAGAGCTCATGTTTTCCACTATAACATCTTTTGTTAACATTTTTCCGTTCTATGCTGATGGGTATAGATAGTTAAGTGGCGTTCCAATGATATCTTAATAAAATCATTTGATTTTCTTAAAAAATTTATTTTTCATTTCATTCCGAATCTTTAAATGCGATTATCTCAAAACTAACAAAATGTAAGTTAGCATGTTTTTGCAGCAACCCGACGGTATAATAACCGTTTCTTTGATTATTTGAACAAGCCATCGAGATCGTGGGCGTATGGTTTACGTGTCAGTAAACACGGATAAATCAGCGCTAACGGACGTCAAGGCTCCGAACAACATATAGTTTTTTTTTAGCGAGCTTGGCCCCTTAAGGAATTAGCCATGGCGGCGCCGCCTGTTGTGGCGACGCGTGTCGTTGCGGCAGCGCGGTGAGCACCCTACTAGTAAGTGGAAGCAACGCCATCTAGATATATCATAGCCGCAACTCAGCTGGACAATGCCGTCATAGTTTAGCTCTTAAATTTTTTATTTACACGAACAAACAACAAAAACAAGTGGTGACGTATTAAAAAGCAAAAACAAAACAGTGCAACATTGGCGAACATAACCTAAAATTATAAGCTGAATTTGACGTCTAAGATTCTACATTGCGGCCTTAATATCTAGACGGCGTTGGTGGAAGCCTCACCACGGAACACAAGATAAGATGGAAAGGTTTACTTCCCGTATATGAGCGTACGTGTTTGGCACAAAAATTGACTCCCCTTACCTCACCTTCACCCCTCAAATATCCAGGAACGTAAAACTGTTTGTCAATTTGCCCCGCCCATTTGTCACCTACAAATGTCACTTGCCAGCTAGTGTTTACGATTCTTACGATTTCACCTAGCGTTGCGAAAAAAACTTTTAGTTATCTGTGCGTATTGCAATATTTTTGAGTGATTTCTGGTGCCTAACAATACTATATTGCGAGGAGTGTACCTTTGTACGAATGTTTTCAAACGCATAGTCTCCAAAAACACGTAAAATGCAGTGTGTTGTTGCCGGATCCTGGAACTCGAGAGCTCTTTATTCGAAGGGAGTGTCTTTCCACAGGTAAACCTTAGAATTGTTCTCTATATTGTATCTACTTTCGCTGAAAAGTTTCATTTTTACTTCCACAGCACGAAAAATACCTTTTTTCCGCGTTTTAAAAGAAACGTACAACCCGCAGAACACTTTTGTTTTGACCGAACTGTCTGTTTGACATTCAGAGGATATATCATTTTTTTTTTCTGTTATGTGTCCGTCGCAGTCCATAGTCGTAACAATTTTCGTTTTGCTGTTGGGGGCAAGTCATGATTAATAATTTTTGTGGCACAATTTCAGTATCTGCGGCGCCAAATTTTGATGCCATTTCATTAATATTGGCCTGAAACGACCGAATCTGCAGTCCTTTTTTGCGAAATCGTAACGGTTCTCCAGATATTCACTGTCAAAGTTTAACATTTATATGGGGTTAATCAGTGTTTAATGGGAAATTGGGGGCATTTTTACTACATGTTGATGTGAATTAATAGCATTGCACCGCATATAACATTTTAAATTTCATTTGCCTCCCTGTCTAGCAAACTTTACTATTCTTGCCCGCAAATATATTTCGACTTTTCATGTTATTAACATCTTTGCCAAATTGGTAAACTTACTATTCTTGAGGGACTGATTAAAACTAAAACGTCAATTTGATGGCATCACACAATTTCCCCAATGTGTAAAGCGAAAATATCCCCCTTTGCTCATCAAATTACTTAAATATGGTTTCATAGAAAAGTCAAACTTTGACATTGCATACTTCGCAAAATTCGCAGATTCGGTCGTTTCAGGTCAATATTAATGAAATGGCATCATCAAAATTTATCGCCGCAGATACTGAAATCCCCCCATTTTTAGGGTTTTTTAGATTTTTCAAAAAAACCCTTATGAAATCGATTTTGTCCGTCCGTCTGTCCGTCTGTCCGTCTGTCCGTCCGTCTGTTCACTAAATAACTCGCGAACGGCCTTACCGATCGTCATGAAATTTGGTAGGAATGTGTAGAATGGTAACAGCCTTTGGCACGAAATACTTAGAAGTTGGTAGAACAAAAATAACAGGGTGTCCCGGACATTTGAAAATTTGTTCACTAAATAACTCGCGAACGGCTTAACAGATCGTCATGAAATTTGGTAGGAATGTGTAGAATGGTAACAGTCTTTGGCATGAAATACTTAAACATTGGTATGGCAAATATAACAGGGTGTCCCGGACATTTACAAATTTGTTCACTAAATACCTCGCGAACGGCTTAACCAATCGTCATGTATTTTAGTAGGAATGTGTAGAATAGTAACAGTCTTTGGCACGAAATACTTAGAAGCTAGTAGGGCAAAGATAACAGGGTGTCACGGAGATTTAAAAATTTGTTCACTAACTGATCGTTATGAAATTTGGTAGGAATGTGTAGAATCGTATGAGTCTTTAGCACGAAATACTTAGACGTTGGTAGGACAAAGCTAACAGGGTGTCCCGGAGATTTTAAAGAGTCGACTTTTTTAGTTTTTATCGGACATGGACGTATGCGTACTCAAATCAAAGAACTCGATGGGTACATTTCATATCAGTCGCTTTTTTCCAGTTTGAAGTAATGGTAACGGAGTTACAGCTAATAAATGCAGTTAATATATGTAACCATGATACATAGTAAATCTATTTTTGGGTTGGTCTAATTAAAAAGTGTGGCTAACGCCTTTCATTCTGGAACGCGTTTATTTAGACCAATCCAAAAATAGATTTACGAGAAGCATTTCATTAATATTGTGCATAATTCTTATTTATTACCTATAAAATATATGTGCAAAATTATTCACAATGTGTGTATCCAAAATCTAAAAAACCCTCGTATTGCGGGCGCAGCCCTCTGTACGCCGGTATTTTTGTTATTATGTAATAAATATTTCAATGAATGTATGGTTTATTTTTATTGCTTCTTTTCACACAATTGAAACAAGGATGCCAACACCTTAATTCCGCCGAAGACGGTCCCAAGCCCGTTTATAAACTATGAGATTCAAAATTATGTTTGAAATATATGTGGTCCTTTAAAGGAAGAGGGAGGCGTGTGGTATAATCCCAGCATTGATGATTTTTTTTATTAAAACTTCTAAACTCTGAAACATCGATCGCCCTTTTTTGGCGAAAATGAAAATGTTTGAATGGTTCGACGTAGAGGATGGCTTGGGACAGTTTTTACTGCAAATTTCCGTTCGGAAGTTACAGCCGTTGAAAGACGCGACGACCTTTTGTGAATTACTCAGATTTATCCATTCAAAGAACCGTTATGATATAAGCGTGTGCATTTTCTACGTCTCATAAATTTTGTAATTTTTCGATGTTTGCATTACTATATCTTCGAAATAACAGTGAGTTTTTCAACGGGGGAGCAGTGAAATTACAACAAATGTATATAAATGTATTTGTAGAACCTTAACCCAAATACTAAATTGCACCAATCAAGACGGAATAACTTTGGGTTTTGTTTGGTAACTCTAGTTTTCCTAAAGATTGAATAAATAATAGTGCATTTTTGTAACGGTAAATGAGAAAGCCATATGGCCATATAATATTTTACTCTAAATTAGCCGTACTATCTATTAGCATCATTTGTAACATCAGAAAGAAGAAACGGTATATCTATACTATGGGGTTGGTAAAATCATCCTTAAAGCCGCTATAGAAGAAAGTATTTTCTTTTTGAAAATGGAATTCACCATTCGATTCAGCACAAACAAATTCAACTTATAGCTTTAACATGGTGGATTTTGCAACAGGACATCTTCGCAAATATGCGATGTCCGAAAAATCATCGATTTCGACCCACTGTGCGGCGGTATAGTATAACTACATAAAATAAAAATTCTTTTTCCTTTTTTTATGATTCTATTGAAAATTCTCTTTTAAACTTTTTCGCGCCAAATACATGACCCTTCTTTTACAATCTATCCCTAATTACCGGCTCCACTGGAAATTTACAACTACTATGATAACACGCACACAAGTCGACAAAAATCGTGCCAACAATTTGGCAGAAAGGCCGCCCCAATGGAAAGGTTTACTTCCCGTATATGAGCGTACGTGTTTGGCACAAAAATTGACTCCCCTTACCTCACCTTCACCCCTCAAATATCCAGGAACGTAAAACTGTTTGTCAATTTGCCCCGCCCATTTGTCACCTACAAATGTCACTTGCCAGCTAGTGTTTACGATTCTTACGATTTCACCTAGCGTTGCGAAAAAAACTTTTAGTTATCTGTGCGTATTGCAATATTTTTGAGTGATTTCTGGTGCCTAACAATACTATATTGCGAGGAGTGTACCTTTGTACGAATGTTTTCAAACGCATAGTCTCCAAAAACACGTAAAATGCAGTGTGTTGTTGCCGGATCCTGGAACTCGAGAGCTCTTTATTCGAAGGGAGTGTCTTTCCACAGGTAAACCTTAGAATTGTTCTCTATATTGTATCTACTTTCGCTGAAAAGTTTCACTTTTACTTCCACAGCACGAAAAATACCTTTTTTCCGCGTTTTAAAAGAAACGTACAACCCGCAGAACACTTTTGTTTTGACCGAACTGTCTGTTTGACATTCAGAGGATATATCATTTTTTTTTTCTGTTATGAGCCTCACTGACTTCCGACAGGTTTCCATTTTAAAAAATAGTACCGGTTAATAACCGGGCAAAAATTGTACCGGAAATAACCGGCTTTTTTAATGTATTACACCGGTTATTGAAATAACCGTTTATTATTTCTCATCCCTACTTTCAATATGGCGACGTCGTGTCGCAGTAGTCGACCCAATTTCTTTCGATTTGTATAAATTTTTGTGCGTCTCTATCTCCGGAACGTTAAAAATTCTGTGAAAATCTTACTCCTCATACCCACCAAGTTTGTGTGCCTTGTTAATCACGCGAAACAACATAACGACGCTTGAATGCAAGAATGTTTTTGGCCTAGGAGTCCGATTGAATAATCAGCTGAGAGCTGTCATTCGATGCAATAGTTAGCAGGGAAAACTTGCCAAATGCATTTTTAGACGATGGAAAATTTCCATCATTTGTGGAATTAAGTAGACGAAAGTAAACTTCGAATCCGGTTTGTTGATAAGTTGAATGTGTTTGCGATTTCGGAGTGTGGTCAAAGTTGTTATCGCAAATGCCATCAGTGGGCAGAATAGGAGTTTCGACTTTCTAATTTGGTTTATTTTCGTGCTTGGACAGAAGAAAAACAGGGCCTGGTTACCCGTCTGTTTGGATAGAGATTACGAAAGTTATAGTGTTCAAGTGAATGTGCCACATACAAACCCTGTCGGGGTCCTTTGTTCCTTACTACGTCGCAACGAATTTGACTAGGTATCTGGACCACGGGACCACCATCCGGGAGTTCTTCAGACAGCCCAACAACGGAGCCCCGCAACGACTTTGAAGTGACACCGTGCCCCTTTGCGACGTCGCTTATCGTTAGCCAAAATGAACGACTTCGAATGTGGCGAGTTCTATTTTTCGTCGAATTTCGACTCGGGCAATCTGCGTGAAGTGAAACTGGTGCGGAGCTGTCCAGGTAATTATCGGGAAACTTTCATAATTTTAAAATGGAACAAAAGTGCATGCGGAGAATGCACTGGAACAAAGGCAACCTCGCGCTAAAATCCAAAATTGAAATCAAAACAATAACAAACGGAAAACCACAAGTTAATCTGCACCACTCCAAGTGTGTGATGCTTTGTTTAGGTCAATGACTCAATTTTTTTTGTTTATGATTCAATGCGAATAGTCGCGAAAATATCTTTGTTAATGAATTAAGCCATTATCGTGTCGCTCACGTTTTATGTGACGTAATGTGCGTAATCGGAACGTCTAGTGAATCCGTTGATGGGAATCTTCACGGTGCAATATCGATCAAGCAAAACAGATGATTACTATTCATGTTTTATGACCCGGGCGCTTAAATTAAGAATTTATTGTCTACGGCCCAATGAGGTTTCTGAACCTAAAATTCTGATTTAATTTTTATATTCAATTTGGTGGGCTTGTCCAGTTTTGGTGTTGGAAGGAACGAGAGTTAAAAACGTATGTTATAATAAAATCTGGAGTTAAAAAAAAATAAAAAAAAACACCCCTAGCAGAGCGTAGTTTCGATCTACGGACCTCTGGGTTATGGGCCCAGCACGCTTCCACTGCGCCACTCTGCTTCATATCAGACGTCGGTCAGATGAGGACTTTAAGATAAGTTCACAATATGTGACAGATATACATTGTGAATAATTTACTAGTTGCACCGCATTTGCATATTTTTTTTATTTTGTTTTGCAATTTTCAGCATTTTTTTTATTGTGGCTATGTCTGTTCGCCATACACCTACAGTTTGATTCTATGTATAGTTAGTTATCGGAAAAATGTCGTTTGAATTATTTCTCAAACTTTTATCGTTCTGGAGCAATTGCATTTTGTCTATTTCTTGTCGATAAGCAACAGTGAGTCACAGTAAAAGTGAGAAGCCAATTTCAAAAATATCTCATTAAATATTTTTCGGGCAGTTGTTGAAACCGTTAAAAATCAAACCAGTGCAGACTTTCAAGTAACAATTAAAGTGAGCCACTTAATTGAATCTGTTATTTTAACGGTAAAAATTTTCCGGAATTGCAATTTTTTGATTGATTTAATAGATTTTCCTCCAGTTGTGTATTTTTATTCAAATATTAAGGATGGGTCGACAGACAGGTATAGAAATCCATCGATTGATAGTAAAATATCGTCAGAAAGGGAAATATCAGAGGGAGCCCTAGCCCAATAGGGCCCTAGCCCTATTGGTAAAGAAAAGCCGCGGAACAGTGCAGCACATTATTCACCGTTTTTCCAGAGACGGATAATAAATAAGCAAAAACGAGGTCATAGAGAGGCGTTTACAGCGAGAGATGAGGCCTTTTTAGTCCGTGATGTTAAATAAAACCCTCATCTAAGTGCCCCACAATTGACCGCAATGATCAAAAATCAACTAAATATTGACGTACACCCTGAAATTGTAAGGAGGAGTCTGAGGAGGCAAGGACGAGTAGCTCGGAAGAGGCTAAATATTACCGCAGCTAACAAAAAAAAAACGTTTGGAGTTTGCTAATAAATACGTTAATAAGGACTAGAGATGAGCATCGAAAGAAAAACATCGATGGTTACCATCGAAAAAACATCGAGACGAAACCATCGATGGTAAGAAAACATCGAACCAAATACATCGATGTTTTGGGTTTTTTGAGTACTAAAAAAAATAATCACTTTAATAAGAAAAATTAAGCCGATTAAATAGAAATATGGTTTAGTTTGTGGTTTTCATTCATTGGCCTCCACGAAAATGTATCTCTTCTCCTTGCGTTTTTTTTGTATAATATGCTTTCGTATCGTACCCACAACCCACCGAATCTGTGAATCCGTGTGACGACGACTTGGAAAAGTACTCGACAGGATGGCAGTGGGCCGCTGTTCCCCTTTCTCCATAGTCGAACGATAATAGCAAACATCTTTAGATTTTTGCAGGATAGTTGGGGATGGCCCCCTGATTATGGGAAAAAAAGGCCTCCCTGATTGGAGGTCCGCAACCTTGAAAAGTTGTTTAGTGTTTTTAGCGATTATTTAAAAAAACGGCAAAGATACAGACAAGTTTACCATCTACGGGAATACCGTTCGGGGAGCACCTAGGCTTTACGCCTTTGTCTCCAGGTGCCTCGAAAGTTCTGGGCCTTCGGCATTTTATTGACAAGGTCTTATTGTCAAATGGAGATTTCTTCATCCAGCGAATGCACTCACCTTCAGAAACCCAACCCCGGGGTTGCAACACTAGCTGGTTGACTCGGGTAACAACCTGCAGCCACCTCGAGATCAACACCTTAATAGGGAAGGACCATGGTCCCCTGGGCACACCCATCCTCGAGGTACACTATGTGATTCTCCTTTGGCCCCTTATTGGTTAAGCCTCACGTAAACATTCAGACGTGCAGACTGTGACTACTGGTCTGCTTAAGAGCGGCCGCACACTACAAATTTTTGATCGGCCGATAGTTTGATCGTTCTTCTAATCAGCACGAGACCATATGCAAGTGCGCACACTTGAACGATTTCAAATCGGCCGATAATAAAGTTTAATGGGCAGTACGATTCCCATTAAACTTAATAGGTTGACAACTATCGGCCGACTACTTAAATAACACAGCGCACACTGAGAGCGAGCACACTTACAAACTTTTTCGTCGGCGTCGGTTGTTATTGTCAAAGTATGTCGTTGATAAGTGACGAACTTTGTTGAAAAATTAATCGAAGAAATCGAAAAACGACCAGCTTTATATAAAAAAAAGCTTAAAGGAATACTCAGATGCTATCATGAAGAAAAAGCTATGGTCGGAAGTATGCGAAGCTGTTGTTCATAATCCTTCTCCTCCTTCGTTTTATAATTAGGGAAATAATAGCTTTTCTTGATATCATTCCAATTGGCACTAATGTCAATATGGCGCTAATGTCAAAAGCAACAGCTATCGGGCTATCGGCTAATGTGCGCACTCACCAACAACCAAACAGTTTAGCTGTAAAAGTGTGCGGAGAGACTGTCCAATCCGACCAAACTATCGTACGATAGTACGGTCTGCAGTGTGCGGTGGCTCTAAGAGCGGCCGCACACTACAAACTTTTGATCGGCCGATAGTTTGATCGTTCTTCTAATCAGCACGAGACCATATGCAAGTGCGCACACTTGAACGATTTCAAATCGGCCGATAATAAAGTTTAATGGGCAGTACGATTCCCATTAAACTTAATAGGTTGACAACTATCGGCCGACTACTTAAATAACACAGCGCACACTGAGAGCGCGCACACTTACAAACTTTTTCGTCGGCGTCGGTTGTTATTGTCAAAGTATGTCGTTGATAAGTGACGAACTTGTTGAAAAATTAATCGAAGAAATCGAAAAACGACCAGCTTTATATAAAAAAAAGCTTAAAGGAATACTCAGATGCTATCATGAAGAAAAAGCTATGGTCGGAAGTATGCGAAGCTGTTGTTCATAATCCTTCTCCTCCTTCGTTTTATAATTAGGGAAATAATAGCTTTTCTTGATATCATTCCAATTGGCACTAATGTCAAAAGCAACAGCTATCGGGCTATCGGCTAATGTGCGCACTCACCAACAACCAAACAGTTTAGTTGTAAAAGTGTGCGGAGAGACTGTCCAATCCGACCAAACTATCGTACGATAGTACGGTCTGCAGTGTGCGGTGGCTCTAAAGCAGACTCGTAGCGATGCTTTTCACATCCAGGTGGCCACTTCAGTTTATTAGTCAGCAATGCGATTCGGGTCGTGTGGTCATCAGTCCACAAACTACATAGTTATGTAGATATAGGCGCGTAGGCATTTTCCACCGAGGCCATTCTTCCTAACTAGCCCCTTCGAGGCTCGGGTTATGCGAAGCCACCAGCTCTGTAGCTCACACGATTAGCCGTATGGTGAACCCCTCCACCAGGGAACACCGTTTATCGTGCTCGGCCATTATATGACTTCCCTCCCGTAAGTTATGGGAGGAGGCCGGTCATGCCAAGGCCAAGAGCTACCCGTACATAACTAGGGAGCTCGGGAACGTTATCGCCCGAATGGTCTTTGTACAGATCCACGCCATTGCGTATCAACCATACCAGGGCCTTCCCTGCGCTGCTCAGGTACGTGGTGACGCAACCCACCAAATATGTATGTCCCACTACACAGCTTTTTGCTGATGGCACAAGGACCCAGACCCCCTGCGGGGGAAGGACAAGGATACTATCTACAGGTATACCGTCAGGGGAGCACCTAGCCTTTAGCCTTAGCTCGATGACTTAACAACCTAGAGCCACCTCGAGTCCAACTCCTTGATGGGCAAGCACCTGGGCACACCCATCCCTGAGGTAAACTATTCGCTAAAGACTTCTCTATAGCAGGTGTGATCCCCTTTCGGTCCCCTATTGGATATAGCTCACGTACAAATACAGATGTGCACATCAGGCTCGTGGTACATGTGACTACTCGTCTGCTTAAAGCAGACTTATAGCGCTGCTTTTCACATCCAGGCGGCCCCTTCAGTTTACTAGTCAGCAATGCGATTCGGGCCGTGTGGTCATCAATCCACAAACTAGTTAGATTTAGGCGCGTATGCATTTTCCATCAAGGCCGTTCTTCCTAACTAGCCCCTTCGAGGCACCTTTATCGTGCTCGTACCTCAAATCGGTGAGGACTTTTTTTTTCCATATTCAGGGGCCAAAGATGTTTGATTTTTGCCGACCAACTATCGTATTCTTCTTAGACTATAAATGAACATACTTCGGCCGTCCGTCGATTGGGCTGTTTTACGGTATTGGTTTATGGGTGTTTGCGATTGGGCTGTGTTACGGTATTCGCATACACTTATAAAGACAAAGTTGAGTTATAAAAAAAAATATGTTAAGGGAAGAAACATCGATGGTTGAAAACAATGGTGATGGTGAAAACCATCGACCATCGATCGACCCAAAACCATCGATGGTAAATACATCGACCATCGGACCAAAAACATCGATGTTTTCGAAACATCGATGTTCCATGCTCATCTCTAATAAGGACATGCATTTTTGGCAAAACGTATTGCAGTAAATATGATAATTTGTACTTTCTAACATTAGGATTTAGGTGTTATTTGCAGATGAAAGTAAATTAAACATCTTTGGTTCAGACGGTAAGCAGATTGTGTGGCGGAGAAAGAATGAAGAGTTAAAGACGAAAAATATCCATTCGCTAACAAAGCACGGCGGTGGCTCCGCCATGGTTTGGGGGTGTGTGGCGGGTAGTGGAACCGGCAAACTTCACCATATATAAAGGACAGATTTGTGTATGTAGATATTTTAGAACAACATCTTCAAGAAAGTGTAGATAAGCTAGGAATCGAAGACGACTTCTACCAAAACAATGACCCGAAACACAAATCCCGGGTTGCGCGCGAATAACTTACGAATAATTGTCCCCATGGTTGGAAGTGCCGCCACAGTCCCGGATCTAAATATTATCAAATGAGCCCGTTTGAAACAAAAGCTCCTAAAACGCTGCATCAGTACAGTACAGAAGCCATACAAGTAGAGTGGGAAGCAGGCGTCAGCAGCAGTTAATAATGCAAAATGGGGGGCCAACAAAGTATTAAGATGTCTTTTATTTAGGTGGCTCACTCATTGTGACATCTTTTTTCGACTCTTCAGTTTTGTTGTTATTTTTTCTTGTGAAAATAAAATAAGACAATTGTCAAACACAATAAATAAAAGACTGACGTTTAGCAAATAAAATAATATAAAATACAATTTAGTTTGATTTGCTTTTCATTGGTTTTTCTAGGATTTTCTTTTGTTACTCAAGGTGGCTCACTTTGACTGTGACTCACTGTACATATTGAAAATGATATATGTATGTCATCAGGTTAGCACACTGCTTGTCATCAGGTTAGCACACCCTTTCACATGAGTAGTTTTGGCTGCATTTCAGCCAAATTAAAAGAGGGAAAATTGCTAAATTATTACAGTTATTAGCACATTTAATTCTCAGTTAATTAAAACAAAAAATATTGTTTTTCCATTTGTTTATATTGTTCTAAAATTCTTTTAGGTGACTTTTTTTCATGTTTAGTGAGCTTTTAATCCATGAGGTTATTTCCTAACTTATAACATCTGATAATTGATACATTTTTCAATAAATCTAATAACGTGTTGAGCCTCCCTTGCTTAGAATAACCTCATTGAATCGTTAGGAGACTGTTGTTACAATGTTCCTATGTGATTTAGGAAAATAGCTTACCAGGGGACCCTGGAACTTTCGAAAAGTTCAGCTTTATTAGAACAATGTTTTACAGACTCGTACAGTTTACAAACTAAACATCCCCAAACGTTTTCTATTATATTAACGTCGGGAGAGTAAGACTGATATTTCGGCCCTCAATCCTTGATATAACCACCTGGACAATATGGAGCGGAGGGATAACGTGTGCAAATGCAATAACCCATTACCGAACAAATACCTGATGCCTATCCAAACCATTTGCTCCACCACCCGACAATGAAGGCGATCCAAATGATGTCCCTCCTTGCGAAGATCCTGGAAGTAGACATGATAACCGTTTAGTCCTACTGGCGACCATCCCGATGGTAGCTTGCCATCTTGCCATGGGGCATTCGGTAGCTCAGTGGCAGAGATGTCTATCTCTGAGTTGCCGGTGCGTGGGTTCGAATCCCACTGTGACCCATGGATGTTTGTGTTGTCCATAAAAATGCTCCTACGGCAGCCGGTTCTTCGATGTAAATCGTCCCGGAGCTACCCGTTGTTAAAACGGCCAAGAGCTGCCAAGATCCCCTTCGATTCATGAGAAAAAAAAATCTCTTGAATCGCTACAACAACAACATGGCAGCTTGCTGCCACACGGGTTTTTCAAGACTTCGTGGCGGACCACATCCGTTTCATCCCAACGAAATGGCCAAGAGTTGCCAAAAGACCCCTCCCTGGCAAGAGCCATGAAGGTTCGATGCAGGAGGGATGTGTATGTCTGTGTATGTGTGTGGGTGTGTTCTATGTGTTTTTCGTCAAATTGGGAGCATTTCATCTCAGCGCGGTTGCTGTTAATTCTCTTAATCCGCGCCGGCATCGAGACGAATCAGGTCCAGAAATTTACATCTGCTGTGTATGCAATAGAGAATGGTGTCACTTCTACCGCTCCGGCCTAAGAAAAATGGGACATTATGACGAGTCCTTTGTTGCTCCACGGTGTCTGCACGCGGGTCGGCCCCCAGGCCCTAGCATACAAGCTAATGGTCCACCACCGTCTCTCCAAATCCTCCACCACCGCCACCCGTAGTCAACAATACAACAAGACATAATCGCTCAAGTCTAACACCCCCGCAGCAGTGTACTGTACACCCCACTCACCATATTGCAGTTTGACTGCAATGGCATCCGTCAGAAAATCAACGAGATAGTCCGCTTCATGAGTACGCGCAGAATTCTGATAGCGGCATTTCAGGAGACAAAGCTCCAACCTTCAACTCCCGAATTCACGGCGATTACATACTTTTGAGGCGCGATAATTAATTAGATCTTCGTTTCAACGACGGCACGGCGGAAATGCAATCTATTCCCGTTAAATCCGGCAATACCAATATCGAACTTATAAACAGCTATGTTCCACCAGAATCCAGCTGTGGTTCTTGCTATAAGTTCGATATTGGTCCACTCCTCACAGGACAGCATAGGATCCTACTTGGCGACTTTGACGCCCATCACAAACTCTGGCACTCTCACCTCGAAAATGATGCCAGAGGTATAGATATCGCGACCAAATTAGACCCATCAGACTTCTGCGCACTCAATGGAATTTCGTCTACACACGTCGATGACGCCTACCATAGTTCTCCTGACATAATTATTGTGAGCGCCAGTTTGATAAGTGAAACCCAATGGGAGACAACCACGTCTCTCCAATCCGATCACCTCCCCATATTGATAAATATAGATAAACCATCAGAACTAACGACGTCAGAACGGCGTACGTTTATCAACCCTAAAAAGGCAAATTGGGAGGATTTCACTGCGTTCACTACGACGAAGTTCGCCACGCTACCTACTCCAACGGAGCCAGGGAAGCCAAAAAGAATATAAGGAATGTCATTGCCAAAGCGGCAGCTCGCTTCATTCCGGCAGGGCGGATCCCCAAAGTTCGGCCATATTTCCCAACTACTGCCGCAAGGTTAGCCGATGAACGGGACGATTTAAGACGAGTAAATCCGGCAGACCCCAGAATTCAGGAGCTAAACTCAGAAATAAATCTACAAGTTAACACCTATAAAAAAGAGAAATGGAACGAGCATCTGGATAGCTGCGACCAAGGTGTCAGCAAACTATGGGCTACGGTCCGCGCCCTGTCTCGCCCAACCAAAGACAAGGGCAGTGTAGCCATCAGATTCGTAAGAAAACCACTGCAAATCCAAAGCTCTGCGCGAGCCTGTTCAATAAGCAATTTATTGAGCACCCCAAGACCAAGATGCTCAACTGCAAGATAAAAAGAAGGATTCGCAATCGAACGGTTGACATCATCCCCAACTATACAGCGGACCAAGTTTCAGCAGCAATCAAGAATGAAAAAAAAATCAAAGGCCATTGGACCAGATGGCATTTCAATGGTCATGCTGAAACACCTAGATCTTCCGGCCAACGAATACCCAACTTGTCAATATCCACGCTTGTCATCCCTGAATTCTGGAAAAAGGGGCGAATTATCCCCCTTCTCAAACCCGGTAAAAGCGCCAAACTCGCCGAATCCTACCGTCCAATCACAATTCTATCACCCGTTGCAAAGACGCTCGAAGCACTCATCCACCCCACTCTTGTATCGCATGCTAAGCTAGCTTCTCACCAGCATGGCTTCAGGAAGATGCATATTACTACAACAGCTCTGGATCTGATCACCCATAATGGCCTCAACCAGAAACAGCCATGACAGAACTGTCCTAGTGGCGCTTGAGCTGTCGAAAGCCTTCCACACGGTTATCCACTCTGCGCTGTTGGCCGACCACCTTAATATGCATGTTCCTGCACAACAGGTTATGTGGATAGCCAATTATCTAGCTATACCGAGTTTCGTGGCAGTTGTTCAAAGCATAGGAAAATTAAGCAGGGAGTTCCACAGGGTAGCGTACTCTCTCCTACATTGTTCAACATCTACCTGTCGAGCCTTCCAATACCTCCGGAAGGTATTGAACTAATTGCCTATGCGAACGATTGCACCGTACTCACCACGGGGAATGATACCACATACCATTAGGTATGTGTGCTCGATTAAATTACTATATTGACAAACTGGTGGAGTTTTTCAGTATTCGTAACCTCGTCATTTCGCCGTCTAAATGCACTGCAACACTTGGACGCAGGAATTTTCGGAGGAGCTCCGTACTGGCAAGCGTGATGAAGTCGAAAAACCAGGTCGAAGACATAGTCGACAAAATGCACAGTAGAAACAACGTCCTAAAGGCACTAGCCGGGAGTTCGTGGGGCAAGGACAAGGAAACTATGTTGGTCACCTACAAAGCGGTAGGTAGAGCAATTCCCAGCTACGCAGCACCGGTGAGGTCACAAACCGTTTGTGAAACAAACTCGAACAAGATCCAGACATGCCAAAACGCTGCTCTACATATCGCTACAGGTTGTCACCTAATTTCGTCCCAGGATCATCTTTATGAAGAAACCAGCATGTTACCAATACGTGATCACAATCTTCTCCTGTCTTTACAATATCTGGTCGTTTGCTATCGAGAGGATCACCCAAACCATCATCATATCAGGAGTGGAATCAGAGATCTCGAGAGAGACGTCCAGAGATACAAACGGGAACCTCCCGATATGTTCGATGACACAGCATACCACGCGGCCATCGCAGATATTCACACAACCGTTGTGAATCGGTCAATAGGTAGATTAAGAATGAATAGAGTCCTCTTAGCGCCCCCAATACCTATATCACCTGAGGAGACTAGGCTCCCGAGAGTCACACCAGCGACACTAGCTCACTTCATACTTATCTCGAATAGACCCGGACATTCAGAACATTTTTCCGAGCTGCGGTGGTACGCCCCATGATGTGGACCACCTGTTCCGATGCCCTGCTGCACCCACTAACCTCACTTCGAGGGCGTTATGGGACAACCCTATTGCAGCTGCTACGTTCTTATCGCTTGACTTGGCTTAGCGAGAACGATGACGAAACATAGAATACTTCCACAAACATGCACAGGAGTTCATGCCTTTCTGCACCGCTACTACAAAAACATAATAAAGCACTGTGCTGTAGGAAGACAAGCGGTTTCATCGACCACCGTCTCCAGGTGAAGCGCGCACTGGGAGGACCATACAAGACAGCGGGGGGCTTTGTTTAATCTGAGAGAAATGAGACAAGATCTAATCGTCATGTGAATTTCTATTGATGGGATGCAGTGTTAGTCTTTAAGCTCGCGAATTTCTTAAAATGAATTCCAATCCGTGTTGTTAACCCAAACAAAATTACTATTTTCAGAAACAGAAACCACAGAGAATATAGTGCACGTTGAATTCGATTTGTGGACCACGCCCGATTGTTACGGAACGCCTTATGAGAATCCAAATAGAACATGGTTCTTTTTCTCAATAAAAGGTTTGTATCTACAAATGTAATTCATATTTGTGCATTTGACTAAAATAAGTTATTTTTTTATAGGTGGAAAACCACATCGAAATGTAAAGCTCAACGTACGCAACCTAAATCGCCAATCAAAACTATTCAGTCAAGGAATGGCACCTGTTACGCGGGTTGGCGAGAATGGAAAATGGGAACGAATTAAAGATAAGCCTTCATATGCAGTAAGCTAGTACAACTTATCGTTTCAACATCATTAGCCAAACATTTTTTTTGTGAATTTCAGACTGAAAGAGACTGTTTTTATATTTCATTCATTCACCGAACTGGCGATACGCCTGACATACCACACTACTACGCCTTCACATATCCCTTTACGTACACCGAAGGACTACAACTGTTAGACAAATATGAAAATAAATATGGCAAAAACACACAGGACACCGATTACATTATAAATCGAATAGAACAACTGGAGAAAGAAGAACGTGAAAATTCTGTAGCTGGCTCAAAGAAATTGGATTCCTCGAAGGGAATCAATATTGCTACGAAGGTATTACCCAAAGGTATGCCAATTAAGATTTTATGAGTTTCGGTCTATAATACCAATATATTTGTTCAACATTTAGAGCAAACCAATACAGAAAATGCAATGGACGATACTAGTGGAATGTCGCCGCCAACAGTCGTCGCGGATACCATTAGTGGCGAGTCGTCATCGCAGAGTCTTTCCGAGTCGCTATATGAGAAAATGAGCAAACGCGAATTGCAGAATGAAATCTACTATCATCGCGAGCTGCTGATACATTCGTTGCAAAAGCGCCGCGTTGATTTGGTGACGATTACTTCATTTCATGGCATTCAGAATGCCTATGAGGAGCGATTGTCGAAACTTTTTCCGGAATCGGATGTGCCACGATGTCGCGTTTTTAAGGATAAAAAGGTGTGGCTTTGTTTTAGTTTGAATTGTTTTTCAAGTGAAGTTTATTTTCAGATAATTTTTCTGTCGTCACGTGTCCATCCGGGTGAAACTGCCGCCAGCTTTGTATTGAATGGTCTAATGAATCTGATTTTGGATCGAAAAAGCATTATAGGACAAGCCTTAAGGTAGGACACTTAGGATTTCGACGTGCTTTCGTATTTGTACTGAATGAAGTATGTAAACAAACTCACGTTTTTGTTTCAGACAACTTTACGTTTTCAAGATAGTGCCATTTCTAAATCCTGACGGAGTTTACAACGGGCTTTACCGAACTGATACTTTGGGTCAAAATTTGAACCGTATGTACATATGCCCACAAACTGATCGTCAGCCTTCAATTTATGCTGTGAAAAAATTAATTAGGTATGTGCTGTGGTTGATCTCTTTGTTTTATGGTTGATAAATAACATGCCTGTCTCTCTTCCGCCAGATTTTATCATTTGGGCTACGATGGATTCGATGAAGAAAATAATAAACTCGCACCCATTGAATTGAAGAGACCTCTCTCGGCGCCATTCACCGCTAAAGAAACATCCGCGAAAAAGGATGAGATTTGCTCGACAACATCTCTCTATCATTTAGTTGAAAAAATCAAAACCGAAGCAGGTATAGCGGAAGTTATTTATATATATTTTAGTTTGTTTATTAATTTAAAATGATTTGCTTAGAAAACATATCGTCCACGCAAGCTTACTCCTCCAAAGATACGACAACTTCATCCGAAGGAGAAGAAAACAACAGTCCGGCAGTTACTGAAAACATCTCACCAAGCACTCAAGCTCAAGTTAAAGTTTTTACTGACAAATTAATACCAGAACTAAAGGCTATCGCTCAGGAGCCATTGCCAAAGAAACTGTTACCCACAGCCAGCACAACATTTGGCAAGAAAGCATCAGAACATTTGGGACGAAAGGGATCAGCATTCAAAACCGTGTTTGGTACAAATAGCGGAATTGGTGGTATGCGTACTAGCGAGGCGAAATTGAAGGATCTACAAAATACGACAACACAACGTACTAAATTTAAAAAATCATTAATACGAAAAGAGGTAAAAAGTACCGTCACCGGAACTCAATCGAACCTGGCGTTGAAAGCTATGAACAAAAAGAACTTATTGTGTTGCCAAAATATCGATATAAGCGTGGAACATGTGTCGAAAAACAGTGATGACGGTGGCGGTGGCATGACTGAACGAGGATCGGATAAGAGTAATCTGTTTTTGTATATGGATTTTCATGGACACGCCTCGAAGAAGGGTATCTTTATGTATGGCAATCATTTTCAAAGTACACACGAGGCGGTCGAGTGTTTGCTTTTGCCACGATTGATGGGCATTAATTGTCATCATTTTCACTATGATGCGTGTAATTTTTCGGAGAGGAATATGTACCGAAGGTAGGTGTGCCTGGAGTGTTATCTACTTTGAATTGAATGAAATTTGTATTCCGGTTTTACCTTTTGTTTAGGGAGAAGCGGGATGGTCTTTCGAAGGAAGGTTCGGGGCGTGTTGCCGTTTTTAAGATGACTGGACTTATCAAATGCTATACACTTGAGAGTAATTACAATACAGGGAAATATGTAAATACGTTGCCGACTCGCAATAAGGAGTCAAATCAAAATCAGAAACCACCGTACGTTGTTCCGCCCAAATATACACCAGGAATTTATGAAGAGGTAAATTATCAAATATACACAAACTTTTTCGAAATCGCGGACCCTTGCAGGAGGAGTTCCATAGGTTGAACGTCTCTGGCCAATGTTCTCCACGGAACGTTTCTCGCCTTATCCAAGTAAAGTCCCTGTGGTGTGGGAATATGATAAACCACAGTGTTTCTCCCTTGTCGTATAAGGCGACAAAATGATTAGATGTGTTTATTAGCAACTTGTGCTTCAGAAATTTAATGATGCCAACGAAACGTTGTTGTTGTTGCGGTGGAACAGAAAGGCGTTTCTTGCCAATTGTCTCAAGCAACAAGAACGTAACAGCTGCAATCGGGTTGTCCCATAATGCCCGCGGACGAAGTTAGTGTGTGTAGCGGGGCGTCGAAACAGGTGGTCCACATTATGAGGCACACCACCGCGGCTTGGGCAAATGTTCTGGATGCTCGGGTCTATTCGAGATATGTAGGTAGGAACTTTAGCGCGAACACACCAGCCTGATCTAAGCTGAGGCATTGTAGCTTCAGTGGCTCTCGCCGGGGATATAGTCTCCTATAGGACTATATTTCATTCTTGTCTCCCTATTGTCCGATTCGCAACAGTTGTGTGAATATTTGCGATGGCTGCGTGGTATGCTCTGTCATCCAAATTATCGGGAGTTACCCGTTTGTACTTCTGCATTTTTTCTGAGTCCACTCTTGACAGGACAGGAGGGGGAGTATTGTCCATGAGATGTTGGTTAGAGTAATCGTCTCTATAAAAATCGACCACATATTAAAGACACAGGAGCAGATTATGATATTGCACAGGTAACATGCTGGTTTCCTGATGTATGTGCTCCTGGACAACAACCTGTAGCGATACATCTTCTAGTCCGCGGACTAGGACTGTTTTCCCGGTTACAACTTTTGACTATCGCACCATGACAAAAATTGTGCACTCTCTTGGACAATGGTTCAGAAGGTTCACTAACACTTGATTTCTTCATAAAATAACTCGCAGAGCGACATAAGATGGCCCAATAGCGGGAAATATTTTTCCCCGGAACGTAACATAGCGTTAGTATATTCCGGAAAAAGTTTGGGCAGTGTTTGCGAATTAGAAGTTTGGCTTATATTAGCCAGAGCAGCCCATATCAACCTGCTTAGTTGGTGACCAATATCTTATAGAATAATGATCAGCACACATTATGATAGTACAGTGTTACGCTCCTACCTAGCCAGGTAGCGCCGATGCAAAGGAGTTCTTTTACGAATCGATTTTTATTCCCCAGTTGTGTCGAGGAATCGGGAATATAAAACGCGACTCAATATACGAATTCGCAACATCGATACCAACTATACGTGAACCCCAAACTCTTGTTGTTGCCATCAACACTCATGCGGACAATATCTGCGATAAACTCAAAAGCAGAAATAAAATTTTATTCGGTGGTGTTTCGGGCACGGATAAGAAAACACTGTGGGCAACTAATAAAACCGTTGGTTACCCTTTAGTCGACATAAACATGTCGAGAGACAGAACTACGCACCATTACCGGGTGTGTCTTCTCAAGACCACCTTGATGATGATGTAATGTTGATCTTGGGAGCCATAGTGTACTGCTTACTAAACAGTACCTAGTGCTACCAAACTAACTATCCTAGCAACCGTCTCATGGACACGACACCACCCCCACGTCGCAGCAGACGCTCAATTAGGGACAAAAAACGGAAATCCAGGAGTGCAAGAAAGTTTCCTTCGAGAATTCAGGAAGGATACCGGGCTCCAACTTGTTTGGGAGGGAAAAGAGAGAGAGACAATTTTAACGTTTAACGTTTTCTTAAATTTAATTATTAGAATCGGACACTGTGTACCAATTGGCAGCTTGTGGATACGACAGACAACTGAAACTGACAAATTTGACGGTTCGGATATTCAAACCAGCGAATGGTCTAATTTTTTGAATTCAGGCCAAACAAGTTTACTCAATTGTTGGGATACTTTTTAATTAGTCTAAGCGCATTCCCTAGCCTAAAAATCCAATGAAATTTACGTGCAGTCGGATTGCCTTGACCGCCTTCTCATAAAAATGCCTAGCGGGCCATCCAACGAGCGAGCCTCTTGACACGGCTCAACAAGTTTTGTCGCTGACAAAAAAGAGGATCTCCTGACGATCAGTGTGTGTATAGTGCTAGTCCTCCTGGTGGCCAATAAAGGACCCGCATTTCCTTTTCTAAAGCTATCTCACGATTTGTGATATCAGAACATGTATAGCCTGGCAGGTGTTAAAATTTAACTCTAGGAATGTCATATAACTTTCTTTAACGCCATTCGATACAGTGCACACTAAGCATTAACAGTTTGGTGCTAGAAGTTTGCTATCCCGGTTTCTTAGTATATGACTCCTTTAACACGCCGCGAGATTGTATCCATTTTCCCCACACTTAAAAAAAATGTTTAACCTGTCGTGGTCGCTACTACAGTTCCTTTGAAAGGGCCCGATTAAGCTGGCTACAATGGATTTATACCCTTCAATTGAAAACCACCACTTCATTCAATCATGTTCACTTCCGCCCATCTCTATCGGTTTGGGCTCGGACTTGTATTATTTTAATAGTATCCGTGTAGGTCATATGACCGGTGATTACCATTGTGTCGGGTCTTGATCTTATTTTCTTTTTTTCTCGTTGATCGGGATTCTTCGGAGCCTAATTTTCTTGGGACTTTGGGACTTTGGAGACTGCTTCTTTTCTTCTCATTATCAGCGCCCGCTATATGGGGAGAGCAAGCCGGGCGCCCGGGGCGTTCAATGAACTTATTTAAAAAAACCCTACTAAATTTAGTGAATGATTATGAATAAGAGGGCTGTCATTATTTCTGACAAAGGACTGAAACTCTATAACTTCCGGGATTAAAGCAATGAAGAAAACTTACATCAACGTGTTAGACCCAGTGCAGTGGCCAAGAATTTCATGAGACATTAAGAAAAGTTTTTTGTTAAGACCTTCACTGTCTACCAGTCTCATGTGTACACACTGTTCTCCGTTCACCTCTATGAACCACATGTAACTCACGAAAGAATGGAAGAAACCAGACGTCTTTGTAATGTCGACGAAAAATGGTTAGGAATGAAAGACCAATAAGACCATTTTGGTTTTGCAGGAAAATTGTTAAGCGTACTCTTTGGCATCAATCCAACAATTTTCCAATATCAATTTCAGCAACAAACATTTGCGGATGAAAATAAAAAAAAGATTGAAAATTAATATAAAATTTAAATATAAAATGTCGCATTCGTTTTTAGTAAAGCAAAAAAAATCTCAAACGGAAGGAAGGCAATGCCTCTTTGTATCGTAACCTCAACTAATCCTAAAGAACCTTAAGAACTAGATGAATTTTTAAGAAGCCAGACCCTAAACTGAGCTATCGCCCAGAATTCACCAATGAGATTAGTTTGCTACGAGTATCTCTGGGCGGGATTCAAATAATTTAAAAGGTATCAAACAAGCATCTTTTCTGATAAAATATGATGTCGATGCGCGCTCATTATTCATACCTTCCTTTAGTAGAACGGATAGGTATTGAAAGGGTTTCCTTCTGTTGGAGTGTATTGGGCATCTACAATTACAACTGTTGTTTTATATATACCAGCCAGTTGTGCCATTGCTGTAACCCTCGAGTCCTACTATGTCCTACTTAAATATACAGTCGGTGCTGGTTCATCCAAAACCCTTACTAACGTGCCGTATGCAATAATACATCTTTTGCGTGTCAAAGAGTTGGTCATTATGGTGTTCTACTTGATTTCTGTTGAATTCAATTCAGTTCGTGAATTTCACTCAGTGATACACATTTATTTATATTTACAGGTTGGACGTGCATTAGGACCATCCATTCTCGATATAACAAACGCCAACAGTATATCACGTATCTATAATTCGGAATATCGATCAATACAAGCACTTCGAATTGCCTTAAGGAACGAGATTGAACGTCATGGCTCGCAACGTTCTATTGCGAATTCGGGCAAGGTAAGCATATTTTATATAAAAATTTCCATCAATTCAATGAATTCATCATTTTACCAGATTCAGTCAAAAATATTTAAATAGAAACTACAAAACATTGTTGGCATGATATTAGAAAAATTAATTAAGAATCACCTAGAAACTAGAGCCCAGTAAATATTTTCCCCCATCTACCAATTTTAAATTTAGTTCTTACATTCTCACATGAATATTATATACATATACCCACACAATTATGTATACAATTTTGCAGATTAAGAAAAAACGAAAGCTTGTAAAAATTGTAAAGCGCAGACGAAAACGAAGGAGTTGACATATATTTCGTCCGATATTGTTACTCGCTTTTGCATGTTATTTGTTTTTGTTCTTAGCAATGTTTTTGTATATAATTGTTAATTTGGTTTAACATATTTTTTCTGTGAATACTAACCAAATTTATAATATTTGAATAGGTTTGAGCTGCTGGATGACAAAACCATAAACTAAGTTTGTTACTTCTTAATTGAAAGTCAATAACCAATAGTTTTCCTCCCTAATAATTCTGACGAGTTTATTAAGGTCTTGCCACATGAAGATATTTTAGTCTAGTAGATTCGGATATTCAGAGACTGTGAAACTATAAGGAGAGACGGCTTTCATGTTGTTCTGACATTGCCGAGATTGCTTGCATTACCTTTAATATCTGAGACTGGAGTATCTCCGTATGAGTGTGATAATTTGATTACACAATCGAGGATTTTATTTAATCCTCGAGTCGCCTAGCCTTTAGTAGTGGAGACTAGAGCATCGCGGCGTGCGTAAAGTCTTTCATACGTTAAAAGACTTTTGAAATCGGACGTTGGTAATAGAATGAAATGAAAAGTCCGCTGCTTCATTTCATTAAGAAAGTAGTATAATATCGTGGAGAATTGGATCCTAAAGAATGCAAGCAAATTGATTTTAATCAGGATGTATTTATGTACGCTTTGATTGGAAATACCAAAGGCTCAGAACGGGACGCGATCAGCGTCTGCGTTCAAATTTAATGAGAGACTTTCAACGTACTTTGGATGCGGACGTAGATCGCGTTCTGTATGCAGGAGCCTTAAAAACTAATGTTGTCCGCTAAAGGCCGAATGTTTTTTTACTATAGTATGCTGTTACAGCGATACTTGCGATATTTTTCACTGATATTAAAAAAAGGGTGTGTCAGTTCATTTTCTTGTTTTGTTGCTATTCAAAATAACGAACCTTATGCCATTGTTATCGTGTCCTTTCTTATGATTTTATTTTTTCCATTTTACAATTTTGTGTCGTATTTTGTTTAGTTTTCAATTCATGTTGATTTAATTTTTTCAATGTTGTTTTCGAAGAAGCGAAAATCTCGTCGTGTCTTACATCATTAAGCTCTATTTGGATCTATCCATTATGACTATTAAGGTGCGTTTTTTGACATTCACAATTTGTGTTTTTTTTTATGGTGTAATTTTGGATCATTTCATTTACTCGTTGTGCCTTTGTTGTACATAACAACTATCCAAATCAGCTAAACTCTGAAAAATAACATTGTTTACGAAAATTCCTACAATTAAATACAAATTTAAGTCCATTTTTTCCGCTGCTAATTTAATTTGTACTCGTGCATACCGTATATGCTGAACTGAAATTTGCCTTAAATTGGAAGAAAATTTTGAACCGCGTGATTATTGTTACGTTTGATAAGTCTGATGCTTGAAATAGATAACGCGCATCAGCAGCAGCATCGGCATCGCGAAACGTCAAGCGCAATGCATTTTACATTGCTGACAAAAATGTTGAGCAGAAGACTTGGCATTCAGCATATTTGTCAGCTATGAAATTCTGCCGATGCTGCTGCTGATGCGCGTAATCTATTTCAAGCATGACCAAGATAGAGTGCATCATTCAAATTGATTTTAGATGTTTGATAACACTAACTTATTTATGAAAGCTGCCAAAATTTTCTGAAAGATGTTTCGTAGTTCTTGCGTAGCGGCCCCTTTTGTGAGGCAAGTCTCCAACTTTTCCCAGAATGAAAAAAATCGTATTTTGTCCAATACCTAATTAAAGGTTTCTGCATGGAAGGGAGAAGCATGACTAAGATCCGTGATATTTTGCAGATAGTCCATGACAGCTTCAATCAGTATCAGGATGAGCGACTTCAAACGTGGCCTGACAAATGGAATTTGTCCAAATTCTGGCAGGCCGGATGCGAGACAAGTCTGGATTGAATTAGTAATACATTACTACTACGGCTTACCATCAAATGGTACTCGGATGTCGGATAAAATGTTTTTCAGTAGATTTTAATGTTATATGGAGTTCCATCTCCATTCCAATTACTTACTTTATGCTGGAAGTGCTCAACACTACCACACAGTATCGCTACCCTGGGGAGCATTACTATTTTCTGCAGGTTTTTACAAAACCAAGAATCTAATTGGATTCCACGACAGCCTGCCTCTCTTAGCGTCAGTGACGACTAAGTCAAAACCATCGTTATAGCCGGGAACTAGAATTGCATTTATGTGTTAGTCAGCCCCCCGTGACATACAATTTTGCATGAGTGCGAAGAGTGCGGTTGAGAAGAGTACATTGTTTATGCTACAATGCTTTGCATTAGCAAGAATATAGCGGCAATTGTTTGTTATATGACAATTATTTTGCATTAGTTAGAAAGAGAAGGAATATTGGCTTTTTCTAGTTCCTGGCTGGATGTCTTAGATGGTTTTGATTAAGTACACAGGACCGTACATTACAATGTATTGAATGCTCAAAGACATGAGCAGCTTTTACTCGAAACCACTGGTGCCCTATCATGTAATTCGATTGGAAAGCGATTCCTTTCGATTTGAACACAGTGGTATCATGTAACTCGAAAACGAAAGTCCCCTATCATGTAATTCGAAAACATTGGAGGATATGAACGATTGCATAGAAAATTTATTCGAGAGATAGGCCACTCTCGAGAAGCAATCGCTATATGCATTTTTAACTTGCAAAAAAGGCTTTCATATGTTAAAAACGGGGTTTTCATTAAATAATGGACACTTAACATAAAATTATACGGCTTCAAGACAATATATTGCGTTGTAATTGGTTCGCCTGATTGGAAGAAACGTTTATTCTTTTGCATTTTATCGAAAACTGCAAAAATGGGGAGAAAAATTGGCCAAAATAATAGTTTCGATGTATAAAGATTAACATTTTAATCAAATAATTTTTAAGACATGAAACTGTAGTTTGAGATTATGCAACACGGAAGAAGTACCAACGGCGGTTTTTCTAATTGAACTTTAATCGTAAATTTACAATTTATTTGGGCTTATTCTTTATTTTATTAGTCGTCGCTGGAGGCATGTCTCGTTTGTCAGAATTTGACCATGAGTTCGAATCCGACTCAAAACTCGCAATTTTTATTTTTCTATTTTATTATTTTCACTTTTTTTATAATTTTAACGATGTTTACTATAAATTCGCGACACTTTTGGCTTAAATTGAATTGCGTAATTTTGTTTAAAGCACTAAAAATTGATTCCGAAACACAAAAATATTTTCAATTTGACATTCAATTGAGTCTAGCACACTAAGGGAAATTTTCTACATTCATGAGGCAATACCAATTACTCGAAACGAACGAGTTACATGATACCAAATTGCTTTTGTATCGAATACGAAAATGTCGGCACTTTCGTTTTCGTTTCGAGTTACATGATAGGCCCCCAGGTTTATGGTTTATGTATTAATAGATACATGTATTTCAGAGGCAATATATATAGCCGAATTAGGGATACTGATTCGCTTTGGGAACTCCTCAGTGGCCTGGGTAAACAGTGTCGTGTGTGCGTTTCTGTTGGTTCGTATGATCTACCGACTAATCGCTTGCTCGATCTCCTGCGCGTCATACCCGTTCTTTATCGCTGTGTCTATTATGAACTGACGTTTTTCAATAAATCCTGCGTTTGATTAGGAGTATGTGACGTATTATATGCCGCCATTTTTTGGGAGTGAGTATGGTTCGATGTTGTAGTCTGGCTGGTCTAGCGGTTAGTGCGCGCACCTTCGGTACACAGGGTCATGAGTTCGAATCTCATCGTGGATCATGGTGTTTTTCGAACTCACGAGCTTGTGACGGACTATGATCTCACTCATGTGTTAAACGAGTACCCATTTATGGGGATAAATAACACTACTGAGCGTGATGCCGATCTCATTATCTCAACAAAAAGCAGATCTTGGAAATAGGATGTCACTAACACATCCTGCGGCCTTAGTCTAATGCTGGATTGTCGCGCCTGTTATTTATTTATGGTTCGATGTTGCTGGTATCGTTCTTTGGGTAGCCGTTGGTTTTCGATATATCTCAAACTCTAATGCGCCATTGTTATTAAGGATCAATAAGTCCAACAAACGTATTGCTCCCTCCATCTTTTTCCATCTCAGCAGTGAGTGTAATTCGTGGGTTAATCCCATTGATGCTAGAGAGGACTTGCTCAATTGGATCCCTCTTAACTACGGCGAACACGTCATCGATCGGCATATCAATACCATATCCTCGGCATGATTGCCTTAGCCTCCATGACTTCCTCGATCGACGCCATGAACATTTCCGTTTGTAACGGTGAAAGTGGATTTCCCATCGCTACTCCGGATTTAGTTTTGTAATAAGCTCCCCAGAATGTGAAGTAATTTTCATTCATACATAGTCGTGCTAGCATAGTATAAATTTTTATTTTCTCCTCCATCCCGAGTCGCTTCCAAACATAATCAGCCATCGCTCGAGTTGGTATATGGATTGGTTGACTGGAGTATTGGGGAATAATGCCTTTACATCGAAGACACCATGGACTCGTCTCCCTGAGTGGAATCCACCACTTGCAGTCTGTCAATAAGCTCCTTGGAATTTTTTACTGCATATTTGCTGTACGTGTCTCCCAGTGAGGCAAATTCATTCACATTCATTAGCGATATTGTAGGTTGGTGAGTTCTAATCAGCAATAATTTCCCTCATCTCGTCACCTTCCTTATGGATTTTTGGCTGGCATCTTATTCTGAGCAAAGAGGGGTTTGGCAAACGCAGCACTTGCTTCTTTAAGGACTCTTGTTATCGAGCGAGGTAGCGGGTGGATCCTTAATTTGAAGAAGTCGCTGTTCGACAGTTTCGTCTCGACCGCACTGTCATAGTCCTCCTTGTCCAGTACGACGACATTGTTTCCCTTATCTACTTTAACATAATACATACACTGTTTTTTCGCGGAGTTTCTGAAACGTATTCGCGTCATCTATTTTTTCCGGTTTAGCGGTTTGGATAATTTTCGCGATTCCCGATCTGATTTGTTCTTTCGAGTCTATATTTAGTCTTTTAACACCCGCTTCAATTTGCACGACGGTTTCATCTATACTTTTCCCGGACGGTAACGCGTATGCTAAACCGCTGTTTAGCATTTTCATTTCATTTTCCGCGAAGTGGACCGACGATTTATTTATCGGTAAGTTCTCTTAAGCCGCGACCCAACCCGATTTGCCTTTACCGCAATGTAAATTTTCGATCTGAACAGGCCTATGAGTTCGCCTTTTTGCGTAGCTTCTTTAGCTATTTTTGCGTCGCTTCTTTAGCTATTTTAATTGGCTGCTATATGCTCTGATAGACAAATTCGCTTGTTTTGCATATAGCTCGTTGAGCGGTGAATGTTTGTCAATCATAAAAAAACGGATTGGCGCACTAGCACTAATCCCGTTGATCCCAGAACTCTGGAGCTAAACAATCAAATCAAGAGGCATATTAAAGACTACAGGAGGACGAAATCGAATGAGTACCTACCTCAATGACTGCAACCTTGTCAACCTTAACATGTCTATCTACACCTATCATTCCGGTAATCTGAAAGATAGGGCGTTTTTTCCCCAGACTTGATTTTAGAAAAGTTTAAAACTTACCGACTCCTATCGATCGAGGCGAATGGAGACAGTATCCTAGTCTACCTTCCCCAGGACGCTGGAGGCTACTTGCACATTCTCCGCTAAGATCTCACCAGCATATCTTCAGGGAAATGTACAGAACAAAAAAAAAAAAAAAAGAATCGTAAAGGTATGTAACTATGTCCACTGAGCGAAAAACCGGTGTGGAGACTTATGTGCAAGACTTTTGAGTACCACCATGTGAATTGAATTTTACGATCATCAACATTTTGACAGTAGGCCTTTGTGAAATGCAGATGGTACTCTACTCTAACGCTTCTCGCTCGGATTTTTCCAGCGGGTTCAACGTGAGTGGTTGATTTTCATAAATGCGTCATCTAGAAAATTCTTAGAGAATAAAAAAGAACTACAGGACTACAGTACTCCCCGGTTATAAGCAATCCAGATAAATGCAACACCCGCTTTTAACCAACTCTGAAAGACTCTGAAAATTTTCCAATATAATGCTTCATAGTACCTGGTGCTTATAAAGAGGGCTAACTGTTGCAGAACTTGCGCAGTTTTCACCCTGAACTACGAATGTGGCCATATTAGAAAAATACGCATATAAGTCTCGGCTGTTGAACGATCAAATTTAGAGAACATTGGTATTGGAAATCCAGCATCAAATTCGTAATTGTATTTACGGAAACTTAGGAGATTATTCAATCACTTAAATTTGCCTGAAATAGCCGTAAATTAGTAAGCGGTAACGTACAAAAATAATTTACATTTTCCTAAATGTGTTATTAGAATAAGGACCCTGAACACGAAGGAGCCCATTCCTCAGCGAAAGTGGAAATCTTGTCTTGTTTTGAAGTTGTAAGTTGTCGTTTTCAGCTATCGTGTTTTTTCTATCAAATGAAAAGTCGTGTCGTCAGTCTCTACAGATTCATAAATCTACACTATGACAAAGATCTAGTGGAGTAACTTTTCCCAAATTTCATGTGTATGAAATCAATATTGGATCTCCAATTTTTCGAATTTGTAGGGAAACGACGGAATTTGTAGGGAATCGACGGAACCAACACACTAAAATTTCCCTCGGCAAACAGCCAATCTCTTGTCGGGAGCAGCTGTTTCTATAGCTAGGGTAACTAATAAACGAGACCGAGGCTAATTTCGGGTGCGGCCGAAATTTGGATTCCATTCGCTCTGCTCCGGGCTAAAAGTTTTTTCGGGCGTACCTACGACTTGTATTTACCCCCCCCCCCCCATTCTTTTCCTTAATTCCTTTCCCCATTCTTTTTATGAAACGCACTTGTATTCTAAAATTAAGGGCATATTTTGGTCTAATAATTTTTGTCTGTGGCGCTGAAAAATGATAAGCTGGGTAAAATATGTAAACTGGGAAAAGATTGTATGAACACGTCAAAATTGCGTGTTGTTAGTAATAACGCCCTAACCGGTCATGTTAGTATTCCAGGGTTAACAGACATTAATTCAAGGTTTTGTGAAATTGGTGTAAAATATGTTTCTTTGAAGAACCAAAATGGGGGTTTAGGTTTTTATGGCAGCCCCATGACCCCATGGTCCGATTTGATCCATTCTTACATATGTTGTGTGTCATCAATAGAATTACATTTGTGTGAAATTTGGTTGAAATTGCTGCACAAATAAAAAAGCTTTTCTCAGAAGAACCTAATTTGGGGGTTTGGAATTGTATGGCAGCCCCATGAACCCATGGTCCGATTTGATACATTCTTACATATGTTTTGTGTTATCGATAGAATTACATTTGTGTAAAATTTGGTTGAAATTGCTGCACAAATGAAAAAGTTTTCCTCAGAAGAACCTAATTTGGGGGGTTGGACTTGTATGGCAGCCCTATGACCCCATGGTCCGATTTGATCCATTCTCACGTATGTTGTGTGTCATCAATAGAAATACATTTGTGTGAAATTTGGTTGAAATTGATGCACAAATAAAAAAGTTTTTCTTAGAAGAACCTAATTTGGAGAGTTGGGTTTGTATGACAGCCCCATGACCCCATTGTCCGATTTTACCGACTCAAACATACAAACTGCCTGCAGCAAAAAGAAGCATTTGTGCAAAATTTCAGCTTCATAGCTTTAAAATTGGCCGAGTAAAACGCGTAGCAACAGACGGACAGACAGACAGACGGACATCGCCCAATCGGCTCCCCATGTTATGCTGATCATATATGTATACTTATTATATGGTCGGAGATGCTTCCTTCAATCCGTTACAAACTTCATGACAAAGTTAATATACCCTTCGTTGACTCTACGAGCGAAGGGTATAACAATAAATATTCTGATGTTGACCTCATCAAACCACTATAGGAGCTGATGCCTGGTATACCGTCAATTCGATCAACAGTTCCACCCTTGTCCAATAGCCCAATCTTATCTGCAAATAAGTGCTCTTTGATGTCATGATGACTCCAGCTTCATTTCAACATTCCAATACTCAGAGAAGAGTGCAAATAAACCTTTTAAGAGCAGCACTATTCTTTAAATATAAAAACATGAAAGGAATTCTTCTCCATCATAAATTCTTGTGGTCCGGCATTCAAAGTGAGCTGCGTCAATTAAACAACTTTGACAAGGTGTTATACCTGGGTATAAGAAACTTTTTTATTTGGTGTTTTTTTTTTTGTTTATAGAAGGGACCCAACATATTATTTGATTATACCCGGGGGGGGGGTATTAGCAAGCCCGGTTATAGTCCACGATTTCGCTTGCCCCTTACGTTTTAACCGGGGTCTATTGTAATTAAATCGGGGGAGCCGAGCCAAATCCGATTTAGCATGCCCGGAAACAAATTAGGGAGGACTGCTATTTCGGCTCTGCTGACAGTGTGTAGGTACTGTGGCGGTTGCCAGCATTTTAGTTTTTCTGAATATTAAACTTGCGAAAACTCGTTTCTCTTTTTATTACAGAGTGCCCACCCAACGATCATGATCAAATTTCTCACAGGAGTTTTTTTAAACGGTTTTTTGAGTGCTGCTTTTTGTCCAGAAATTCAATATATATTTATATTTAGATATATCACATAATAATATCACAAAATAAATAATTACGTGCTATAACTTCTCCCCTATTTGAGAATTATCTAGCTACTCTTTAGCAAGAATTAGGGATCATGGAAGAACTGGTCCAATCATGAAAATAGGAGGAAATCAATTTTTAATCTAGATATGAAACTTTCACATAATGCCATCATTGGAACAATCTCATAGAGATTTTGAACTAATCAGATCAGCTTGAATTATATTTTCGCAATTCAAATTTATGGGCAGATTCAATTTAGCTCATTTGAATATTGAATTGATTCCACACTTAAACTATAAAACATGGCTTCAGTGAGAAGACAATTCGTTGCACCATGGCAATGTTTGAATTTGACTGGTACGAAGTGAAAAACGCAGCCAGTATACAACGGAATTGGGAATTGCCAGAGAGCTAGATTGGGTCCTACACCTCTACTACATTACGCCAAGAATTGAGGCCGCAAAATCATGAGACGGTAATTACGCTGAAAATGTTGCCTAAGATCCGATTTTCGACCGAAAACTCATTTTCCCTGGCTAGGTCCATTTTTTGGCTCAGTTTTGCGTCAACACGCCAAATTGAAGTTATTGGAGTTTAATTTCATTCGAGTTTTTTTTCCCTCGGTCTCTATTCCTAAAACAATTTCAGCAATCATCATCAAACAGACTTTGGACAGAGGCTCCTCGCTTATACATTTTATTGTGTTTGCAGCGATTTATAAATTTTGTCCATGAATCGAAGAATTTTGCCACCTCATGGCTGTTGTAATATAATCGATCACATCTACACTCAAGTTGATCCCACGCCTCCCTTTGCCAACCGTCACGCCTTACTAGGGGGGCGCGCCCCACCGGTTGGGAAGTACTGCGTTATAGGGATCGATATAACACTTTGCACAAAGATTGGTCAGTGGGGCCTTATATACGTTAAATATTAAGACTGTTGACTTTTGCAAAGGAAAAGTAAATAACAGTAAATTTATAAAATTTCAATTTGTTCGTGTGTAGCCCCTCTTAGGTTTCCAAATATGAAAATTCTGCTAAGGGTTTTTAGAAAATTACATATAGAATATGTCTACGAATTTTCATTCGAATAACTGTATCCAAACCGGAAATATAGCCAAATAAGTATTTAGTAAGGGCCTTTCACAATACAGGAATACCCCGATTTACGTCAGGGTTACGTTCCAGAAAAAAGCGACTTAAGTCGAAACGACTTAAATCGAATCAAATTTAGGTATGAGTGAAAAAAATGTGGTAACGAGAAAGTGAAACGTAGACAAACTTAAATTTTTCACTCAGGGATCAGTGGAGGTGTGATTTTCACCCCGTAAGAAATTAGACAATAAAATATAACGATGTATGCTCCTCCACAAAGCAAGAATTAAAATTCTTCGTTCTAACAAGAAATAAAATCAGGACATTCATCAAATCAAATCATTCATCCTTCCTTTGGTTTTGAGCCTCTAATAAGGCAAATAATTTCCATCGTCTTCGGGATATCAATTGGTAATTTGACAAGTATAAGTCATCTGATCGATATATTTCCAGACCGATACATAAGATTTTCGCGTTTCCACTAAAATCAGTTACATGCACATCAGTGCCCGCTCTAGCACTTATGCCGCCCCGGTCAAGACGACAAAATCCAGCCCCTAAACATTTGGATTTTTTTTTTGCTTCTTGGGATGCACTGATTTCAGTATTAGGACAGGATGTTTATTTGACATATTTAAAATTTGGATCCCACCTAGAAATTAGTACTCCGTTCCAAAAATTCGATACAAAACTAAGGGAAAGACCAGCCATATTCCAACTCAGCGATCCTTTCTTTATGGTCATCGTGGTGTGCTGATTGATAAAATTTTGAACTAGTTATTCTGTAAGAAATAACGGAGGGGATTAAAACATAAGAACCCTTATGAATAAATTGAGAGATCGTGTTGGTGATAGAATCGTTAAGAACTGCGCCATTAATTTAACACAAGAAACGTAATTACACTAATGTCGCTCTGTTCTGTCGTTAATTAAAATTTGTCAGATAGATTTAACACCTGTCTGGGTTGTGTTACTATACTAAGTCGTTAGTGGAAAAATATTCTACTACATTACTGGAATAATATTGAAGGTTATACATATAAGGACCATATAGGTCCTTTGAATCTTAGGATTAAAGAAAGGCCAATCTCAGCACCACCTGAGTAAACCAACCTTCTTATATTCTCGGCACTTGTTCAGTTCAGACTCTAGCTTCTAGCTTAAGGTTAAGATACAAGAACACAGTGCCTTCCTTCGGGTGCTTTGTTTTCTTTACCAAAGCTGAAATGCCAAATATCGAAGTTTCATGTAAATTCGAATCAACTATTTTTTATTTTATTTCAACCGCAAACGTTTGGTGCTCATTTCGAAAGAGAACGATGCACTTAGCAATTTTGTTACGAACTGTTTTAAGGGTATTTCATTAACAACAACTTTTCTTACGTTTACGTTGATGTCAGTTTTCCCCGTTGGAGTTTATAGAGCGGCTGTCCTTTCTGAGTAACAATTGATTCAGCGTCAAGTTTGTTACCATTAATTTAATAGTGTTTTATTTTTTTACCGAACATGAATTCCAGCTTTGTTGTAGTCTTCTTTCTATAAAATTCTAGCCGAAATACCGCCCCAAAAATTTGGCGCTCCGGGCGACTGCCCGGCTTGCCCCTCCTTAGAGCGGGTACTCACTCAATTGTCGAAAAACGACTTCTCGTCTAAAGTTTCTGTAAATTGGTTGAAGTAGGTACATACACTGTCAATAGATGGAAATGTGAAACTCGGAGTAAGCTTGAAATCATTTGTGAATCAGATTCATAGGGGTTTGAAATACATTTAAAACTGGAAAGTGAGTTTCTGCAGATGTTTTCGAAATTTTCATTCTGCACTCAAATCATAAGACAGTATACATCAATTATTTGGCCCAAGCCATGTTTTGCGGTTGACACCTTTACTCAAGAGTGTGAAAACTATAGCTGCTTGTAGTTTACAGATAAGATAATTCATAGAACATTAATCCACATTTGATATATGATAACAAAACTATAGGAATTACGATTGATCTACCCGTTGAGTAGCTTTTCCGCAATGAAAAGTAGTCCTTTTTCCTGTAACAACTTCATGTGCACACTTTCCGAAACCCGACTATCTATCGAAAGGTCTGATTTGTAATGTAATAAATTTTTTCTGAAAGGATGTGATTGTTTTACCAAGATATTTTCTAAAATGCCAAAGATTTCCTATTGTTGATTTCCAAAATATTAAAAAAAAATCACGAAACGACGTAAGTGCGAAGCAAAATTGCCGTAAATCGAGTTGTGAGGTGGGAATTATTCAGCGACTTAAGTGCGAAGCGACTTAAATCGAAGCGACTTAAATCGGGGTATCCCTGTACAAGCCTCTTGAGCATTTCTTCAATGCATATCTTTTACGCCTGCCTTCCATTACCTGCTTCGAGCGGCGCGGCGCTCCCGCGTTTAAAGCTTTTCCGAATTTTAATGGCGTAACCAAGCAAAATATGGCGTAATTATGCAAAATAAACAAAAATTCCATTCAATACAATGGAAAAGCTTTCTGAATATTGTGTGTGCTTATACCTTTTACTAGTAAAAGCTTTTTTTCGCACATTTTGTGAAAGCTTTGCCGCTGGAGCGCCGCGCCGCTCAAGTTTACGCTTGCAGTGGAAGAGAACCCTTAATTTGATGAAACAATGAACATGAAATTTGGTGGAAATGCATAGAATGGTAATAGTGTTTGCCACAAATATTTTTGAAGTTAGTAGGACCAAGTTAACAGGGTGTCCCTGAATAGCTGCAAAAGTATACTTGTTCAATACTCATAGGAAAGCTTGCGTTGGCTCTTATGACAGGGAACACATTGGAATCATTTTATATAAGGTTGCTTTTCCTTGATTAAAAAACAGTAACAGTAGATTTACAGCTAATAATTCAGTTCATATATAAAGCCAAGCCATCCTTACGTTTGCCTGAGTTTCTTTTTGGTCAAAGGCCATCAGAAATCTTAAATCGAAAAATGCCTGTAGATTTGCCTGGGAGTACTTTTATACAAACTGGATAAATAGTAAATCTATTTTTGGATTGGTCTAATTAAAGGTGGAACAGAATGAAAGGCGCTAGCCTTTCATTCTGGAACGCGTTTATATAGACCAATCCAAAAATAGATTTACAGGAAGCATTTCATTATTGTTGTGCACAATACTTATTTATTGCTTATAAAATATATGTACAAAAAATATTCACTATGCATTAAAATTCTAAAAAACCCTCGTATTGCGGGCGCAGCCCTCTGTACGCCGGTATTTTTTTCACGTCTTGCGGCATTTTATTTCGCTATATGTAGTTTCTATGCTTTACTGTCCACTTAATTAAAATTGATATTGATTTTTTTTCGGCTTTTTACATAGCCAAAAAGCCGCCCCTAAGATTTAGCGCCTCGAACGAACCCCCGCCCTATTTCTACTTTCGTTGGATTTTAGAGGTAACACAAAACTACTCCTCAAGATCCCAAAGGCTACTGGCTGCTCTATTCTGATTGAATATGGCGTGCATTACCAACTGGTACAAAACTCAATCAGGTCAGAATGCTGTTCCTACGTACTACTACAGGATGTCTTCTGTGGTCAGCCCAGGACCACCTACATTAGGACACTCGCTTGATGGGTTTATACGACCTATTTATCCTGAGCAGATTAGGGCTACCTATTTCACTTTTAGAGACTAGTCGCCCAAGAGTTACCAGGACGACATACGCCCGATTATGGTTGGAGTTTTGCTCCCGCCTAATGAACCCAGAACATCAGTCAAACTGTGCTGACGCGCCTCATGATGTAAGCCATTAGTTTCAATGCCCAATTGCGCCCATTGTTCTTGTTTCCTAATATTTCCAAAGAGAACCACGTCGAACCGTTAAGCAGATCCACTATTAAACACAGTGGTTGTACACCTTTCTGCACCGCTAAAAGAAGAAGTAGCTAATTAGATATTGAAAACATCTCGCAAGATCGCCGTCGTCATTATCTAATCCTTTCCTTGTTTACACTTTAAATGTTTAATGGATGTTGTCAGCTAAAGAATCATTTAATGTCTTTTAAAAAAATTTAAAAACAAATAAAGAAAATGTTTTCCACTTCCACAGATAATCTCTTCACAACAACAACACCTGAAGCGAGTTAAACGGCATTCCTTGTCCTCGGCTACTCCATCAAATGATATGTCCAAAGAAAACAAAATCTACCACCATAACATCTCGCCCTGGGATTTAGCCGTGCCATCTTCGTCGTCCACCCAATCAACATCACTTTCCGTTCTACAAACTTTAAATCCAACATCATCAAAAATTCCACAACGCTCCACCCGTTCGTTGAAAAGAAACCCCCTGAAAGCCCACTCAACAAATCTATACGGCAAAAAGGACACGACAGTGACTAAAAAGAAACCAAAACCCGTCGCCTTACTAGACGCAGCATCATGTAGCACAAACAAGAAAGATCATGGTTTTCCAATACCACCGAAAAAAGTTCGAGTTTCACCGACACTTACGCTGGCCGCCTCCAAAGAACACTCAACAACTGCACGATGGAAGACGACAACATCTCAACTGACCGGTGAATCGTCCAGCTCCTCCGATGCATCATACAAATCAATATTGCCAGAAACGCCCCAAAATTTCTCCAATCTAGTTTTGCCCGCGAGTGGTGATGTTATCGCTGCATCGACAAGTTCTTCCAGCTCAACGCAGTCCAAGTCCGATAATAAGCCACAATTTTACTCTGCCACTAATATAGCGCTGAAGAAATGCACTTCGGAGTCTGTTCTAGACATTTATGCCACCAAACCCGAATCAGGAGTCCTGCCTTCGCCGAATGCAGGTATTCTGTCGTATAAAAGTACAAATACAATTGATGATGCTGTTGCTTCGTGCTCATCGTCACGAATGATTGTCCATCCGTCGAATACGAGCCCGATGCTATCAACGTTTCGTAAGACAAAAAAGGCGGACAGTTTTCTGAAGAAAAGCGGCGCATCGGGCAGTGTTGGACAACTTACGACCGCACTATCGCCAAAAATTAAAAACCTTTTGGGTAGCAGTGACGGCACGAAGATGGTGAAAAAGAAACGAATTATTCGACACGATTCGTTAATCGGCAAACGTAAAAAGAATAAGTCGAAAATTACAAGACATTAATCGATGTATTTTTGTATTGTACTGAAAGTTAAAAAGGATGCAAAACATGGAAATGCTGTATGATCGCTGAGATTTTCCTTTAGTAAGACGTATCAATTAAATGTGTTTAAAAAATGAGTTCTATTTTACAAAATTAAGTGAAAAACAAGGTTTTGCATGCAAGTAAGTTACCAAGTTTTTGTTTTGTATTCCCTAGACAGGACATGACATTGATTGTGTATATGTACTCTTATTATATGGATTGCACCGAATAGTCATGAAAGGAGAAATTGTGATGAAGTCTTGACGATCATGAGTTTGATTCATTAGATTAGGCAAATTTTATTAAAAAAAAAAACAAGCAAATTGCGCAATATGTTTATTTAGCGTTACTGTGATTTTTTTGAAAAATTGATAGGGACTACAAGAATGGAATTAAATAGCTAATCAGAAAAGAGAGAGAAATCTATAATATATTTAATATTAAATAATATAATACAATTAATTGAACTTTTATAATTTTCTTTACATAATTATGTGTTTGTTGTAAAAATTGACATGGGATTTGACTACGACATAATAACATGTTGTTTTACAATGAAATTAGAATAAGTTGCGTTGGATTCTGTATTTCATTTTTTTTTGTTTTGTTTTCGGTATTATTAACAATATTTAATTAATATACTTTTATTATAAAAGAAATGTTGTTTAGATAAATTATACGGTTCAATAGTGTGTTCAATAGTAGTTGTTCGTCTTTTTTATTCATGATGAGCACACATAGTCCAACGGTTAATGGGTGCCAGAATTTATTTTATGCTTGAGCATAATGTGCGAAAAGAGATGAGAAGATAAAAGTTGTCTGTGTTACTTCCCACTTCCCACACGAAAAGATACGATTTCTTTTTCGTGAATTTGTCGTTGTTTTGGAATACCCCTTGTCATGGTTAAAGGTTCAAGGTGTTTCGCTCGCGTATGTATGCTTGACAGCAATTTATCTGAACTTGATGGACGCGCTTGCAATTCGGATATGTGTTGTAGGTTTCGTGTAAATTGTTGAATTAGGGTCGTGGCTTGCACCACAGTGCATAAAGTGGACTATGGGTAGCTGTGGATGCATGGTGCGGAAGAGAACTCGAGAAAAAGTGTTTTGCGCATGATGTGATGCGTGCTTGAGAGTTGGTTGTGTGTAGATTGATGTTGGGAGATTTCCTGAGATGATGGTCGCTCGTACAATAGACGGTAATTTGCTTCATCGTGACTTGCGCAACAGCAGTGAACTATGCGTAGTTTAGGGCAACTGTGGCGGAAGAGAAAATTTACGTTCTCAAGTGTATTCCGCGTGTGTCGTCGTTTTTAAATTTTCAGTAAAGCCTAGTACTGACATCGAGAGTGAAATTGTTGTTCGCTGCGATTTTTCAATGAAAATGTATTCTTACTGTCGTGGAATATGTGGGGAATGCTGGGGAATTCCATAAACTACAATCCGAAAACAGACGGTTCCAATTTAAAATTCCAATACATATTTTCAAACAAATCACTCTGTACTTACTCGACAAACAACACCTAAAAAGCTTTTTTTCAAAGACAACCCATTCCATAAATGGAAAACTACTCTCGGAGAAGTGGCAAAATGCTCTCAAAAGCTTTTGTTTTAATTTAGGTCAAATGACGCAACTGCAGTAAAGCTCCATTTTTATCCGGTTTTTCCCCGGTGCATTCATTTAATACAACATCGAATCGGGAAATTTAATCTGGATGATGCAATACCAAACAATATATTACTGCATTTATGATGCACCAGCCCATTAATCCGTATTTGTTAGTGGTGCCACTCCCATACATGGTGTCCCGAAAATAACGCATAACGCACGGGATAATGTTGCATACAAACTTTTTCCTCTACATAAATTTTCGCAAACGTATCCGCCAAGGCGGCCATTTAGGAAAATATAGTAGGGAGCGGTTTCAGTAAAGTCAAGTAAAAAAAGTACTCAACTTTCTCCTAAGCCGAGAGACGTCATCAAACTCAAACAGTGTTTTGTACATCTTCCATGCTTGATATTGCTTTTTTGGGCACCTTCGCAATATACATATTTGTTTGTATTACACTTATCAAGATCAAGATTTATGAGTAAAAGCAGAATTCTGTTAGCAACCAGACAATAAAAATACCGTGTGCGATGTCAAGAATCTCGTTTCATATTTAATTTTCATACAAATTATATTACGAAAAAAAATTAGTTCACAAGGTGAAGATGCAATTTGTGTCAAATATGTTCTTTTTTTTAATGAAAGCCATCAAAACAGCTAAAATGTTGCATATATTGTACATATTGTTTCCAAGCAGATAAATGTAAATATGTATATGGATTCGAATTCATGAATTGAGTTGGATTAAAATCCAAATTCGCTCGTGGAAAGGGTCTTTTGACAAAGCTTGCATATGCATAATTCAATTAAAATTTGGATCTCGTCAGAGTCCTAGCTGTCTGTGTGCAAAAGATACAGCAGCCATTCAAAAGATGCGATCAAGGATAAAAAACGCATAGGGGGAACTAACCACAATTTTTTATGTTTAGTAGCCCAGCCAGCATTGGCATCATATATCGTAAACATAGACCAAAATAATCTTTACTTCATGCATCACAAAACGACGTTCAGTATCAATAGGCCACGCTGTTGAAGTGCAACACATGATGGCCAGCTGAAGGAATGGCCACGCATCAGCTATCCACTACAATGTGTAGCTATTTTTTTTCTCTTTTCATTTGAAACCCACTATTTGGATATTGTATGGGCTTATTTTTCGTGATTTCTTCCGTTTGTTGAGACTGCGTACCTAAGTGCGCAAGAATCGGATGACCGCGAGTGAAAAACAAACTTTTTTTAGAACAAAAGTGTTTAAAAAGTGTGTACGGCGCGATTGTAGTGAAGTAATTCTAATAATCTTTTTTGTGCGTCTGAAATCATAACATTGCAAGTAAGTGATAGCTTATTTACCTACATAGTTCCAAAAGGACCATGGTCTCGGTTTGTTCATAACTCAACAGATTTTTTTATACACATTACTCTTCTACATAATCTAATGAATAATAAAAAAAACTTTAGATAAAACATTTACTTACAATCCTTCTACATTCGTAAATCGTAAACCAGGTGATTGCCTATGTGATTTAGTTAACGTTGAAATCACTAGTGATTCACAGCGTAGTATGGTACTGGGCGCAGCGCATAAGTGTACCATGAGTCTTGATTCTGATACCTGGCAGAAACTTTTTTTTTGTTAATTTATATACAGGGTGTCCCGCCGCTGATTAGCCATAGACCTATGGTAGACTCTACAGGATGTTTTAGGAAAAATGTCACTAAAATTATTTCTCTAGCTTTTACCGTTACGGAGTAATCGCATTTTTTGGAATTTCTTGTCAAAAACCATTACTTTTTTCGAAAAACTCCTATTTTCCAGCTTCCAGTTTACCCAAATCAATGTTTTTTATATTCTTCTGAAAGTACACAAAATTTCCAATAAAATTTCGAACGATGCGAAGTGTTTCCTATCTCCTATAACAAATGAAAACATGGATATTTGTCTGATTTTATTTTTCACAATAAATTTCCATAAAATTAGTTTTATCATCAATGTATGGTACGATAACCCAACGGCGGCTTTGGCTGCCAATAAAAATCTAATATCTAAAAAATTAAGCAAATGGTAATTATTAATTAATTTCAAGAATTATTCGCCTTACGGCACGGAAGTCCCTAAAACCATCTCAAACGTTAGCAAAGCTCCTTTTAATCAACTTGAAACTGATAAAAATCCTAAGTAGTAAGAACAATGCGAATGAATACTAAAACTTCCTTTAAGAAGCTTTGTTTAAAAAAAAAAAAAAAAAACTTAGAGTTACACTTTTTTTTATACAAGTACCTATAATCCTATTTTCAGTCGTTTTTTTGTCTCCAGCCGATTCTCTTCATAAATCTTCAGTAAGCTTCGATAAAATTGGTGAAAAATAAAGATGAGAAATCAAGCTTTAATATGAACTTCATAGGTAACCAGAGCCAACTTGTAAAATATACGTAGACACATTTAATTTAATTCAAGTGTTCATATATTTTCAATTCCATCCAAGAATATAGTCTTAAGAACTCTATCTCTCGAAAAATATAACATTCATTCCATAATCTTCAGTAACCATATAAACCATTATAAATACATGTACCATGATTAATTTTTAATCTCCACGAATCATGCATTATTGATCCATTTCGTATAAGCCATTAACATTCTTTACGAGCAATGCATTAAAAATATATATTACATAAGTATTGCGTAATCTTTATGACTAACGATTATGTAGTCTTTACGATTTATGCATTAAAAATGTATGCAACGTAACTATTACATAATGTTTACGAATAATGACTTTATAATGATTATCCGTAATAAGGCGCAAATGCGTATATACATGAAATAGGGGGACATCCTCATATACGTGTGTTGCATGAAATAATGATTACAAATGTGTTAAATGCTGGCTGGGAGAGTGGCATATGTCGTCAGTGGCTAAGCATATAAGTTCAAGAATTTTGTTCCTACTGCACATCTTGCACATACCGCTGCTGCGTGATGACAATCTCCTGACCAGGTGGTGAGAAACGTCGTAGAAGATTTTGATGGTGAGATTTCTAGAAAAAAGCTTGTAATCGTGCTAGGTAATGTGAAAATCGAAGAGGAATGAATGGAAAATTGCAACCATGCTGAAAGAGGAAACGAAACTTAGACGATAGCGAAGACGAAAGACGCACATGTGTAGACGTAGCCAATGATGAACAAATGTGGAAACAATGAGGCATTTATTTATTCTGTTCATTTGATACAATTAATTAAAAGTTCAATGTTGAAAGAGGAAACGGAAAATGAAGACGATAGGAAAGACGAAAGACGCACATGTGTGGACGTAGTCATTCAATTATCAACTCTCAACTACAGGGTGGGCCAAATATTTTTCCTTCCTTGTTGCTGCTTATAGTTCAGTTCTTGGAAATTTATAATGGATATGCAGTATACAAAAACTTGTTTGCCGCAACCAATGAAGAAGAAAAAGAAGGAAACGAAATATCTGAAAATAAAGGGGACAATTTGATTTTTTTTATAGCTAGCAGTGGCGTAGGAAATTTAGTGTTTGGGGCTGGTATGGTTTAATACCTTTTGGCTTTTACATTGGTTTAAGTATTCAACCGCAATGCACTGGAATACACACTCTTTAAAATTTTGTATTTAAACGAATTTATACCACGCAACGATTTGCAATCCCATTTGAATGTACTTTTCGCAATAGTGTAAATTTTGATGCTGTTGGTATAGAGTTATGCAACAGGAACGTTGCTGATTAATTAATTTTAAGCATCTAATAATTTCGAAATTTCGTTTTCATTGCCCCTATTTTTCCGACGCCCCTACTACGAAGTTACAGCATTAAGCTGCGCATGTGCAAGATTTTGTTTACAATTAATTTTCCATATAAAATTCGTATGATAAATGTCATCGAAGCTACAAAATCAAGTTACCATAGAAAATATTTTGGTCCCGAAAAAAAGTCGCATATCTAGGGTATTTTGCATTTAGATTTTCTTATTCATTGGCCGCAACATACTCTACATCCAAAATTTCTGTAAACTCGACCTCGTTTGTGCTTGGTTCCCCTTTGCGGTATTTTTTGTTCATTGGTCCCGTATTTGCACTAGTGTTTTTTTCGTGCTTGGTCGCATATTTGAACGCATACGGCTAAATATGTGCTCCGCAACATGGTCCACTTTGGCCATCTTTTGCCCGATATGGGCTACCAAGAAACTGCCCGGTGCGCGAGATTTTGATGGGGCGGCAGATTTCTTAAAAACATGTTCATATATGTATTAGTTTAAAAGAATGAAAGAACTAAATCGCAAGGAATATTTTTTTATAAGTAAAGAAAATTATAATTTTCATTCATTAATTAATTTTAGTTAAGTAAATTCGCCTCGTGTCTACCTACTCAGCCCCCGTCGCACTCGAATTCCACCTTCAATTGAATATTCTTGACTTGAACTCCAATTTGATTAGGCAATTCAGTGAAAACCCTTTCATAAAAAGTAGATTAATTGCGATATTCCTAAAGTGCTGTAACTTCAAAATGATGTAAATATGCTCCTCAAGTTTGGAATTGTTCGATGAAATGTATACAAAAAAAATTAACAGTGCATTTAACTTTCGGAAAAGTTCTTTCAACTGATCTGACGTTCTTTTATAGTACGGATCATGGGCGGATCATGATTTAGCGAGGGGCAAAACCTAAAACAATGGTTTACAGTTACCTATGTAGTTTTCTTGGTTTCACAAAAACAACAGTTTTGATTTATTCCAACGAAAATTCGCTGAAGGGCTTGAAAAAGACGTAGAGGGTAGGGATGTCAAAAACCGGACGGTTAGTCCGAAAACCGGTACTTTCAAAACGGTTAACCGGTTTTTTTCGGTTTTTTCATCCTCCCGGTTTTAACCCGGACGGTTGTTTGCCCATCCGGTTAAAACCGAAAAAAAAACTTTCCAAATTCATAAAATTTTTATATTTTCTTGACTTGTCAGTCTGTAATTCTATTGCTTGTCTTCTATGAAAAATTTCGTATTTCCGAACACTCCTTATTGCTATTATTCCAAGAACTATCGCTTCGTCAAACCAACGAACATTGAATACCAAGAAGAGGCACTCATAATAAGCGGTTGCATATCCCATATTTATGCATGTGTTTATTTCTTCTATCCGTGCACATTCAAGCTGTGAGAAATTGCGAAACAGAGACTGATATATACCTTTCAAATGATGTGTGTAAATACGAAAGAGAAGAAAAACGAAACTGAACGCAAACTGGATGAAGGAAATCAGTTCAGTGTTAATTTTACTGTCAATATCGAGTAGGGCAGCCCGAAAATTCTGCTATTTCTGGATGTTGACAACCCTAAATTTACGAAATGTCACACCAATACATCTATAAAAGCGAGAAAAGTTACCTATACATACCTAAAGATGGGATACTCAGCTGATTTCGGATTATTTCCGTCCTACTCTGTCTAATGCAATTTCGCGTTTAAAATATTTTCCTAATGTGTGCGATTGGAAATCGTGCATCCCTTTCTACAAGAAATTTGTATGGAGTGCCACCCCCTTGGTCAAACTACCGCTCCTTGCATTTTTCCTTTTCAAGGCAGATATTGTTTACGTTGCGTGTCACCACTGCCATCTAGATAGACAGGCCGGATTATCAGCTGATCTGTCAGTCGTCATGCAACACTAGTAGTGCCATGGTTGGTCATGGTCCGCGCTTAGTACTGCCAAAGTACCGGTCAGTACAATCCACAAATTGTCCACAATCCAAATATCAGTGGCTGTCAGCCTGTCATTTCGTGTGACTTGCTATGATATACACATGCCAGTGCGTTGATTTTTGAGATAAATATGGTAAGCACGATGTTGATGTATACTATTTTACCACTTGCACATCAAAAACACATTAAAGCAAACCATAACCTTTGTTTCGTAATAAACGCTCGGCATATTTAAACTTTTGGGTTCAGAAGCACTGGAGGTTGTGGGTTTTACAAATGTCAACTGTCACTGGTCACGAACGCACTTTGTCCACTTGTAGACGAACAAATTTCTGCAGTTCGGCCTGTCTATCTAGATGGCAGTGGTGTCACACGTGTATCTTTTGTGCGTCGTGAATGTATATGTGTATCAGATCCGTGCATTTAGAGTTCATTGTTGTAGGAAGACGAATCGGCAGTTGCTACGACGTCCACATCGATATCCGCGTCCACTTCAACATCCGTCGTGTCCACAAAGACTTCAACATCTTCATCATAGTGCAGTCATATTAGCATTTCAAATAGAAATAAATAGAGTAAGGTTAATTCTTGTGGTTTTTGAATCAGTGGGCTCCCAGGAATCTAAAACTCATTTACCTAAAAAAAAAATTTTGATCGGAAAGGTCTCAAAAAAGGACAAAAAGGATACTCTTTAATCCTTGACCGGAGGTCGGCATGTGGGGTATCAAATCAAAGGGGACGTCCGTCAAGTACATTACATATCCGGTGTTTGTTCCATGTTTCAAGGACTTTCAACGGAATAAATCGAGATTAAATGGAGAATTATTAGTTACGTTTTATTGTGTTTATCTCGTGCAGGTTTGGGTAGAACTTCATATAAAAAAAATGACACTTACCCAGGTAAAGTTAACCCGTGCAACTACCCTACACGGGATAGAGCTCAAATGTAGATGGCGGACGCATAGGGGAAATATGAGGGAATTTGTTTTTTCAAAGCAAATGTGAGAGTTTTTCTAATCACGAGAAAAGATTTTGCAAAGAAATAATCATCTTTTGTGATAAAATCCACCACATCTAAAAAATAAGCCGACGAAAGCGAGTCAAAGATGCACAAAAACTGTCAAATGTCAGCTGTTTGGTCTTAACCGGGATGTTACCCGCGATCGTTTTTTTCGAGTCAGACTTACACGCGATACGAAAAAAACGTCGCTATTGTGTTTCCCGTGTATCTTTCCGAAGCCCTAGTTACGAGAGTAATTCAAATTGTCACTACGTTTCTCACTTTTCCGAATCTATAATATCTAAAGATTCTACCATTAAATTTGCTAAGAAAAAAATGATCGGAAAGCTCTCAAAAAGGACAATTATTAAAAACCTTGATCGAACGTGGGCATGCGGGGTGTCATATCAAAGAGGACGTCGAGTGCATTCCATGTCTGGCGTTTATTACTTGTTTCAAGGACCCTCACAGGATAAAATTCGGATCCAATGGAAAATTTTCATGTTTCTCGTATATGTATCTTTCCAAAGCCGTAATTTTTCGTTTTAGTCCGAATTTTTCCATTTAGTGTCCTTGAAACAGGAAACAAACACCAGATATGCAATGCACTCGACGTCTTCTTTGACATGACACCCCGCATGCTCACTTTCAATCAAGGTTTGTAATTAGAGTCCTTTAATGTCCTTTTTCAGAGCTTTCCGATAATTAATTTCTTAGCAAATTTAATGGTAGAATCTTAACTCATTGCCGGACACAACGCCAAAATTTGACACGATTTGTATGGTCAAATGCTCAAAATTGGACGTCTATAGACGTTGTGTCCGGGAAAGTGTTAACCTATCATAAGGTACGTTTTATTGTGTTTATCCCGTGCAGGTTTGGGTAGAACTTCATATAAAAAAATGACACTTACCCAGGTAGAGCTTACGCGTGTAACTACCCTACACGGGATAGAGCTCAAATGTAGATGGCAGACGCATAGGGGAAATTTGAGGGAATTTGTTTTTTCAAACCAAATGTGAGAGTTTTTCTCATCACGAGAAAAGATTTTGTAAAGAAATAATCATCTTTTGTGATAAAATCCACCACATCTAAAAAATAAGCCGACGAAGGCGATTCGAAGATGCGCAAAAACCGTCAAATGTCAGCTGTTTGGTCTTAACCGGGATGTTACCCGCGATCGTTTTTTTCGAGTCAAATTTACCCGCGATGCGAAAAAAACGTCGCTATAGATTCGGAAAAGTGAGAAACGTAGTGACAACTTGGATTATTCTCGTAGTTATGGCTTTGGAAAGATACACGGAAAACACAATAATTTTCGATTTAATCTCGATTTATTCCGTTGAGGGTCCTTGAAACAGGAAACAAACGGATATGTAATGTAGTCGACGTCCCCTTTGATTTGATACCCCACATGCTGACCTCCGGCCATAGATTAAAGCGTATCCTTTTTTGTCCTTTTTGGGACCTTTCCGATCAAAATTTTTTTTAGGAAAATGAGTTTTAGATTCCTGGGAGTTCGCTGATTCAAAAACCTCAAAAAAAGGCTTACTCTATTTTTTTCTATTTGGAGGCCTGAAATGGGATATTTTGACTGCACTATATACATTGTCTAGCAATAAAACTCAGTTAACTAATTTTGAAACATTATGAATACTTCTGACAATTTCATTTGATTATCTTTTTTGTTCAACATGTTTCTCTTTTAGGGCTCCATTACACAGTCATATTTCTATACGAACATTAGCTAACGAATGTGTATGCATTATTTTGCTAAAATTCTAAGCAATTCAATGAAAAACCGGTTAACCGAAAACCGGTACTTTGAGGCCGGTTAAAACCGGACGGTCTAACCGGCTTTGCGAAAAAACCGAAAACCGGGTTATGGGCCGGTTTTTGACATCCCTAGTAGAGGGGTTACTGGATATCTAACCACCCATATTTTGCCTACCATGTATTTGCGCCGGGTTTTCCTTTAAAGCACTGGCCGGTAGCACCTGGGGCAAAGATAAAGAAACCATGCTAGCCACTTACAAAGCGGTGGGTCGAGCAGCCGCTGCTCCAGTTTGGTCTACGTCTATGTAACAAACTGAAATCCAAGTCTGCCCAAATGCTGCTCTACGCACAGCCACAGGGTCTGCCCAGGATCACTAACATCAGGAGACACATTTGATGCCAATACGTGACCACAATCGTTTACTATCAAAACAGTATCTTTGGTTGCTATCGAGAGGGTCATCCCAATCGTGATCTCATGGACCGAATTCCTCCGCCACGTCATATCAAACGTGGTCTACGAGCCTTTGAGAGAGAGGTTCAGGAATACAAACGGGATCCTTTCGATGAAGAAGCATACTGGGCCGCCATTGCAATGATTCACACCAATGAAGTGAGTCGGTCTATTGCCAGTTTAGGTACGAATAGAGTCCTCTCAGCGCTCCCACCACCAATTTCGCCTGAGGAAATTAGCCTCCCGAGGCCACCAGAGTGACGTTAGCCCAACTTCGGACAGGCTCTGCTCACGCCTTAATTGATATCTATCTCGTATAGACCCGAGCATACAAAACATATGTCTAAACTTGCGCTGGTACACCTCATGATGTAGGCCAGTTGTTTCAATGCCCAGCTGCGCCCACTGATCCTACACTTTTTCCCTTTAACACTGTGGGGAAACCCTATCGCAGCAGCCACGTTCCTGTCCCTGGAGACCATGGACGAGATTGATGACGAACTATAAATCTAATCCATATATATGCACAGCGGCTCACACCTTTCTGTACCGCTAAAAGAAGAAGAAGAAGAAAATAGCTGGACATGCCCTAAAGCAGTGCTGAACCACAAGTTACCATCTACAGGTACACCGTCAGGGGAGCACCTAGGCCTTACGCCCTTATCTCCCGGTCCTTCGGGCGGTGTGGACCCTCGGCGTTTTACTGACAAGACAAGGTCTTATTGTCAGATGGGGATTTCTCCATCCAGTGAATTCACTCACCTTCAAAAACCCAACCGCGGGGCTGCAGACTCGTCGCGCTGCTTTTCACATCCGGGCGGCCCCTTCCGTTTACTAGTCAGCAATGCGATTCGGGCCGTTGGTCATCAAACCACAAACTAAACTCGGCGTCAATGAAACCAGGCCACACGGTAAGCGCGAACTCTAATCAAAACAGGCAAATCGTTTGTAATGTGAGTTAACGGTACTTGATGTAGATATAACTTTCATAGTTGTAAGTTTCATACTTTTTGAGAAAATTGAATTTGAGTCGAAAAAGGCGAGTGACCCGATTTCTGTGAAGCCGAGTGTAGTTAGATTTAGGCGCGTAGGCATTTTCCACCAAGGCCGTTCTCCCTAACTAGTCCCTTCGAGGCTCGGGTTATGCGAAGCGGCCAGCTCCAAAGCTCACACGATTAAACGTATGGTGATCCCTCCCCACCAAGGAACCACCTTTTTATTTTTGAAAAAATCATTTTCTTGCTCGACTTAAAGCTCAATATCTCCAAAGCTAGACCAGCTAGAATAGTGAAACAAGATGATTATTGGGTCGATTTCTACATAATTTGAATAGATTTTACGAAATTGCAGATCTTTACGGGCAGTCTGAATTGAATTGTATTGAATTCGAACTAAAATTAACCCCAGTTTTCTACCCTTAACGTATAAAAACTGTTAGAAATAATGGAGCTAGAATAAAATAATGTAAGAAATAAAGAAATATATGATCGTAAGACTATGCGCCAATTTTTAAAAGAATCGTACAAGCACCTCACTTTGGCAGAAGTTGGAGAAAATTGAGGTGGAATAATATATTGTTTTTTGGTCAAATCACACAAATTTGACTTTGAAGCTCTGTAAAAACCAAACCTCTTATCCGATTTTAGTGTGGTTAGTACCACATGCGGCTCGCGAGTAATTTTGGGAGAATTGGTAAAAAAGCTTTATTAGCTGATAAAAGTGCTAGCAAATAATAATAGGTCCGTTTTATTGGACAGAACAGCACAACTCCCATACAAATTTGACAGTCGCTGTTCTCTATAGAAGAACTTTTGTCGAATTTGTTTGGAAGTTGTGCTGATCTACACTAATGAAACCAACTTAATAACTCTTGTAAAATTTCCAGTGAATTTCGTTCGTTTTATGCGCTCCATTTCAATTTGTGTAGATTTTAGGTGGTTCTTGTCCTGTTCTCAATCCCAACAAACGGAGCAATTATTTTTGTAACAACTGATGATTTTATTGGATCCCAACGGTACATGGGGATTGATTTTGCAGCGAAGCTTTTACAAAAGTCAAGACAGAAAGTAGTCGCCATACACATTGCGATCGATCATACGATAAACGGTCATTTTCTACTTTTACGGTATTGTGTATGATAACGCATTTGAAGACAATTATCGTTCATCATACGATCCATCGCAATGTGTATGGCCACTTTAAGATCTACTTTCTGTCTTGAATCCACCTTAAACTGGTACCTGAATGATTCATTCTTTACCTAAAAACAAAAAACAAAACAGATCAAAACGACGGTAATTAGAAAGAAAAGTCCGATTTGTGTAGCTAATAGCTGAAATATTTTTTATTAAAAAAGGCATTAAACATACTTATACAATAACCTATTCGAAAAAGTTCTGGTCAACAAAACATGACATTTTTGAGATATCTTTTGATAAGATTTAAATAAGTTACAATGTAGAGCATTAAATTAAAGTAGGAAATAAATATTAATTTATATATGTGCCTTATGATCAGCCTGCTTCCGTCCGGATGGATCGTCTGAGCAGCCCCAATCTGTTCGTGGCACCCACTTTTTCACGGTACTTGCGCACTCATTGCCCGGAAACATTTCTTCAAATATCGACCTGTAGTAGAAAGCCTCTTTCGTTGTTGGCGTATTTATCGGGAACAGTTCAGCCGCCCTGGCGAATTCCTCGTCTGTAATATGCGACGCCGCATACTCCTTGATTGTATCAATCCACGAATAGCCAACACCATCAGAAAATTGTTCTTTTTGTCGCCACAGGACGTCTTTCGGCAAATACGAGTTGTCGTCGAATGCCTTTCGCAGAATGTATTTTTCGATAGTGGACGACTTTGTACGCTTCTCGGCAGGAGGGTCTTCGTCTTCACCTTCGGGCTGATAGGTGTTCTTTGCACCTGGCATTTTCTCACTTGGCTCTGTTGACATGACGAGATCCACAAAGTCCTTATCGAGGAATGGAACGCGAAGTTCGACGCCCCACGCCATTGCAGTCTTGTTGGCACGCAAACAATCCGATAAATGCAATTGTCGCGTTCGCTTTACAAGTTCTTCGTGGAAATCCTTGGCCGTGGGCGCCTTATGAAAGTACAGGTAGCCACCGAATATCTCATCGGCCCCCTCGCCGGACAGTATCATCTTGATGCCTTGACTCTTGATGTAGCGCGTCATAATGTACATTGGGATGCTGCAGCGCACGGTCGTGATATCGTACGTTTCCAGTTTATAGATTACGTCGCGAATACAGTCGAGCCCCTCGTCAATAGTGAAGTGAATTTCCTTGTGAATGCTACCGATGAAGTCGGACACCTTCTGGCTGTACTTGAAGTCTGGCGCACCCTTCAGTCCCACACTGAACGTTCGTAGCTTGAAGTCTGGGTCTGTTTCGCGGACAATACGCGTGGCAATCGATGCAATCAGACTGGAATCCACGCCACCAGACAACAGAGCCCCAAATTTAACTTCGCACTCCAAATGACTGAGCACGGCACTTTCGAGCGTCTCCCGCAGTTTCGTCAGGTCGGTAGGAGTGTGAAGAGGACGTTTGAACCAAGTCGGGTCGAAAAAGCGGGTTTGCTCCAATTTGTCTACGGTACCAAATCGCAGTGTGCCCGGCTCGAACACTTCAATCTTCGTGCACACGTCCACTAAACATTTCATTTCACTCGCGACCCAAACATTTTTTGCCTCATCCCATCCAATGTACATGGGAATGATACCGTATGGATCTCTGGCCATGAGAATCTTGCCGCCACGTTCATCGTACAAGGCGAATGCATACATGCCGGTAATATGCTCGAAAAGACCGACACCGTGTTCCCTGTACAGTTCCATCAGGACGCTGCAATCACTTTTCGGTTTGTAGTTGTGCCGGCCTGGCTGTTCGCGAATTTTTTGACTTATTTCCAAATAGTTGTAAATTTCTCCGTTGGCCACCATTAAGAGACGTCCATCGTCCGATTTGAAAGGTTGATCTCCGGTGTAGACTCCTACGATGGCAAGACGTTCGTGCGCCATTCCCACGCCAGCCTCTTCGATTATCTCGATACCGGTATGGTCAGGGCCGCGGTGTCTCTGCTTACCGCTTTGATCGTAGACGATTTCGCGAAAGGACTTTTCGAATTTTCCTTTGCATTTGTGACCCTTGAATGGGCGTCTCGATGACGAAAATACCGCAAATATACCACACATTTTGACTATATGAATTCGACACAAAAATCGATGAATAACCTTGACTGAATCAACACACGCTAGCAAACACACCTCACAACGAGAAGTTTCCTATGCAACTGAGTGAAATAAAAGCTTTGCATGGGTCTTTTATTAAGCACAAATGGTGATTCTACAAACACAGTAGATTTCATCATCATTCTATTTCAAAATAGGGGAATCCCCGAAATAAGATTATACAGGTTGTCCGGACACTGCCGCATAAACGCACCGGATTGTGATTCCTCATGTGATTTCCAGCAAAAAAGTTGTACGGAACATACCCCCAATTCTTAACCCTTTAGCTGCCACAGGCATTTGAAGATTTTTGAATAAATATTTTTTTTTGCATAAAGGTTAACATCACCAAAACTAGACAAGCTTGAATAGCGAAATAAGATGATTATTACAGCCAACAAATTTACAAAAAAAAAATAAAAATTAACCACCACTAAAATCGTATAAGAGAGGTTTAGTTCTTACAGAGCTTCAAAGTCAAATTTGTGTGATTTGACTAAAAAACGATCTATTGTTCCATCTCAATTTTCTCTAACTTCTGCCAAGGGGAGGTGCTTGTACGATTCTTTTAATAATTGGCGCATTGTCTTTCAATTATATCTTCCTTACCTCATTTTATCCTAGCTCCATTATTTCTAACAGTTTTTATACGTTAAGTGTAGAAAACTAGGTTTAATTTTTAGCTCGAATTGAAATGAATTCAAACTGCCCCTAAAGTTCTGGAATGTGATAAAATTTTATCAAATCAAGTCGAAATCGAGCCAAAATTAACCCTAGTTTTCTGCACTTAAGGTATTAAAACTGTTAGAAATAATAATGGCAGCTAAAGGGTTAAGAATCGGGGGTATGTTCAGTACAACTTTTTTAAAGTGAACTGGCTATGGCTATTAGCGATCTTCATTCATTCATTATCATTTTGCTAAATATGCTCAATAAAAATCGATTGACACTGCATGCTGCATGATGGGCATTAATTGTATTGGAAAAAGAAGCTTTTGTTCCAGTAAGCTTTGAAAGACAGCAAAAAATTGAAAAATATAGCTTTCATCGATTTTTTCTAAATTGGTTACGAACTTTGATATTTCGGTTAGAATCTTCAATAAAAGCTTGAATGATGGCCGGGCGCGGTGGCGCTATTATCGCAGCATAGAACTTGAATAATTTCTGGCTTTGTCGTGTAATATTTTCTTTTATGTACTTTCAAATAATTTAGTAGTATTAAGTTTGGGCTTGTTCTGCTATCCGTTCTCATAGGGAGAACTTTTGAGTTTCCGATATTTTCCGCTATGTGTCCGCTATATGGCGGACGGTAAGATAAGTGTCGCTAGTGTCGATAAGAGAACAAGAAAATTCTTCTTACAGAGCTGATAGCGTAATGTTCCCACTAGCGACACTTATCTTACCGCCCGCCATATAGCGGACATATAGCGGAAAATATCGGAAACACAAAAGTCCCCCCTATGAGAGCGGATAGCAGAACATGCCGTTATTTGAGTAAATAAAATCATATGGAAAGATTTAAATACTTAATTGGTGAGGAATCAAATAATATGTAAATTAGCATATTTTAATAAATAACAGCTTTCATCTACCTTGAAAAAGTACGAACTGACTAAAATAGGCTGGACAAAATAATAAGTACATGTCAGTTAATTTGATTAAAACTGGTTTTAATTAAAATAGTATGTTCTGATTCGACAAGAATTTGATTTATTTTATTATTTAAAAGTAAATGATCCATTCTTTTGAAAAAAAAAGGTTTTTGTTGGCCCTCTGGTGAAAAATTATTCTTAAGTTCCCATGCATCCATATATCCTGTTATTTACAGGAAATTCCGTATTTGGTCCGTTTTGTGAAAACTTTGTTTCTAGTTCATTGATTCAACTCTCCCTAAACATTCTGGATTCAATTTGACTCTAGTAACAACGTGAAAAGCCACTCGATTTGGTTGAAGCGGATCCTTGACCAGTTTGTGAGGTATGGTTAGGGTTAATATCCTGCTGAAATCCCCATTTAAAGTGTATGGGCTCATCAGTGAAATATTCTGGGACTATCAACTAACATTTCTTATATGGAAATTGCCTTATAGTAACGGTTATTAGGTACATTTGAACGAAACCAAACTATGAAAATTAAGCCACAGACTAAGTTTTTTCCGACTACATTGGAAATAGCCAGTTGATGTACCGTATATCATATTATTCTTTTCCCGAATGAAGAATATTACGATAAGAGTAGTTTCCAATCAAATTTATTACGATCTCATAAATAAAACAAAATATTCTGTGAGTTTTCATTGTTCGGTCTGAAACAAGAAGAACTATCCATACAAAATTTTCTTGTACTGTCAACACTTTTTGACATCGCCATGGAAAGTTCTAAACTTTTTACGAAAACTGCTTTACTTCTTGTATTCTCCGATTAACTTTTCAAAGGGATTCTATATTTTCAATATTTACTGCGAAAATCATCAGTCAAGCCAAGGGAACTTTTCTCGCCATAGTTATAATGAGATCGACAGTTATCCTTAAGGCCCTTACATGGACCTATTTGACGCATTTGAGACTGCTTTTATTTAGTTTAATGAATTACACAGTAATTACAATGTTTAGCTGGTTTATTTCGTTAATGAGAGAATAATTTTTCCGCTATTTCAAATTTTCGGACTCAAAACGTCTTTTTTCGTACCTACCATGCGTTTTTCGCCCCTTAAGAATTTTTGTTTGTTTTTAATTTAACGCTTGTTGCATACACCAATGAATAAAAAAACAAATCCTTACGGAAAATAGTAAGTTGTTGTCAAAAAATGTAAAAAACCGATAGTGTACTATTATTTTGACCAAGCTGAAAACCCACTTCAAAGCTAATATCGGGAGAGACTAAAATAATAGGGAGTTGCCATTTAGTTTTAAGGTTCCGTTGGCATTGTTGTATCCTAATTGTTGTAATGGCTATCTATTTGGAGTAATTCAATTTTAAAAAGGGTATGCAAATTTGGCATAAAATAGTACATGAGGGGTGTACTTATTTTTTTGGCCATATGTGTATTTGTTTACAGACATGAAACTATATTTAATATTCGTTAAATAATAAATTTTAATTTAATTTAGCAAACCGTTTTTAATTAATAAGATTCATTAAAATGTTCTCTTAAGGCAGTTAAAAAATTCTTTGTATTAAATTTATTTGTAATAAATTCAGGCAAACAATTACATAGTCTTGGAGCTGAATAAAATGTATGATTGGCTGCCAAAGTGGTAGCGTATTTTGGTTCCAGGAGTACACCTTGCTTTCTTCTACGCGTTAAAAAACCAGACTCTTGGACAACTTTGATAAACTCAGAAGAATGATTACGAATGTGATAGGTGACAGAAAACAGTTAATTCAACCACTAAAGCAGCATCTTCGAGGCATGCCCATGATGGCCTTTGCTCAACGATTAAACCCTATCATGGTTTAGCGATGTGCCGACAACTCATCGGCTTCAGTTATCGGCTTCAAACCCATCAACGAGTAGCTATGTGCCATCCGCATTAAGACCCGTTTCGCTAATCTCTGGCTCATTAATGCGCATGCCCCTACAGAAGTAAAAGAAGACGCGATTAAGGACGAGTTCTACAACGACCTAGAAACACTCTTCGACTCACTTCCATCAAACGACGTCAAGCTGCTGCAGGAGACTTTAACGCCAAAGTCGGAAACGAAAGCTGGCATAGGGGAACTACTGGAGGTCATAGCCTCCACGACGAAAACAACAACAGCGGTCAGCGACTTATCGTCTTCGCGAGCGGCAGAAACCTGGTCATAAGCTCTATATGCTTCCCTCATCGACGAATTCATAAGCAGACCTGGAAGTCTCCAGATGAATACACCGTGAACCTGATCGACCACGTAATGATCAGCAAGAGATGGGCTTCTAATATCTTAGATGTTCGATCCTATCGAGGAGCCAACTGCGACTCCGATCACTATTTGGTGAAGACAACCTACAGGTGCAGAATCTCTTCGGTGAACCAAACGAGAATCAACCCTGCCAAGATCTTCGATGTTGACAATTTGATTGATGATGCCACGGCGGCTGCGTATACTACTTGCGGAAAAACTGTCGCCCATGCTTGATAACATCAATAATAATTTAGGCATCCATGAGTTCTGGGAGGAGCTCAAGACAGCATCAAAGGAGTCGCAGAAGAGGTCGTGGGCTACAAAGGCCGGCGCAGATGAGCAGATTGGTTCGACGACGAATGCAGGGCCTCGATTGAGGGGAAAAATGAAGCCTATCGCCAATACACACAACGCGCATCCCGAGCCAAGAAAGAAAGATACAACGAACTTCGGCGAGTAGCTAATAGATAAATAATTAATTAGACGTAAGAAACGCAAACATTTTGACGAGCAGTTACAGCAAATAAACCAAAGATTAGCCAGTAAGAATATTAGACAGGCGTACAAATTTATAAATAATATCAAGAACGGATATCAACCCAGGACAAGCCTATGTAAGGACAAGGATGGTAAACTCATTAGCGACATCGAAAGCGATGGGCCTCGCATTTTAAAGAGCTCCTCAATGCACCATCAACATCCCCCGCGGAGCCAGCTCTTGAGCAGATAGCCGAACCAGGCCCTCCCGCTCTACCCCCAACAGTAGAGGAGGTGAGTCTTGCCATACAGTCGCTTCAAAATAATAAAGCGCCCGGCGCTGACGAGATCCCAGCAGATGTTCTGAAGCATGGTGGAACGTGCCTGACCAACGCTGTACATGTCCTACTGCTGAAAATATGGAACGATGAGGTAATCCCCGAAGATTGGCGCAAAAGCATAATCTGCCCAATCCACAAAAAGGGTGACAAGCTGAAGTGTGAGAATTACAGAGGCATATCATTAGTTTGTACGGCCTATAAGATTTTATCGAAAATTCTTGAAAAGAGAATTAATCCGTACGCAGAACGAATCATTGGCGAGTATAAAGGCGGCTTCAGACCTGGTCGCTCAACGACCGATCAGCTTTTCAAAGTGAAGCTACTACTCCAAAAGTGCTGGGAATATAACATCGACGTATATACCAAATCTTTGTCGACTTCAAGCAGGCATACGACAGTATCGATCGAAGTGTACTGTACAACATTATGCTGAATTTTGGTATACCGCCAAAGTTAGTGCGACTCACAAGTATGACGATGACTAATACCGTCTCGCAGGTCAGAGTGCAGAACCGACTCACTGACCTATATGAAACTCGTACTGGACTCAAGCAGGGCGATTGGCTGCGCCGACGCTCTTCAACCTTGCTTTGGAGTATGTAATTCGAGCCATGAATATGGACAGCAGCGGAACGCTACTCATCAAGTCGACTCAATTTGTAGCGTACGCCAACGATATCAACATCATGTCTCGAAGATTGGGTAATGCAGAAAGCCTTCTGCATAGCCTCAATGACGCCGCAAAGGAAGTTGGACTACATATCAATGAAAGCAAAACAAAGGCTATGATGCAATCGAAAACAAGGACGCCAGCAAATTCAAGCATCACAGTGGGGGACCTTAATATCGAGTATGTAGACAACTTAAGCGACGGATACAACTAGCCAATAAGACATATTTCTCGGTCCTCCCTATAATTAATTCAAAACTTGCACACAGGAACACGAAGCTCCGCGTGTACAAAACGATCATCCGAACCGTGCTATGTTATGGCTGCGAAACATGGACCCTCACCCCTCCGAAATTTTGCTAGACCGATTCGAACGAACCTTCGGCGAATTTACGGGGTCGTTCGCGAGCGACATCAATGGCGTATCCGGTACAACCATGAGTTGTATCAATTGTACGATGAGCTGGAAGTATCGAAAATCGTGAAGCTTCAACGTTTGCAATGGGCGGGGCATGTACAACGGATGGACGATAATCGCGTGCCAAAGAAAGTGATGAACGCACAACGAATTGACGGAGCAAGGTTGCGTAGACGACCGAGAGCTCGCTGGGAGAACTTCGTAGGTGAAGACGCCCACCAGCTGCTGGGCTTTCGAAACTGGAGGACAAGGTCAGGTAACCGCGACAATTGGAGGTCAACGATTCAGGCGGCCAATGCCCGACGTCGGGCTATCGTGCCACATTGATGATGATTACGAATGTACTTCATTTGCTTATTTTTATATAATGTAGGAATTGTCATTACCTCTAGCTCTTTGTATACATATATTTTCGGATTCCTGATTGGTTTTTGTAATATGATTTTTATTATTATTTTGTGCATCAGGATCAATGGATTCAAAGTGGTCCGTGCAACACCACCCCAGCTGACTAATCCATACTCTATTATTGATTGGACTAATGTTAAGAAAACAGTCTTTAGCCTTTTTACCCTGAGGGATACCCATTTTATTGTTTACAATAAATGAATTTATGTCCTTTTCAATCCGAACACACTGTGTTCTATTGAGCAAATAATTTTTAAAAAGCTGTAAAGCTATGCCCCTTATTCCTATGGATTCAATTTTTCGCAATAGGATGGCATGGTTCACAGTGTCGAATGCTTTACATTTTTGCCTTCATCTAAATGTTTAGCAATAGTTTTGGTCAACTCATAATCGCGTCTTCCGTACTGCGCGATCTTCTAAACCCATACTGTTTTGCCGATAGAATGTTGTTTTTTTTTTTCTAAATAACCTACTAACCTGTCTTTTAAAGATTTTTCAAATATTTTCATATTACATAAAAGCGCTATGGGTCTGTAATTTATTTAGGTTTGATTTTTCACCACCCTTATGCAGAGGTATAACTATTGCTTCTTTAAACTTTTCAGGATATACACCTTGTAATAAACATAAGTTTATAATATGTGTGAGTGGGGGTGATATTAGATCTGCATTTCTCTTTTAGTCTATAGAATGTATCCCATCAATACCAGGAGATGAGTTATTCTTAAGACTAGTTATATTATTTGAAACCTCTTTACACGTTGTAGGGTACAATTATATCTTACTTATTTTGACAAGAAAACATTGAAATTTACCCATATAATGTTTTTTTATTTTTGTTGTTTTCCAAAAATCAACCAAAATTTGTAATTTACAATAAGAATCAAAATTATTGTGAATTACGAATTTTGGTTTTTACTTCTTTCATATTCTCATTCACGTGGGCACCCCTAATGGTAGTAGGCAAAACCTCTAACGGCTAAGCAATTAGTACATGCGACATTTTGAAAAAGCACGGCTGCGCCTGAGTGCTGTATTTATTAACTTCTTCAGCGTTTCAGGTTACTTAACGTGATAGGTGACAGAAAACATTTAGATCAACCTCAACCACCAAAGCATCATCATCGAGGCATCCCCATGATTATTTAGCGATGTGCCGAAAATCATCCTAATAAAAAAGCTTAAGTCAAGAACCCTGAAACAATGCCTCGGATTGGACGGATAAAAACAACGACGATCCCGAAAATGAGCAACTGATTAACTTACTCTCCTGGATCAGGTAGAAAAATACAAACTACATATATATACAGAGTGGCCCATTTAAAGTGAACTATATAAAAGTTATCCATGGTTTACACTATAGTGTAAACCATGGATAACTTTTATATTTCTGAACCGATTTTTTTTTGAAATTTTCACATAAAAAAATAGAAACTTGGGAGATATGTTTACACTATGTTCGAAAAATTATATCCTTTAGATGACCGCCCCGGGCGGCTTCCCAAAGACGGGATCGTTCTACGGTATGTTTCATTACCTTTCGCAATATTTCTGACTGCAAACCTCGAATTTCCCCTTGAATATTTTGCTTCAATTCCTGAATTGTCCTTGGTTTATTATTGTAGACTCTCTCTTTAAGGTATCCCCACAGAAAAAAATCTAGTAGAGTTAAGTCTGGAGATCTAGCCGGCCAGTTAATTGCAGATTTGGAAATGACTTTTTCGCCGAAAACGTCCGTTAAAATCTCCATTGTGGCTACAGCAGTATGGCAAGGCGCTCCATCTTGCTGAAACTACATATCTGGTCGGTTTCAGACAAAAGGACGAATAACATTGTTGAGCATCTCACGATATAGTTGACCTTCTTCGGGTTGATGTTGTTGCATTTAATTCGACGCTGGCTTCCACCCGCTCAGTGATTTCGTCCCTCCGCGCACTTCGTCTCCGGGCTCGTCGAGGGCTATTAACGGTTCCTTGTTCTCGAAAGCGGCGAACAATTCTGCGAATCGTTGATCTCGAGGGAGCAACTCTTACATGGAGCGTTCGTCGATACTCGCGCTGTGTCTGGACAATCGAATTATTATTCCGCGTATAAATTGGTATTATTTGAACTCGCTTGTCAACTGTATATCTTTCCGTATCAAGACCCGTTTTGCTAATCTCTGGCTCATCAATGCGCCGCCCCTACATAAGTAAAAGAACACGCGATTAAGGACGAGTTCTATATCCACCCAAGAAGACTCTTCGGTACATTACCATCAAATGACGTTAAAGCTGCTGGCATAGGGGAACTATTGGAGGTCACACCCTCCACGATGAAGGCAATAACAACGGTCAGTGACCTATCGACTTCACGAGGGGCAGAAACTTGGTTCCTGATCATATACATATATGTATATGTTTCTCTCATCGACACATCTATAAGCAAACCTGGAAAACTCCAGATGAATACACCGTGAACCAGATCCACAACGTACTTATCGGCAAGAGATGGGCTTCGAATGTATTAGACGCAGTGGCGGTTACTCCTTAGGAGCACATGAGCACGTGAACCCCCTACACTCATCATAACCATCACATCGTAAAATTGCTTCCCTACGTTAAATTTTCTATCATAAATTACATAGCAGAAATTCAAATTTATATAAAAATCTATGTCATCTATCTTAAACCCGCGAAGAATAACCGAAAATGCTAACACAAGTCAAAGACAACAAGTCACTTCTATTCTCTAATCGCACGTGCGGTTAGAGTTGCTTGTACCCGTCATCCGTTTCCATACGATCCTATGCGATGTCCCATAGCCATAGTATCAATCGACGCACACTCGCTGGCGTAGGAGCACAGATAATATGTGCGAACAGTGGAAGAATTGTGTGCGAGATTAAGAATCGGTGATGTTTTTTCGGTTGATATGTTATGAATTGAACATTTTGCATTGTTTATATAAATCTTTATGATCTTTATGTTTTTTTCTTATTTATGTAGAAAGGTATAGGCACATATATTTAAATATCAAGGCAAAAGTAATGACGAATGTACTCGTATTAAGTATGGACTAACAAATTAAACGTGATTATTTTGTAGCATTTTGTAATTAAAAATTGTTTAGCCCACGTTGTACAATTTTTGTAACACTTTTAAAACTATATAACCTTAGTATGTGTTGATTTTACAACTCCTCTGATTAAAAATCAGTTAAAAAAAATATTACTTATGCATAATTTCGATGGTATGAGTGGTTCGTAAATGAAAGTTTGGAACTAGAACTCTGATATTTACTATTGTGAATCTATTATTGGAGAAATTATTGAAAAATTGTTAAATTTTTAATTTATTGCATTAACATTCATAGCGAAAACTGATTCTATCGGTACTTGTTGTACTTTGGGATCGTCTTCAAGATATTTCGTTTCATATCTTCCTAAATTCGATCATTTTTATTGGCCGAAAATTTAATAATATTAACCACAAAAAAATCTCTATATGTATAAAAATAGACGAAAAGGCTAATGAAGCCAAAAAGGAAATTCTTCAATCACAAAAAATGTTGAAAAGATACAAAATTGTACAAAGGACAAGGGTTTTATGAATTTAGGCATAATTTTGAAGAATTAGTTGCTCTTGTTTGTTTCAGTTGTGAACCCCCAATTTAGGAGGTCACGAGCCGCCACTGATTAGACGTCCAATCCTATCGAGGAACGAGGAGCCAACTGCGACTCCGATCACTATTTGGTGAAGACGACTTACAGGTGCAGAATCTCTTCGGTGCACTTAACGAGAATCAACCCTGCCAAGATGTTCAAGGTTAACAATTTGATCAATGATGCCACGGCCGGCGGCTGCGTACACTACCGCCCTTGAGGCAAACTCTCGCCTATGCTAATAACATCATCATTTAGGCGTGCATGTGTTCCAGGAGGAGCTCGAAGACAGCATCAAAGGAGTTGCAACAGAGGTGAGGTCGTGGAGTATAAAGCCCGGCATTGACAAACCTACTGGTTTGACGACGAATGCAGGACCTCGATTGAGGCGAAAAAGAAGAAGAAAGTGATGAACGCACAACGAATTGACGGAGCAAGGTTGCGTAGACGACCGAGAGCTCGCTAAGAGAACTTCGTAGGTGAAGACGCCCACCAGCTGCTGGGCTTTCGAAACTGGAGGACAAGGTCAGGTAACCGCGACAATTGGAGGTCAACGATTCAGGCGGCCAATGCCCGACGTCGGGCTATCGTGCCACATTGATGATGATTACGAATGTACTTCATTTGCTTATTTTTATATAATGTAGGAATTGTCATTACCTCTAGCTCTTTGTATACATATTGTTATATATTTCTCGTCTATTCTAGACGTTCCAGTGGGTTCGATAGATTTTCGCGTACACGACAATGAATAACACTCGCTTTACTGTAACACTATTTATTACAACCACACGGATATACACGGTTTACAATTTCTACTAATTACTTCACTAATTATTGACTCGACATTATTTATTCACGGCTAAAAAGAAGCCTATCGCCAATACACACAACGCGCGTCCTGAGCCAAGCATTTTGTCCAATTAACTTCGGCGAGTGTCTAGATACTACGTGTCTAAGTTACACAAACATTTTGACGAGCAGTTAAAACAAATGAACCAAAGATTAGCCGGCACGAACAATAAACAGGCTCTCCCGTTCTACGCCTAGATAAGAGTCGCGCCATACAATCGCTTCACCGTAAAGCGCCGGGCGTTGACTAGATCTAAGCGGAACTGCTGAAGCATGGTGCATGGGCGTAGCCAGGATTTCGGTCAGGGGGGCAAGCCCGAAATTTTTTCAATATATATCAAGATTTTCTTAGGATTTGAAATCGTTGGTCGCGAAAATATTGTTAGGCAAAATTTAGAGTATTTTAGCTGGTGTAATGGTTACCTTCTTTGCACAAGGGTTCGAGGCTCACCGTGAACGAATTCAGTTAATTTGTTTTTCGAACTCACGCCCCTTGTGACGAACTATGAACTCACTCAAGATGTTAAACGAGTACCCATTCATGATTGTTTTTTTTTTTTTTTTTTTTAGGAAAGGACAGTCGAGAATGATTTTCAAGACCATTTAAAGAAAAATTGCCCCTGAAAGTGTTTAGACTTTTACTGGTTTTTCTGATTACATTCAACTGGCCTCCGTTTCTGCTTTTTAAAACGTAACTCGTTTATATTCAGTGCTATTTTTGGCTTTTGGGCAGCATATTCCACTTGCGACATCAATGTCCGTTTTGAAATCTGGCTTTGCTTGGTTCTACAGGATCGCATCTCCTGCTGAAACATACCGAGAAGCCTCTTATCTCACATCCACAGCATCAATAAAAAAAAACATTATCCGACAGTCGGCTGGAGACATTTAGGGGTACATGCTTTTCCACTTCCTTAAAATAGGAGCCCAATGGAGCTCTTAAGCTGTTTTTCCTTTTCCAAATAGGAGCCCAAGCGCTCAGTTATTCCACTGAGAGCCCTCTTTAGCTGCTCAACTCAGCTGCTCCTCTACACTTCTACAATAACATCGGGAGTCCTAGCTAACCCTCCCCAGAACGGAATCCCACAGTAAAGTTTAAACCGAAGTTGGGCAGGATTCCATTATGATTGTAGTTTTTTGCTCATTCGACTTAAGTTGCCGGGACGCGCGCCGTGGAGCTTGCATGATGAAGTTTTGACAATTAAGTACTCTCGCACAAAATCAACGATCTGATCGTTATAGCTCTGGATCTCGAGAAGGAGTCAAATGCAGTCGACTTAAAGAAAAAATTAAAAGACCAAAGTGCTAAATTTGAGTTCAGCTTACGTACGTTGTCCTCGACGCGGCCGCACGACAGCGACTCGCTCATTCCATAAAAACCCGTTTCTCTCTCATTTTAAAAACGAGTTTTCATGTGGAATGAGCGAGTCGCTGTCGTGCGGCCGCGCCCAGGACAACGTACCTTTAGTCTGAAAGGGAATTTAACTCCCCCATAAATATTAATTCATCTATTTAGACAATATCGTTGCCGCGGATGGCGGTATCAAGAGCATTCCACAGTCAAGTTCTTGTCCAAAATTTTGCAAACCACATTGTAAAAACCAAAGCTGTTGAAAGGGAGCAGTACTTAGAGAGCGTAACTAAATTACTGGTCGATGCAAACAGGCCGACAAAATTTCACGCTAGTTCTCTGAATGCATAGAGTTCTACTGAAAAACTGTGGTCAAATTAGGAGGCATTGCGAGAAACCGTATACGTTATGGGACGTTAGTGCAGTCGATTCTCTATTTTCCACAAGTGGTTTACAGCCCTTATACACCTGCAACTTGGTTGCCAACCTAAGTTGGTAACACGCAAAAAAAAAAACGGAAAATAAGTGATTTGTAGGCATGGTGCAGGTTGCAGTACCAGGTTGCAATAACGTGAATGGCGTGGTTACCGGAATGTTGCAAGTGTGTAGTTAGGTACCTGCAACCTAGGTTGGCAACGAAGTTGCAGATGTAGAAGGCCTGTAAGGCACAAGAAAGTCGTCCACTGCACTTTTAAAGCTAACAAAATTTTCTTTAGTTTGAGTGCAACGCCAGCTTTGTAGGTACAAAGGATCCCAAGATACAGCATTTCGAACTTTTTTATAAAAAAAACAATGTTTAAAGTGCTGTACGAGTATTTTGAGATCCTTTGCACCTACAAAGCTGGACTCAAATTAAAGAAGGTTTTATTAGCTTTGCGAATCAAGCAGACGACTTTTGGAAATCACAAACCAAAATATGAAAAACCTTCGAAAATTTTTAGGTTTTTTGAGGGTCACGGGGTTAGGATAGGTTTTCGAAGTTGCAAACTTGGTGGTACACTTCTTCCTAACAGTTTCCCAAAAAAACAGAGCCGAGCTATTTTTTGCGACCTAAAATCATAAATTGACTGACCTATAAGGGAATCCTTATAAATTTTACTGTTCATAGTCGCTCGTATTTGAAAAATAAATTTAAATTTTGCAGCTACTAGATACTTCTTTATATTTTATTTGTCAGTTACTTTAATTAGGCTTCCGAATTAAATTTTTTTATTGAATGAGGTAATGCATTTAAAAGTGACGTTTTGTCCCAATAAGCATTCCTTTATAATTATTCCTTAAGGGAATCCGTATTCCTTATGTGAGGACTATGAATTCCTTCCTTAATGTTCATGTTTTAGGGCTTTCAAGACTTGTTCACGTTTCAGAGTAGTAGCTCACATAAAATTGTTCACCTTCACGTTTGGCGAAGTACCCGAGTCTACTGTATAGACATGAAAAGAGCTATCCATAGCGCTCAAGATTGCTGTAAATCTGGACGAAATAGAATAGAATTAGGTATGTCCATATGTATCTATGTAGATGACTATGTAAGGAAGAAGAACGGCTTATAATAAATTGATATGGAAATGTTTGTGTGGTTTTCGGAACATGGAAACTGCAAACGAAAATGCGAAAAAGTGAATCTGAAAAAAATTATCCCACAAATATTTTTTTTTCTTTCAGTATTATTAATATTCAATTCAATAAAAAAAGTTTCACCGGCCAGGGAGGGGCGGTCGCCCCCCCCTGCCCCCCCCCCTGGCTACGCCCATGGCATGGTGGAACGTCATTGGTGCAAAATCATAATCTGCCCAATCCACAAAAAGGGCGACCACCTGAAATGTGAGAATTACAGGGACATGACATTAGCTTGTTCGCCTTATAAGGTCTTATCAAAAACTCTGGAAAAGAGAATTAATACGTACGCAGATCAAATCATTGGCGAATATCAAGGCGGTTTCAGACATGGTCGATCAGCAACCGATCAGCTCCTTACTGTGAAGCTGTTACTTCATAAGTACTCAGAATACAACATCGACGTGAACCAAATTTGTGTCGACTTTAAGCAGGCATACGACAGTATCGTTCCGGCAAAAATAGTGCGACTCATAAGTCATAAGGATGATGATGTATAAAGGCCCAATCCACCGCCATCTTGATAGACAGGCCGGACTGTCGAAATTCGATTTCGAAAATTTGGTACCTTAGCGCCTGTGGTTGTTGCTATTGCTATTGTTGTAAATGCGGTTCCTTAGCCACATGACAGCTAATTTTATCAGCTGATAATCTGGCCTGTCTATCGAGACGGCGGTGCCCAATCGCAATACTCCGTTCCGTTCCGTTCCATTCCGTCAACCATCCAATCCGTTCCGTTTTGTCAAAATATTAGTGCAAAGCTATGATATGAACTGGATTGGAAATCATCATGTAGATGAGCGTACGTATGTGTCTAGAAATTTTTTTCTACTCTTCCTCAGCTCCCCCTCTCGCACACCCCTCGGGCAACCCACAAGATGGTCGGCCGATGAACAGACTGTCAACAGTGTGGTTGTCACCCAATTCGCGCCAAGTGAACGCAGTGAGTGTGAGTGGACAAAATCGAGTTTTTCCAAGTGAATTGTAAGAAATTGACTTAAACAGTGTAGGCCGTAAGGCTGCGAATTCGTTCTAATTTAAAAAAAAGTTTATTTCAGAACATGAAGTGCATTGTTGTCGGGTTTTCCAGCGACCAACAGAGAAACACTATGAGTGTATCTTTTCACAGGTAATCGCGTGAGAGCCTACATTTTAGTGGTCATATGTGAATTTTTGTGTCAAAATTATAGTTTATCGCATTGTTCATATACGCCAGGAAATTTGAACAAAAATTTGGCCAAACTTCGGAAAAATTAAGGGAAAGCTGTATTTTTGTATGAGCCTTCCTTTCGAGGTCCTAAACAAGTCCCTAAAAGTCCCCGTCCCTACGAGTGCCGCTAGCGGTGCTACAGAGGGTCAAAGACCCCCGAAAATAGGTTTCTCTGAATATTTCGATAACGGTAGCATATACAAAAAAGTGGTGTATGGCAAATTTAAAGCTCTTGTGAATTCTCAATAAACGATGCAAAGACCGAATACTTTCGGGCACTCCTAACCGCGCCAAGAGGTCTAACGGTATTTTTAGCAAGGTTTCATTAAAATCTCTATAACGGTAACTCGTACTAAAAACTTTTGTATGGAAAATTTGTAGCCTATGGGGTTTTGAAGAAAGTGGCCAAATTTCATATTAATATGTATAGCCTTAAGGGCGCTATGGGGGTTCCAACCTTAAAAAAACGTGTTTTTTGAGGTTTTTCGTAAATGGTGCTAAGACGAGGGAGTGCGCTCTAAGGTGTTCTAGGAGAAATTTGTAGCTTCTGTGGCTGTTAGTAAGACGCCAAAAGTCCCCAAAGATGGGAGCCCCCCTAATGAAGTTATGAGGGCCCAAACATTCAATTAAGCAGTTTTTGGGGAATATCTCTATAACGGTAACGTGCACCGAAAGCTGTTATAAGGCAAATGTGTAGCTTATATAACGCTTAATTAAATATCTGAATTTCAGATTGATGCGTGCAATACTAAGGGCGCTATGAGGGTATGAACCGTACAATAACGGTATTTTTTCGTTATTTTCGTGGATTTCTTCATAACGGGACCGCATTCGGTTGGGAAGCCTGTAACAATTTGTTGCTTCTATAACGTCAACTTAAAATGCCAAAACAACTTATTTATTCGGGCACCCCTAAGGAAGCTATAAGGGGTCAAAACTAAACAACTAACTAAACAAAAAAACCGTTTCTCGGATTTTTTGATAACGGGAACCTCTAGAGGGAACCCACCTGGAATAAATTTGTAGCTCCTGTTGCTGTTACTAAGACACCAAAAGTCCCCAAAGATGGGGGCCCCTCTAACGAAGTTATGGGGGTCCAAACATTCATTTAAGCAGTTTTTGGGGAATATCTTTATAACGGTAACGTGCACCGAAAACTGTTATACGGTAAATTTGTAGCTTATATACCGCTTAATTAAATATCTGAATTTCGGATTGATGCGTGAAATGCTAAGGGCGCTATGAGGGTCCGAACCGTACAATAACGGTATTTTTCGTTATTTTCGTGAATTTCTTCATAACGGGAGCGCATTCGGGAAGGAAGCCTGTAAATATTTGTTGCTTCTGTAACTTCAAATTCAAACGCCAAAACAACTCATCTACGCGAAGACCCCCAAGGAAGCTATTAGGGGTCAAAATTAAACAAAAAACCGTTTCTCGGAAATTTTTTGATAACGGGAACCTCTAGAGGGAACCCATCTGAAGGAAATTTGTAGCTCGTGTGTCTGTTAGTGTGACATCAAAAGTCCCCAACGATGGGAGCCCCCCTAGGGAAGTTATGAGGGTCCAAACGTCCAAATAAGCAGTTTTTAGTGAATATCTCTATAACGGTAATGTGCACCGAAAACTGTTATATGGCGAATTTGAAGTTTTCACAACGCCTAACTTTATGTTCAAATTTCAGATCGATACGTGCAGTACTAAGGGCGCTACGAGGTTCCAAAACTAGCAAATTCGGCATTTTTGGTTATTTTCGTGAAAATCTCCTTAACGGTAACGTATACCGGAAGCAGTCTGTAAAAATTTGTTGTTTCTATGTTTCAAATAAAATGCTCCATCGATTTGTATGCACCTGGAACCATCATACGGGCATTATAACGTTTTAATAAACTAATTTTTAAAGAAGGTATGTGTAGTGTATGTCTTTACGTACGTCCATATGGGCTTAAAAATTAGTTAATTTATACGTTATAATGCACGTATGAAGGCTCAAGGAGCATACAAATCGGTGGAGCCTCTAATTTGGAACCATAGAAACAACAAATTTTTACAGACTGCTTCCGGTATACGTTACCGTTAAGGAGATTTTCACGAAAATAACCAAAAATGCCGAATTTGCTAGTTTTGGAACCTCGTAGCGCCCTTAGTACTGCACGTATCGATCTGAAATTTGAACATAAAGTTAGGCGTTGTAAAAACTTCAAATTCGCCATATAACAGTTTTTGGTGCACATTACCGTTATAGAGATATTCACTAAAAACTGCTTATTTGGACGTTTGGACCCTCATAACTTCCCTAGGGGGGCTCCCATCGTTGGGGACTTTTGATGTCACACTAACAGACACACGAGCTACAAATTTCCCTCAGATGGGTTCCCTGTAGAGGTTCCCGTTATCAAAAAATTTCCGAGAAACGGTTTTTTGTTTAATTTTGACCCCTAATAGCTTCCTTGGGGGTGTTCGTATAGATGAGTTGTTTTGGCGTTTGAGTTTGAAGTTACAGAAGCAACAAATATTTACAGGCTTCCTTCCCGAAAGCGCTCCCGTTATGAAGAAATTCACGAAAATAACGAAAAATACCGTTATTGTACGGTTCGGACCCTCATAGCGCCCTTAGCATTTCACGCATCAATCCGAAATTCAGATATTTAATTAAGCGGTATATAAGCTACAAATTTGCCGTATAACAGTTTTCGGTGCACGTTACCGTTATGAAGATATTCCCCAAAAACTGCTTAAATGAATGTTTGGACCCCCATAACTTCGTTAGAGGGGCCCCCATCTTTGGGGACTTTTGGCGTCTTAGTAACAGCAACAGGAGCTACAAATTTATTCCAGATGGGTTCCCTCTAGAGGTTCCCGTTATAAAAAAATCCGAGAAACGGTTTTTTTGTTTAGTTAGTTGTTTAGTTTTGACCCCTTATAGCTTCCTTAAGGGTGCCCGCATAAATAAGTTGTTTTGGCATTTTAAGTTGACGTTATAGAAGCAACAAATTGTTACAGGCTTCCCAACCAAATGCGGTCCCGTTATGAAGAAATCCACGAAAATAACGAAAAAATACCGTTATTGTACGGTTCATACCCTCATAGCGCCCTTAGTATTGCTCGCATCAATCTGAAATTCAGATATTTAATTAAGCGTTATATAAGCTACACATTTGCCATATAACAGCTTTCGGTGCACGTTACCGTTATAGAGATATTCCCCAAAAACTGCTTAATTGAATGTTTGGGCCCTCATAACTTCATTAGGGGGGCTCCCATCTTTGGGGACTTTTGGCGTCTTACTAACAGCCACAGAAGCTACAAATTTCTCCTAGAACACCTTAGAGCGCACTCCCTCGTCTTAGCACCATTTACGAAAAACCTCAAAAAACACGTTTTTTTAAGGTTGAAACCCCCATAGCGCCCTTAAGGCTATACATATTAATATGAAATTTGGCCACTGTCTTCAAAACCCCATAGGCTACAAATTTTCCATACAAAAGTTTTTAGTACGAGTTACCGTTATAGAGATTTTAATGAAACCTTGCTAAAAATACCGTTAGACCTCTTGGCGCGGTTAGGAGTGCCCAAAAGTATTTGGTCTTTGCATCGTTTATTGAGAATTCACAAGAGCTTTAAATTTGCCATACACCACTTTTTTGTATATGCTACCGTTATCGAAATATTCAGAGAAACCTATTTTCGGGGGTCTTTGACCCTCTGTAGCACCGCTAGCGGCACTCGTAGGGACGGGGACTTTTAGGGACTTGTTTAGGACCTCGAAAGGAAGGCTCATGCAAAAATCCAGCTTTCCCTTAATTTTTCCGAAGTGAAATGCCAATTTTCCTGGGGTAATACATGTTTTCTTGAAAACAAGTGCGCGATTGTGTGGTTGACAGCCAATACAATAGACGAGTTTCCGTTCGTTTGAGTTCGTCCCAGTTTCGTACCTTGTTCGTGCATGTTTTGTACGAAGCGGGCACGAAAGGTTACGATGGAAATTCGTCTCGTCGATGTGTTCATGAACGTATCAATTTCTTTCTGTTTCGGGGGCTCATTACATTGTTAGAGTTTTGCAAATTTTTTTTTGCAATTTTCGTGCAAAGTTTCGAGTCAATTTGATAATTAAACTGCTTTGGTAAAATAATATGTTAATTCTTTCATAATGTAAACCGTTTCTTGCAGATTTCTAATTGATGAGGCGAACGCGCTGTATGGATAGACAAACTACAGTTAAGAGGTGTGTAGATTCCTAAAAGAGCTGTGGTTTGCACGAAACATTTGCGTAATGACGGCATATTTTGACTTGAGAAACGAACTGTGCTCAAAGAAAATGCATTTCCGGAACTAAGTCCGTCTGGTATTACGGTAAGTAAACAAATAAATTTAACCGACAGTAGTTGAATTGTTAAAATATAAATTGGTATGCATAATGATTTATCGATTGTTTTCAGACGTCTAATGAGTCTATCGGCGAGCCAAATGCAGTTCAAGCAGGTTTAGGATCGTCACATGCAGGACGCGAGCCGTGAATCTGCGGGACAGTGTACTAGGGAAGCAGTTATGCTCCGCCACCACGAGAGGCTGATAGTGTCAATCAAGCACCCGAGCCCCATTCAAACATATCACCACGTGCGGCATTTTCAAATCTCATCAATCGACTGGACGAACAGTATGGTGTGAAGCAAACGTTGACTCCTTGCGTGCTGCTTAGTGCATTGATCGTTTTCCTCGGCGTGGCGACCTTCATGTATGTAACGATCAGTCTCGATTTGGCCAACACCATCAACGATCGAAATACTTTCTATCAGATATGCGACGATTCACACAGATGACGTGCATCGATGAGGAGGGTTTGAAAGGAGCTCTGGAGTTATTGAGGACCACAAATGTAAAGATATTACAGCACAGTTTAGTTTGGGTACCAAGGAAATTGTTCGATTGGTTCAGGCCACTCATCTGCATCTGAACGTTCGTCGAATGGTTCGCGATCTGCACAATGTCGAATATTTGATTCACCAAAATCCGCAGTGGAAAATAAGTGCAGTCGATGAAGACGGCACTGCATTGTCTTTTGATCAAGTATTGGAGTTGCGCGATGCTCAAGCCTACAGTTTTGCAATTTTGAATCCCCGCCTTCCGTTCACGTGTTCCATGTACAATAAGCTACAGAAGTTCTTCCTTTATGTTGGACTCATCGGGCTAGCGGTTATAGTCGCCGGAGGAGTTAATTTTGCATAAAAACTGATTGTTCGGTACAAGCAATCTAAAGGCGATGCTGTGGCCTATTTGAACGACGAGATCATCAATCATTTAATGCGAAAGGCAGCTAATAGTCCAGACGAGCCGCTGGTTGTTGTGAACCATCTGAGGCACAAGTTGATTCCGCTGCATAAACGCCTAAGCATGGAGTGGGCGTGGAATGAATGCAGTCTTAATCGCCTTAATTCCGCCAAAGCCGGTCCCAAGCCCGGTTATAAAAGGAAGAGGGAGGCGATTAACGAAATATAATTTATTTTCTACCCAATCAAAATGTGACATTCGTAAGTATTATTCCCCTGGAGGAAATTAGTATAATGGTGAAAAACTTCCATACAAATTTGACAAAAGTTGTACTCGACCCAATAAAACACACCTGAAGCCTTATTGATTCGTTACTCATTACCATTACACCGATATGAAAATCATAAGAAAACTTAAACGTAATTTGCGGAAAACAAGAATTTCGATTTATGTATTTAGTATTTATCTTTTTTGCTTAGGGCTCCATTACACAGTCATATTTATATTATAATATTTATGTCATATGCCTAAGCCTACTCGATTCATTCAGTATAAATTTTTAGACGTGCAATAAGCGAAATCAAGTAGGCTTAAGCATATTATAATATAAATATTACCAAATATGATTGTGTACTAGAGCCCTGAGTACCGAAATTGTTTGCATGCAGTTCATAAAAATCTATTTGGGAATTCAAATTTTTGCGCCAAATGTATGCCCCCATCGTATGAAAAACTTACGGCGCCTATGGTGTAGTTGATAGTATGTGTGTTTTTTGTGATTGTGTTATAAAAACCTAGACAAAATTTTTCCTTAAGGGCTTATCCATAGTCTACCTAATCCCAGGTGCAAAGCACAATGCTCCGTTCCGTTCTGGCAGTTGTCATACGTGACGAATACGTATAGCAGTTTTTTGTCGTTTCTTTAATGTTAGAATTGTTTTTTCATGCTCACTGTACCTAATGTACGGCTTCGATGAACTACTCGTCATCCATATCCATCTCCGTTTGTTATGCTCCTGAACTGTCATTTTCCATAAAGTGAGGACATGTGATCCGTAAAAGTTTAATTTTGGTCATAAAGTAATAGTGTAGTTACTACGTGATAAACCTAGTACATCAGATTGCAAAATGTGGTGGAGAATTTTTTTTTTGTTTCTTATGTTTTTTGGGGTGCTGAGCACGAATCCGGAGCTTCCCACCAAAATTTCGTTGCGGAACACGGTCAAAATCGTGAAAAACCCTAAAATTTTTGCTATTTTTCCGTTATTCGCCCCCTAATTCTGCAACTATTTATTTATGCGAAAAACTCTCCATGAATATTTTAGAGAGCACATAATTGCGCGTCCAAAGAGACATAAATATTAAAAATCTGTTGAGCGGTATTACTACAGTGGATAATTTAAATTTGCCATTTTTAACATACATAGTTCCATTTTATGAAAAAAATTTTGAGATTGAACGGTTTTTCATTTTTTGTCGTAAAAGTTGCATTTATCTTGTACATTGTGTATTTTGGAGTGCAGAACCTGAATCTGTAAGTTCCCACCAAAATTTCGTTGCAAAACAGGGTCAAAATTGCAAAAAGGCGCCAACAAAATTACTATCAATTGTAGCAATACCGCTTAACACATTTTAATGATTAATGGCACGTTAGACCCGCAGTTATGTTTTCTCTAATATTTTCATGGACAGGTTTTCGGAGAAATGTACACTTTCGGAGTTATAAACAAAAAAACGGGAAAACTCCGAAAATTTTGGGTTTTTTCGCGGTTTTGATGCTGTTCGGCAACAAAATTTTGGTGGGAAGCTCCGGATTCGAGCTCAGCACCCCCAAAAACATAAGAAACAAAAAAAAAAAATTTCTCCACCACACTTTGCAATCTGAACTACACTATAAGTACAGGAGGGACTCGATAGTTTGAACTAATTAAAACCAAGTGAATTCAAATGATCGAGGTTTTCAAATTTGTGGGGGAGCTTTGTTTTTGAAAGAACTTGCATACATAATTTGGTTTTATGTATTTATTTATTAGCATAGTATTGATATTAAACAAAAAATGATTCAAATTGAAACAAAAATTAACAAATAATTCACATTTACATAAATGGTTTCACATTTTTTCGAAAAAAAGTTACGGAAAATTTATTTATTTATTTGTTTGAGACACTTTCTATTAATATCCATTTAATAAGCACTACGGGCTATTAAAAATTTGAATAAAAAATTAAGACACAACTAAACAACGCAAATGTAGTAACGCTAAAACCGTTTCGTATGTTTAAAGGAAATGTCATTCGTATCATTACATAATCATTACCTGTTCGGATAGTTCTAGTTTACATATTGCTAAATAAGTGATTCCCCGAGTTATATGCAAGAAAAACACAAATAAAAACTTGTTCAAATTATAGAGGGAGTTATTTCGTTGAAAAGTTCAAATTATAAGAGACATAATGTTGCTAGATGAACGTTCAAATTATTGGATGTTCAAATTATAGAAGGTTCAAACTAGCGAGTCTCTCCTGTAATTGGAATAGAGAATGAACTCCATATAACATTAAAATCTACTGAAAAACATTTTGCCTTTGAGTGTGTGCTGTATGTAACGTGTACATACAGGAAGATATTTTCCTGTATGTACACGTTACTTACAGCACACACTCAAAGGTAAAATGTTTTTCAGTAGATCTTAATGTTATATGGAGTTCCATCTCTAATCCAATTACTTACTTTATGTTTTGGTCAACTCTTCCGATCCGTTCCGTTCCGTTACAACAATTGTGTGCGTTTACATGCCCAGTCCGTAAGGTCTACTTTTGACAGCTGAACGGAACGGAACGGAGTATTGCGATTGAGCGTTAATACTGTCTCGGAGGTCAGAGTGGCTGGTTGGCCTAAGCCACCACTTTTACCAGCCAACCATAGAAAAGGTATACTATCTAAAAAAATGTTTTAAGATAGTTTATTTGTAGAGGGACCTTAAGGATCGTTTTGGTCATATGGTACTTGCAAGGAAAAGGGTGGGAACAATTTTAAAAGCTTTAACTTTCCTTTTCACAAAAATAACAACACAAAATGATATGTTTTCATTATATACATTTATTCATGGAAAATGCATTGATCTCAAGCTACACTGTAAAAACAAGGTTGAATTTTACATCGAAAATTCGTTGAATTTTACACCTTTTTTCTCGCAAAATTACAGTAAACGTTTATTTTTCAACCAAATTTCTAGTAAACCCACAAAATAGTGTAATATTACACAGATTTTTTAATATTTCTCTATTTTGGTGTAATTTTACACCACATTTGGTGTGAAGATGTGCCATTACTTTATTTTTGTGTAATTTTCATGTAATATTGCGATTTTGGTGTGAAAATTACACCTACATTTGTGTAAAACTGAGTGTGCTACAATACTTTTGTGAATTATTGCATTTTCCTGTATCTGTCAAGTGGCTTGTTCTGTGTGCAGTTAGTCTGTTCCGTTCGAAGTGCGTTCGTGTGAGCATCATATTATTGTTGTTGTTATAGCGTTTTTTGATGTTGAACCGAAGGGGGTGTGCCAGCTCTTGGCCGTTGGAATACCGACTAGCTCCAGAACGATCTACATCGAATAACCGGCTGCCGTAAATATTATTATAAACCCGGATGTAAATTTACATATTTGCCGGTGTAAATCTATATTTTTTCCAGTGCAAATTTGGTTATTTCTGATTTGAATTTACATAATTCTAAGAGTAAGTTTACTTATTTATGTAAGTAATTTTGTAGCAAATATTTACACCGTAAAGTGTAAAATTACTCTCGCTCATATCATGGTGTAAATTTACTACTATAATAGAAGGAAAAAAAGTTTCCTCCTATTATTGGAGTAAATTTTTTTACAGTGTATTTTCATGTGAATTATGAAAGAAGGTCAAAGTTTCCTTGCAGTATGAATGATTATAAAAGTATAGAGAAACTTTTTTCAACCATAGAAGGTTTTTTTTGTTTAAATTTGAGGATCCGGCTTGTCTGATTAATTTTCAAAAATATTAGGACAATAATGAACTTTTTTTTTGAGCGTAGAGATCTTAGGGATCTGGTGAAAGAGGAACAATAAATTTAGCAATTGTTTTGACTTCGAAAAGTGTATATCTCTGTCTACAAAAAATATCTACGTCGGAGTTTTGTTCTTCGCAGTCGTGCTATTTTTATGGTTCGAGAAATGTTTTATGTGGCTTTTGGGCCCCCAAATCTCGTGGGCCCCCCGCGACCCTTTATACGCCGCCCCTGAATGCAGCAACAGCAGTAGCAGCAGCGACCCAATGGAAGTAAAATTAATGACGTCATCTATTTAAATTGCATTGGACTGCATTATTGTTGCTGCATCAATTCTATTTCCATTATAATGCTGCAACAGCAACGATAATGCAGTCCAATGCAATTTAAATGAATGACGTCATGTTTAAATTGCATTGCACCGCTACAGTTGTCGCTGTATCCATTCTATTTCAAGCATTACGAATAGCTATAAATCGTATCGTAAAATCTGACCAAAAACAACAAAGTTGTAAAAGTTACCCCGCCAAAGAAAAATTCATCTGCCGCAAAAAGAATACATATCACTCCAATCCGCTACTCATATCTAATTTTGTTTGCTGGATGTACTTCTGTTTTAAGTGTAAATGCTGGAGAGGTTTAAATGTACAGGACTACTTCTTAAAGTAATTTGGTGGGAGCTTTAACATTTTATTCAGTGCCACTTTGACGGCTCCCTCCAAATTAATTTAAGAAGTAGTCCTGTACATTTAAACTTCTCCAGCATTTACACCTAAAACAAAACTACATCCAGCAAACAAAATTAGATATGAGTAGCGGATTGGAGTGATATGTATTCTTTTTGCGGCAGATGAATTTTTCTTTGGCGGGGTAACTTTTACAACTTTGTTGTTTTTGGTCAGATATTATATATTTTTGCATACTTAAATAGCCAACTAATATTTTTGTTTTGGGAAAAGTTTCAATAGTTTTTTGTTCAGCATATTCCATAAATTTAATATCATAAGTTATATTCACAGGGTCTTTTTTAAAATAAATAGATACTGCAAACGCAATTGCAAATACGCCGCACATGGCTGTTGCTGAGCTTTTTTATAAATAATTTTGGGATGAAATGGGTACAGTTTATTAATATGTATTTTGTGCAAAATAGATTTGTGTTATCTTTGTGTTATGGCTCTGCTAACATTCTGTTAATTTTTTGTTAACTCTGTTAATGCTCTATTAACGTTCTCTTAAAACTCTATTATCTTTTCGTTAATGCTCTGTTAACGTTCTGTTAATGTTCTCTTAATTCTCTTTAATCATTCGGCTAACACTCTGTAAACGGTCTGTTACCTTTCTTTTATTACTCGGTTTACGTTCTGTTAACGTTCTGTTAAGGCTCTGTTAATTTTCTGTTAACACTCTGTTAACGCTCTGTTGTTGCCTTGCCAACGCTTTGTTAACGTTCTGTTACTGATCTGTCTTAATGCCTCCCTGACCCAGTGTCCCAATGTCACATTGTCCCAATGTCACAGTGTCCCAATATTCCAATGTCCTAATGCCCTAAGGTCCATTGTCACAGTGTCCTCATGTCCCAATGTTCTAATATCCCAGTGTCCCAATGTCCTAATATCCTAATGTGCCAATGTCCCAATATCCTGATGTCCCAGTGTCCCAATTTAGGTCCTATTGTCCCAATGTGCAAATATCACAGAGCCCCAATGGTTTATTGTCCGAATGTCCCACTACCCTAGTGTCCCAATGTCCCAGTATCGGAATATCCCAATGTCCCAGTCTCCCACCTAATGTCCTAATATCCCAATGTCTAACTGTCCTAATGTCCCAAGGTCTTAATGTCCCAATTTCCTAATATCCCAGTACCCCAATGTCCCAAATGTCCCAGTATCCTAATGTGATAATATCCCAATGGCCCAATGTCCTAATGTACCAGTGGTCAGTGTCCCAATGTCGCAGTATACCAAGTGTCCCAAGGTCCCAATAGCCTAATGTCCTAATATCCCAGTGCCCCAATGTCCCTGTATCTCAGTGCCCTAATGTCCCAGTATCCCAATGTTCCAATATCCTTATGTGCCAATATCCCAATGTTACAATGTCCCAATGTTCTAATATCCCGATGTCCCAGTGCTCCAATGTTCCCACGTTCCAGTTTCCCCAGTGTACCTAATGTCCCAATGTCCTAATGTGTTGATGTCCTAATATCCCAATTTCCTATTGACCCAAGACCCTAATGTTCACATGTTCTTATATCCCAGTGCCCCTATGTGCGAATATCCCGATGTCCCAATGTCACAACATTCCGATGTCTCAGTGGTCAAATGTCCCTATGTACCAGTGTCCCAATGTCCCAATGTCCGATTGTCCCAAGGTCATAATGTCCCAATGTCCTAATCCCCAGTGTCCTAATGTCCCAGTCTCCCAGTGTCGTAATGTCCCAATATCCCAATGTCCCATTGTCCCAATATACTGATGTCCCAATGCCCCAATATCCCGATGTCCCAATGCCCCAATATGCCGATGTCCCCACGTCCCTGTTTCCCCATTGTGCCTAACGGCCCAATGTCCTAATGTCCCAAGACCCTAATGTCCCAATTTCCTAATATCCCACTACCACAAGATCCTAGTCTCCCGGTGTCCCAATATCCAAATGTCCCAATGCCGCAGTGTGTTTAAAAAATTCTAAAAAACCCTAAAAAATGGTCAATGCGATGAGCCGATAGACGCAATTGTTGGAAATCTTTTGTTAACTTAACCTATTAATTTACCGTTATTCCATCCACTTATTTAAATGGAAGACATTGATTCTTCAGAAGGACCACCAGAGGATCATTCGTTCCAAATTTCATAAAAATCCCATCACGAAGAGAGACATTAGAAGCCAGTCTTTCTGCAACTGTAGACTTCATTCTGAAATTGGGTTACTCGCTTAAGTCTGTGAGGGTGAAAATTTCACCGTTTATTGCATATATCTTACCCGTTATTGTGCCGATCGAAGATTTTATTTGGAAAGGCACTAGAACAGGATATGTGGAATATTTTGGTAAAAAAAATTTTTTGGGGGCTGTTGCCTGGAAGGCTGTAGCCTGATCAAACAAAAAAGCAAGTTGTCTCCGGTAATCATAGACTTGTTCGCTTTTGTTTTTCTTTTTCCTTTGGCGGGCGAGACGCTCTCGCGTCTCTTGATATGAATAGTCGGATCAATAAATACAGCCTCGAATAGTCAAAAATAGCATAGAATAATTTAAAATTGCACGGAATATCATCGTGTAGTTTGCATTGTGAATATTTTCGAAAATTTTTAAATATGAAGAGCGTAATATGTACTATATAAAAAAATTGATTTTCTTACCACGCTTATTACTCGCCCTTTCTGCTATTAATTGAAACTGATTGAAACAAACACACAGATGATCCCATTAATAATAATTTTTCTCGGACAGATGATTATATTGTGAATTCCATAGCTTCCCAGTGATTAATAAGAATAATGGAAATTTTATAAGCTTGCGGCGAATTTTAAATTGGATTTAGAGCTAAGTCGTCGTTGAAGGAAGAACAACGCGGACTGAATGAAAAATTGTTTTCTTCTTCTTCGTATTTAAGAATATTTCGTGGCCACTTTCACACTGAATCGAATATTTTGTTGGTTGAAGTTGTTATTTTTTATACTATTTGATGGATTAATTATGCCGTCTGTTTGTCAGGATATCCTCGTGGTATTATGTATTTTAAATTCATGGTTTGTACACCTGAGATAATAATGGCTTTTTTAACTTTCAACCTGTTACCACAGCATTGAAGAAAATTGCAGATGAAATGAGATCTTTGATCTCATTTTAAAAAAATAATTCAATTCGCAATACCCATACTATACGTCACATAAGTTATCTGAAAAGTCAAGGCATTGGTAACATGACAACATTCTCCAAATACATACATATGTATGTATATAATAGAAACTAGGACATGTGCTTTCCTAAGTCCGTCCACTGACATTGAAATAGATTGGTTGAAAGTTGGACAAGTTAAATTCCAGCATGCATCTTATACAAGTTTACGTTGGCATACCGTATGGGATTTTGGGATAGGATATTTAAATATTTGAGAGATAAAGTTGCTCCAACAGAGGATATGCATACCTGTAAGCTTTTTCGACGAAATACATGCATACATACTCGTATTTGTGTTGCTTATATGTTCTACTGTATTTTCCATTTGGATATTTCAATTTCTAATATGAATAAGAATAGCTCTACATGTTCAGAGGACAATTGAAAGTTATAAAATAGGGAGCCTTACATTAGTGCAAATATGTAAACTGAAAACACATTTAAATTTAAGATAAACTTTCTTCATTTTTCATACCTCATACATTTTTTTGTATTAGAACCAGCACCTAGAGAGGTTTGGCCTGGTGCTAAGCTGGAATTCGAGACCAAGGATAAAACTCCATCGCGACCTAGGGCTCGTGTATGTTACCATTTGTGTCCGGCAAGGACTAAATTTTGCAAATAATCCGTACATGTAATGTAGACATTCCAACCGACGACTGGCGAATCGTCAAGTTTGAGGAGCTGGTAGACATTCGCAGTTGTGCGGTTCTACTCATTAACATAAGGAGTTATTGGCCCCGTTAAGCACGTCAGGTGGAGCTGTTAGGTTCGACTTCATTAAACTAAAAGTGAAATGAAAAAAGTCCTCGCGCCTGTATCCTTAATCACACAATAAAGGGAGTCAAGGTCAATAGATTGAGCCGCGGATGAAGACGGCTTATCGGGCTGTTCGATTTGGCCGCTCTGGATACCACCTCTCAGCCGTATCCAATGCTAGAAACTCTCGGATCCGACACGAATGAGGCGGATGTCACTTGATTGAGTGAGAGGCTTCATGCTAAGGTTTCTCAAAATTAATCTTCACCACTCAAAAGCAGTTGCTCTTATTCTTCGAAGAAGACATTGTTTTGGTTCAGAAACCCTGGGTGAGAGATGGCCTCGTTAAAGGTCTGAGGTGTCCTGATTATACCGTTTTATATGATACTGGACGGGATGGACCACGATCCTGCATTCTTTTTGGAAGACCGTCAAGGCTTTCATACTACCGAATCATAGTGATAGTGACTGTGTTTTAGTCTAAGCTGACCAGACTTCCGAAGACCCAATGCTGTACACATTCTTGCGGAATGCAGCTTTCACCCTGATTTGGAGAAACGCGAGGCTACCACCATGATGTACCTATACCATAAAATTATCTCATTCTTCTTCCCTTCATGAATGATATCTTCGTAAACAGAATTGAGAAGGAATAGAAGCCGATATTCTCGGAAATATGTGGTAAACCTTGGGAAGGCAAGGTTCTGTTGATACTAAAGAGGGAGCCCTAAAGTTCTCAATGGTGACCTCAGAAAGAATAAGCGTAGATAAGCGGGGATTGATCCCCCTGGTCACACATATTTTGTATACTAAAATAATATAACCTTAGTTCTTTGCTAGTAATTGATTACATTTTGTAACAATATCTAAGAAAATGCCATCTTCATTGGAATTTCGGAATTAACTCCTTTTACCGTATTTTCAATTGCATAATTGTTACTGTCTTGGCTGGAATTTCCTAGCGTATACTGGCGTACAAGAGATTTTTTTCAAGCGATGTTTTTCACAAGAACAGATCAGGTAGAATTTACTAAGACAATTTTGCATTATAACGAACATCAGTAGTATGGGATATCGAGTGATAAAATAGGGTTCTTATTGAGCAGCATTACGGCACATGCTGGAGTAACTTGGTTGAACAATACTGTATCATGCTATCCGATATGTCTTTAAGAAAGGTTTTTCTCGTCTTTACGTCCTGCATCCTCGCTCTGCAGAACATTATTGTATGCTGCAGCCGCAGACAAATCACTCACTGAGGTCTATTTTACTACATTTATCTCCAGTGCGGGAGCAATTCCAACATTTGCGCTAGGTGTTGCAGACAAACCTTCAATTTTAAGTTCACTCCACAACTTTCCAGAATTGAACTTTCAAGAAGGCCTGTTTCTACCACCGGTATATCGGTTTAAACACGGCGTTCAGTCAGTAGCGGTACCAATATTTCGAAGTACAGATATCCGAGATTTTAAGTCCGGTTTTTTCAACCATGGGTCAATCCGGGCTTAACCGGCTCATGGAAAAACCGGTTCATTGTTGAAAAACCCGGTTCTGAAAAAACCGGCTTATGGTTGAAAAACCGGCGGGGCTGGTACAGTGGGTATGGTACCGGCACCGGGTACTGAAGAAAACCGGTATCCGATATTGAAATCTGAGTACCGAACAGGCCTACTTTCAAGGTGTATTGTATTCTGCGAACATAAAATCTTTAGGCGATCCACGGTTGTTCCTCGCTGTGCCAACCTTATTCCTCCACAATCTCAGCTAAACAAGCAGAATAGAAACAGTTTAAAAAACCTTGAAGAAACGGGCTCTTTCTAGATCTTAGGGGTTCTAAAGTTCATTCATTCATTTCCTCTGTGCTGAACAAAAAAATCCAGACCTCTGATTCCCTCCCTCTTCGGAAAAGTTATCTAGGCCACTGGTGCTCATACAAACGTATGTTTAAACACAAAATGTATAGCAAGGAAGAATACCCGAAATAAGATTATACACATAAAATTGAAAATAGATTTCAGAAATTTGAGATTTCTGTAGTCTAATTCAATTTTAATTCAATTTCATAGTATAGATTTAATAATGTTTATAAAGACCTTAAGAGGCGATTCAGACTATCGGCAAGATTTACTAAATCCTAGATTTAGTTAACAATTGTACCACATTGTACTGCAATTTGAATAATGTAAGTACATTCAACGATACAAGTACATTCTACGATGAATTTAATGACATACGATTTAATCTAGTAGACGGGGTTTGACTCGATTATTTTAGTTGTTTTACTAAATCCTGTCCATAGTGTGAATCCCCTCTAACCTAGATTCCGGTATGCAAACTTATTAAATATTTTTAGCAAGCAATTCAGATGATTTATTTTAAGTGACTAAAGTATAGGTTAAAGAAAAAATCATGAAAACCTTATAGTGACAGATTAATGACAGATGTAATCTATCGATGAATCTTGGAAGCTAGAGCCTTGAAATATTCAAAAACTATGGACAGTGCGATGCGAAGTCTGCCAAATTAAAAAACTCCATTAGACAACACAAAAGTGTGGTTTGGACATCTGTAACTTCCGAACGCGGATAAGTAGGACCTTGAAACTTGGAGTCATGTCAACTAGCTCTACAAGGGTGCCAATTATCACCAAATATGAATGGTACGGTGCTCTGCAAGTTTTCTAAATTTTAAAATTCTTGCTCACAAATTTCAGAGTTTGGACAATTTTCAATTAGAAAACTCAAAATTACAATTTGGGCAGCCTTAACTTCCGAACGCAATTAGGTAGGACCGTGGAATTTGGAGGAAATGTAAGCGTCACGTAGTTCTACCAAATTTCAGAAACAAAAGTTCGATTATATCGCTCAATATCATATAGGGTACAAGGTACACCTTAAAAGCGGTCAAGATTGATCGCAGGCTTTACCGAGGAGCATATCATGAACTAATGAGGTTTCATTGTGTGGCTTGGGGAATGCTGTACATTTTGCTGTACATTTCCCAATGCTGTACGGCAGGGCCAAATGCTGTACTGTACAGCAAAATGCTGTACGTCTGGTCAGCTTATTTTAGTCTGCTTAGAATTACGAGGTAGGGTGTATTAGGTCGCATCGACATACATGCCTCATGATTGCGATTACTTACCTACGTCTAATTTAAAAGGCATAGCGGCAGCAAAGGCTTCGGAAACTGATCTGATTCTAGGATGCGACTCTAATGCGTACCATACAATTTAAGGTAGCTCTCACACCAATGAGCGGAGCGAATTGCTCCTTGAATATATTATGGGAACCAATCTTTTCGTGTGTAATGTAGGCTGTGAGCCGACTTTTATATTATAACAAAAACAGGCATAACAAATCTTGGACATCACTCTATAGCATCAGAGAATGTCAAGTTTTTGATCGAAGACTGGACGGTGTCGTCAGACCACTCCTTCTCTGATCACCGTTATTTACAGTTCAGCCTTGCTGAACGTCCTAATGCAATTCCGCACATTGTGATTCGTAGAAGGACCGACTGGCCTAGATTTCGTAATGCCCTTTCTGAAGGGCTACCAACATTACCGAATCTGCCTCACAGCGAGAGCGAGCAACAGCTGGACCAAGGACAAATTTCGTCGGATTGGATCTCCTACAAAAAGCAGAGGTAAGAGCGTCCAAACGCAATGCGTGGCAATCCTTTTGCAAAAGTATCGAAGGGTCATCTGAGACTTCAAGATTTAGGAAAATGATGGCATCTAGTCCATCTATGCTCAGTTTCCTTCAAAAGGAAGACGGATCGTGGACATCTTCGAGCACTGAGACGATTGAGTGTCTGCTTGACGCACATTTCCCCGGAAAGTTCGGTAACTGCACCACCTGAATTCCCTTTGAGTCACACAACACTGTGTGATAGTGAATCGATTTTTATCTCGGGAGAAGATTTTATGGGCGATATCTAGCTTTAAACCGTTTAAATCTGCGGGACCTGATGCCATTATCCCTGCAGATTTGCAGCAATGCTTAGATATTACCTATTCATGGATAGAGAGCATACTAACGGCATGTCTCCGTTTGTCTCTAGTAAGATACATTGAAAAATCTTTTCATCAGAAGGAATACAAGATCAATAATATTAAACTTTGGGCGATTACCGACGCACTTCGGAGCCTTCACGATGACGAGCCAATCTACATACTAGTGAATGCACTATTGCATATGCTGGTGATGTGGCCATCACTGTTACAGGTAAGTTCCCGGAAGTCCTTAGTGGACTGCTTGAACACGCCGCGCCCTATCTTTTTTACCCAACTGCGCTAACCTCAGTGGCGTGGGACTCAATCCAGCTAAAACGGAGCTTGTGCTCTTCACTAGAAGACATAGGCTGAATTCAAATTGTAAGACAAAACCGGACGGGTAAACTTGCAAGACAAGAACCATCGTTCTTACAATCTGAATTGCACAATGCTTGTCTGCTGGCCACTACAAAAGCTCTCGCCGGGTGTTTGTTTGTGCTAATAAACGGACGGCGAGAGCTTTTGTAGTGGCCAGCAGACAAGCATTGTGCAATTCAGATTATAAGAACGATGGTTCTTGTCTTGCAAGTTTACCCGTCCGGTTTTGTCTTACAATGTGAATTCTCCCATACTCTTCCTTCCATTGACTCTCCTACACTACGGGATAGCCCATTAATCTTGGCTGAAAAAGCTAAATTTCTTGGCCTCTTTTTTGGTCGGAAGCTTTGCTGGAGGCCTAACATTCAGGAGCGAGTGAATAAAGCAACTATATCACTCTATAAGTGTAGGAAAGCCGTAGGGAAAACCTGGGGCTACCAAAAGCTTTACATTGGATCTATACAATACTGTTGTCCGTCCTAACCTACTATATGGTGTATGTGTATGGTGGATGGCACTCAGCAAGACAACCTATACTATAACTTGCTTACGTACAACCATCATAACTGGAGCTTTTCGGACCACCCCTTCGGCCGGATTGGATACGATGCTTGACCTGCTTCCACTGCTGCTAACACTACTTTACGTTTGCGTGAACGCTTGATTACGGGCATTCGCTTATACCAAGTAATCTTAACCTCCCTTTGGAGACTGATTACACTAAAGCCACTGCAATTCGATCTCTCGAATCAGTCTTGACAACATCAAAAGCTGTCGAAATTCGCAGAGAACTGTAATGCGGATCGCTTCGCCCGTAATGCGACAAATAGGAATTTAGAAGACCATCGTAGTAACCTAAAAACGCCGATTTCCTCCTGCAGAGTGGCATTAGAAGCGGCTGTTCTGCACATGGCTAGTGCCAGATGGACTAAAGGCAGCACTTGCGCGACAATTAGGTTGATCTGGCTACGGCTTGATGTGGCCCGATCAACCATATTATTGTTACTGGACAGGAAACACGTTGTAGGGTGCTCGGTGCTATAACGGGGCACTGTCCTATTGGAGAGCACGGGTTCAAGGTTTTTCTATGGCATGAACGATCTTCGGGATATGAGCCCAATATTGCTCAATAAATACCTACATTGCCAGCACGGGATGGTTTTAATTATGGCACAGCAGGTACTTTTTTCACATGGTGATATCACAATGGACCAATCTTTCGGTCTAAGTGAGCTAGATGTCAATCTAGTCGCCCCTCTACCTAACCTAACATAAAAATACCTAAAATGCAATTTTAGCGACATTATTGCAAAACTTTTAACTATTTTCTCTTCATGAAATAAATGTATTTACCGCAAATGATCGAGTTTAATTGCTCTGGATAGTTGAAGGGGAAAGCTTTAAGCTCAAAGCTTATGCGGAAAAGACAAAAAAAAAGAAAAATGTTGGATGTTACTGAAGAAAATATGTCTTGCGTCAGTTGATTTTCAATCTGAAGTATTGATAGTGATCCGATCATCTTCGTTGAATACCCTGCCCAATGTAGTTTGTAGTTCTCTTTTTATTATTATGATAGTAGAGTATTACAGTAATGTATACAGGGTGTCTGGATTGTGATTCCGTATGTGATTTCCAGCCGAAAAGTTGTACGGAACATACCCCCTTAGCTTAACCCTTCAGCAACCACAGGCATTTGAAGATTTTTGAAAAAATCTTTTTCTTGTACAACTAAAACTTCAATATCTCAAAAGCTCGACTAGCTAGAATAGCAATATAACATGATTATTACAGCCAACAAATTTACCTAAAAAATAAAACTAACGGCACTAAAATCGGATAAGAGGGTTGTTTTTACAGAACTTCAAAGTCCAATTTTTGTGATTTGACCCAAAAACAATATGTTTTTCCACCTCACTTTTCTCCAACTTCTGCCAGAGTGAGGTGATCGCACGATTCTTTTAAAAATTGGCGCATAGTCTAACGATCTTTTCTTTCTGACTTCATTTTATTCTAGCTTTATTATTTCTAACAGTGTTAATGCCTTTAGTGCAGAAAACTAGGGTTAATTTTAACTCGATTTCAATTCAATTCAAACTGCCCCTAAAGATCTGCACTTTGGTAAAATTTATTCAAATTATATTAAAATCGAGCCAAAATTAAATTTGTTGGCTGTAATAATCATCTTATTTCGCTATTCTAGCTAGTCGAGCTTTTGATATATTGAAGTTTTAGTCGTACAAGAAAAAGATTTTTTTAAAAATCTTCAAATGCCTGTGGTAGCTAAAAGATTAAGCTAAGAGGGTATGTTCCGTACAACTTTTTTTTTTGCTGCGAATCACATGAGGAATCACAATCCGGTGCGTTTATGCGACAGTTTCCGGACACCCTGTATAAAAAATGCAATGGCCCATTCTCTCGTAGATCTTATAGAATGGTTAGTCTTATCGCCCAGAGAAGACACACACAATATTCAAAAAGCTTCTCCATTATATTGAATTGATTTTTTGTTAATTTTGCATAGGTATGTTATCTTTTGCTTATTTACGCTGTTGGATGAAAGTGCGCAATGATTTTCTCAATCTAAGATGATGGCTTAAACAAGCAAAATATGGCGTAGCTATGCAAAATAAACAAAAATTCCATTCAACACAATGGAAAAGCTTTCTAAATATGGTGTGTGTCTTCTCTACGCGATAAGACTAATCAGCCGACAGGTACTGAATAAGAGCTATCAGAAACCCGGCCAATATATTTTAGTTTATTATTAATTTCCATTTATATCAGGACCGCATTGCCTATAAATGCGACCGTATTATCAAAAAACCCAATAACGTCCAAGATCCAATTTTAAAATTACAACAAGAAGCAGGTGCTTTGGATTAAACCAAATCAATCTTTCTTAGTCTCCGGAGAAATACATTACACATTTCACCTTTGCGTATTGTTTAATACGTTATAATGTCTAATACGATTTAAATGTATTCTGGATACAGGGTCCTTGGTCATGATGTGAGAAAACTCGGTTCGGCCAATATGCATATAGGTATGTATGTATGTTTATGTAAGTGGCTGAATGTTTGCAAAATGATTTATGATCGCCTTTGGCCCCATATTTACTTATTCATACAATTACGGATATGAAATGCTATCACAGTCAAACATGAGTGATATGTACGTATGAATGAGACAGTCAAAGCGAAACAAGACTGCCGTACTCATGAATTACTAATTAGTTGAATTGTCAACGTCCTCCCCAAACCATATAGGCATCATGTTTTATGAATGACATCCGTATATCTCCATATGCATCAGCTTGACTCTGTTTCGGTTGGACTCTTCTGGTGGATAACAAACGACAAGGACAATGTTATGGTTTATGCTCTCTTTCTGCAAATACGTGTTGCTTGTAGGTGCGCCGAAAGCCATTTTCATGGCATTTTCCCACGTTGAATTATTAAAATATTGTATCCGTACACGAAAATGGCGGCACACAAAAAGGACAGGCGAATTAATATAGAATAACAAACGTAGTTGATTAAAATCCTTGAGACGGTTTATTCATTTACCAGTTCAATTTGATAAAACTATGCTAATGGAAAATTGTTAAAAACATTATTTTTCCACCTTTGTTAACTTCTCTGGTTACAAACTACGGTACATGAAAGTGTTCCTTTAGTCTCTTCAATTTATACAATTTCAAAGATTCATTTTTGAAGAGGAAGCCATCCAATCACAGTGTGTGTATGGTATGTCCTGACGAGCTCTTAAGATTTGTTGTCGCTCCAATTTAATTTCAGGCGGATGGTGTAGCATACTTCTAGGATCCGGTGGTACTTACTCGTATGTACGACTATAGTTAGAATCCCTCTTTTATAGTCGAACCACACTATCACACTATACGAACGACATCCATATTTACATATGAGAGGGAGAGAGAGAGTACGCTTCCCAACCTAAGAAGTCATCTAAGAGTCGACATACACTGTCGAATCAATTATACAATAAAGCTCATCTTCTTAGGTTCCATTACCAATGTCGCTAAAGATAATGAGCTTCCACCATAGAAAATGAACTTTATTGTACAATCGATTGGACAGCGTATGACGACTCAAAGCAAATTTTCGAACGAAGCAAAGTGAGACATTTAATTAAAAGCTTGAATGCACCAGACACTTTTAAGTTTTAACTCAAGGAAAAGATCAACATTTCGAGGATTTTTCTTTCCCTGCTGAAATTGTTTGCATCTACATACGTGATGGCTTCACGAAGATAGTTTGTGCGGTTTCGTTGCTTATACGCTCCCACATTGGTTTGGCTTTATGCATTTTGTGGTGATCTCGAATTCCATTTTCGTCCTTCCAGTAGATTTCTAGTGTCATGCAAAAAGCAAAGTGCAGCGGCATGAAGAAGGAAACTATCACGAATGCTAAATGTTCCATGATGTAAAAAGAAAGGATTTTATGCGGAATTTCGTCATTTGATTCCGAAGAAGGATAGCCTATATCGGTTGAATTAATAGAATGTAATGAAGGCATTCGAGAGTATACCAAAGATTGAGTATCAGCCGTGATTTATTTTGCGAGTGCGAATAATTTATACAGGAACCTTTCGATTTCAGACGACATTGGAAATCGTTTTCTTAGTCTTATAAGCCAGGGTCGGCCTCAGCATTCTGGTGGCCCTTTCCAAAATGTGTGAATTTAAACACAGCAAACAAATGATTTTCAGTTTTTCTATTGACACTATTGGTGAAACCAACTGACAGAAGATTTATTGCAGAATAGATTGTACAGGGTGGCACACAAGAACCTGATAATTTTAAAAAGATCATAAAAAATTAATGTTAGAATTTTTTTGCAACTAAAACACTCAGAACAGTGGCAGAATTCAGATGACCTTTGGACCTTCCTTAAAGAAAGTCATTTGACAAAATGGTGTCCGTTTTTGCCCCATATTTTCGCGGGTGGATTAAGTTCTTTCAACGTATGCGTGGTCAAATCTGGTTAAGTTGAGGGACCGATCAAGAATCTTGGTTATGACCCTGTCGAGAAGGTTTTGCAGAGGACTGGTTTTGAGACTATTGTACACCACAGCACATAAGTTTGCTGAACCAAAAACAATATGCATGTACAATAAGTTTATCACCACTTATTGTGCATGTATATTGTGTTTAGTTCTAATTTATAATTGTTTTGTTTTAATTTACATTAATTATAATTTAATATTGAACAAAGGACAAAAAAACACATTAAGTAATTACAATAAAGGACCTGATGATGCTACGTAAAATGTCTGCGAAACGTCGTCCATAAAAGAATATAAATAAAAGCTACATAATGAACAATAAATGGATATGTGTATTAATATATTACCAAAAGAATGTAGGTCGTGCGCCCGTGATATTGTTTTCATTTACAAAAAGATGCTAAACAAGTTCTTTCCAGAATATGAACAACATAATGCGTGTATCTTTTCCGAGATAATAATGTGAATATCTATATTTTTGTGGTGTTTTGTGAATTTCGGTCCAAAAGTCATCGTTTTACGCATTTTTAAAGCTTACCATATGCATATACTGTTCGATCGATTGAACAATCGATTGCACACAATCGATCTATCGCCCGTACAGCACATACACATGCAATTCATCGTGCAATCTGAAATGACAGTCTCACCGTCCACACAACACAACATAGCGAAAATTATATATTTTGTGGTGATGGAAGATGGACATCCACTGCTACCCACCAAACAATTTGGCGAACTTTCGCCGAAATGAAGAAAAGTCTGATTCGAGTCTTCTTCGACTAGACGAACTATCGTCGGATTTTATGCAAGTAGTACGACATGATGAAGAACCCACCAAACAATTTGGCGAGCTTTCACCACAATAAACAACCCACCAAACAAATTGGTTCGCCGGCGATCTGTAGACGATTTGCCGAAACGAGAAATTTGTTCGCCGGCGAACTCGTTTTTAAGCCCTGGATAGAGTTCGAGCGGAATGAAAATGAAACGGTAATGAACCGGCATAAAAACCGTGGTGACGGTAATGAACCGGCATAAAAACCGTGGTGAATTTAAAATTTTAGCTTCGAAAATTGCTGCAAAGGCGTTTTACGTCCTAAATCATCTTAAAAATAACTAAAAAAATAATTTCCCCCTTGTCCGAATGCATTTTCAACGTGAAAATGAGTCGACTCTGTAGCATATTCTCCGTCGGGCGTGGTGAGTTTTGCAAACGTCAAACCGATTCACTGTCCACGACGAGTTCATCGCGGAAATTATCTAATGACCGGGGAATCGAAAAATAACACATAAAATGGCAGAGACAAATTGTGAAACCATTCTCGGATTTTAGTTTATGGAATTACCCATCATTTACCACATATTCCACGACAGTAAGTATGCATTTTCATTGAGAAAATCGCCGCGGACAAAAATTTCATTTTCATTCCGCCCGATGTCTATTCAGGCCTTTAGATCGCAAACAGATTGTCTGAGAAGAATATGGTATCTCTATGGCGAATTGCCCTGGCAAACCGAAAGCGAGACGCCAATATAATCCGAAAACGATGTGTCGCGGCGAACTGAATACGATACGTATTTTAGACTCGTAGAAGTTTTGTCATTCCGAAGCTTAAATTATTTACCTTTGCGATTTTTCTATTACGAAGCGTAAATGATTTGCATTGCCTATTCGTAGAAGATGGATATTATTGGCTATTTAATGCCTGTAGCCAATTTTCATCACAATGAAGAAAAGTCTGATTTGAATTTTCGTCGCCGCCGTGAATTATGCTCGAAAGATACGTAGATTATTCGCCATGACGAAGAAAGTTCGTACTGACTTAGAATATTCTTCATCATGGCGTACTATTTGCGTAAAATCCGAGGATAGTTCGTCAAGTCGAAGCAAACTCGAATCAGACTTTTGTTCATTGTGGTGAAAGCTCGCCAAATTGTTTGGTGGGAAAAGTCTGATTCGAGTTTGCTTCGACTTTACGAACTATGCTCGGATTTTACGCAAATAGTACGCCATGATGAAGAATATTCTAAGTCAGTACGAATTTTCTTCATCATGGCGAATAATCTACGTATCTTTCGAGCATAATTCACGGCGGCGACGAAAATTCAAATCAGACTTTTCTTCATTGTGATGAAAATTGGCTACAGGCATTAAATAGCCAATAATATCCATCTTCTACGAATGGGCAATGCAAATCATTTACGCTTCGTAATAGAAAAACTTCTACGAATCGTAAAGGTAAATAATTTAAGCTTCGGAATGACAAAACTTCTACGAGTCTAAAATACGTATCGTATTCAGTTCGCCGCGACACATCGTTTTCGGATTATATTGGCGTATCGCTTTCGGTTTGCCAGGACAATTCGCCATAGAGGTACCATATTCTTCTCAGACAATCTGTTTGCGATCTAAAAACGAGTTCGCCGGCGAACAAATTTCTCGTTTTGGCAAATCGTCTACAGATCGCCGGCGAATCAATTTGTTTGGGGGGTATTTTCCATGGAGAATGACCGCCACAACCACTACATGAAGAATAACCACTGGTTTATGTCAAAAAATCAGCAACTGCAAACACATGATTGTCCTCACAGATTCTATGAAAAATTGCATGGCAATATGTTCCACACGTTTTCACAATTCAAAAAATTGGGTTGGATGGTCACATACACCATCCAATTTATCCGACAATCAAAAATTGCTTCAAACGATTGGAAGGTCTATGTGCACTCTAAGTGATATTTTCATTTAAAACAAGTGCGCGATTGTTATAATTGGCAGCATTCTGACCAGACGAGTTTCGTTCGTAAGCGTTCGTTCCTCGTTCGTAAGCGTTTTATACGAACTCCCGGCCGAAATTCGTCTCGTCAATGGGTGAGGTTATAAAACACAACGTTGCGCAACGTTTCGCGCAACGTTTCAAATCAACCGGCCGTTACGGATCAGAAACTTCTCCCTACAAACAGATCCTCTAAGCGCCCCCTTGCGAGGCATAGCTTGATTGATTGGCAGAAATTTACAATCTGCCGTCGAACCGTGCATTTCCGCCCTCATGTATTTATTAAACTATTTATAATCAAAATAAAATGTATCTGCATCTCGTTTAAAACTGGAAATTTTAATTTTCGAGCAAAACGTATCAGCTGTGATGTGTCAATTGTCACATTTGTCACTTTCCGAGAGATGGCGATGGGAACACCAAGTCTGATCCGGATCTATGCGTTTACAGAACACAATAGGAAACGTTTCGGAAAACGTGAAACGTTACGCGAACGTTGTGTTTTATAACCTCACCCATTGTCTCAACAGGCGTATCAAATTACTCTCTGTTTCAAGGGCTACATAGTTTTTGTTGCTGCTAAATTAGCCCAGTCATTACGTGATTTCAGATTGCAAAGTGTGGTGGAGAATTTTTTTTGTATTTCTTATGGTTGTTGAGGTGCTAAGCGCGAATCCGGAGCTTCCCACCACCAAATGTATGCCCCATCATATGAAAAAGTAGTTTTCAACAATAAAGACATTAAAACTATATAGTAGTGAAGATAGAGCATAATGATTTAAAAACGATTATGATCGTAGAAACACAACACCTTACTTTGGTAGAGGTTGGAGAAAATCGAGATAGAAAAATAATTAGTTTTTGGGTCAATTCACAAAAATTTTACTATGCAGCTTTGTAACAAGACCATGGCTACTTTCGGGCGTGGTCGAAATTTGATTACTCGTTACATTTGAATGAACCTTATATCAGCTCTCTACAGTCTTCAATCTTCATGATTTTTCAAGTATTCATATGATTGTCTTATGATGCGGGAACACACTTCGGTGATGCTTGGTAACGATTGGCTCAAAAAGAAGAACCTAATTTTAGGGGGTTGGTTTATGTGATAGCACTATACCGTAATATTCCGATTCCATCCGTTCCAGGATATGTTTTGATACTTTACTTGGAACACACTTGGGTGCAGTTTGGCTACGATTGGCTCAAAACCAAAGAAAAAGCTCTTGGGAGAAACTAATTTTGGATTTTGGGTTGGTTAAGTCCCTAACTACATATATCCCTATTTTTATATCAAATGTAATTACCTACTATTGTTGAACCTTGATTTGGTTAAATAAATAAATTATAGCCGAAGATTCTATCATTAAATTTTCTAAGAAAAAATTCAAACATGGGGAATATTTGACATAAATTTCGTAGCATAGGAAGAGTAGGGAAGCGAGCCTGAACATGCGAGGACTCTGTCAAGTAGATAAAAGTCATTATACTCTCTTTGAATTTACTCGCTTCCTGTGCATCGCGCAAACACAATTTATGATGCAATTTGTTGACAATTAAATTTCCTATAAAACATACTTAGAAGACTTAAAGCTTCAATGCAGCGGTAATGAGTTATTGATATGTAAATGCAAAAAATTTCCCGCATTTTCTTGGTGCTATAACTCTGTTAGTTTTTATTGTAGAGTACAACTTCTTAGATTAAGTTTATATAAAATTTTGTGCTCTACAAACCTGTTCTAGCACATTTTGTGCTCAAATTTCCAGGGAAGTAGTTATAGGTCAAAAACTGATAAAAGGGCTGATTTTAGATGGTTTTTCCAAGATGGCGGCGGGACCACAGGGGTGACGCAAACTCATTTTAACTCACCCACCTGTCTTCACAACATATAAAAAATTGCGACTACCGCAATTTTTGCAAGGTAAAACCTCCCCATTGATTGGAGTAAAATAGCATATTCAAAATAGGGAGCGTCGCTGCACCTACTTAATGCTATTTATCAAAAGGGAGCTGGGCTTGTGGAGGTGTTACACATTTTCAATTAGCGAAAATACAATATATACATACATACATACATAGGTTTTTCGAGTCAAACCTATAATAAAATCACCTTCTCAAAGTCACCTACTTATTTCGTTTGTATTATGCACTTTCTGGCAGCTTGATGATTGCTCAATCACTTTTTTACCCATAGTGGAATCCGCGGCTTAAAAAAACCATATGTACCTACCGAAAAGGTGAGCCAATATTTCTCATTTCATTTCCATGCCACCAATCTCAATCTATACAAAGCGATTTCACTTTTAAATTCCCATTTTCAGTTGACGTCTTGACAGGATTTACTTTAAAATTTGATTTTTTTTTGTCAGAGGGAATCGCGTTCTTGTGTCTGTATTTCTTTTGCTGATTTGAAATCGACGTCTCGTTGTCGTTGCGGATTTGTCTATCCGTCGCAATTCGAAGGAATTTGTATTGAATGAAATTGCCTTTTTTACAGGAGTCGCTTTCTTTTAGCATTTAAATATGAACGAAATGATTTGGGTGCTATATAGAACGTAAAGTAATTTATCATTGAGGATTTTAGCATACTACTACATTATATGTACTTCGACGTATTTCGGAGGATATCAAAAGACGCCGCGCCGGCGGGAGGGGAATCGATTGTGGGATCTATATAAATTATTTTCGAAATTTTGAGTTCATTTCTTGCGTTAACTGATTGGATTTGAGTATAGTACATTGCTACAGTTGTATTTGATAGCTGGAGTGCGGTAACTCAAGAGCTCCTAATATGAATTCTATTTAAATTTTAATTAACCAAAGTCACGTTACATAACTGTATAAAAATAATTCTGTAAACTTTCCACACATATTTTCAGAGCCATAAGGCGGCCCCAGACCGACCGGAGTGTGGCACACACCCCACAAAAGACCGGTTCCAAGTATGATACCATGGAGTCGCCCAACCACACGGCTGCACTGCTGCTGCACGATTTTTCGTATCAATCTTTTGTGCGGTGTTTGCCACACTCCGGTCGGTCTGGGGCCGCCTTTAAACAATAATTAACGGCTCAGTCGTACCAATATCAATTCGGAGCGAAAAGTAGCCTGCAATTCAATTATTGCATTTTTAATTTTTCTATATAATTCTTTCAGAGAATTGACCAGGCAATCAGCATCGTGCTAAAAGCATGCAAACACAGAAACAAACAGAGAAACTGATGAATGAAAATGTCATTTGTAGGAATACTCGAAAAATGCATAACGTATATAAGTTCACTACTTCGTTCCGGCCTCATCCTTTTATGATTTCCGTCCAACTTTTCAACCATTCCGATACGAAGTCTCTTTCATCGGCATTTAATGCGACTACAGGATACAGGCAAAAGAATAAAATTGCTTTCAGAGTAGGCTAAAGTAATCCTTTCGCATGAACGGATCTCTCATATATGTGCATATTCCAGTCTGCATAGCCTTACAGCCAAGTGGAAACAAACTAAAGAAAATAATGAAACAACATTTTCAAAGTGCAATTACGGATATATAGAGAGCGCATTGTGTAAACACAGGATCCTGGGAAATCAACTTCACTCTGGGGCTTTTGGGGGCGCATTGAGCTCGAAGGTAAGCATTAGGCCTACATATACATATGTATGTATATGTGATCAAGAATGGGCCAGGTTTCTGTTCTGATGCAATAGTATGGCCCAATAAAAGGCGTTGAAGCAAACGTGGTTTCGTTTAGAGAAATGGTTTTCACTTACCATCGAGTCTGAGGCACGTGTATATGCTGAAGCTGAGAAATGAGTGAAAGGCACGCACGGTTACCATTTATTACAACGATGACTATGGTTGCGTACACAGGGAATACCAGGAAAGAATTGGACTTGGTCGATGAGTGGGTTTGGATCATCTTCAAAAGGATATGAGCATGCAATCTAACGATTTGTTGACGGAAAACTGAAGTTGCTTTTAACAATTTCATGTCCTACTGAATAATCGAAGGATTTACGTTACATTCTTCAAATCGAATTAAGGGTAATGTAGAACAGGAAACATACCTATGCAATAGAAATTTGCCTTTTATACATTAGAAACCCGTTTCTCAATAGTTGGGAAAAGGTGATGACTACTTATAAAAAAGAACGACTAATTAAAATATACATGCCATGGATAAACAATTTTTTTTTTTAATTTGAGTTGGATTGTCAAATTTCAATGAGCTATTCGTGCCATACGGCGCCTAGCATTTCAGCTGTGCCGAGTGAAAGATTTAATCGGGTTTCAGGACTAGTACGAGGGGTGCCTTTTATATTTCGGGATTAGAGAATCATCGAAAATCGCTTTATTGTCTTTCAAAATATTCCCAGATCTGCTACACTAGTTGTCCCATCCCGAAATATAATAGGCACCCTATGTATAGACATTAACAGTGGTAATGACATAGACATTAACAGTGGTACAAAAAAAAAAATCAACTGTTGGCACACTTGTTGAAACAAAGAAAACTGTAAAAATGTTAGCCGATCTGTTGAACCGGATGAACCAGGCGTATTTTACGTCACATGATTGTCCCAAGATCTCGAGCCCAATGACAATCAGCTTTTTGGGAGTTTACGGACTGGGCCTTGGAATAGGTAGAAACCAAAGCTTATTTCCATTCCAAAATTATTAGTCTAAGAAAATTGGGCCAAAATATGGCCATCGAACGGTAAAAATCCTACATCGGAATTTTTTTGGATTATCGTTGGGGATGGTCCCCAGATTATGGCATTAAAAGTCCCAACCGATTCGGGGTCCGCAACCTTAGAAAAAGGAGGGGAAGGGGGCATTTTTTCGTTCTTTTGCGATTATTTCAAAAGCTGCAAGAGATACAGAAAAATGGTCTGAGGACGAAAACTACATAAAATTACCTTTCCAATGATATATAACACATGAGAGTTCAATTGAATATTTCGGCGTTAGTCTAGAAAATAAATTAGAATATTTTCATTTTAGACCTTTTTAAAAGCTCCATAACTCTCGAAAGAATGCTAGTTCAGCCGTAAAATTTTGTATAAGTATTCACAATAAGTTCAAGATAATTTTAAGGTAAACATTGAGTCGCTCCGGTGAAGGACCCCCATTATCCCCCCATTTAAATTTGTCAAAACGGCATGTCCATAACTCCCCCCAAAATTGGAGCAGAGTGCTAAATTTTCAGGTCATAGTCACCCCACCCACCAAAAATCAGCTCATTCGGATAAAAACTAAGGGTACCTCCCATACAAAGTGACCCATCAGGAGTCTGTTTTACGTACTACTCATTTTATAAGCTGTAGAAAAAAACCCAAAAATTCCCGTTTTTCTAAAGATTGAGCTCCCGTAACACCCTAAAGGGTGCACGTATTGAAAAGGAACTTTGCAACTTTTTTCTACAAATTTGCCTAACAAAATTGTTTAGTTAAGAGATTTTAATGAAACCCCTGTTGAAAATACCGTTTTACCTCCTGGCACCGCTAACACTGCGCGAATTAAACTTTTAACAGTTTATCCAGAAACCCCAAGAGACAATTTGCCATACACCACTTTCCAGCACATATTACCGTTATCGATATATTTAGACAAAATTATTTTTGATATATGTACATACCTAATTTTTCCGAAGTGCTTCCAGGGGTAATATACAGAGAGGGCTATTTAAGGTGACTTAATGTAAACGAAGCATAGTTTTTTTATTTGTTAATATTTTTTTTTGTCATTTCGAGGCAATAAACTAGAGACATGGGAGACATGTCTACATTATAGGTTACAACTAAATTTGTATAGATATAGTGCTCATTTAGGTGGTTTTTAAAAGAGAGTTGGTTTATAGCGTTTAATGAAAATATATCTTGTATATGCCTAGTTTCTTCTCTCCAAATTTTAGAAAAAAAAACATTAACAAATAAAAAAGTTATGCAAGGTTTACATTGGATGACATCAAATGGCCCACCCAGCCAGTTGATTGTTGTCCGTCGTGATCCATTTTCAGGCTAAGCGGTCTCCAGATATTTGTGAGTCAGGAGCCACGGCCTTAGAGTGTAAGATAGAATTTGCCGTACCGGGTTGATGGCATACATTGCGGCCTTATCGCCCTTCTCCCAACATTTAAAGCACATGTTTGACCTGTCGTGATCGCTGTTAAATTCCCTTCTTTTTCTCTGTACCGTAACCCATGTGGGGCATGGTGCGTTCACTCAGCCGTTTATAGGCTACTTCGAATTAACGTTACATTGCATATAGAGTGTATATAATGTTGCAAGTACTATATATTTCCTGGACCACGCCGAGATTCGATCTCCGGACTTCTAGATTACTAGCATCGTAGAGTGCGACTCAGCCAAGTGAGCCACAGAGGGGGTAAATTCCCTTGGATAGTGTTAAAATGCGAAACATTTCAATCACTTGTTGGGTCTGAGACCTGTTGTTTAATTCGGCAGTGAGTCTATCCAGACTTGAGCTTCCCGATTGCTATAAGTCTGATGGCTGCAATTGGATTTCCTTATTGGCGCCTTATGATGAGCAAAATTCTTCTTCTGTTGTAACCTCGTCAAGATCGAGGCACTCAATTGTGGCTTCTTGGCTTAAGGCAGGGGTGTTAAACTCAAAACCTGGCCCGGGCCAAATAAGACTCTTTTCAGGCTTGGGTGGCCCACCCACTCCTGCGGCCCGCAGGAGGAAAATTTCAGAAAACTTTTTTTTTAATCATATTACGAAAGTTGATTAAAGAATATTAGTTTTAAAATATGGGAAAAAGTCTGGATCACTATAGCGTCTTCGGGATCATCCGTGAGCACTTCCATCTTTGGAAAATGTACTTCAAGAACATGAAAAACTTAAGACAAGAAGCGAAAATTTGAAAATATGATTGATCTTCAAGTAACAATTTTTTGTTAATTGCATGATTTCCATCAAATTTTGAACAAATGATAAAAAAATATAGCACCGGTTATCCAGGTCGCCCAAAATAACATTGGGAGGCAAAATAGTCAGACTAAATTAATTTCAGCAGAAAGGTGGCTATAAAAGAGAAAACAGTTGTTTGTGATATGGTTTTAAACAAACTCATGCACCAATACAGCTTGATAAGTATAGGTCTAAAAATCAGTCACTTGGGCTGTAATTAATGGGTTATCCATTTTGTGGTTTCAAAAGTAAACGTCAATAAAACACATATAAAATATTTTCTTTCATGATATTTCTTTTTTATTATAAAGTTTGAACGTTGACATTATGTGTGAAACACTACATCGTGTAAATAACCACCACGCGAATTGTTGCAAGCATCGATTCTTTTGATGTAATTTTCGACCACTTTTTGACACATATTGAGCGGTATCTCAGCCATAACTTGACGAATGTTGGTTTTTAAGTGCTAAAGAGTTAAAGGTTTATCTGCATAAACACGGTCTTTCGCGTAGCCCCACAAAAAAAGTCCAACGGTGTCAAATCGCATGATCTTGGTGGCCAGTTGATATCGCCACGACGAGAAATTACGCGGCCAGGAAATGTCTCTTGCAATAAAGCCATATTCGCTCGAGTTGTGTGGCATGTGGCACCGTCTTGTTGAAACCACATATTCTCCAAGTCGAATTCTTCAATAGCAGGCCATAATGTGCCGTAAGACAGTCCTAATTCCTGAGAACGACGAGGAATGGACACATTCGGGTCTTCGGCAACACTTTCACTTACAGCAGCGATATTTTCAGTGGAACGAGCGAAACGATGATGCACAGGCCTTACAATATCTGTAACCGATCCAGTCTCTTCAAATTTTTTCACAATTTTGCCAATTGCTTGCGTAGTTGGACGATTGTGTAAACCATAATCTCCTCTTAAAGCACGATATGTGGCTGTGCCAGAATCACCATTTTTGTAGTAGGTTTTAACAATTTTTTTAACAATTTTTATGCGTTGTGCGATAGTTAAGCGATCCATTTTCGTAAATGTCAGACTTTCAACTGAAGAAAAAAAAATTGGTTTAACAACTTAGTTTGACAGATGTCGAATTCCAGCCCTATACTTTTGAAACCACGAATTGGATAACCCTTTATAATGTTGGAATTTCACATCCAGGTGATTTAGTCACCATTATGGTGGTTGCCAACCCTCCGGGTTTCACCCGGAGACTCCGGGTTTCGAAGGGTGTCTCCGGGTCTCCGGGTCAAAAATAAAATCTCCGGGTTTGGCGTATAAACCTTTCATTTGTATCTACAAATTATTAAAAATACAAAAAAAAAAATTAAAAAGAACGATCACAAGTTGAAGTTCGAATATGAACATAAAAGTACTGTACCACTGCACCATAATGCCTATATTCTAAGATGCATTATAGCTTCGCATATAGCACTCACTTTTCATGCATCATAGTTGCTACAACTTTCCATGCATCATTGTTGCTACTCGCAACATCCATTCCAACTTTCCATGTTATCTTCTCTGGGATTGTTTCCGACGCTTGAGCTTGGAAATCATTCAGAGAACATATAGAGAAGGAAATGAAACGTGCAAAATTTTTGACTAGATTTTTAACAGATACTGTCAACTCACACCATTGACATAAAGGTAACGAGAGAGACATACAAAGAGGCAATGTAATGGAAGCCCTCTCATATTCTAGTTACACAGGTACGCTCTTGTGCTTTGATGTTTCAGCTCCTTTCTCCTTGTCTATATATTCCTAGGCCCGAATACTGGAATTTTCAGCTAAACCGTGAATTTTCTTTCCAAGAAGTTTTTCTGTTAAGGAAATACGTCTGTCGTTATACGTTTTGATTGTGAGCAACTAAACTATTGACTATTAAATACGTGCTAATATGATCTTCGAAATTTAAAAGCAAATCTGTAAGTACGCTTCACTCTGATATATTTTTAAATTGCGTTTATTTACACAAATTTATACGATTTTAGATTCGCGTTAGTGAGTGTATAAAAGTGATTTTGAGTTTTGAGATGTCTGACTCCGAAAATTTGAACTCATCGCAAAAAGAACCGCCAAAGAAAAAAAAATATTATTCGAAATTCGTCGACGACTGTCTGAACGCTAAAGAATACAAGGACTGGTTAAAGAAAAAAGACAATCAGACTGCCGAGTGCAAAGTTTGCAACATAAAGCTTACAGTGAAACACGATGGAGAAAATGCCCTCAAAACTCAATTGAAAAGCGGCACACATACTAAATATTCGAAAGCCATTGTGTCGAATCAACTCGTTACTGCTTTTATGCCCAAAAAAGTATGTCATTCTTCTATTTTTAACTGTATGTAAAACATAAAATACTGAAAAATTATACGTACAGTAGACGCTCACAAATTAGAACCACTTGGTAGATCAGGTGGATCTAATTTCTGAAATGTTCTAATTTCTGGACGTCTTTTTTCTTCCTTATTTTATCGCGAATAGCACAACTATAATTCTAAAGTCAATTATCGTTATAGTGGAATTAAAATCAAATTGTCTTCCCGTAATGTATAGTATTTTAGGATGATTTACTACAACAGTCGTGCTCTGTGGCCGTGACCGTTCGGTCGCCACTCTGTGAAATAGACACTCATAGAGAAACGAGTTTCCAAACTCGGCCCGACTCGTCGCAAGTTTATTATTCAGTAGAAGATGATAAGAAATATTCTTATCGTAGAATAATAAACTAAGAATGCGACTAGGAAGTGGTATGGTTGACAACCGTATCACACTCCGAATTCAGTTGTCTTTGTAACGTTGGTGACACACGGTAGTCATCAACGCACCACGCTCCACTAGGAGTTACGGTAATAAAGAGAGACTACAACAGCTATCCCTGTTAAATTTATTGATAGAACTAAAAACTCTAAATTTTACCTCGACAGTATTTTCAAAATAAGAACAAGTATTTGAATGTCTATACATAGTGAAGTTAAAACGCAAACTTTATAAGAAATTTAGGATTTTAATTTTTTTCAAATAATGTAACTAAAAAAACATTATTCATTCATTACTCGCTCAGAAATTAGAACTTGAGCTTTAATTTTAGAGCTTACAATTTTAACAACGCAACTACACGCTCTAAAATTAGAACCTCAAGTTCTAATTTCAGAGCGTGTAAAAACTGAAAATCCTAAATTTCCTATAAAGTTTGCGTTTTAACTTCACTATGTATAGACATTCAATTTCAGTACTTGTGTGAAGCTAAATTTTCTCTTGGATAAAAAGCTATAGTGTCAACTGAAATGTTGTCAAGAAAAGCGTTGTTTTTTTCTTACGGATAGACTGCATCCCGGAACAACTGATTCATATCCTCCCAACCATAACTTTTTCTGAACATTCTCATCGGAGTATTTCTGTAATCTTTTTTATACAGAGCCTGTCGTTTCTCGATCTCTTAAATAAATTTTTGGCAAAATTTCAGAGTTTGTAGCTCCAAATTTTGATGGCGCGGCATTTCACTAATGTTGGTCTGAAATGGACGAATCTGTTATTATTTTTTGCGAAAACTTAACAACCAATATAGGCAAAAACCAAAATATGCAAAAACTACTGTACAACCACCACAACCCCCACCCCCGCTATCCTTTCACTAAATCTCCGGGTTTGGGTTGACTGGGAGTTGGCATCCCTACACCAATCCCGTAGTTTTTAAAGCTTAGTCATTTTTCCAAATAAATCTCAATTCACGTTCGATAAAGCCAACTTTTTATTAACTAAATTTCGGGACAGAACAATTTCATAAAGAGGCTTAGTATTGTCCTGTACAAAAAAGATGAGCTGTCTTATAAAACCAAATAACCAGCAGCAAATTGTTTGTAGTATTTGGAGAAAAGCTCCTAAAATAATATTGCATAAGCCACTGACGAGTTTTAGTAATTTTTGTGGACTTGAGTTCAACGGCTGAATTTGTTCACCTTACCAATTTCACCATTTTTGTGTTGATACACATTGTGCTGCTTCGACATCTCCGCGGGCCGCACAGAAATCCGAAGTGGGCCACATGCGGCCCCTGGGCCGCGAGTTTGCCACGTCTGGCTTAAGGTCTTCACTTCGACCATCAGTCAGAGTACGTTGTTAACAATGGATTTACATACACTCCCCCCACGTGTTTTCAGTTGGAGGAACGGTTCTCCTTTTGGTGTGCGCCGAATCCGATTCTCGCCCATGTCCTTAATCTCCGGCTCAGATTTTATACTTTTCAGAATATTCGTCTAGGTCATTTCAACGCTGCAACTTTCGGATAAATCTTCGCTTCAATGTACGTTTTTCATTACAGCTCATTGGATTCCTACGAGTAGAAGGGGAAAGAAGGGTCTACCACACCGGAGCCCCGCATGATAGCTAAGACTAGATAGCACCGAAGGTTGTCTGATATCCGGCCGCTCCGTTAGTGATGTCTAGTTGTGTCCCTGGACATTTTCCCCGATGGGGATTACGATTTTTTGAGTAGCTTCGCATCCAAAATGGATACGATGGATGGATGCGATGGATGTTTTAAGGGGGGTGATGAACGCGTGTGTTTGGGCGGCCTTAACTTCCGAACACTGATAGAGTTTTGCAGCAAATGTGGGCGCCAATTTGTTCTATAAGTGTGCCAAATTTCAGAAATATCCGCTACTGGGTTCCCGAGTTATCGAAAGTCAAATATTGCGTAACACAAAATATCGATTATCTCATTAAATACGCATCGTAAGAGTGCCAAAATTGACTTTTCGAATCGCATCCTTGGACGGCTGTAAGTTTTGAACAGTGACAGCAAGAACCAGGGACGTACCGAGCACACATTTGTTAGGGGGGTGAAAAGTAAAATTTGCCGACTACTTTTTTGAAAATTCACCAATTATAATTAGAGGTACGGAAATTTCGTTTTTACGAAATAACGAGATGCGAATTTCGGCAAACATTGCTCATTTATGCGAATAAATGCGAAATTATCTAATTTGGACTTTTATTTGTGTCAAAAAATGTCAATTTATTGGAGATAATTTTTCATCTCAGATTTTTTTAATAAGAATAGAGAAATTGGGTGCAGTTCTGAAACGCACCGGTCGCATATGTTCCCACAACATGTGGAATATGTAAACGAAAAGTTCCGGAGATTATTTCTTATTCGTAAAATCGCAGTTAGAAGATCAGAATGGACAACATGTTGTGGGAACATATGGGAACCGTACCCATTGTTAAATGCAGAGAATTCGCTGAATCATGAGCAAGATGGCCTGCCGAACACCGAAAAACCTCTTTAGTTGTAGGTTTGATGAATGAACTTTGCTTTCTGCAATGCGTTTTTTTTCAGAGAGAGTTTTTCTCTTGGTTCGGCGGGCCCCGAAATCGCAATGAACTTTACATAAAGATAAAAGCGTAACGATATTAGCGGCATATGCCGCAGTTTCTAGTTTTGCCGTTACTGTAACTCCTTGAGGAGTGGTCTTGTCGACTAGTATCTATACGTGTGTTGCCTGAATTCGTTGATGCAGTTGGCAGACGTTTTGTTGCGCAACGCGAGTCTTGAACAGTTGTTTAACTGTGAATCTACATAATTTCTATAGAGTTATAGAAAATTCAAATAACTACAAGTAAAATTTACAAAACTAGGTGTTTATGCGAATTTCAGCGAAATTTCTAATATCCAAAATTAGTTTATGTGAAATTCCTGTTTTTTATTTGCGAAATTTCCGTACCTCTAATCATGATATATTTTTTTAGCGTTCAAACATCGAAAAATACAAAGACAAAAACACGAAATTTGATTCAACCAGTTAAGTTGTGACCCGCCATAACTTAATTTTGGACCATCGCTCCACAATTCGATGTAAATCCATTTTATCGACAATATCCTTTGCAGAAAACATTAGCAGCGAATTGTTGATTATTAGTCATTATTTACTAAATGATCGCTCACTCGAAGCTAAGGTCACTGGACATGTCAAAATAAGCTGAATAACCTTGTAAGCTTTCAGTCCTTAGTTTGAAAGCCTCTCTCGCTATCATCCTAAAATTTTGTCACTCGAAGCAATTATCAAGAAGAATTTGAATTTCAGCATGAATGCATTCCTGTCGGCCGAAATTTGAAATATGTCTTGAAATGGTTGGAGCAGTTTAGCTGTTTTTTACAATTCTTCTGTGGACTTCGAGATAAAAACGTCAAGAAGGATTTTGGACTCTTTTCGGTAAAATGTTGCAAAGTCTAATTCGGCTGTAGTTTGAGATGATTCGTCTCCATTTTTTTCGGAGCACGACGAGTTCGGTGTTGTTTTTTGTAGCCAGAGTCAGGGTCAATATCTAATTTTTTTACGAAAATCATGGAGCCTTGAACTAACGCATTGATTTCGCTGTCGTTGTTAATGTCTTTAAAAGACTTTATTGTACTGCGAATGAGTTTCACTTCCAAATTTTCAGTCAAATTTTTCAATTTAAACATGAGTTTTATGTTTTCATGCCGAATACCTCTGTTAATAAGGTACTTACACTCTTTTAGTATTGTAACTTTCAAATGTTTATATCCTTAAACATCGACAGGTATTTTTTTGTAAATTTATTAATGCCGAAAATCGCAATCCTACATATTCCCACTGAGGTCAAATTTGCCGACTGCGGATGAAAATTGAAAATGTTAGGGGGGTGAGACACCCCCCCATACCCCCCCTTAGCTACGTCCCTGGCAAGAACCTTAAAATTTTGACCATTGCGGTACTCTACTACTGCCTGACGGGCTTCAGAATTGTTCATGCAATAGTTCACGATAGTATTGATAAATCATCTATTGAAAAGCACAAATATGTTCGACGTGTTTGGATGGCTGTAACCACTGCCATCGTGATAGACAGGCCGAACTGCAGAAAGCTAAGATCTGACTGACTGACAGGCAGACCTTTTGTTGTTGTTATTCTCGAATAAAAGAAACACCTTTACATTGAATTCTCCGTTTTATTAAAATTTAAAAAATTTCGGACGACTTTCCGTCCATCTTCAGCAACACGAAATTGGAAATTGCCAAAGAGTTTTAGATTAACAAATTAAAGTTTTGCTAAAATTTGACCAAGCATACGCCAGTCTCCCCTATGATTTAAAATTAAATGTCCGATAGGATGTTTAATTTTTCCCGCGCGGGCTGGGAAAAGATTGCATTTTGGCTTACTATATTTTTACATACTTTCGGACCTGGAAGCTTAATGTCCATTCGCTTTTGAAACTTTTGCCGAGTTCAAAGTTAAAATATACAGGGTGGCGCAAAATTAATCATCCAGTTTTGTTTTTGAATAGTAAATATTTTTTTCAAAATAAAAAAAAAATATTTTGTGTAATGAAAATTAACATTTAGGCCTTTAGATTTTTTTATCTGTGGTGGAAAAGGTGATATCCTTCAAATGGCTGGTCGCCAGTGTTGTTAGGCATTTGTGCCAGCTTTAACGCATTTCCATGACTTTCCGAAAGGTTTCCAGAACTGTTTGCATTCTTATCGAATATTCTCCTCAAAAGCTGTTGGCTTAAACACGTGACTTCAAGTAGCTCAAAGAAAGAAGTCTGTGATGATTAAATCGGGCGATACCAAATCGTGAAAAAACGTGGCCAGGAAACGCTTCATTGACAATATCCATTGTAACATCCACGCTCTTGCGGATTATAGCGCTCCATTAATTGTCTGTTTGCATACTGGAGCTGTCTTTTTTACAAATATCAAATATGATTCACTTGCGACTCCATTTGTAAAAGTTATAGTATCCGATAGAGTGATTTTGCGCCACCCGATATGAATGTAAAGTACATAACTACCGAGGTCTTCGGTGAGAAGCCACCGAGTCACCGTTTTACTCCACTTTGGTTTCGGTAAGTTTTCCAGTTTTGTCTATAAATGTCTGCATGGCAAGTTGCCGTTCGTTGTCGCTATGTCAGTCACGATATTCAACATTTATGCAAATTCTCCGAATATTTATGACTGGCAAAAGCCTTTGTGTTGAAATTGAAATAATTTGCAAGCGGCAAAACTAAAGTTTGTTAGTTTACAACGACAACGACGAAGTCGACGAGCAAAATGCTGCTGCTGTTGGCCATGTTGGTCGAATTTAGTTCGGGTCGTGCTGAAAGCTTGAGTTGTCTCTGCACATACATAGAAACAGGACTTTATCGGAGTACTTCAAGTGACAACACCTAAATCCTAGGCACATACGATGAAGGTATATCCATTGAATTTGCATTACAAGCGTAAGGATGTGCACTTTCTATGTTCGGTTCGCTCTTTTTGCAAGGATTTCTGCACTGTTGGTTACTGGGAACTCTTACTTACTGACAAGTTCATATTTATGAACAATCCTTTGATAAATTCAAAATGTCACGTTCTAGCATCTTCTTCTTTTTTTGCATGAAATTGAAAACAACTTCCAAACGATGTGACGGGAGGCGATTTTTTTTTATAAATTTTAGGATAGAATATACGAAGGATTAGAGTAAAAAGAGATAATAAATGGAAATATACACTCGTACATATTATGAAAAAGGCGGGATGCTCAGAGGTAAGCATATGTGGGTCTTTCCGGATGCTTGAATGTTGATGATACTCCTTTTAATTTCAGAGCTCTTCAAACTGAAGAGGTAAACTATCAAAGGAGCAACTAGCGAAATGGATGGGTTTGAACCTTAAAGTTCTTTTGGTTTAATTTTGAATTGCTCTCACTTAAGTCCACTTAACTTAAATCGTAGCATTGCAGCCTTAATTAATGAAATGATGTAATGTTTATTATACAGATTTCATGAATCATTTTCTACCTCTTCATATTATTTAAGTGTTGGGTGTTTTCCGCCCAATACAGGCAAAATTTCCAACAAAAACGAAAAAATGCTAAAAATATTCCAGTCATATTCGCAGTTTATCGACTTTTACTTCACAATCCCAATTTGGAATACCCTCAAATTTCGCTCCAATAAATTTGTTTACTCGTTATAATATTTCCTAGGCAATAACACCTAACTTTTTCGGGAATTCAACACACCTTTTTGGCCAGTGCCCTGGGGGGAATAACAATAATATTCAACCTCAATAATACACAAATAGCACAATACCGAATAAAAATAAAACCCGAAGTGAATGAATTCCATGTCCTCCATACAAGAAGTGCCTGTGTTGGAGTGTTGTTATGTTATGCAACAAGAGGGCGAAGAGTTGTTTGACCGAAATTTGGGCATTCGCAATTTAAAACTTCCGTCATGTGTGGAGGCTTGTGAAAATTGTGACAAGGACTTTTATGGATTCCACGTGTTTTGAATGTCGTTTTGTCTAGTTTGTCTGCGGTCGATGTCCCGGGAGCACGATGAATTTCAATGGACAATGACGCGATAGCTAGTCCTAGTCGCGTCTTTGTGTCTATGCACTTAAAAGAGCCTTCGGAATTTTTCAGTCACGCCAACGATTTCAATTTAAATGTCATACCGCCTGTCCGATTGGAAAAGAAAAATGCATATCACGATGAATGAGTAGAGGGAAAAAATGTCATTGTGGTGGTAGTATGGAATCTATAAGCAAAGCACTACATTTACATCTGCGGTCCACGGTCTGTTACCAGCTATGTTACAGCAATCGAGCAAAAAGGATGAAATAAGTCCGCATGACTTAGGACTCGGAACGTGCTCTTCAAAGATATCGTAAACAGGACGTTTGTAAATGTCTCACAAATAACCGGAGAAAAAATTCGCAAGCAACTGCAGAATGTTATTAGGATCCCGGCATGTTGTTATCGTTCCGACTCCATGTTATTGCTGAACGTTCTTTCCGATAGACTTGAATCCTAGCATGTATATGGATTTAGGAGGACTTGGCTATACTTGCGGATGTATATGTATGTACACATATCTGAACCGTCATATATCCTTGACATGTAATGCTGTGTATGTGTGGTAACTGATAAAGGAAACAAATCCCCTATTGTCGCACAATGGTCATTTATTGCCAATTATCCGACAATCGGCGAATCGGCACAATGTAAAGGAGCCAACAGTATCCTTTACGAAAATGTACACACAGTTCTTTTGTTGCATGGGTGTTTGCTCTATTTCAAGCGCGTAAATTTTTGGGGCAAAATTCCAAGCCGTTTAATCGTGATGTTTTTGGTTGGTCCGATTTATCTCTATATTGCAGCCGTTCCTAACTCGCAAGTGACTATGGACTACCATATTTTTTAATGGAGGGAATTTAGCGAATTTTATTTTACAAGGTCTTAAGACTCCACATATGCTTTGTCGAAACACGCACAAAAAAGTTCGGCCGAACCACGCGCAACCGTTCAGTCGAACCATGCTCAAAAGATGAACGGAACGTTTGAGGATTGAATTCACTACAACGCAAATGACGATAAAATTCAATTCGCCTGGTTTTCTTTTGCGTGGTACGGCGAACACCGCGCTAAGCTTGCCCGGCTTTCGAAAAACCTTAAACCTACGATGTAACATATCATCGAGTAACTCAGTACCGACTTTTGTCTACCTTATTGACAAAATGTATATGGGTGAAGAGTTTACCGTAGTAACTACCAAAATGAAAGTATAGGCAAAGGCAGTAACATCGGCATTTCTTTGGATTCTTCAGAACAGGTACTTAGATGTCTACTTTGAGAGTTAAGGGCGCCTAATAGGTAATAATTTATTGGATGCGGTTTTACCGGATTAATTTTAACTTTTTTTAAGGAAGCATTGATTTGGTTTATTACTACTAACATTGTTTGTCTTCCCATAATATTGACTGGTTCTATAATGCTTCAATTAGGTACAGACAATAGTGTCACAAAGAATGTACTGCTTCATGAAAATCACCGGTGCAATGTATACGGAGACCACCGAGATTTATGCACTTTAGCTTTAGGTCTGCACATATCCTATTTTCAGATCAACCACAGACCTAGTAACGAAAGTGTACAGCTCAGTACTATAAAATTTTTCAAAGCTCAAAGCTACGAGTATTATTTTAATTAATCCCAATTAAATACTCCACCAAACCAAACCAAAGCTCACTGTTCCGCCCGAATGAAGAGAGCCAGCCAAAGCTTATTGGTTAACAGGACCGCACATTCACATCTGCGGACGGCATCTTCCTCCTTTACGTTTTGCCAATGTTCATAAAAATATTGGGATCGCACATCCGCATGATGTGCAGGATATCGTTTTTGTCGGAGGCAAAAGGTTGCACACCTCCTCCTTATGACGCGTAGGGATAGGGACATCGACTTTAGCCGCAACCTCAAGCTTGGCCCCACACCAAGGTTCTCCTGCGCCGTGCCAATAGCATATCTGTACATAAAGATCCTGGGAAAACGTCCATAGCGCTCTGGAAATTTATGGTACGGACGCCCTCGATCATATACCCTCGATCATATAGCTCGATCTAGCTTGTTTCCACTTCAGCATATGAAAGGGCTGGTTTGTCGAGCATCATGATGTTTTGCCGCCTGATTTTCTGACGAACCCTGTTGCTTAACGATTTTATTTGTTCTTGGGACGGTCGGCGATTGCATCAAGCACCCATGCAAGGGGCTGTTTTTATTTTCTGTTCTTTGCGTTACCTCAAGGTTTAAGATGTATGTAGTTACATACATGAAAAACATTTTCCGCCAGCTTTACCTTGCGTCGCGGTCCGCGATGAGAACAAATGGCGGCAGATTTGATTCAATGCTGCTGGTTAACGATACGGCAATCTGTAGCTGGATGCGAGAATATTTTGACAAACTTCTCTTCTTCTTCCTTGCCTCGTTCTTTATACCGCTCCATCACGTTTTTACTACCTCATGGCTTGTTATGTACCTATGTAGATGGCTTTGGCACAACTCGAATCCGTAGGGGAGATCATGGGCGTAACCATAGAGGGGGGGGCAAGGATGGGCGCGAGTTTGATTCCTGGCACAACGCAAAATTTTCTGCTGATTTAGTCTGAAAAACTAAAACATTTGTAGTTTTTTGGGCCTTGATAGCCAGAACTGGGATACACCTATGTATGTGTGAACATCATGCATCGATAACATCATCATCATCAATGTGGCACGATAGCCGACGTCGGGCCTTGGCCGCCTGAATCGTTGACCTCCAATTGTCGCGGTTACGTGACCTTGTCCTCCAGTTTGGGAAGCCCAGCAGCTGGTGAGCGTCTTCACCTACGGAGTTCTCCCAGCGAGCTCTCGGTCGTCCACGCAACCTCGCTCCGTCAATTCGTTGTGCGTTCATCACTTTCGTTGGCATGCGATTATCGTCCATCCGTTGTACATGTCCCGCACATTGCAAACGTTAATATTTTGTTAAATTTCGGGGAAACCTTTCAAACTCGTAAACCGTATTTCTATCAAAAAAAATATAAATTTTGTTCAGAAGAAAAACAGTGACAGACGACACAAACTGATCTCTTGGTCTATTTCTTTTAAATTGCAAGTGAAATATGCAGTCCGAGAGACAAAAATAGCACTGAATATAAAAAGCTGAAATTGGAGTCCACGACTAAACACGTGCTTGGGCAAGTTTCCGTTAAATGGTGTAGAAAATCATTCTCGACTGTCCTTTTTTAAAATTTGGCTTTAAATTTTCCCTAACAGTATTTTGGCGACCGAAAACTTCAACTTCTAAGAAAATCATTATGTTGAAAAAATTTCGGGCTCGCCCATCCCCCTGACCGAAATCAATCATTAGTCCACACATGAGAAGAGAAGTTACGAGGGTGACGTCAATTTGAACGAAACCATGACAAGTGTCGTTTTCGTTTTCTTGTCAAATAGGAAGAATGGGTAAATAATTTACATGCTTTTCTATACCAACTAACAATCTTAGCCCTATAATTAAAACAATATTTTCTTCCAATAGCAATAGAAGCACTTTTCAGGGTTTAAAAGCTGAATAATAGTCGAATAATGACATTCGGGGCCATTTTCCAATCCAAAAGAATCTTATTGCAGCACCAAATTGTGCTTCGGAACAGGCATAGATTCTGTATCTTATATCTTCAGTATTTTCGGGCCTCATGATTTTCGTCCGACTATAGGAGCAGGCAGGGCAAGATTTACTCTCTAGGGTGCCTTCACGTAACAAGAAAATCGAAGCATAAATGTTGCAAAATCAACGGAATAGCTGGGCGATGTTGTCAAATGTTAAAATGAGGTTACAAACACACTTGATGCTTCAAAGCTTATCGGAAATTTTTAAATGTCCGAACTCAAAAAGCTTCAAAATAGACCTCTATCAAAAAATAAAAGTGTCGTTGAACCAGGCAATTTCCAAAAATATACAGAAATTTGTTTCGATTGAAATATTCGGCGAGAGCAGTGCCAGTGATACAACGCCTCAACCGATTTTTTACGACTTTGACGAGGAAAAAGCAGTGGTACAGCCACTCGATCGACCGATTTTTTTATGACTCTCAACTCCGAGATGAAAAAAGAAACTACGTTAAAGAAATAAAACAGATTAGAAAAGTGTTTATGGCCACATTTTTGAGATTTATTTAGAAGCGCAAATAGTATGAGAAATAAATTTTTCTTTCAACGAAAGTTCGACAAAATAATCAAAATTTGCCCGTGATTTAACAAACGATAGTGAAAAAAGATTAAAAGTTTTACAGGGTAAATAAATACGTATTTCTTAAAAAGAGCTAACCAAAAGTGGCAGCAGCTCTCAATTTTTACTTTAAACATAAAAGGGGATTTATCAAACATTTCCAACACTCACCAGTCGCATGAATTTTAAAGCATTGCTATTTTGGCCTATGCCTTCAAAGTACGTCTTCATTTTGTTTATTGGCTCGCCAAATTCAATTTGACAAAATAAAACGAGCCTGCAAAAATGTTTAAGAAGCCTGCTTTGTGGTCCATCATTGTAAAAATTTTATAAATAAAGGGATAATTTTCATTTGCCATTCCCAGCTCACATGCTTACAGCTTCGCCTTACTGCAATATATATGACGGTGACTATCTATCAAATACCTATTTTGAAAATACATTGGCAATGCTAAGACTTCCGCGACATCAAAAAGATTGTGAATCACTGATCTAACGTGTGCAAAAAACATTCAGGTCAACAAGATCAGACAACAAGGGTGTCGTGATTCATCAACACTGAATAAAAAAAAAAAACGCCAATCAAAAATTGAAGCTAAAATTTCGTTTGGGTATTGGTAGGGGTCACCATCATCGAATTGGCCCAGGGCCACCAGAATAATAACGCCGGCCCTGGGAGCAGGAGGCTTATAGGGTGACACTATATCTTATGAAAAAAAGGAACTCGCAGCTAGCATCGAACCCATGACTATCGTATTGCTCGTTCTACGCGTTACCCACTCGGACAATATGAAGTATAGTATAGTTATGCTTGTAGGCACTACAAATGGTTATCAGTTGCTTTTATAGAGATACTTAACAAATCTTTTTAGAATCTATTCTGCAATAAACCAAATATATACCAATGGGTTGGTTTTATCAATAATGACGACAGAAAAACTGTCAATCATGTGTTTGCAGTGGGAAGGATTAAATCCACACATTCATCAATAAAATGCAGCCAGTTTCTGCGCAGTGATTATCGGTTGAGAAATTGATAACGATTGAGAAAATGTGAATATATTTTATGGAATATACTTGGTTTTCATCTTAATATTCCAGAGCACTTCATTACTCTGAACTCTTCAAAAAATCACGAAGTCCATGCTTCTATAAAGCTACGATAAACTATAATTTATCGGATGACAATATTAATGTCATACTATTAAAATTAAGTAACATCTGCCATAGGAGGGTACTACCACCGCTACTACCAGTGGCGGAGCAAATTGACTTGGGGCCCTACCGCCAACTTCTTGAGTACAACACCACATCCCTAAAGTATTTTTTTGTTATTATAGAAAAAAAATGCCACCCTTTCCTGGCAAGGTTTATAATTATGCTATGCTTCTGACCATCACAAATTCAAGTAAACAATTTGAGTTTCCGTTTCGTACAATTTTTAATTCGACTATCACATCACGCTCATTGGCCCAGCCAGTTCGATCACTCAGCACTGCAATCCTACTGTTTCTTGGGCGATTGCATCGTTACGATTTAACGCAATGCAAGGAAAATAACATCTCTTAAATTTCCCTGCAGGGACCTAAAGGACATTACTTGCAGTGTTGGATTTAGGATTTAGCCTCCTCTGCCACTGGTTAAGCTTAAAAGTAGAACGTAAATGGATGTACATGATTTATATTTTTTTTACAATATATGTATTTTTTAAACAAATGCCGACAACATGAAAACTGAAATGATGCACACTCATGCCATCCGGTAGTACAATCTCTTCAGAATGTTTTCTTAATACCTCTATAATTTTGAAAGTTGTTTTTTCATTGTAGATCGTTTTGAAAATCACAACGAATAATCCCAACAAATAAAATTATCTATTGCTGTCATATTTGATGAGAAATATCATACCAGAAAAACATATTTTCCTGTTTGGTTTTCCGTCAGAAACTTTATTTAAGATCACAATGAGTTTTTGAAGAGGACACAGGACTTTGACTTCATCTATGGTTTTCGAATAATCTAATAGTATTTTTACGGTTTCCGTTGCCTAGTGAAATTACCCTAAGGTCCGATTTTGAGAGTTTTTTTTTAGTTTTCGGCGAAAAAGATAACCTAATCAAATCGAAAATGCAAACCCTAATTTATGTCATAATTCAGCAAAAGTCATTAGGTTCCTAGAAGTTTTTTTTATAATATTATAAACAATTGTTTATCCTGTGGAATTTTCAATCTTATTCTGAACAGAAAGTGAGAAATTCGACAATTTAAACGTAGAAATTGTTAAAAAATAATAAGGTATTTTTCACACTTAAATGACGCAAACATGTTACTGGAAAATTTAATAGACCACTCCAAAAACCAAATCTGGATTCTACTGCTTTCAAAGTAGCATAATAGAAAGTTTATGAAAGACAACACACCTGAGCGAGTTCATTGAAATTACTTTCTTAGACTTACAATACATAGATGGCTACTATGCATCAAAGCGGGTTGCATTAGAAAATTTGCGAAATTGTTCGCCTGTGAAAGGGTTTCCACATTTAAAATGGGGAAAGACTAAGGTAGTTACACATTCCGTTATAAGAAAAAATTAAAAAGCATTTCAGTCATGTCTGAAATGTTTAAAGTTAGGACACAAGCTTGACTGGATCCTACCAAATATGTCAGGAAGATTTTTTTTTGCAATAGGGATATCGCCTTCCTTGAAAGCAATTGATACTCTCCGAAGGATCGTTGAAGACATTTTTTTCCGATTTCGGGTTATTTTAGGTGGAAAATCAGTACCTCGTGCCCAAGTACTAAAAACATGTTTAATATTTTAATGTGGGTTCACGAGTTAGTTTTCTTGGCCTCCTATAGAAAAGGACCTTGTTTAAAGTGAATGCGTTACAAAGAAGCTTTATACACTTAGTCTAAATAAATTACCCCCTTAACTCTTAACTCAAGGCGACCTCAACTCAAGGACACTTTGATTCAAGGAATGAATGGTCGTTTTCATTATTTTGTTCATTCATTTTAGTTCAAATATGAATTATTTATGATGAAAAAATTAGTACGCCTTAACGGATGATAAATAAATTTAACTTAATTTATTAACCTTCCTTGAAATGAACTGAATTTTTATTTCAAGGAAGCCTTGACATTTACAGTCAACCTCACGTGAAGTCAAGTCAAGTCAAGCTACCTTGAGTTAATGTCTCCTTGAGTTAGGGTTGCAATGAGTTAAGGGCGCCTTTAAGTCAAGGATGCATTGAGATACATTTTCGAGTATTTGTGCAACCATTTTCAGTTTATTTTTCTTCCGTTAAGGGAGAACTAATATTTTTTCCACAAGTAATTTATATTGGAACTAAACACATCTTCTTCTTCTCAGTACCGTATATTGACCAATGTGGGGCCATGGTGCAACAACTCAGCCGTTTATAGGCAATTTCGAGTCAACGTTAGATTGCCTATCATTTTCGGAGTGCATATAGTGTTGCAACCACTATATATTTCCTATCCGCACATGTAGGGAAATTTTGGACTACGCCGAGATTCGATCTCCGGACCTCTAGATTACTAGCATCGTAAAGTGCGACTCAACGAAGTGAGCCACAGAGCGTGTTAAAATTCTCGTAAAAATAAATTATGTTGATGAAAAAATATTGAAAATGACATTTCATTCCTTGAATTTCGGCATCCTTGACTAAAGGTCGCCTTGAGTTAAGGTTTCCTTAAGGTATGTTTATAGAGTTTTAAAAATGCATTTTTCGCAAAATTAAACAATAGGAAGTTTCGAAAATTCGCCGCCCCGGTGCAGTTACCCATATGAGAAATCCGGCCCTGGGTACTTGCATGGAAAGGAAGCGGGTCTTACATATTGCGGTTACTGTTGCAGGTTTCATAGCAAACAGCACAGCCAAGCCAGGAGAAAATGTATTGCGTAATAGAGGCTTATAAGGCTTTTTTTGGCAGTGCCGGAAACTTATACCTTCATAAAAAAAAAACAGGCGCGACAATCCAACATTGGACTAAGGCCGCAGGATGTGTTAGTGGCATCCTATTTCCAAGATCTTATCTGCTTTTTGATGAGGTAATGAGATCAGCATCACGCTCAGCAGTGTTATTTATCCCCATAAATGGGTACTCGTTTAACATCTGAGTGAGATCATAGTCCATCACAAGCTCGTGAGTTCGAAAAACAACATGGAACACGGTGAGATTCGAACTCATGACCCTGTGAACCGAAGGTGCGCGCACTAACCGCTCGACCAGCCAGACTACTACCTTCATAGAGCCGTAAAATGAAGTTTTCATTGTATCAATTCTACGCCCTTCGTTGACACGGATCTGATCGCTATCATCATAAATGCATTAGGGTCACATCGCTTGACCAACCATGGTTTTATGGTAAAATTGGTTGATCAGAATGATCCAAATGAATTTTTCTCGCGTTGTTTTTCAAGTCTTGGGGATAACGGTTTACATAAAATACGCAGGCTTTCTGGAATACTCCTAAAAGCACACGCTAAGCTTAGTTTAGTGTCCCTATTCGATTGCTACAGGATGAAATGCCTTTTTAAGGCATACGCATTGTTAGTTGGGATGCCCAATCTAATCTATTGGCACACACCACCATGGCTTAGCACACGTCACCAGAATTTCATTAACATTTTGCGGTTATTCAATGAGATTTTCTGTCAACACGATCACTAGCGCCCAGCACTATTCACTTCGATAGATAGCTTGCGATACAAAGTAGATGAACTTGAAATAATCACGAAAATCAATTCCATAGACATTATTGGTCTAACCGAAACTTGGCTTTCACCATTTGAGACTTCAGCTGCTTTTCTAACAAATTACCAGGCTGCATACAATTGTCGGTCCAACAAAGCCGGAGGCGGGACTTGTATTTTCGTAAGAAAAGGGCTGCATTTTAAAGTGATTGAATCGAACATGAATTACAATTTTTTGCTTATACGACTGGAGAATATCAACCCTCGGATAACTATTGGAATTTTCTATAAAGCACCAAACGAATGCAACAAAGAATTTACTGAATATATAGATGAAAAACTTGACAAATATAAAGACATGGTGTTGATTGTTGATGCCAATAATAATTTACTTGGTAACGGTAGCAGCACTACTGAAAAATATTTGGATATGATCACTGCCAATGGATACGTTATCTTGAATAAAAACTATCCAACAAGGGAAACAGAGAGTACTAAAACCTGCATTGACCATGTCATAACAAGCAACTATTCCAAACTTGATTTTCAAACTAAAACAGAACATACTGATTTATCTGACCACAAAATAATATATATACAAACTAAAATGATAAATAAACCCAGATCTACAATGACTAAAACAACAATTAAAAACATAAACACTGAAAGCTTAACAAATGACATTAAAATGGCGCTTCAATCTGAATCTGACGTTGACACTAAAAGACTATTAGAAATAATACAAATATGTAAAGCCAATAATACATCATTTAAAACTATAAGAACACGCAATAATTATTGGATTACGTTTGACATAATTATGCGAATAAAGAAACGACAAACACTATACAAACGAATGAAAGAAGATCCAAATGATCCACAAAAACGTCTACAATTTCTTAATAAGAAGAAAGAAGTAATGTTACTTGTTGCTGGAGCAAAGGAGAGGTATTTTAATGCGGGCATAGCAAAAGCAGGAACCGACGCAAGAAAGTTGTGGAGGCACCTAAAATCAGCTATCACGGATAAAACTTATGGAAAAGTTGATGCTACAATTGACTTGAAGGTAGATGGATCGAATGTATTACACCCTGAAAATCACTTCAACAACTATTTCGCGAATATTGGAGCCAACTTGATACGAAACGTTACTAAGGATTACTGACTTTATAAAGACGACAATTGGTTTTGACAAGCACCAGCATGGTTTTATTGAGAAAAGATGTACTGACTCTGCAATGTTCAAAATAACAAGAAATAACGACTCTTATGGACCAAGGAATGACTGTAGCTGCCATTTTTATTGACTTAAAGAAAGCATTCGACTCTGTAAGCCATGAAATATTATTGAACTCACTTGACGATCTAGGAATAAGAGGAATAGCTGGAAATTTGGTTAGAACTTATCTACAGAATAGAATAATACAGACAAGATGCAATTAAGTGACGAAAAAACGATTAACATAGGCGTATCCCAAGGTTCTATACTAGGACCTAAGCTTTACATCTTGTTTATACAAAATTTGGGACGAAATAATTTATTAGGAAGATATACAATATATGCGGATGATACAAAGTTTGATATATCATGCGAAAACAAATGGCGAATTACAACAAATTATGAATAGTGACATCAATAAATATTATGAATGGACAAAAGAAAGAGGATTAATAATGAATTTAGAAAAGACAATGCACATGGTATTCAGCACAATACAGAGAAATGATGATGACTTTATTAACATTAGCATTGACAACACTTCCATCAAGCGAATACGGTCTACAAAGTACTTAGGATTAATTATCGACGAAAACTTGAAATGGGATAAGCATATTGAATCAATAAAACAAAAAACATATGGACTAGTAGGTGTACTCGCAATTTAGCAGCATGGAAGCATCAACCCTAATATAGCAAACCTAATTTATAACGCATACACTGCGTTTCACTTGAATAGCACACTCTATACATTAGATTTATTTTCTCAATATCTTTAAAAAAAATGAAGACAACAGATATTTTGTATTTTTTATTTGCCATTTGATTAATTAGCTATAATTTGAAATAAAAAGAATTCAAATTTTTCCAACATGTAATCTTAGAAAGAAAAAAAATGTAAAACACCAATGAAAAAACACAGGAATTCTGTTTCACTTGAATAGCATACTTTTTTTAAACCTATTTTAATTAACTTTTTATGCAGTGAGGATAACTTATTATTGTTCAGAATACAAGTTGAGATTAATTTGAATTAAAATCAGCAATTTTAGTAATGGGTTGAGCCTCCCCCGTTTGAAATAACCTCCTAGATCCTATTAGGCAAATAATCGTACAAACTTTTGATGTAAGCAAGGGAAATGGTAGCCCATGATGGCAGAATGGCTTCAATTATTTCAGTCTTTGTTGAAAATTATTTACCAGACTCATAAACTTTTCTAACCAGCCATCTCCAAACATTTTCTATTATGTTTAGATCCGGCGAGTATGGTGGCCAGTTCAAAAGAGTAACATTTTTGGACTCGATAAACGACTTTACGGCACGGGCAGTGTGTATTGGTTCATTGTCTGGTTGTAAAGTCCACGGCAATGGTCCAAAGAGACTTTCGAATGTCGGAAAAGCCTTTTCTAAAACACCTTGATACGACTTAGCATTCATAGTGGTGTCTAAGAATTGGAGTTCACAAGTGCCGTAGTAGGATTTGGCTCCCCAAACCATAACGCCGCAAACTCGACTGTGCAAACGATCCAACTGGTGAGTCTCCTTCCTTAAATCATAAAAATAACAGTTATATCCATCGGGCCCTTCCAAATTAAATTTCTTCTCATCAGAAAAAACAACGCGATATCACTCTTTGGTCCATGACATGTTGGTACGCGAAAAAGTCAACCGAGCTTGTTTATGAGGGGGTTAAGAGGTGTTTTTTTTTTTTAATTTTAGACGCTTTAGGTCTTCAGCTTTTGAATTAGCACGCCATACAGTTGTTTTACTCGCACTGAGACCAACTTTTAACCGAATTTTGTCCACAGAATCATATGTGAAATCGATGCTTCACGCAAAATAGATCGCTTATCTGCATAAGAGCGTACACAGCTCACTCGACCTTTCATATTTTTCCATAATTATCACAATTTTTAATTAAATTGTAAATCACGTTTCTGCCTTTTCCATTATTTTTCGATATTTTAGTCACTGAAAAGTCACAATCCCTGTAATTTTTTATTTTAACTTATTCTTCGCTTGTTAAGGCTTTACCACGACCCAAATTTTTTTAAAATCAACGAATCGTATTTAAATTACTCAAAACGACTATAGATTGTGATATTGTGACAACGTGCACCACGTATTTGAAGCTTAAACCCAACTGTGCTATTCTAGTGAAACAAAAAATCTGCTCGCTTTTGAAGCAAATTGGTGAAAAAAGGTAACGGTAAATTTGGAGAGTATAATTTTTCTTTTGGGGAACCCACACCAACAAGACAAAAAAAAGTACTAGCAAAGTCATAAGAATATTGATATATAAGCAAATTACAATGAAAAAACGGAATGTGCTATTCAAGTGAAACGCAGTGTATGTACTATCACGAGTCAAATATAACATTACGGGCGGAATTCATAGTCCCCACTTAAGTAACAATGATTCCCTTAAGGAATAGGGGGTTTCTGTATATAAGTGAGCCCTTAAGGGAGCTTCGTATTCATAGACATCACTTATTAGGGCATTGCCTCATTAAATAAACGATTCACTTATTTGCCATATCTATTGAAAGTGACAAATAAAATATAAAAAATATCAAGTAGTTAAAAATTCAAAATTTTTAAAAAATTTCAAAGTGTTTGAATAAGGATATGTCAAGAAATATATGAGTTCATATAAGGTTACTAGATACGAACCTTAACGAATAAGGGAACTCTTTAGGAAACCCTTAAGCGTTTGCTTATTGAATGACTATGAATAGCGTCAGTTCCTTAAGGGTTCCCTTAAGTATAAGTGAGGACTATGAATTCCGCCCTACAACTTGGGGACAGTGTACTAAAGGCTTATTAGACGATATTGGGAGATTAATGACGCGAAGCCTCAAGATTTTATAAGGATTAAATCGAATGACACCAACCAAAGAAGTATATAGATTGACCAACAAGTTTAACATCAACGATATATTGGATATGGAAAAAATAAAGTTTATTCACAAAATAAAAAATTAAATGTTTAATACTGACTACATTTTTTTTTAAATATGCATAAGCATAACTACAATACGAGAAATAAGAACAAGTACACATATGAAACTCCTAGGACTAACAGAAGGATGAATGCAACGACAATTAGTGGCTTAAAACTGTACAATCAGCTTCCTGAACATCTAACGACTACCAATAATATGACGCTTTTCACGAAACGGCTAAAGAAATTTTATCAAAGTAAAATATCTTAACCTAACTAAACTTTTTATAAGATCGCATCTTTTCAAACATGTTTCCTGCACTATTAATATTTGAATTACCTATTTCTTGATTTGACATTAATTACTTGAATTATATAATGAATTTTTAATTGAATAATTTCCTATATTGAATATATGTATTTACAATACATATCATATCTCATACAAATTTTTAAATTTTTCGATATGATACGAATATGAATAATATAAATTACATTGTGAGGTTGATATTGTACAAATGTAATGTAATGTAAACAAATTAAAAAATGAATAAAATGTTTAAAAAAAAGGGTTTACACATCTTCTGTTTTGCTGTAAATAAAAATTCAATTATTCGAGATACATCTCCCAACGATAAACTGGCAACACACGCCCTATCGATAGTTATATTCTCCTCCCATTTTTTTTTTCTTATTTCCATACGCCATTACACTGAAACGTTTCCTTTGATGCTATCATATTATAGTCATATGGTCGTCCACCTGTCAATTTTCCCTAGATCGTCAACGTTTGTGCGCGCCCATTAGAAAAATTAAGAAACGTAGGGAAAGCAAAAAAAAATTTTAGGTCTTTGAAAAGAACACGAAGTAAGAGGTTCTGCTTCAAGGATCTTTAAGAAGCGCTGCTCTGGTCGTCTTTTCAAAAACGTCCGATATAGGTAAGAAAGAGAAGCACAGCATGTCTGGACGACATACTTTGACTTTGAGTGAAGGTCGACGTAATACTTAATTCGTATATTTGACTTACGATGCAAAGTATGCTTTCATATATTTTCAAGAAGTTCTGGTGTTTTCTCGGGTTTTTTTGAAGGCATTCAACTCGATTTCACGTCATTAAAATGGCACGGGAAATTTATGTAAGTACGGCAGGAAGGGTATAAAAAAGGTATTGCCAAGGAAAACTGAAAAGCTGCATTACGTTTGCTCCACTATTTTGCTGAAATGATTTATTATTTTCTCTATATATTTGTCTCTTTTGTGTGGGATATTGGGTGAGGTTATAAAACTCAACGTTGCGCAACGTTTCGCGCAACGTTTCAAATCAACCGGCCGTTACGGATCAGAAACTTCTCCCTACAAACAGATCCCCTAAGCGCCCCCTTGCGATGCATAGCTTGATTGATTGACAGAAATTTACAATCTGCCGTCGAACCGTGCATTTCCGCTCTCATTTATTTATTAAACTATTTATAATCAAAATAAAATGTATCTGCATCTCGTTCAAAACTGGAAATTTTAATTTTCGAACAAAATCTATCAGCTGTGATGTGTCAATTGTCACATTTGTCACTTTCCGAGAGATGGCGATGGTAACACCAAGTCTGATCCGGATCTATGCGTTTACAGAACACAATAGGAAACGTTTCGGAAAACGCGAAACGTTACGCGAACGTTGTGTTTTATAACCTCACCCATTGTAAACGATAATGAAGTTATAGCTTCACAGGTTGATTTTCATTCATTCTGTCGTTTTTCTATCAAAGTATTTAGTTTGAATAATAATATGAACTCATGTGCGTACATATGTCAGGAAATGTTTGATTATGTCACAGAGACCATTTATTTTAATAATTCGGTTCAGTGATTAGATAATGATCAGCGAGGAGTTGTTAATGCGGGTGCTTTGTACAAACTAATGGTTGCGAATCGGTCTTGTGTAAATTATGATATCATTTAATAGAATAAATTAATAATGTAGAAAGTTCAATTAATTATCCTCTGTTTATTTCCACCAGGAATAATCATTCCCCTATAGTTAGGCTGAACATCGATCATGTGACAATATTTCGAAATACACATTAGCTGCATTCCTTTGGGTCCAGAACAGGCTTTACATTATCAATTATTATCAAAGAAACCCCCTTTAACAATGGTGATGTGTGTGCCAAGTTATCTGCCCTATTCCGAGCCCGAAGAATCATTGCTTTTATGTATGTACAGCAGGAAATGATTTCCATTCATTACACAAGAATTAGCTTCAATCGGCTGTCAGTTTTCGTGATTTTTAATTATATTTATGTAAAAACAAATATGCCTACTATTTTTGTCCTTGTCATTTTCGATTTCCCATTGTCATTCTTTGTTCAACCATGTCGCAATATATAAATAAAATTAATTCATTTTGTAATACTTGAAGATTTTCTCCGACTCGCGACACAATTAATTTCCCGTTGCATAATGAATCAAGAAACAATTTAAATTTTCATCGTGAACCTTCACCCCGGAAGTAATGACTTTCTCTCCGAAAATTATTATTTTCAAGCGTCTCAACTATATACTTCAGCGCAGTCAACTCCTTGACGAAGCAATCCTTTGAGAGCGTTTTTAACTTCATCTCGGCAATGACCTTTCATCTCATTGCCACAACTATGGCTTCGCTTCCAATTCATGTAACTCATTAAAACTCTTAATGGAATGAAATTACAGCTGCATTCCCCACAGTCTATGACGACTACAGTGACAGTTTCTACGTCCTTGCCAGCGAGTCGACTCTCTCTATATACCAACAACAAGTAACGCAGAAGAAGTGGCTAAACTAAAAGTTTGACCATCTCAGCAGATTGGAGGGTTTTCTGTACATATAAAGCCAGGGAAGATATCAAGACTGAAGTCCCAGAAGAACACTTCATGTTGGTTTTGTACGAGTACTTAGTCCGAAAAGACAATCTCTTAATGAAAGGAGTTTCGCAAAAAAAAAGTGAGTGAAAGAGTAAAAGTAGGTTGGTGTATGTAGTAGGTGGAGGTGAAAAACTAAAAGTTAGACGATTGAACTCGGTCGATGAAAATGCTCACAGCTCGTGTATTCGCAGTGTTTGTTACAGGATAACAAAAGTCGGTCGTGTCGATCCACAAAGCACTTAACTTAACGGACGGCCATTAAATGGACATGGCTCACGATAATAACTTGGCTGGCAAAAGATTTATCGGCCACTTTACGGTCCGTACAAATGAGAAATCAATCGAACGATAAACTGCAACCAGGTTTCTTTTATTACACCTAAGTGGACTCGCTTCGATAAGCAAACAAAAATAAATTACCCGAATTAATTGGACATAGGATACAATGCCGAGTTTCGGATATCTGAGACTAGGCGGGAAAAGGATCCTTAAAGAGAAATGAAAGAAAAGAAAGTCATAATTTTATTAAAATAAATGTGCGTTCATTGACATGTAAAGGCTTGGATAGACCTCGGGCTGAATGAGAATTAAATTTTTGTCCGCTGCAATTTTCTCAATGAAAATCCATACTTACTGTTCCCTAATTTCTCTCGGCCATTTTTTGTATTATTTTTTGTTAATAAAACAGAATAGCTTGGTTGCATATTTATTTTGGTATATACCAGCATTTCGGGTGCAACTTGCACCCTTCTTCAGTACAAATCTATTGAAGTCTAGCACCCTTATTATTGTAGTGCTGGAACCAAGCTATTCTGTTTTCATTAACCTATTTATCACACTACAAACCGTCGGACAAAAACAAAAATGTCTACTTATTGTTTTTTGATTCCCCGATCATTAGAAATTTTCCAGGCTGAAATGAACGGTGAATCTAAAAATAATACATAAAATGGCCGAGTTAAATTAGGGAACCGTTTTCGGGTTGTAGCTTATGGAATTTCCCAGCATTTGCCACAGATTCCACGACAGTAAGTGTGTATTTTCATTGAGAAAATCGCAGCGGACAAAAATTTCATTCTCATACCGCCCGAGGTCTATCGAGGCCTTAACTCAGAAAGGTACATTTGCATAACGGTTTAGCTTTAGTTTAGTAAAGCTGATGTACAGCTTTTTAGTACGCCGTATACTACACACACCAAAATAAGGGCAACCAAACTTTAAACTATTAGGTCCATCTAGATTAATCGCCAAATGGCGTCACGTGCAACCAAATGGCTGTTGTCATTGCATCCATACTGATTGCCATTCGGGTGTGCGTTCAGTTTTGATATTCAATACGGCAACTAACCAAGCGCTTTGACAACCGCTTGTCAAATTCAAAGTGACAATTTTGCAACTTTTGTTCGTTCTTTTGTGTGAAATTGAGTAATTCTTGAATGGCCGTGTAATAATTCAAACACGCAGAGTCCGATTTTGATAATTAAATGTAAAAAAATCACCAAAATTAAATTTTGGTTATGTCATTTTCTGTCTCTATTTGGCTGCTAGTGTAGATGCTAGGTAGCAGCCAAAATGGCTGTTAGTAATGCCAGTTTTTGGACGTGCAGCAATTTGGCGACTAATCTAGATGGACCTTTATGATCACTTTGCGTCATTTAACGGACAGGAAACGGGTTTATTTTGGTACCTACCATTAGAGGTGGCACACATACGGAGAATCCATTCATTCTGAATCTATTGAAACTCCATATAAAAATGACAACTTGCCTATAGCTGCCATATTTGTCCGCCAATCTACATCGGCATCAGCCCCACCTTCCGCTGTCACTACGCTTCCATGGTTAGCGGCATTGATTTTGAAGGAGTTCTTCAACTTTCATGATGCAAAGCATCCGTCTTTTGAGCCAGGTGATCTGGTGTCTTTGAGAGAAGGCAAATGTTGTCGGCGTAATCCATGCAGGGATTTGGAGCGGAGCGGAGCGGAGCGATGGAGCGGAGCGGAGCGACCTAAAATTTCGGAGCGAAAGAGCGGAGCGTGGAGCGGTTTTCGGCAGGCTGGAGCGGAGCGATTTTTGCTTTGAAAGTCGCTCCACTCCGCTCCGCTCCGAAGTAAAAAATCAAGAAAATTCCGAGATAAAAAATTTAATTTTTTCGACGAAATTTTTCATTTTATGGCACTATTTGATGATTTTGGACGATTTAAAGGCGAAGAATTCGTTGAGAGACTTGCGAAATTTCGGATTATTGTAAAATTCCATGACAGAAAAGTCCTGTCCTGTACTCGCTGAATGAAACGCCCGTTTTAACTTAAATTAGTTATTAGGTGCATTTTATTGAATGGAGTACAGGACAGCTTCCATAACAATTTTACAGATCTCGTTCTATACGGGATGTCCGAAAACTATCGCATAAAGGCACCCAAATATGATTCCTGGTGATATTTCCAGCAAAAAGGAGTATAAAAAAAAGCCAGAATTATTAGTTCTTCAGCTGCTACCACAGACATTTAAAGATTTTTCAAAAATTTAATACTCATATTACCTACATATTTTCTTTCGGTCGTGGCCAACAATTTTTCCTAATAAAAATCAGATAAGCAGTTTAAGCTGTGTAAAAAAGCATCAAAGACAAAATTTTGTGATCTTACTTCATATAAATTTTTTTTTGCGACGGAGGTTTTAGTGGTAGCATTTTTGTAAAATCTTTAAATGCTTTTGGTAGCTACGGAGTTAAGAATTCGGGATATTTCCGGTACGCCTATTTTGCTGGAAATGACATTAATAATCATATTTCGGTGCGCTTATGCGATAGTTTAGTTTCCGGACACCCTATCTAGAACAACTCAATTTTATGCTCAAATTTGTACGAAATTCGTGCTATCCTGTTCTGTACTTGATCGAATAAAACGCACCTTTTAAGCCATACTCTATAATACGTAAGCAGATATAAGTTGAATTGATTAATTTGCGGAAAATTATAAATATTTACTAAGAACAATGAAGTTTGGTTGTATGTTTGTAATGGAGCGGAGCGGAGCGTGGAGCGGAGCGGAGCGAAAAAATTTTAGTCGGAGCGGAGCGGTTTCCAATCGGTCGGAGCGGGGGCGAAGCGGAGCGAAAAAAAGTGTCGCTCCAAATCCCTGAATCCATGTGCTGAACGTAATCAAATAATGTCCATCTGATACCCTTTCCGTTATAGGACTCCTTTATGGCGGAAATATTTTTCTCTGGTATGCCTCCCCTACGTAAGGCTGAGCAGATATAAGCCCAATCAAGGCTGTCAAACGCCTTCTTGAAAACAATGAACATAAAATGTAACGGAGATTTCCATTTAGCGGATTGTTTAATTATAATTCGAAGGGTGTTGATGTGATCGCTACATGAGAAACCCTCATGAAAGGCAGCTTGTTTATTGTTTAGAGTGCGGTCGACCGTTTTCTTGATCCGGTCCAAGATTATTTCGGCCATCAGTTTGGAGACTGCAGGGAGGAGACAGATTACAAGCCAATTATTACAATCCATGATATTTCATTTCTTAGACTTCATTCAAACGGCGCGAAAACGGCTCGCAAGCTCCATACAAATACATTGGCTTATATGGGAAGCTCACGACGAGCGAGAGCTGTGCCGCTGTCAAAACAAAACTAGCGAGACGTGTTTTCACATATCGTGCACCACAACCCGCACATTTACGGCTCGTGAACCGTGTTTCGACAGTGGCACGGCTCTCGCTTGCTCTCGCTCGTCATGAGCTTCCCATATAAGCCAATGCATATGTATGTCTCGAGCTTGCGAGCCGTTTTCGCGTCGTTTGAATGAAGCCTTAGGATTGCTAGACTGTACCGTCAGTAGCCGAGTTCAATTGCTCCTTAATTCTGTTCCGTGCAGTTATTAGAGATCATGTGTCTGGTGTCCTACCTCGCTGAAGTTTGCCCATAAATATTTCGCAATACGATATAAAAGCGTCGTTCATGATGTCCCATCTATCATCAATTGAAGGTCAATATGGTGTTTGTACATTAGCTATCTCGTGCAATACGCTAAATGTATTGTTGACGCCTTTTTAAGCTTTTGCACATTAAATTGTGGTAAAACTCGTTCGTTTTGTGGGCGACGAATCGCAGTGATCGCTGCCTATATCAGCACCACACTTTGCCCTGACGTCCAACAGCTCGAAGTGTGGTGCTGATATAGGCAGCACGCCATTGTCGTTCCTGGCACCCAGACCGTGATTGTCCATAAGATGTTCCAATCCAACATTGCCAGGCCCAATTTTTGCACTGAGGTCCCCCATAATAATTTTTTTATCACCTCTCGGAGCCTTATCAAAGGTGTCACCAAGCGATTGGTAAAAGACGTCCTTAACATGCTGGTCGACTGACTCAGTCGGACATTGCACTGAATTATAGCGATGTTTTTTACTCTGGACTTGAATCTAGCAGTTATTATTCGGTCGGAAATGGGCCTCCGCTCTATAAGAGATTGGCGAGCTTTCTTGTTCAAAAGGATACCGACTCCAGCCATTGTGGGAGAGGCTTCAAGTTCACTACCAGAGTAAAGCAAGACAGTATGGGAACTAGGTGATAAGGTTATTCCCGAACCGGTCCATTTTGTTTCGCTCAGGCCGCATATGGAATTCTATATGCGGTCATTTCCCGTTCGACAACGTTCCAAAAACCAGTCTTAGTCCGTTGTTTATGGCCAAAAGTCGTTGCTGGTAAATCAGTTTGTAGTATCCGAGGCTCGTCGAATGTTTCCGAGTGTAATTTAGCTTGAAGTATGCAAGTTACATGCCTAAATACCCTATCCCTTATCGCCTTCTACGACAAGCCGCGAACGCTGTGGCGTAATCTTAACCCCTACACCACAGGAGTCAATTTTTGCTAAGCCTCGTGCATATCTATACCGTTGAGCGAAATCGGTTACTCTCCCCTGTGTGTAGTTCAGGCAGAAGGCCTTCTGCATCGCCCAATCTTTGACACATGATGTTGATGTCGTCGGCTACTAATTGTATTGATTTGATGAGTAACGTTCTCAATTAAGTACTCCAGAGCAAGGTTGAAAATCGACGGTGCGCAGTCTATTCTGCACTCTGACCTGCGGCACAGTATTAGTCATCGTCATTTTTTAATTGCAAGAGAAGGGATGGAGGGTTAACATAGAGCGTTCTCTACCCCAACATAATTTAATTTTGTAATCACATAAAATTATGTCCTAAATCAATTTTTTACATTCCTGCACTTTTCTCGTAGATTTTTTTTTATTTCTATTTATCTTTCCGTAGTAGGTATATTCCATTCATATTTTCACCACAAGTCGAGTTCAACTTCAAAGAGGGTCTACTCGCTAGTTGAACTACATTCCCGTATAATATATTTCTAGGAATCGCATGACTAGGCAACTTCATATAAACCTACACGAGCACACAATTCTGTGTGTGGATATTTCTGTATATTTTAGAAAAACACATTTCACCTACCTTTTTATAATTCGGGAAGTTCAAAGATTTCTGTTTAGTTGAACATCAAAAGAATTCAAGCAAAAAGCCCTATACAAAAACAATTTCGACTCTTATTGATAGGGAAAACGGTCTTCAGAAGATACATTTGTGTAGGTGGGACTTTATACACAGGTATCTCCCATATCCCTTAGTTATGAGGAGGTGGAAAATCTGTATCTTTATTGCCGCACACACACGGACAATCCGAATCCATTATTATACCCTATACCCATAAGATGGTATAGGGTATATTATTGTTTTTGTTACGCCAATATTAGGAGCCCCCGGAGGTATGACAAAGTATATACACTTCGGCCTCGCTATGCGTCGTCCCGCTTTGCGTCGTCCATCAATCTCATCCTTAAACTTCTATTGCGTCGCAAAAAACCCCGTATTGCGTCGACAATTCTTAGCTTGAAAATTTTGGAATGAGTGCAAAAATCGTAAAACGACCTAAGCAAACAATTTCCATTGATGCAAAAATGGAAATTTTGAAACGGATCGATTCTGGTGGAAGAGCTATCGAAGTAGGAAAACCTTAGGTTGCTTTTAAATTTAGGCACTAACGAATAAATTGATATTTATTGTTGTATTTTGTACTAAAATTAGGGCTGCCGCCTACAACCATTCGCACCATTGTTAGTACTGATGCCGCAAAAATCTGCGAAAATGCCAGGAATGTAGCTTGGAGCACAAAGAATCCGAATCATGGTAAAGATGTCCCTTTTAAATCTATGGATACAAGAGCTCGGAGGAAAATGCCACTAGACAAAACTCTTTATTAAGTCCAAGGCTGAGAGTTTATTCGAAAACATCAAAACAGAGCCCATTTTTTAGAGGATGCGGTAGAGACATTTGAAGCGCACAACGAGCGTTATATTGCACTAAAGCGAGAATTAGCGGGTGCACAGTAGCAGCCGATGAGTTTAAAAAAAACTCTAAAGGGTCTAATTGCTTTGCAAACACCTCTTAGCACCCTCGGAGTTTTAGATATCAGGCGTCATGTTTGGCCAGAATGTCTGAAGTGTCAGAAGATTACAAATGACGTACGGCTTGTGAGCCTGGAAATGGTTAACATGGCTTCTACAATAAATCTGGATAGAATCGAAGAGAAAGTCGTGATAAATTGAGTAAATCTAAACCATGATCCAAAAATAACAAATGAAGAACTTTTGCTCATGAAATCTGAAGCTTCAGGATCATATCCCGAATGTGAAGAGACGTCAGAAGCTCCACCGACTAGACATCGTCGAAGGAGCGTCGAATATCGGAGGCTCTAAAGCATATTGAGCAAGCTTCTGACATTTTCGTAAATGACGACGAAAACGCCGAGCGAAGTTCATTCGTAGCCAAAGCTCTGCAAGAGGCTGTTAAAGCTTATAATGATCTCTGCCAGTTTTCTAGATCTGTACATAGGTATAGGGTATCCACTCATCGTGCTGTTCGCACGATTAGAACTCGGTCTCGTTTTTTTATTTTCGTTCTATCAAAATCGAAGAATCGAAAATATGGATTCGGACGCTTCGTGTGTGAGCGGCCTTACAATAGAATTGGCAACCTAAAAAACTCAGAAACTACAACGATCAATATAAATATTTGGTCACTTAAATATAAATCTCATTTATAAATTAAATAGTGACGACAATAATAAATTACAAACTATGCATGAAGCTATGTATGTACAGGGTGCTAGAGAAACCTACTTATTTGAAAAATCTCCAATCTCCCGCATGCTCTCCAGATTTGGCTCCATGTGTTCTCACTTCAAAAACAAAATTCGCAATGTCTTTGACACATACCGATTGATATGCTGCAAAGAGTGGAGACGAACTTCAAAAACGACTTAATCAGTGTATGCACAATGGAGGTCGCAATTTAATTTAATCGATGTTATTTTTAAGACTGTATGAAAAAAAACTTAGGATATTGTATTCTCAAATAAAAAAAGAATTAAAACAATAACTGAAGTACCTACTTTTGTGTTTATAGACCTTTCAAATAACTACGATTCTCTGGCACACCCTGTATAAATTTTCTTTCTCATTTGTCTGAGAATACATACTGTAAAATATTGTAATTAGAATTCTTATCTCCCGAAATTATCATCATCATTATGCAGTTACATTATAAAATAGAAAACCCAGAAAACCAAACCGGAATTCCTGAAAAACCACTACTTCACTTGAATGTTAATTCGCTCATAACATCAAGTAGCAAAAGTACACATTTAACCGCAAAAGGGAATCAAATGTAAGCAGAACGTCTACCGTTCACAGGACGATTCCTGTTCCTTGCTTCTCATTTCTGTTCAGGATTCTGGCAAAGACACACAGGATCAGACTTATCTAATAACATAGGCTTATGTCTAGTTGCATATGTACATATGTATATGCATCCTTTTGAATAGGATAGAGAGTGCAAATAGATACAAGTACTTCACTTAACCAGTTCTTCTCATCGGATGTATGTATACTATATGTACGAGTTTGACTTTTGAATTTCTCAAACAACTTAAAAGGCACAAATTGATTAATGGTCTTGATTGCGGATGAAAATGAGGTGAGTTGGAGCATTTGCATGTATGATGATTTCAAGTCGAATAGAAACGAAGTATTGTACCCGTCCATTTGAAGGAAAAAAAAATAATTCATCATTCTACAGCGCTCTTTTATTTTTCATACACGTGCGTAGGTATTCAAAAAAGAAATACAAGGAACTAGCTCAGAACTCCCTAAAATTTATTTCGCGATTCAACTCTTCTCTAACCGAATCAAAAGTCGCCGAAATTTCCTTCTCTCTGGTTCCAAATAAATTTAACTCGCAATTACCCTACGTCGTCCCATCATGGCAATTATGTATGATCCCTTGACTGTAAACCTTAACTTTTATATACATTTGCGTTCCCTAATAGCGGACCGTATACATATATGTATGTACATCCTTTACCCGTTACAAACCATCAAGCATTTCGTATAGCACATCAGCAGCCACTCATTCAAATCCCAACTCCACTTCAGAATTGCACTAAAACATTTTCCGCGTCCCTTATCAAATATTTACGCAAATTTTCATCTTTTTTTCAGTACGAAAAAACTCCTTTGGTGGCCCCAAATGCAAATTTCAACGCAAAGCTTAGCTGTTTTCATTTAATTCAATTTTCATAGGAGCCCATTCGAAATATGGACGCCGCTCGCCGCGCCGCCACGCAACGCCCGCACCATTGCAAAACAAATTCTAGTGGAGAAATAAAAACAAGCTATTCCGGTGGAATAGTGTGTATACCACTTGACTACCACCACACACTAGTGCTGCATACCCTTTCCGTGTACAGTCGAGAACAGATAAGTGCAATCGCCTCCTGCAGCTATGAAAATTGCACTTATCCGTATTTTTCACTTATCCGTTTTCGGGCAGATTAAAAAAAAAACGCACCTTCTGCATACCCTTTCCGTGTACAGTCGAGAACGGATAAGTGCAATCGCCTCCGGCAGCTATGAAAATTGCACTTATCCGTATTTTTCACTTATCCGTTTTCGGGCAGATTAAAAAACAACGCACCCTCTGTATGAAGATATGAAGTATAATGTGTATTAAGCGTGCAAAAAGTATATAAAAGATTGTTGGGCAGGGTAGCTCCTAATTATTTACTGAAATGCCCTCTACAAATACACTGCCTGTCATAACGATAGGAAACATAGCCTGTTTGGCTATGGAAATTTAAAGAAAGCATAGTCCATACACGAAAAACTTGCAAAATGTTTTAAGGGACTTTTAGTGTCTATATAACCACTGCTTTTACATAGAATCTCTATGAAATCGTATTTTTTTTTTAAGTAAATTTTATGTTAAGAGTTTTTGTTCAAAATAAAGTTTTCCATTCAATTTTGGACTAGTAACATTGGAATTAACTTTAAATAATACGGTAGGTGAGAGATGATGCAATCTCTCTCTCTTCAAAATCCGTTATGTGTCCTATATCCTGCATAAAATGAAACGAATTTATCATCAGGACAATTCTAAAAAAATTGCGTGTGCTAGAAGTGATGAAATCAACTGTTCTGTTAGTATACTATCCTGGCTAATACTTTGAATGAGCACTTGCCGGATTTTCATAGATTCCAATACAAATATTTTACAAAATTCCTTAAAAGTGTGAGAAGGACTATGTCAGAGCTGATGTAACCGCCTCTAATACAGTAAAAATTTCTCTAGAGTATCCTGGCCATAAATTGTCCCCGTTTTGATACAGGAAAAACGACACATAACGGTTTTTGTAACTAGAGAATCAGTCAGCTCTCACCAATCGTAGTACTTTAAATTGTTTCCAATGTTACAACAGTTACGGAGGTGCCCTCTTTATGATCCAAATTAGACAGGAAACATACAAGAAACTTTATTACGTTATATTTATCCAAAAAATATGATTTCAAAGAGTTTTCTATGTAGAAGAAGCGATTATCGATACTAATAGCTCAAAGAGCAGAAAACTATGAAAAAAAAAGCAAAATAATACCTCAGTGTCTATTTTATTGTAAGGGATTTTTCCAGTAAATAATTTTCTCAATTTTCTCCTTTTTATAAGTTTTTCATACTTACTACTACTGCGGCTATAGTTAGTTATGGCGGACCGGAAACTTAGTTTTTCCTTAAAAGAAGTATAACGGCTTGCAAATTAAGAAACTTTTTTTTTGGAAATCATTTGTCTTTAAAACATCACTTAGTATGTGGAATTACTGTGCTCTCCTTAAATTTCCCAGTCTGTTTTATGGTGCGGCTATAGTTTTGAATGGCAGCGTATTTTCAATATTTGTGTAACTCCCATAGTCACACAATTTTCCTCAAAAACTAGCCTTAGTTAAAGCAACGCTTTAGTTGAAGACACACTATACATAAGAGGTAAATTTACCGACACAATATAATATTTGGTCTTGTATTCTTTGAACTCCTCCTAAATTTTTCACTCATCCTTAAAAACGCTTAGCTATTTTTTGCATTATCAAACGCACGGCACATTCAGATTAAAAAAAATAATTGACATTCGACAGAAAGAAAAAAACGTATTTTTACTTACAAAATGAATGCACGAGATCGAAAATCGTTACTTGCACTTATCCATTGCGATGTACGTGTGTGTATGCTGTACCTCATACATTTTTGTTACACTTAAGCGAAATTTGCACTTATCGGGACAATTTTGTATGAAAACTATTTGAAAACTCATGGGGCTTTCAAAAATCTCGCAGAAATGGGTTTGTTGCACTTAAGCGTTTTGCAGTTATGCGTTCTCGACTGTAATTCAGGATGCTTCACATCATATACCTACCCCTTCATATAATAATGCTACGAAGCGGAAACCTAGAAAAGGGAAAACTAAATCGGTTCAGTATACGGTACGGTGCGGAATATGATGATGCGCGACAACGTCAACGACGACGAACGGCATCATTATTTCAAGCATTCAGGACTTTGAGAACATTTTGACAATGCCATTTGCAGTAACATGGTGCGACAACATTGTAACGAAGGCCGTTATATTAAAGTTAAGGATCATTTGGAATAGAAGCCGTTTGACAATGGACGCGCGCCCATTCAAAATGACTCTGCGGGAAGGTTTCAGACTGTTTGAATGGCGTCGAATGCCCGACAAACGCTGAATTGCCAACTGCCTGTACCCTGTAGTAGTTATATAGTACAAGCCGCATGGATGTGTGTAGTGTAGACCAAGTGGTAGAAAGCTGAAAGAACAACAACAGACCATTATATCCTTTCACTGTTCCCGGCGGAAAGATGAAAGTTTAATAGGAACTGGTGTAAGACGAAACATCATCTCACTCGATATTGTCGCGTCTTGAATGGCGCAGGAATCGCGAAATAGTGAGCATGAATATTTCCAGCATTGCATGAGCAGATATACCGGAATTCGGTATTGAGCCCATTGTGCTGGGTTTCATTGTCCTCACATACATATTAAATCCGCTCATTCAATTGGAAATTATGTGTCGATTGTAAGGGTTAAATCCTTTGTTTTTGCTGAAAATTCTAAATTATATTTGTAATACGACTGGAAAAGAACGTCTAAGATTATGACTAAACCGCGTAGATATATCGCCAAACTTACTGCTGTTATCAGGGGGCTCCACGCTGCTAGGCTCGGCATCCCCTACAACGTGCATTGCCGCAGCTGCGGAAATGTAGATGAGAGAGAAACCCTGATTCACTTTCTGTGTGAATGCCCGGGTCTTACCACAGCGGTATAGGACGCTCGATAGGGCTTTTCTGGGAGTCTTGGAGGATGCAGCAAATGTGAAAGTAGGGGAGCTGCTGTACTTTCTAAATAACACTGGCTGGTTCAAGGCACCTCCCCACTCCTAAATTCATTATCTAAACTTCATCATTTAGACACACTACCTATAGTTAAACTTCACGAAGTTTGATGTTTCAAAACGGCGCCTTATGCGCTAATTGGGTTTTCGGCTAGCGTCTTTTACCAACCAACCAACCAAGAATTTGAGATAAAAATGTAAAAATGATTTTGGCTCATCACTCAGTCAATAGTACCTTTTTAATAGAGTTCGGGAACACAATATGTGCATACTGCTTACTGTGTAGATTATATCATATTTCATCCAACTGTACCCTGCCGGATCATCCTCGACAGTACGAGCCTCTTATGTAAATACTTGTTTCATGGGTCCACCTATAGCATAATTCTGGAAAGAGTCGTGTTGGCGGTCACAGGTCACAGCCTTATCGCCTATGAGGTGTACTGGGAAGAGAAAGATATCTGGAAAGGCAGTGGTGTAACGTTTTCCAAATTTCATGTGTTCGAAATTGGAATAGGGGCCTCTGAGATTGGATTTTTAAACCAGGAAATAATGACAACGGTATTTAGAACAGTACACAAAAAAAGTAAGAGCAGCGAAAATCTTCTGCTTTATCAACATGTTCCAAAAGTTTTAATTTTTTTTTTAAATACAGATTGAAATTTTAATAAATTTACGGAATAACTTCTACATATCCTATTAAACTATTTATCAGTAAATTTACGAAAAATACCGCCCAGAGGCGAATTAAATCGACTGAAATCAAATTCATTGTAAAGCTCAAACAAATAAAAATGAGTCATGCAGTGGAAACTTTACCTACTTTAATTTGTTTGCATTTAATGTCATTTATCAGCTGGTCAGCTTATGTATACATATTTGACCAGTTTATAACATTAGAATCCTGCAACATGATATAATCGAAATCTTGGATAAAGTTATCACATACTTGAACCTATACGATATTTGCTAATATGTATGTACATACTTTCAAGTTACATACATACTGACGTATTAAATTTGTATTAGATTTAACCTTGAACTTGAATAACGTTTCAATCGTTCGATACAAGGTTTCAAGGAAAGTCATATTAGAAATAACGTTGACTTGAATTGTTGACCCCATCCGGGAATATACTTTGAATCGTTTTGCATTTTAGACCCCACACGGGAATTTCGATTTCGATGTAACTATTATTTGATTTGAACTTACCATTTTTTTGAACACTTTGAAATGAATTTTGATGTAGGTACTTCCTTTTTGTAAATAGACTTTTTAAAGGGTTTTCACGTGTTTTTTTAATTTGTCTAATAATAAACATATGGTCCGTCGAGTATTCGTCCTTTTAATTTTATCTCAAACAGCTACCTTCAATAATTCGTTACAAATACATGCGCCGTCCGAAATTTTCTTATACGTATGCGTACGCACACGGGTTGTGCTGCACTGTATGTTTCGAAATTTTTTTACTTCTTTGACCCATTCATAGATTTGTATTACAACAATTCTTGTCAAATCCGAATGCCGCCCTTTTTTTTTAAATACGCGGACGCTACGAACTGGGTTGGACAGCACTGTAAATTTCCACAGACAAATTAAATTACCTACGTCTATCCATTCATGTCTATAACATAACATCCGACACGTTTTTTGTGTATATAAGTATAAACAATTTCCCATGGTAACTGAAGCCGATCTGAACGCAAATCGTGCCTCTCATGTGGATATCTTCCTATCAGCTTCAAACAGCAAGCTACCAACCTCTCCATTTATATGTCATCGGCGGCAATTCGAGTTCCAGCTGCTGAAAAAGCACTGTATTTTGTCCTGGAAAAGTTCCTCATCGCACAACCCGACGTCTCAAGCAGTCTTTGGTACAAGCAGGTTCGTCCTGGTTCCCATTTAAATGCTAAGAATTTTTTTTCTTGGGAAGCTTATCGCTTCTTATTGCATCGCATCGAATCGCGCGCAATGTGAACGGGGTGTAAAGCATGTACTGAACTGTGTGTGAAAGTTTGATTGGAATTTTCGTACAAAAATTGTGGGTTAAAATATAGCTGAGACCATCTCAATAATAAGAAAGAAAGCGTTTTATGAAAATTTAATGATATACATACACCCAAAGAGAGTTTCTTATCGTACAAACATTTTGACCGACCCCAGATACCCCAGGAATATTGGCATTTCACTTCGGAAAAATTAAGGGAAAGATATTCAGAAAAAAAACTGTTTTCGAGGGTCTTTGACCCTCTGTAGCACCGCTAGCGGCACTCGTAGAGACAGGGACTTTTAGGGTCTTGTTTAGGACCTAGAAAGGAAGGCTCATGCAAAAATCCAGCTTTCTCCTAATTTTTCCGAAGTTTGGCCAAATTTTTGTTCAAATTTCCTGGCGTAAAAAACATGTTACTTCGGTGTAAATGATTGAGAAAGGAAAAAAATAATGATTGCCAAGTTGACAGCTGAATGATAAAACTTGTGCGTTGTTTTTCATCGCTTTTGAAAATATTTCTACAATGCAAGCCAAAATTTAATAACGAGTGACCTTGCACAGGAAGGGTATTCCTGAAAAACTTCTTTGTTATGGCACGAAATACCACGCTTGAAATAAGGATAGGTTGTCTGAGTGCTCTAATCTAAAGCTTTTGCATTTCTTCTATAGGACTCCTATTCATGGCTCAAATACCAAGAATCAAGCGAGATAAATTGTTCGAAAGAGTTGGATTATTGCTTATAGTCTAGTACAGATAGCTCAAAACCCAAACATAAAAAAAAGGAATTTTTGATGCCAAATTGTTGAATACACTGCTCAATATACGCAGAAAAAAGTTACACTAATTTGCGCCATGGGTTAAGGGGGGAGGGGGTGGCAAAGGGGTGAAAATTCAGTTTTTTGCAAATATCTTGAAAACTATGAGTCTGAGCTTAAAATGTCCTGAGGACCAAACAAACTAAATAAAATTACCTTTGTAATGATATGTAACACTTTCTCAGAAAATTATACCTTAGACCCAAAAGTATTATAGTGAATTTAAATTTTTTGAGTTTTACATTTCGCACTGTAACTCTTGTTAGAATAGACCTTCGGTCATAATATCTTGTCCATATATTGCCAACAAAATTTATTTAATTTCTACCAAAAATTGCTCCCACCATTGACGCCCCCCCTCACTCCTCCTAACATTTTTCAAATAGGCATGCCTGTAGCTTCTTTTTAAATTGAGCCAGGCAGATAAAATTTGGTGGGGTGCCTAGTCTAAGCTCCATTATGCTCCCCACCAAAAATTATTACCATTCGATCAAAACTAAGGGTACCCGCCATACAAAGTGAACGAAAATTCTAACAAATTTCACATTTTTCACTTCTAAATTCTATGTAAAATAGAAAAAAAAATATCTCTTAGAACGTCATTATAACAGTTAATTGTAGTCTTGTGAATGTATTTTCAAAAGTTTGTACCAAGGCGTACGCTACAAGTATCAAAAAATTGGGTTTGAAGGTCAGTGATACCAGTTCTAAGGATATTTGCGAATATTTCGAGTAACGTGTACTAGCAACCTTCAAACCCGATTTTTCGTACTTGTAAGACGCGCTCTGGTATAAACTTTTGGATATACATTTAGAAGACTACAGTTAAATGTTATAAGGACGTTCTAAGAGATAAATTCTTTTTTTCTATTTTAGATAGAATTTAGAAGTGAAGAAATGTGAAATTTATTAGAAATTTGGGTCAATTTGTATGGGGGGTACCCTTAGTTTTGATCGGATGGTAATAATTTTTGGTGGGGAGCATAATGGAGCTTAGAGTAAGCAGTCCGCCAAATTTGATCTGCCTGGCTCAATTTAAAAAGAAGCTACAGGCACGCCTTTTTGAAAAATGTTAGGAGGAGTGAGGGGGCGTCAATGGTGTGAGCATTCCAATTTTTGGTAGAAATTAAGTAAATTTTGTTAGCAATATATGGATAAGAGTTTATGACCGAAGGTCTATTTTATCAGGAGTTACAGTGCCAAATGTAAAACTCAAAAAATGTAAATTCACTATAACACTTTTGGGTCTAGGGTATAATTGTCTGAGAAAATGTCGAGAGTGTTACATATCATTACAAAGGTAATTTTATGTAGTTTGTTTCATCCTCAGGACATTTTAAGCTCAGACTCATAGTTTTCCAGATATTTGCAAAAAACTGAAATTTCACCCCTTCGACACCCCCTCTCCCCTTAACCCATGGCGAAAATTAGTGTAACTTTATACTGCGTATATAAGGGAGTGTCTTCAACAATTTGGCATAAAAAAAAAATTTTTTTTATGTTTAGGTTTGGGGCTATTTTGAGCCAATTGTACTGGACTATTAGTGTGACTGTACTTATCTACTCTGTAATACAATCAAAATCATTAATTCTTGCCAATCGTATATCGTTTACACAAAAGATATTCGCTATTTCCGCTCAAAACATCTCAATTTAAGCTCCTCGCTACGGAGAATCTCTGAAAAGAATCCAAAAACATGTAGCGGATAAATAAATTTCAAATTGCTCCCGGCCAGAATGAATGCTCTTCGCAGTGATTCTCGTCCAAAATAAATTCACAACGAAATGGCATTATAACTCAAGCTGCCAAATCGTCACCAGGGATAATATGGATCATACTATATCTAGTCTAGAACAGCCCGGCAACCAACTCTAACATAATGGGCCCGAAAGGATTTCTCTTTGTCTCCTCTCTTACTTCCAATTCCAAGCGTTATGCACTCAATCTCAGGCCAAACAACGACTACGTACTCACGTAGAATTCTGTATCTGTGTATAGCGAACTTGTCAACACAAATCTGCTAAGTGCTCTGTCACGCGCTATACGCTTCAAGGAATCGCCTGATGAATCAACAAAGGACTCATCAATCCTCCTTTACTTTTATTGTTGCGATGACATTATCACGTGGAATATACACAATAGGCACACACACGTAAGTACATATTACGCGTGTGTGATAGAATTGTGTTTGTGTCGATAATGCTTCTATTCTCTATTTTTATAAAAGAGGGGTGGGAAAGCTGTCTTGTTCTATAAGAAGAATGGAGCCTAAATTTAATAATTCTCTACTCGAGAATAGCTTAATCTGTTCTGTTACCAATAAAATCAATTTTAATTTTGTTGCGAATCCTTAAAATCAATCAACCTAAGGCCTCCATTACATTACATTATAATATGCTTAGGCCTACTTTATTTATTTACTGGACGTCTGAAAATTGAAACCGAATGAATCGAATAGGCTTAAGGATATGACACACATATTAATAATAGAAATATGACTGTGTAATAGAGCCCTAAAGAATATTGAAAAACACGATACATCTTTTTATGCCAAAATAGTCAAACTATTTATTGAATAAGAAAAAGACAAATGTTCTCCCGAAAACTAAACAAAATAAATTACCAAGAGAGACTGTAAATTAGTTAGCTCCAACTAATTTTTATAACTACACTGAGAGAAAAATCGTATTCTAAAAGCACGTATGATTGTTCTTAATATTAGAATGTCGGCACGGCACCAGCGGCTCTAGCGACTGCGACTCGCCAATTGCATATAAAAACTCGTTATTAGTTGATAATCGCTTGGCATAGCTCCACAATGAAAATTATCGTCGAATGAATTGCGCGGCTCTTGTTGTATGTAATGCCCGCATGAGTGGTGAACGTGGTCAACGCCATCTAGATATATCAAGGCCGCAACTCAGCTGTACGATGACGTCATGGATCCTGCTTAAATTGTTCGGCGAACACGAGCAAACGACAACAATGTCATGAGAAGCAACAACAATGCAATGCAATTTAATCTGCGGATTTGACGTTTACGAGTCTACATTGCGGCCTTAATATATAGACGGCGGTGACGTGGTGCACTCGCTTGTTTGTAGGCTTCGGGCGACGGCTGCTTGGGGGTAGGGAAGTTGTTTCACTTCACACAACGGTCGTATTCGTTCGGCCGATATACGAATCAGCAAGTATACAGGGTGTCCCGCATTGGGTGGTCAATACTGTAAGGGTTGATAGCGCAACTTGTTTCAGCAAGAAAATTACCAATACAATCGGATTTTTTTTTACCGTTACCTTGTTATCGCTCTTTTTGTGAAAGTCATCAAAAATCGTGACTTGTCACGCAAAATCGTAATTTGCAGCACTCCCGATGACTTAATCCAAGATTTGATTTCAGTTTCAGAAACTATATAAAATTTCACAAAAACTGAAGTTTTTCCTGTTGCCAACATTACCGGCACTTTCAAGATACAGTTACTCAAACTTCGGCTGCTTGGGGTAGGGTAGTTGTTTCGCACTATAGTCGTACTGATTCGGCTGATAAACGAATCTGTCTGTACATGGGCGTAGCCAGGATTTCGGTCAGGGGGGGCAAGCCCGAAATTTTTTCAACATCAAGATTTTCTTAGGAGTTAAAATCGTTGGTCGCGAAAATATTGTTAGACCAAATTTAGAGTAGTCTGGCTGGTGTAATGGTTAGTGCGCATACCTTCGTGCACAAGGTCGTGGGTTCGAGACTCACCGTGAACGAATTCAGTTTATGGTGTTTTTCGGACTCGGGTCCCTTATGACGAACTACGATATCACTCAGATATTAAACGAGTACCCATTTATGGGAATAAATTACATTGCTGAACGTGCTGTTGATCTCAAACACCTAAACAAAAAAGCAGTTAGGATCTTGGGAATTGGATGTCACTAAACATCTGCAGCCTTAGTCCAATATTGGACTGTCGCGCCTGTTTTTTTTTTTAATTTAAGAGCTAAATTTTAGGAAAGGACATTCGAGAAATTTTCTGCACCATTTAACGAAAAATTGCCCCTGAACGTGTTTAGGTGTACTGGTGATTCTGCATTCTGATTACATTCAACTTGTCTCCGATTCTCCTTTTCAGACCGTAGCTCGTCTATATTTAGTGCTATTTTTGGCTTTTGGAGTGCATATTCCACTTGCGAGACAAATGTCCGTTTTAAATTCTGGCTTTGCTTGGTTCTACAGGATCGCCTCGCCTGCCGAAACATACCGAGAAGCCTCTTATCTGACATCAACAGCATCCATAGAAAGAAGCATTATCCGACAGTCGCGGCTGGAGATATTTAAGGATACAGGCTTTTGCTCTAGCTTAAACTAGGAGCCCAATCTCTTAAGCTGCTTTTCCTCTTCCAAATAGGAGCCCAAGCGCTTCATATGCTCCTCTATCCTCTTTATTTAACTGAGAGTCCGATCTCTTTAGCTACTCACCCCAGCTGCTTCTCTAGGCTTCTACCATAACATCATGAGTCCTAGCTAACACTCCCTCCTCCCTCCCCAGAACGAAATCTCACAGTAATGTTTATAACGAAGTTGGGCAGGATTGCATCCTATTTTCGATGGTAGTATTTTGCTTATTCGACTTTATTTCCCGGGACGCCGTGGAACTTGTATGATGAAGCTTCGACTCTGGCACAATCAACGATAAAAAAGCGTTATAGCTCTGGATCTCGAGAAGAGCTAAATGCAGTCGGGTTAAAGAAAAAATTAAACAAAGTGCCTAGTCTGAGTGGAAATTCAAATCCCCCATAAATATTAATTTATCTATTTAGACAGTACTGTTGCATTTGATGACGCTATCAAGAGCATTCCACAGCCAATTGCTTTCGGTGGGTTGCCCAAAATTGTGCAAACCAGATTGTAAAAACCAAAGCTGTTGTAAGGGAGCAGTAGCAG